>JALAZF010000043.1:7275000-8525000 GCA_022829125.1 Lathyrus tuberosus
GTCCAAGAAAGCATTGAACGAATATGAACAAGGAGATACCCAAGAAAGCATTGGATAAAATGGATCACCGTATCCAAGAAAGCATTGGATAGACGCAACAATATCTGTTTGGTAGGTGCCAAGTATGTTGGCCTTTGACCACAAGGTAAGACATGAATAACAACACGACCTATGGAGAATACAAATGAGTGCAAATGAGGATAACACTCTTGCTATGCATATGTATATGATATATGCCATGATACATGATTAAATGCAAATGTAAATGCAGATGTAGACGTCAAAGACACGACTCGACTCTTTTGTGGAGAAGATAGGACTGGAAGACTGATTCCTCAACACGGAGATCACTGTCATTCTACTTGGGACTAGAGATGCTACTGCTGAACACATCTTTGTCACCCTGGTAAATTGTACCAAGTTGCTGATTATTGTAGGAAGGATGGAATGCTGCATGGGGATTCTTCAAGTAAATTGCCCTAGACTAGCTGACTGTTGTAGGTAAACTGATCATTGCTTCAACCGGATTGATGCTGGAAATGACTGAATTACTGTGCGCTTGGAAAGCTTGCCCCAGCTTGAGTCTTGAAAAATTTTCTGAATAAACCAATTCTGAGAAGGACTTGCACTGAACAAATCTTGAACTGATTCTCAATAGGATCTGGAAAGGAACTTGCCCCTGATTGGATCACTGACCAAGTTTCTCAAATGTTTGAAAATTCCTTAAGCGGAAGCCAGATTGCAAACAAAAGTGTTCATACAAACATAGTAAATGCAAAGTTCATGCAACTTTTGAAATCAAAATCATTTTTGGAAAGAGGTAAATCAATAGGGTCACTGGTCAGAACACGGTGGTTCAAGACTTTTAAAAGTGAAAGATAAAGCAAAAAGGCGTGATGCCAATAAAATAATCTGCAAAGATCTTTAGGAGTCAGTTTACACAACCTTGTTGTAGTATGCTTTCAAAATAACCTGGCTTCAATTAGGTCTTTTGAGGGTTGTAACGTGGTCTGGTTCACGGTTTAAGAAACAAAAGATAAAGGCTCAAAGTTTATTTGTGCCCACCCAATCTTCGTGATGATCTTCAGTCCTACACTCAGTTAACTCAGACTTTGCACTCAGGTTCCCCTAGGTTAGGGATTGCATTGATTATAGTGATGATGACGGTTCAAAAGTCAAGGGATTCTTGAGATGGCAGTCACTGCTTCCTTACAACATTTAGTTGTTTTTTCATTGAGGACTTTCATGGTAAGGATTTAAAGATTCTTCTTTTTATTATCCCTAACTTTTGCCTGAACTGTTTCTCGTGAATCTTACAGTCAGCAGGATGCCCCAGCTTTTTGCCTAAGTCTCCTTCATAGGTTTCGACTTAGTGGGCTTTTTCCTTTTTGATTTTTTATCTTTTTTTTTTGAAAGAAAGTGACTGCTTGGCTTAATGATTACGGCGAACCATCATCGGCTTCCGATTTGAAAGACATCTTCGACACTTGCTTGTTGTGCACGAAGGAAAACTATGAATGTAAACTTTTGTATTTGAATGCACAATCAAGTTAACTGAGAGCTACCCTGCCCCAGGTTAAGATTGCGGGTTTTTATTTGTAAAGAAAAGAAACTCCTACTTCAAGGCTCAAAGGGGTTGACGAGGGGTTATCTTCCTTATTTCTCCAGTGTTTGGGAATTGAAACAATGCCTTACATCTTCAGCAAAGTTTTGATTTGAAAGCATATCAACAGCAATTATGAGTATAATGTTTTCATCATCCTCCCTCAATCTTTGCATAATCAAGAGAAAGCAGAAAAGCGATAATATATTTTTTTGTTTTTTTGTGTTTTTTTTGTTGTTTTTTTTTTGTTTTTTTTTTGAAAAGAAAAGCATAAAGATGTAAATAGCAAACACAAATGAATTGAATCCAAAAGTTGCAATGCTCATTTTATTAATTATGAAAGTACAAACATAAATCGAAAGCAAACAGCTAATACAAATAAGAAAAATGCAAACAATAAGAAACAAAAGTCTAGTGACTAATCAGAAACAAGAGTGAGTTGTCCTGTCTGAAACACTGAGGTATGCTGAAGTCAACTGAAGCTTCACTTAGCGTGCTCTGGCAAAGGATTGTTCTTGACATTTCGATTGGTGTCACGAAAGGAGAGAATACCAATTCTGATCAGCTCTTGTACTCTAGCCTTCAATGCAAAGCAATGTTCCAAGTCATGGCCTGTGGCACCTTCATGGAATGCACAATGGAGATCAGATCTGAATCCGAGTGGAAGTGGATCTGGAGGAGGAGGCAAAGGCCTTGTGGTAATCAAACCCTTCTGAACTAGCCCAGGATAAAGTTCAGTGTATGTCATTAGAATAGGATCAAAATTATTCCTATTACGGTACTGTTTCTGTCCAACAGTCGGACGTTGAGGGGCTTGAGCTGGTCGTGGAGCAGTAACCATAGGAGTAACAGCAGCAATATCAGGGTGGTCAGCATACTGTGGTCAAGCACGAGGCCTTCTGGTTTCAAACATAACAGCATTGGTATGATCTTCTCTCTTCTTCTGGAAATTCCCATAGGATTTCTTAGCACTATTAGAAGATTCAGCAGCCTTGGATACTTTACCATTCTTAAGTCCTTCCTCGAGTCTTTGACCAATAGTAACCAAATCCGTGAAGCTGGAGGAAACACTACTAATCATCTTCTCCCAGTAGAATGGAGACAAGGTGTCCATAAACAATCCAGTTAATTCTTTCTCTGCCAAAGGAGGTTCAACTTGAGAAGCCAACTCTCTCCAGCGCTGAGCATATTCCTTGAAAGACTCTTTATCCTTCTGAGACATGTTTTGCAGCTGACGGCGGTCAGGAGCCATGTCGAGGTTGTACTTGTATTGCTTCATGAAGGCATTAATAAGATCCTGGAAACAGTGAACGCTGTTCTGTTCAAGATTCATATACCATTTGAGAGAAGCTCCACTCAGACTGTCTTGAAAACAATGGATAAGCAACTTCTGATTCTTGGCATGAGCAGCCATCTTTCGAGTATACATGACCAAATGAGCTCTTGGACAAGAATCACCTTTGTACTTCACAAAATCGATAGCCTTGAACTTAGCAGGCATAACAAGGTCAGAAACCAAACCCATGTTTTCTGCATCAATGTTGAAGAAATCAGTACCTTCTACGGCTTTAAGTCTCTTGTCTATAGTTTGAAAATGTTCACGGACAATCGCGGGTTCGACAAAATCTTCACGGTTTTCGCCCTGAGCACTGGCAGCATTGTACTCATAGAGAGGGTTCTCTAAAGGAGCTCGGGTAGTCTGGACTATAGGTTGAGGTTCGGCAAAAACAGGAGCTTGAAACACTGGTCTAGAAGTCTGACCAATCATAGCAGTAGATGTAAGAGGTGGTGAATAGTTGGGAAGCAAACCAAACTCTGGCCAAGTTAAAGGTGGCACCTGAACATGTTGAGGATCATCAGTTGAAACTTCTTGGATGACAGTCCTTTGGGGTTGTCCTCCTCTAGCAATTAAGACTTGGAGCATTTCAGTGAGCTTTGCCATGCTTGACTTAAGGTCGTCGATCTCCATTCGCATCTCAGCATTGTGTGCTTCTTGCTCTGCCATTAGGCGTCTGTAGTTAGCTCTAGTCTGGTATCGATGTCGAGGAATCAGCTTGACAACTCACAGGTGACACTGAAGATAAAGATAGCTGGAAATGAGTTGCTGGACAAACGGATGTATGTAATGATATGCAATACAATGCAATGCAATGGTTTCAAGGAACTCAAAAGCAGGTTGCAAACATTTCAGAAATGCTGAAAAAAGTTTCATTTTATAGTCCAGGATTTTTTTATTGATTTTGCAAGGGAAAAAATAATTGAGTTTCTTGAAACCGAATGGTGATTCATGAATGCATGAATGGATGCATAAACACAGGTATACACATATACACATATACAGGTAAATAAGCCAAGGCTTAGGTTTGAAGATCACGAGCATGGAGCCATGGTCTACCCTTCCCAAGGTATGTACTATGGTTTCAAATGTACCTGCCGAACGGGTTCTACAAAGTTCCCGGAGTCTACAATCCATCTTTCGGATATTATCGACTTCCCAAATTACTCGGTTAGTCAATAATATTCTCAAGAGAATCTCGTCCGAGTGTAGTATCGCGTGACAAATATTTGGAAATAGACTCCCGCATAGTCACCGCACTACATTCTAAAAGGCCAAGTGGGGTTAAAGGTACTACGGTCCTCAGTCTCACCGGTTCTTGGTCGAAATTAATATCGTTTTCACGAATGGACTCGTTCAAACAACATTAAATTCAAAAGAACCTAAACTGAGCGATGATTTTCTCAATTCAACTTTTTAGGAATCGACTCCGTCAAAGTATCCTTGACCATATCATCTCCTATCATAATTGCACTCAAGTCCGTGTGTAGGACTCCTCACCACTCAAGAACCCCTGCACACAGCAAAACTAGGCATAACAGATATAAACAAGTAAAATAATAAATAAGCAAGAAAAAACAAGAATACTAAACAAGTTAGGCCTAACCCTCTAAGTTAAGATCCCCAGTGAAGTCGCCATTTCTATCGCGGTGAGAATTGGATACCAAGATATTATGTTAACTTGAATCACAATTTTTGAAATTCACCACCGGTCTTTAATTTATCCAAATGAAAGGTTAAAGATCGAAAAACCTAAGTTAAGAGAATCTAAGTTCGGGGGTTGGTTACGTCTAGGGAAGGTATTAGCATCCTAAACGTCTGTAGTACTCTACAGGAACCTCTTGTTATTATTTATGTTATTTATTGCTTGTTTGCTAAAGGTATCTGCTAAGGTAAAGACCTAGGGGTTAATATCTAAGTATACTCGCTAAGATATCGCATCTTGTGCCTACGTATCCTGACGGGAGTGGAATCAGAGTATCCGTAGTTCCCCTTAAAGAGGGCGAGGAACTCTCGACTGTGGTCAAGGTTCCCGGGGGAGGTAAGTATCCATGGCAAGATAATTACATGGAGTGCGGTGACTCTAAAGTTAAAGTTGAGTTATAAGGGAAGAAAGTGTCCATGGTAGAACACATGTATGGAATGCGGTGACTCCGATCCCAAGGCTAAGATTAAAGGGTAAGATCCTAAAGTTTTCCTACGTGACATGGAGTCAATGGGAGGAGACCTTTCCTTTGGAATTGAATAGATAGGCAAACAGACATATGAGTTACAAACTCACAAGGTGGAAGTCAAACTGATTAAAGAAATTAATTAGATAAGATCTAAATGTTAGAATCCTAAAGAAGAAACATATTTTTATATTTTTTTATTTAAAAACTATACTTAATGATATAATGAAAGTCTAAAAATAAAATAAAAGATATATCTAAAGTACGATAGAAAATAATATTAAAACAAGCTTTGCAAAATTCTCCTTAAAAAAAACAAGATAATGAAAAAAAATAGAAATGGAAGATCATGGGCTAGGATAAAAAGTAGAAGAAGAAAGCCCAAACACAAACTGGATCGGATCCGACCCAGTTAACCTACACCCACCAGAATTAACCTAAGAGACTCCTCCTCAACAATTCATTTGAAAAGAGAACCAGTAATGAAAAGGCATCGTAGCAAAACAAGAACAAAACCACCTGTGAATCAAACCCCAATGTCCTCTCATTCTAGGCGCGATCCATCATCATCTTATCTTTGTAATCGAAAACCTCTCATTCTCTCATTCACTCATCTCTAAACACTCAAGGCTTTTCGATTCCGCACTCTCGTCGTCTATCACCTAGCTCGCGCAAGAATGCTTCTCCGCCAGCAGCAATGTAAAATCAACCTCACCATGTCCTTCAGGCCGGCTACGGTGGATGTAATTCGTAACTCTCTCTTGGTTTTCGCGCTCAATTATTCTTCATCACTCGCGCCGTCGGAAATGGGAAGTTCGTATCTCTTACGATTTGTTGCTTTTGCAACACTTTCGACAGCGAGACGGAGATTAAATACGGGGT
Organism: Lathyrus tuberosus; assembly: GCA_022829125.1. Taxonomy (NCBI): domain Eukaryota; kingdom Viridiplantae; phylum Streptophyta; class Magnoliopsida; order Fabales; family Fabaceae; genus Lathyrus; species Lathyrus tuberosus. The sequence continues at coordinate 7,280,993 of JALAZF010000043.1, forward strand.
TCAAATCGAAAACATTGAATTGAAGGATTACAAGCTCACAGTTGAATTTCACAAGTATAAGAATAAAGAATCGCGTACCTTCGAGAAGTTCGACGCAACGACGATAATCTCCAGGTATGATTTCTCCCCTCTGATGATTGATAATTCTCAGTGCGAGTTGTTGTTGTGTCTGCGAGTGTTGATGTTTTTCTCTGCAAACTGTGTATCTGTGAATCCCCTTTGGTATGACTTGCTGCTGAGCTGGTGTGTGTTTGTCACTGATTTTTCTGCTCACTATCTATCGATATTTCTGAAAATGTGGTTTTTTCTGATGTGGTGTGATTTTTGTTCTGTGTATATGGGCCTTGTTTTCTACCGCCCCGTTGTGAATGAAAGTAGCCTCTTTTATAGGCTCATAGGTGATTAAATTTTGATGTCGAATTGATGATACGAGATTGATGGCAGTGTCTGTTTTGGAAAGGAAATATGGTTGTGATTTGTGATGAATGCCTATTGAGTCCCTGCTTTGAATGTAGTCTGATTATGTCTAAATGCAATTTGAAAACTTTCCGTTTCCGTAATGATCTGTTTGCATATTGTTTTGGAATGAATCGGAAAGTGTCTGAAACATGTTAAGGATATGTTTGCGGTTGTTTTGGAATGAGTTTCAATTTGTCTTGAACATCATCTTAATTTCTCTAGATTCTGCTGAAACTGTATGAATGCATTTTCTTTTTTTCTTGGACAGGTTTACGGCTTGTTTCAAAAACAACTTGGAACCGTTTTGAAATGATTATCAAGCATGACCAAAGAAGAAAGTATTTGAAGAATTGACAGCTAAGGAGTTCAATTATACAGGGATGTACTTGCTCCACTGCCAGGCTTCCTCATAATGAGCATAATGCGGACCTTCGGGGTCTCCAAAAAGTCTATAGGTAATTAGGTGCTCAGGAATTAGTTCAATAGTATCTTCCACGGCTTGGGGTGGGAAAATCAGAGCCTTGTCTCCAGCAATAGTTAAGATAGGTACATTGATTTTATGTAAATGGTCCTTGTAAAAAAAGTGTCATCCCTATTACATAAACCACGCTCTCGAACCGCATATTTGAATTGTAAGAGAAGTTTTGCGGGTATGGTGCAGTAACCGCAATGTAATTCCCAGATTTAGTGATTATACTCAACGCACATGCGTTCGCTCAACGTACTCTTCATGGGTTCACGTTTTAATATGACTTGTGCTTGGGCTTGTAACTCTTCATTTCAAAAAAATTGTTTTCAAACTTTGAATCCATCTTGCAGCTTTAAATATTTTGGACATTGATACTTTCAAGCTTTTTTCATTATTATATATATATTTTTTGAATCGTATCTTGATATTAAAATGAACCTATCCTCTTGAAAATGATTTAAAATGGAAGACCATGAGGTATGCCTCTTAATGAATAATCACAACTTGCAAACTTGGAACATGAATAAGCCAAATTATGAATTTAAAGCTTGAAATCATCTTGGACCGTATCTTAAGTAATATGAACTTGAATTGGTGATTTGCTCTTTGAATTTGAAAGTGGAAAACGTCGCAACTTGAGTGAATAACAATGAACCCCTTTGAATTTTCCGTAAAGAACATGAACTTCATTTTGACAACTTTGAATTTTCCATCCAAACTCACCATTTCAAAACATAGTGCTCACAAGCCAATCAACAAATCATGATCCATCCTTGTGGCACAAAAACTCCAACTATACTTCTTGAATGGGGAGAAAACCATGACTCGAGTCCTATGAGAAATACTGAAGAGGATGATCTTGATCCTGAATGAGGATATGCTCAAGCCCTGAAATATTAACTGTGAGGACGAATGCTATCTCCACTTGAAACAAATGTTCCTGCATAAACCTGTTAATAGATAAAGCATGCAGATATGCGAGATGATGCACACAGAGATGATGAAATCTTACGGTAAAGAATTAGGGTATGACACGTAGTCACACAATCATCAAGAAAACAATTCTACGATTTACCAATAGGACAGGTAACTGGTAGTACATGATTAATATTTAGACCTTTCACCAGATCACTTCCATTCTTGCAAGTCATAACGTTCAACCTTTGAACTTCTCCCTTTCACGCACGTATATTCGAACGCGCTACATCACGCTTCTACTGCGCACTCTGATTACTCGCAACTATCAAATCCACCAATTTTACATCCAACTTCTGACTCTCTCCATCATTCACCAGGAAGTCATCATTCACCTTTTATATACCCAACCTCTCACTCGACTGCGTCAGCTCACACGCCAGATATAAGTCTTTGGACTGCTACTCAATTCTAATTCTCTGACCATCAAAGCAGACATATGAAAAGACTTTCGACTTAACTCATCATGCACGACATTAACTTTATCAATAGGATAATTCATGCCAAGGTCATAATTCCTCAGAAATTCCAACCATCCTCGCCGTCTCATAAACTATTCCTTCTGACTAAACAGGTGTGCTACACTCTTGTGATTACTAAACACTTCAAGTCCAGATCCATAAAAATAATACCTACGGATCCTCAACACAAATGCAACCGCAGCTAATCCCAAATCTCGGGCAGGATAGACCCTTTCATGAATCCTCAATTGTAGTAAAGCATAAGCTACAGCTTCACCATCTCACATTAGTACACTGTTTAAACTCATCACAGACACACCCCAATACCCCACAAACGGCTTTTTAGGATCAGGCAAAATCAAAACTGGAGCCGTAGTCAACCTCTACTTCAGCCCTCTAAAACTTTCCTCACAACGAACATCCCTACACAATTAAATTACCCTTCGCAAGTCAACTGAGACAAAAGGCTAACCTGGAAGAGTCATCCATAACCTGCGGTAATCACCCACTGAGTCCGAAAATCCTCTAATCTCCTTAACCAAATTCAGAGCTTTCCCATTGTAGAACCGTGTCTACTTTGGATAGATCCACGACAACACTTTTATCTACAATAGCATAACCAAGAACTCATCCTTATCAACCAAAAATCACGCTTTGATAACTTAGGATAAACTTCATCTTTCTTCAATACTTGTAACTCAATTCTCAAATACTCCACACGTTCTTCTTCTGATTCTATAATGGATCAGAATACCCCAACGAACACCACTTCGAACTTATCCGATTAAGTACGGAAGATATGGTTCGTAATCCCCACACACACCAACGCATTATAAGCACCGAACAACATCATCCTATATTGTAATACTCCAAACTGAGTTTCAAAGATTCCTAGTCATATATTCTTGAAAGTGGACACTTATCCTTAAGCACTTTGGAGAGTTATTAATCTGCATAGAAACATATTTATCCACTGGAGTGCCTACCCATCAAATAGTACACAAATCTCATTTATGTCCATCAGTAGAATAACCTCCCTATCAACAAATAACTGTTTAGTATAGGTTCAACACTCTCCAATGATAGAGATGCAAGAGTAATACTACTACAATCATAACACACGCTACCGTTGAAATTCATTCTGAGTTCAAAACAATTTATCCAAAACAGCTTAACAACCTCTGGTTCTGGTTACCACATTCCATATCAATTCTTCTTACGGGGTTTCGACCCACTCAATGTTTCCGTTGGCACGAGATTTCCAACCCATAACAAAGTAATACCATGAAGGAACTTCAAATCATCTGTGATTCATCACAATTCAAACTCAAGCTTTCTAGAATACAACTGTGGGTTTCCATACTACTCACCAATTAACACGCGACCTCATGTTATCATCCATTTCTCTACTAACAATACTGAAGCTCTCCAAGGCGACACCCTTGGTCTCACAAATCTTTTTTCTAGTAAATCTTTTAACTGCAATTTCAGTTCTACTAATTCTAATGCCGAGATCATGTATGATGCCATAGAATATGGTACCAGGGACAAGATCAATAGAGAATTCCACCTCTATCTTTAGCGGCACGTCCAATATGTCATCCAAAACACGTCTAGAACTCACACACAACTGGCAGTTCATCATGGTGACTTTACTACTACTCTCCAGAATACTATCAATGCAAACATGGAAACATCTGAGAATCATCTCTTGAGAGTTCTTCTACTTACTTAGCAGGCATAATCTTAACTCTTCACTTTCGTCAAAGTTAAGTTCACTCTTTACTCTCTAAGAAGCAACCATCCACAATACTAGATCATTTCCTCTCGGAGACATCCCAACTTACCGACGTACAAAACCTCAAATATGTCTCATCTTCAGATATATAAGAATATGCATCGACTCATCAACACCATCGGTAAGAACTTTGCTTAACTCCGAACAATTCACTGAACACACTATCTAAGCTGTCAAGATACGTCTATTCCATCCCGGATGATCCCTTCTACTATCAACAAGAGATTAAAGGTGATCAGTTCCTCAATTTGTCAATAGACAGCCGACCATCATGATGGGACATAAACCATCTTTACCAAACTATAATAGTGTTCCTTGCATCTTGTGCACAAGCTATCTAAGGCACAATCCTTAGTTGACATAAGCATTCTTTCTGTATTTCCTTCAGTTTCAGAAACAACACACTCTCATAACTCCTACATCCTTGAAATCAGCGGCACACTACCTTACTTATCCAAACAATTGGTAACCACGGGGTTTAGCTCCTACCAATGCATCTCAAGAGTAACATCATCTCGTTCCAATTGAATACAAATGGTTCCCATACTTATGAAACACGCCATGATACTCCACACGTCACTTGCCAACCTCTAGCCAAACATCGCCTCCTCCCTCACAAGGAAGCGAACAGCGAGGACACATGTCCGTCTTCCCTCGAGGGTCACACCATTCTCAAACAGGTGAACAATCTAACACTGCACTCCCTCATGTAGTAACATGATATCCGATCTCTTTAATAATGGGAACAAAATTGTCCCAATAAAAAATCGCACTCTTACAATCAACGACACACTAAGCCAACACTCCACACCTGAAGCATCTTGGAGAAACACAAGCTTCTCCCCTACTTGTCTTACTCTCATCCTACAGACAAGGGATTAGAAAAACAAGAAAGCACTGATAGTGTTTCACACACATATCACGTACTAAGGAACAAAAAACATTGACAGTATTCAACTGTCACACCACAACGACTCGACAACTTGGCCGGACAGACCGACCTGCTCTGATACCACTTTGTAACACCTTAAACCCCCGCGATAATTAACAACAAAATATCAGAGTAAAAATAACACACATAGATTTAGGATGCTACTTTCAACTATTCAACTTCTCATGCATACTAAAAGTAATACAGCAACATCGAAATTAAAAAATTGTATTTAAACATTTCTACAACAACGAAAATTCAACGAAATATGAAACATGTTCAACCACACATAACATCATCAAATAAAAGAGTAATAACACATAACAAGGTAAAGGACTCTAAGCGTTTCGACAACCCGGTGTTACAATAAGAGCAGACGCGACTCGATGACATAAAAGAGAATACCTCGTCTTCGTTAACTCCAACTCCGAACTACTCATGCGTATCTGCACGTTACCCACATGGAGATAACATTCAAACAGAAGGGGTGAGATTCTCAAAATCACATAAGAAAAGCATAATATACGTATGAAAGAACATAATTCTTATACGGCTCACCCTAACAACACAACATCCACACAAATACGACAACATCAACACAACACGAATGTCCATACAGGCATACAATTTTATGCATCACAACACGACACAATACAATGCAATGAGACCTATGACTCGACTCAATGCATGTGGTACCAATTCGACCTCTGTTTCATGGTCATAATCCCCGTCGGGATTTCATAAGAGTCGCTCACACCTCACATGGGCACACGACATCCGTGATCGCTCACACCCCACATGGGCACACGATCACCCGTAATCACTCACACCCCATATGGGCACACGATTACCTCAACAACAACAACAACAACACCAACACGATTCTATTTCAAAGAATCTGAATAAGACGCTCACACCCCACATGGGCACACGGCTTATCACACAACTTATGCAACATGTTATGCACTCAACCACAACATCATACCACACCATAAGCAACCACTATTGCATTTAAAAGTTATGCCACAACACAACATGCCATAACTAATCAACAACATCATTATACAACATCATAAGCAACAACCATTATATTTACATGGCATGCCACAATAACTCAACAACAACATCATTCAACTATCATAAGCAATAACTATTGCACTCAACAACAACATACAACGACGACGTAAGGCATATGACTAGCATATCACCAATACATTACCTCACGAGTGCCCAACATACAACATATACCTGCTCAAACATGCAAACATTGCAATCCACAACAACGACACGTATTCGCACAACCGACTTCCACATTTCACGGTTCAACACATCGAAACATACACGGAAACACATACAACGTGTCAAATAGTTGGAGTTATGTCATTGAAAATAATTTTAACAGAAAGTACATAAAACCAGCTTTCCAACGATTTGAACGGCGCTTCAAACGGACTTACGGATCAAAAGTAATGATTGAAACCGTATTTGGACCCAAAGCTACCTGGCTGCAACGGGGCATCATGGCGCTCGCCGTAAGCCTAAAGGCGCTCGCCATTGCCCTGCAGAATACAGACTTCTGCATTTTTCAGCGTTGGAGGCCTTCCGGACCTCCGATTTCGATTTCGTAAAAATCTCCAAACTCAGAATTCGAAATCCTACCTCATACCACAATTATAAGCAACCTAAAATACATAATTGTAGATCCTCCCATCATTCATACATCATAAAATCATTAATCCTTCGTGTTTATGTGCCAACCCTCAAAACCCAATAATGGAGGAAAGCATATCAACAATCAAAACAGAATTATCATACTCATGGTAAACGAAATTCAACATATCACATCATCAATTAGAACACATTCTAACACCACAAACATAACTCAAGCATACACATACAACCACAACAATTCATATACACACAAATTAACACACATCAACCGTTCAATTGTATAATTTCCTCTTTTCAAACCTCTGGCATACAAAAACCCCCAATCTCCCAAATCAACACAACCACCTTGGAATGATCATACAAGTTTATCTACCCTCATACAAAGATTATGCAACCCTTAGAGATTAAAGAATTCCCACCCTTACCTTAGATGAAGATTCTTCAGATGTCTCTATGCCCTAGCTCTGCTTCTCCCTTTTCCTCATAGCGGTTCTCCCCAAAATGATCGTACCAACAATGACTTCTCATTTCTCTCCAATTCCTTTTTGTCCACTATACCCTTAGGACCCTTAATATGTTTTCCCAACTTCGTCCTCACTTATCCTCGCACAATTACCTCTTAGCCCTTCCTTTTATTTTAAAATAATAATAATAATAATAATATATATCATATAATCATATTATTATTACCAAAATATTGTTAACACATCACGTACTTCTAAATACTCTCAGCACCCCCTTAACATCATCAAGACCCCACAACACAGGTCATCAGGTATCAAAATATTCCACCAAAATTCGATACACTCTTTCAACATGGTAGGCCAATACATGGCCTGTTGAAACAAGAGCCATTTCATTTTGTGGCCTACCTGATGTGCCCCACATGCCCCACTATGGACAGTTGAAAGGGCTAATTATGCCTCTGATTCACTATGGCATTTGAGCAAGACTCCTTCAGGAGTCTTTTTAAACAATTCATTACCCAAAAGAACATAACTCAAAGCTCGATACCTAATTTTTCGCTCTATGGATGCTATTGGATTTTGCAAATATTCTACTATTGGCTTCCTCCAATCTTCGTCCGTCAAACTATCCACGACTAAGATTTCAAAATTTTCCTTATCAGCGTACCCTAGCTTTGTAGCTTCCAAATCTGATGGGGATAATCTAGTTGACATAACTCTACCTCTGACTTCGATTGCATCTTGCAACTTTTCTTTCAAAATTTTGTACCCAGAAGCAATTTGAGCCAAGTCATTGGCCACATGATTCTCTAGTCGAGGTATGTGTCGAACACTCACCATCTCGAACTTTTTCAATAATCTATTGACTATTACAAAGTACATGATGAGATTCTCTTTCACGCACTTGTATTCCCTTATAATCTGTTTGATGACTAACTCTGAATCTCCCATTATTTCGACTCGAGTTGCCCCCAATTCCAACAATATTTCAAGTTCGACTATTAAGGCTTCATATTCAGCCTCATTGTCCGACCAGAGACCTTCGACTTTGTATTTGAATTTTGTTGGGATTTTGTTAGGAGAAATAATTAAGACTCCTACGCTTGTGCCATCTTTATGACTTGAGCCGTCGAAATATAATTTCCAAGGTTCAAGCTCAAGATAATTCGACACGTTCTCGCTTAAAGAGTGGTCGACAATAAAGGCTGCTACCACTTGTCCCTTAACGGCCTTTAAAGGTCTACACGTTAGGGAGTATTCAGTTAATGACAATGCCCACTTACCAATTCGACTATACAAAATAGGTTTGGATAACATATGCTTAATGATGTCGAAATGAGACGAAACATATACATCAACTGACTTTATATATTGCTTTAATTTTGTACAAGAGAAATACAATCATAAACATAATTTCTCAACCATGTTATACCTAGTTTCTGCATCGTTCAAAACCCTACTAAGGTAATAAATGGCTCTTTCGACGCCATTTTCATCCTCTTGAGCCAACATGCTCCCTAAGGTTTTGTCCGAAGCAGATATGTACAATCTCATACTCCTACTTCTATAAGGCGGTGCTAAGATTGGAGGATGACTCAAATATTCTTTGATTTTGTTGAAAGCCTCCTGTTGAGCTTGCCCCCATTCGAATCCTTCCTTGTTTAATCGGAGTGGAGGTGAAAAGGCTTGAGTCTTTCCGCTGAGATTTGAGATAAATATTCTCAAGAAATTGATCTTTCCCAACAGCGACTCCAATTCCTTTTTTGTCAATGGCGCTTTCGCTTCCATGACGGCCTTAGTCTTATTCTGGTTTATTTTGATTCCCTTTTTGTGGACCACAAAGCTTAAAAATTCTCCTTCCTGTACACAAAAAGAGCATTTGAGATGGTTCATTTTGAGACCATGTCTTCGCATCCTTTCGAATGATTGTCGAAGAGGGTCAATATGATTCTTCCCTGAAACAAACTTCACAACAATATCATCAATGTAAATCTGCATAAAAGTTTTTATGAAATCATGGAAGATTGTATTCATTGCTCTTTCATATGTTGCCCCAGAAATTTTTAGGCCAAAAGGCATAACTACCCATTCGTAAGTGCCTAAGGCCCCAGGGCATCGAAACGTCATCTTAGGGACATCATCTTCAGCAATAAATATTTGTTTATACCCATAATAACCGTCGAGAATGCTAAGATATTCATGGCCAGCGGCAGAGTCGACTAACATTTCTACCACATGTATTGAGTATTCGTCCTTTGGGGTCGCAGCATTCGGATCTCTGAAGTCTATGCAAACCCTCAAAGTCCCATTTTTTTATAACAGGCACAATGTTTGCAAGCCATTCGACATACCTGGTTGTTCGAATAAATCTGCAATGAAGAAGCCTTTCGACTTTCTCTTTGATCTTCGAAAGGATTGCTGGTGCAAACCATCTGGGATTTTGCTTGACCGACTTCTTTCCAGACTTGATTGGCAGCTTTAGTTCGACCAACTCTCTGCCCAAGCCAGGCATCTCATCGTTATCCCACGCGAAACAGTCTTTGAACTCTCTCAGCAATTGGATTACTTCGACTCTGAGTTGTGGAGTAATGTTGGCGCTGATGTAAGTAGGCATTTTCACTGCCCCCTCTCCCAGGTCGATTTCTTCAAGTGGATCTTAAGCTAGCATTTTGATATTTGCTGCCAACGGATCCTTCTTGAAACCCAAAGGCTCATCAGCCATGTTTTTAACTTCAGCCTCTAAGGCCACTTGTAACTTGTTCTCGGCTATATAAACCGAAATCTTTTCCATCACTTCGAGCTCAGACATCATCACTGACCTCACTTCCCCAACCTGTCGGGGTTATTCCACGTATAGGCGCAGGATATGAAAAATCATCCCCACCTACCACCTCTCTATCCCATCTAAATCCATTTACGGGATGCAGATGCAACGAGCAGTATGCTTCATCATCTGGGGTAAAACCAAAATCAGCCGAATTGCATGGAGAAATATTGGCTAAGTGCTTATCGAACTGGCGCTTGTCGAGGTGGTTGATTGGGGCCTTGAAATATACTTGATCAACCACAATGTTCTCAACAATGCCATCTGGCCTCCATATTGTGATCCTCTGGTGCAAGGAAGATGGTACATCCCCAATTCCATGTATCCATTCTCGCCCCAACAGCAAATTATAGTTTGCCTTTGTTTCGACCACCATAAAAACTGCAGGTCTTGTAACCGTGCCAACTGACAGGTCAACCTGTATAACACCAAGAGTGGTGCCAATTTTTCCTTCATAATTCGACAGAACCATGTTGTGTGGTTTAGTATCTGTATCGAATTTTCCAATCTATCTCAGCATAAAGTGCGGCATCAAATTCACTGTAGCGCCGCAGTCAACCAATATTTTATTCACTGGAACATTTTCAACCTTTCCAGTAATGAATAAAGGCTTTAGATGGTTCTTCATTGCCTCATCTGGCCGCTCAAAGAAGGCATTCTGCTCTTCCACACAACCATTGTTCATTACATAGTAGCACACTGGTTTGTGTGCCGTCATTTTAGCTTCTGAATAAGCATCAACCTCTTCGACTTCTGTGATCTGATCAAAATCTCTAGGCAATACTGATACCACATTCACAATGATGTCCAATGAAGCCTCAGAATCAGAATCAAAATTATCTATCATCATTTTGTCTTCCGTTATGGCCCGATCATGTTTTTCTCTAGCCTCCTCGTCTTCGGTTTTGAACAATTTTTACCCTATGGGAAACTTTTTGACAACTTTTGTCTTTCCCTTTCCGTTGCTTTCGGCAGGTAAGTTTGTACTTAATTCAGCCTTACCTTTTGATTCAGCTTCCCTTTGGGCTTTCCTCCTTCGTGGCTCTCTCCTCCACTGCGACCTCGACATGGGATTTTTACCCTTGTAATTTTCATAATTGTCGGCCAGTTTTCTAGAGGATTGATGTTCCTTGCGATAAGTAAGTGAAGAACCCCTACTGACGTCGAAATCCTTCCACTTTGTTGACCTTTCTCCCTATTCTCATTTGGTTTTACCCATTTGCCGTTAGAGAGTTCAGCAAATGGTTTAAATGTAGCAGGCCTTGCGCATGACACTCTAGCCTTTGACTGCTCTTGGTTCGACGCAGACCTCCTAGGGTCGAAACTCCGTGGGCCATGATGGGCTTTCTCCCACCTTTGCTTAGCCTTTTAAACGCCTTATAGATTATGCGCTACTTTTCGTCGAACACAACGCTACACTTGGGGCATAACATGACTTCAGACCCCTTCCTTTGACACTTGTGTATAAAATCAACCAAATTTTCTTCCTCTTTCGGGAAGGCCAACTTGTTGTACTCTTCCTGTCGGCATTCATCACCGACTTTCATTGGTGCCTCCTGAGAGATTTCCACCATATTAACATCCATTTTGACATCCTCAGTTATGTCAAGCTTGCACAATTCCATTTGTAGGCCCTCATCAGCCTTATCCATCTGCATGAAACCGTCAGCAGTTTCTTTTGTTACCAACATCCATTAGGAATCCTCAGTAACTCCCTTGTCGGCACCTTCAGTGATATCAAAATCATCAGTAGTGTTGTTGGTGAATCTTTCGACAGCAGCAAAACTCCATAGGAATTCTTGGACGAGATTTTCAGTAACCCTGACCATGACTGCCTCATTGTTGAAATCATCAGTGATATCGATCATATTGACATCATTGTTGAGGCCTTCAGCAACCTCGACCATATGGACCTCTGTTGGCTCAGTATAATGAGCATCAACTACTGGTAGGGGGTCTGAATCGATCTTCATCTGATTTTTGGGCTTCTCTCCAAATTTCCGCCTTCCTTCTTGGATTGCGTTTTGAACAAGATCCCTGAAAAGAAAACATTGAGAGGTCTTATAGACCAAGAAATTATGATATTTACAAAACCCTCTCTTTTTCCTTTGTTCTAAAGGAGGCATTTTAGCACCAAGTGGCACTATCATTTGCCCATCCTTAACTAACAAATAAAAAATTTCGTCACATTTAGTAACGTCGAAAGTATAAGTTTTCTTGGGGAAATTTTCACTTTTCTCCGGTTCGACAGGGTTTTTCCCATTCGAAGGGCCCAATAACTTACAAGAGTAAGGTGGGCCTTGTTTCAATTCAGCAAGATCGATCTCGCCTTCGTCGAAACTCACTGGCTCATTATAGTATTTTTCATCGTCGTCATTAACTTCGACGTAAGCCACCCTTTTATTCTTATTCGCCCTAGCCTTTTCCTCTTTTAGGCGTTCTAACTGTCAAACTCTATCAGCTAATTGGGCCATATCTCTTAGATATTGCATATCTAATTTCTTTCTAATAAAATAATCAAGGCCTCCAGCAGCCATTTCGACTAACTCATGCTCTGGTACTTGTGTAAAGCATCTAGCTTTGAGCAGTCAGAATCTATTCAAGTAGTCATCTATTGGCTTGGTGAATTTACATTTTATACTAGTCAACTCTTTCAGACTAATCTTCGTTTGTCCCATATAGAACTGCTCATGAATCAACCCTTCTAACTAGGTCCAATTGTGGATCGAATTAGGTGGCAAAGTTGTGAACCATGTGAAGGCATTCTTCGTCAGAGAAGTCGGAAAGTACTTTATCTTATGATTCTCATTATTCGTGATTTCTCCAGCCTCTATCACATATCTGGCCATGTTCGACAGTGGATTCAGTGTTGTCCCCGGAGAACTTAGTGAACTTAGGGACTTTTGTTCTTGGGGGTAATTCCGACTGAAGAATGTATTCTGACAATGGAGATGTATAATTTGGCCTTCGCATGCCAAAGTTCACCCTATTTTGGACCATAATCCTTTCGACCATGGCTGCCAGATTGTTGTCTGCTGCCATATCATTATGTCGAACTTGTTGTACGACATTGTCAGCATCCTGATTTCTATTCACCAAAACCAATCTTGGTTGTTCTCCTATAGGAATTTGTGGTTGAATCCTAGGGGGTTCGACTACTCTCTAGTTTGGTGCATTTTCCTGAGGCATATTTCCTGGATTTTGTTGGTTTTGGTTAATATTAGGATCCTCTTCGAACACTACCCATTGGTTCCCTGTGATATACTCTCTCTAAGGGTGTCGAGGAGGGTTAGGCACACCAAAGAAATCTGCAAGGCGCATAATTTGTGCAGCCATTTATTGATTAGTCTGGGTAGTATTCTGAATTAGAGGCTGAAAGATTCAACCCATGGTTTGGGACATCATCTAGACCATTTGGTGGTTACTCTCATCCATTTGCTGCCTTAAATAGGCTGCAGTGGTATTCGTCAAGCCTGGCATTTGGGTCGAATATCCTATTCCTAAGGATTGGTTGTTTCGACCCATATTAATCCCAAATCCTGGCCCTTGTAAAGGTGATGTTATTACGGGTTGTGAATATACCGGGGCGTTTTGTAAATTTACCATCATTGAAGTTGGCATCCTATAAGGCTCTTCTCGACCGTTTAAAGGCATCGAAAAACCTGGTGGCGAAAAATGTCAATAAGTAGACGTTCCTATTAGTGGGGGAGTCACTGGGGGTCCCCTTGGCCCAATATAAGTCAAAATTGTTTCAGTATGGGAAATCAAATGTGTTGGTGTCAAACTTGCCATAGATGGCGTAGTTTCAGATACGGAAACAGGAACTGTGGGTCCTCCAGTCAAAGACCCTGAAACTGGTTCTGCATTGACACCTGACATAGTTTGAGGATTCGAACTATTTGGCTGATTAGTACTTGCCATTTTCCTCGTATACTTTCTTTTTGGTCTCTCTTCATTTACGGTGGCGACTTTTCCACTTCTTAATAACATACAACGAAGTACTCGACACAAAAAAGATAATCAAAACACAGAGTTATAAGTTTTGCGAAAAATTCGTTTAGCACTTCCCACTGGGCGTGCCAATTTGTTTATTGGGAAAAATAGTAAACAACCTTTGGTCTATCAATTTTGTAAAAAATTGAGTAACTTGCAGGATCGACCACACTAAATCCTAGGACATGTGCTAAATTAGTTTCTAGAAAATGTCAAGAATACTTAGACAACGTAAGTAAGTGAAAAAGCATTTCTTCAAGAAATATAAAGTAACAGAAAGGTAAAAAAGCTTTAAAAGGGCTTTAAATCGAAAAGGCTGGTAAATTGCAGAAGTTTAACTTGCATGAAATGAAAAGAGACTTTAATGAAAGAAACTTAGTAAATTGCATTGAATTATAAAAATGGTGTTACATCCACATACATTCTCACACACTCTTTTCTCTACGCTGAGTTTTTGTATATAATTGAACACACACAAATCTATTCCTAAGACTTGCTATTTATAATGGTTAAAAATAACCACCCACTAATGGGCTACTAATCAGGGCGAAACACATGGCGTCGTGCATGTCTTCACTTCTTGGATGAACACCACATGTCCTCCTTCAGAATCAGATAGAAATAACTCTTCCCTCCTATTTTTGAATTTAAATCTTCGCGTCGAACAGTGCTCATCAGCCTTCTGTCGAAGAATCCTTTCAAACTCTTAGAAATATTTCTAAGTCTTTTAAATCCTCTCTTCTCTGCAGAAGGATAACTTTTGACTAGATTTTCTGGTAGCAATATCTCTATCGAAGCCTCATAAAACCTTAGAAATTCTATCTCTTAGGAAAAACTCTTAACCCAACATTAGGCGTCAAAATTAGGAGCTAACAGGTGGTCCGTGAACATTTTCAGACCATAGAAAAGGGACTTAAAGCCATAGAGGGTACTGATTTCTTTAATGTGGATGCAGACAATATGTTCTTAGTTTCTGATCTTGTTATGCTTGCTAAATTCAAAACTCCCGAGTTTGTGAAGTACAAAGGTCATTCTTGCCCAAGGGATCATCTGGTCATGTATTTTTGCAAGATGGCTGCTTATACCAATAATCAAAAACTAATTATCCACTGTTTTCAAGATAGTCTGAGTGGAGATTCTCTCAAATGTTGTATGAATCTTGAACAGAACAGTGTCCACTGCTTCCAGGATCTCACAAATGCCTTCATGAAGCAGTATATGTATAACCTCGACATGGCTCCTGATCGCCGTCAGCTTCAAAATATGTCTTAGAATGATAAAAGAGTCTTTCAAGGAATATGCTCAGCGTTGGAGAAAGTTGGCTTCCCAAGTTGAACCTCCTTTGGCAGAGAAGGAATTGACTGGAATGTTTATGGATACCTTGTCCCCTATTGGGAAAAGATGATTGGTAGTGTTTCCTCCAACTTCACTGATTTGGTTACTATTGGTCAGAGACTCGAGGAAGGACTCAAGAAGGGTAAAGTATCCAAGGTTGTTGAATCTTCCAATGGTGCAAAGAAATCCTTTGGGAACTTCCAGAAGAAGAGATAAGATCAGACTAATGCTACCATATTTGAAACAGGAAGGCCTCGACCTCAGTATGCTGATCACCCTGATATTGTTGTTGTTACTCCCATGGTTACTGCTCCACGACCAGCTCATGCTCCTCAACGTCCAACTGTTGGGCAGAATCAGTACCGTAATAGGAATCAGTTTGATCTTATTTAAATGACGTACACCAAACTTTATCCTGATATGGTTCATAAGGGGTTGATTACCACAAGGCCTATGCCTCCTCCTCTGAATCCTCTGCCAGCCGGCTATAGGTTTGATCTTCATTGTGAATACCATCAAGGTGGTGCAGGCCATAACTTGGAAGGTTGCTTTGCGTTGAAGGGTAGAGTAGAAGAGCTGATCAGAAATAAAATCCTCTCATTCCATGACAGTAATCCTAATGTTCAGAACAACCGTCTTCCAGGGCACGCCAGTTGAAGCTTCAGTCGACCTCAGCCAGCTATCTTCTTAAAAGTCAGTGTTTCAGACAAGATAGCTCATCTCTATTTCTGATTAGTCACTAGGCTATGTTTCTCATTGTTTTCATTTTCCTTATTTATATTAGCTGTTTGCTTTCAAATTATGTTTGTACTTTCGTAATTAATAAAATGAGCATTGCAATTTTTGGATTAAATTCATTTGCGTTGTTATTCACATCTTTAAGCTTTCTTTTATATATATATATATATATATATATATATATATATATATATATATATATATATTATTCCTTTTCCGCTTTCTCTTCGATTATGCAAAGATTGGAGGGAGGATTATGAAAACGTAAATACTCATAATTGTTGTTGGTATGCTTTCAGATCAGAACTTTGCTGACGATGTAAGGCATTGTTTCAATTTCCAAACACTGGAGAAATCAGGAAGATAACCCCTCGTCAACCCCTTTGATCCTTTAAGTAGATGAAGCCTCTGCAGATTTGAGCAAATTTTTGGTAAAACAAGGCGTTGAATGAAGTGTTCCAACATGATGTCCTAACGAATGTCCTGACATCTTAAACTGATATAGCAGGCTAATTTTAAGTCTGTTCCAAGAATCATGGAAGCAATCAGAACGTGGATCAAGGAATCAAAGACAGAAGATTGAAGCCCAAGGAAGTAAGAGACTCTACAAATAGAAGACTTAGACCTAGGATTTGAAGAGCTTTTAGTACACCTTTTGTAACCTTGTTTTCTTGCGTAAGAAACAAGGGTTTAGGGTTTCGAGAGTCGTTGGCTCTCTAGGTTGTAAGTCTCCCTTTGTATTGATTGATGCACTATGGTAGATATAGGTGTCGCACAGATCCATAAGCCTTGAGGTATTGGATTGTGTATTGTTCTTGGATGAAGTTTTTAAGCAAATCCAAGTTAGCTTTTTTGTTAAGAAAGCTTGACAGATTACTGTATTGACAGGGATGATGTAGAAATCACAGTTGGTGATTAAGGGAAGTGAGTGGGGTATCTCATATCAGGGTTGTAAACGTTTGAGTTTAGCATTGGTAAAGATGTTCATTGGGTAGATGATAGGTATAAAGTTGTAAACGGGGGAGTTTAGCTTTGTAATAGTTCTACAGATAGTGAAATCTTCTTCCTAGATTGGACAATCCTGATATTCAAGGCATCAGTCTGCAGTTACGCCTATGAGTTTAAATGATTATGTAGCACAATGTCTTGACATGTGTTAGGACATCTGCTGTCTGCATAGGCCAAAATTTCAATTGGTATCAGAGCATGCATCTTGTCTAGTTCTGGATGAGATCTTTGGGAGATGCTTTCTGGAGTTTAAACAAGGAGGAGTTTTGAAGATCAGAACAATCAACTCGGACATACTCAATGGTATTAATGGATGAGATGGATGGTCTTGATCGAAGGGAGCAACCCGGAGGTTGTTCATGTTGTTGAGGAGGTTCTACAACAACTACAGGAGAAGTGGCTAGTTCTCTTGTTGGTGTGTCTTATAAGATGTTTTGACATCTTATTAGGGCAAGCAGGATCTGTTCCTTGGTGGTTTTGCTGCATGTGTTTCTGATGGAAGAACTCTAGAATTATGGTATTCTGCAGTTGTTACTAAAGACAGTTGGTGGAAGATCAAAATCATCAGCCTCTATGTGTGAAGATCTAAATCAAAGATCCTCGCAGGCTTCTTCGGCCTTGGTGGGTACGTCTTAACCTTGGGATTGTCTTGGGAAACAGGAGATAGCTGCTGCCGGGGAAATTCTGGACCCTTAGGTTGTGAAGACGATCCCCGGGGTAAATCACCCTTTGGGAGAGATCCTACAGGAAAGGGAGAAGTGACAACTTCTGATGCAGCCTCAAGCATGGGGTTGCCTTCCTTTCTCAACATGTTTCTCAGGATTTCCATAATCAAGCCCATCTGAGCCTTCAGCTGATGGACTTCCTCTCTCAACATTTCCTGGTCTTGAATCAAAGCTTGCATGTCTCCAATAAACTGCCCCATCTGAATCTTCATTTCAGTCACTTCTGCATTGAGTTGTTCCATGGCTATCCTCTGATTATTACAGGTGGAGTAGTGGTGGCAGGTCAAACCGTCAATTCTGAAGATAATACCAAGTCAAAATGAGAAATCCGCTCCTGAGCACCTGTTATGCATATGAGTATGGAAATGCAAATGCAAAATGCCATGTTCGAATATTTCCAAGGAACCATTATGCTTTGATTCAAGTTTTTCTCACATACGAACCACAAGAAATAGATGGAAATGCTCAACAGCTAGTCTCAAAGTTAAGATCCTTGGAAATACGAGAACATGTATGTCAGAATGCAGAATGATGATGCATATGCACACATGGGATCAAGGCTGCCACATAGACTGGACAACTACTGCGCTGAACTGACTGAATAAGCTCAAGGATCTGCCCAAATACCCAGAATACCAGAATAACCAGAATACCACACTGATAAATCCAAACTGATAGGAAAACCAGAAAACCAAGTATGTTGAGGGTCAAGGTTACCTACAAACCTGTAAACATCCCGCCCCTCTCGCATGTGGGATCTAGAAAACGAGAGGTCCTCAACTTCGGACACTGAGGTCGAGAAGCAATAATACATTCATCCTTTCGGGTACAGTACTATCGCCAATCGAGGAGTGCCTCCATTGATTCTCCCTCAAAAAGGTCATCCTATAGCAAGTTCTCAGCTTCGGGTCCTCGGATCAAGAAGTCTAATGGGTTTGCCATTTCTGGTCTGCCATTACTACCTCTTGGGAGGAGTGCTAATTGTGTCCTCGGGAATGGTCACCAGAGTCGACAGCTCATCAAGGGAAGGTCCAATGACCTGCATCAACATGTAGTATCAGATATCTCCTGAAAGAACCTCGTCTGGCTGTGGGTCTCGCGAACACTCCACGTGGTCACCACCACGCGAGCGACACGACTATCCATGCTGAAACCTATGTGTACGCTCAAGCTTGGGTAGTGGGCTTATTTCTCAGAACACCCATCCATCCAAACATAAAAACCAGTACAGCCCAGCACATTCCAGCATATGACAATAATGAAATGAAATGCAATAAATACGGTAAAAACAAATAATATACAACAAATAAAGCACAACAGTAAACACCCAATGAAAAATAAATAAACAAGCGCTAGGATTGACTCGCATAAGGAACCAGAGATTTTGGGTTCGATCCCCAGCAGAGTCGCCAGCTGTCACAACCGCGAAAAAACAACCGGCGAAAACTAGAACAGAAGAGTCGCCACCGAACGTTATTTATCCCAATGCAGGGAAAGGGAACGATCGAAGAAAACCTAAGAGGGAAAAGACATGGTCATCGCAACCATAGTTCGGGTTCGGGAGTCGGTTACGCGAGGGGAAGGTATTAGCACCCCCACGCGTCCATCGTACTCGATGGGATCCACGCTTGTTGTCTAAACAAAGGGTGAGTTATCTAAAGCCTACTGCTAAATGGAAAATGGAGGAGAGGGAAGCAAAGACGGACTCGTAAGGAATATCGCAATCCAATGCCTACGTATCTTCGTGGACGAACGAAGAATCAGAGTCAACGTAGTTCGACGGACTACGGGGGAAGGTTGCTCGTCGAGATATCGCATCTCATGCCTACGTATCCTCAATCAGACGGGAAAGAGGAATCAGAGCAAACATAGTTCGACCTAACAAGGTCTTAGTGTTTTTTACGTGAGCAACGAGCTCTTTTCTGAAAACGGTTTGAAACTCAACAATCCCGAAGGATAAAAAAGGTTTGAATTTGTTTTGTGTTTTTTTAGACAGAAGTGAATTTGAGTTAGTTCATAACTTACATTGCACCAAAGTCTACTACACGGGAACGAATACGTCACAAGGTCGCCCCTAATGGGACGTATGCTAAACACTCTAGAAGAGGAGAGGAGACCCCTCGTTCTTCATTTCCTACACTTAAGGCTCGAGCACAATATACGTTATATTTATTAAGTGTTTTAGAAATATTAAGAGATGAGAAAAGAAGACTCAAAGGAAAAGAAAACACTACGGGGAATTCGATCCTAATGTTGTCATGCAAAAGTGGACCTAAGGTTGAGTTCAAAGGGGAAACATCTACCTAATGTTATCATGCATGGTTTGAATCCTAATGTCTACCCTACTCCAAGCTTAATCAAAGATTAAGTTGGAATAGGGAACCTTAAGGAGCATACAAAAACAAAGCAAAAACCAAAGAAATAAACCAAAAAAAAATAGCGGCTACAACAGCGCTCCAACACCTGCACAGCAGTAAAATCCAGCAAATACACCAAGCAGCATTCAACAGTTCATGTTTCAGCACAACAAATGGGTGTAGAAAGGCAAACAGCGGCACATTCGATAACATGTATGCATATAGACAGCAGTAGAAAACAGGGCAGCATGCAAAGCATCTAAACAAGTACTCATGCAAGCAATGATTGCAAATAGACACACAAAGCATGGCAAACCAATCATAAAGGTTGCAAGCATCAAGAACAAACAACATGATCATGTTAGCAATTTAAGAACAGTTACTCAGCAAAGTTGCACAAATCAAACATTGATCGAAACATCATGCATAAGCAACCACGGAAACAAAAAACAATCATGCATCATATGTCTAGCAGGTTGAGCATTCATCAAGAATTAACATGATTCAAATGTGCGTGCATCGTGTTTATCACATCAATTAATCAACAACGCAAACATAAACATTCATCGATAAAAACCAAGAATCGCGTGTCGAAGAATCGTGTTCATGCAATGGTGTGAGGTGAAACTGTAACACCCCACTTGCCCCATTTTGAAAATAACAAAAATAATAAAGATAAATCAGAGTTTGCGCCAAAAAGTGGAATGTCACATCATCAAACCAAAATAAACTCTTTATTGTATTAAATTAAATAAAGAATCAGCGGAAATAATCATTTGGTTTCAAATTTATGGCCATCTGCCCAATTACACCAATAGTTCCTTAATACAAGGTTCTCCATAAAGTAATTCAATAAAATGGAATACGTCACAAAGAATGTGAATAAAATCAAACAACTACAAAAATATCCCGACATCCCGTGTTACGTATCAGAGCACTCCTATAGACTCGAACAAGCAACACGAACATCCAAGCGACCTAAGTACCTGGGTTATCTGTACTTCCGAAGAAGCACAGACACAACAACAACAAAGGGGTGAGAATTCATGTTCAAATATTATAGGTGAATAAATACATGATAAACAGGTAGTCATCACACACAAGCACCATCAAACATCAAACACGGCCTACTGCCCATTATCAACAATGTATGCAACTCAACACATGCAATGTGGTACCAACTCATTGGTTCATTCAACCGAACCCCGTATAGATCACATACACCTCTACTTGGCAATGATCTATCCCCACCATTATCCTTAAAGGAGTAAGGATGAATCGCATACACTCCTCCTGAGCAACGATCCGTCTCACCAATCACCATGAAAATGCATGACATATGATGCACAATAACACATGTATAATATCAGAAACACATGTACACGATCCTCCTGATCACACCTTAACATAACATCAACACCATCATTACATAATCGTTTCACGCACACCAAACATCTAAATTATTAATTAATCTCTTAAAATTATTAAAATTATTATTTCCATCACCAATTTATTATTCCTCAACAACTGGCTACTACCCTCAACCTCTCAAACCATTAGAAATCAAAACCGCTGCGAAAACGGGAAAGGAATCGCTAAATGGTAAAATTCTGCACACTGCCAGTCCATACGCGTACTGACCCAGGTCATACACGTATGACTCATTTCCTCGCTCATCCATACGCGTAAGGTTCCATCTGATACGCGTACGCTCACCCTTCCCTACTCTACCCTACGCGTACTATCCATTATCATACGCGTACGAGCAGGGGCTCTCTTTCCAAGAAAATCTCATTTTCAGATCCCCATACGCGTATGGCTACTCCATACGCATATTGCCCTGCCAAGCATACGCAAACCATACGCGTACGGGCAGAGGGCTGTGTAATTCCCTCCTTTCCCACTTCTCTTACGCGTAAGGCTTCCTCCTCCTTGTTCTCATACGCGTACGGCCTCCTTTGTTACGCGTACGGCCAGATCTCATATGCGAACGGAAAGTGAGTTCATCTTTCTGCTCTCTGTTGCGTTTTCATCACTTGTTCACTCTCAACCAGTCCTATAATCTCTTCTACTTTGATTTTAGGTTCAATTCTTCTTCTTTCACTTGCATCCTATGATTACTACATCAATTATGGATTCAACACTTCAAATCGTTCTTCCAAAATAGAAACAAGACACCACATACCAGATCAGATTCAAACACCACAGTATTATCAACAAGAAATCCAGAAAATACATGTCAACACATGTACGAATTCAGAATTAAATCAAACATACTCTATAATTCATCACAACACAATCATGGATATAAAACCCTACGGGATTAAGGAATTCCCACTACCCTATCATGAGTAAATCACCAATATTTAACAGTTCCCCCCCCCCCCCCCTTACCTCGAATTCTGCAGCAAAATTGAAAAATTGGGGAAGATGGTTCAAGCCCTAGCACTTGTTCTTTCTCTTCTCCTTTGTTACCTCTTTTCGTTAAACGTGAAACTGTTCTCTTAATTCCCTAAACCTCTCTTAATCCCTTAATTTCTTATTTTAATTAATTCCAAATAATAATAATAATAATAATAATAATAATAATAATATTTCTATTATTAATGAAATTATGATTATTATTTAATTATGTCTCTATTATTATTAGTCTAAGGTTTTATTCCAACAATCTACTTTCTAAGCCAAGGTCAACAAGTAAACGCACTCAGACACTCTCCCAAACAAGGACACACTTAAAGATTAATACAAGATGACTAAATAATTAAAATGGGTGTTACAACTCTCCCCCACTTAAATTATTTTCGTCCTAAAAAATTACCTGATGGAAACAATTCTGGATACGACTCTCGCATCCTGCTTTCCAATTCCCAGGTCACACTGCCTCCTGCAGCACCTCCCCAAACCACTCTCACCAGAGGTATCTCCTTTCCTCTGAGCTGTTTCATCTTATGATCATCGATCCTCAACGGCATCATCTCTACGGTAAGATTCTCCCTGATCTGAACCCCGTCTCTCTGAATCACATGAGACGAATCTGAAACATACTTCCGAAGTTGTGACACATGAAACACATCATGCAAGTTCGAAAGCTTTGGTGGCAGTGCCACTCTATAAGCAACTGCACCAATTCTCTGCAAGATTTGATACGGTCCAATAAACTTAGGATCCAACTTCTTAGATTTCAAAGCACGACCCACACCGGTCACTGGGTTAACTCTTAGGAATACGTGATCACCTTCACTGAATTCCAACTCCTTCCTTCGATTATCGTGATAACTTTTCTGCCTACTCTGAGACGCCTTCATCTTCTCACGGATCATTTGAATCATCTCAGTAGTCTGTTGGACAATTTCTGGTCCAAGCACCACATTCTCACCTGTTTCATACCAACACAGAGGTGTCCTACACTTTCGTTCATACAAAAATTCAAAAGGTGCCATTCCAATGCTAGAATGGTGACTGTTATTATACGTGAACTCGATCAATGGCAAATGAGTATCCCACGCACCACCTTTTTCCAATACACAGGCTCTCAGCAAATCCTCCAACGACTGAATGGTCCTCTCTGACTGCCCATCGGTCTGTGGATGATAAGCCGAGCTCAACTTCAACTTAGAACCCAAGGCTTCCTACAGACTCCTCCAAAATTCTGAAGTAAACCTCGGATCTCTATCCGACACTATGCTCGATGGGACACCATGCAACTTCACAATTATCCTGATATAAATTTCTGCCAGCTTCGACAACGGAAAACTGATGTTAATTGGTATAAAATGTGCAGATTTCGTAAGTCGATCCACCACTACCCAAATAGCATCAAAGCCTCTCACTGTATTTGGCAAACCAGTCACAAAATCCATCGCAATACTGTCCCATTTCCACTCAGGGATTTCCAACGGTTGCATTAATCTCGAAGGCTTCTGATGTTCCGCTTTTGACTTCTGACATGTCAAACAAGCATAGACAAACTGAGCTATGTCTCTCTTCATACCGGACCACCAAAACAACTTCTTCAAATCATGATACATCTTTGTAGCTCCCGGATGAATACTCAAGCTACTCCGATGACTTTCCTCTAAGATTGCCTTTTTCAATTCCTCATTATCCGGTACACAGATTCTGCCCCGGAATCTCAACACACCCACATTATCCACTTTAAAGTCACTATCAGGATCATCTCCTTCTGTAGGCATCAAGTCTACCAACTTCACATCCAGTTTCTGATTTTCCTTAATCACATCCAAAAAGTCATTATTCACTTTCAGCATGCCCAATCTGATACTTCCTGGTGTAGTTTCACAAACCATGCTCAAATCTCTGAACTGTTCAATCAATTCCATTTCCTTTACTATTAACGCAGACATATGAATCGTCTTCCGACTCAGAGCATCTGCCACAACATTAGCTTTTCCCTAATGGTAAATCAAGTTAAAGTCATAGTCTTTCAAGAATTCTAACCACCTTCGCTGCCTCATATTTAATTCCCTCTGGTCAAACAAATATTTCAAAATCTTGTGATCACTAAACACTTCAAATCTCGATCCATACAAATAATGCCTCCAAATTTTTAACACGAACACCACTGCAGCTAATTCAAGATCATGAGTAGGATAGTTCCTCTCATGCACCCTTAACTGTCTTGAAGCATAAGCCACTACCTTGCCACCTTGCATCAACACACCGCCTAATCCCATCTTAGACGCATCACAATACACTACGAAAGAATCATTTGGACTTGGTAAAATCAACACTGGTGTTGTCGTCAACTTCTTCTTTAGTTCCTCAAAACTTTCCTCACAGGCAGCATCCCAGACAAAAGCTTGATTCTTCCTGGTCAACTGAGTCAATGGCAACGCCAATTTAGAAAACTCTTCAATGAACCTTCTATAGTAACCTGCCAAACCCAAAAAGCTTCTAATCTTTGTTGCGGTCTTCGGAGTTTCCCACTGAAGTACTGCACTTACTTTAGAGGGATCCACCGCTATACCATCACCAGAAATCACATGACCCAAGAAACTCACGGTCTTCAACCAAAATTCACACTTCGAGAACTTTGCAAATAGTTTATTATCTTTCAACACCTGCAATGCAATTCCCAAGTGACCTGCATGCTCTTCGTCAGACTTAGAATAGATCAGTATATCATCAATAAATACCACAATAAACTGATCCAGATAAGAATGGAAAATACGATTCATATATTCCATAAATAGACCCGGCGCGTTAGACACTCCGAAAGGCACCACTGCATATTCGTAATGTCCGTAGCGAGTTCTGAAAGCAGTCTTCTGAATATCACCTTCCTTTACTCTAATCTGATGGTAACCCGACCTCAGATCAATTTTGCTGAAAACACGAGCTCCTGCCAGCTGATCCATTAAGTCATCAATCCTAGGAAGTGGATACTTATTCTTAATGGTTACTTTATTCAACTGACGGTAGTTAATGCACAGACGCATACTACCATCCTTCTTATTCACCAACAACACTGGAGCTCCCCACGGCGACACACTTGATCTGATAAACTTCTTATCGAGCAATTCCCCGACCTGAGATTTCAACTCTGCCAACTCTGATGCAGACATCCTGTACGGTGCCATAGAGATAGGTCTGGTACCTGGTACAAGATCAATAGCGAACTCAACTTCCCTTGTCGGAGGCAACTCTGTGATGTCATTTGGAAACACTTCGGGAAATTCATTGACTACTGGCAATTCATTAACTGAAGTCTGGCTTTCAACAGATAACGAGGCAAATACTGCAAACAGCTTCGCTTCATCTTCCAACAATGCCCTCAACTCCTTGCTAGATAGCGAATCTGCTAACGCTTCCTCTTCAGGAGTAAGAAACAACAACGTCTTCCTGAAGCAATCAATATACACCCGGTTGAACTCCAACCAGTTCATTCCCAAAATAACGTCAAGATTACCGAGTGGCAAACAAATCAAGTCCACTCTGAAATCTCTACCAAACACGGTCAGCGGACACTTCAAACACACCAAAGAAGTAACCACGAAACCAATAGATGGAGTTTCAATCGTCATCCTCTGCTCTAGAGTTGATGGCATAATCCCTAATCTCTTCACACAGTCAACAGAAATAAACGAGTGTGTTACACCCGTGTCAATGATAACAATCAAAGGAACATCATTAATAAAGCAAGTACCTTTGACGGAACGCTCCTCCTCAGTGGATTGGGCTCCCACCAAGGCAAACACCTTCCCACTAGTTTGAGACACCTGAGACTTCTTCGGCTTCTCACAGTGAGTGTTGATGTGACCCTTCTCTCCACAATTGTAACAAGTAGGCATAGTGGCTCTGCAATCAGCTATAACATGACCTGCCTTGCCACACTTGAAACACTTCTTCACCTCTTTCTGACAGTCGTTAGCACGGTGACCTGCGCCACCACATCTGAAGCACTTGAGAGTATCAGCACCTGCTCCCTTCTCCTTTGGCTTCTTCCCCCCATTAGTTTTCTGTTTCCCCTTATCAGCTGGAGCACTGTAAGGAGTACCCCTAAATCTCTGCTTATTTTTCTTCTCATTCACAGCTTTGTAATGAGTAATCATGGCTCTGTTGTCATTATCATAAATTCTGCTTCTGCTTACCAGCTCTGGATAGTTTCTTATCTTCTGACAAGCAATACCCAATTTGATCTCGGGACGCAGCCCGTTCTCAAACTTCAAACACTTCAAAGTCATAGCTTCTTCAGTATTGTAATGAGCACAATACTGAACCAGCTCCTCAAACTTAGCGGCATACTCAGCAACGGTCTTATCACCCTGCTTCAGCTCCAAAAATTCCACCTCTTTCGCACTACGAATGTCTTTCGGAAAATACTTTTCCAAAAACTCAGCTTGAAACACAGCCCAAGTAATCTCAGTACCTGCAGCTTCCAATCTCTGACGACTGTTGTCCCACCAAGCCTCAGCTTCTCCTTCCAGCATATGAGTACCAAACCGTACCTTCTGAGCATCACTGCATTCCATGGTCCTGAAGATCTTCTCCACAGCCTTCAGCCATTTCTATGCAGCCTCTGGGTCCAAGATACCTCCCTCATATGTAGGCGGCCTGTTGCTCTGAAACTGTGCTAAGTCACGAAACTGAGCACCTCCACCCTGGTTGGCATTCTCTACAGCTTGTGCCATGGCTTGCATAGCAGCAGCAAGAGCAGCATCATTCCTCCCTGCCATATTGGACAACAATCATCACCAGGTCAGAACACAAAATCAACTCCTATTCTAAGGACAGACTCAACTATAACACCTGGCCGGACGGACGGACCTGCTCTGATACCAATTATAACACCCCACTTGCCCCATTTTGAAAATAATAAAAATAATAAAGATAAATCAGAGTTTGCACCAAAAAGTGGAATGTCTCATCATCAAACCAAAATAAACTCTTTATTGTATTAAATTGAATAAAGAATCAGCGGAAATAATCATTTGGTTTCAAATTTACGGCCATCTGCCCAATTACACCAATAGTTCCTTAATACAAGGTTCTCCATAAAGTAATTCAATAAAATGGAATACGTAACAAAGAATGTGAATAAAATCAAACAACTACAAAAATATCCCGACATCCCGTGTTACGTATCAGAGCACTCCTATAGACTCGAACAAGCAACACGAACATCCAAGCGACCTAAGTACCTGGGTTATCTGTACTTCCGAAGAAGCACAGACACAACAACAACACAGGGGTGAGAATTCATGTTCAAATATTATAGGTGAATAAATACATGATAAACAGGTAGTCATCACACACAAGCACCATCAAACATCAAACACGGCCTACTGCCCATTATCAACAATGTATGCAACTCAACACATGCAATGCAGTACCGACTCATTGGTTCATTCAATCGAACCCCGGATAGATCACATACACCTCTACTTGGCAATGATCTATCCCCACCATTCTCCTTAAAGGATTACGGATGAATCGCATACACTCCTCCTGAGCAACGATCCATCCCACCAATCACCATGAAAATGCATGACATATGATACACAATAACACATGTATAATATCAGAAACAAATGTACACGATCCTCCTGATCACACCTTAACATAACATCAACACCATCATTACATAATCGTTTCACGCACACCAAACATCTAAATTATTAATTAATCTCTTAAAATTATTAAAATTATTATTTCCATCACCAATTTATTATTCCTCAACAACTGGCTACTACCCTCAACCTCTCAAACCATTAGAAATCGAAACTGCTGCGAAAACGGGAAAGGAATCGCTAAATGGTAAAATTCTACACACTGCCAGTCCATACGCGTACTGACCCAGGTCATACGCATATGACTCAGTTCCTCGCTCATCCATACGCGTAAGGTTCCATCTGATACGCGTATGCTCACCCTTCCTGTAGCGAGTGATTTTCGGATGTGGTTGCAAAGCACGATCGCTCTGGTACTACAGTTCGATTCATTTCTTATCCTATTAAAGCTGATGAAGGAAGGGAAATAGATGTCTCCAATTAACCCTGCTTGCATACTGAGATTAAACAGCGGTCTGTTAGGTTACAGATGCTACAAAGATTCGGGGTTTTTTCTAGTTTATTTTGTTGACGAGGGGTGCTTTAGGCTATTGGTTGAGATGTTAGGACGGATATATATGAAAGTATGGGATTTTGGGTTTTTGTTTAGTGTGCTCGCTAAGATTTTTCTTTCAATCTTATGCCTACGTATTCCCGTTTACTGAAACAGGGAAATCAGAGCGTTCGTAGTTCCTACAATTCTATGGGAGGAAATGGTTGTTTTGGTGTCTTGTTCAAAGCCCAAGACGTGAAGCGAAAGGTGATTTGTATCTTGTTCAAAGCCCAAGATGTGAAGCTGAAGGGTTTATTTTAGAGAGAATTTGTCATCTCTAAAGAGGGGTTTGTCTGTTACGACTGTTTATAAAGGAGAATTACTTTAACCGGGATTTGTGAATCCGGAAATGCCATAATTTCCTTTATAGGGGATTTCAACCTGAAGGAGAAGACTTTAACTCAGTGTAGAGTAATGCCATCTTTCCTTAGGAATTTCTCATACTAAAAGAAGGACATTGGCATGGATGTAGATGATCCAGAGGCTTGCCACTTACAGCAATTAGATGAAGGGGAAAGAGTTGTTGAAGTTTGTGTACTGTGAACGAGGCACAACTTTGATGCTAAAAGGTTAATTGGATCAACCAGTGGTTTTCTTATACAAAGCCTAAGAGGAGGCTATTATGTGTCTCGTACAAAGCCCGAGAGAGAGGCTAAAAGGTTTTGACTCAATGAGGGAATATTTTGGTATCTCGTATAAAGCCCGAGATGGAGGCTAATTGACTCAACAAGAGAGTTTTGTATCTCGTACAAAGTCCGAGAGGGAGGCTAAAATTTGTTTGGCTCAATGAGAACCTTTTTGTATCTCGTATAAAGCCCGAGATGGAGGCGAAAGAGGTGATTGACTCAACGAGGGAGTCTCTTATGTGTCTCGTACAAAGCCCGAGAGAGAGGCTAAACGATGTTTGACTCCGCTGGGGAGGATCATTGTATAAAGCCCAAGAGGAGGCTAACTTCACTGGAGAAGGATCATTATACAAAGCCTAAGAGGAGGCTATGGTTACTATTTCAGTTGAGTGACAGGTCCAGTATACTAATTTTTAAAGAGAAAATTAGTTCTTATATGAGCAATACTATACTCGAGGATTTGATTCGAGGGTCCGGGTTATTCCTGTTCTTTAAGGAAGTGGGAAATCCGAAGGGTATTGAGACTGTCCGAGTCTACGGGGTTTTCTTCCTATTCTTGAAGGGGTCACTTGAGAATGTCTTTGAGACTCAAGGAGATTAGACTGTCCAAGTCTAGAGTGTCATCTTTTGTACTGTACTTTGAGAAACAGTAGTAGACTCTATGAAAGGACTATTCTATGCAGATGATTAAGTTCTGTTCCTATACCTCTAGGAGGTCGTCGGGACAATTTGTACGAAGCCCAAGAGGAGGCTGGAAACTTTTAAGAAGCCGACGGGTCCTTGTACGATGCCCAAGAGTAGGCTATCATTCCCGGAGGAAGAGATCATTATACGAAGCCTAAGAGGAGGCTGTGAATACTTCTAAGAAGCCGTAGGGTCCTTGTAATAAGCCCAAGAGGAGGCTAGGTTGCTTTTAGGAAGCTTGTGGGTCCTTGTACGATGCCCAAGAGGAGGCCGATGCTTTTTAAGAAGCCGATGGGTCCCCAAACCCCGAAAAATTCAAGACATGCCATTCACCGAGAATAGATCAAACCAGGAAAGTTCGAGAATTTGGAAGAAACTCAAGAGATGCCATTCACAGAGAAAATATCATCTATGGGGAGTAGAGTTTCTTGACAAGTGCTTTTAAGAAGCCTGTGGGTCCCCAAACCCCGAGAAATTCAAGACATGCCATTCACCGAGAATAGATCAAGCCAGGAAAGTTCGAGAATTTGGAAGAAA
Organism: Lathyrus tuberosus; assembly: GCA_022829125.1. NCBI lineage: Eukaryota > Viridiplantae > Streptophyta > Magnoliopsida > Fabales > Fabaceae > Lathyrus > Lathyrus tuberosus. The sequence goes on from JALAZF010000043.1 coordinate 7,311,676, forward strand.
CTCAAGAGATGCCATTCACGGAGAAAAGATCATCTCTGGGGATTAGAGTTTCTTTGACAACTTCTACGAGTGACAGTCTATGAAAGGGTTCACAGAGAATGCTGCCTTTCATATCTCCATATTGTTTAACCCCAAGAGGAGGGAAGACTGTGTCTGGTAATCCTATGGGGATCTAGTTTTGACTATTTAAGAGTGATCAACGGGCTTAATGCTAGACGTAGTTGCCGGGGAAACTCTAAATATCTATACTATTATTACACAGTTGATATGAGTTTATGAAAGAAGACTTACAGCAAAACAACCCCACAATACAGTTATATGTATATGAAAGCGGTAAATGAAAGCAATAACCACTTACTCGGTTGTAGAGCTTCCATGCTGTTTGGTTAGTTGTTCAACAAAGAAAGATTGAAAACAACAGTATATTCAAAATCAAAGGAGAAAGTGCTTTGAAAAATAAAGATTTGGGGCTTACAGCTCAAGGAGAGGCCCAGGGTTTATCAGTGAGCGTACTGTTTGGATTTTGTACAGAGGGACTTATACAAGTGATTGTGGCCCAAAAATTGTTTTCTGTACAAAGGGATGGGTCTTACACTCTCTCAAGAGGCCCAAAAAGTTTAAAGAAAAAGAGTGGGGCTTATAACACGAGGGTAGGCCCAGGTGATTTTCCGTTTGAAATGGCGATCGCGCCGAGGTTTTCTTTTAACGCGAAGGGGCTTATACAATATCTGAGGCCCAAATGATTTTGGTTAAAAGGGGGTTGGGTCTTACACTCTATTAGAGGCCCAAAAGTTTTGAATGGGTCTTATAGCTCAAGGAGAGGCCCAGGTGTTTAATTTTAAACTGGCGACGATCGTGTCGTTTGTTTTTGACGGTATCGGGACTTATACAATGCACTGAGGCCCAAAAATGATTTGGTCAAAAAAGGATTGGGTCTTACACTCTATTAGAGGCCCAAAGTGTTTTGAAAATGATTTATGAGGGTTGAATTAATCCAAAAACCCTAATTTGTTTTCAAAAATGTGTTTTAATTGAATAAAAATTCAATTAAAATGATCAAAATTGTTTAACATAGGAAAAACAAATTGTGATATTGGATTAATGCTTCAAAAATTAAGTATTGACCTACAAAATAATTAGAAAGCATTAAAAGTTGCAAAATCAAGGTGGAAAAAATATTTTAAATGTTGAAAACAATTAAAACATTAATTCTTTGCAAAAATATCAATTATATAAAATAAATAATATTTTTGGGATTTTTTGGGAAAATGAAATATTTTAACATTTTTGTGAATTATTAAAAAAAGAATTAACTCAAAATCATTAAAACTCAGAGAGAAATTAATTTTTGAATCAATTAAATAAAATCACAAAATTCAAATATTTGAATTTATGAAAATGGCGCCAAGAACACCCAAGAACACGCGCGTGTTCTGGGCTTGCCCAGATTTGCATTTTCTCTCCAATCTCACTGAATACTTGATTATATCATGCAATCCACATACCAATCAACTCGTTTCAACCTCACGATCATGTTTATGGTATTTAATTTCATTTAAATTAAACATATAACAAGAAATCACGAAAAATCCTCAAGAACCCTAATTTCTGCATTAAGGCTAGGATTTTTGATACACGATTCAAACAATGCAATTAACTGAGGGGAAACATTCCATGCATGATTATGAACATTTGGCAAAAGTATTGTGCGAGGAAATATGCATAGATTGAGAGATGACCAAGTTTAAGCTTACCTCTAGGTCGTGATAGCAAAAGCAAATTGATTTCTGAGTAGGAGGTGTTACAGATGAATTGTTATGATTTGAACAATTTCCCTACACCCTATGGAGTGTGTTTGAATGCTTGGACTTGACTGAGAATGGCTGGATCACTTCATGGCATCTCAACAGCACTTTGGTTAAAACCTTGAGCAATTGACTGGTGATTCTGAGAAATCAGTGTTCCAGTTGTTGTTTAAGTGTTTGATCAGCTCACATATGATGTATATGAGGTGTGTGTGTGATTGGTTTGAGTGGAATTTCTCTCTAATGAAAAACCCGATAGTGACTTGCTAAGAAAGGCCTTTTTGAGAGTGAGAAGTGGTTTTTGAGAAAGGCAAGTGTTGTAGGCCTTTGGTGTACTTAAACTGATCACAATTTAGCTCTATTTATAGTAGAGCAAGTTTGTTTTGGGATCCACAGTGAATGGCAACTGCAGCAGGTGTTTGTTCAATGTTGGCCAATGGAAATCCAAGTCTCCTCTAGCCATTGACTAGAGGTTAGGGCACAGGGCTGTGGTTCCCTTGGTCTTGGATAAGTCTTGACTGAATTCAATTGAGAATGGCTCAGTCCATGCCACCTTGATGCTTCCATTGAATGCTCCAATCCAAAATTGGAGTCTTGTCCCTATTTTGGCCATTTTAGGTTCAACATGCTATTTCTTGTTCCAAAGACTTTGGAGGCTTGGCTCAGTGATTGTCCCCTTTAGATTCAATCCTCTGAGGTGTCCAAGTGGATAGGAGCATTTGGATTTGGCAGATTTTGGCAAATCGAGCAAAAATGCAAATTCTGCCTTGCCTTGGCAGATTTCAGCAAGGCAACTTTCCAATGTCATATCTCATGACTCAAATGGAATTTGGTAATGTTCTTGGCCATTTTGGAAAGCCCTTACATGATACAACAACTGTTTCAACATGTTTGGTTTTGATCTCTTTTGAATCCAAGTGAAAAATCCCCCCACATTTGGCAAAAAGTAGGGTAAAATCTGACTTAGTGAAATTTTCACCAAGTGTTGGAACAAAGTGACTTTTCTTGATTTTGATCACTCCATAACTCAAAATCCACAATGAATTGGAATTAGGTCTAGTTGAAGTTTTTGTAGAGGGCAATGAGATCTACCAATCAAGCCTTGGATGGGAGAAAATGGCTTTGTGGTTTAGGAGTTATGGTCCTCCAAAGTTGGTACCCTAGCCACTTTATTTTTAACTTAGAAAATTTTCTAAGTTTTTTATGGTTACCCCTTTTACAAGTTATCCAACTTTTCTTGATATTTCTTGATGAATGATGATTCAAATCATACATTAACATCATTTTAGGGTTAAAAATCCATTTTGGTGAAAAATCTCAAAAAGTCAAAGTTGACTTTTGTGCACAGTTGACTTTTTATCAGATGAATTCCAAACTGTGCAATTCTTCATGAAATCATGTCCTTGACCTAAATCAAACTTGATGGACATGTTCCATGGGTGTCATAGGGTATATTGATGCATTTCATAGGGCTTGGGAGCATGTCCTGGTCAAAAGTCAAAGTTACAGTTGACTTTTTCCTTAAAACCCTAACTGTGGTGCAGATGAAATTGAAACTTATTGCTCAAGCCTCTTGGATTAATCCATTGTTGCAAATGGATCAATATAGTTCATTAGAGACCCTCAAACCCTCTCTTGAGGTCTTGGCTCATGATTTGCCCTAAAAGTCAACTTAGGGGTGAATTAGGTCAAGAAACCCTAATTCCTGATTTTTGATGAATGCATCCCCTGAGGCAAAATTGACTTGATGATTGGGTCCATGAGGTCCCATGAAGTATATTAGGTTATGTTTTGGATCATTGGCTTGTGCCCAGATTAAAATTTTCATCTGGAGGCCCTGGTCGACCAAAACCCTAATTTGGTGACACTGTCGATCTTGAGACTTGATCCACCTAGAAGGGAGCAGCCTTGTGCTTGATCCTTGAAGTGGGAGTCCTTTTGATCCATTGTAGGTGTTTGAGAGGTTAGACAAGTTGAAGATCATGTCATTCCTTGATTGATCCTTGGTCTAAGAACTCTGAGAGGGCTTGAAACCCTAATTCTTGATTGTAGTGGATGCTCACCCATCTTTGGGGAGACTGATGAAGTATGATGGCCCATCCCTATTGTGATGATGATTTGCACAATGATGGGAAATCCTAGTGGTCAAAATTTGGGGTATTACACTTCCCTACTCTACCCTACGCGTACTACCCATTATCATACGCGTACGAGCAGGGGCTCTCTTTCCAAGAAAATCTCATTTTCATATCCCCATACGCGTATGGCTACTCCATATGTGTATTGCCCTGCCAAGCATATGCAAACCATACGCGTACGGGCAGAGGGCCGTGTAATTCCCTCCTTTCCCACTTCTCTTACGCGTAAGGCTTCCTCCTCCTTGTTCTCATACGCGTACGACCTCCTTTGTTACGCGTACGGCCAGATCTCATACGCGAACGACCAGTGAGCTCATCTTTCTGCTCTCTGCTGCGTTTTCATCACTTGTTCACTCTCAACCAGTCCTATATTCTCTTCTACTTTGATTTTAGGTTCAATTCATCTTCTTTCACTTGCATCCTATGATTACTACATCAATTATGGATCCAACACTTCGAATCGTTCTTCCAAAATAGAAACAACACACCACATACCAGATCAGATTCAAACACCACAGTATTATCAACAAGAAATTCAGAAAATACATGTTAACACATGTACGAATTCAGAATTAAATCAAACATACTCTACCATTCATCACAACACAATCATGGATATAAAACCCTACAGGATTAAGGAATTCCCACTACCCCATCATGAGTAAATCGCCAATATTTAACAGTCCCCCCCCCCTTACCTCGAATTCTGCAGCAAAATTGACAAATTGGGGAAGATGGTTCAAGCCCTAGTACTTGTTCTTTCTCTTCTCCTTTGTTACCTCTTTTCGTTAAACGTGAAACTGTTCTCTTAATTCCCTAAACCTCTCTTAATCCCTTAATTTCTTATTTTAATTAATTCTAAATAATAATAATAATAATAATAATAATATTTCTATTATTAATGAAATTATGATTATTATTTAATTATGTCTCTATTATTATTAGTCTAAGGTTTTATTCCAACAATCTACCTTCTAAGCCAAGGTCAACAAGTAAACGCACTCAGACACTCTCCCAAACAAGGACACACTTAAAGATTAATACAAGATGACTAAATAATTAAAATGGGTGTTACAGAAACAACTCAAGAATAGTCCACAAATCATCAACATATTAATCCATGAAGTTTAGGCATGCAAAAGATCTCAAACAAACAATAAAATGCAAGAAAATCACATTCTGCAGTAGTGGTAACCGGTTATCAGATATGCTGTAACCGGTTACTCAGTTCAAAATAGCCAAAATACGCTAAAAACAACAGGGTAACCGGTTATCAGATATGCTGCAACTGGTTACTCTGCAACAGAATTCAAAAAAACAACTTCCAAAATCACTTTTCGGCAGCTTATCACTTCTTCAATCACCTGCATGTTAGGGCATCTCAATATGCACGAAAAGTACATCTCAAAACCAGCAAACACACATCAATTAATAAACAACAACAATCAAATCCACAATCTAATGGATCAAACTCAACAAATTCAAGATCTACATCATGAACAAGCAAAATAAGCTAAAATGAAAAGTAGATCTAAAATTCACCAACCTACAAAGCTAAGAATTGCTTTGGTGAATGTTGATAAGCTGCAATTGATGAATCCAGGCAAGAAAACCAGAGATCCAATGATATCTTCACCAAAAAATGCAAAATAAATGCAACGTGATGAACTTGCTTCTAGCTTCTCCAAAAATCACTTCCAAGTACTTAAATCTAGAAGCAAAACAGTAGCAAAATCAGAATTCCTTCAAGAATTAATGGATGGATGAAGGTTTAGTTCCAAGATCAACAAATTTCAATGCAAAATTTGTTGAACTTTGATGGTGGAACTTTGAGTGAGGGTTTTGGGATGAGAGAGAAGTTGAGAGAAAATGGAGTGAGATGTGTAGAAAATTCAGAAAATGAATCAAGGTTCTGAGAGGTTTGGAGTTGATTAGATTAAATAACCCCTAGGTTAGGAGTTAAGTTTGGGTTTGGAGCGAGGTTTAGTGGGTGGAAATTGGGGTGGAAAATGAATTAGGAAAGGAAATGAGGAATTAGAGTGGAAAATGTTGGAAGGAATTTGAATTTTGGGTGGAAAATGATGAAAATATATCAGTTCTAGATCCTTCCCACACATGCACAAGCCAAGCACATGATCACAAATGATGCAAACTTAATTTTTTTCAAACTTTGCCCAGAGTAACCGGTTACAGCATATATGCTAACCGGTTACTTAGTTCAAAATCCCTGAAAATACGCAGAAAAAACAAAGGAGTAACCGGTTATCATATATGCTGTAACCGGTTACTCAGTTCAAATTTTGAATTTTGGCGCCTTTTGGAGGGAAACTTGGAAAAGTGACCTCTGACAGCTGTTTTGAACCCCGTTAAGCCTCCGAAACTCAAAACTTGATATTGCTACTGAGTAACACCTGAAATGAAACACAAATTCTTCCTGACACCTCAAAATATCCTGCTAGATTAATAATGCCTGATACCGGATCGCTTGATCAACAATGACTGCCAGAGCTTCTGATTATCAAATCATCTAATGAACAAAATAAAAGCTCAAAAAGACCTTGAAAGTTATCTGCTTGGCTCTGAATACTGCTGAAAATGATACCCGAACTGATGACACCATGAACTGCTGGGAAATACCTTGACCCCATGTGTACAGGAAACATGCCAATGCAAAATGACGATGCGAATGAAATGAAGCATGAGCCAGAAAAGGTTAGAAATATGAGGGCAAATTTTGAGGTGTTACAGCTGCCCCTATTCAAACTTCTTGGATCCGAGGGTATGGAAGCAAAGGCTTCCAGACAATCGGAATACACGGAGATTGAATACTTAGATAACCGCACAAATTTGCATCCTACAAAAGGAGATACGACTTCGCTGGGGAACAAGTAATAAAAAGATGTAAGATCATAACATAGATGAGTGTGAGGGATCAATACAGACGAAGTATTGAAATGGATTGAAACAAACACGGACGAGCGTTGACTACGTTGGGGACAAACACGGACGAGTGTACATAAAGGTTCACACATGGACGGGTGCTGAAAAGAACACGGACGGGTGTCAAAGGTCAATACGGACGGGTATTGAAATAAAAGTTCAAACACGGACGAGTGCTGAAAGAACACGGACGGGTGTCAAAGGTCAATACGAACGGGTATTGGATAAAAAGTTCAAACACGGACGGGTGTTGAAAGGACACGGACGGGTGTCAAAGGTCAATACGGACGGGTATTGGCTTAAAAAGTTCAAACACGGACGGGTGCTGAAAGGACATGGACGGGTGTCAAAGGTCAATACGGACGGGTATCAGCTTAAAAAGTTCAAACACGGACGGATGCTGAAAGCACACAGACGGGTGTCAAAGGTCAATACGGACGGGTATTGAAAAAATTCAAACACGGACGGGTGCTGAAAGAACACAGACGGGTGTCAAGGGTCAATACGAACGGGTATTGAGTAAAAGTTCAAACACGGACGGGTGCTAAAAGAACACGGACGGGTGTCTAAGGTCAATACGGACGGGTATTGAATAAAAGTTCAAACACGGACGGGTGCTGAAAGAACACGGATGGGTGTCAAAGGTCAATACGGACGGGTATTGGTTAAAAGGTTCAAACACGGACGGGTGCTGAAAGGACACGGACGGGTGCCTCAAAGGTCAATACGGACGGGTATTGAAACAAAAGCTCAAACACTGAAGGGTGTCTAAGGTCAATACGGACGGGTATTGAAATAAAAGTTCAAACAAGGACGGGTGCTGAAAGGACACGGACGAGAGTCAAAGGTCAATACGGACGGGTATTGGCTTAAAAAGTTCAAACACGGATGGGTGCTAAAAGGACACGGATGAGTGTCAAAGGTTAATACGGACGAGTATTGAAACAAAAGTTCAAACACGGACGGGTGCTAAAAAGACACGGGCGGGTGTTAAAGGTCAATACGTACGGGTATTGAAATAAAGGTCCAATCACGGACGGGTGCTGGAAGAAGACGGACGGGTGTCTAAGGTCAATATAGATGGGTATTGAAATAAAAGGTTTAAACACGGACAGGTGCTGAAAGGACATGGACGAGTGTCTTAGGTCAATACGGACGGGTATTGAAATAAAAGGTTCAAACACGGACGGGTACAGAAAGGACACAGACGGCTGTCTAAGGTCAATACGGACGGGTATTGGCTAAAAATTCAAACACAGACGGGTGCTGAAAGGACACAGACGGGTGTCAAAGGTCAATACGGACGAGTATTGAAAAAAAAGTTCAAACACGGACAGGTGCTGAAGGGACATGAACGGGTGTCTAAAAGGTCAATACGGACGGGTATTGAAAGTTCAAACACAGACGTGTGCTGAAGGGACACAAACGAGTATCAAAGGTCAATACGGACGAGTATTGAAACAAAAGTTCAAACACGGACGGGTGCTGAAAGGACACGGACGGGTGTCAAAGGTCAATACGGACGGGTATTGAAAAAGTTCAAACACGGACGGGTGCTGAAAGAACACGGACGGGTGTCTAAAAGGTCAATACGGACAGGTATTGAAAGTTCAAACATGGACGGGTGCTGAAAGGACACGGACGGGTGTCAAAGGTCAATACGGATGGGTATTGAAAAAGTTTAAACACGGACGGGTGCTGAAAGGACACAGACGGGTGTCAAAGGTCAATACGGACGGGTATTAAAAAAGTTCAAACACGGACGGGTGCTGAAAGGTATTGAAAATGTTCAGACACGGACGGGTGCTGAAAGAACACGGACGGATGTCCAAGGTCAATACGGACAGGTATTGAAAATATGTCAAATGGAAACTTTACTTGGGATTGAAATGCTAAACCGAACACGGACGAGTGTCGAGAGAACACGGACGAGTGTTTGAGGGAACACGGGCGAGTGTTTAAAATCAATACGGACGAAGTATTGAGACGATAGAAAAGAACACGGATGAGTGTTTAACGCTAACAATCTTGAGGGGATAAACACAAAGACCACCTGGACGGAGGGGTGAAAAAAACCACGGACTGAGGATCCTGACAAACTTTGCAGGGGTATACCAATAGTCTCTCCAAATGACCAAGTCCACTGCTTGGGGTATAAAGTTGGACGATATCTCCTGAATTACGACTCTTCCTGTCGGGGAAACTCTTGGCAAATGAGAACTCAAACCAGGCTTATGCTTCAAATGCATATGTTTGAATTTTTCTATGGCGTAATGCTCCATACGAAATGGAAATGCTACGCTTTTGGGAGGATGCCATGCAAAAATGCTTATGCAATGCAAAAGAAGCGCTTCAGCAAAATAAATGCTGAAGACGAAGGCAACTCCACCGGGATGACAAACTAAATTGTCTCCGAGAACAAAGAACCTGCTGAGGAAAACCACACTGAACGACTTTCCTGATTAACAACCTCTATTGAAGATAGAACCCAAAAACTGATACTGAGAATTGCCAATACCAATTGGACTTAAAAAATGCTGGGAATTTCAACCACCGTGAACAAACCGTTGCGAGGATTACCACCAAACTCTGCTTGGGGATATCACTGAACTAAACCTGCTGCTAGGGGAAATGACTTTACCCTCACCCTGCTGGGGATTAGATCAAACTGTTGTCAACGAGACTATACTTCCTGACCGATTGAGGAAAGCAGACACCAAGACTCTGTGGGGACAATAACATCTTTGTCCAGGGAGAATATTCCACAAGTCTCCCGCTGGAGATACAACAACATCAACTCTTGAATGCTTGCTGGGGAATAATAATCAAAACACGACTTCAGCTGGAGAAACAACCCTCTATACTCTTTCTGGGGAGAGCATGCTCTGCTGAGGATGATGAAATTTCAATGATGGGGAGAGTAACTCTACTGGGGAGAAACCTTGCTACCCTGCCTGACCTGCCTCTATGGTCATAAATGGCCCTTTGAACTTTCCACCTGCCCCAGACCACCAGGTCTAATGGAAGGAATCATCTCAAGAGGATTTTATAAAAGACCGGGCGTTTACACTACCCCAGGGTCTTCAAACTCTTGGAGAGATTTATCAGATCTCGACATAACTGCCCCAGACTGCATACCCTATGAAATAACTTGCCTCGAAAGGATTGTAATGACTTGGAATATTCTGTCCCTGTATTTTAAACCTTGCAGAGGTGCTTTCAAATAACCGTCTTCAAGAGTGGATAACTTCTTGTGCTCTTGAGGTGGTCTGCCCCAGTACGAGCCTTGAAGTGAATTTGTCTCTGACCGACTGGTCTTCGAGAGATTTGCCCAAATCTCGACATGATTGCCCCTGTTTGGCTGCTTTAGGGAGAATTTTCAATGCGACTGCTCCAGATTGGCTACATCTTATCACCACTCATCAGGAACGCCCAGGATGTGCACAATCTCTTGGCCATATGCCTCTTGACATGATTGTCCTTCAGAAATTTTCACCATCTCAACTCGGCGTGATCAAGCTTCTTGACTGACGTTCATTGTGTAAGCTCCCCTAACGCTTAAGCACATGCAAGCTGAAAATGTTTATTATGAGAATGACAATTCTAATGCAACACACATGTTAACCTTGAAGTTTTATTGAAAATGCGTCACCCAACCTTGTGAACGAATCACTGGCTGGAATGCGACATTGATTTTTGAATGGAAAACAAAACGCACATGCAATACCAATAAAAATCTTATTAGCATAACTCATAGGAGTTAGGAACGCTATCTCGTTGAAGAACACCTTCGAAATAAACCCTGTTTCAATTAGGACTTTTAAGGGTTGTAATGTGGCCTGGTTCACGACTTTTTTAGAAAAAAAGGTTCTATGGCTCAAAATTTTGTATGTACCCACCCATTCTCCATGATGTCCTCCAGTCCTACGTTCAGTTGATCCGGCATGAGCGCTCACCTACCAAAAGGTTACGACATGTCATTGGTGACAATTAAGGAGTCTGCAAGGGTTTCGGAGCGGTAGTCGCTCTTTTCGTCTTTGGTGCATGTGGTCGCACGACTTGCTTTTGCTCGAGGGCTTTCCCTTTTGTAGCCCTTTTCGCTTTTTCACTTTGCTCTTTCTTCTTTTCTTTCCCTGATTTTGCCTGGACTGAATTCTTTTTTTTCTTTTTTTTTTTCGATTTTGAGGTCCAGCGGGATGCCCTAACTTTTGCCTAAGTCATTTGTTTTCAAACTTTCGACTTAGCGGACTTTCTTTCTCTATTTTTTTCTCTTTTTTCTTTTTTTTAACAAATCGTGTGACACTGGATGTCTTGACTTCTTTGAAAGGATTGTGACTACTTCACTATTTGCGGTGAGGAATAACCATTGTGGTCTCACGTCCCTTAACCTCCTGATATGTGAGGAAAAAAAGGTAATGGGTCCTCAGATGCACACTCCTTTTGAAAGTTGAACGCTCGGTCAAATCAACTGACAACTACCCTGCCCCTGGGTTAGATGTGAGGGTTTTTTCAAAATAAAAAAAAACTCTTACTTCAAGGCTCAACAGGGTTGACAAGGGTCTATCTCCCTTATATCTCCGGTGTTTGGGGATTTGAAATAATGCCTATACATCCTCAACAGGGTTCTATCCAAAAACATACAACCATAGATTTTTGCGTTTTCAAATCATCATCCTCCCTCAAAGAGTTTAAGCAAGAAAGTCAGTATTGCAATGCACATGAACATTTAAGAGTGAACACAAATGGATTACTTCAAGAAAAACATGTTTATTGTAATATGATTGTCATTCAAAAAATAAACAAGTTTCTACATGCATACACAGTTTAAACAAACAAGCCAGATACAAATGAAAATGCAGTAAAGAAATAGGAAATTGCCATCGTTGAGGAGACTTGACTCTGTCTGGACCGATTGCTTCTAATGACGCTCTTATAGTCTGAGTGCTCACTCGGGAGGCTTCAGTTGATGTGCAAACCATTTGCAGTGAAAGTAATGACCCCTGCATCAATCAGATCTTGCACCTTGTGCTGAAAGGCCTTGCACTTTTCAATACTAGGCCCCGACGCTCCAGAATGAAAATCACAATAGATACTTGCCCTGTAGCCTGGTGGGGGAATGCCAGTAAGCGGAGTCAGCGTCCGAAGTTCAACCAATTGAAGTTGGAGAAGATGCCTCAACAGCTGAGCATAAGGCATAGGAAGTGGATCAAAGATCCTCGCAGGCTTCTTCGGCCTCGTTGGGTACTTCTTAACCTTGGGATTATCTTGGGAAATAGGAGATAGCTGCTGCCGGGGAAATTCTGGACCCTTAGGTTGTGAAGACGATCCCTGGGGTAAATCACCCTTTGGGAGAGATCCTACAGAAAAGGGAGAAGTGACAACTTCTGATGTAGCCTCAAGCATGGGGTTGCCTTCCTTTCTCAACATGTTTCTCAGGATTTCCATAATCAAGCCCATCTGAGCCTTCAGCTGATGGACTTCCTCTCTCAGCATTTCCTGGTCTTGAATCAAAGCTTGCATGTCTCCCATAAACTGCCCCATCTGAATCTTCATTTCAGTCACTTATGCACTGAGCTGTTCCATGGCTATCCTCTGATTATTATAGGTGGAGTAGTGGTGGCAGGTCAAGCCGTCAATTCTGAAGATAATACCAAGTCAGAATGAGAAATCCGCTCCTGAGCACCTGTTATGCATATGAGTATGGAAATGTAAATGCAAAATGCCATGTTCGAATATTTCCAAGGAACCATTATGCTTTGATTTAAGTTTTTCTCACATACGAACCACAAGAAATAGATGGAAATGCTCAACAGCTAGTCTCAAAGTTAAGATCCTTGGAAATACGAGAACATGTATGTCAGAATGCAGAATGATGATGCATATGCACACATGGGATCAAGGTTGCCACATAGACTGGACAACTACTGCACTAAACTGACTAAATAAGCTCAAGGATCTGCCCAAATACGCAGAATACCGGAATAACCAGAATACCACACTGATAAATCCAAACTGATAGGAAAACCAGAAAACCAGGTATGTTGAGGGTCAAGGTTACCTGCAAACCTGTAAACATCCCGTCCCTCTCGCATGTGGGTTCTAGAAAACGAGAGGTCCTCAGCTTCGGACACTGAGGTCGAGAAGCAATAATACATTCATCCTTTCGGGTACAATACTATCGCCAATCGAGGAGTGCCTCCACTGATTCTCCCTAAAAAAGGTCATCCTATAGCAAGTTCTCAGCTTCGGGTCCTTGGATCAAGAAGTATAATGGGTTTGCCATTTCTGGTCTACCATTACTACCTCTTGGGAGGAGTGCTTCAACTGAGTCCTCGGGAATGGTCACCAGAGTCGACAGCTCATCAAGGGAAGGTCCAATGACCTGCATCAACATGCAATATCGGATATCTCCTGAAAGAACCTCGTCTGACTGTGGGTCTCACGAACACTCCACGTGGTCACCATCACGCGAGCGACACGACTATCCACGCTAAAACCTATGTGTACGCTCAAGCCTGGGTAGTGGGCTTATTTCTCAGAACATCCATCCCCCCAAACAGAAAAACCAGTACAGCCTAGCACAGTCCAGCATATGACAATAATGAAATGAAATGCAATAAATGCGGTAAAAACAAATAATATACAACAAATAAAGCACAATAGTAAACACCCAATGAAAAATAAACAAACAAGTGCTAGGATTGACTCGCATAGGGAACCAGAGATTCTGGTTATGGAATTAACGACGCAGTGGTTGAAATTCTGCAATTCGCGGATGATACACTGCTTGTTTGTAATGGTGGTTATCCGAATCTTTGGGCCTTGAAGATTGCCTTAAGGGGCTTTGAAACGGTTTCTGGTTTAAAAATTAATTTCTTCAAAAGTTGTATCTATGTTGTTGGTATCGATCGTCTTTTCATTGAAGCTGCTGAAAGTTTTCTTTATTGCAAATCTGGTGTGTTACCGTTCAAGTTTCTTGGAATTAATATTGGCGGTAACCATAGGAGACCGTCGTTTTGGCACCCGGTCTTGGATACGCTAAGGGCAAGGCTTAATTCTTGGGTTGGGAGGAACATGTCTATAGGTGACAGGGTCACTTTGATCAATTCTGTTCTTGCCAATTTGCCTATCCACTATCTATCCTTCTTCAAGGCTCCTACCAAAGTTGTTAATGACATGATAGCGATCCAAAGGTATTTTCTTTGGCCCGGTTCTTCGGTTAAAAGGAGCATTGCTTGGGTTAAATGGAGCTTGGTGTGTAAACCTATTGAGAAGGGTGGTCTCGATATTAAACACATTGGATCTTTCAATGAATCTCTTTTGATGAAATGGCTTTGGAAATTCTTAACTGGTGAAGAAGAGGTTTGGAGGTTACTTTTGAATAGTAGGTACGGTAAACTTGACTCCCTGGTTATGCAGCTCGAGTCTGCTACTGTTCCTAAATCTCCTTTATCGCTTTGGATGCGCGATCTCCTTAATCTTAGAAAGTTTGGCTCTCCTAATAATTTCTTGTTTGCTGTCGTGCCTGTTGTCGGTTGTGGAGATAGAATTCCGTTTTGGACCTCTCCTTGGTGTGGGGATGTTTTGCTAAAAGACTTATGGCCAGGTCTCTTTGCTGCTACTGTCAACAAGGATTCTATTGTTGCGGATCATGGCATTTTGGTCCATCAGAGCTGGGAGTGGGCTGTGCAGGTCTGTTGGAGGGACGGAGTCGTAGTAGATTAGGCAGCTGTTTCTGAACTACAGAACCTGGTACTTCGGCAACAAATTAGTCACGATGTTCCGGACGTTTGGGAGTGGCGGATGGACAATTTGAAGGTGTTCACGGTTGGGTCTTGTTATGCTCTCCTTACTGCTGAACCGCAGGGTTCCTTTCTTTCTCATTCGGAGGCTTTGCTCCTTAAGGTGGTTTGGAGAACTCGAATTCCACTGAAGACTAAGATTTTCTGTTGGAGGTTGATTTGTGATAGACTCCCGACTCGTGTTAACCTTGCTCGTAAAGGTATTGTTGCTTCTCCTCACGAAAGGGTATGCGTTTTTTGCTTTCTTGAAGACGAAGATGATGTGCATCTATTCTTGAATTGTCCTAAAGTGCAGTTGTTATGGCTTAAAGTTGCAGGTTGGCTTGATTATCCTCCGATCTCATCCGATTCTATTTGTAACCACGCTCTGTTGTGGTTCTTGGCTTTGTTTGGGAAAGGAAAAGAAGAGATGAGTTGCTATGTGTGGTTTATCTCGGTTTGGTGCATTTGGAATACTAGAAATAATATCATTTTTAATGATGTTGTTTTTGATGTGGAAGTTGTTTTTAACAGTATTGTTGTTCTCACATGGAGATGATTGGAATTAGGGCGTAGAAGGTGTAATTTATACGATTGGATGAAATATCCTACTGATTTCTTGTAAGTTTTGGTTGTCTTGGGGTTCTTCCCTTTTTTGTTTGGTTCTTTGTATCGGGTTGGAGAACCTCTGTTTCTCCTTTCTAATACAAATTGCTTATAAAAAAAATATTTCCTTGATGTTTAAATAGTTATTAATATTTTCCAGACAAGATTGAAAACTATCAAATTATCCATATAGTTGAAATTATATCTACAATATCTATTTTTTTTATCATTTAATAATTTTTTTTTCAAATTGTTTAGTAATTTACTTCTACAATAGCCACTTAGAAGTTGTAGAAATATTATTAATTGTATTTTCAAATTTATTAGATATTTACTTAGAATATAGTACGGAATTAGTGCATTACCAAACTAACATGAATGCACTGCAAGAATGCAGAAACTAATATGAAAAAAAAGATTATAACAAAAAGGCGGTGCCAATAGTCCATCATCATTGTGGTTCACAATATAAAACTTTTTATTATATTTCTTTTTTCCGCATATTCTTTGTCACACTTGATATATATATATATGGAAGTGCATTACCAGACTAACATGAATGCACTGCAGAAATGTAGGAACTAATATGAAAAACAAGTTATAACGAAAAGGCGGTGCCAATAGTCCGTTATCATTGTGGTTCACAATATAAAACTTCTTATTATATATTTTTTTTCTCTCTATCACACTTGATATATATATATATATATATATATATATATATATATATATATATATATATATGAGATTAATTAAAATACAGTGTCAGTGTAAAACTACTTTACACTGACATCCAATAAGACTGGATCATTTTGACACATAAGAGGAGAGAAACATAGAATAAGTAGTTATTTAAATAATTTAATTATAATTTAATTTAATTTATTTTTAATTCTATAATTATGTGTCAAAAATGATTCAGTCTTATTGGATGTCAGTGTAAAGTAGTTTTACACTGACAGTGTATTCTAATTAATATATATATATATATATATATGCTTTCTTGAGTGAGACTAATGTATCTTGAGTGTTAAATTAATTTATTTTTATTATGTTTGTGGCACTTATTTTTTTTATATACTGAATAAGTTTGAGACTATATAAAAGGGAAGTGGATCCAAAAAAACTATATCTTATTTTTTCTCTGTTTCATATATTTCTCAATCATTTCCATCTTTTTTTCAATCTATCTTTTTTCATTCATATTTTTTTTCATTCCAATTAGTGAACTTTTGTTATTGTGAATTTTTGGTTTTTTATTTTTTTTTCTTTGATGTTTAATTATTAGTGAATTGTTTGGTGTTTACATTTACATAGATTTTTGTTGTTATATATATTATTGAAGTATTGATTTATATTATAAATTGTAACAATAGATATGTAATGGAGGATGAAGGTTAATATAACAAAGAATATAGTGGTTGTGACACAAGAAAAATATAGAGGTTTTACTTTCATCTATTTAATTCTCTTCTTAACTCCCTATGCATTCATCAATTTTTTATAATTTTTTTATATTTTAATGTAAAAACTTTCATCTATAACAAAATATTGGTGAAATAATATGACATATTTTAAAGATTTGAGAATATTATTTAAGTAATTTTTATTTTATTAAAAATAAAATTTTCTTTCTCCTATTAATCACTACAATAATTGTGTATTTATAATAGATTTTATGTTTTTTTCTAATTCACCAACAAATAAAACTGAAATTAAAAATAAATCTAAAATGAAATTAAATAAAAATAAATGAATATAAGAAAAATGTCACATTATATTTTTTCATGTGCACATTAGAGATAGCGAACATATTCGTTTATATTTGTTACGTGTGTATATTCGTTTCTTCTTCTTCTTCTGTTTGCATATTTCACAGTGTTACCAAAATGAATCGTTTCGTTTTTGTTACATTTGATGCACGCTTTGATAGTTTCTACGTTCACAATTTGTGACTGAAAAACGCAATGGTTTCAAATCAAAGTCGAAAACACTTTCCCGTGGCGAATATCCATGGGATTTGAAGAAGCACATCAAAATCTATGTGCCATAAGACTCTTATATAGACTTGTTGAAAGATTCGAATCCAGAGAGAATGTTAGTGTTTTCGTTATGCATCCTTTCTTTCTTCACGATGGATCTGGGTTGTGCTTCATGAATTTTTAAAGTGTTTTTTTGTTTGATTTTGTTTGTGAGAGCTCGTTTGAAGATTACTTGATCTTGTACAAGACCTTGGTAAAAACATTGCTAGAAATGAGTCTCCGTTTGATCCGAGTAAACGCAGAAGATTATGGCATCACGAGGATGTTTTTCAAGTCTTGACAGAAAGCATGGTGAGTTTGAAAGTTTGAAGCTATATTAAAAGCCAACACCTTTGGTAATATGCGAAGGTTTAGAATCCTCATAGTTAGGAACGGACAAGTTTCTAGAGCGCCTCAAAATCTTCCGAATAACTTGAAATTGCTCGAGTGGAACAAATATCCTTTAACATCTCTACCTGATAATTTTCATCCAAAGACACTTGTTGTACTCAATTTACCAAAGAGTCATATAAAAATGGATGAGCCATTCAAGGTATGTGTTCAAATTCGATCCTCATTTATCTATCTTTATGTCATGTTACTTGTTATGAGTCCCGCGTTGAATGAGATTAGATCCACCTAATAACTTGCATATCTAAATTTCTAAATCACCAATTGTTCTTGTTGTGCAGAAGTTTAAGCATTTGACTTTTATGAACTTCAGCGATTGTGACTCTCTAACATAGAAAACTGCAAGCATCTTAGAGATATTTCAGTGCTTCCACCATATTTGCAATATATAAATGCAAGAAAGTGCATGACACTTACTCCTCAATCATCAGATGTGCTCTTGAGCCAGGTTAATCTACATCCTTCTCTTCCTTTGTAGAACTTGATATTTATTAGTAATGCTCGTAGTATTTAAACACAAGTTGTAATTTTTAACCCTAAACTTGAATATCAGTAAGGAGAATTTGGCCAAACTCTGATAAAATCCTTAATGTTTTTTGTTTGCGTTCTTCGTTTATGTTTTCTTTTGAATCAGGGTTATTTTTCTAACAATCTTTTGCATTGAAATTTCGCTTAGAATACTAATAATGAACAGTTATATTTACTAAGCAGGCATTTCAGGAGGTTGAGTACATAGACATAGTTGTTCCAAGGAAAAAAATTCCGAGTTGGTTTGATCATTGTAATAAAGGAGAGTCTATTGCCTTTTGGATTCGTAAAAGCTTCCCTACAATCGCTCTGTTTTTTCTTATAAGTGGTGATGATGATGAAAGGAAAACCAATTATACATGTGAATTCTGAATACTAATAAACGACATACAAGTATACCAAGGAACAAGCGAGTGGCCAGTTGATCATATATGGCTTTTTGATCTACGAATTCACCTCACCGGGAGTGAGTGGCGAGGCTTCAACGAACAAATAAAATCTGGTTGGAATCATGTGGAGATTTCATGTTCAGTCATTGATGAGTCAGAAAATTTAACTATTAAATGTCGTGGAATTCATCTATACAAATATAGAATGAATATCCACCATGTCTCCTTTATAAGTCCTGATCTTCAAAGCTCAAATATGGTTCATGATGATGATAGTTTAGATATCTATGATGAAGTAAGCGATGATGTTGTTTTTCCTTCAATATTCGCTAAATATTTTAACAAGACTATATTAGAGGCCATGAATGATCTTCAATCCAGCAAGGGAAAAGTTGATAATGAATATTACTTTGATGAGGAGTTGGAATTAGACAGTGACACTGACATTGACAACCAGTACATGGAAGAGGAACAAAACTCGTCTTCCCATAATCATCAAATCCTAGAAATGATTGAACTTGTGAATAAAGACAATGAAAAAGGTATCATAGCACGTCAAACTCTCCGGTTAACTCTTAAATTCTTACAAGTTTTCGATTCTAGGACACAAAAACGAGTTTAAATTGATTAAGTGTAAAAACTCCATTTTACTAAGGAGTTTATGAACTTACAATTCTATACTCGTTTGGTCTTAAAATGACGAAGGAAGTCTGGAATTCCAAGGTTATAGATTCAGACAAGTGACTATAACAATCTCACTAATTTCAAATTTTCTTGTCTTGCAGATGCCAATTCCAGTAAAATCTTGCTTGATCCTTCAACTGAAACACAAGAAGAACCCCTTGTTACAAGTATCCATAACAATGAGCCAACACTTGCACAAAAAGAAAAGCTCAAGGAAATTGAAAGTTTTATACCCGTAAGACTAAAGCCCCGTTTTCTTCATGTTTTTGCTATTTTCATTTCTATTGATAAAATAAACATAGGAGAAGACATGTTTTTTTAATCATTTCAGTTATCATGCTCTCAGGAATCAAGCACCATTGCATCAACAAGCACAGACAAGGGAACACAATTAGTTGATCAAATAACTTTTATTGAACAAATCGAACACGATTCAATAAAAAGAAAACAACCTGTCCTAAATGCAGAATCCTACATAAACATTGTTGAGTCTGCCATAAATGAAGAAAATATGGAAGAATTTTACGCTTCACTTGAAGCAGAAAAAACTTCTCTCTTACAAGTCCAACCCACCAATGAAACCGTGAGAACTAGGCCTAGTGAAGAAACTCAGAAAGCATTGGAGATTCTACAAGACTTTGTCTCAAAAAAGTTCTCTCTTTTGCTACATCCAGGACGTTCCGGATTGATGAAAGATATTTTGAAGTACCTACTCAGTTTAACACCAGATGAAGGACTGTCCCTGAAATCAAAATCAATAATACTGCGGATTTCACATAGCTTTTCTCAGTGGAACTTGGACTACAATAATGCGAACCTTAAAATTGAGTCAGCAACTACAGATCTAACAAAAGCTAAGAAAGTGAAGGATTATCATGATGATAATGTGAAAGAGTTCCGAGAAATGGACATGGTGGAAAATTTATAAGTGTCACTTTTAGAATAATTTTTTGTTCCTTTTTAATTGTCACTTGCAAAGTTCAAGGTAGCATTAATTACATTTTTGTCAAAAATACCCCTAGATATTTATTAGAGAGAGAAAAAGTGAAATCAATGTAATAAATAATTAAGAATATTATAGGTAAAGGGAGTATTATTGTTTGAAAAGTAACAACAATAATTAGTTTTTTTGGTATGTGTAAAAAGTTAAAAAATGACACTTAAAAAGAAACGGATGTAGTATTTTTTTGCAAGAGGTTGAGAGTAGCACTCAGGACAGCATCATAATTTAGAATCTCTATTCTATTACGAATCATTTCACACTAGTAAATTTTGAAAATATTAAAATACTAATATAAACACAATATAGATCAAATGTATCCTGCCAAATATTTTCAAGATTCTGTCAAATTTCTCTCCAATGCTTGTCCACTCATCTCCAATGTTTTGCTTCCTCAACGCATCTCTTTGAGCTTTCAACTCTCTTCTTTCCTCAAAAAAATTTCTTTTATTTCTAAGTCCAGCGTGTTGGGTATCAGAGTAGTAAGATAAATAACACAAAAATAAGAGATTAAGGAGTAGAAAATTGACACAAAATATTTACGTGGAAAACCCTCAACAAATAAGGGAAAAACCACAGGCACCGGTAGAAAAGATTTTCACTAAGTGGAAGAAGTTACAACACTTCTCTCTAAATACAAGAAGAGAATAAATTACACTCTCTCTTGTAATAGGAGAACACTCATTAAAAGAACCTTATAGGAGAAACTACAGTGTATTCTTTCTCTCTAAAATTTTCTCTTATGTTATGTTGCAATGCTTTTTGTTGTTGTGTTAGGAATGAGAAATGCACCTCTATTTATAGGTGCTCATCTTCATAAAACCATGGGAGTTGTTACAAAATCATGGGTGCAAAACCATGGGTGTTTCTTTCTTGGTCCACAAATTGTGACTTTATTCAATCACAATCCTTGACCATAATCTTTTACCATAACCACAATATTTGACTATGACCATGATCACAATATTAGACTATGATCATGACCACAATATTTGACTATGACATCAATCCTTGACAATCTCCCACTTAAAGTCACATTTGTGATCTTCAAAAATCTTCTCTACCTTGCCAACTTCATGCTGATTACGCCTCTAATAGGCCATAGGAAGACCTACACCATGCAAACTTATCAGAGTTAATCGGTTTTGTCATTGCATCTGCTAGGTTATCTTTAGTGTGAATTTTCTGCATATCCACACTTCTTTCTTCTACTACCTCTCTGACAAAATGGTATTAAACTCCTATGTGTTTTGTCCTGAAATGAAAAGTTGGATTCCTGGCAATGTGCAAGGCACTCTGACTGTCACAATACACAGTTATCTTTTGTTGCTTGTGCCCAAAGCAAGTGCTTTAAAGTTTATGAACTGTGCTCAATGGAATTTACTTATTTGTTTACTTGCGAATTGTTGTCACCCAATACTTATCAATTTGATTCACTGTCTCACGCTACTCCTTTACAAGAAACCACGTTCTTTAAAGTTTTCACTTAATCGAATCGAAATTGCATAATCTTGTCCAAAACCTTCAAAACCCCAATTGATCTTTAAGGAAAACCCCGACTTGATTTTTGTATTTGAAACCCCCAATTATTCTCAACATTTTTACAATTCAACAACCTAAATTGGACGTTATCAACTTGATTCTAGATGACACCCAAACAAAGAATGATTATGTGTGAATTGTCTATGTATATGCATAGAACATGGGTTGAAGATGAAGTGAACTCGTTGTGTATATCTAGTTTCATGTCCTCAAATGATGCATGTATGAAGTATATATGCGTGTGTGCAAGTTGGAGTCAAAGAGGAATGCAAGAGGTTTAGAAAAATTGTAAAAGTTTTAAGATTTTGAATGCATGTTCCGACCTATGTAAGTCATGTGTCAACACATTCGATGCATGTGTCGACCTGTATAGGTCATGTGTTGACACATAGAAGAATTTTTTATTCTATGTGTCGACCTTAAATCCTTCCACAGTCGACACATCAAACAAAGATTATAGGCTTTAAAAGTGATGAACATGTGTCGACTCATACCTTGCATGTGTCGACTCATAGAAGAAAATTTTCTTCTATGTGTCGACATGTATGATGCATGTGTCGACACATGCATAAACAGAAGTTACAGACTTAAAAACTTAACAACGTGTCGACTCATACAACTTATGTGTTGACACGTCTTGCATTAAAACACATTTTTGTCATGTAGAATCATTTCTAATCTTTTCTAAGTCATTTCCAAAAAATTTGTATGCTTCCTAATGCTAAGATGCACATTAAGACTCAGAAGATAGCGTCCAATATACTTAAACGCTAAAGTATCCTAGTTTTGACATCATACAAAACAATTTTATAGGAAGTCTCACTCACATACTCTCCCTTTTAATGATGGAAGAACTCGCGACGATGCATTTGATGTCTTCATGAAGGCTCCCCCTGAATGTGTGCATCATAGCTTCATAGCTTGCATATGCTTCTCCCCCTTTGACAACATCAAAAAGAGACAAAGAAAGCCATTAAAAGTATCACATAGATACAACTTATCACATATACCATATACCAAAATGTCACAGAGGTGTTTACAAAGAAAGAGTGTGCACTCACATACACTACATACGTGAAGTTACACAAATAGAATTACTTAAACATAAATAGAAAGTCAATTTAAACAACATTATAATAGTGTCATTCGAATGCCAATACATAAAACATAACCATTTTCTCACTTAATACAAGTGATAAAATTGTCAAGACATAAGCTTAAAGACAAAACAAACCAAAAGAAAAACACAAAATACATGATAACTCAAAACATGAAATGCATGATAGAATTGCTCCAAAAGAGGTTTGACCCAAAGACAGAAAAGCTCATCACTTCAACATCCTTCACGATCTCTAGGCATTGGCCTCATACCACGATTCCAACTTTGTCCATCATTTCCAAAGTGATGATCCAAGAAATTGCACATCTCTCGATAGAATTGTGCATAGTGGTAGTGATTCTCATCTTGAATAGAGATAATGTGATTTATCCTGGAAATTGTGGCAGCATGATTAAATCCATCTCATTGTGCATAGTGTAATACCCTAATTTTTACCCCTAAGATCCCTCATGTCATTTGCATCATCTACCACAAACAAGATCGCGAGCTTTGGTTCTTTTGTCCTTCTCTGTAGGTTTGCCCTTGAGGAAGATCACCAAGCACCCATGTTTTCTTGTTTACTTGATATTTGTTTATGTTTATGTTTACTAACCCTTAATCAAAATCAAAAAAATATATGTTTGTCTTCCTTTTACTAACTTTTTTCACGAAGAGTTTGGATCAAGGATATCAAACACTAGTTCCTCAGCTCGATTGCAATTCATCTAAACAAAGTCAAATTTTGGTCAACAATAATTTTCAAGTTTTATTCGATCCGTTTGATCAAGAGTTTCCCAAGATTTGATTGTTTAATTACTCAAGAGACTCCAAGGTTCATGTGTTTATTTTCATGCCTTCTTTGACAAGCAAAAGAATCGAGCTAGAGCCACAGCAGTGCAACAAAAAGGCAAATTTTTCACAATTTTTGTTGTGTTAATCGATTAACACTATATGGTTAATCGATTAACATCGTGGAAAATTGAGAAAAATGAGCCAAATTCAAATTCTGCAGCATTTTGGCACAAAAATTCACTTGTTTCATCATGAGAATATTGTAGATCACTTCCATATAATTCCCCTACATAATCACAATTAATTCCATCATACACCCTCATTTAATCACAACTTTAACCACTTGATCTTTGATTTTGCTTCAAATCCAATTTCCAAGTCTAAATTTAATTCCAAACCAAATTTCAAACCACCACTCATTCCAAGCCTAAACTCTATAAATAGAATCCTCATTTCATTCATTCTATAAGCTTTTGATAGTCAATTTCACCTTGCTAAAATTTCTCTCAATTCCCTTCAACCACCAAATTCACCAAAGCTCTTCCTCCATTAAAGTTAGTAAGCTTTTCCTTGAAGCTTACTAATCTTTGAGCTCCAAACACCCCATCAACATCAAATTATGTAGATCAGAGCTTTGCAGAGTGATTCTTGAACTTGATTTGAAGCAAATTAAGATTTTGATTGGTAAAGCTCTAACTCCACCATTGTTGTGCTTAACTCATCTTCCACAATGTGATCTCTTGTTGATTCTTGTTGCTTGATCTTTGGATCTTGCAAATTGTGTTTCATTGGTGTTATTTGTTGTTGCTTTACTTGAATTTTCGTGCACAATTGCATCCTTGATCATGAGGTTTTTGAAGAAATGATTGATCAAGGATTTTGCATTTTTCAAATTGATTTTCTGCTGTTTTAGCAGGTGTAATTGGTTAACACACTGGTGTTAATCGATTAACACCTGTTTTCTATGCCCAAGATTGCTATTTTGACTGTGTTAATCGATTAACAATATGATGTTAATCGATTAACACCCTGGAAGAATGTGTTTTTAGCTCTGTTTTGACGCTGTTTTGGTTCCTTTTCGTTCTTCTTCCATTTCCTTTTGTTTTGCCTTGAATTGTGATGTTTGTGGATCAAATTTCTCTTCAAATTCCATGGACTTTGGGTGTTTGATGAAGTTGGATAAACCTTCATTAGTTTAAATCTATCTTTAAGAGAATCATTTGACTCATTTTAGGTGCTTTGAATTAATGATAAGTTTAGTGTTTTAATCCACCAAGAAGAGTGATGGAACTTGAAGATGGAATGATTCAAATATTGTGGTTGAATTTGGCTTCCCTTCTCCCCTAAGATAAATCAAATTAAGAAAACAAGATATCACATAGAAGAATTGAAAGGAAATAGATTTTATTGGAAATTAAAAGAACCTCAAAGTGTCGGCGGAATCCGATTACAGCAGATTAATCCTTGGGGTTAGTTCTACATTCAATCGTACAAAAGAAAAAACCAAAATTGTGAATAGTGAAAAGAACATGTCGATGAATAGTAGCACATCTACTACTAGGTATAGGGAAGCACACAAAATACGGTTCTAACCCAACTGGGTCGAAAAACATAAAAAACCCGACCCAAAACTAAATATTCCTAAAGGCAGAATTCGGGTCCTGACTTTAACGAATTATTCGAGCCTGCTACACTCCGAATCAGCTTCTGCATAAAGCAAGAAAGTTGTAGTTGTTTGTCTCGGCTTTCAAACAACTGGTAGAGTGCGTAAATCCGATTCTCGTAGCTCCAGTTATGATCCACATAGTGGACATGTATCAAATAACCGCTAAAGCTGAAAATAAGCTGCGAAAATAGATTAACGGAAAACAAAGACTTAATTATAAAAACATAACAAAACAGTAAAATAAACAAAACAAACTAAGGAAATGCCTAAGTACAAAATAAGAGAATGTTCATTAAAATGCAACAATCAATGACTTCGAACTCACCGTCAGGAATGGGACACCTAGGATGGGCAGGCTACTCATTGACATCTAGCGCCGAGGAGGTTTCTGCTGCTAGCCGGGCTCCTTTGTCTTTCTTCTTCTGCTCTTTCAGGTCATCCTTGGTGAAGCGACTATCTAGGTTGACCGAGTCGACGTGGGGAATTGGCTTTGGCTCATCTGAGGTGCTAGGTCGAGCCGGCTTGCTGACCGTTCTAGACGGTGCGTTGATGGTGTTCTGTCCCTTCGAGGCAGCTTCAAATCATCTCCTAGCGGCTTCTATGTCCCCGTGGAGGGTGGCAACGAGACGCTTATCCGTGTAGTATTTCATCTTCAGATGGGCAGTAGATGGCACGACGATCAATTCGGCCAGAGCTGGTCTCCCCAAGATGCACTAGTAAAGAGAAGGATAGTCTATGACCAGGAACTCAACTTTGATTGATTTGACGGTTTCGGCCGTTCCGACCGTGATAATCAGTTCGATGTAACCCCACGTCTTTGTGGTAGCATCGTTTAAGCCCTATAGATCGGAGCCCACGTAGGCGTCAAATGCGTTTCGTCGAGCTACAACGTCAAGAACAGCTGGGAGTACATGATGTAGACCGAACTTCCATGGTCGACCAGAATGCGGGGAACGTTAAAGTTCACCATTTTTGCTCTCACAAGCAAAGGGATGTTGAAGTTGGGTGCTCCTCTGGGGAGCTCTTCCCGGTAGAACTTAATAGGGACTAAGCTTCCCCAGCCTTTGTTTAGGGTGGAGTTTAGGTTCGAGCTCGCGTTGATGAGTTTCTCGAACTACCTTTTCACCGATCCCACAGTGAGCTTGTTGAACCCTCCACCAAATATGACCATGGCAGAGGGTAAGCTTTCTCAAGTGTTGTGCGTAAAAAAATGGAAGGTTTTTTGGCCCCGTCGGGGACATAGAAGCCCTTAGGTCGGGAAATGGACATGGCGATCTGCAAGCTAGAGGTGTCGTCAGAGGGTGGCTTCTCCTCCTCGGCCTTCTTTGCTTCTCAGGTGTCTTGCCGAGGGGCTTCTCTTTGATTGGTGTACTGTTTCAGGTGCATGTCCCTGATGAGGATTTCAATGGCATCCTTGAGGTGGATGTACTCTTCAGTAACGTGCCAGTGACTCTTATGGAAGCGGAAATACATAGTCTTATTCACGGTAGGCTTGGGAGGTGTCTGCCTAGGAAAACGGACTCTAGCCTGGCAGAATTCTGAGTTCGCGCACTCGGATATAATACGGTCGCAAGAGGCGGTCAGCTGTGTGTACTTGGTGAAATGGCTGGTCCTTTGTACTCCCGAGATTCACGGGGCTTATCCTCCTTCCCCTTCTCTCCTCCTCGGCGAGGCGCCACGGGGTCATCGTGCCTTAAAACTCTGGCGTTTTCCTGATGCTGCGAGTCTCGAGCGTTGTTGGCAGCATCTTTCTCCTCGTATTGGATATAGACCTGGGCCTTGAGGAGGAGGGTGTCTAGCGATGCGAGTGTTTCGATGCTGACGGCCTTGGCGAAGTCACTATGGGGGCGAATTCCCAGCTCGAGCAGATAGTTCTTTATGTTGTCGGTCGTGGAGACCTAGATAGCTTCTCGGTTGAACCTCTCAATGTAGGCTCGGAGAGATTCATCCTTCCCCTACATGATCGCTTCGAGCGTTGCCTCCGACTTTGGAAGGCGACGAGAAGTGGTGAAGTGCCTCGAAAACTGCCTCCCTAGGTCTTTCCAGGAGGTGATGGATTCGTCAGTGAGGCTCTTGTACCAGGTCATGACGCCCTTCCTCAGAGTAGTGGAGAACAGCCTGCACTTAATAGTGCCTCGGACACCGCGATAGTAGAGCAGGGCATCTATGTTCTCGATGTGCTAGTCGGGGGTCGTCTTTGCCACTCTAGAGCAGTGAGCGCGACATAGAGTAGTCGTACTTCTCCCACCGAGGGGTGTCAACACGGCGTGGCGGTGAATCCCTTGGCCGAACCTTCAATTTGAGCGCGGGGGGTGGGGGCGACAATTGTCTGGACGTCCGTTGGATTTTCCCTTATTAGCGACCGAGGAGCGTCGATCATCGCGAGGAGAAGTACAGTTGTGCTTCAGGGGCTATGGCCTCTCCAACTTCGGGCGGTGTGGTCGTTGTGGCGACGGGCTGCGGGACTCATACTGATGGTGTCTCTGCGGGGGAGAGCATGGACGACGGTCTTCTCCAATACTCCAATCCTCTCATTTTGTTGATAGTTCAGCACGTTAGTCTGGTTCAGGGCCGCCTTGGTCGGGTCGGCGTTGGCTGGAATTCTCTAGGGTATTCTTCGGAGCTTTTTGGACTCTACCGGTTTCGACGTACTGGACGTAATAATCCGCCGCATTGTCGGAGGAGGGGGCGGAGTGCCCGTCTCTCCATGTTGGAGTGTCTTCCTCCAGAATTGGAATATCGTTGTTGTTGTCGGCGTCATGGACGGGAGAGAGGACAGTTTCGTGACCGTTGTTGTCGTGTTGATCGACCATGATTGGTTTTTAAAGTTTTCTGTTTTGGTCTCTTGGTTTCAAGGAAAGAAAAGACGGGGCAATAAGTTTCCCACAAATGGCGCCAGTGATCTAACCTGTCGATCAGAATGTGGCCAGCAACACGTCTGTAGTAGCAACAGGCAGCAAGAGAAAAGGGGGGGGGGTACCTGTAGACACTCTAATGCTTAAGTTAGTTCGGGTGAAGAGGTAGCGAGAAAGAGTTAGAGAATACAATACCTGAACCTCTTGTAGAGGAGGGTTTTCATTGAGATCCCCTAGCTCTGGGCCAAATGTCTCCGTTATGGGCTGAGCATTCAAGCCCATAATGGATGACTGCCAGGATTCCTACGTGGAGGTAGGGATGAGAAACTCGTGCTCATCGTCTAGGGTCAACCGCTCTACATTTCCCGGTTAGTGGAAGGACTTGCCCGTTACGAAGGGTAGAAACGTTCCACGAGGCATAAGTCAGTTGGTGACGTGTCCTCGGGTGAGGAGCACGAGGGGAATATGCTTTCTACTAGACCTAGCGGGTTAGGCCAGTATTCTGGGCCGTCCTCGACGCAGGACTAGATTGGGTTGTGCTCGACGCTGGGTTAGCCACAAGCCCAATCCAGAACACTAAATGACTTCAAAAGTTGAGGATATGGGTAAAATGATATGAAGCATATTTTATTTGAAAACGAGTTTTCTTCTCTAAGAGGGTTCACTATATTTCAAGTCATGTGAATGTTTTGTTTGTTGGACAAGTGACTTCGAGCACAAGAGGATATGGGGGAATGTGATATTTAAAAGTCGTGATTAATTTTATATTTTTCTCGATTAAAATGGTGCTACCAAATTCGTTTGAATGAATTGCGGTAGAGATTAATAGTGAAAGTAAATAACGAAAATTAAAAGAATAAGGTTAGAGAGATTGCACCAAAGATTTATAGAGGTTTAGCAAGACTTTGGCCTAGTCATGTCTCCAAGAGGTCTTCGTGAGAGTTTGATTATAAACTTTGATCTTTTAAAGGTTATGCCCACGAACATATATACAAGTTGTTCTTGAGATTTTTACAAGCTTATCCCCAACCACAAATAGCTTTTACCACAGGCTAAGCTAGAACCTTCTTAAAAATTTTCAAACTGATCTCAATAACCAAAAGCAGAATTTTTTCCAACAAAGCTCAATAAATCAAAACAGAGATATTATGAGTGATTTATTTCACGAATCAAAATCAATCTTCTCAAGAGAATCACACTCACAAGAATTAAACAAACAACACGATCACTTACACAAATTCTTCCTCATTGACAAAGTTTTACTTATATGCGCTAAGACAATTTCAAGTGAAGGAAATATTTTCTAGAAAGAATGGGAGAAAGAAGTTAGAGAGATAAATCATGAAGAAAATGTAAATCATTGAAGAGTGACGTTGAATGAAGAGGAGATGAGCCTCCTATTACCAAAAAATGAATAAATAAATGATTTATGGGCTTAATTGATGTGCCAATAGATTGGCGTAAAGCCCCAATTAATTAACCAACTCATTTTTAATCAATTATCTTGCACAAATATAAAATATTGGATATAGAGCTATTGCAGGTCATTAATATGTTGTATTAATTACTCTTTTTATTGATTAGTCATTCTCTAATCGATTGACTTAATGATCCAATCGATTGGCTGACTCTAAAAAGTTTTGTAAATCAATTGACACAAGTTACCAATCGATTACTTAGTTTAAAAATTGCTTGGACAACTTTTTAATAACTTGACTTGGCTTATAAAATTAATTTTTAAGATAAAAAATTTGAAAATATATTTTAAGTTGTATGTAAGTTGCCTTAGTACTTCAAAGTTACTTCCTTACTTTTACAAAACTTGGATCACTCAGACAGACAGACAGACATGACTTGTCGAGATTTCACACTTTATCTAAGGTTTCAAGATTTTTTTCTAGATTGCTTTTGATCATATAAGCACTTTAATCTTGAGTCTGCTTTTGTTGATGAGGCATGAAATGTTTCACTGGTTAGATCACCATCATCAAGGTTGAAAGCAATTGCCATTGATTTTAATCGTCGTCAAAATTTTAGATGAATCTTCTATAGGATTTTCAACTTTATACCTACAAGGACGTGGATTCACATTATTTACATCATTATTGGAATGACCTAGAAAAATCTAAAGTAATATGCTACTAGTGTGTTAGCTAATCTTTAAATGTTAGTTAGAATTTCATTGTAGGTAATAGGAAACCTAGCAGCATAGCTGAAGTTTTTTTTTCTACTTTAGATCACCATCATGAGATGTTTTAATTTTGGGAAAGAATTTTGGAATATAAGAAGAAACATCTCCTTGTTGACCTATTGACGATAGTCGTCATTACATGGTTTTTATTAGAAAATCCGGATGAAAGCATTGAAATAATGAGAAAAAGTCATGTCAAAGTGTGAAGAATATGGCAAATTATATAAGTATGCGTCCTCTAGTATTTGTACTTTTTATGTTTCCTTAATCAAAATATCCTTTATTCTTGTCATTTACTTCATTCATTTAATGTTGTTTATTTCAAGTTTCTTTTACTTTAAATTAAGCTTTACTGTCTTTAAAGTTTACTTTTACAATGTTTGCAACTAGACAATTGTAATCACATTCTACACATGTGTTCTTGTAAAAGTTTTCGCACAAGGCAATTCCTGATATTTTTCGATTTAATCTCAATGACTTTCAAACTCGTGATTGTTTGCTAAAAACACATGTGAACAGTTGCACAATCCAATTGCACAAATGCGAACACCCTTCAACAAATTCCACTTATGTAGTTTCGTCATCCCACATTCACTGAGATGACCCAAGCGCGTGTGCCATAATTTGGTTGCATCGTTATCAGTTTCAACAGATGCTACATCACCCTTAATTATGCCCCCTAACAACTTATAAATGTTGCTTGCAGTCCTCCTTTATGTCATCACTGTCATTGCATCATTGCTAACACTCATGAGGTCTTTATCTCCATATAACAACAATGAATAACCATTCGCTTGGAGAGTACCCAGAGAAATCAAATTCTTCCTCAATTATAGAACATAACACACCTCACTCAATGTGTGTACGCCACCATCATCCAAAGAAATTTCAATTTGCCTCTTTATAGTGATGGTACAAGTTTTACCATCACCTAAATAGACAAAACCAAAATCACCTGATTTAAAAGATTTGAACCACTCCCGATGCAGAGTCATATAGTAGGAGCACCCAAAATTAAGGAGTCATGCATCAGTGCACATTGCAAATGAAACACAAAGCAAATCCTCTTCACTACAAGAACCATCTGACTGAACTACATTTGTTGAACTACTGTTGTCTGACTTGTTTGGACAATCCCTCTTCCAATGGCCATTTTGCTCTGCCACTGTCTTAACCTCCCTTCATAAACAAACCTTCACCTGAACTTCCTCCACCTTCCTCTACACTTTGGTGATGTTGTGTGTGTTGCAAAATGGTGGAATAAGTAGAATCCAATGTGATTTTTTCCTTCTCGTATGTGAGACAGTGAGAGTGGTCACGAAGTGATCATAAGATATTGGTAAAGAGCATAACAAAATAATGGCTTTACCATCATTGTCAACCTTCACACTAAATCGTGTTCAATTAATGGGGATGTTGTTGAGAGCATTGACATGATCCTGCAAATCACCTCATTCTTGCATCTTCAAGCTATAGAGACACTACTTTGCGAACAACTTTTTCATAAGTGTCTTGGACATGTACTGATTTTTCAATTTATCTGAAACATCCTTCGGAGTTATGAGTTCTGGGATATGATTCATCATGTTAGCAGAAACGTAAAGTCTTATCCAACCTGCAACCTTCTTCTTCATCTCGTTCCAAGCAATGGTTGTCTTGTCCGTCTGTTTCTCATCACGAAGCGCCTTATGTAAACCTTGTTGAGCCAACAAATCCTTAACCTTCATTTGCCATAAATTGAAATTTCTTGTTCCGTCAAACCAAGTCACTTCAAATATCCTAACTCCGGGATTATGCGTATTTATGTCTTGTGAATTATATTGGATTACGGTGTTATGAGTCATGCATATAATACTAGGTTTTTGTTTATCTAAAATCCTAATTCCTAATTACATTGAATTATTTAAATTTTTATTGGTATGTTTTGTTGTAAATCAAACAATTTAACTATGTAATAATGTATTTAATTTTTAATAATATATTTTATTGACAAATTAGTACTCATATCTTAATATCTATTAAAATATATTAAATCTGATTCACAAACTATTTTATTGACACTTCATTCTTTAATTTGGCATATCATTAAAAATTTGATGTGACACTCTTCAAAACACAATATTCTAAATCGTCTCTTATTCATAGTAGAAATAAGTATAAATTATTATAAGTTTTGATATTGCATAAGTCATCTCCTTCTATTCCTCTAACTTAAAATCTATTATACCCATTGATTTATTTCCTTTGCATCAAGACATATATTATATAAGTTACATACACATAAAAATTATATATTCACCATTAATGAAAACTCAAACTATTAAACTTTCATTCTATTTTCTATTACGCATTATCAATGTTGTAATAACCAAGAAGCAACATGCTAATACACTCACTTATTTTCTATATAAAAAAAAACTAAATTAATCAATTTTCAAATAACTCGATAAAAAACTCAATTAATCAATTTTTCAATAACTTGATAAAACAACTTAAATAATCAATTTTCAAATAACTCGATAACAAAATTATTATATCTGAATTATTTCATTAATTAAAAAAATTAAATCTTAGGCACAAACTATTTTGTTGACAACTCATTCTTTAATTTGCCACATCATTAAAAATCTGATGTGACACTCTTCAAAACACAATATTCAAAATCTTCTTTTATTTATTTTAGAAATAAGTGTAATATTTCATGTATAAATCTCATTTAATTATATATTCACCATTTATCAAAACTCAAACTATTAAACTTTCATTCTATTCTCTATAAAAAAAAAAGCTAAATTAATCAATTTTCAAATAGTTTCATAAAAAACTAAATTAATCAATTTTCCAATAACTTGATAAAACAACTAAATTAATCAAATTTCAAATAACTCGATAAAAACTGAGATCTGAATTATTTTCTAAAAAAAAATTAAATTAATCAATTTTTAAATAAATCGAAAAAAAAGTATGTCAAAAAAAATCAAAAAAATTATTTAAAATTATAATTGAAAATAAATATTACAAATTAAACTATAAATTTTCATCTATTGTTGATAATTATTTACATAGATATATCCAACAATATATTGATAAATTGTAAATAATTGATATCTAAGAGCTAATTCAATTGAATTAAATCAATTGTAAGTGTTGCAAATTAATAATATAGTAAAAGAAAAACAAATAATAAAAAAACACTGTACATATTTAAATTTGTTAGGAAAAATAAACAAAGCATAGAGAAAAAAGGAGGAACACAATCATAACATAAGAACATAACGTGGAAACTCCAAAACCGGAGAAAAAACCACGGTCGTTGTCAATAGACAACCAGAGAATAACACTATGTGAAAATTATTACAACACATAATATACCCTCAACTAACTCAGGCCCCTAGTACACCCACGCCCTCCAAAACAAATATTTAACTACATCTCACAACACTCTAATACAAGAGCATAAGAGAAGAAAGAAAGTCAAATACAAGCTTAAATTGCTTTTGACTGGTGCATCTTGGAATGAAGAACTTGAATCCTATATATAGCATTGGACTCCCACTTCCTTCACTAAACTAAGCGATGTGGGGCTTCAAATAACTTGTATCATATATATAGCCTTGGATTCTTCCTTCATTCACAAAACTAAGCAATGTGAGACTTCTTTAACATGTATATTTTCAACCAATCTCAACAATCTCCACCGTGATTGAAAAGAATACATAAGTTTTCTTTGTCTTCACCAACAACCATACTCCACCATAAAGAGTATCAACATGTATATTTTCAACCAACCCCAACAATCTCCACCTTGATTGAAAATAATACATAAACTTTCATTGTGTTCATCGACAATCATACTCCACCATAAAGAGTATAGTCACTTGAAGCTACACCACTCCAAGAATGTTCACATTGTCTTCACCGACAATCATAGTTTTAAAAACTATTATACTCTCTCATGAAAAATATATTTCACTTGAAGAAAAACCACTTCAAAAATTTCACATTGTCATCACCGACAATCATATACTTTATCATGAAGAATAAATTTCACTTGAAGCTAAACCACTCCTAGAATTTTACATCGTCTTCACCGACAATCACAGTTTTAAAAAACTATCATACTCAACCTAAAGGTGAGTATACTTCACTTGAAGCTAAACCACTTCAAGAATTTTCAGATGTCGAAAACCAGGTTGAAACTTTATGGTGCAACTTCCTTGTTGGCAGGAAGCTCTTCAACCACCGACATAATCTTGCACATTGTGTAATCTTGATTGTATCAACACATCTTTGACTTAAAATTTCCACAAGTCAAAGAAAATTCTTCCATCAATTTTCTCTAGCCCAAACTGCACAGCGTAATTTGTAACTGCAGCTCAACAACTCTTTCACAATACTACCCTTCTTTTATGATGTGGAAGATCAGACAAAACTGCAACCACAGAGCATACTAAGACCAATTATCCCTGGATTGAACCAGGCTCTGATACCAGTTGTTAGGAAAAAAAAAAACAATGCATAGAGAAAAAAGGAGGAACACAATCACAACACAAGAATATAACGTGGAAACTCCAAAACCGGAGAAAAACCCACGATTGTTCTCAATAGACAACCAAAGAATAACACTATGTGAAAATTGTTACAACACATAATATGCCTTCAACTAACTCATGCCCCCAGTACACCCACACCCTCCAAAACAAATATTTAACTACATCTTACAACACTCTAATACAAGAGCATAAGAGAACAAAGAAAGTCAAATACAAGCTTAAAGTATTTTTGACTGGTTCATCTTGGAATGAAGAACTTGAATCCTATATATAGCATTGGACTCCCACTTCCTTCTGTAGCGCGAGTTTTATGTGTCGTTGCGAAGCACTATCGCTTTTGGATACTATAACTCGATCATTTTTTATCCTATTGAAGCTGATGAAGGAAGGGAAATAGATGTCTCCAATTAACCCTGCTTGCAAACTGAGTTTGAATAGATGGCTGTTGGTTTGTAGATGCTACAAAGATTGTGGGTCTCTCATAGGTTATGTTGTTGAGAACACGGGGTCTAGACTATCGGTAGGGTGTTAGGACTGGTGCTTTTCGATTGGTTGATAGAGGTACAGGATTTTGAGTTTTTTTATTAGTGTGCTCGCTAAGATTTTTCAATCTTATGCCTACGTATTCCCGTTTGACGAAACAGGGAAATCAGAGCGATTGTAGTTCCTCCAATTTTGTGATTTTGGTGTTCCAGATGTTATGTGAGTGTTTGGATAACTTCTATATGATGTTTATGAGGTGTGTGTGTGTGTGTGATTGGTTTGATTGGAATAGCTCTCAAACTCAAAACCCGATAGTGACTTGCCTTAGAAGGCAAAATTGGAGTGAAGAAGGAAATTTTGAGGAAAGCATCTGTTTGATGGCTTTGGTGTACTCAAACTGATCACAAATGAGCTCTATTTATAGTAGAGTAAGTTTGTTTTGCAAGGAATAGTGAATGGAAACTGCTGCATAGGTTTGGCCAATGTTGAGCAATGAGAATCCAAGTCTCCTCTATCCATTGACTAGAGGTTAGGGCACAGGCTGCTGGTTCCCTTGGTCTTGGATAAGTCTTGACTGAATTCAGTTTCAAATAGCTCAGTCCATGCCACCTTGGTGTATGCATTGAATGCTTCAATCCAAAATTGGAGTCTTGTCCCTCTTTTAGGCAATTCTAGGTTTGGCATGCTATTTTTTGTTCCAAGGACTTTGGAGGCTTGGATCAGTGTTTGTCCCCTTTAAATTTGATCCTTACATGTGTCCAAAGTGATGACAAGGCTTGGAATTATCTGATTTTTCCAAATCGAGTAAAAGTACAAAATTCTGCCTAGCCTTGGCAGTTTTCAGCAAGGCATATTGCCATTGTCATATCTCATGGCTCAAGTGGAATTTGATGATGTTCTTGGTCATTTTGGAAAGCCCTCATATGATACAACAACTGTTTGATCATAATTGGTTTTGATACTTTTTGGATCCAAGTGAAAAATGCCCCTACATTTGGAAAAAAGTGAAGGCAGATTCTGACTTAGTGAAAATTTCACTAAGTGTTGGAAAAAGTGGCATTTCATGTTTTTAGCCATTTTGATTTTTCCATAACTCAAAATCTATAATGAGTTGGAATGAGGTGTAGTTGAAGCTTTTGTAGAGGGCCATGAGGGCTACAAATCCAGCTTTGGATGGGGAAAATGACTTTGTGGTTTAGGAGTTATGATCTTCCAAAGTTGGTACCCTAGCCACTTTATTCCATAACTTAGAAAAATTTCTAAGTTTTTATGGTTACCCCTTTTACAAGTTATCCCACTTTTCTTGATTTTTCTTGTTGAATGATGATTCAAATCACACATTAACATCATTTTAGGGTTAAAAAACCATAATTGTGAAAAATCTCAAAAAGTCAAAGTTGACTTTTGTGCACAGTTGACTCTTTGTCAGATGAATTCCAAACTGTGCGATCCTCTATGAAATCAAGTCCTTGACCTAAATCAAACTTGATGGACATGTTACATAGGTGTCATAGGGTGTATTGGATCATGTCCTAGGGTTTGGGAGCATGCCCTGGTCAAAATTCAAAGCTACAGTTGACTTTTCCCGCGAAACCCTAACCGTGGTTCAGATGAACTTGAAACTTGGGAATCCAGCTTCTTGGATCAATCCATTGTTGCAAATGGATCAATGTAGTATGTTAGAGACCCTCAAACCATCTCTTGTGGTCTTGGCTCATGTTTTGTCCCAAAAGTCAACTTAGGGGTGAATTAGGTCAAGAAACCCTAATTCTTGATTTTTAGTGAATGCATCCCCTGAAGCAAAATTGACTTGATGATTGGGTTCATGATGTCCTTTGGGGCATCATAGGTTATGCTTTGAAGCATTGGCTCATGCCCAGAGGGAAATTTCCATCTGGAGGCCCTGGTCGACCAAAACCCTAATTTGGTGACACTGGCGATCTTGAGGCCTGATCCACCTAGAAGGGAGCAGCCTTGTGCTTAATCCTTGTAGTGGGAGTCCTCTTGATCCATTGTGGATGTTTGAGAGGTTAGACAAGTTGAAGATCATGTCATTCATTGATTGATCTTTTGTCTAAGTGCTCGTAGAGGGCTTGAAATTCTAATTTTTTATAGTAGTGAATGCTCACCCATCTTTGGGGAGACTAATGAGGCATGATGGTTCTTCCATATTGTGATGATGATTTGCCCAATGATGAGAAATATTAGTGGTCAAAATTTGGGGTATAACAGATGCCCCTATTTAATCTTCTTGGACCCGAAGGTGTGAATGGCGAAGGTATTCGGGCATTCGGGGTGCAAGAGGATTAAATATCGGAATACCCGAAATTTTGACAGTGGTTATGAATGGTAGCTTACACATTCATCTTCTTTTGCTAAGCAATGATGCTTAGAAAAGGTAAAAACTTCCCCTCGATCCTGGTCTTCAGCCAAGGAACTGGTCTCAGTTTCTTTTTAAATAAACTTCCCCTCGATCCTGGTTTCCTACCAAGGAACTGGTCTAAGTTTCTGATGTAAACTTCCCCTCGATCCTGGTTTCCTACCAAGGAACTGGTCTAAGTTTCTGATGTAAACTTCCCCTCGATCCTGGTTTCCTACCAAGGAACTGGTCTAAGTTTCCGATGTAAACTTCCCCTCGGTCCTGGTTTCCTACTGTAGCGAGTGATTTTTGGATGTGGTTGCGAAGCACGATCGCTCTGGTACTACAGTTCGATTCATTTTTTATCCTATTAAAGCTGATGAAGGAAAGGAAATAGATGTCTCCAATTAACCATGCTTGCAAACTGAGGTTAAACAGTCAAAACTGTTGGTTTACAGATGCTACAAAGATTCGGGGTTTTTCCTAGTTTATTTTGTTGACGAGGGGTGCTTTAGGCTATTGGTTGAGATGTTAGGACGGATATATATGAAAGTATGGGATTTTGGGTTTTTGTTTAGTGTACTCGCTAAGATTTTTCTTTCAATCTTATGCCTACGTATTCCCGTTTACCGAAACAGGGAAATCAGAGCGTTCGTGGTTCCTCCTATTCTAAGGGAGGAAATGGTTGTTTTGGTGTCTTGTTCAAAGCCCAAGACGTGAAGCGAAAGGTGATTTGTATCTTGTTCAAAGCCCAAGATGTGAAGCTGAAGGGTTTATTTGTATCTTGTTCAAAGCCCAAGATATGAAGCTAAAGTTGGTTGATATCTTGTTCAAAGCCCAAGATATGAAGCTAAAAGGTGTTGACTTTAGAGAGAATTTGTCATCTCTAAAGAGGGGTTGTATGTCACGACTGTTGGGTGACTGACTGTAAAGGAGGATTACTTTAACCGGGATACGCGGATCCTAGCAATGCCATAATTTCCTTTATAGGGGTGTCGCTCCCAGGATTTTCATCCAGGTACAAACGCGAGAGTGGCGCGGAAAAACAGAGTCGCCAGCCGTGTAAATTTATCCCAAGAGAGGGAAAGGAAACACCGCACAAACCTGAGGAAGAGGGAAAGGAATGGTCATCGCAACCATAACCTGGGTTCGGGAGTCGGTTACGCGAGGGGAAGGTGTTAGTACCCCACGCGTCCATCGTACTCGATGGGATCCGCACTTGTTGTCTATTCTAAGGGTAAGTTATACTATCATCTAGGACTGTACTAAGACGGAGAGGGGAAGACAAAGACCGACTCGGTAGGACGTCGTCGTCCTAGGCCTACGTACCCCCTTTGTGCAATGGGGAATTCAGAGTCAACGTAGTTCAGACCAAGTTCTTTTTGTGTTTTTTATGAGCAACGTTAAGTTCGCGTCTGGCAGTTAGGGTCGATGCCTGTTTGCGTCTCAGACGGAAAGTAACGTGCCCTTTTTGAAAATAGCCTTTAAGTTTGGAAATCCCGAAGGACAAAAAGGTTTGAGGTTGGTTTGTATCTTTTTAGGACAGAAGTAGCTTAAGTTAGTTCTTAAGTTGCATTGCACCAAAGTCTAGGGCACAGGGGCGAATACTTAACGCATCGTCCCAAGACAGGACGCTCGCTAAGCACTCTAGAAAGATGAGAGGAAGCCCCTCATTTCTCACTCCCCACACTTAAGGCTCGTGCGCAATACACTTTATTCTTATTAAGTGTTTTAAATAAATTTGAGATGAGAAGAGAGAAGACACAAGGGTAACTCTAAGGGGGACTATGAATCCTAAAGTCATCATGCATGGGTGACCTACGGTTAGTGAGGTTTGACGACAACCTACATCCTAAAGGAAGAAGATGAGGGAAGGAAAAAGTAAGGGTGACCATGGATACTTATCCATACCCTTAAAGAACTTACCTTAGTCCCGGCATAAAAGGTTAGTGAGAAACAGACATAAATAATATCAACGCAAATGAAAATCACACAATGGCAAACAATAGTGATAATAATCCAAACATGAATTCAGAAATCAAAGGAACAACCCCAAAGCAAATGGAACAAGTGCCTTTTCAAACAGATAATCAGATGTGGTCAGAAATAGGCAAACAAGAAGATCTCAAGTGAAAGCCAATCAAATAATTAGAAAAATAACTCCTAAAATTCCCAAATTAAACATCAATATTATTCAACCAGAGATAAACCAAATATCAAAAATCCCTGCAAAAAATCAAGATATTAGTCATTCAAATAATCCGGCAAGGCTCAGGTGAGAGGTAGGGTTCAATGGGCAAAAGGGGAGGACCAAAATGCAATATGCAATGATTCTAAAAATGATAAAAAAAAATTTTAGGCATTTTAGGATGTTAGTGAACAAATGCAAAAAGAACGGATCAAAAATATTTTATGGTTGTAGAGAAATAAAATAAATAATTTTAAGTATGCATGATATGAGTAATGCAAAAAGAAATTAACTAAATAATTAGTTTAAATGATAAAAATAAAATAAAAATAAAAAATGAAATTTGTAAAAATTTAATAACATAATAAGGATGAAATATGAGTTTTATGGGAATTTTTAAATGCAAGAAGGTATTTTTAAAATTAAAATATGAAATATGATAATTGAATAAAATAAAAGAGAAATAAAATGGGCTGGGGGTGCGTTAAGTAAAAAAAATACATTGGAAATGAATTGGGCTGAAGATGGGGGGGTGCGAATAGCAGCCCGACCCATCAGCGAAAAAAAATAAAAAAAGGGCTCACCTGTACGTACCATGTGTGACGCACGTGGTTATTTTAATTCAGTGGCGTCATTTCAGCCATACGATCCATCAAACGGTCACAGATGAGTCAACTAATATAAAAAGTAAACAATATAAAAAATATGATTGGGGGGACATGATAGTTACCGTGGGTGAATATACACGTAATTAATAATTAAAATTCAGAAAAAAAAATAAAAGAAAAACATGTGGCCTCGCCTGGACCGTTGGATCATGTGCATCAACGACCAGGGCTTCTTCTTCTTCCTTGCACCATCTCGCCGGACTGGTTCTCCGGCCACCACCGGAGTTAGGGTTCCGGCCCCCTA
Organism: Lathyrus tuberosus; assembly: GCA_022829125.1. Classification (NCBI taxonomy): domain Eukaryota; kingdom Viridiplantae; phylum Streptophyta; class Magnoliopsida; order Fabales; family Fabaceae; genus Lathyrus; species Lathyrus tuberosus. The sequence continues at coordinate 7,352,619 of JALAZF010000043.1, forward strand.
CTCCGGTCACCTGCAACAAGAAGGGCACCAAAACACACGTGCGAATACACTATCCCACCCAGAAAAATGCAAGGAATCCAAATATGGCATCCAAATTTGCAAACAACCAATGAATAGTCAAAAACGAACGAAACAAGGTTAGGGCATAAAACTTCAAACGCACATAACAAGCCATACACACGTCCAAATTTAAAAGTAAATAGATCAGGGTAATCACCAATCATCACACTTCAATATAGACATAAAAAAAAGAGTTTTGAGAGCACGAAAAAAATCATCAACCTGAGATGGTGCAACTCCAATCCTTGCTTTTGGCTGCAAAGGGTGGTTGGGTTGTGTTCTAGAGATCACCAGGAGAAGGTTTGTGGAAGAACTTTTTGCAAACACCTTGTAATTCGTGAGATTTGTTGAAACAGAGCTTTAGGGTTCAAATCCTCCAATCCTCCAAAATGCACGTGAATGAACCCTAACCAGTGCCTGAATGAGCTTATATAGACTAGGGTTTTTCATTGATAATGAGTTGGGCTTGGGTAATTACTTGTTTAATGAGTTTTTGAATTATTTTGGAAAATCATATTATGTTAAGTACACCTCCTCCATGCATGGATATTTGAATGTTTCATGGTGGATCACTTGCATTTGAATTGCTAATTACACCCATATTGACATTGGGCCTTGAAACCATTTGATTCATGACTTTTAAATAATTTGGGAATTTTGAATAATGGAGGATAAGTGATACATGCACCATGAAACCACTTGATTCAAAGGTCTAAAATGTTCCTTAGGGATTGTTCTTGGATATTGGAACATGTCTTGAAGCAATGGAATTAATCATAGGTCATTATGCCCAAAGTTGTGAAAATGGAGCCATGAAAAACCCTAAAAACCACTTTGCCTTCTTTTCAACATAACTGGAGTTTCACAAATGATATGGAGACCCACTAGTACTTGTTGGAAAGAGGAGAAAAATATATTCAATTTTCATGTTGGAGAAAAATTCATTTGAAGCTTTCTTGATGATGAAAAATCAAGTTGAATGCAGTGTAGAAACTTGCCAAAAATGGAAACTTTTCATTATAGGTCACTTTCCAAATTTAGAACCCTTGCACCAACTCCTGATTCCTGATAAATATGTATGAAACTTGACCCCTGAAGACCATGTGAGGATGTGAGAACTTGAAAACCTTGAAGAGAACCTCAAAATCCCACAGTTGACTTTTCTCCTTTCACTGTTGACTTTTACCTAATTCAACTGATTTCCAATCTTCTGATCAATTAAATCTCTCCTGAACCAAACTGATGGACAACCTCCCATCCCTAGGTGCTTAGGGACCCAAGGAATACCATAGAATCAAGTCTTGCCCAAAAAATCAGAAATAAACTGACTTTATAGCAAACCCTAGTTGTGGTATCCTCAGTCTAGGAGGAAATAACACAGTCCCCAAATCCAAATTCCTCTGAATATGATGTGTATCCTCTCCAACAAAGATAAGATATGCCATTTTGTGATGATAAAAACCCAAGGAGCTTGCCCATTGAAGCAATAAACCCAAGAATCTCAAAACCCTAATCTATGCACTGGTTAGGAGAGGATGATCCACCTGAGCTCTCTTGGACAATACCAGGACTCTTGCTTGACCCTCTGAAGCACTGCCTCAGGCACCTTGACCCCATGCTAAGAACCAATGATATGCACACATGATAATGCAAAATGCAATGCAACATAAGCCAGTTAGTAAATAAAGTAAGGAGGGCAAATTTTGGGGTGTAACAGCTGCCCCTATTCAATCAACTTGGTCCTGAAGGTATGATAGCAACGGCTCTCAGACATTCGGGATGCACGGAGATTGAATACCAAAGAACCCGGAAATTTGCAATCCTCAAAGGAGGGACGACTCCACTAGAGAATCAGCCATAAATGTTGTATTGTCACAACACGGACGAATGCTAGCTATGCTGGGTATAAAGTGAAACAAACTCTCCCAGGTTATGTCATCTCTGCTGATAAAGAGAACTGACAAAGGAATCTCGAAATATGCCATCCCTGCTGATTAAAGGGAACTGACGAAAAGAATCTCCAAAAGATCGTTATCCCTACTGACAAAGAGAACTAGCAAAATAAACTGTCATCCCTGCTGATAGAGGGAATTGACGAAAGAAATCTCCAAAAGATTGCTATCCCTGCTGATAAAGGGAACTAGCAAAATAAATGCCATCCCTGCTGATAAAGGGAAACTGACGAAAGAAATTCTCCAAAAGATTGCTATCTCTGCTGATAAAGAGAAACTAGCAGAAATAATGCCATCCCTGCTGATAAAGGGAAACTGACGAAAGAAAATATCCGAAGGATTGCCATCTCTGCTGATAAAGAGAACTAGCACCATAAATGTCATCCCTGCTGATAAAGGGAAACTGACGAAAAACTATCCAAAAGATTGCTATCTCTGCTGATAAAGAGAAACTAGCAAAAATAATGCCATCCCTGCTGATAAAGGGAAACTGACGAAAGAAAATATCCAAAGGATTCCCATCTCTGCTGATAAAGAGAACTAGCCCCATAAATGTCATCCTTGCTAATAAAGGGAAACTGACGAAAAACTATCCAAAAGATTGCTATCTCTGCTGATAAAGAGAAACTAGCAAAAATAATGCCATCCCTGCTGATAAAGGGAAACTGACGAAAGAAAATCTTCAAAGCTCGCTATCTCTGCTGATAAAGAGAAACTAGCAAGAGGAATGCCATCCCTGCTGATAAAGGGACACTGACAAAAGAATATCTTCAAAACTCGCTATCTCTGTTGATAAAGAGAAACTAGCAAGAGGAATGCCATCCCTGATGATAAAGGGAAACTGACGAAAAGATTATCTGAAAGATTGCTATCTCTGCTGATAAAGAGAAACTAGCAACACGAATGTCATCCCTGCTGATAAAGGGAAACTGACCAAGAGAATATCCGAAAGATTGCTATCTCTGCTGATAAAGAGAACCTAGCAATACCAATGCCATCCCTGCTGATAAAGGGAAACTAGCAAAAGAAATATCCGAAAGATTGTTATCTCTGCTGATAAAGAGAAACTAGCAATACCAATGCCATCCCTGCTGATAAAGGGAAACTAGCAAAAGAAATATCCGAAAGATTGCTATCTCTGCTGATAAAGAGAAACTAGCAACACGAATGTCATCCCTGCTGATAAAGGGAAACTGACGAAGAGAATATCCAAAAGATTGCTATCTCTGCTGATAAAGAGAAACTAGCAAAACCAATGCCATCCCTGCTGATAAAGGGAAACTAGCAAAACCAATGCCATCCCTGCTGATAAAGGGAAACTAGCAAAACCAATGCCATCCCTGCTGATAAAGGGAAACTGGAAAAAGAAATATCCGAAAGATTGATGTCTCTGCTGATAAAGAGAAACTAGCAGAATCAACGGCGACTTCACTGGGGATAATGTGAAACAAGACTTTCTGGTTTAAACCACCTCCGGCAGCAAGAATGGGATTTCACAAAAGAGAAAGGCCAGACAAACTTCTAATGGACCCATGATCCACAGATAAGATGGCTCCGCTGGGGAAAGGAGAAGTCTAAATAAAAGACTCTGCCGGGGAGCACAAGTATGAGGAACGTATCCCTCCAAAATCTCCTGAGTTATGCCATCTCTGCTGAGAAAGAGAACTAGCAAGGAAAGTATCAAACCTGGCTTGTGCTTCGAATGCAAATGTTTGAATAATGGCGTAATGCTCCATACGACATGGAAATGCTACGCGTTTGAGGATGCAATGCAAATGCTTATGATATGCAAAAAGGGTCCCTCCAGCAAAATAAATGCTGGGGAGAAAATACCAACTCAGCTGCGGAGGACAAAAATAAATTGTCCTCTGAATCTAGGAACACTGATCGACTCCTTGGATCAACAACTTCTGCTGGGGATGAGTCCCAAAAGAATATCCACATCCAAAACCTGAGATTTCTCCTCTGCTGGGGAAGTTTAGAATGAACGCCAATAACGGAACCGAAAGTTTGTTACTGAGGATTGCCAATAACAGATGGGCTTAGGACCTGCTGGGGGATGCCAGCCCATAATACCATCCTGCTTGGGGATACTGCTGAACTTAGCCTGCTGCTGGGGAGAATGACTTTACTCCCGCCTTGCTGGGGATTAGATTATGACATCGTCGGTGAGAGCACATTTCCTGACTGGATGGGGGAGGTGAACACCCTGATTCTGTGGGGGAAATAACGTCTTGATTCGGAGAAAATACTTCCCAAGTCTCCTGCTGGGGGAAGTCTGCTCTGCTGAGGAAAGTTTGTCCTGCTGGGGAAGGAGCAATCTCAATGCTGGGGAGAGCCAACTGCTGGGGATGCACAATCTGTTTCCCTGCAACCTGACTTGTCTTTATGGTCATAAGCGGCTCTTTGAACTTTTCATCTCAAGAGGATTTTACAGAAGATCGGGCGTTCACACTGCCCCAGGGTCTTCAAACTCTTGGAGAGATTTACCATATCTCGACATAACTGCCCCAGTCTGCATAATCCATGACGTACATTACCTCGAAGGGGATCGTAATGACTTGACAATACTCTGCTTTAGCCTCTTGAACCTTGAGGAGGTGTTTTCAATTAACCATTTTCAGGAGTGGACGATCTCCCATGGTCTAGAGGTGGCCTGCCCCACTATGAGCTTCGAAGTGACTTTGCCCCTGATCTTAGAATGAATGCCCCAGAATGACTGAATTTTGGAGAGTTTTCTCGACGTGACTGCCCCAAATTGGCTACATCTTAACACGACTTACTGGGGAGAGCCCACTCTACACTGAGTCTCTTGGCAGCGCGCCATTTGATATGATTGTCCTTCCGAATTTTCAAACAACCCAACTTGACAGGATCAAGCTTCTTGACTGACTTTCACTGTGTAAGCTGCATTGATGCTTAGGCACATATATGCAAACAGAAAATGTTTATTATGAGAATGACAATTCTAATGCAACACTCATGTTAACCTTGAAGTTTTATTGAAAATGTATCGCCATGCCTTGTGAACGAATCACTGGCTGGGATGCGACTTTGATTTTTGAATGGCAAAACAATGCGCACATGCAATACCAACAAATCTCATTAGCACAACTTATAGGAGTCAGGAACGCTATCCTGTTGAAGTACGCTTTCGGAATAAACCCTGTTTCATTTTAGGACTTTTAAGGGTTGTAACGTGGTCTGGTTCACGGTTTCAGAAAAAAGGATTTATGGCTCAAAATTTATCGGTGCCCACCCACTCTTCGTGATGATCTCCAGTCCTATGTTCAGTTAATCTGACATAAACGCTCATCTCTCCAAAGGTTTATGATCTTCAAGGAGCTCATGCAACTAATGGTTTGACACCTAAGGAGGCTTTGGAGTGGCAGTCATCCTTTTTGTGTCTGTAATCACACGAATTTGTTCTTATCGAGGATAATGCTTTTCGCTTTCTTTTGCCTTTTTGATCCCTGACTCTTTTGAGTTTTTCGATTTTGAAGTCCATCGGGATGCCCTAACTTTTGCCTAAGTCGCTTCGACTTAGCGGGCTTTTTTCTTTATTTTTATATTCCCCTTTTGAACAAAGCGTGTGACACTGGTTGTCTTACTTGCTTGACAGGGTTGTGACTGCCTCACTCCTTTGTTGTTGACCTCTTGGCGGTGGGATAAAAGGTAATGTTTCCTCGGATGCTCACTCTCCTTCAAATTTGAACGCTCGGTCAAACTAACTGACGCCTACCCTGCCCCTGGGTTAAGTATGAGGGTTTTTTCGTACGAAAGAAGCTCCTACTCCAAGGCTCAAAAGGGTTAACGAAGGTTTATCTCCTTATATCTCCAGTGTTTAGGGGTTTGAAACAATGCCTGTACATCCTCAACAGGGTTCTATCTAAGAGCGTACCATCAAAAATCTGCATTCTTATTTCGTCATCCTCCCTCAAGAGTTCTAAACAAGAAAATTGGTATTGCAGTGCATATAAACATTTAAGAGTGAACACGAATGGATTACTTCAAGGAAAACATACTCATTGCATTTATATCACCATAAAAAAAACAAACAAGTCTTGTATACATACGATGCTTTAACAAGAAATGGAAAAAACTACAAATGAAAATGCAGTAAAGAAGCTGAAGATTGCCATTGCTGAGGAAGCTTAATTCTGCCTGGACGTACTTGCAGACTGGGTGTTCATTTGAGAAAGGAGGCTTCCATTGATGTATATATCATCTTTAGTGAACACAATGATCTCTGAGTCTACCAGGGCTTGCACCTTGTGCTGGAATGCCATACACTCATCGATCGTATGCCCAAACATTCCTGAGTGGAACTCGCACCTAGTAGTCATGTCATAATCCGGAGGAATAGGGTACGGTACCGGCGTGGTACTCCTCGTTTGAATCAGCGAGTTCTCGAGTAGACGAGCAAACAATTGACTACAAGGGATAGGAATAGGATCAAATATCCTGTTGAGCCTTCTTGGTCTTGGTTGCCCCTGTTGGTGATAATTCTGCTGTCGGTGCTGACTTGGGCGCCTCACCTGCGCTTGCACTTTCCTTTCCGCATTAGGCTGAGGCACAGACAAAGGTTGCTGACGTAGAGCTTCTGCATCAAAAGGTTGTGGAGGAGATCCCTGACACGAGGTGGATCCTTTGGCAAAAGAGGGAGTCCTCCGTCCCTTTGCAACACTGGGAGTAACATCACTTTGTTTACCAGTGCCAACTGATGTAAACTTGATTGCCCCTGAATCAATGAGCTCTTGGACTTTGTACTTGAGCATCTCACAATCTTCAACATTATGACCAGGTACCCCTGAATGGAATTCACACCTATCATGGACATTGGACCCCATACGAAACTTGGTGTGTGGAGGTCCCGCAGCAATCAACTCAATTAGCTGAAACTTGAGCAAGTGCTGAAGCAACTGAGCGTATGGCATCGGAATCTGATCAAACTTCTTTTCAAGCTTTTCTGGATTAAGACCCTCAAGAAACGGTTGTTGATGAAAAAGCTTTGACGGTGGGGAGTATCCACGAGGCAATCCATGGTCTAGAGGAGACCCCAAAGAGATGGGAAGAGCAAGGACCTCTGTTGTGGAAGCGGGCACAGTACTGTCTTCCATCTTCAGCACTGTTTTCAGAATCTCCATGATTAAACCCATCTGAGTCTTTAATTGATTGATCTCCTCCCTCAGCATCCTCTGCTCCTGGAGCATGTCTTCCCCAAATTGCCCCATCTGGCTTCGCATTTCCCTCAACTCAGCTCGAACTTGCTCCATGATCAACTCTCGAATGGCCTGAGATGTTGGAACAAGATAAGAATACCGGAGATAAACACCTGTTATGCAAAATGATTATGCAAAATGATTATGAATATGCAAATGCAAATGGACATGTTTGAAAATTCACAGGGCGATCCACCCTTTGATTCCGGTTTAACAGCAAGATGTAATGGAACTTCTGCTCATATATTAAGAAAACCATAGAAAAGCCAAATGTCAACAATCACAAATCCGGGATAACAAGTCTGAATATAAAAACCATAGGTCCCAACCAACAAGCCTGGTGGTGATCCACATACAATGAAAGAAAACAGAAAACTATGGCATATCATCAAAGTCCACAAGTGTCAATCCCCCCCATCCATTATGCTTTCTGCACCAGTCTTGAATCTCCTTGAACAGCTTTCTGGTATCGGGATGCTTCGGCCTCTGAATTAGCCCTTGAATGAGAAGGTCTCTTCTGTGTATGATCCCATCCAAGTATCGGCAATGTAACTTCCAAGCATCTTCTCCAGTAGCGCCATCCATGCTAGGACCCTCATGTCTAGGTTTCTTCACTTCAGCTTGGACTTTCAGTTCTTCCATGGAGGCTATGGCTTCATTGAGTCGACCCTCGACTACTTGTCTCTTGAATATCCCTGATAAGATCTCGGCGTCTTTCTTCTTGAGCGTCGACTTCAACTGATCAATCTTAGCTAGGTAGTCGTCTTCCTTTCTCTTATTCTCAGCCATGGCAGTTTCTCGGTGATCATCGAACCTGTGAATCTTCAACAAAGCCTTGCCTAATTCCTCCTCCTTGGACCTGAGAACGTTACTGATACCATCCAAAGCTTGTTTCATCCTTTCTCTGGATGCGATCATGTCAGCAAGCTCTCTTTCTGCTTTAGCAAGGAGCTCTGTCTTCAACTTGGCGGTATGAACAGCTTCACCCCGCTCATGCTTCCACTGATAAATCTCTCTCCTAAGCTCACTATTTTCTTCCCGCAACCTTTCCTTTTCAGCCCATAATTTGTTATACTTGTCCAACTCAACGGTGGTAGGAGGCTCGATCACCAAAGGATACAAAGGTGGTTCCACTGGGAATGAGAGAAGCTCCTCTTCTGCTCTCTTCTTAATCCACTCTTTATAGGAAGGGAAAGCCCGATTGTTACTTTTCCCGAATGGAATTTTACCCTTCTTGGTCACCTGTTTCCAAGCATTCACAACTTTCCTTATCAACCCTTGATCCTCAATACCATTGAAGAATAAGGACTCTCGGACATCTCGCTCTTCGGGTGGTCCTTTCAAAGGATAACCAAACTGCCTGATAGCTAGGGAGGGATTATAGTTAATTCCACCTTTCCTCCCTATCAAGGGTACGTTCGGGAATTCTCCACATTTGCAAATAATCTCCATTCCTAGCAAGTCACGATTAAACCAAACAATGTTATCAGCGGTCAAGCCCATAACCCTCTTTGACCACTTCAGAGAATCTTTCGTATCAACGAAAGCACCGGATTCGGGGAGACGACTCAGAAACCAAGTAGCTAAAAGCGGTGCACAACAACTTACAGTTTTTCGACGCCTGTTCTCATTCTTATAGTGGACTGAGTGATACACATCACCCAGCAAGGTAGATATAGGATTCTTCGAAATAAAGATCCTGACAGCATGCATATCCATCAGATCAGGAATATTCGGGAACAGAACAATCCCATAGATACACATATCCAGAATAGCTTGGAAAGCAGTCCAGTTCTTCTCTTTGACATGTATACAAGCTTGATCAAATAAGAACTTCAACAAGAAACCCTTAACTCCTTGTTTTTCTTCAATATTACTGTTAAGAACGGATTCATTAATATGAAGAGCAACAACCATTTCTTTTACCCCGGGGTGTTCTTCAGAAAAGAAAACTATATCATGCCTGATGGGGATTCCCAAAATAAATGAGAACTCCTCCAACGTTGGAGCCAGGATGTAGTCCGGGAAAGTGAAGCAACGCAGAGACGGATCGTAAAACTGAAGAAGTGTGTGATTGGAATCCTTCTCATACTTGGAGATATTATAGGCAAATTTCAGAAGTCTTCCATACCTTCCACTGAACTCTGTACGAACTCCGGAACCAGCCATATTAATCAGTTTGTGAATCAGTGTCAAAGTCGGTTCTGGGAACGAATAGGCAACAGTCTTCTTTCTCTGAACATCCATGCTGAAGTAACCTCAGAAAACCAGAATCAAGAGCAAGATGCAAGCCCTGAAAAATGTCAAACATGTTAGAATGCAAGAAAAGTGATATGTTTATGCAAACATGGGGTCAAGGCACACTGCTGGATGTGCTGTGCTATTAGCTGAACGCGAACCACAACCTAGAAAACCAGAATTCTGAACCACTGAGGAACCCAAATAATCAGACATTGATGAGAAATCCAGAAACCCGGGTAGGTTGAAGGTCTTGTTTACCTGCAAACCTGCAAACGCCCATTCCCTCTCACCTGTGGGTACTAGGATGTTCAGTATCCCGGGCTCTCAGGTCGAGAAATGATGATACGTTCACCATTTCTTGTTTGGCATCCTCATCAATCGAGGAGGCCTCAACTGATTCTCCAAAACGGAAGGTCCTCAGCTTCTGGCACTGAGGTCGAGAAACAATAGTACATTCATCCCTCAGGGTACAGTACTATCGTCAATCGGGAGTGCCTCCACTGATTCTCTTCAAAAGATAGGGGCCATCCTATGCGAGTTCCAAAGTGGGCCCTCGGGTGCGAATGGGTTTGCCACAGGATGTGGTCTGCCACTGTCACCACTAAAGAGGGATGTTTCCACTAAGGTCCTCGATGATCGGTCACCAGAGTCGACAGCTCTCTAGATCAACACCCTAACATGCGCAAGACACACACGTCAGAATGCGTCCCAAGATAGCCTCGTCTGGTTGTGAATTTCGTGAACACACAAACGTACCAAGTGGGCACGTAGGTCCCACTACTCTCCACTCTAGTCCTAGGGTGTACTCAATCCTGGGTATTGGGCTTATCTCTCAGAACAAATCAACCTGCAAAACAGAAACAACTAGCACAACACAGCAATATCCAGTATGACAGTAATAAAAATGAAATGCAATGCAGAAAATGCGGTAAAAATAAAATACAACAAATAAAGCAAAACAAAAACAAAAACACCCAAAGAGAACAAAGACAACCAAGCGCTAGGATTGACTCGCTTAGGGATGGACCAGCATAGGTTAACCAGAGTCCCCAGCAGAGTCGCCAGCTGTCGCTCCCAGGATTTTCATCCAGGTACAAACGCGAGAGTGGCACGGAAAAATAGAGTCGCCAGCCGTGTAAATTTATCCTAAGAGAGGGAAAGGGAACACCGCACAAACCTGAGGAAGAGGGAAAGGAATGGTCATCGCAACCATAACCTGGGTTCGGGAGTCGGTTACGCGAGGGGAAGGTGCTAGCACCCCACGCGTCCATCGTACTCGATGGGATCTGCGCTTGTTGTTTATTCTAAGGGTAAGTTATACTATCATCTAGGGTTGTACTAAGACGGAGAGGGGAAGACAAAGACCGACTCGGTAGGATGTCGTCGTCCTAGGCCTACGTACCCCCTTTGTGCAATGGGGAATTCAGAGTCAACGTAGTTCGGACCAAGTTCTTTTTGTGTTTTTTATGAGCAACGTTAAGTTCGCGTCTAGCAGTTAGGGTCGATGCCTGTTTGCGTCTCAGACGGAAAGTAACGTGCCCTTTTTGAAAATAGCCTTTAAGTTTGGAAATCCCGAAGGACAAAAAGGTTTGAGGTTGGTTTGTATCTTTTTAGGATAGAAGTAGCTTAAGTTAGATCTTAAGTTGCATTGCACCAAAGTCTAGGGCACATGGGCGAATACTTAACACATCGCCCCAAGACAGGACGCTCGCTAAGCACTCTAGAAAGATGAGAGGAAGCCCCTCATTTCTCACTCCCCACACTTAAGGCTCGTGCGCAATACACTTTATTCTTATTAAGTGTTTTAAAGAAATTTGAGATGAGAAGAGAGAAGACACAAGGGTAACTCTAAGGGGGACTATGAATCCTAAAGTCATCTTGCATGGGTGACCTACGGTTAGTGAGGTTTGACGACAACCTACATCCTAAAGGAAGAAGATGAGGGAAGGAAAAGTAAGGGTGACCATGGATACTTATCCATACCCTTAAAGAACTTACCTTAGTCCCTGCATAAAAGGTTAGTGAGAAACAGACATAAATAATATCAACGCAAATGAAAATCACACAATGGCAAACAATAGTGATAATAATCCAAACATGAATTTAGAAATCAAAGGAACAACCCCAAAGCAAATGGAACAAGTGCCTTTTCAAACAGATAATCAGATGTGGTCAGAAATAGGCAAACAAGAAGATCTCAAGTGAAAGCCAATCAAATAATTAGAAAAATAACTCCTAAAATTCCCAAATTAAACATCAATATTATTCAACCAGAGATAAACCAAATATCAAAAATCCCTGCAAAAAATCAAGATATTAGTCATTCAAATAATCAGGAAAGGCTCAGGTGAGAGGTAGGGTTCAATGGGCAAAAGGGGAGGACCAAATGCAATATGCAATGATTCTAAAAATGATAAAAAAAATATTTTTATGCATTTTAGGATGTTAGGAACAAATGCAAAAAGAACGGATCAAAAATATTTTATGGTTGTAGAGAAATAAAATAAATAATTTTAAGTATGCATGATATGAGTAATGCAAAAAGAAATTAACTAAATAATTAGTTTAAATGATAAAAATAAAATAAAAATAAAAAATGAAATTTTTAAAAATTTTATGACATAATAAGGATGAAATATGAATTTTATGGGAATTTTTAAATGCAAGAAGGTATTTTTAAAATTAAAATATGAAATATGATAATTGAATAAAATAAAAGAGAAATAAAATGGGCTAGGGGTGCGTTAAGTAAAAAAAATACATTGGAAATGAATTGGGCTAAAGATGGGGGGGTGCGAATAGCAGCCCAACCCATCAGCGGAAAAAAATAAAAAAAGGGCTCACCTGTACGTACCATGTGTGACGCACGTGGTTATTTTAATTCAGTGGCGTCATTTCAGCCATACGATCCATCAAACGGTCACAGATGAGTCAACTAATATAAAAAGTAAACAATATAAAAAATATGATTGGGGGGACATGATAGTTACCGTGGGTGAATATACACGTAATTAATAATTAAAATTCAAAAAAAAAAATAAAAGAAAAACATGTGGCCTCGCCTGGACCGTTGGATCATGTGTATCAACGGCCAGGGCTTCTTCTTCTTCCTTGCACCATCTCGCCGGACTGGTTCTCCGGCCACCACCGGAGTTAGGGTTCCGGCCCCCTACTCCGGTCACCTGCAACAAGAAGGGCACCAAAACACACGTGCGAATACACTATCCCACCCAGAAAAATGCAAGGAATCCAAATTTGCAAACAACCAATGAATAGTAAAAAACGAACGAAACAAGGTTAGGGCATAAAACTTCAAACGCACATAACAAGCCATACACACGTCCAAATTTAAAAGTAAATAGATCAGGGTAATCACCAATCATCACACTTCAATATAGACATAAAAAAAAGAGTTTTGAGAGCACGAAAAAAATCATCAACCTGAGATGGTGCAACTCCAATCCTTGCTTTTGGCTGCAAAGGGTGGTTGGGTTGTGTTCTAGAGATCACCAGGAGAAGGTTTGTGGAAGAACTTTTTGCAAAGACCTTGTAATTCATGAGATTTGTTGAAAGAGAGCTTTAGGGTTCAAATCCTCCAATCCTCCAAAATGCACGTGAATGAACCCTAACCAGTGCCTGAATGAGCTTATATAGACTAGGGTTTTTCACTGATAATGAGTTGGGCTTGGGTAATTACTTGTTTAATGAGTTTTTGAATTATTTTGGAAAATCATATTATGTTAAGTACACCTCCTCCATGCATGATTATTTGAAAGTTTCATGGTGGATCACTTGCATTTGAATTGCTAATTACACTCATATTGACATTGGGCCTTGAAACCATTTGATTCATGACTTTTAAATAATTTGGGAATTTTGAATAATGGAGGAAAAGTGATACATGCACCATGAAACCACTTGATTCAAAGGTCTAAAATGTTCCTTAGGGATTGTTCTTGGATATTGGAACATGTCTTGAAGCAATGGAATTAATCATAGGTCATTATGCCCAAAGTTGTGAAAATGGAGCCATGAAAAACCCTAAAAACCACTTTGCCTTCTTTTGATCATAACTGGAGTTTCACAAATGATATGGAGACCCTCTAGTACTTGTTGGAAAGAGGAGAAAAATATCTTCAATTTTCATGTTGGAGAAAAATTCATTTGAACCATTCTTGATGATGAAAATTCAAGTTGAATGCAGTGTAGAAACTTGCCAAAAATGGAAACTTTTCATTATAGGTCACTTTCCAAATTTAGAACCCTTGTACCAACTCCTGATTCCTGATAAATATGTATGAAAATTGACCCCTGGAGACCACGTGAGGATGTGAGACCTTGAAAACCTTGAAGAGAACCTCAAAATCCCACAGTTGACTTTTCTCCTTTCACTGTTGACTTTTACCTAATTCAACTGATTTCCAATCTTCTGATCAATTAAGTCTCTCCTGAACCAAACTGATGGACAACCTCCCATCCCTAGGTGCTTAGGGACCCAAGGAATGCCATAGAATCAAGTCTTGCACAAAAAAATCAGAAATAAACTGACTTTATAGCAAACCCTAGTTGTGGTATCCTCAGTCTAGGAGGAAATAACACAGTCTCCAAATCCAAATTCCTCTGAATGTGATGTGTATCCTCTCCAACAAAGATAAGATATGCCATTTGGTGATGATAAAAACCCAAGGAGCTTGCCCATTGAAGCAATAAACCCAAGAATCTCAAAACCCTAATCTATGCACTGGTTAGGAGAGGATGATCCACCTGAGCTCTCTTGGACAATACCAGGACTCTTGCTTGACCCTCTGAAGCACTGCCTCAGGCACCTTGACCCCATGCTAAGAACCAATGATATGCACACATGATAATGCAAAATGCAATGCAATATAAGCCAGTTAGTAAATAAAGTAAGGAGGGCAAATTTTGGGGTGTAACAAGGGGGTTTTAACCTGAAGGAGAAGACTTTAACTCAGTTTAGAGCAATGCCATCTTTCCTTAGGAATTTCTCATGCTAAAAGAGGGACAGTGGCATGGATGTAGATGATCCAGAGGCTTGCCGCTTACAGCGATTAGATGAAGGGGAAAGAGTTGTTGATGTTTGTGTACTGTGAACGAGGCACAACTTTGATGCTAAAAGGTTAATTGGATCAACCAGTGGTTTTCTTATACAAAGCCTAAGAGGAGGCTATTATGTGTCTCGTATAAAGCCCGAGAGAGAGGCTAAAAGGTTTTGACTCAACGAGGGAATCTTTTGGTATCTCGTATAAAGCCCGAGATGGAGGCTAATTGACTCAACAAGAGAGTTTTGTATCTCGTACAAAGCCCGAGAGGGAGGATAAAATTTGTTTGGCTCAATAAGAACCTTTTTGTATCTCGTATAAAGCCCGAGATGGAGGAGAAAGAGGTGATTGACTCAACGAGGGAGTCTCTTATGTGTCTCGTACAAAGCCCGAGAGAGAGAGGCTAAACGATGTTTGACTCCGCTAGGGAGGATCATTGTATAAAACCCAAGAGGAGGCTAACTTCATTGGAGAAGGATCATTATACAAAGCCTAAGAGGAGGCTATGGTTACTGTTTCAGTTGAGTGACAGGTCCAATATACTAATTTTTAAAGAGAAAATCAGTTCTTATATGAGCAATACTGTACTCTAGGATTTGATTCGAGGGTCTGGGTTATTCCTGTTCTTTAAGGAAGTGGGAAATCCGAAGGGTATTGAGACTGTCCGAGTCTACGGGGTTTTCTTCCTATTCTTGAAGGGGTCACTTGAGAATGTCTTTGAGACTCAAGGAGATTAGACTGTCCAAGTCTAGAGTGTCATCTTTTGTACTGTGCTTTGAGAAACAGTAGTAGACTCTATGAAAGGATTGTTCTATGAAGATGACTAAGTTCTGTTCCTATACCTCTAGGAGGTCGTCAGGACAATTTGTACGAAGCCCAAGAGGAGGCTGGAAGCTTTTAAGAAGCCGACGGATCCTTGTACGATGCCCAAGAGGAGGCTATCATTCCCGGAGGAAGAGATCATTATACGAAGCCTAAGAGGAGGCTGTGAATACTTCTAAGAAGCCGTAGGGTCCTTGTACTAAGCCCAAGAGGAGGCTAGGTTGCTTTTAGGAAGCCTGTGGGTCATTGTATGATGCCCAAGAGGAGGCCGATGCTTTTAAGAAGCCCGTGGGTCCCCAAACCCCGAAAAATTCAAGGCAAGCTATTCACAAGGAATAGATCAAGTCAGGAAAGTTCGAGAATTTGGAAGAAACTCAAGAGATGCCATTCACAGAGAAAAGATCATCTCTGGGGAGTAGAGCTTCTTGACAAGTGCTTTTAAGAAGCCTGTGGGTCCCCAAACCCCGAGAAATCCAAGACATGCCATTCACCGAGAATAGATCAAGCCAGGAAAGTTCGAGAATTTGGAAGAAACTCAAGAGATGCCATTCACGGAGAAAAGATCATCTCTGGGGAGTAGAGTTTCTTTGACAACTTCTACGAGTGACAGTCTATGAAAGGGTTCACAGAGAATGCTGCCTTTCATATCTCCATATTGTTTAACCCCAAGAGGAGGGAAGACTGTGTCTGGTAATCCTATGGGGATCTAGTTTTGACTATTTAAGAGTGATCAACGGGCTTAATGTTAGACGTAGTTGCCGAGGAAACTCTAAATATCTATACTATTATTACACAGTTGATATGAGTTTATGAAAGAAGACTTACAGCAAAACAGCCCCACAATACAGTTATATGTATATGAAAGCGGTAAATGAAAGCAATAACCACTTACTCGGTTGTAGAGCTTCCATGCTGTTTGGTTAGTTGTTCAACAAAGAAAGATTGAAAACAACAGTATATTCAAAATCAAAGGAGAAAGTGCTTTGAAAAAGAAAGATTTGGGGCTTACAGCTCAAGGAGAGGCCCAGGGTTTATGAGTGAGCGCACTGTTTAGATTTTGTACAGAGGGAGTTATACAAGTCACTGTGGCCCAAAAATTGTTTTCTGTACAAAGGGATGGGTCTTACACTCTCTCAAGAGGCCCAAAAAGTTTAAAGAAAAAGAGTGGGGCTTATAACACGAGGGTAGTCCCAGGTGATTTTCCGTTTGAAATGGCGATCGCGTCGAGGTTTTCTTTTAACGCGAAGGGGCTTATACAATATCTGAGGCCCAAATGATTTTGGTTAAAAGGGGGTTGGGTCTTACACTCTATTAGAGGCCCAAAAGTTTTGAATGGGTCTTATAGCTCAAGGAGAGGCCCAGGTGTTTAATTTTAAACTGGTGACAATCGCGTCGTTTGTTTTTGACGGTATCGGGACTTATACAATGCACTGAGGCCCAAAAATGATTTGGTCCAAAAAGGATTGGGTCTTACACTCTATTAGAGGCCCAAAGTGTTTTGAAAATGATTTATGAGGGTTGAATTAATCCAAAAACCCTAATTTGTTTTCAAAAATGTGTTTTAATTGAATAAAAATTCAATTAAAATGATCAAAATTGTTTAACATAAGAAAAACAAATTGTGATATTGGATTAATGCTTCACAATTGAGCTCTATTTGTTTTTTAGAGTGAGAAGTAGTTTTTGAGAAAGGCAAGTGTTGTAGGCCTTTGGTGTACTTAAACTGATCACAATTGAGCTCTATTTATAGTAGAGCAAGTTTGTTTTGGGATCCACAGTGAATGGCAACTGCAACAGGTGTTTGTTCAATGTTGGCCAATGGAAATCCAAGTCTCCTCTAGCCATTGACTAGAGGTTAGGGCACAGGGATGTGGTTCCCTTGGTCTTGGATAAGTCTTGAATGAATTCAGTTGAGAATGGCTCAGTCCATGCCACCTTAATGCTTCCATTGAATGCTCCAATCCAAAATTGGAGTCTTGTCCCTATTTTGGCCATTCTAGGTTCAACATGCTATTTCTTGTTCCAAAGACTTTGGAGGCTTAGCTCAGTGATTGTCCCCTTTAGATTCAATCCTCTGAATTGTCCAAGTGGATAGGAGCATTGGGATTTGGCTGATTTTGGCAAATCGAGCAAAAATGCAAATTCTGCCTTGCCTTGGCAGATTTCGGCAAGGCAACTTTCTAATGTCATATCTCATGACTCAAATGGAATTTGGTAATGTTCTTGGCCATTTTGGAAAGCCCTTACATGATACAATAATTGTTTGAACATGTTTGGTTTTGATCTCTTTTGAATCCAAGTGAAAAATCCCCCCACATTTGGCAAAAAGTAGGGTAAAATCTGACTTAGTGAAATTTTCACTAAGTGTTGGAACAAAGTGACTTTTCTTGATTTTGATCACTCCATAACTCAAAATGCACAATGAATTGGAATTAGGTCTAGTTAAAGTTTTTGTAGAAGGCAATGAGATCTACAAATCAAGCCTTGGATGGGAGAAAATGGCTTTGTGGTTTAGGAGTTATGGTCCTCCAAAGTTGGTACCCTAGCCACTTTATATTTAACTTAGAAAATTTTCTAAGTTTTTTATGGTTACTCCTTTTACAAGTTATCCAACTTTTCTTGATTTTTCTTGATGAATGATGATTCAAATCATACATTAACATCATTTTAGGGTTAAAAATCCATTTTGGTGAAAAATCTCAAAAAGTCAAAGCTGACTTTTGTGCACAGTTGACTTTTTATCAGATGAATTCCAAACTGTGCAATTCTTCATGAAATCATGTCCTTGACCTAAATCAAACTTGATGGACATGTTCCATGGGTGTCATAGGGTATATTGATGCATGTCATAGGGCTTGGGAGCATGTCCTAGTCAAAAGTCAAAGTTACAGTTGACTTTTTCCTTAAAACCCTAACTGTGGTGCAGATGAAATTGAAACTTGTTGCTCAAGCCTCTTGGATTAATCCATTGTTTCAAATGGATCAATATAGTTCATTAGAGACCCTCAAACCCTCTCTTGAGGTCTTAGCTCATGATTTGCCCTAAAAGTCAACTTAGAGGTGAATTAGGTCAAGAAACCCTAATTCCTGATTTTTGATGAATGCATCCCCTGAGGCAAAATTGACTTGATGATTGGGTCTATGAGGTCCCATGAAGTATATTAGGTTATGTTTTGGATCATTGGCTTGTGCCCAGATAAAAAATTTCATCTGGAGGGCCTGGTCGACCAAAACCCTAATTTGGTGACACTGTCGATCTTGAGACTTGATCCACCTAGAAGGGAGTAGCCTTGTGCTTTATCCTTGAAGTGGGAGTCCTTTTGATCCATTGTAGGTGTTTGAGAGGTTAGACAAGTTGAAGATCATGTCATTCCTTGATTGATCCTTTGTCTAAGAACTCTGAGAGGGCTTGAAACCCTAATTCTTGATTGTAGTGGATGCTCACCCATCTTTGGGGAGACTGATGAAGTATGATGGCCCATCCCTATTGTGATGATGATTTGCACAATGATGGGAAATCCTAGTGGTCAAAATTTAGGGTATGACACCTACCAAGGAACTGGTCTAAGTTTCCGATGTAAACTTCCCCTCGGTCCTGGTTTCCTACCAAGGAACTGGTCTAAGTTTCTTTTGTCAATAAACTTTATTGACAAGGGACGCTATGTGTAGCGGTTTTCCTCAAACTTCTCGCCGAATTTTCCTGGGGAGATGCCATTTGATATAAAAAATTTGATGTCAGACTTGCTGGGGAACCCAGTCGTCTAAGTTGTAGAGGTGTACAAACTTCTATGTTGGAGACGCCATTTGTCGACTCTATCTGGGGAAAACGAGTCTCTTGAGAGACTGTTCACGCTTGGGGTCTTACATCATACTTTTCTCGGGATCTTCCCGGAGAAATGCCATATGATTTGATCCAATTTTGAGGTGCTGATGACCTTTTTCGTCAGCGGGTTTTTCGGAGAAAAACTGCCGTATCGTTGAATCTCTAATTAAGAGGCATTCTCTGGAGATTTTCCTCAATCTGGGAAAGCGGAGATATCATCTTCACTGGCGAAGAGTGATGTTTGTCGAACGCTTTCTTATTCTTCAGAGGTTCAAGTTATCAAAGTGGTCGAAGACCGTCTCTACTAGAGAGAAATTGCTTAGATGATCTACCTCCTGACGAGGTAAGAACTGACAACTTGATTGAGTGGACTTTTATCACTAGGGGATAAGACCGACTAGAGTGATAGTGATGCAATATGAATATGAATGTAAATCAATAATGCATGATGTATGTATGTTTATGCTGCCAAAACTGACGCGACATACAAAGTGACGGATGAACACGACGGGATACTCGGCCACTGCGGAGGGACGACGAGGTATCGCTGGTCCACGATAGCAATTCTGCCTTGCTTAGGAGAAACAGTCCCTGCGGGGAACCACCGTTGGTCGGGCTTAGGAGATAAGAACTCTGTCGGGGGTGTCAGATTAAACATGGTCTCTGACACAGTTGATCCTTCATTCAGGCGTACTAGTTTAGAATGAGTACTTTGACTCTGCACTTTGAAGCTCGCTTACTTCTGGAGAAGCGATCGATGCTCTTTCGACGTTCAACAGTCAAAAGAAATTGCCATCTTTATTTTAAAAAGCAGAAAAAGTTTTAACAAGTAAATTCATTTTTGTTTCGTTTCAAGAACCGTTAATCATGTTAAAAATTTCGTTCTGTAAAGCTAAAACAAAGAATAATTGCAAACAAAAGCACAAGGGCTCAAATTTTATTGATAGGATGGAAATCAACCAAGCGCGTGATTCTATAGAGTATTTACAAAGTTAGAAAATGGTAATTTAAGGGAAAAGGGCTACATTAAAACATAACGACCGATATCCTTCTACCAACTTTGAATTCCGGGCATCTTGAGCTTCTGTTGAAGATGACCTTCACTGGAGTTTTCTGATGATGGATGGTGTAACTGCTGCTGAGGGAATCGCCCCTTTGTTGGACGTAGTTACTTGACATTATCCCTAACTTTTTCCTGGATTGTACTTTGAGATTTCCAATCCATCGGGATGAATTTTGATCGTGTCTCTAGTTTTTTCCTAGACCGCCCTTTCGGGTTTTCAATCCAGCGAGACATTGTTTTTTTTAGGCGAAGTATTTCTTGACTACATCAACATTCGTGGGGTAGGCAAATTCTTCTCCATCCATGGTTGCAAGTCTCAAGGCACCGCCTGAGAAAGCTTTCTTGACCACATAGAGGTCGTCATAATTCGGAGTCTATTTGCCCCGAGAATCAGAGAGAAATGATTGTATCTTCTTGAGCACAAGGTCTCCTTTCCTGAAGACGCGAGGTCGGACCTTTTTGTCAAACACTCTCTTCATTCTCCGTTGATACAACTGACCGTGGCATAGAGCCGTGATTCACTTTTCTTTGATCAGATTGAGTTCATCGTGTCGACTTTGACACCATTCAACCTCTGTTAACTTAGCTTCCATCAATACCCAGATTGATGGGATCTCTACCTCTATAGGGAGTACTGCCTCCATGCCATACACTAGAGAGAAAGGGGTTTCCCCTGTTGAAGTGCGGACAGATGTGCGATAACCGTGAAGAGCAAAGGGTAGCATCTCGTGCCAGTCTTTGTAGGTTACAACCATCTTTTGAACGATCTTCTTGATGTTCTTGTTAGCCGCTTCTACTGCTCCGTTCATCTTGGTTCGGTAGGGAGATGAGTTATGGTGTTCGATCTTGAACTCTGCGCACAACTCTTTCATCATCTTATTGTTAAAGTTAGATCCATTATCAGTAATCATCTGGCTCGGAACACCATAACGGCAGATAAGATTGTTTTTTATAAAGCGGACCACGACCTGTCGGGTTACATTAGCGTACGACGCTGCTTTGACCCACTTGGTGAAGTAGTGAATGGCGACCAGAATGAACCGGTGTCCGTTTGAAGCCTTGGGCTCAATCATGCCGATCACGTCGATTCCCCATATGGAAAAAGGCCATGGGGAAGTGAGAACTTTGAGATGCGTTGGCGGTACATGGATTTTGTTGGAGTATATCTGAAACTTGTGACACCTCCTCATGTACTTGTAGTAGTCGAATTCCATGGTCAACCAGTAGTACTCTGCTCTCAGATTTTTTTTCGCCATTGTGTGTCCATTGGCATGAGTGCCAAAGGATCCTTCGTGAATTTATTTCATTAGCATGTCTGCTTCTGGTCTGTCTACACATCGGAGCAAGATCATATCAAAGTTTCTCTTATAGAGTGTATCACCGCTCAGGAAAAAGCTGCCAGCCAGCCTTCTGAGGGTTTTTCTGTACTTTCTTAGGGCCCCAGGTGGGTACTCTTGTTTCTGAAGGAAGCATTTGATATCGTGATACCAAGGTTTGTCGTCTATGACTACTTCAATCGTGAAGATGTAAGCGGGCTGTTCAAGGCGCATTATGTCGATCTTAGGTAGGTCAGTCCATTGACCTACGCTAATCATGGAAGAGAGAGTGGCTAAGGCATCAGCCATGTGATTCTCGTCACGAGGGATATGATGAAACTTGATTCTGTTGAAGAAGGGTAGCAACCTTCTTGCATAATCTTGGTAAGGAATCAGTCCTGATTGGTATGTGTTCCAATCTCCTTTGATTTGATTGACGACTAAGGCTGAGTCGCCATATACGTCCAAGTTTTTGATCCTTAAGTCGATCGCTTCTTCGAGACCCATGATACAAGTTTCGTATTCGGCCTCGTTGTTTGTGCACTTGAACGTAAGTCTAGCGGTGAAAGGAATGTGGGTACCCTGAGGGGTAACAATGATTGCCCCAATTTCATTTCCATAATGATTGACAGCTCCGTCAAAGATTAGTCCTCATTGGGAACCTGGTTCTGGCCCTTCACTGGGTAGCGGTTCATCGCAATCTTTCATTTTCAAATACATGACATCTTCGTCTGGAAAGTCAAACCCGATTAATTCTTGATCGTCAATCGGTTGATGAGCCAAATGATCGGCTAAAATACTTCCTTTAACAGCTTTTTGAGCATGGTACTCTATGTCATATTCTGATAACAACATCTGCCAACGGGCAAGTCTTCCCGTGAGAGCAGATTTTTCAAATACGTACTTGATTGGATCCATTTCGGATACCACCCAAGTAGTATAACGAATCATGTACTGGCGAAGACGTTTAGCTGCTCAAGCCAAAGCACAGCAAGTTTTCTCGAGCATAGTGTACCGAGTCTCGCAGTCGGTGAATTTCTTGCTCAAAT
Source organism: Lathyrus tuberosus (assembly GCA_022829125.1). Taxonomy (NCBI): domain Eukaryota; kingdom Viridiplantae; phylum Streptophyta; class Magnoliopsida; order Fabales; family Fabaceae; genus Lathyrus; species Lathyrus tuberosus. The sequence goes on from JALAZF010000043.1 coordinate 7,375,227, forward strand.
AATAGATGGAAGACTCTTTCTGTTTGGTTTCGTCTTGTTGGCCAAGTACACTACCCATCGAGTCTTCCAAGACTGTTAGGTAGATGATCAGCGGCCTTCCTTCCACTGGAGGTGATAGAATCGGCGGATTTAACAGGTATTCCTTGATACTGTCGAAGGCGGTTTGGCAATCTTCTGTCCAAACGCATTCCTGATTCTTTTTTAGTAATTTGAAAATCGGCGCGTAGGTCGCGGTCATGAGGAATATGAATCTGGAGATGTAGTTCAAACGTCCCAGGAATCCTCTGACTTATTTTTCAATTTTCGGGGAAGGCATTTCTTGAATGGCCTTGACCTTGTCAGGATCAACCTCAATTCTTTTCTGGCTGACGATGAACCCTAGAATTTTCCATGAACGGACACCGAAGGTGCATTTGTTGGGATTCAAGCACAGTTTGTACTTTCTCAGCCGCTCGAATAGTTTTGACAGATGGGTCACATGCTCCTCCTCTATTTTAGATTTGGAAATCATGTCATCGACATATACCTCGATTTCCTTGTGTATCATGTCATGAAAAAGAGTAGTCATGACCCTTTGATAGGTTGCCCCGGCGTTCTTCAAATCGAATGGAATTTCCTTATAACAAAAGGTACCCCATGGGGTAATGAACGAAGTTTTCTCCATGTCTTTCGGCGCCATTTTGATTTGATTATAGCCCGAGAATCCATCCATGAAGTAGAAAACCTTGAACTTTGCTGTACTGTCAACCAGCATGTCAATGTGTGGTAAAGGAAAGTCGTCCTTTGGACTAGCCTTGTTCAGATCCCTGTAGTCTACACACATTCTGACCTTTCGGTCCTTTTTCGGAATGGGTACGATGTTGGCTAACCATTGAGGATACTCTGACGTGGCGAGGAAACCAGCGTCAATCTGTTTTTGTACCTCCTCTTTGATTTTGATGGCCATGTCCGGGTGAGTCCGTCTCAACCTATGCTTTACTGGCGGACATTCTGATTTTAACGGTAAATAATGTTCCACGATGCTGGTATCCAACCCTGGCATATCCTGATAGGACCAAACGAATACATCGAGAAACTCTTTGAGAAGCTTTATCAGACTGTGTTTGGCAGTTGGACTGAGCAGTGCCTCAATCCTGATTTCTTTTCTCTCTTTTTCTGAACCCACGTTGATCGTTTCCAACGGCTCTTTGTGAGGTTCAATGGACCTTTCCTCTTGTCGGAGTAATCGGGAGATCTCCTCTGGAATTTCGTCGTCATCTTCTTCTTCAGCCCCAAATACCAGGAACTCAAAGTCGGGAGAAGGCATCAGATCGTATGTTTCAAAGGGGTTTAAAACAAGCAATCTGCATGACGGTATGATTCGTGTTTAGAAGAGATAGAGAGAATGCAAGTGTGTGCAATGTATTTTTTTCTTTTTTTACTGCTTGTTTATTTTGAATTGTCATTAGGATTACCATTTTCTGAAAAAGAGAAAAGAAAAAACAGCAATTAATGCGGAAATTACAGAACGACGTTATTTTATTAATGAACAAGTCGATTCTTGAAACTACAGCCCTATAAAACAAAACACTGTCGCTTTGGGAAAAGCGAAGAGGGATATTTACAGAAAGCGAGCCCTATCAAAACATCCGTTTCATCGGGGCAGGGTGAAAGGTTAAAGACGACAATTACTTTGACTTATGAACAATCTTCGGAACATCGACAGCAACCCATTGGCGGAGAACTCCTCGGTGAATCACAAAGTCTGGTACTTTCCTTGATTTGTCTTCAGAAATAACACTGATTTCTGGTGGAGCAGGATCATTGGAATCTGTCTCCCAGACGCAGTTGTCGTAGGAGGATTTATCAGTTGTATTTTGCATAGTATTTGTGCTCTCAGGTGAATCTCCCCATCCAGTTGGCTGGATGTCTTCGAGCCTGACACGAGAGCTCTCAGGAGCGGTGTACTTGACCATATAGTCGTATTTTCCACTCGGTTGTCCCAAGGTGTCCCACACTTCTTTGGAACTGGAGGAGTCATCCCTTTCGATGACGTTGACCTCGGGAAAAGCATAGTTGATGAATTCTAGTCTGGCAAGCTTTGCCAATTCATCGTCGTACGGGATATGTTCTGAATGACCTGAGTGTTGATCCTATGATATGGTGGAGGTGCAGGTATTCTGTTCAATGATGCTCAGCTGATTTTCATTGTTCGACTGATTTTCTTGCCCCAAGTCTTCTGGGTACAGTTGCCAAATAAGCAGGCCATCCATTGGGCCATAATAGTCATGGTCAAAGTTGTCTTTCATCACAGTGTCTTCCTCTAATGAGTTTGGTGGAGCACGACATCCTTCCGGATCACAATCTCCATATATCATTTCGACATCTGACCTGGGTATAAATCTCGGACTCTGTGCGGGATAGCAAAATGGCGTAGGCACCTCTTCCTGAGACATATAACCCTCCTCGTTAAAATAGGACTTCCATTCCTCATCTGTATCGGAGGGATCCTCCTCATTGATAGTGTGGACTATTTGAGGCATTGGGTGAAGGAAACCTCCACTGTGGAAGAAGTCCTGAATGGGATGAAGACATTCATCGTTAGCAGCTGTCTGGGTACAGGTTACGGAAAAACCTAGACCCTTCTTTGTTTTGTTATCGGGAGGAATGGCAAGCTGTCCTCATCCTTTTGTATTGTTGCTTTTGATCGCTTTGAGAGCATCTCCGTATGAGGAAATCGAGGTTCCTTTCTCTGACTGATTTTCATTGCTCAATGAAAGTGCTTGGAACTGAGTCCCAACAGCCTCCTCTGGTTCTACATAAGTAGACGATGATAAGTTACTCACGAGCAAGGATTGCTCTCCACAGATCGTGATGAGTTGACCGTTCTTGACGAACTTCAGTTTCTGGTGCAGCGTCGAAGTGACTGCCCCAGACTGGTGTATCCAAGGTCTTCATAATAAACAGTTGTACACTGCCCAGACGTCCATGACCTGGAAAGTGATTAAGAAAGTGTGAGGACCAATAGTTATGGGAAGGTCGACTTTGCCAATAACTACTTTCCGAGACCCGTCAAATGCTTTGACGATGACCTCACTGCCCCTCATCGGGGGTCCTTTGAATGATAGTCGCATTAAAGTGGACTTCGGCATAACGTTGATGGCCGATCCCGTGTCTACCAGTATGCTAGCTAAAGCATCGTCCTGGCAGTTAACTATGATATTGATCGCCATGTTGTGACTTTTGCCCCCCTCTGGCAAGTCCTCATCACTGAATCCTACGTTGTTGCAAGAAGTGATGTTAGAGATGATGCTATCGAACTGTCGTATTGACACATCCTGTTCCACAAAGGCCTGCTCTAAGACTTTCTGTAGAGACTCCCTGTGGGCTTCAGAACTGAGTAAAAGTGATAGCACCGAGATCTTTGAAGGAGTTTGTAACAGTTGATCAACAATGTTGTATTCACTCCTTTGGATGAGCTTCAGCATCTCATCGTTGTTTTTCGAAAGGTCGGGATCACTAGATTAACCGACTGGTGGATCAGGAGCTTTTATCTGAAGTTCCTTTTCTTTGTTAGGTTCTCCAACTCCTCGGTTGAAGATTTGACCGCTCCGTGATACTCGACTGATGTCTGCAATATTCATGACGGAGGGTAATGGAATTTCTTTTCCATTCTCAATTATTATTGCACCGTATTTGTAAGGGATTGCCTTAGCTGATTCATATGGCAATGGTCTTGGCAGATAGATAACTATAGGAGCCTTCTGATTTTTCTGATTGTCGTAAGTAACTTCAATCAGCTTCTGGCTAAGAACCTTTGATTCGTCCAGTAGAGGGATGATGGTACAAACATCCTTGTTCCTCTTAGGGTCATAGATTACAACCACGTCTCTGATCTGATCAGCGAAGTAGTCCGGCGTCCAGTTGATTGGTTCGGAACCCAGACATGGGCGAATTTTTCTACGATCCACCTGACCCTGAAGAGCTGCTCGCACAAGGTAGCATCCTTGATTATTCTCCGAACAGACTCTACAACGTTCATAGTTGTGTGGTGGCACCTGGCCATGCCTGCTTTGAATGCAGTGCAACCTTACCAGGTTTGTTTCCATAGATCGAACATCCTGACTTTGACGCCGAGTAGGGTTTCCATTAAATACACTGATTTGTTGTGTGTCTTCGCCCATATAGATCGGAAGCCAATAGTGGTTTAACAAGTGTTGAAAAGTTCTCTGAACGAGAGTGCACCCTTGGTTACTCTCACTGCAATCTTTACAGTCCAGATAATCGTGAGAAGTGAGAAAACCGAGCTGGACCTGCCTGGCGTGTAACTCCACCAAGCTGGTATTCATCAGACGAATATCGAAGATTTGAATCATGTTGATCTGATAAGGATTTCTATCATGATAGTCCTGGATCCATCCAAGATCCATCTGACGCTGGAGGGCCTCTTGTATAAAAGAGCATCCCTATTTGTTTACCGAGCTAGTCAGACAGGAATTGTAATCGTGCCGCGGCAGATTATGATACTGGCTTTGCCTTGAGTGCATCGCCACTAAGTTGACATTCATTGCAAGGATGTCGTGGTTCTGAATGATGTTGGAATTATTATAGGTCATGTTGACTTCACGAACTTGGTGCTCTTGGATCCATCCGAGATCCAACTGTTCCTGTAGAGCTGATTTCACCACAGAACATCCTTGATTGTTTTTAGAGAAGATATCACACTGCTGATAATTATGAGGTAACACATGGCCATATCCACTTTGTCTACAATGCATCTTGACCAAGTTGGCCCTTAACAAGAGTACATCGTGAATTTGACAGGTGTTGTTAGACTCTCTCTCTATCAAATTGACTGCAGCTTTCTCGTGTTGAGGCAGCGGGTTCGTGAGAACATTCGGAATCGTATCTTTGAAAGATAAAACCCCGCTCCTAACAAGCTTTTGTACGTCGGATTTGAAACTGAGACAGTTTTCTATGCTATGCCCTGGTCCTCCTTGATGGTAAGGACAAGTTTGATCCGCCTTGAACCAGAAAGGAGAATTTTCCGGTACTGTAAGAGGAGACTTAGTTTGGACGTGCCCCTTGACCAGTAGTAACGGAAATAGCTCTGCGTACAACATTGGTATAGGGTCGAACCCTGGTGGCCGTGTAGTACGGTTATTGTTATATGGATGACGAGGCTGCTGAAGAGGCTGTTGTGTCCTTTGCTGATATTGATGTTGATTCGGTTGGCTTTGTGCAACCTGAGGTTGATACGTAGGAATAGGCACGGGATTGATAGCAGGAGTTATAGCTGCTACTAGTTGATAACGTCGCCTTTGCTTTCTGAGAGAGATATTCCCAATATCCTGCTCTTTTTTCCTAGGGATAGCACTATCGTATCGCTTTGTACCACTGGGTGCACTGGCGACCATTCTGTCATAGTAAAATGAGCTCAAAGTCTTTAAGAAGATCTTTGTCATCTCCTTTTCCTCTAGAGGTGGACAAATCTGAGCGGCAATTTCACGCCATCTCTGAGCGTATTCTTTAAAGGTTTCCTTGTCCTTTTGGGACATCGATCTGAGTTGATCTCTGTCCGGTGCCATGTCCAAATTGTATTTGTATTGTTGGACGAAGGCAGCGCCAAGATCTCTGAACGTGCCGATCGTGGCGTAGTTTAACCCCATGTACCATTTTAAGGCGGCACCGTTTAAACTATCCTGAAAGTAGTGAATGAGCAGCTCATGTGTTAGTTATAAGTGTGCCTAAGAGGGGGGGGGGTGAATTAGGCACTTAGTGGATTTTCCCGATTTTTGACGTTTTCTTGTCTGTACTTTCCTAAAAGTTTCTAAGTGAGGAAAGCGGTAAATGCGGAAAGTAAAGAACACCAAGACGGATAGTGGTTCCCCTCACAGGTCGAGAGTACTCCACTCCTCTTTCAACATGAAAGAGATTTTACTATAGTTTTGGACAAGACAAGACTCTTCCTAGTCTTTCTATACAAGTCACTAACTATCAACAACCAAGAACACCCTCTTGGATTTTACAAGTTTAAAGTCCAACCAAGAATAACTCTTACAATGGACCTCTTGTATCCACAATCCGGATAACAAGGATTCTAACAAACCCTATAAGAGAAACAATCCTTCCCTTATAGTCAACACCTAAAATCAAACAATTATTGGACCTTTAGGATTTTACAATAGTTCTGAATTTTTGAGTGAGTAGATGAAAATTTGAATCTTCAATATATCAATCACAAGATTGATCTTCTTATTGTACAAGTAATCTTTATTCAAAATATTCAAGTGTTTTAAGATGCAAGAATGAAACTATAAAGGTTGAAATGAAAGTTCAATGACAAAGTTTCACTCTTGGAAAATTCTAACTTTTTACACTTGAGAAATTAAAAGATTTTTGAGAATAAAGATGTTTGAAAATTGTATGCAAGAAGGTGAATGACAAAAGAAACTTTGAAATTAATATATAGTTTGCATTCACCCATTCAATAATCAAGGCAATGCTTAAAAGAATTTCTGAAAATTATTATACAATGAATGGAAAAGATGCAAGCAAGAGGTACCATGAAAAGATGCATTTAAACAAGGAATTTTTCAAAAAAGCTTCAGGTGCAATCGATTGCATTAGAATGACAATCGGTGGCACCAAGTGTAACGTGCAAAAAACTTGAAAATTTAGCCTAGTGCAATCGATTGCACCAGGATGACAATCGATTGCATCAGTGTAAAATTTGAAAAATTCTTAATGCAAATGATTCTAAGCCATATATCATCTCAAATTATGACCGAGACTTTAGATAAACTTTGAAAAATGTTTTCTCAAGGTTTTAAATGAAAGAATGACTTTTTAAAACATGATTATAAAACTTGAGCACTAAGAATTGTTTTAGTCATGAATTTCATATACCTAAAAATTTGATTAATCCTATCTTGCAAGAGTAGTCAAGTCTTATGCATTTCTTCTTTTTCCTTCTTTGAGAAATCTTCAAGACTTGAATTAATATGAAACTTGTTCTAGTTTTGAATTCTTTGATCCATTTCCTTTTGTACATAAAACCTTGAATGAACATTGTTGTCTTCATCAAAACCATTGAGAAGCTATGTCTTCACATTCTCCCCCTTTTTGGATGATGACAACCCAATTCTTGAAAATTCGATCCAATCTTGTTTCTCTAACCAAAGCTTGCTCCCCCTTGGATATTGCTCCCCCTTAATCCATGATTTTAGAGAGTTTTGAAATCTGCACATTTTGTTAGAGAAACCAAGCAATAATACACAATTCTTCTCCCCCTTTGTCATTAACAAAAAGGATGGGAAAAGACTTGAAGTATATAAAGAAATTATGAAAAATAAAGACAATTTTTACCTATGAGATTTACCTCATGATTGACTTCATCAAAACATTCATCCTTGGCGAACATGTTCTTGAAGCCTTTGTCACAAAGTTGACTTGAACTTAGAAGATTATGCTTTAGTCTTTTAACATAAAGTATATCTTCAATGGATGTGAAAGTTAGTGTTTCAACTTTGACAATGCCAAGAATTCTTCCTTTAAGGTATTCCCCATATGTGAAATAACCCTTGGACTTTTGAACTAGACTTGAAAGTTAGTTTATGTCTTCCACGAAAAGCTTAGAGCCACCACTTATCAAAACAACATAGATTTAAAGTGGTCATCAAGCAAACCTATAAAACAAATTAAGTTTGATTTGGTACCCGATGTGCTTTGGGTCCATCATAGTTAGTACCTTTCTTTACCCACACATAATGCCCACTTGCAACACTAAAGTTTCTTACATAGCAAGCATTAGGTGTATGGCCAACAATACCACAATAAAAACAAGTAGGTTCAAAGTTGCTCTTATATCTTGGAACATAAGGTTTCTTTTTAGGATTAGGATGCACATTCCTAGGTTTGTTCACTTTCTCTTTGGAAGTTTGATCCTTAGCCTTAACAAATATAGTTTGACTTGAACTTGGTTTAGAAAACTTTGAATAGCCAAGTCCACTTTTATCATTTGAATATCTTTGTTGACTAAGGACTTACTCCAATCCAATTTGTCCTTTCTCATACCTTTCAAGTACTCTTTTTAATTGGACAATTTGAAAAGAGAGAGATTCACAATTTTTACATACAAAATTCTGTTTTTCACTAATCATCTTTTGTTTCTCATTTTCGATCTCTTTTTCTAATGAAACACTTTTTTCTTCTAAAGTTGAAATTTGTTTCTTTTGAGATGATATAGTTTTATACAAAATTTTGCATTTATTTAACAATTCATTTATGGCACCTTGTGCATCACTATCAAAAGAATTATTACTAACCTCATCTTCTTCATCATCGGAGTGGTGTGCTATCAATGCAAGATTTACATGTTCTTCATCTGAAGATGAACTTATTTCATTGTCTACATATGTTTTCCTTTCCTTTTTATGATTCTTTTTCTTGAATTTATTTTTCTTTTGAAGTGTAGTACATTCACTTTTAACATGTCCTCTTTCTCCACATTCAAAGCATTTAATCTTTCTCGTTGGTGCTTCCCCTTTAGTGATCTCATTTTTCTTTTCTTTTCTTAGAAACTTTTCAAACTTTTTGATAAGATCATCATTTTCATCACTATTGGACTCATCCTCTTGATTTCTATCATAATTTTTTACTTTTGTCTTTAAGGCAACGTCTTTTGAATCTTTTACTTGTATTTCATGCTTCTCCAATCTTTCAAGTTCTAACTCATGCTCTTGAAGTTTACCAAATAGAGATGCGGAAGTCATCGTAGAGAGGCTTTTCTTTTCCGATATTGCTGTTACTTTTGGTTGCCATTCTCTAGTCAATGATCTTAGAATTTTGAGATTTAATTCATCATTTGAGAATGTTTTACCAAGTACCATTAAGTGGTTAGTCAAATGAACAAATCTCTTCTGTAATGCAACAATGGATTCTCTGGGCTGCATTCGGAACATTTCATATTCTTGACTTAAAGTTTTTAGTCTGGATCTTTTTACTTCAGCCGTACCTTCATGTGTTTTTACCAACGTATCCCATATTTCTTTACCCGATTTACATTGACAAATAGGAAAGAAATCATCCATACTTAATGCACTCTGAAGAATATTGGCAGCTTTCTTTTCATTCAAGATTCTTTTCTTGTCATCTTCATCATATGTATTTTTTAACTTTGGAGTACCAACACCATTGACCACATTTACCGGATTATGCGGGCCATTCTCAATAGCTTCCCATATACCTTCTCCTTGTGCTTCAAGATGTGCTCTCATACGAATCTTCCAAAAATCAAAATACTCTCCAGAGAAAAGTGGGGGCTTGTTACTACTTCCACCGTCTTTGAAAATCGGGTTTAAACTTGCGGAAGCCATACTGGATCTTTGGGAACAGGTTACCTAAGACCTGCTCTGATGCCAATTGTTAGTTATAAGTGTGCCTAAGAGGGGGGTGAATTAGGCACTTAGTGGATTTTCCTGATTTTTGAGGTTTTCTTGTTTTTACTTTCCTAAAAGTTTCTAAGTGAGGAAAGCAGTAAATGCGGAAAGTAAAGAACACCAAGACGTATAGTGGTTCCCCTCACAGGTCGAGAGTACTCCACTCCCCTTTCAACATGAAAGAGATTTTACTATAGTTTTGGACAAGACAAGACTCTTCCTATTCTTTCTATACAAGTCACTAACTATCAACCACCAAGAACACCCTCTTGGATTTTTTACAAGTTTAAAGTCCAACCAAGAATAACTCTTACAATGGACCTCTTGTATCCACAATCTGGATAACAAGGATTCTAACAAACCCTATAAGAGAAACAATCATTCCCTTATAGTCAACACCTAAAACCAAACAATTGTTGGACCTTTAGGATTTTACAATAGTTCTGAATTTTTGAGTGAGTAAATGAAAATTTGAATCTTCAATATATCAATCACAAGATTGATCTTCTTCTTGTACAAGTAATCTTTATTCAGAATATTCAAGTGTTTTAAGATGCAAGAATGAAACTATAAAGGTTGAAATGAAAGTTCAATGACAAGGTTTCACTCTTGGAAAATTATGGCTTTTTAAACTTGAGAAATTAAAAGATTTTTGAGAATAAAGATGTTTGAAAATTGTATGCAAGAAGGTGAATGACAAAAGAAACTTTGAAATTAATATATAGTTTGCATGCACCCATTCAATAATCAAGGCAATGCTTGAAATAATTTCTGAAAATTATTATACAATGAATGGAAAAGATGCAAGCAAGAGGTACCATGAAAAGATGCATTTAAACAAGGAATTTTTCAAAAAAGCTTCAGGTGCAATCGATTGCATCAGAATGACAATCGGTTGCACCAAGTGTAACGTGCAAAAAATTTGAAAATTTAGCCTAGTGCAATCGATTGCACCAGGATGACAATCGATTGCATCAGTGTAAAATTTGAAAAATTCTTAATGCAAATGATTCTAAGCCATATATCATCTCAAATTATGACCGAGACTTTAGATAAACTTTGAAAAATGTTTTCTCAAGGTTTTAAATGAAAGAATGACTTTTTAAAACATGATTATAAAACTTGAGCACTAAGAATTGTTTTAGTCATGAATTTCATATACCTAAAAATTTGATTAATCCTATCTTGCAAGAGTAGTCAAGTCTTATGCATTTCTTATTTTTCCTTCTTTGAGAAATCTTCAAGACTTGAATTAATATGAAACTTGTTCTAGCTTTGAAGTCTTTGATCCATTTCCTTTTCTACATAAAACCTTGAATGAACATTGTTGTCTTCATCAAAACCATTGAGAAGCTATGTCTTCACATCCTGGTTCTCTGTCTGAGCTGACATTCGCCGAGCGTACATCACCAAGTGACTCTGAGGGCAAGAGTTACCCTTTTACTTTTCAAAGTCGGGCACTTAGAACTTGTGTGGAACTTTCACATTGGGAACCAAGCAGAGGTCCGCGGCGTCTTTTCCAAATAAATCCTGACCGCGAAGGGCTTGCAGTTCTTTCTGCATTTCCAGGAACTGTTTCTGGAACTCATTCATTCTGTCGAACATTATGTCATTTCCACCAGAATGTATCTGTGGAATCTGTCCTTCTGGGACAGTGCGTACCACGGGCGGTGGTATAGTCATTATGGTCGAGACTCTCTGTACCTCCCGAAGTTTGTAACCTTCAGGAGTTGTTGTCATGTCCTTGGCATCTTCACTTTCCCGAAGTTTGTAACCTCCAGGCCCAGCGGTTCCTGTTGCGGTTCCCTGATCCTCATTGATCGGCGGAACATATCCTTCCGGGATATAGTTGGTAGGCATGCCCCAGGGACGATCTTTCGGCATCTTGTACCTAGGTTCAGACTTTTCCACTATGGGCGTCGATGTGATCTCTGAGATCACAGTCCTTTGTTGTTGCATTTGAGCCTCTGCTAGAGCTTGCATGTCGTTATGAAGCTTTCTCAGATCCTCTTTCAGAGTGTCGATCTCTTCTCTCAACTCTCTATTCTCTTCCTCGAGATCATCCATCTTTTTCTGACGATTGGCCCGAGTATTGTACGAATGAGACAGTTTGACTCTAGAATCGAGACGCAAACGTAAGATTCGTAGGTAAGAAGAATGCGTTTATGAGAATGATGAATGCAATGATTATTAATTATTTTTGTTTATTCAAAGTAAACTTCGACAATTAGATTGCAAATATCAAATAGTGGGGAAGCCCCGTTTTATTGAATTCAAAGGATTGCGGAAATGGAAATATAATAGATTACAAAGTGCTGGAAAAGGAAACCTAAACTAATGGATCTTGAGTCCTCTCTGAGGAGAGCTCAAGTGCTGGTTCTGGTGCTTTCCTCTTCTTTGACCGGGGCTCTTGGGTCGTTGTCGGGTTGTCATTCCTTTGCCAAGTGAAAGGCGTGAGCAAACTCCTTTGGTCATCCTGATTTTCTATAGCATGTTGCTCTAAAATCTCAATCAGAGCATCTTTTTCTTTTAACAGTTGTTGTATTTTCTTGCATTCCACATTAAGAATACGATACTTGTTCCTCCAATACCTCCTCTCCTGTTGAACTTTGCTGAGAGTAACTTAAAGTTTTTCTGTCTCAGACATAAAATAAGGGGCAGAGTCCCTTAATGGAAGAACTTCCTGACGAGGGTAAGGCATCCTCAGCTTGAGAGCTCTAGTTTGTACCCAGTGGAGATAAGGCTCCATCGAGACACAGTCCGGTTTTCCTAGAGACTCTCGTCCTTTCCTATGAACGTGTTTCCAAGCGTGCACTATTTCCTTCTTTAGTACCCTGTCATTTTCTCCTTCTTTGAAGAAAAGACCTTCCAGATGAGCACTTCGTGGGACATGCCTCATCGGGTATCCAAATTGATGATGAACTAACACCGGATGATAGTTGATTCCTCCTTTAGTTACTATAAGGGGTACATTTGGGAAATTTCCACAATGGCCAATGATTCTGATCCCGTCGTAGATTCGATTGTACTAATCGATGTTTGAGTTGGTAAGAGACATGACTCTCTACGACCAACGTAAAGTATTCTGTTGATCCCAAAATGCAGCAGACTTGGGCAAATGGGAAGTGAACCATTTGTATATCAAGGGTACACAACACGTGATCATTCCTCCGCTGTATAAATTCCTTAAGTGTACCGAATGATACGCATCTGCGAGTAAGGCCGGTACGGGGTTTCCAATCAGGAAAATCTTAATGGCGTTGATATCTACAAAGTTATCAATGTTGGGAAACAAAAATAACCCGTAGGTGAGCAAAACAAAGATGCTCTCGAAAGCGGCCACGTTCCCTATACTAGCAAAGTTCAGAGCTTTCTTTATCAAAAACTGGGCTGGCAAACCCGGGATACCACCCTTAGTGGTCATGTGAGTCCTGACTTCTGACTCGTCCAAATAAATTGCTCTTGCAATGGTCTGTTCCTTTGGAATTTTTTCCAGTCCAGAAAAAGGAGCCTGATCAGTGATATGTAGATCAGTCAAGTGAGAATACTCCTCCAGCGTTGGTGCAGGCTGATAATCCGGGAATGTGAAACAGTGATAAACTGGATTGTTGATATGGATTAGCGTGGACAGGATTCCCTCGATTACATGGACCCTAAATAAGGACAGCAGTCCTCCATACTTGGCTTTGAAAGCCTCGTGGTTGGTGATCATCCTCACCAAACCTCTCAAATCCTCTAACTTTGGAACCTTGAAGGTGTACTTATGAGTTTTCCTTCTACCGAAATCCATTAGCGCAATCTCCTTCCTTTGATATTTGCAATCATTGTCTCAGTTTAATTTGAAAAAGAGAGAGACTAGAAGAGAAGATTTTCTTTGTTTTAATGTTTTTTAAATGAATGCATGAATGCAACACACAAAAACATAGAGAAAATATGGAGTCAAAGGGTCGGTGTCATGAAGTCAAGGCTCTACCCCCCCCCCCAAAGGTTTATACTGGTGATTTTTTGTACCTGTCTGCAAAATCATTGACCCCTCTGGGATAACAACAGCAAGCAGATCGCCAGCGAGCTGATGTATCCTGGAGTGATCTCAGATGAGGGTAGTATCGCGTGACAACTATTTCCGATAGCTTCCACACTACAAAATGGTTGCAGTCTGCTAAAAACCACAGCTTCTCAGATAACCCAGTCGACCACACTACTTTCAACAACCGAAGTCGTATAGGCAATGTATCTGCAAAGGGAGTCTCCACTAAGTTTGATGGTCGATTGGGGGCTCTTAACTGGAATTCACTCCCAGTAAGAATACCCGCATTGCCATCACCTATCTTAGGTGTATACTCAATCTTTCCACATGCGGCATCGCACGCATTCCCATTAGCAAAAAAATAAACATAGATATCATTTAGGAAAACCAGTATATATATTTGTCTTAATCATCCTAGACCTCTAGCCTTATGATCCTATACAGACAATGACATCCCAGCAGAGTTGTCATTTCTGTGACATGAGTGTGAACTCAAGGTCTCTGCCTACGAGATGGGAACATCCGATAACGACAAAAGAATTCCCCAACAGAGTCGCCATTTTTCTGTGGAAAATCGGGACGATGATGACTAAGGTAAAACAGGTCATACAGTGACTCCCCAGCAGAGTCGCCATTTTTTCTGTAGCGCGAGTTTTATGTGTGGTTGTGTAGCACTATCGCTTTTGGGTACTACAGCTCGATTCATTTTTATCCTATTGAAGCTGATGAAGGAAGGGAAATAGATGTCTCCAATTAACCCTGCTTGCAAACTGAGTTTGAACAGATGATTGTTGGTTTACAGATGCCACAAAGATTGTGGGTCTCTCATAGGTTATGTTGTTGAGAACACGGGGTCTAGACTATCGGTAGGGTGTTAGGACTGGTGCTTTTCGATTGGTTGATGGAGGTATGGGATTTTGGGTTTTTTGATTAGTGTGCTCGCTAAGATTTTTCAATCTTATGCCTACGTATTCCCGTTTGACGAAACAGGGAAATCAGAGCGATCGTTGTTCCTCCTATTCTATGGGAGGAAAAGCTGTTTTGGTGTCTTGTTCAAAGCCCAAGACGTGAAGCTAAAGGTGGTTTGTATCTTGTTCAAAGCCCAAGATGTGAAGCTAAAGGGTCTATTTGTATCTTGTTCGAAGCCCAAGATGTGAAGCTAAAGGGTTTTGACTTTAGAGAGAATTCTTCATCTCTAAAGGGGAGTTGTTTTGTATGCTATGGACAAGGCACAACTTTGATGCTAAAAGGTTGATTGCCTCAACCGGGGTTTCCTTATGCAAAGCCTAAGAGGAGGCTAGACACCCAACAAGAGGGTGGTTTTATGTGTCTTGTATAAAGCCCAAGACGGAGGCTAAAGGTTTGACTCAACAAGAGAATCTTTTATACTCAACAAGATAGTGTTTTTGTATGTGTCTTGTACGAAGCCCAAGAAGGAGGCTAAAAGGGTGATTGACTCAACAAGGGTGTCTTTTATACTCAACAAAAGAGTTTTTTTGTATCTGTCTTGTATGAAGCCCAAGACGGAGGCTGAAAATGGGACTGGCTCAACAAGAGAGTCTGTTATATGTCTCGTATGAAGCCCGAGAGAGAGGCTAAAGGAGTTGACTCAATAAGAGAGTCTTTTATACTCAACAAGAGAGTGTTTTTGTATTTCGTACGAAGCCCGAGATAGAGGCTAAAGTGTTTGACTCAACAAGAGCGTCTTTTATACTCAACAAGAGAGTGTTTTTTTATCTATCTTGTACAAAGCCCAAGATTGAGGCTAAAAAGAGACTGACTCTTTGGGGATATCATTATACAAAGCCTAAGAGGAGGCTAAAAAAGGAGATTTGACTCAACAAGAGAGTCTGAAAAGGTAAGCTCCACTGGGGAGAATCATTGTACAAGGCCCAAGAGGAGGCCAACTTCACTGAGGAATGGTCATTATACAAAGCCTAAGAGGAGGCTAAGCATTGGCGACTGTTTCAGTTTAAGAATAGGTGCAGTATGTTGGATAAAAGAGAAAATCAGTTCTTATAAAGGGACTGATCAAAGGTAAGGTTGTGCTTTGGCACTGATCAGAGGATCAGGGTTGTTTCCTGTTCTTTAAGGAAACGAGAAATCTAAAGGGTATCGAGACTGTTCAAGTCTAGAGTTTCATCTTTTGTACAATGCCCAAGAGGAGGCGCAGGTGTTAAGGGATGAGGGTTAACCCATTAACTGGTCTGACATTTGACTCAGAAAGATAGCTCTAGCAAATTGATGACTAGGTTCTGTTCCTATACCTGTAGAGGTCTCTGGGTCCTTGTACTAAGCCCAAGAGAAGGCGTGAGAGCTTTTAAGAAGCCGAAGAGTCCTTGTACAACGCCCAAGAGGAGGCGGAGATGCTTTTAGGAAGCCCGTGGGCCCCCAAACCCCGAGAAATTCAAGACATGCTATTCACTGAGAATAGATCAAGCCAGGAAAATTTGAGAATTTGGAAGAAGCTCAAGAGATGCCATTCACGGAGAAAAGATCATCTCTGGGGAGTTAGAGCTCCTTTGACAATTTCTAAGGGTGCTTTTAAGCCTGTGGGTCCCCAAACCCCGAGAAATTCAAGACATGTTATTCACTGAGAATAGATCAAGCCAGGAAAGTCCGAGAATTTGGAAGAAACTCAAGAGATGCCATTCACAGAGAAAAGATCATCTCTGGGGAGTAGAGTCTCTTTGACAACTTCTAAGGGTGACAGTCTGAGAAAGGGTTCAAAAAGAATCTGCCTTTCACATCTCCATATTGTTTAACCCCAAGAGGAGGGAAGACTGTGTCTGGTAATCCTACGGGGATCTAGTTTTGACTGTATCTAAGAGCGATCAACGGGGCTTTACCTAGTGCTAGACGTAGTTCCCGGGGAAAACTCTAAATAGCTATACTAGTATTACACAGTTGATATTTGACGAGTATATAAAAGTTTGTGAAAGAAGACTTACAGTGAGCAGCCCCACAATACAGTTATATATATATATATATATATATATATATATATATATATATATATATATATATATATATATATATATATATATATATATATGAAAGCGGATAAAGAAAGCGGATAAACACTTACTCGGTTGTAGAGCTTCCATGTTGTTTGGTTAGTTGTTCAATAAAGAAAACTTTGATAACAATATCATATTCAAAATCAAAGGAGAAAGTGCTTTGAAAGAATTGTTGGGGCTTACAGCTCAAGGAGAGGCCCAAGGTTTTAACGATGATTGCACCGTTGTTTTGAATTTATACAGAAGGACTTATACAAGTGACTGAGGCCCAAAAAAGGTTTTCTGTACAAAGGGATGGGTCTTACACTCTCTCAAGAGGCCCAAAGGTTTATTTTTATACAAGTGGTGGGGCTTACAGCTTAAGGAGAGGCCCAAAAATATTTTGATTTGAAATGGCAATCGCGCCGAGATTTTTTGAAAACACAGTGGGTCTTATACAATATCTGAGGCCCAAAATTGTTTTGGCTTTCAAAGGGTTTGGGCCTTACACTCTAATAGAGGCTCAAAAAGTTTTAAAGAGAAGGAATGAGGCTTATAACACGAGGGAAGACCCAGATGGTTTGTTTTAAACAGGCGATGATTGCGCCGAACTTTTGAAATACAACGGGACTTATACAACATTTGAGGCCCAAAAATATTTTGTATTTACAAAGGATTGGGTCTTACACTCTATTAGAGGCCCAAGGTGTTTTGAAAAAGTTTGATGAGGGTTGGATTAATCAAAAACCCTAATTTGTTTTCAAAATGTATTTTAATTGAATAAAAAATTCAATTAAATGATCAAAATTGTTTAACATGTGGAAAACAAATTGTGATCTTGGATTAATGTTTCAAAAAACAAGTTTTGACCTACAAAATGATTAGAAATCATTAAAATTTGCAAAATCAAGAAGGAAAAAATATTTTAAATGTCAAAAATAATTAAAATATTAATTCTTTGCAAAAATATCAATTATATGAAATAAATAAAAATTTTGGGATTTTTTGGCAAAATCAAATATTTTAACACTTTTGTGAATTATTAAAAAAAGAATCAACTCAAAATCATTAAAACTCAGAGAGAAATTAATTTTTGAATCAATTAAATAAAATCACAAAATGCAAATATTCAAATTTTGAAAAAGGGCGCCAAGAACATGGCAAGAACACGCGCCACCCTCTGTTTCTGTAGATTTGCGTTTTCTATCCAATCTCACTGAATACTTGATTATATCATGCAATCTACATATCAATCTAATCGTTTCAACCTCACGATCATGTCTATGGTCTTTAATTTCATTTATTTTAAGCATGGAATAAGAAATCAAAGAGAAACCTCAAGAACCCTAAATTCTGCATGAAGGTTCAGAAATTCCATACACGATTCAAACAATGCCATTGATTGAGGAAAAACACTCCATGTATGATTATGAACATATGGCCAAATTATTGTGCAGCAAAAAATGCATGGATCATAGAGTTAGAAGAGCTCATATTTACCTCTTGCAGCCGGTGATCGTGTTTTGTGTTAGAGGTGTTACAACTAGGTTTCAATGACGTGGATAGCTTCCCTAGGTGCCATGGAGTGTGTCTGGATGCTTGGAGTGGATTAAAATGATCTGGAACTTGAGATGGTACCTCAACTGCAAATCTGTCAAGAACTTAAGCAATTGGCTGGTGATTTTGTGATTTTGGTGTTCCAGATGTTATGTGAGTGTTTGGATCACTTCTATATGATGTTTATGAGGTGTGTGTGTGTGTGAGTGGTTTGATTGGAATAGCTCTCAAACTCAAAACCCGATAGTGACTTGCCTTAGAAGGCAAAATTGGATTGAAGAATGAGATTTTGAGGAAAGGCAAAATTGGATTGAAGAAGGAGATTTTGAGGAAAGCATCTGTTTGATGGCTTTGGTGTACTCAAACTAATCATAAATGAGCTCTATTTATAGTTGAGCAAGTTTGTTTTGCAAGGAATAGTGAATGGCAACTGCTGCATAGATTTGGCCAATATTG
The DNA here is from genome assembly GCA_022829125.1 of Lathyrus tuberosus. Lineage (NCBI taxonomy): Eukaryota > Viridiplantae > Streptophyta > Magnoliopsida > Fabales > Fabaceae > Lathyrus > Lathyrus tuberosus. Next base: position 7,393,685 of record JALAZF010000043.1, read on the forward strand.
AGCAATGAGAATCCAAGTCTCCTCTAGCCATTGACTAGAGGTTAGGGCACAGGCTGCTGGTTCCCTTGGTCTTGGGTAAGTCTTGACTGAATTCAGTTGCAAATAGCTCAGTCCATGCCACCTTGGTGTATGTATTGAATGCTCCAATCCAAAATTGGAGTCTTGTCCCTCTTTTAGGAAATTTTAGGTTTGGCATGCTATTTTTTGTTCCAAGGACTTTGGAGGCTTGGATCAGTGTTTGTCCCCTTTAGATTTGATCCTCAGATGTGTCCAAAGTGATGACAAGGCTTGGAATTATCTGATTTTTCCAAATCGAGCAAAAGTGCAAAATTCTGCCTAGCCTTGGCAGTTTTCAGCAAGGCATATTGCCATTGTCATATCTCATGGCTCAAATGGAATTTGATGATGTTCTTGGTCATTTTGGAAAGCCCTCATATGATACAACAACTGTTTGATCATAATTGGTTTTGATACTTTTTGGATCCAAGTGAAAAATGCCCCTACATTTGGAAAAAAGTGAAGGCAGATTCTGACTTAGTGAAAATTTCACTAAGTGTTGGAAAAAGTGGCATTTCATGTTTTTAGCCATTTTGATCATTCCATAACTCAAAATCCATAATGAGTTGGAATGAGGTGTAGTTGAAGCTTTTGTATAGGGCCATGAGGGCTACAAATCCAACTTTGGATGGGGAAAAATGACTTTGTGGTTTAGGAGTTATGATCTTCCAAAGTTGGTACCCTAGCCACTTTATTCCATAACTTAGAAAATTTTCTAAGTTTTTATGGTTACCCCTTTTACAAGTTATCCCACTTTTCTTGATTTTTCTTGATGAATGATGATTCAAATCACACATTAACATCATTTTATGGTTAAAAAACCACAATTGTGAAAAATCTCAAAAAGTCAAAGTTGACTTTTGTGCACAGTTGCCTTTTTGTCAGATGAATTCCAAACTGTGCAATCCTCTATGAAATCAAGTCCTTGACCTAAATCAAACTTGATGGACATGTTCCATAGGTTTCATAGGGTGTATTGGATCATGTCCTAGGGTTTGGGAGCATGTCCTGGTCAAAAGTCAAAACTACAGTTGACTTTTCCCGTGAAACCCTAACTGTGGTTCAGATGAACTTGAAACTTGGGAATCAAGCTTCTTGGATCAATCCATTGTTGCAAATGGATCGATGTAGTATGTTAGAGACCCTCAAACCATCTCTTGAGGTCTTGGCTCATGTTTTGTCCCAATAGTCAACTTAGGGGTGAATTAGGTCAAGAAACCCTAATTCCTGATTTTTAGTGAATGCATCCCCTGAAGCAAAATTGACTTGATGATTGGGTTCATGATGTCTCTTGGGGAATCATAGGTTATGCTTTGAAGCCTTGGCTCATACCCAGAGGAAAATTTCCATCTGGAGGCCCTGGTCGACCAAAACCCTAATTTGGTGACACTGGCGATCTTGAGGCCTGATCCACCTAGAAGGGAGCAGCCTTGTGCTTAATCCTTGAAGTGGGAGTCCTCTTGATCCATTGTGGATGTTTGAGAGGTTAGACAAGTTGAAAATCATGTCATTCCTTGATTGATCCTTTGTCTAAGTGCTTGTAGAGGGCTTGAAACCCTAATTTTTTATAGTAGTGAATGCTCACCCATCTTTGGGGAGACTAATGAGGCATGATGGTTCATCCATATTGTGATGATGATTTTCCCAATGATGGGAAATATTAGTGGTCAAAATTTGGGGTATGACACCTTCACTAAACTAAGCAATTTGGGACTTAAAATAACTTGTATCATATATATAGCCTTGGATCCACCATTCATTCACAAAACTAAGCAATGTGAGACTTCTTTAACATGTATATTTTGATCCAATCTCAACAAAATTCACCAATCATAGCCCAACCGAAAGAAATTCATTCAACAATCACACTCACTATCTTTTATACTACAAATTTAGTACAAAATTGAAAGCATCATCTAAGATTTTAGTGTTCATTGACATACATGATTCGATAGAGCGTGAGTCGTTTGAATGTGAAACGTCTTCCATCCATAAAATAATGAAGAATAAACATTCTTAAAGATTTTGGAAATAAAGAAAATATAAAAAAATATTGAAATTATGTACACTTATTTCACATTTTAAAAATAAATTGTGATGTATGTTGAACAGTATTTCAGTGGGGGTTTTTGTTATCTTATCTGCATGGATTGTATGGATATTACCGTTGTTCTATAGTCAAAATCATTTTAAACTTTAAAGTAACAAAGAGTTTGGTTGATTTGTAACGGATCGTTTGCATAAGAATTTAATAACAATAGTAAAGAAATTTGGTTTTAAAGGTTTGGTAAAAGCATGCCAAGATTAGGGTCCGATAATCCGTTTTATACGTATTTACTCGATAAAGTATGTGAACTTTTTAACAATGAATATAATCACATATCCTCTCAACAAGTTTATCTCTAACACTTGTTGTGGGATTTATCATATTGATTCTTAGATGATCTCCCACTCTAACTATCATTATGATAACATTCAAGATCAATATTTATGAACATCAACTCTCAAAACTATCTCTAGCCTCATGATTGTTGATGGATTGAAACTTAGGTCAAGTTTTAGAGCATATTTCTCAATCATGAACCAAAACAAATATAAACCATACAAACAAAGTTTTTCACCATATATTAATCATCAAAAAAGTTCACAAACTAAACATCAAGATTAATACATACAAAATGAAGGATTACCTACCACTAATCTTGACACAAGAGGTGTTTAGATACACATTGTCATGGTAGCTTGTTTCACAAGTTTTGGGAGGAGATGAAAAAGCATCCGCATCGAATAATCGAGATCGGATGTAAATCCAGCTTCTCTTGGTGAAATATCACTCTTTGATGAAGAAAAGTCAGAATCTTAGGTTATGGTGTGAGAAAAATAAGTTATGATCCCAAGAAATAACAAAAGTGTATTTATACATCACTTGAAATTTGCCATGTTCGCACTGCGAACTTTTTATTCGCCTAGCGAACTACCAAATAGGCACCTGAGGTGCCTCTGATCTGTTAAATCGCCTCTGAGTTTCTGCATAAGTTCGCAATGCAAATAATTATTCGCAAAGCAAACTATTCGCCTACAAGTTTGCAAAGCGAACTTAGGCCCCTTTAGCTACCGCCTCATTCTTGGTGTCCTTCGCCAGGCCTTCGCCGGATCATTGAATCAGCGAACATTTGCTGGATAGTTTGCAAAGCGAACTTAGGTCCTCTTTCTTACAGTCCAAAGTCTGGGAGTGTTCGTTGGAGCTTCGCCATATGTTCGCCCAGCGAACATTCACTGGCAAGTTCGCAAAGCGAACTTACTAAAGTTTCTTCATTTCTTTGGAAACTTAGATCCTTTATTTGTGTCTTACTTCTTTGATAACTTAATACCTTTTTCTGCATAATAACACACAAATTACAAGCACCAAAGGTATTTTCACAATTTTTGAAGAATGACAACAATTCAAGAATAAAATCCAACAATTCAACATAAAAGAGTTGAAAAATGCCAAGTATTAATAAGAAATATAAGGCATGTTTAACATCTAACAAACTCTCCCCAACTAACTCTTTGCTTGTCCTCAAGCAAAGTATGCCTCTCATTGAAAACAAGAGGATTTTCTCAAGCATTTAACTCAACCAAGAAAATATTTAAGGCTCAAATAAACAACAATTGCAAACAAGCAACGATTACAAATTCCTAGAATCGAACAATGCAAAAGAACTTGATTCTTAAACAAATATCATAAAATGTTTCAAGTAACAACTAAACTATCATGCTCATATCACTCTAACACTCCTCTTCGAAAAAGAATTGAAGGAAAACACGCTTACAAACTCGGGGCAATTTCGTTCATCTGACAAATGATGCAAATACAAACTAATTAATACAATATCTAAATGATCAATAAAGAAATCATGGAAGCAAAAGGTTTACTAAGGGCTTTTAAGGTTGTAGCTTGGTCGGGTTAACAATAAAGGGACATTTATAAAGGCCATTGAATCGAAATTTCCGATGCAAAAGAACATTCACTATACAAGGTATTCACACATCTCAACTTCATTCACCAATTTCATTCCTTTATCATAAACCTTCTCAAACTTCCTTATGCACAGTTATTTGGTCTCTATTTTTCTCTTTCAAGCAAGCATTCTTTTTCTTTGTTTTCACATTCATATTCACATTTTCTTTTCTTTTCATGCTTGCTTAAAATTTTTCAAAAGTTTGAGCAATTTACCATTCTTCTTTTTTCATTCTCCCTAACTTATTTTCAACTAAACCTTAAGTGAATGCTCCTTGCTTTTTAAGGAAAGGAAACCAATAAGAACAATGCTCCAAGGTTCAAAAAGAAATATTTTTTAGAATCTCTCAAAAATTCAATGATAGACTTAATTTTCAATTTATGTACAACACAAAGTTCATCACTAAGACGAGATCTAAACTGTTTAGGCTCAAAGGGCTAACGAATACTGACTACTCACAAGTAAATCACTGTTTGGAAATGTTTGTCCTCATTATCAACGAATTCCTTGATCATTTCTAATGATTCCACAAAATCACACAAATCATAAGATAAATCATGAATTTAAAGTATAAGACAAAATTCATCAGCAGTCCTATGCATATAGTAGACCATGGAGGTTTCTCACCATTTTGGTTTTTGGACCAAAGTGACATAAGCAATCAACAAAGTTGTAACAAGAAACAAAATTACATTTGCCCAAAGACAAGAAGTTCTAACACATTATAAATCCTAGAAATAGGTAACCATGTACCTTGCCAATAATTACATGCTTAAGTACTATCATTGCCATCCAAACTTGGAAGAATCTTCTTTGATGAACAACAACACCAACCTAGAAAATCTTTCAATTCCACACCCAAAAATGGTAACATTAAATTTCCACAAGCATACCAACATAACACAATAATAAGCATACCAACATAATTTAAGAGTTGAACATTCGTTAACTGAAGAATTCAACTCTTAACAACAATAATAAAAAAGAAACGAAATTTAAAAAAAAAAATGAAAGTTGAACAATTCAACTGAATTACAAAATACTAATAATAATAGTAATAATTTCATGGTGTAGAAATACCAACAAAAGTCATCAGTACCTCACAAAGGTACATAGTACATCATATATCAAAATAATCCACATAGTGGATGAAGTACAATAAAAACTTATACAAAAAACATAATAAGAAAAATTCACTTTGAAGATCAAAGGAAGCACAAAATGACATCATCAAAACTAGTCCTCCTCGGACTCAGAACCAGACTCCTGAATCTCCTCCTCACCAGACTCAGATCCAGAAACCTCAACAACCTCGTCATCATCCTCATCATCTGTATTAGCATCAACATCCTCAGCATCCTCAGGCTCAGCTGCCTCTGCTCCCCCTCCAAAAACGGGTCTGGCCTCAGGTCAACCTGGTTGAGCTAGGAATTACTCCCTAGTTATCATAGAGTGATCCACAGAGGGCTCTCGAATGTGCAGCTGCAACACCTACATAGAATCGTGCAAATCCATCATGGCACGCTGAAAAGCCGTCATCTAGTCCCAGTTTTTATGGCATATCTCCTGCTGATACGGGTAAAATCCTTGAGATCCAGAACCACTCAACCCGTCACATGTACATGTGCCGACATCAGTATCAGCACCTGAAGACTCACCTCGCAACCCCTTCGATTTACAGAATTTGTCCACATACCGATCATCAATAGCGAACGGGATGGTAAGCTGACGGCGGGTAGGCACATTCACTCCCGAATGCACACAAATATCCATGATTAGACAAGGAAAGACAAGAGGACAGTTCTTCCATGAGGTTGAACCAAGTCAACTTTCCGCAACAGCCCGCATTTCTTCAACAATAATTCTGGTCACATCAATTTGGACATTCGTCATGATGCTATGGACCAAATGAGCAAGGGGTGTGGTAATAGTCGAAGAGTGCGACTTTGGCTTGATGTTTGTTTGAACTAATAATAAAATCAACTGGGCCAAAGGGCGTATGTCCTCTTGACGGTACCTGCGTACAACCCCAGATGGGTTCAGTTCAATAGTTTTGCCTTCACGCAATAAGTCTCGAGTCATGGCATCGGTGTCTCTGTGTAATCTCAAGGTTCAGTGGTAGGCATCTATCTTATTCTCTCTCAAAGGAAGCGGGTTCCCAAGAACCGTGTTTATTGTCTCCTAATCAAACATCACATCTTTTCCCAAAACCAAAGTCTTCCACCCAAATTCCTCACCATCATCCGGGAGCGCATTTGCGTAGAATTCCTGGATCATCTCAACATTATAGCTATCCAGTGGAGTTATCAACTTCCCCATCTTCATACTTGAAAGGAGTGAAGCTACCTCCCGATCGGCTCCTTGTGGGTTCAAGTTGAATCTTTTCTCAGGCAAGATAGTCCTCCTCTCGAGTGTCAAGTAACGGGCAACCTACTTTCCCCCTCTAAAATAGACATTATTGAACTGGATAGGAAACGGTCGTGTAGAGCTTCCGGTCTTTCTTTTTTTCGAAGGAATAACTTTTGGAGCAATCTGCAAAAACCATCAGACAAAATAATAATCAGCCAGCAAACAATTCATTAGCAAAGGAACAAAACAATAAAACCAGAATTCTAAAAGAAAACACCAAAAAATTTGGAGAATTGTGTTTTGTTCGCCCATAAGTTCACAAGGCGAAGCCCTGGAGAACATTCGCCCTAGATTCGCTAAGCGAAGTTCTGGCAAATGTTCGCCCCAGGTTCGCAAAGCGAACTAGTGGCGAACTTGCGGTTTTCAAACTTAGTAGTTCTGCCCACTTTTCCGACATCAGGTTTTTTTTCACAATACAAGCTCTATTCTTAATGTTTGATAAAAATCAACATGCAAAACAAAAATACATTAAAAACAGAGTTGCATTGTACATTCTACCCTAAAATCTACTTGTTCTTTCTAATGTTCAACATAACCTAACCACATGTTCTAACAAGAATTAAAAGAAAGGAATAGAATCAAACCTGAAGGTTGTGAGAGTACTTGGAAAAAGATTCGTGAGAGGATGCAGGAAACAGAGAGAGCTCGTGAGAGAGTACAAAGTGTAACTGTGTTTGTGAGAGAGTGGGAGTGGCAAAGTGAGGGTAGGGTTACCTCACAACTTCAGAAAACAAAGATGGGTCATGGGCCTAGGTGTCTGACCCACACTTTTAAACCCTTTTTTTTTAAGTGAGGTGGCAGCAGACACATTGTGTCTGTCTCGCTGAATTCGCAATGCGAACTGGTCAACGAACACACGCCCCATGTTCACAAAGCGAACTTTCCAGCGAACAAGACAACATTTTGAAAATTTCTCTGCCACACTTCATACAAACTCTAAACAACTTAATTCACCAAAACAGTAAGAAATACAAAAATACTTACAATGTTGGGGTGCCTCCCAACTAGCGCTTTGTTTAATGTTGTTTGAGCTCGGCGGTCCAGGATGACCTCAATGATCATCTAGAAACATTGCGCAATTTTCCCTATCAATCTCACCTCCGAGATAGATTTTAAGTCGTTGGCCATTCACAATCCAACTTTCCTTCTTCTGCAAGTCCTCTATCACAATGGCACCATAGTGCTTGACATATTTAATCAAAAACGATCCAGACCACTTGGACTTCAATTTTCCCGGAAAAAGCTTCAAACGGGAATTGAATAGAATAACCATTTGGCCTACCCGAAATTCTTTCTGACAAACTTTCTTGTCATGATACCCTTTAACTTTTTCCTTATAGATCTTGCTAGAATGATACGCATTATTCCTCATTTCTTCCAACTCGTGTAATTGAACCTTTCTTTTCTCGCCGGCCAAGTTCGGATCAAAGTTTAACAATTTCAACGCCTAAAGAGCTTTATGCTCCAATTCAACCGGTAAATCACATGTTTTCCCATAAACCATTTGGAAAGGAGTTAAACCTATTGGAGCCTTGTAAGCGATGCGATACACCCACAAATCTTCATCCAGCTTTTGCGACCAATCCTTTCGAGAGCTTGACACGATCTTTTCAAGAATTCTTTTTACCTCCCTATTTGAAACTTCAGCCCAACCATTGGTTTGCGGGTGGTAAGGGGTTGCAACCTTATGCTTTACACCATAGTGCTCTAAAACATTTTCAAGCGGTGTATTGCAAAAGTGAGACCCTCCATCACTAATCAACACACGAGGGGTGCCAAAGCGGGAGAATATATTTTTCTTTAGAAGTTTGATCACCGTTTTGCCATCGGCCCTCGGTGACGCAATTGCTTCCGCCCACTTAGAAACATAATCAACCGCAACCAAGATGTACTCATTAGAAAAATATGGGGGAAATAGTCCAATAAAATCGATACCCCAACAATCGAAAGCCTCAACTTCCAAAATAGTTTGTAAGGGTGTTTCATCCTGTTTTCCAATCCCACCACTTCTTTGCCATATGTCACAACTCTTCGTATGGAGGTTTGCATCTTTAAACAACAACGACCAATAAAAGCCTGATTGGAGGACTTTTGTTGCCGTTCTCAAACCATTGTAATGCCCTCCATATGGCGAATTGTGACAATGCCAAATGATACTTTTAGCTTCATCACTAGTGACACACCTTCTCAACAAATTATCACCACCTAACTTAAAAGGATACGGTTCATTCCAAACAAAAAAATTGGCATCCGATAGAAATTTCCTTCTTTGGTTCCAAGTTAGATCCTCCAGTATAAATCTGGTTGCTTTGTGGTTAGCAAAATCTGCGACCCAAGGTCTAACTTGTACACGAAACAGTTTTTCATCCGAAAACTCTTCTCGGACCTCATTTTCTCGGTGTGCTACTTCTACATTGACCAAACGGGATAAATGATCCACTACCAAGTTTTCAGACCCCTTCTTGTCACGAATTTCCAAATCAAATTCTTCTAACAAAAGGAGCCACCGAATTAGCCTTTGCTTTGAATCCGGCTTGGTAAGAAGATATTTAATGGCAGAATGGTCAGTGTAGACTACAACTTTGGAACCAATCAGGTAAGACCGAAATTTCTCGAGAGCATACACTATAGTGAGTAATTATTTTTCTGTGGTAGCATAATTCACTTGTGCCTCATTTAAAACTTTACTCGTGTAATGTATGGCATGAAAAATTTTGGTCTTCTTTTGCCCAAGCACTGCACCAACAGCATAATCGCTTGCATCACACATTAATTCAAAATTCAAAGTCCAATTAAGAGCAATGATTATGGGTGCGGTGATGAGTTTTCTTTTAAAATTTGAAAGGAATTTAAACATTCATCATCAAAGAGGAAAAGCTTATCTTTGTTGAGCAGATTGCTCAAAGGTCTTGCAACTTTGGAGAAGTCTTTGATGAATCATCTGTAAAATCTCGCATGGCCTAGAAAACTCCAGATTCCTTTAACATTGGTTGGTGGTGGCAACTTATCGATCACTTCAATTTTTGCTTGGTCCACTTCAAGGCCTTTAGAGGAGACTTTGTGGCCGAGCACAATCCTCTCTGTTACCATAAAGTTGCACTTCTCCCAATTTAGCACCAAGTTTGTTTCCACACACCGTTCAAGAACGGTCTCCAAAATTTTTAAACATAGATCAAAAGACGCTCCGAACACGGAGAAGTCGTCCATGAACACTTCCATTGTTTTCTCAATAAGGACGGAAAAAATTGCTTGTACACACCGTTGAAAAGTTGCCGGTGCGTTGTACAAATCAAAAGGCATCTTCCGGTATGCAAAAATTCCAAAGGGACAAGTGAACTCCGTCTTCTCATGGTTTTCCGGATCAACCGAGATATGGTTATAACCGAAATAGCCATCTAGGAAGCAATAAAATTCTTGACTCGACAATCTCTCAAGTATTTGATCCATAAACGGAAGTGGAAAGTGATATTTTCTAGTAGCGGTATTAAGCCTCCTATAATTGATACACATTCTCCAACCTGTTACAATTCTCGTTGAAATCAATTCATTTTTCTTATTTCTTATAACGGTCATTCCTCCCTTCTTGGGCACAACTTGCATAGGACTCACCCGCGGACTATCGGATATCGGATAAATCATTCCAGCATCCAATAGCTTAACAACTTCCTTTCTCACCACTTCCTTCATAGTAGGATTCAAACGACGTTGAGGTTGAGCTACCGCTTTGAAATCCTCTTCCATTAAGATTTTGTGCATGCAATAGGCCGGACTAATTCCTTTCAAATCGGAAATAACCCAACCTATAGCTTGTTGATGTTACTTCAAAACTTGAATCAAATGGTCTTCCTTTTTGTCGGACAAAATGTTACTAATGATAACCGGTTTGTTACAACCGTCATCAAGGAACACATACTTCAAATTAGAAGGCAACACCTTCAATTCAAGTTGAGATTTATCATCATTTGCCTCTTTCTTCAACACTTCTATTTCACTTTCCCATGGTTGTAATTCTTTTAAAGATTCAAGTTCCTTCAAGCATTCTTCAAGTTCCCTTTCTTCCTCATTGTTAAGTATTTCAAATGAGTCACCAAGAGCTCTTTCCAAGGGAGATGCTATGTGAACTTGCTTTGAGACTTCCATTATGGCTTCTTCCGTTGCATCAATACGGAAACTATCATGCTTATCTTTGGAATGCTTCATTGCTTCAAAAAGATTAAAGCACACCTCTTCATTTTGAACTCTTACTTTCATAAGGCCGTCGCAACATCAATCATCATTCGAGCGGTCTTCATAAAAGGGCATCTAAGAATCAATGGAGCATCCTAGTCTTCCTCCATATCAATTACAACAAAGTCAACCGGAAAGAAAAATTTATCCACCTTAACCAATACATCTTAAGCCAATCCATGAGGATGAGTTGTAGATTTTTCGGCCAATTGTAATTTCATTCGAATTGCTTTTATTTCAATGTTCCCAAGCCTCTTCACAATAGACAATGGAATTAAGTTGATGCTTGAGCCCAAATTAATTAAGCCTTTGCCAACACAAACATCACCAATTGCTACCGGCAAAGTAACACGCCCCGGATCGACTTCTTTCTTTGGTAGAGTTCTTTGAATTACTGCACTACAACTTGCATCAAGGATAATTGTTTCCGGCTCCGAATATCTTCGCTTTTTTGTAAGAATATATTTCATGAACTTAGCGTATTTGGGCATTTGCTCAAGCACTTCGGAAAATGGAATGTTGGTTTGCAATTGTCGGAGTATATCCATGAAACGAGTGTAATGCCTTGCATTGTCTTTCTTGGTGGGCACATGAGGGAAAGGTAGATTTTGAATAGGAATAGGATTCACTTTCTCCTTCCCCTTTTTGACTCTTCTCGTTTTTTCTTCTATCTTTTCTTTTTCAAGGTTCTCATTTTCATTTTCAACTTCTTCCTCATCATTCTTTTCAACTTCTACCTCATTATTTGTATCTTCCTCCACAATCTCATAAATTCTCACATCAACATTTTTCTCATTTTTTTCTCCTTCCCCCAACTCTTTTTCACTCCTAGTCACAATGGCTTTGCAATGTTTCTTCAGGTTGGTTTGAGTATTTGCGAAAAAAGATGGCTCTAGTTGTTGATCAGCCAATTGTTTTGCAAGTTTTCCAACTTGGTTTTCAAGATTTTTGATTGATGCTTCATTAGTCTTTTGGTTGGCCATTGACATTTGAATGAATTGATTGAGAGTTTCTTCTAACTTTGAACTACCACCTTGAGGTTGTGTCGGTTGATAAGGATTTTGTCAGTATCCTTGTTGATTTTGATAATTCCCTCTTAGTAGGTATCCTTGAGGGTTTTGATAAGGTTGTTGTTGCCTTTGATAACCTTGTTGTTGATTTTGATTATTCATGTAATTTGCTTCTTCATTCTTTGGAGAACAATAACCGGTGGGGTGATCTCCCTTGAACAATTCACAAACAGCTATTTGCACATTCTTGCTCGATAAATCTTGCATCTCATTAATTTTTTGAGGGAGCTTTGACATTTGTTCCGTTAACAACTCCACTTGTTGAGATAACAATATGTTCTGAGCGAGAATTGTATCATTAGTCCCCAATTCAAGCACTCCCGGTTTCTTTTGCGGTTGGCCACGGTTATGATTCCCTTGATGATCGTTTAGTGCCATCTTTTCAATGATAGAAATGGCTTCCTCGGCGCTTTTAGACATTAATGATCCGTCCGCGGTAGCATCCAACAAGGTCTTATGAACCATTTGGAGACCATTTCTGAAAATATGCACTTGCGTAAGCTCATCAAAACCGTGCCCTTTGCATTTTCTAAGCATGGATTTGAATCTCTCTCAAGCTTCGTTGAGGGATTCATTTCCACCTTGTGAGAAAACCGCAATCACCGTTTTTGCTTCCATGAAAGGATTATGTGGAAAAAAATTGTTCCAAGAATTTCTCTTCCAACATGTTCCAATCTGTCATAATAGTCGTCGACTGGTCAAGGTACCATTCCTTTGCCTTCCCAATTAGGGAATGCGAAAACAGTCTCTTGAACAAAGACTCTTCTTCAGCTTCAGGCGCTTCAGTTGCACCCGCAATTTCATAGAATTTTGTCAAATGAGTAAAGGGATCCTCGAGATCCATACCGGTCAATGGATTTTTGTATAGAAGAGCAAGGATGTCGGTCTTCATTTCCGAGTGCCTTCCGTTATGGACATTGCATGCGAACTGAGCTATGTGCCTCGGACTGTTAACACATGGTGTTGAAGCAGGTGGTGGTGGAGGTGGTGCTGCCATGGTTGGTGTTAACAGTGGTGTTGGTGTCGAAATTGAACTTTCTCCTCTTTCTCGTCTTTCTTTAGCAAGTTGCCTCCTCCGTCTAGTTTTGCTATTTAACTTACGCGCAATTCTCTCAATCTCAGGATCGAAAAGAAGTTGATTTGCGGGTAACCTTCCTCGCATAAACAGAGTCTACAAAACTTAACCAAACAAATTAACAAGTACAAGAAAAAGTTATACAAGCTTAAAACTTAACAACTATTGCAAAGCTTGCAATATCAAACAACAATCCCCGACAACGATGCTATTTTGTTGAAAAGTATTTCAGTGGGGGTTTTTGTCATCGTATCCGCAGGGATTGTATGGATATTACCGCTGTTCTATAGTCGAAATCGTTTTAAACTTTAAAGTAACAAAGAGTTTGGTTGATTTGTAACAGGTCGTTTGCATAAGAATTTAATAACAATGGTAAAGAAATTTGGTTTTAAAGGTTTGGTAAAAGCATGCCAAGATTAGGGTCTGATAACCCATTTTATACGTATTTACTCGATAAAGTATGTGAAGTTGTTAACAATGAATATAATCACATATCCTCTCAACAAGTTTATCTCTAACACTTTGTAATGGTCAAGACAGGATGTAATGGTCAAGACAGCTGGCAGCAGGACCCACAAGGAGAAAGAAAGTGGTGTGAGACGTGGAGAGAGAAACAAATTGCCAAATGTTCGTTTGAAGGATTACTCACGTGAATGAGGCTTTATATAGTAAGGGAATAATCAAGATAAGGTGTGCAGAATGTGTGAGGTCATTTTTCTAAATTCTCAGATCCCCTTCTTCCTTTAACTTGTACCTTCTATTTTCCTGCAATTTCTCAGATTCCATATCTATCAATTCCTATCAATTTCAGTGTACTTTTCAAATTGTCTTCCACGTTGGAATTCAATTACTATTACTAAATAAAAGTGCTACTTAAATTCTTCCATCAATTTAGTTTGTTCATTTCAATTGGTGCTTTCATATCACCATGGCAGATAATACACGTATGAAGGAGCTGTATGCAGAAATTAAGAAAAACGCAGAAGAGATTGAGCTGAATCGTGCGAATCTGCGGTCCCATATGGAACGAATGGAAGCTGCAAATGACCTGCGTTTTGGACGGATAGAAACGTCACAAGTTTCAACTGAACACAAGCTCACGCAGATCACAGAGGCGCTGGAAACACTTCTGCAACGCAAGGAGTCTCCTAGATCTCACCATGGTGGTCCGAACTTAAGCAAACAACCATTTCAGGTAAGGAATGTAAAGCTTGAATTTCCTAGATTTGATGGAAAAAAAGTTATGGATTGGATTTTTAAAGCTGAACAATTCTTTGATTACTATGATACTCCTGATTTGGATCGAATTACTATCGCATCTGTGCACTTAGATCAGGATGTAGTCCCTTGGTTCCAAATGATGCAAAGAACCCAACCCTTTCAGTCTTGGCAAATGCTTACCAGAGCCTTAGAACTTGATTTTGGTCCTTCGATGTATGATTATCCCCGTGCAAGCTTGTTTAAACTCCACCAGACCAATACTGTTAATGAATATTACATCGAATTTACTGCTTTGGCTAATCGGGTTTATGGTTTGAGCAATGATGCACTTGTCGATTGTTTTATAAGTGGGTTACAAACAGATATTCGCAGAGATGTGATGATACATGGCCCTAGTTCCATAGTAAAAGCAGTAGCCTTAGCTAAAGTATATGAGGAAAAATATAGCCCACCAAAAACCACAAAAAACATCTGTGGCAACCAAACCACTACAAACAGAGCTCCATTCAATCCAACCAAACCTAACACCAATACCTTTTCATCCAAAACCAGTACTCCACCTATCCTACAAACACCACCAACTAGACCTATGCATCAAGATCAGAAAAACCAAAACATAAAAAGAATATCACCTGCTGAAATGCAAATCAGGAAAGAAAAAGGACTGTGCTACTTCTGTGATGATAAGTTTTCCTTTAACCACAAGTGTCCTAATAAACACTTGATGTTACTACAAGTAGATAAGGATATGGCAGAGGAGTCAGAGGAAAAACCTCCAGATCCTGGGGAACAAGAAGAGAGTGATGAAAGTGAGCAACACCATTTATCTTTCAATGCTTTGAAGGGATCAAATGGTGTAGGAACAATGAGGTTTCAAGGAAAAATTGGCAGCATTAATGTACAAATTCTGGTAGATGGTGGGAGTTCTGATAATTTTTTACAACCGAGAATCGCACAAGTGCTCAAACTTCCTGTTGAAACTGCTCCAACTTTCAAGGTTTTAGTGGGGAATGGACAATCTATGAATGCTGAGGAAGGATAAAGAAACTGTCTGTTTGGGTCCAAGGGCATCAATTAAAAGTCCCTGTCTATTTGTTGCCGGTAGCTGGCACTGATTTAATACTAGGAACAGCGTGGTTAGCCACTTTAGGACCTCATGTAGCAGATTATGCTGCTTTAAGTTTGAGATTTTTTCAAGAAGGCAAGTTCATTACATTTCAAGGAGAAAGAAATCTACAGCCTGCGGTCGCTCAATTCCATCATATGACTAGAATGCAACACACTGCTGCTATTGCAGAATTGTTTACAATTCAACAAATTAAATCGGAAGTTACACAAGATACATTGTCTGATTTGTCTGAAAATATAGATCCTGATTTGGCCATACTGTTGACTAGGTATCAATCCATTTTTCATGCTCCCACAGGGCTGCCACCGCTGAGATTTCAAGATCATGCTATACCATTACTTGAGGGAAGTAAACCTGTCAAAGTAAAACCATATAGGTATCCTCACAGTCAAAAAGAGCAGATTGAAAATAAGGTACAAGAGATGTTGAGTCAAGGAATAATTCAACCAAGTAATAGTCCTTTTTCCTCACCTATTATCTTGGTCAAAAAGAAAGATGGCAGCTGGAGATTTTGTACTAATTATAGAGCGTTGAATGCCATTACGGTGAAAGACAAGTTCCCTATGCCCACCGTCGATGAACTGCTCGACGAATTATTTGGGGCCAAGTATTTTTCAAAGCTCGATCTACGGTCAGGCTATCATCAGATTTTAATACAACCTGAGGATAGATATAAATCCGCTTTTCGAACTCATCACGGGCATTATGAATGGCTAGTGATGCCATTTGGTTTAACAAATGCACCAACAACCTTTCAATGCCTTATGAATGAAATTTTCCAGAAGGTGTTAAGAAAGTATGTACTAGTGTTTTTTGACGACATCCTAGTCTATAGTCCAAGTTGGCAGGATCACTTGGCACACTTAGAAGAGGTACTGAAAACTTTACAGCAGAATAAGCTGTTTGTGAAGTTGTCAAAATGTTCTTTTGGTGCGGTAGAGGTAGAGTATTTGAGGCATATGGTATCAGGTGCAGGAGTGGCCATGGATGCTAGTAAAGTGCAAGCTGTGATGGATTGGCCAAGACCAAAGAACCTTAAGCAGTTGAGAGGATTCTTGGGCCTAACTGGATATTATATAAGATTTATAAAATCTTATGCAAAAATTGCTAATGGTTTGACTGAGTTATTAAAGAAAGATGGGTTCAGCTGGAATCAAGAAGTGGATAACTCTTTTTTACAGTTAAAGAAAGCAATGACAACTGCACCAGTTTTAGCACTCCCTAATTTTCAGCAACCTTTTGTTCTAGAAACAGATGCATCGGGCATTGGTGTCGGAGCAGTGTTACATCAAAATGGCCACCCTATAGCATATTTTTCAAAAAAACTAGCTCCTAGAATGCAAAGGAAGTCAGCCTATGTCAGAGAGTTGTTGGCAATTACGGAATCATTGGCTAAATTCAGACATTACTTGTTAGGACATAAGTTTGTCATCAAAACCGACCAGAAGAGTCTAAAAAGTTTGTTAGATCAGTCTTTGGAAACACCAGAACAACAGGAGTGGTTGCATAAATTCCTAGGATATGATTTCACTGTTGAGTATAAAGCAGGGAAAGAAAATGTCACTGCTGATTCTTTGTCTAGGATGATGATGTTATGCTGGTCTGGCCCACAAGCAAGCATAATAGAAGAGTTAAAAGCTGCATACCAGCAAGACAAACAGATACAAGAATTAATTCACAAGTGTAGTCAAAATCCAGCAACCTATCCTCACTACACTGTCAAAGAAGGGTTGTTGTTATGGAAGAACAGGTTGGTTGTACCTAGCACTGATCCTTTAATTCAAGTTATTCTAAAGGAATTTCATAGCACTCCAATAGGAGGACATGCTGGTGTCACAAGGACTTTAGCTAGAATAAGTGCTCAGTTTTATTGGACTGCAATGAAAAATACAATCAAGCAGTTTATTAAAGAATGCACTATATGCCAACAGGCAAAGGTTGCTCATACTCTCCCTGCAGGATTACTTCAGCCATTACCTATACCATCTCAGATATGGGAGGATGTTGCTATGGATTTTATAGTTGGGTTACCGAGTTCATATGGGTACACAACTATAATGGTAGTAGTGGATCGACTTACAAAGTATGCACACTTTGTAGCTATGAAATCTGATTTCAATAGCAAGTCGGTCGCAGAGGCATTCATGACACACGTGGTTAAGTTACATGGCATGCCAAAGACAATAGTTTCAGATAGGGACAAGGTTTTCACAAGCAACTTTTGGAAAAGCTTGTTTCAATTACAAGGGACAACCTTGGCTATGTCATCAGCTTATCATCCCCAGTCGGATGGTCAATCCGAGGCGCTGAATAAATGTTTAGAAATGTATTTGAGATGTTTCACTTTTGACAATCTGAAAGCGTGGTTCAAGGCCTTGACGTGGGCCGAATTCTGGTATAACACAACATATCATACTAGCATTGGTATGACCCCATTTAAGGCAGTATATGGAAGAGACCCTCCGTTCCTTTTGCGATATGAACCCAAAAATGCAGATCCCCAAGAGGTTAGAGATCAACTCAAAGATAGAGATGAGATTTTGACTCAGCTAAAACAGAAATTGACAAGGGCTCAACAAGTTATGAAACAACAAGCAGACAAGAAAAGAAGAGACCTGCAACTGCAAGTGGGAGATAAGGTGTTGGTGAAATTACAGCCTTATAGACAACACTCAGTCACATTACGAAAGAATCAAAAACTGGGGATGCGTTTCTTTGGTCCTTTCCCAATTATGGCCAAGATTGGAGAAGTTGCATATAAGTTAAAATTGCCGGAAGCGTCACGCATACATCCTGTGTTCCATGTTTCACAGTTAAAACTTTTCCATGGAAATGAAAAAGATCCATACTTACCACTACCCCTTAGTGAAGTTGGAAACAGTCCCATAATCCAACCTTTAGAGGTCCTGCAGGCAAGAACAATATTGCAGGGAACCATTAAAATTCCCCAACTATTAATTCAGTGGGATAACAGGTCTATGGAAGAAGCTACATGGGAAAACATGGCAGACTTTCAACACAATTATCCTTCTTTCAACCTTGAGGACAAGGTTGTTTTCAAAGGGGATGGTGATGTAATGGTCAAGACAGCTGGCAGCAAGACCCACAAGGAGAAAGAAAGTGGTGTGAGACGTGGAGAGAGAAACAAATTGCCAAATGTTCGTTTGAAGGATTACTCACGTGAATGAGGCTTTATATAGTAAGGGAATAATCAAGATAAGGTGTGCAGAATGTGTGAGGTCATTTTTCTAAATTCTCAGATCCCCTTCTTCCTTTAACTTGTACCTTCTATTTTCCTGCAATTTCTCAGATTCCATATCTATCAATTCCTATCAATTTCAGTGTACTTTTCAAATTGTCTTCCACGTTGGAATTCAATTACTATTACTAAATAAAAGTGCTACTTAAATTCTTCCATCAATTTAGTTTGTTCATTTCACACTTGTTGTGGGATTTATCATATTGATCCTTAGATGATCTCTCACTCTAACTATCAATATGATAACATTCAAGATCAATATTTATGAACATCAACTCTCAAAACTATCTCTAGCCTCATGATTGTTGATGGATTGAAACTTAGGTCAAGTTTTAGAACATATTTCTCAATCATGAACCAAAACAAAATATAAACCATACAAATAAAGTTTTTCACCATATATTAATCATCAACAAAGTTCACAAACTAAACATCAAGATCAATACATACAAAATGAAGGATTACCTACCACTAATCTTGACACAAGAGGTGTTTAGCTACACATTGTCATGGTAGCTTGTTTCACAAGTTTCGAGAGGAAATGAAAAAGCATTTGCGTCGAATAATCGAGATCGGATGCTAATATCCATCTTCTCTTGGTGAAATATCACTCTTGGATGAAAAAAAGTCAGAAACTTAGGTTATGGTGTGAGAAAAATAAGTTATGATCCCAAGAAATAACAAAAAGTGTATTTATACATCACTTGAAATCTGCCAAGTTCGCACTGCGAACTTTTTATTCGCCTAGCGAACTACCAAATAGGCACTTGAGGTGCCTCTGATCTGTTAAACTGCCTCTGAGTTTCTACATAAGTTTGCAATGCGAATAATTATTCGCAAAGCGAACTATTCGCCTACAAGTTCGCAAAGCGAACTTATGCCCCTTTAGCTACTGTCTCATTCTTGGTGTTCTTCGCCAGGCCTTCGCTGGAGTGTTGAATCAGCGAACATTCGCTGGAAAGTTCGCAAAGCGAACTTACGTCCCTTTTCTTACTGCCCAAAGTCTGGGAGTGTTCGCTGGAGCTTCGCCAGATGTTTGCCCAGCAAACTTTCGCTGGCATGTTCGCAAAACAAACTTACTGAAGTTTCTTCATTTCTTTGGCAACTTGGATCCCTTCTTTGTGTCTTACTTCTTTGATAACTTAATGCCTTTTTTTGCACAATAACACACACATTACAAGCACCAAAGATATATTCACAATGTTTGAAGACTGACAACAATTCAAGAATAAAATCCAACAATTCAACATAAAAGAGTTGAAATATACCAAGTATTAATAAGAAATATAAAGCATGTTTGACATCTAACAATGTATTATTTGCATTTCTATGATTCAAACATATTTCTTTTCATTTAAATTTTTACTCTCTTTTTATCATCTTCATCTTATTGTCTCAATTACAAAATATTCTAATAAACAAAATTAAAATCTATTTTTATAATATTATCTAAAACAACTCATCTCAATCCGCATATCGCGCAAATCTCAATCTAATTTATTAAAATTTCATTTACCGTATCAATACTCGTGCCTTTACCGGATATTTTATCATAGCCGTGTAACTATGTATAAGTTCCTTGATGTATTTTTAGTCTCATAATCTAATGGCTGAAATTCTACCTTTCTATAGATGAAAAAAACAAGATATATACTATATAGTAGCAGTTTCAAACTCACGGCCTCTCATTTTCTTTCGTTTTGTTTTTATGCTTGTTTGGTGTTTAGTGATTTTGTGATTCATATGGCTTCTTCTCATCCCAAATCCGTCTTTCCCTTAAAATCAATTTTTATTTGGTGTTTAATGTTTGTTTGTGGTGGCTTTGTAATTGCAATTTTTAATGTTTGTCTGTTGTGGTTGTTTGCATTTGCAATGTTTTATTTGTGGTTTAGTAGTGCTCACTAATCATCATGGTGTCAGCCAACAAATAAAAATCTATTTATTTAGAGAAATTGCAAACATATTTAATCATTAACTTATGAAAAAAATATTTTATTTTATTTTGTATTATATAAACAACTTATACATAAATAAGTATTTATACTATAAGATACAAATTAAATTGTTTATTTATACATAGCCTTGAAATTCTTGTTCGTCAAGAATTTAGATCGTTTAGATTGCTTTTGATTGTGCAGCATGTGGTTAGAGAAAAGTAGACTTTTGAGGTCTTTGATCTTAAAAATACTAAAAAAGCCGGGTCAACCGTTGACTTTGAGCCTAATAATTATAACATACTGAATCATCATAGTAATCATAAATATTTCAACTTTTCTTAAATAACTTTGGCTTAAATGCAGTTTTAGTCCCCCTATTATTGATTTTTCTCACTTTTGGTCCCTTAAGTTTTATTTTATGAGGATTTTGGTCCCCCATCCCAATTTTGACCCAACTGTTCATGTACGGACAACCGGAAAGGGTTGACATCCTTGTAACATTTGTAACTACGTGTGAGAGAATAATACCAAAGAACCTGAAAAGCATACCCAGATATTTCTTTAAAAGGTCTAAAAACTAGGATTTCAAATCACGATCCCAAAACCCAACTCATGTTCAGTGTACCTGGTTATCTTAGATCACCAGGAGGAAAACTCATCCGACCAAAAATTATAATCCAACCAAACTACAAAAATCTAGTTGAAGCTAGAGTACAACAAAAGTGGTTAGAAGACGTGATACAACACTTCAAAGAAGAAAACCCTGAACTTGCTCACGACTTTAGGATCCAGAAGGAAAACGTCAGAAAAAGAATCCAGAACCTTGCAAGGTGAAAGATTCTTTTATGAGCTGGAGACTTACTTCCGAAACCACCATTTATAAGGAAGCTGTAAAGGCAACTGAGTCCATAGAAGAACCATCAGTAGGTTTTGCTAAACCTACGGATCACCTCAAAGGAGCCACTATATCACTCCTCAAACAAAACAACACAATCATCCAGCTTCTAGTACGGATTAGCGAAAAGCTAGAAGACCTGTCCGAAGAACTGCATCAACTAAAGGCGCACACGAAAGGCAAGGCGACAGCCTCAGGAGGTGACAACTTCGAGGAAGCCCTCGAAGGCATCAGGCGAAATCTCGAAGGCCTTTCCCTAGGAAAGCCAGTTGAAAAGAAGCCGAAAGAGAAAGCCCCTTTTTACGTCTTCAAGGATCCCTTGAAGATCTTCACATCAGAAAAGAAACGCGGATGAATCAAGACCTATTGAACCTAGGTCCTTTCTTTTCTCAGAATCATCCCGGATACTTAAAAAGTCCAAGTGGAAAAATTGTTTCAAGGCACTAGAAGCGACATCCAACGTACAAGGATAGAATTGAAACAATACTAAAAATCAGGTGGTGTAAGGACGTATCGGAATTCTTTGCAGGCATAGACAACGGGCAAGCAAAGGCCCTCGCAAACTGGTACAAAGAATTTGCTGAAGAACTGAGAGGCGAACTCAGGAAGCTTGCAAGATGAGCAGAACACAACAACTGCCTCCGTTCACAGGAGTTGGAAGGAGTGAACAAACACCCTCGCAAGAAGACCAAATTCGAGATTACCGTTTAGGAACCAGGCTGAGATATGAAGCTCAAAGGAGACTGCCAAGAATATTCGGCAACCAGTACCGAAGAAGCCTCGAAAGTCAGGTCGACCCAGACCGAGAGCTTGAGATGTCCCAAAGAAGAAGAGTCATGATGATACCAGCTGAGGTATTATATGATTCCAGATGGCAAGAACCGAGGCATCGTGTGTACCAGCACAGATCAGAAGAAAGAATCCTTGTAACAGGAGAAAATCAACAGCTAGATCTAAATTTCATAAATCAGGCCAGCTATGAAATACTCAGGAGAGAAGGGTTCCAGCATATTCACCTCGGTCTCATGATGATCAGAATACACCCACTGCATAACAAATTCGCAGGAACGAATGCGTTAATTGTGCTCCGCGACACCCGGTGGAATAGTGATAGGTCCATCATCGGATCCATGGAAATCGACTTATCAGAAGGGACGCAATTAGTCTATGTTGCCCCTGAAATGATGATTAGTATCCATGACTTCTACAACCACATCCAGCTAGCAGTTCAAACACATGGATATGAAGAATGGCAAGGAGCTGAAAGCAATCTATTGATCACACGATCTTTGATTGGCAGGCTGACAAACACGAGCTATGCGGCGTTCAGGTACAATGTTCAGAACGTATCTGATTACTTGGCCAGCAAGGGGGTTAAATCAATCCCTGGAAGGAAGTATACAGCTCAAGAGCTCCAAGGAAGAAGGTGGATGCTAAAACCACCCCAGCAGCAAGGAATACAAGCACCGAGTAGTGTGGAAATGAGAAGCAGATCTGACGGCTACACCTCGTTAAGATTTGGGCAGTACAACCAACTACCACCTAGGCAGTCCTTTTCGGTTAATGAACTGGACGAGGAAGAAACAGGTGAGGAAATTGCACTAGCCTCATTCGAGGAGAATTACTCATCCGAGGAAAATTGGGACACGCTCGGAGAACCAAGTGGAAAATTTGACTATCTAGTCAAATACAGTGTTCCACCAGGATGGTACGAAGGAATCGAAGATATACAACCCACAGGATGGGACGACGATGACAACGAAGAAGGTGGTGATAACAAAGAGAACAATAATGAGGACGACGAAGGAGACCTCATGATAGATGCAGACTTCGACGACTTTGAGGTATATTGTCAATACCTTGAAGAAATCTCCCCGAAGTACGAGGTAAAGAAGAAGAACAAACCAGATCCTAGACCGCCCAATGACGGGTTTGTCAACCCTTTCGCGGAAGGTGGAGGGGAAGGAGAAAAAGAAGAAGGATCTGAGAAGCCAAGGGAAGACTTGCAAACGACAGAACAAATCACACCAGAAGCAGCATTCGCCACAGAAAGTGATGATGAAGACATTTTACCTTACCCAAAGCTTAGGAAGCATGAGGAAAAGGCTTATTCCTCAGCGTCATCAACCTACAGGCTCCCAACAGAACCAGTAATGGGTCCGGTAAACTATGCCCCTGCAGAAAGCAGTGGTGGAAGAAACCAACAACCCAGGTTTGGCGACCTAAGGACGGCAGTGACTAAATTCAGATGAGGAAACAACAATGAGCAGTGGAACCTCCCTTCAGCACAACAACACAATGGTGCCATGCTAGTACTTCCGGAAAACATAGGAATGTACGAAGATGTACTAGACAGATGGGGATCAATTACGGTGAACTTGCTGAACGAAAAACAGTTTGAAAGTAACAAAAGCAAAATGGCGTTCATCGAAAACTTACTGGGAGAAGTGGAAAAGAAGGTCTGGATTCAATGGAGGATGGCTTTCCCAACAGAATACGAAGCACTGGAAGCCATTGCAGATGACCCACAGAATGTGGTATCCCAGATCAGAAGGATATTCTTACTAGAAGATCCATACCAAGGCTCCACCGAAGAACAAAACAGGGCGTATAAGGACCTTGAAAGGTTGTCATGCGATAGTATGAAAGACATCATCAGATACATGAATGACTTCAAGTTCCTAGCAGCAAAGTCGGGACGACTGTATATCTCGGGAGAGCTATCTGAAAAGTTTTTCAGAAAGCTGCCACCACTAATTGGAGATAAAGTAAAGGCTGCGTTCAAAGAGAAATACCCAGGAGCAACAATTGGCGTCATGCCACGGATACACTTCACGTACCAATACCTCGCAGAATTGTGTAAAAAGGCAGCATTACAAAGAAGTCTCAAAGACTTAACGTTCTGCAACCAAATACCAATCCCAGGGTATTACGGAGAGCCAAGGAAGAAGTACTACGAAAGGCCACAAATTACAAAGGGAAGCCTCATGATTCCCATGTAAGGGTGTTCAAAAGAAAGCACCAGGACAAGCAGAGAAAGTGCAAATGTTACATCTGCGGGATGGAAGGGCATTTCGCACGAGACTGTCGAAACAAACAAGGAAACATCGCCAGAGCTGCGATAATTCAGGACCTAGATCTGCCTGATAACTGGGACGTTGTGTCTGTAGATTTGAACGAGTCAGACAGCGACGCTATATGCAGCATGTCAGAAGGGGAAGCTGGTCAAACAATAAACAATGCCAAAGCAGCAGTTGAAGAATTACCAATTGAAGAACTAGCACTCATGCTAGGATCAGAAGAAGGAGGATGGAGACACAGAATCAAAATACCAGAGGAACAACAAAAATGTGAACACTACTGGACCAGAGACACCGTGGAGAAAGCGCAATACTTCTGCATGACGTGTAAAGATAGAATTGACCCGAGCAGAAGGATGAACTGCACCTTGTGCAAATTGGTGGTATGCCTGCTCTGCGCCAATTTCTATTTCCAGATAAAACTCCAACCCAAAGGAGAGCAGAAGAAGTACATAGGCAACAAGGACATCCTCATCAAGGAGTTATGTCAGTACGTTGACTATCTTCAGATAGAAAATGAAAGGTTACAAAGAATGGTGGACCAACAGATCCAAACAGAAGCAGAGGAAGTAATCAGGACATCAAAAGAAGGAACTCATGGAGAAATTGCAGACGAAGATGTCACATCAGAAACCGCGGCATTGGGACAAGAAGAGCAAATCCTAAAGACTACAGAAGTGCAGAAACCTGGAAGGATAAGAAATAAACTCTACAACATGGTGGTTGAATTCGAAATACCAGGAGTGAAACCCTTTGAAGTCCAAGCCATACTTGACACAGGAGCAACATCTTGTTGCTTGAATGTCAGCAGTGTGCCAAAGGAAGCTTTGGAACCCAACCCATACCTCACTTATTTCAGCGGAATAAGTTCAACAAAACAAGAGGCAAAATGGAAACTGAAGTACAGCATGATGAAGATAGGAGAGAACAAATTCAGGATACCATTAGTGCACGCGTTCGATATGAGTACACTAGATGGCATTCAAATGCTGATCGGTTACAATTTCATAAAATCAATGTATGGGGGACTGAGAATTGAAGGAAACACGCTGACCTTCTACAAAAACATCACCTCTATAAACACAAGTGAAGAAGCCACTGTAGCCGCAGCAATAGAGGAGCTTGACATGGAGGAGACAGAGTACTTGGCAACAAAAGAGATAGTTCTATTCAATATAGGGGAAACAAAAACCTTCTTTTTGAATAAATTCTACAAAGAAGTGGAGGCCTTAAAAACAGCGGGGTACATTGGAAATGAGCCCCTGAAACATTGGCGCAAAAACCAAATCAAATGCAAGCTTGAAATCATAAACCCAGAAGTAACCATTGAGGACAAGCCCCTAAAGCATGTTACACCAGCAATGGAAAAATCATTCAGGAACCATGTAGAGGCATTACTTCATCTTGGAGTAATAAGACCAAGCAAGAGCAAGCACAGGACAATGGCAATAATGGTGAACTCAGGAACAGAGATAGATCCACTCACCGGAAAGGAAAGGAAAGGAAAGGAGCGTATGGTGTTCAACTACCGGACACTGAATGATAACACTCACAAGGACCAGTACAGCTTACCAGGAATCAACACCATCTTAAAGAAGATCGGAAATAGCAAGATATACTCAAAATTTGACCTCAAGTCAGGTTTTCACCAAATTGCTATGGAAGAAGAATCAGTACCATGGACGACATTTATTGTTCCAGGAGGACTGTATGAATGGCTTGTAATGCCGTTTGGGCTCAAGAATGCGCCTGCAGTATTCCAGAGGAAGATGGACGATTGCTTCAGAGGGACAGAGGACTTCATCGCTGTCTATATTAACGATATTCTGGTTTTCTCAAGGACAGAAGAACAGCACGCACAACACCTGATGCGGTTCACAGAAATTGTCAAGAAAAACGGGCTAATTTTATCTCCAACAAAGATGAAAGTAGCAGTCCAAGAAATCGAGTTTTTGGGAGCAGTGATAGGCAAGGGAAGGATTAAGTTACAACCCCACATAATAAAAAAAATCATGGAGTTCAAGGAGGAGAAACTACGGGACAAGAAAGGTTTACGAGGATGGCTGGGATTGCTTAACTATGCAAGAAACTATATCCCTAACCTAGGGACATTAGTTGGACCTCTACATTCAAAAACAAGCCCCCATGGCGACAAAAGGATGAAGCCTAGTGACTGGGAGATAGTAAACAAAGTCAAAGGGATAGTTCAAAATCTTCCAGATTTAGAACTGCCTCCCCAAAAGGCATACATAGTTATCGAAACTGATGGGTGCATGGAAGGATGGGGGGGGTATGCAAATGGAAAAAGGCAGAAGGAGATCCAAAGTCTGAAGAAAGGATATGCGCATATGCATCAGGGAAATTCCCTAAAGTAAAATCCACCATCGATGCAGAGATATATGCTTGCATGGGAGCCCTGCAAAACTTCAGAATCCATTTCCTAGATAAACAACAACTAACCCTTAGAACCGATTGCCAGGCGATCATTAGTTTTTACAACAAATCAGTCCAAAATAAACCGTCTAGAGTTAGGTGGTCAAATTTTACTGATTTTATTAATGGTTCCGGGGTAGAAGTTAAGTTCGAACATATTAAGGGGAAGCACAATGTATTAGCTGACACATTATCCAGATTGGCTCATGAAATTGCTTATGCAGGATGTCAAGAAGAGGATCCTCAAGTTCTCAGCTTCCGGGAAGATCTGCAGCTTTTGGAAGAATCCCTGAAAGAGTACCAGGAAGTTCCTCATCAACAGTAGAGTCAATATATGGAGAGGCTTTTCAAGAGTACCCAGAAAATGTTCCAGACAACATCGAGATCGTCGCGGACCTGTACAAATCATCCAAAGAAGAACAGAGTTCAAGGGAGTCCGGAGAAAAGAGATACTTGGCGGCGCAAGTCATCTCAAGGCAAGCCAAAAGAACTATTGCAGAGCTCAAAGTTTTGCAACAAATGGCTACAATCAGAGCACAAGAATGCCTTATTAGAACGACCAAGAACAACTACTGGAGGGATCAACTGTCCGTTGTCGACTCAGCAGTCATGGTGTTGGAGGACATCAAAGACAAAATGGAACAGTGGGTCAAGGACCTCGAAGGAGCGCATGTGTAAGGACAAAGAAGCATGGTGAGCCCACTCAAGAAACGTGTGCGGTTCATAATAAAAGACGAGACAACATCACCTTTCCAAGATTCCCACTACTTAAAGTATTTTGGCATATTAGGGAAAGTAGATTCCCACTCAGCAATAATGGGTAATAATGCCTACCCACTTTGTAAAGTTGTTTGGCGTGTTTTAATCAGTGTGCATTATAGTCAAAAAGCAAAGATTCTCAGAGATTGAGATAATGACGATGGGGCCCAATGTTGTACCCGGTTGTCTCAATAACTCACTAATCTTTTGCTATAAATTAGGATTTCATGGTTCGTTTCAAAGCATCGAGAAAACACACAACTCTCATACTCTGAAACACACTTCAAACCATAATTTCCTTTTCCCTTTTGTAAGTTTTGTGAAAGTTTGTTCAATAAAACTCTGTAAAATATTTCAGTTTGAAGGTATAATAAAGTTCTGAACCTTATCTTTGCTTTACCTTCATTATGTTTTTTATGCTTCCGCCCCTTTCTGGTATCAGAGCCTGAAAAGGTTCTGATGGCCAACTAATTTACTTATGGGGAAGCTAAGTAAGGAACTTTGGTGTTAGTCCTCTCATATTGGTTACATCTTTTATTCGAAAAGAGACAAAAGGGTGTGGTACGGTACTGAACCCAGGAAAAGGAGTTTCCGTTTGTGCTTCAGTAACCCATACATGAGTCAACATCCTTGTAACATTTGTAACTACGTGTGAGAGAATAATACCAAAGAACCTGAAAAGCATACCCAGATATTTCTTTAAAAGGTCTAAAAACTAGGATTTCAAATCACGATCCCAAAACCCAACTCATGTTCAGTGTACCTGGTTATCTTAGATCACCAGGAGGAAAACTCATCCGACCAAAAATTATAATCCAACCAAACTACAAAAATCTAGTTGAAGCTAGAGTACAACAAAAGTGGTTAGAAGACGTGATACAACACTTCAAAGAAGAAAACCCTGAACTTGCTCACGACTTTAGGATCCAGAAGGAAAACGTCAGAAAAAGAATCCAGAACCTTGCAAGGTGAAAGATTCTTTTATGAGCTGGAGACTTACTTCCGAAACCACCATTTATAAGGAAGCTGTAAAGGCAACTGAGTCCATAGAAGAACCATCAGTAGGTTTTGCTAAACCTACGGATCACCTCAAAGGAGCCACTATATCACTCCTCAAACAAAACAACACAATCATCCAGCTTCTAGTACGGATTAGCGAAAAGCTAGAAGACCTGTCCGAAGAACTGCATCAACTAAAGGCGCACACGAAAGGCAAGGCGACAGCCTCAGGAGGTGACAACTTCGAGGAAGCCCTCGAAGGCATCAGGCGAAATCTCGAAGGCCTTTCCCTAGGAAAGCCAGTTGAAAAGAAGCCGAAAGAGAAAGCCCCTTTTTACGTCTTCAAGGATCCCTTGAAGATCTTCACATCAGAAAAGAAACGCGGATGAATCAAGACCTATTGAACCTAGGTCCTTTCTTTTCTCAGAATCATCCCGGATACTTAAAAAGTCCAAGTGGAAAAATTGTTTCAAGGCACTAGAAGCGACATCCAACGTACAAGGATAGAATTGAAACAATACTAAAAATCAGGTGGTGTAAGGACGTATCGGAATTCTTTGCAGGCATAGACAACGGGCAAGCAAAGGCCCTCGCAAACTGGTACAAAGAATTTGCTGAAGAACTGAGAGGCGAACTCAGGAAGCTTGCAAGATGAGCAGAACACAACAACTGCCTCCGTTCACAGGAGTTGGAAGGAGTGAACAAACACCCTCGCAAGAAGACCAAATTCGAGATTACCGTTTAGGAACCAGGCTGAGATATGAAGCTCAAAGGAGACTGCCAAGAATATTCGGCAACCAGTACCGAAGAAGCCTCGAAAGTCAGGTCGACCCAGACCGAGAGCTTGAGATGTCCCAAAGAAGAAGAGTCATGATGATACCAGCTGAGGTATTATATGATTCCAGATGGCAAGAACCGAGGCATCGTGTGTACCAGCACAGATCAGAAGAAAGAATCCTTGTAACAGGAGAAAATCAACAGCTAGATCTAAATTTCATAAATCAGGCCAGCTATGAAATACTCAGGAGAGAAGGGTTCCAGCATATTCACCTCGGTCTCATGATGATCAGAATACACCCACTGCATAACAAATTCGCAGGAACGAATGCGTTAATTGTGCTCCACGACACCCGGTGGAATAGTGATAGGTCCATCATCGGATCCATGGAAATCGACTTATCAGAAGGGACGCAATTAGTCTATGTTGCCCCTGAAATGATGATTAGTATCCATGACTTCTACAACCACATCCAGCTAGCAGTTCAAACACATGGATATGAAGAATGGCAAGGAGCTGAAAGCAATCTATTGATCACACGATCTTTGATTGGCAGGCTGACAAACACGAGCTATGCGGCGTTCAGGTACAATGTTCAGAACGTATCTGATTACTTGGCCAGCAAGGGGGTTAAAGCAATCCCTGGAAGGAAGTATACAGCTCAGGAGCTCCAAGGAAGAAGGTGGATGCTAAAACCACCCCAGCAGCAAGGAATACAAGCACCGAGTAGTGTGGAAATGAGAAGCAGATCTGACGGCTACTCCTCGTTAAGATTTGGGCAGTACAACCAACTACCACCTAGGCAGTCCTTTTCGGTTAATGAACTGGACGAGGAAGAAACAGGTGAGGAAATTGCACTAGCCTCATTCGAGGAGAATTACTCATCCGAGGAAAATTGGGACACGCTCGGAGAACCAAGTGGAAAATTTGACTATCTAGTCAAATACAGTGTTCCACCAGGATGGTACGAAGGAATCGAAGATATACAACCCACAGGATGGGACGACGATGACAACGAAGAAGGTGGTGATAACAAAGAGAACAATAATGAGGACGACGAAGGAGACCTCATGATAGATGCAGACTTCGACGACTTTGAGGTATATTGTCAATACCTTGAAGAAATCTCCCCGAAGTACGAGGTAAAGAAGAAGAACAAACCAGATCCTAGACCGCCCAATGACGGGTTTGTCAACCCTTTCGCGGAAGGTGGAGGGGAAGGAGAAAAAGAAGAAGGATCTGAGAAGCCAAGGGAAGACTTGCAAACGACAGAACAAATCACACCAGAAGCAGCATTCGCCGCAGAAAGTGATGATGAAGACATTTTACCTTACCCAAAGCTTAGGAAGCATGAGGAAAAGGCTTATTCCTCAGCGTCATCAACCTACAGGCTCCCAACAGAACCAGTAATGGGTCCGGTAAACTACGCCCCTGCAGAAAGCAGTGGTGGAAGAAACCAACAACCCAGGTTTGGCGACCTAAGGACGGCAGTGACTAAATTCAGAGGAGGAAACAACAATGAGCAGTGGAACCTCCCTTCAGCACAACAGCACAATGGTGCCATGCTAGTACTTCCAGAAAACATAGGAATGTACGAAGATGTACTAGACAGATGGGGATCAATTACGGTGAACTTGCTGAACGAAAAACAGTTTGAAAGTAACAAAAGCAAAATGGCGTTCATCGAAAACTTACTGGGAGAAGTGGAAAAGAAGGTCTGGATTCAATGGAGGATGGCTTTCCCAACAGAATACGAAGCACTGGAAGCCATTGCAGATGACCCACAGAATGTGGTATCCCAGATCAGAAGGATATTCTTACTAGAAGATCCATACCAAGGCTTCACCGAAGAACAAAACAGGGCGTATAAGGACCTTGAAAGGTTGTCATGCGATAGTATGAAAGACATCATCAGATACATGAATGACTTCAAGTTCCTAGCAGCAAAGTCGGGACGACTGTATATCTCGGGAGAGCTATCTGAAAAGTTTTTCAGAAAGCTGCCACCACTAATTGGAGATGAAGTAAAGGCTGCGTTCGAAGAGAAATACCCAGGAGCAACAATTGGCGTCATGCCACGGATACACTTCACGTACCAATACCTCGCAGAATTGTGTAAAAAGGCAGCATTACAAAGAAGTCTCAAAGACTTAACGTTCTGCAACCAAATACCAATCCCAGGGTATTACGGAGAGCCAAGGAAGAAGTACGGGCTACGAAAGGCCACAAATTACAAAGGGAAGCCTCATGATTCCCATGTAAGGGTGTTCAAAAGAAAGCACCAGGACAAGCAGAGAAAGTGCAAATGTTACATCTGCGGGATGGAAGGGCATTTCGCACGAGACTGTCGAAACAAACAAGGAAACATCGCCAGAGCTGCGATAATTCAGGACCTAGATCTGCCTGATAACTGGGACGTTGTGTCTATAGATTTGAACGAGTCAGACAGCGACGCTATATGCAGCATGTCAGAAGGGGAAGTTGGTCAAACAATAAACAATGCCAAAGCAGCAGTTGAAGAATTACCAATTGAAGAACTAGCACTCATGCTAGGATCAGAAGAAGGAGGATGGAGACACAGGATCAAAATACCAGAGGAACAACAAAAATGTGAACACTACTGGACCAGAGACACCGTGGAGAAAGCGCAATACTTCTGCATGACGTGTAAAGATAGAATTGACCCGAGCAGAAGGATGAACTGCACCTTGTGCAAATTGGTGGTATGCCTGCTCTGCGCCAATTTCTATTTCCAGATAAAACTCCAACCCAAAGGAGAGCAGAAGAAGTACATAGGCAACAAGGACATCCTCATCAAGGAGTTATGTCAGTACGTTGACTATCTTCAGACAGAAAATGAAAGGTTACAAAGAATGGTGGACCAACAGATCCAAACAGAAGCAGAGGAAGTAATCAGGACATCAAAAGAAGGAACTCATGGAGAAATTGCAGACGAAGATGTCACATCAGAAACCGCGGCATTGGGACAAGAAGAGCAAATTCTAAAGACTACAGAAGTGCAGAAACCTGGAAGGATAAGAAATAAACTCTACAACATGGTGGTTGAATTCGAAATACCAGGAGTGAAACCCTTTGAAGTCCAAGCCATACTTGACACAGGAGCAACATCTTGTTGCTTGAATGTCAGCAGTGTGCCAAAGGAAGCTTTGGAACCCAACCCATACCTCACTTATTTCAGCGGAATAAGTTCAACAAAACAAGAGGCAAAATGGAAACTGAAGTACGGCATGATGAAGATAGGAGAGAACAAATTCAGGATACCATTAGTGCACGCGTTCGATATGAGTACACTAGATGGCATTCAAATGCTGATCGGTTGCAATTTCATAAAATCAATGTATGGGGGACTGAGAATTGAAGGAAACACGCTGACCTTCTACAAAAACATCACCTCTATAAACACAAGTGAAGAAGCCACTGTAGCCGCAGCAATAGAGGAGCTTGACATGGAGGAGACAGAGTACTTGGCAACAAAAGAGATAGTTCTATTCAATATAGGGGAAACAAAAACCTCCTTTTTGAATAAATTCTACAAAGAAGTGGAGGCCTTAAAAACAGCGGGGTACATTGGAAATGAGCCCCTGAAACATTGGCGCAAAAACCAAATCAAATGCAAGCTTGAAATCATAAACCCAGAAGTAACCATTGAGGACAAGCCCCTAAAGCATGTTACACCAGCAATGGAAAAATCATTCAGGAACCATGTAGAGGCATTACTTCATCTTGGAGTAATAAGACCAAGCAAGAGCAAGCACAGGACAATGGCAATAATGGTGAACTCAGGAACAGAGATAGATCCACTCACCGGAAAGGAAAGGAAAGGAAAGGAGCGTATGGTGTTCAACTACCGGACACTGAATGATAACACTCACAAGGACCAGTACAGCTTACCAGGAATCAACACCATCTTAAAGAAGATCGGAAATAGCAAGATATACTCAAAATTTGACCTCAAGTCAGGTTTTCACCAAATTTCTATGGAAGAAGAATCAGTACCATGGACGGCATTTATTGTTCCAGGAGGACTGTATGAATGGCTTGTAATGCCGTTTGGGCTCAAGAATGCGCCTGCAGTATTCCAGAGGAAGATGGACGATTGCTTCAGAGGGACAGAGGACTTCATCGCTGTCTATATTGACGATATTCTGGTTTTCTCAAGGACAGAAGAACAGCACGCACAACACCTGATGCGGTTCGCAGAAATTGTCAAGAAAAACGGGCTAATTTTATCTCCAACAAAGATGAAAGTAGCAGTCCAAGAAATCGAGTTTTTGGGAGCAGTGATAGGCAAGGGAAGGATTAAGTTACAACCCCACATAATAAAAAAAATCATGGAGTTCAAGGAGGAGAAACTACGGGACAAGAAAGGTTTACGAGGATGGCTGGGATTGCTTAACTATGCAAGAAACTATATCCCTAACCTAGGGACATTAGTTGGACCTCTACATTCAAAAACAAGCCCCCATGGCGACAAAAGGATGAAGCCTAGTGACTGGGAGATAGTAAACAAAGTCAAAGGGATAGTTCAAAATCTTCCAGATTTAGAACTGCCTCCCCAAAAGGCATACATAGTTATCGAAACTGATGGGTGCATGGAAGGATGGGGGGGGGGGGGTATGCAAATGGAAAAAGGCAGAAGGAGATCCAAAGTCTGAAGAAAGGATATGCGCATATGCATCAGGGAAATTCCCTAAAGTAAAATCCACCATCGATGCAGAGATATATGCTTGCATGGGAGCCCTGCAAAACTTCAGAATCCATTTCCTAGATAAACAACAACTAACCCTTAGAACCGATTGCCAGGCGATCATTAGTTTTTACAACAAATCAGTCCAAAATAAACCGTCTAGAGTTAGGTGGTCAAATTTTACTGATTTTATTAATGGTTACGGGGTAGAAGTTAAGTTCGAACATATTAAGGGGAAGCACAATGTATTAGCTGACACATTATCCAGATTGGCTCATGAAATTGCTTATGCAGGATGTCAAGAAGAGGATCCTCAAGTTCTCAGCTTCCGGGAAGATCTGCAGCTTTTGGAAGAATCCCTGAAAGAGTACCAGGAAGTTCCTCATCAACAGAAGAGTCAATATATGGAGAGGCTTTTCAAGAGTACCCAGAAAATGTTCCAGACAACATCGAGATCGTCGCGGACCTGTACAAATCATCCAGAGAAGAACAGAGTTCAAGGGAGTCCGGAGAAAAGAGATACTTGGCGGCGCAAGTCATCTCAAGGCAAGCCAAAAGAACTATTGCAGAGCTCAAAGTTTTGCAACAAATGGCTACAATCAGAGCACAAGAATGCCTTATTAGAACGACCAAGAACAACTACTGGAGGGATCAACTGTCCATTGTCGACTCAGCAGTCATGGAGTTGGAGGACATCAAAGACAAAATGGAACAGTGGGTCAAGGACCTCGAAGGAGCGCATGTGTAAGGACAAAGAAGCATGGTGAGCCCACTCAAGAAACGTGTGCGGTTCAGAATAAAAGACGAGACAACATCACCTTTCCAAGATTCCCACTACTTAAAGTATTTTGGCATATTAGGGAAAGTAGATTCCCACTCAGCAATAATGGGTAATAATGCCTACCCACTTTGTAAAGTTGTTTGGCGTGTTTTAATCAGTGTGCATTATAGTCAAAAAGCAAAGATTCTCAGAGATTGAGATAATGACGATGGGGCCCAATGTTGTACCCGGTTGTCTCAATAACTCACTAATCTTTTGCTATAAATTAGGATTTCATGGTTCGTTTCAAAGCATCGAGAAAACACACAACTCTCATACTCTGAAACACACTTCAAACCATAATTTCCTTTTCCCTTTTGTAAGTTTTGTGAAAGTTTGTTCAATAAAACTCTGTAAAATATTTCAGTTTGAAGGTATAATAAAGTACTGAACCTTATCTTTGCTTTACCTTCATTATGTTTTTTATGCTTCCGCCCCTTTCTGGTATCAGAGCCTGAAAAGGTTCTGATGGCCAACTAATTTACTTCTGGGGAAGCTAAGTAAGGAACTTTGGTGTTAGTCCTCTCATATTGGTTACATCTTTTATTCGGAAAGAGACAAAAGGGTGTGGTACGGTACTGAACCCAGGAAAAGGAGTTTCCGTTTGTGCTTCAGTAACCCATACATGAGTCAACATCCTTGTAACATTTGTAACTACGTGTGAGAGAATAATACCAAAGAACCTGAAAAGCATACCCAGATATTTCTTTAAAAGGTCTAAAAACTAGGATTTCAAATCACGATCCCAAAACCCAACTCATGTTCAGTGTACCTGGTTATCTTAGATCACCAGGAGGAAAACTCATCCGACCAAAAATTATAATCCAACCAAACTACAAAAATCTAGTTGAAGCTAGAGTACAACAAAAGTGGTTAGAAGACGTGATACAACACTTCAAAGAAGAAAACCCTGAACTTGCTCACGACTTTAGGATCCAGAAGGAAAACGTCAGAAAAAGAATCCAGAACCTTGCAAGGTGAAAGATTCTTTTATGAGCTGGAGACTTACTTTCGAAACCACCATTTATAAGGAAGCTGTAAAGGCAACTGAGTCCATAGAAGAACCATCAGTAGGTTTTGCTAAACCTACGGATCACCTCAAAGGAGCCACTATATCACTCCTCAAACAAAACAACACAATCATCCAGCTTCTAGTACGGATTAGCGAAAAGCGAGAAGACCTGTCTGAAGAACTGCATCAACTAAAGGCGCACACGAAAGGCAAGGCGACAGCCTCAGGAGGTGACAACTTCGAGGAAGCCCTCGAAGGCATCAGGCGAAATCTCGAAGGTCTTTCCCTAGGAAAGCCAGTTGAAAAGAAGCCAAAAGAGAAAGCCCCTTTTTACGTCTTCAAGGATCCCTTGAAGATCTTCACATCAGAAAAGAAACGCGGATGAATCAAGACCTATTGAACCTAGGTCCTTTCTTTTCTCAGAATCATCCCGGATACTTAAAAAGTCCAAGTGGAAAAATTGTTTCAAGGCACTAGAAGCGACATCCAACGTACAAGGATAGAATTGAAACAATACTAAAAATCAGGTGGTGTAAGGACGTATCGGAATTCTTTGCAGGCATAGACAACGGGCAAGCAAAGGCCCTCGCAAACTGGTACAAAGAATTTGCTGAAGAACTGAGAGGCGAACTCAGGAAGCTTGCAAGATGAGCAGAACACAACAACTGCCTCCGTTCACAGGAGTTGGAAGGAGTGAACAAACACCCTCGCAAGAAGACCAAATTCGAGATTACCGTTTAGGAACCAGGCTGAGATATGAAGCTCAAAGGAGACTGCCAAGAATATTCGGCAACCAGTACCGAAGAAGCCTCGAAAGTCAGGTCGACCCAGACCGAGAGCTTGAGATGTCCCAAAGAAGAAGAGTCATGATGATACCAGCTGAGGTATTATATGATTCCAGATGGCAAGAACCGAGGCATCGTGTGTACCAGCACAGATCAGAAGAAAGAATCCTTGTAACAGGAGAAAATCAACAGCTAGATCTAAATTTCATAAATCAGGCCAGCTATGAAATACTCAGGAGAGAAGGGTTCCAGCATATTCACCTCGGTCTCATGATGATCAGAATACACCCACTGCATAACAAATTCGCAGGAACGAATGCGTTAATTGTGCTCCGCGACACCCGGTGGAATAGTGATAGGTCCATCATCGGATCCATGGAAATCGACTTATCAGAAGGGACGCAATTAGTCTATGTTGCCCCTGAAATGATGATTAGTATCCATGACTTCTACAACCACATCCAGCTAGCAGTTCAAACACATGGATATGAAGAATGGCAAGGAGCTGAAAGCAATCTATTGATCACACGATCTTTGATTGGCAGGCTGACAAACACGAGCTATGCGGCGTTCAGGTACAATGTTTAGAACGTATTTGATTACTTGGCCAGCAAGGGGGTTAAAGCAATCCCTGGAAGGAAGTATACAGCTCAGGAGCTCCAAGGAAGAAGGTGGATGCTAAAACCACCCCAGCAGCAAGGAATACAAGCACCGAGTAGTGTGGAAATGAGAAGCAGATCTGACGGCTACACCTCGTTAAGATTTGGGCAGTACAACCAACTACCACCTAGGCAGTCCTTTTCGGTTAATGAACTGGACGAGGAAGAAACAGGTGAGGAAATTGCACTAGCCTCATTCGAGGAGAATTACTCATCCGAGGAAAATTGGGACACGCTCGGAGAACCAAGTGGAAAATTTGACTATCTAGTCAAATACAGTGTTCCACCAGGATGGTACGAAGGAATCGAAGATATACAACCCACAGGATGGGACGACGATGACAACGAAGAAGGTGGTGATAACAAAGAGAACAATAATGAGGACGACGAAGGAGACCTCATGATAGATGCAGACTTCGACGACTTTGAGGTATATTGTTAATACCTTGAAGAAATCTCCCCGAAGTACGAGGTAAAGAAGAAGAACAAACCAGATCCTAGACCGCCCAATGACGGGTTTGTCAACCCTTTCGCGGAAGGTGGAGGGGAAGGAGAAAAAGAAGAAGGATCTGAGAAGCCAAGGGAAGACTTGCAAACGACAGAACAAATCACACCAGAAGCAGCATTCGCCGCAGAAAGTGATGATGAAGACATTTTACCTTACCCAAAGCTTAGGAAGCATGAGGAAAAGGCTTATTCCTCAGCGTCATCAACCTACAGGCTCCCAACAGAACCAGTAATGGGTCCGGTAAACTACGCCCCTGCAGAAAGCAGTGGTGGAAGAAACCAACAACCCAGGTTTGGCGACCTAAGGACGGCAGTGACTAAATTCAGAGGAGGAAACAACAATGAGCAGTGGAACCTCCCTTCAGCACAACAGCACAATGGTGCCATGCTAGTACTTCCGGAAAACATAGGAATGTACGAAGATGTACTAGACAGATGGGGATCAATTACGGTGAACTTGCTGAACTAAAAACAGTTTGAAAGTAACAAAAGCAAAATGGCGTTCATCGAAAACTTACTGGGAGAAGTGGAAAAGAAGGTCTGGATTCAATGGAGGATGGCTTTCCCAACAGAATATGAAGCACTGGAAGCCATTGCAGATGACCCACAGAATGTGGTATCCCAGATCAGAAGGATATTCTTACTAGAAGATCCATACCAAGGCTCCACCGAAGAACAAAACAGGGCGTATAAGGACCTTGAAAGGTTGTCATGCGATAGTATGAAAGACATCATCAGATACATGAATGACTTCAAGTTCCTAGCAGCAAAGTCGGGACGACTGTATATCTCGGGAGAGCTATCTGAAAAGTTTTTCAGAAAGCTGCCACCACTAATTGGAGATGAAGTAAAGGCTGCGTTCGAAGAGAAATACCCAGGAGCAACAATTGGCGTCATGCCACGGATACACTTCACGTACCAATACCTCGCAGAATTGTGTAAAAAGGCAGCATTACAAAGAAGTCTCAAAGACTTAACGTTCTGCAACCAAATACCAATCCCAGGGTATTACGGAGAGCCAAGGAAGAAGTACGGGCTACGAAAGGCCACAAATTACAAAGGGAAGCCTCATGATTCCCATGTAAGGGTGTTCAAAAGAAAGCACCAGGACAAGCAGAGAAAGTGCAAATGTTACATCTGCGGGATGGAAGGGCATTTCGCACGAGACTGTCGAAACAAACAAGGAAACATCGCCAGAGCTGCGATAATTCAGGACCTAGATCTGCCTGATAACTGGGACGTTGTGTCTGTAGATTTGAACGAGTCAGACAGCGACGCTATATGCAGCATGTCAGAAGGGGAAGTTGGTCAAACAATAAACAATGCCAAAGCAGCAGTTGAAGAATTACCAATTGAAGAACTAGCACTCATGCTAGGATCAGAAGAAGGAGGATGGAGACACAGGATCAAAATACCAGAGGAACAACAAAAATGTGAACACTACTGGACCAGAGACACCGTGGAGAAAGCGCAATACTTCTGCATGACGTGTAAAGATAGAATTGACCCGAGCAGAAGGATGAACTGCACCTTGTGCAAATTGGTGGTATGCCTGCTCTGTGCCAATTTCTATTTCCAGATAAAACTCCAACCCAAAGGAGAGCAGAAGAAGTACATAGGCAACAAGGACATCCTCATCAAGGAGTTATGTCAGTACGTTGACTATCTTCAGACAGAAAATGAAAGGTTACAAAGAATGGTGGACCAACAGATCCAAACAGAAGCAGAGGAAGTAATCAGGACATCAAAAGAAGGAACTCATGGAGAAATTGCAGACGAAGATGTCACATCAGAAACCGCGGCATTGGGACAAGAAGAGCAAATTCTAAAGACTACAGAAGTGCAGAAACCTGGAAGGATAAGAAATAAACTCTACAACATGGTGGTTGAATTCGAAATACCAGGAGTGAAACCCTTTGAAGTCCAAGCCATACTTGACACAGGAGCAACATCTTGTTGCTTGAATGTCAGCAGTGTGCCAAAGGAAGCTTTGGAACCCAACCCATACCTCACTTATTTCAGCGGAATAAGTTCAACAAAACAAGAGGCAAAATGGAAACTGAAGTACGGCATGATGAAGATAGGAGAGAACAAATTCAGGATACCATTAGTGCACGCGTTCGATATGAGTACACTAGATGGCATTCAAATGCTGATCGGTTGCAATTTCATAAAATCAATGTATGGGGGACTGAGAATTGAAGGAAACACGCTGACCTTCTACAAAAACATCACCTCTATAAACACAAGTGAAGAAGCCACTGTAGCCGCAGCAATAGAGGAGCTTGACATGGAGGAGACAGAGTACTTGGCAACAAAAGAGATAGTTCTATTCAATATAGGGGAAACAAAAACCTCCTTTTTGAATAAATTCTACAAAGAAGTGGAGGCCTTAAAAACAGCGGGGTACATTGGAAATGAGCCCCTGAAACATTGGCGCAAAAACCA
The DNA here is from genome assembly GCA_022829125.1 of Lathyrus tuberosus. Classification (NCBI taxonomy): domain Eukaryota; kingdom Viridiplantae; phylum Streptophyta; class Magnoliopsida; order Fabales; family Fabaceae; genus Lathyrus; species Lathyrus tuberosus. The sequence goes on from JALAZF010000043.1 coordinate 7,433,956, forward strand.
AATCAAATGCAAGCTTGAAATCATAAACCCAGAAGTAACCATTGAGGACAAGCCCCTAAAGCATGTTACACCAGCAATGGAAAAATCATTCAGGAACCATGTAGAGGCATTACTTCATCTTGGAGTAATAAGACCAAGCAAGAGCAAGCACAGGACAATGGCAATAATGGTGAACTCAGGAACAGAGATAGATCCACTCACCGGAAAGGAAAGGAAAGGAAAGGAGCGTATGGTGTTCAACTACCGGACACTGAATGATAACACTCACAAGGACCAGTACAGCTTACCAGGAATCAACACCATCTTAAAGAAGATCGGAAATAGCAAGATATACTCAAAATTTGACCTCAAGTCAGGTTTTCACCAAATTGCTATGGAAGAAGAATCAGTACCATGGACGGCATTTATTGTTCCAGGAGGACTGTATGAATGGCTTGTAATGCCGTTTGGGCTCAAGAATGCGCCTGCAGTATTCCAGAGGAAGATGGACAATTGCTTCAGAGGGACAGAGGACTTCATCGCTGTCTATATTGACGATATTCTGGTTTTCTCAAGGACAGAAGAACAGCACGCACAACACCTGATGCGGTTCGCAGAAATTGTCAAGAAAAACGGGCTAATTTTATCTCCAACAAAGATGAAAGTAGCAGTCCAAGAAATCGAGTTTTTGGGAGCAGTGATAGGCAAGGGAAGGATTAAGTTACAACCCTACATAATAAAAAAAATCATGGAGTTCAAGGAGGAGAAACTACGGGACAAGAAAGGTTTACGAGGATGGCTGGGATTGCTTAACTATGCAAGAAACTATATCCCTAACCTAGGGACATTAGTTGGACCTCTACATTCAAAAACAAGCCCCCATGGCGACAAAAGGATGAAGCCTAGTGACTGGGAGATAGTAAACAAAGTCAAAGGGATAGTTCAAAATCTTCCAGATTTAGAACTGCCTCCCCAAAAGGCATACATAGTTATCGAAACTGATGGGTGCATGGAAGGATGGGGGGGGTATGCAAATGAAAAAAGGCAGAAGGAGATCCAAAGTCTGAAGAAAGGATATGCGCATATGCATCAGGGAAATTCCCTAAAGTAAAATCCACCATCGATGCAGAGATATATGCTTGCATGGGAGCCCTGCAAAACTTCAGAATCCATTTCCTAGATAAACAACAACTAACCCTTAGAACCGATTGCCAGGCGATCATTAGTTTTAACAACAAATCAGTCCAAAATAAACCGTCTAGAGTTAGGTGGTCAAATTTTACTGATTTTATTAATGGTTCCGGGGTAGAAGTTAAGTTCGAACATATTAAGGGGAAACACAATGTATTAGCTGACACATTATCCAGATTGGCTCATGAAATTGCTTATGCAGGATGTCAAGAAGAGGATCCTCAAGTTCTCAGCTTCCGGGAAGATCTGCAGCTTTTGGAAGAATCCCTGAAAGAGTACCAGGAAGTTCCTCATCAACAGCAGAGTCAATATATGGAGAGGCTTTTCAAGAGTACCCAGAAAATGTTCCAGACAACATCGAGATCGTCGCGGACCTGTACAAATCATCCAGAGAAGAACAGAGTTCAAGGGAGTCCGGAGAAAAGAGATACTTGGAGGCGCAAGTCATCTCAAGGCAAGCCAAAAGAACTATTGCAGAGCTCAAAGTTTTGCAACAAATGGCTACAATCAGAGCACAAGAATGCCTTATTAGAACGACCAAGAACAACTACTGGAGGGATCAACTGTCCGTTGTCGACTCAGCAGTCATGGAGTTGGAGGACATCAAAGACAAAATGGAACAGTGGGTCAAGGACCTCGAAGGAGCGCATGTGTAAGGACAAAGAAGCATGGTGAGCCCACTCAAGAAACGTGTGCGGTTCAGAATAAAAGACGAGACAACATCACCTTTCCAAGATTCCCACTACTTAAAGTATTTTGGCATATTAGGGAAAGTAGATTCCCACTCAGCAATAATGGGTAATAATGCCTACCCACTTTGTAAAGTTGTTTGGCGTGTTTTAATCGGTGTGCATTATAGTCAAAAAGCAAAGATTCTCAGAGATTGAGATAATGACGATGGGGCACAATGCTGTACCCGGTTGTCTCAATAACTCACTAATCTTTTGCTATAAATTAGGATTTCATGGTTCGTTTCAAAGCATCGAGAAAACACACAACTCTCATACTCTGAAACACACTTCAAACCATAATTTCCTTTTCCCTTTTGTAAGTTTTGTGAAAGTTTGTTCAATAAAACTCTGTAAAATATTTCAGTTTGAAGGTATAATAAAGTTCTGAACCTTATCTTTGCTTTACCTTCATTATGTTTTTTTTGCTTCCGCCCCTTTCATGTACGGACAAAATGAACAGTACACGACCGTACATGAACAGTTGGGTCAAAATTGGGATGGGGGACCAAAATCCTCATAAAATGAAACTTAAGGGACTAAAATCCAGGATTTGGAAATGGGGGGACCAAAAGTGAGAAAAATCAATAATAGGGGGACTAAAACTGCATTTAAGCCAATAACTTTATATCATATGGGGGATGAACAAAGAAAATACTCCCTCCGTTTTTTTTATAAGTCGTTTTTTACTTTTCACACATATTAAGAAATGTAATAAATATAGTATGGAAAATAGAAATTATAAATGGTTTTACAAAATTGTCATCTATTAATGATATTGGAAAGACAAATTTACATAATTGAAAGGAGAGAGAATAATAAATATTTAAGGGTATAGTAGGAAAAATAACATTAATGATTCATTGGTATTATAAAACGACTTATATTGTGGTACAAATTTTTTTCCCAAAACGACTTATAAAAAAAACGGAGGTAGTAGAATCAAAAGAAAATATTCCTTGCTTAAATTTTATTGCATAAAGCATTACCATAGAATCACGTTTTCTTCTCAAAACATACATATAACTCTTAACATATGAACAAATTGCTAGTTTTCTCTGCTATCTGACAACATGATCTGAAGTAGACTAGCACACCCCACATGGCTTCAACCTCATCTTCTTTCAACCATGGATATGTTTACCATGTTTTCTTAAGCTTTAGAGGCGAAGATACGCGCGAGACTTTTACCGGTCATCTTTACAATGCTCTTGATCAAAGAGGAATCAACACTTTCATAGATGATGAAGGGTTAAGGATTGGAGAAGAGATTTCACAATCTCTTCTTAATGCAATAGTAGAATCGAGGATTTCAATCATCATATTCTCTAAGAACTATGCTAATTCAACTTGGTGCCTTGATGAACTTGTCAAGATTCTTGAGTGTAAGAAAGAGAAAGGACAGGTTGTTTGCTCGGTTTATTATAATATTAGTCCGTCAGATGTTAGGCATCAGAGAGGAAGTTATGAAGAAGCATTTGATATGCTTGAAGAAAGATTTGAAGATAAGAAGGAGAAGGTGAAGAAATGGAGATTGGCTTTGACTGAAGCTGCAAACCTTTCTGGCTGGCATTTTAGTAACGGGTATATAATGTTTTTTTCCTATTCTACTTTCATATCGTTATGGCAAAAAAATTTAAAATTATGTTACAATTTAAGTTTTATATGATGCATAAAGTTGAGGGATTTGAATTCGATGTAGTATCGTTACTACATCTTGGTCATTGAATCAATATCAGATAGTTTGTATTTCATACAATTCATCCGAATCATTGAGATGCATTACTTAAAATACATGTTTTATACAATTTTCAGGTATGAATTTTAATTTATCCAAAGCATAGTTGATGAGGTGTCAAGAAAGTTGAATCGAATCCCTCTAAACGTGGCTACTCACCCAGTTGGACTTCAAGCTCGCGTATCAGAAGTTAACTCACTCTTAGAGCTTGAATGCAACGATGTTAAAATGATAGGAATTTATGGTATTAGTGGAATTGGTAAAACAACCATTGCTAAAGCTGTGTACAACACAATATATGACCAATTTCGATATGCGAGTTTTCTATCAAATGTAAGAGAAAGTGCAAGTCATAAGGCTGGTTTGGTTAAACTCCAAGAGAGACTTCTTTTTGAGATACTTGGAGAGCAAGGAATGAAATTAGGCAATGTTGATAAAGCAATCAATGTAATAAAAGATAGGTTATGCAGAAGAAAAATTTTACTTGTTATTGACAATGTGGATGATGTGGAGCAATTACAAGCATTAGTCGGCGGATTTGATTGGTTTGGTCCTAGAAGTCGGATTATCATAACTACAAGAGATAAACATTTGTTAACCGCTCATGAAATTGGTTTAACTTATGAGGTGAAGAAGTTAAATCATATTGAATCTCTTCAATTATTCAGTTGGAATGCATTTAAAAGAAGTGAACCTAAAGATACTTATTTGGAAATTTCGAAACGAGCCATTTGTTACGCAGAAGGTCTTCCGTTGGCTTTAACTATTTTAGGTTCTGATTTGTGTGGTAGAAGTATTCATCAGTGGGAATCTGCATTGGATAAGTACAAGAGAACTCCTAATAGGAAAGTGCAAGATATACTTAGAATAAGTTTTGACAGTTTAAAGGAAAATGAAAAGGAGATTTTTCTCTATGTAGCATGTTTCTTTAAAGGAGAGATCATGGAATATGTTTCGAAAGCGTTGCGCTCGTGCGATCTGCATCCAGTTATCGGTATCGCAGTTCTTGTTGATAAGTCTCTCATAAATTTGGATGAAAGAGGTGTATTGTCGATGCATGATCTTATACCAGATATGGGGAAGGAAATTGTTAGGCAAGAATCACCGACAGATCCCGGAAAACGTAGTAGGTTGTGGTATTATGAGGACGTGCTTCAAGTACTAACAGATGGAACGGTAAGATTCATATTTGTCAGCTTTCTATTTCATTTTCTATTTTTCTCACGTGAAGTATCTTAGTCCGAGATGTATGTTCAAATGACTGAACTCTGTGATCAAATATTGTGTGTTCTCTGTTTGCATTTCTTTCGTATTTTTTACATTTGAACTGAATTTTTGTTCTAATACAAAAATTATCAGGGAACTGACAAGATTCAAGGTATAATGCTGAGCCTACCTGAAAAGCAAGAGGTGCATCTAAAATCTCAAGACCTAAAGAAGTTGAGAAACCTTAGAATGTTGATAATTCGGAATTCTGAATTTTTCGGAGGCAATGTAAATCTACCAAACAGTTTAAGGATGCTTGATTAGGAGGAATACCCTTCTCCATTTTTACCATCTGATTTCCTTCCTGAGAAAATTGTAATGCTAGAGTTGCGGCGCAGTCATATAACATTGAACAAGCCATTCAAGGTATGAAGACTATTTATAATCAACATTGCGTCAAATTTCCAAAAAGTAACCATTTGAATCTGTGTTTTACAGAACTATGCAAATATGACTTCTCTGAATCTTAGTTCATGCGACTTCCTAATAAAACTACCTGATGTTTCGGGGATACCGAATTTAGAACAAATTATTCTAGAGGATTGTAAGAGCTTAGTTGAGATTCATGAATCTCTTGGATCACTTGATAAACTAGTTTATTTAGGCGTTGAATGGTGCACTGAGATTAAAAAGTTACCAAGTGTCCTAAACTTGCCATCTTTATCATGTATTGCCCTTAATGGGTGTTCTCAACTTGAGAATTTTCCAGATTTGCTAGGGAAAATGGAAAATCTGAGAATCATCCAGGCAGACGAGATGGCTATACAAGAATTGCCTTCTAATATGGTCAATTTCAGCAACCTTCAGGTGTTAGTACTAAAGTCTTGCTCAAATGTTAAGGATCCTAATAAAGCCATTTCCTTGTTGCCAAATCTTCTGTTACTTATATTTCTGGTTGTCCAAAACTTCAACTATTTCAAAAGTCCAATGAAAGTTCATCAAATTTAGAGTTACTGCCAAAACCATGTCAAGGTTTTGACTCTTCAGGCATCGAATCCTCCCATGGTTTCCCGTTATTGGAAACTTTCGAACTCAGTAACTGCAGTCTATCAGATGAAGATCTACACATTTTTAGTTGCTTTTCCAACCTCACATCCTTAGACATATCAAGAAACCATTTTGTAACCATATCTAAATGCTTCAACAGACTCAGTACCTTGCAGGAGCTTTACATGACCAATTGTATGAACCTTCAACAAATTCTCGAGATTCCATCTAATTTAGAACACATCGATGCTACTAGTTGCACAATGTTGAATGCACAGTCATTGAACCTGTTATTAAACCAGGTTTTTCTCTATCTCTTTAACTCTCCCGAGCCTGTTTAGATTGATTTATTTGAATTTATCTATTAGCATAAATACTTGTTTATTTGGAAGACCTTTCCCGAAACAACTTATGACATGTCCGTATTCGGGTTTCAACTTATTTTCATAAGCTCACATGACAACTATTTTATAATAATAGGGATTCCATAAGGCATTTAAATTTGAAGTTATAGCACCAAGGCCAAGATTACCGATGCCATTCAAGTTCAACTACCATAGCAAAGAAGGATCCATGTCATTCTGGATTGGTCAGAAGTTCCCAAGAATTGCTCTATGCTTCATGTTTGAACTAGGAAATAAAAGAATTGGATTTTTCGCTTGTGAAGTCGAGATATCTATTAATGGACAGAAAGCATCCAATAAAGAACAGTACTTTCTATCAGTTTCTGGTGATCTTGTATGGTTGTATCATCAAGAAGACTTGATAGATTTAAATACATATTTACTGCATGAACAGAATTATGTGGAAGTTTCTTGTGAGATTTTTGACTCGAGTAAAGGCGCAGATGTGACTGTATGCTTTTCTGGAGTTCATGAGTACAAGGAAGACGAGGAAGCACATGAATATCAATGTCAATATGAAGATAAGTTGGAAACTGATTGTTGCACCTTGCCTGAGAATTTAAGGCTTCATGAAATATCAGATGAACAGATGCAAGAACTTTCGCCTTCGATAAGCTCAGAAATGCTTGAAGCTAATGGATCTATGGCTCAGAAGAATGGAAAAACTACAGATATTTTGTCAGATAATACAATACATCAAATCAAGGAGATACCTTCATTTGATATGCAGCTATATGATGATAGAATTTGGGATCCAATGCTATTAGAGTGTCAGTTAAACTACATGCATGAGAAGAATAAAGGTAAGAGTGAATGGTGTCTATCTTCATTGTGACTTGAATTTAATGCATTGATTAACATATGATTTATTTACAATCTAATATTCACCCCGCAGACAACATCGAAATGGAGCAAACGGATCATGAATATAATAGCAATGATATTTCTGTGATTCCTATGGAGCATGACAACATGGAAGCATTTTATTCTTCTCTCCATGCTGAGACATATATTTCATTAGGAGATACAAGTGATGTTTCAAAATTGGTTTATCCTAAAATGAGCGAAGAAACCAGAAAAGCCTTGGAAATTTTGAAAGAATGCTCTCAAAACAAATTTCTCATCTTCTAGAACCAACATCATCAACATCTATGAGAAATACTTTCAAAAACACACTTCCGGGCCATGAAAGAATGTTGGATTTTTTTGTTCTATTCTTGTTTTGCATATATATTTGACACCTAATTAGTTGTTTATAAACCTATATAATTAAATGGTTGGTGAACAAAAAAAAGTATATAAATGGTAGAGTATCACAAAAAAGGTAATTTGCCCGAGACCTAAAGTGTACGATTTAAAGTAGGACAAGCATGTGGCACTGTTGAGGGACCATCAAATGCACCATACCTACAATCATTGTACGTGATCAAAGTCAAGTAGCTATTACATTAGTTAGAAATGTATCATCGGAAAGAAGTTTAAAGGTTCCAAAGTTTCCTTTCGGACACTTTTTACTTTATACAATTTCAACAAAAAAGATACACAGATATTCATTACCTATAATTTAGAACGATTATAAAATTTATGTTGTAAGGATACAAATGAATTGTATTACGAGACGTTTTTATTAAATTAGATTGAAAAATAATTTAGAAGATTTAAGAAAATATGACATGAAGTTTTGTGTGACACAATTTTTAATACAAATGAATTATATTAAGAGACACTTTAATTGAAAAAGATTGGAAAATAATTTTAAAAAATATAAGAAAATATGACATAAAGTAAGTTTTAAGTGACATGATTTAAAAAAGTATTGTGTATAAAATGTTACGCTCTCAAATCATCTTTTTCAAAAAGTTATGGTTCACATACCGATAGATCGTGGGTTCAACTCTCGTTGTTGATGTGAGGACATTCTTAGTGGGTGATATGTAAGTATCTCTCTAAGTGTTCTTTGAGCCTTGAGGTCTTTCCTGATCCTAGTAAACCACCGGAGTCTAATTCAATTAAACTTTTTGTTAAAAAAAAAGTATTACTTAGACTCTCGAAGACAACTTTCAAAAAGATAATATTATTTCTCACATTATCCTCTTCTTTTACATTTAAAAAGCAACGTCAATTAAAAATTGTGTTACAAAACTAAATAAAAAAGTAGTTTTAGATTGTATATAACTTTTTTATATAAGCTAATATTTTTTTTATAAGCAATGGCATATATTAAAGAAAAAATAAGAGTACAAGAGGTACTCAACACCTCAACAAACAAAAGCACTGGATATTCATCCTAAGACAAATCAAAGGAGAATTGAACCAGTCATAAAAATTACACCATAGAATAGAATTACCACTCAACCCCATCCATTTTCAAGACAAGAATTTAATGGATGAAAGGCAATCCTCAAAATTAAACACTTCATCTTTGGAGTTTTTTATCAACCAAATATTCCAATTTGTTGCTATCCAAATGATAAATAAAGTGTTCCTACTATGCTCATTCTTCTCCTAATTGTAGTTTAGTAGGAGAAAAGGAACTCCACTAAAATATGCTCTTAAATGAATACCCATCCACTTCCTTAGCACCTCCCAAATCCTCTTTGTAATCTCGCAAGAATTGAACAAATGACTTGAATCTTCATCTTCCTGAAAACACAAAGCACAACATTTATCCCTATCTCCATGAAGAATACCTCTTTTGATTAATTGGTATCTTGTCGTGTTGTGAATCGGATACCTTAGAAACAAAGTATAATTGGTTCCTTGATCAGTCAAGAAACTCACAAGGGTTAGGGTTAACAAAGAAAACAAGACTAAACAACAAGGATTGGTTATAAAACTGTTATTCTTTCCTTTCTCCTTAAAACAAGGATTACAAGTATACAAGAGTAACAAACTAACCACTCTCACTCTTCTAGGTTTTGTCACACTCTAGAATGAGAGACTAGCATGCTATTTATAACAAAACCTAGCACACTAAACTAATGGGCCTTTAACAAAATACCCATTACAAGCTAACTTAGGGTACAAGCTAACTTAATCAATTGGATCCTTAACACAAGGCCCAATTCAATATGCTAACAAACCTAGCAATATTAACTAATACATGTTAGAACAATCTTCGACTACAAACATGCATTATTTTCGACAGCAGCATGTGATCCAACTTCGACGGCATGCTTCTTCTAGAGTTCGACCCAAATTTCACAAATCTCCACCTTGGATCTAACTCTAACAACAAGAAAACAAACTTGCTTTCTTCATGCAGCTTTATCAACTGCATACAGTGGAAAAACTTGCAACTTGGCAATGTCTTGGTGATCATATCAGCAGCATTATGATCTGTCGAAACCTTCAGCACTTGGACTTCTCCACGCTCGATTACCCCTCTGACGAAATGCAGCCTCACGTCAATGTGCTTGGTTCGCTCATGATAGGCTGAGTTCTTCGACAGGTGTATTGCACTTTGACTATCACATTTAACAGTGATACTTCGACCTTGAAGTTTCAGCTCCTTTGCAAAACCTTCAAGCCACAATGCTTCCTTCACAGCTTCAGTGAGGGCAATATATTCAGCTTCAGTGGTTGATAAAGCAACAACCTTCTGGAGCGTCGCTTTCCAACTGATTGCTGTGCCAAACATTGTGAAAACATATCCAGAAATAGACTTTCTGGAATCCATACAACCTGCATAATCAGAGTCAACAAATCCTTCGACTGCTGCTTTACTATCTTCACCCAAGGCTCCACCATAAATTAGGACTCTGTTCAGAGACCCATTTATGTACCTTAAAATCCACTTCAATGCTTGCCAGTGAGCCTTTCTAGGATTCGTCATGTACCTGCTTACAAGACTTACTGCATATGCTATGTCAGGTCTTGTACAGACCATAGCATACATCAAAGAACCAACTATATTAGCATATGGAATGCTATTCATATAAGTTCTTTCGACATCAGTACTGGGACACTGATCTATACTCAGCTTGAATTGAGGGTTTGTCGGAGTTACAACAGGCTTTGAATTCGACATACCATACTTTTCGAGAATCTTCCGTAGGTATGCCTCTTGAGATAAGCATAATTTCGACTGCTTTCTATCTCTTCGGATGTCAATCCCAAGAATCCTGGACGCAGCTCCCAGATCCTTCATTTCGAACTCCTTACTGAGTTCAGCCTTCACCCTCATTACCTCTTCGACATTGTTGCTTGCTATTAGAATATCATCCACATAAAGCAACAAAATAACAAATGAATTACCCGGTCGAAATCTGAAGTAAACACAGTGGTCGAACTGACTTCTGATGAAACTTATGCGTGCCATGAACTTGTCGAATCTCCTATTCCACTGTCGAGGAGATTGTTTCAGTCCATATAAAGATCTCTTTAGCTTGCACACATAATCTTCCTTCCCCTTTTCGACATACCCTTCAGGTTGCCTCATCAGGATCGTTTCATCTAGGTCACCATACAAGAATGCAGTCTTCACATCCATCTGTTCCAGTTCAAGGTCGAACTGTGCCACCATGGCAAGCAACATTCGAATGGACATGTGCTTCACAACAGGCGAGAACACATTATTGAAATCGACACCTTCTTTCTGAGTGAACCCCCTAGCAACCAATCTTGCCTTGTATCTTTTCGTCGCCACTCCTTCGATTCCTTCCTTGACTTTGAAAATCCATTTACATCTGACTAACCTGGCTCCAGCAGGTTTCTTTATCAGTCCCATGTGTCGTTATCATGAAGAGATTTCATCTCGTCATCCATGGCTTTCAGCCATTCAGTCTTCTTTCGACTCCTCATAACTTCCTTATAGTCTATAGGTTCTTCGTCGAGAACCTCACTTGTAGAGATTAAGGCATAAGCTATAAGATCAACATACCCAAGTCTCTGAGGTGGCTTGATGACTCTTCTCGTCCTGTCCCTTGCTAACAGGTAGTCATTATCAGTTTCCTCATCTTCGACAACATCTTCTGTTTTGTCTTCGACTTCATCTGGGGTACGCACTTCAGCATCAACATGCTCCACCTCAACAAGAATCTCTCCCTGTTCCAGCTCTTCGCCAGCAACATCAATTTTCTTGAAAGCCATCTCAGCTTCATTGAAAACTACATCTCGACTGGTGATACACCTCCTGTGACCTGGCTCTAGGTACCATAGCCTATAAGCTTTGACTCCTTCAGGGTATCCCATGAACATGCACTTCAGAGCTCTAGGTTCGACCTTGTCTTGCCTAATGTGAGCATAGGCCACACAGCCAAATACTCTCAGTCTGTCAAGACTAGGTGGATTTCCCGACCAAACTTCTTCAGGTGTCTTCATATCTAATGCAGTCGAAGGACATCTATTTATCAGATATGCAGCTGTCGAAACAGCTTCAGCCCAAAACACCTTCTTCAATCCAGCACTAACCAACATGCATCTAACCCTTTCAAGGATTGTTCGATTGAATCTCTCAGCTAAGCCATTTTGTTGAGGAGTACCTGCTACAGTCTTATGCCTTGCAATCTCAGACTCAACACAGTAACTGTCGAACGCTTTGTTGCAGAACTCAAGGCCATTGTCAGTTCTCAACCTCTTAACCTTTCTGCCAGTTTGAGTTTCGACCAGAATCTTCCAACTTTTGAAATTCTCAAAAGTTTCATCCTTCGTCTTCTGAATGAATACCCACAGCTTTCTGGAATAGTCATCAACAATGGATAGAAAATACCTTGCACCTGAGTGTGAAGTATTCCTTGCAGGCCCCCAAAGATCAGCATGAATGTAATCAAGGGATCCATGTGTTCTTTGCTTGCCTTTGTTGAACTTCGCCCTACAGGATTTACCAAATACACAAGATTCACAAAACTCCAACTTTTCGACTTTGTCACCACCTAGCAGGTTCTGCTTCCCCAATTCGACTAGGCCTCTTTCGCTGACATGGCCCAATCTCATGTGCCATAACTCTGTCTTCGACATAGGTTTCGTGGATACAACATTTGTCGAACCACTTACAACCTCAGCCTCCAGGGTATACAAGCCTTGGTTTTTCACGCCTCTCAAGACTTCCTTCGACCCTTTCATGACTCTCAGGGTACCTTGCTCTCCTTTGAAAACATATCCCTTTCTGTCGAATTCACCAAGAGAAATTAAATTTCTCTTCAAGTCAGGTACATACCTAACTTCAGTCAATAATCTTATTGACTCATCATGGAGCTTGAATCTCACGGATCCAATACCTGCAATTTTGCAAGCTTTGTTGTTTCCCAGCAGCACTGATCCTCCATCTTGATCACATAATTCTTCAAACACATTCTTGTTTGGAGTCATGTGCCAAGTACATCCAGAATCCATAATCCACTCTTTTCTTGAGTCGCCGCTTGAAACTACAAGAGCATCAGATGAGTCGAAGTCATCTTGAACAATGGCTGTGTTGCCATTATCCTTACCTCCATGATCTTTCAGGCGTTCAGGGCACACTTTTCTTGTGTGTCCCTCCTTCTTACAGTGATAACATCGAAAACCAGATGTTTCGCCACTAGAAGACTTCTGCTGACTTTTACCTTTCTTCTTGTCGAACCTACCATCCTTTCGCAAGAATTTTCCCTTAACTGCCAAACCTTCACCAACCGTCGAAGGTTTATGCTCCTTTCGTTCGTTCAGGTCCTTAGAGTACAAGGCTGCTTGAACTTCTTCAAAGGTCAGGGACTCTCTTCCATACAAGAGAGTTTCTTTGAAGTGAGCATGCGATTTGGGCAAAGCACACAACAACAACAATGCTTGATCTTCATCATCAATCTTCACATCAATGTTATCAAGATCAAGAATCAGTTTGTTGAAAGAATCCAACTGCTCAGCCAAAGCCTTTTCTTCATTCATCTTGAACGAATACAAGGCTTGCTTCAGGTAAAGACGATTCACCAAGGATTTGGTCATATACAAACTTTCCAGCTTCGTCCATAATCCCGCCGCCGTCGTCTCTTTTGATACCTGTCGAAGAACCTTATCACCAAGGCTCAACAATATTGCGTTGTGTGCTTTCTCTATCATGGTAGTCTTTTCTCTTTCAGTTAACGAAGCGTCCATGGCTGCCATTTCCTTCAACGCTTCCAAACAACCCTGCTGAACCAGTAGGGCTTTCATCTTCAAGCGCCACAGACCGAAGTCGTTCACTCCGGTGAACTTCTCGATCTCATACTTTGTTGAAGGCATCTCCTCCACGCTCACCGCACCAATTTGTTGTTAATCGGATACCTTAGAAACAAAGTATAATTGGTTCCTTGATCAGTCAAGAAACTCACAAGGGTTAGGGTTAACAAAGAAAACAAGAGTAAACAACAAGGATTGGTTATAAAACTGTTATTCTTTCCTTTCTCCTTAAAACAAGGATTACAAGTATACAAGAGTAACAAACTAACCACTCTCACTCTTCTAGGTTTTGTCACACTCTAGAATGAGAGACTAGCATGCTATTTATAACAAAACCTAGCACACTAAACTAATGGGCCTTTAACAAAATACCCATTACAAGCTAACTTAGGGTACAAGCTAACTTAATCAATTGGATCCTTAACACAAGGCCCAATTCAATATGCTAACAAACCTAGCAATATTAACTAATACATGTTAGAACAATCTTCGACTACAAACATGCATTATTTTCGACAGCAGCATGTGATCCAACTTCGACAGCATGCTTCTTCTAGAGTTCGACCCAAATTCCACATGTCGGTAACCGATCAAGAATCAATCTCCATTCAAAAATATGTATTTTTGATGGAACCTTCATCTTCCAAATAATAGACAGAGCAAACAATAATTCTGTAGAATGCTCTGTCGAGCATGGGGCCACCTTGGAGTAACACGATTTTACTATAAAGCCTTCTGATTTGTCAGCAAGCCAAATGTAATCACCATCATTGTCCTGCAAAGGTTCAATGTCATCCAGTAACATGTTGATTTCATCCATCTCAAGGGTTATTGCTGTTGCCGAAGAGTCGTTGTTACTCAACATCTTCCAGGACCATTCTCCACTCTCCCGAGAACTTACATCTACAATATTACCATCTTTGTCAATTGCCCCTGCAAAAGCTTCAAGAAAAGCTTCCTTCAAAGTTTGGTTAGAAATCCATTTGTTATACCAAAAAGAGATGCCACTACCTTTCTTCAACCTACATAAAATGTTGTTAAAATTTTTTTGATGTACCCCATTTTTTAATTCCACCCTTAACAAATCCCTCCACCATATCGAATCACCTCTCCTAGCCATTCTACTGTCGTCCGTAAACATCTTTAGCTCAGGATTAATATCCCTAAATCTCAAAATCTCACTCCACAAGGCATCATTTTCCTTCACTATCCTCCATTCCCATTCGAGTAACAATGTCTTATTGAAAAACTCAACGTTTTTGATACCGAGACCCCCCTCTTCTTTTGGTTTGCACGTCGATTCTCAACTGACCCAATGGATAGCTTTATTGTCATCTACTCCACCCCGCAAAAAAGTTAGCTTGAATCCTTCTAATTTCCTTTAAAACCTTGATCAGTACTTTATTAAAAGTTAAAGAGTAAATGGGAATTGAGTTCAACACAATGTTAATCAACACAACCTTCCCTCCTAAAGATAAAAATTTGTTTTTCCAAGCTGCCAATCTATTAGCAATATTTTTGATGACATATTTCCACATTTGCACTCTTCTTGGACTATCTCCTACTTTAACTACTAAGAATTTGAAAGGAGTGTGATCTTCACAACAAGATAAAAAAGAAGCATTTGCATTCATACTTCTCTCACTCATATTAATCCCATAAAATTTGCTTTTGAAAAAATTCACCTTGAACCTAGATACTAATTCAAAACCTCTTAAGATAGCTTTTAAACCCCACAAATTCTCCAATCTCCCATCTCAAATAATGATTGTATTATCTGAAAATCTTAAAATATCAATCAAATTATCCTCATTTAAATGAAAACCTATATATTCCCCTATATCCACAGTCTTGTTCATCAATCCTGTCACCCCCTTCATCGCCATGACAAACAAAAACAAGGATAACGGATCTCCCTGCCTCAAATCCCTCTCCACTCTAAAGTCCTTTGTTGTGCTTCCGTTGACCAAAACTGAAATAGAGTTGTTGAAAACGTACGCCTCCATCCACTCTTTCCATTTTTTCCCAAATCCCATCTTGTCGAAAAAAAATCTCAAGTAATTCGAGCTTACACTATCATAAGACTTCTTGTAATCAACTATCAGAGCTAAACAACTCCTCTTCTCCCTCTTAGCAAAGTTAATAACCTCATTCACCCCTAACACCCCGTCTAAAACAAAACAAACCCTTTTTAAATTATTTTAAAGAGTGATGATCTTTGTCTAATTAAAAATGTGTCCATTTATGTTTGGAATATATTTCACATTAGTTTAATATTTTTACATAAAAAAAAAGTTGAGAAATCTACAAATTCTTTATATTTTTATATAAAAGAGATAACTTTTAATTTACAAATTTCAAACAAAGAGTTGAGCTTAACGAAGTAAACTATTGTGTAAGTGAACTTGATACAAGATAAATTTAAGGCATACTTAGTACCCAAGTCCCTTAACTTAATTAAATATTTCGCTTTAGTTCCTTAACTAAAAAATGTTACGAAGTAGTCCCTTAACTAGCCTTCTGTTACCTAAAATTGTCCATTTCATTAGTTTTTGTCATGTAGTAACTATGTGACATGACATGTAGGGAAATGTAACTTGTTAACTAAGAGTTTGTGATATATTTGCACTCTAGGGTTGATTCTTCATATTGCAGATTTTGTTTTTAGATTGCAGGGATTGAGTCTTCATCTTCCACATATTGTTTTCAAATTATTTTCATTTTCCACCTTTTGTTTTCAAATCGTTTTCATCTTCCAACTTTTGATTGCTTTCGGTTTTTATTGTTTGTTGTTTTCTTTCGTTTACTTCGCTAATGTTAAAGAATGCAAGCAGTGCTTCAATGCCAAACAATCAAAGCTTTGAGACATCTGGATCTGTGCTTCGTAGAAAAGGAAAGGTGGAGTATTTTTTCCAAGATGAAAGTATTCTTCGTATATTTAGTGATATGAATAGTGAGAACTATGGGAGAAAATTTTAGGGTTGTTGAAATCATAGAAATCACATGGATAAGATCTGTAATTTCTTCAAGTGGTTAGGTGACAAAATTGTTAATGAAAGGGATTTGAAGATTGAAAGGCAAAAGAAAAAAATTTCAAAATTGAAGAATCAGGTTCTCCACGCTAGAGGATGGTTCAAAATATCCATTGTGGTCGGGATTTTGAGCTTAGGGTTTAATCTTGTGTTTGTAACAATGTATTTCAAATAGGTTGGAATTTTGAGCTTAAGGTAATGCGTTGTGTTGTCATGAGTTTATCAATGTAATTTAGTTGAGTTAAATTTTGTATCTATCATGAGTTTATCTATATAACACTTTTGTTGGTTTAATGTTATGATAAAAAAAATTTTATGATTAGAAATTTGTGTTCATTATACTGGTGTAACATTTCAATAATACTCTGCATAATGTAAAATTTTGGTTAAATTTTGTATCTGTCATGTGTTCATTATATTCTGCATAATATTATGATAAGCAAATTTTGTTCATTATAGTGGTGTAACATTTCAATAATGGCATTATAAGCCATTTCATTTCAATAGTGATAACAATAATAGAATTAGCCATGTCATTTCAATAATGGCATTATGATAAACAATAGTGATATCAGAAATTCAAAATGGCATTATAAGTCATATCATTTCAATAAGCAGTAACAGAATTACATATCAGTTCAAAATAGCATTGTAAGCCATATCATTCAAAATGGCATTATGATTCATAATGCAAAATTACATAGCATTCACATAATATGGAATTACATACCAAAACATCATAACAAAAGTAACAAACAGAAATAAAAAATCATGGTTAACTAGAAACAGGTGTCCCCTTTTTGAAGTGTATTTTCTTTTTTGGTGGTGGCTGAGTAGAAGGTGCTTGTGGTGGATAAATTGAAGATGCTTGTGGTGGATGACTTAGATTTTCTTGTTGTGATGGTTGACTTGAAGGTGCTTATGGTGGCTGACTTGAAGTTGCTTGTGTTGGCTCACTTCAAGGTGCTTGTGATGGATGACTTGGAGTTGGTTGTAGTGGTGGCAGTTTACATGCGGCCTTGTTGTGACCATCCATATGGCAACGACCGCACTTGATGGTGGTTATGAACGGCAGTGTGCTCATCCATCTTCTTTTGCTAAGCATTGATACTTAGAAAAGGTAAAACTTCCCCTCGATCCTGGTCTTCAGCCAAGGAACTGGTCTAGGTTTCTGAAATAAACTTCCCCTCAATCCTGGTTTTCAGCCAAGGAACTGGTCTACGTTTCTGAAATAAACTTCCCCTCGGTCCTGGTTTCCTACCAAGGAACTGGTCTCAGTTTCTGAAATAAACTTCCCCTCGAACATGGTTTCCTACCAAGGAACTGGTCTAAGTTTCTGAAATAAACTTCCCCTCGATCCTGGTTTCCTACCAAGGAACTGGTTTCAGTTTCTGAAATAAACTTCCCCTCGAACCTGGTTTCCTACCAAGGAACTAGTCTCGGTTTCTTTTGTCAATAAACTTTCTTGACAAGGGATGTTATGTGTAGCGGTTTTCCTCAAATTTCTCGCCTAATTTTCCTAGGGAGATGCCATTTGATAGGAAAAAGTTTTGGTGTTACACTCGCTGGGGAAACCCATCCGTCTGAGCTGTAAAGGTGTACAAACTTCTCTGTCGGAGACGCCATTTTTCAACTCTACTGGGGGAAAACGAGTCTCTTAAAAGAATGCTTTCTGTTTGGGAGATACTACATCATACTTTCCTCGAGATCTTCTCGGAGAAATTCCATGTGATGTGATCCAATTTGGAGGTGCTGATGACCTCATTTGATAGCAAATTTCTGGAGAGAAACTGTTGTGTTGCCGAAGCTTTGATTAAAAGGCTTTCTCTGGGGATTTTCCTTAATCCGGGAAAGCAATGATATCATTTTCAAGGGCGAAGAATGACGTTCGTCGAAGGTTTTATTGCCTTTCAGAGGTTCAAGTTATCAAAGTGGTCGAAGGCCAACTCTAATCCACACATAAACTGGAAGAGAGACTATTTAGCTGATTCGCTTCCTGACGAGGAAAGAACTGACAACTCGATTGACAAGAGGACTTTTATCACTAGGGGATAAGACCGACTATAGCGATGGTGATTCAATATAACTGTGAATGCAAATAAATAATGCATGATGTATGTATGTACATGCTAACAAAACTGACACAACATACAGACTGAAGGATGAACACAACCGGATACTCGGCCACTACGGGGGACGAACAGGTACCATTGGTTCACGATAGCAATTCTGCCTTGCTTAGGAGAGTTAGTCCCTGCGGGGAAAACCGTTGATCGGGTTTAGGAGGTAAGAACTCTGCCAAGGATGTCAGACGGCACATTCGCACCTGACACAATTGATCCTTCATTCAGGCGTACCGGTTTAGAAGGAGTATTTTGATTCTGCACTTTGAAGCTTAACCGTCTTTGGGAGAAGCGATCGATGTTCTTTCGATGTTCAACAGTCAAAAGAAATTGCCATCTTTATTTTAAAAGCAGAAAAATGTTGACAAGTAAATTCATTTTTGTTTTATTTCAAGAATCGTTAATCATGTTAAAATGTCGTTCTGTAAAGCTAAAACAAATGAGAATTGCAAACAAAAGCACAAGGGCTCAAATTTTATTGATAGGATGGAAATCAGCCAAGCGCGTGATACCATAAAGTATTTACAAAGTTAGGAAATGGTAATTTACGGGAAAAGGGCTACATTAAAACATAACGACCGTTATCCTTCTACCAACTTTGAATTCTGGACATCCGGAGCTTCTGTCGAAGATGACCTTTACTAGAGTTTTCTGATGAATGGCGCGACTGGTGCTGAGGATTTACCTGTGTCAGAAGTAGTTACTTGCCATGAATCCCTAACTTTTTCCTGGATTGTACTTTGAGATTTCCAATCCATCGAGATGATTTTTGATCATGTCTCTAATTTTTTCCTGGATCGCCCTTTCGGGTTTTCAATCCACCGAGACGTTTTTTTTTATTTAGGCGAAGTATTTCTTGACTACGTCAATATTTGTGGGGTAGGCAAACTCTTCTCCATCCATGGTTGCAAGTCTCAAGGCACCGCCTGAGAAAGCTTTCTTGACCACATAGGGGCCGTCATAATTCGGAGTCCATTTGCCCCGAGAATTAGTGAGAAATGATTGTATTTTCTTGAGCACAAGGTCTCCTTTTCTAGAGACACAGAGTCGGACCTTTTTGTCAAACGCCTTTTTCATTCTTTGTTGATACAATTGACCGTGGCATAGTGCCGTTATTCGCTTTTCTTCGATCAGATTCAGTTCGTCGTGTCTACTTTGACACCATTAAGCTTTTGTTAGCTTAGCTTCCATCAATACCTGGATTGATGGGATCTCTACCTCTATGGGGAGCACTATTTCCATGCCATACACTAGAGAGAAAGGGGTAGCCCCTGTTGAAGTGCGGACAGATGTGCGATAACCGTGGAGAGCAAAGGGCAGCATTCCGTGCCAGTCTTTGTAGGTTACAACCATCTTCTGAATGATCTTTTTGATATTCTTGTTAGCCGCTTCTACCGCCCCGTTCATCTTAGGTCGGTAGGGAGATGAGTTATGGTGTTCGATCTTGAACTCTGCGCACAACTCTTTCATCATTCTATTGTTCAAGTTAGATCCATTATCAGTAATGATCTGGCTTGGAACACCATATCGGCAGATGAGATTGTTTTTGATGAATCGAACCACCACTTTTCGGGTCACATTGGCGTATGACGCTGCTTCGACCCACTTGGTGAAATAATCAATGGCTACCAAGATGAACCGATGTCCTTTTGAAGCCTTGTGTTCGATCATGCCAATCATGCCTTTTGAGATGCGTTGGCGGTACATGGATTTTGTCTGAGTATATCTGACACTTGTGACACTTTCTCATGTACTTGTAGCAGTCGAATTCCATGGTCAACTAATAGTACCCGACTCTAAGAATTTTTCTCGCCATTGTGTGTCTGTTGGCAAGAGTGCCAAAGGATCCTTCGTGAATTTCTTTCATCAACATGTTGGCTTCTGGTCTGTCTACGCATTGGAGCAAGACCATGTCAAAGTTTCTTTTATAGAGCGTATCACTGCTTAGGAAGAAGCTTCCAGCCAGTCTTCTGAGAGTATTCCTGTCTTTTCTTGATGTCCTAGGCGGATATTCTTGTTTCTGAAGGAAGCATTTGATATCGTGATACCATGGTTTGTCATCTATGACTGCTTCAATCGTGAAGATGTAGGCGGGCCGTTCAAGGCGCGTTATGTCGATCTAAGGTATGTCATTCCATCGACCTACACTAATCATGGAAGAGAGAGTGGCTAATGCATCAGCCATGTGATTCTCTTCACGAGGGATATGATGAAACTCGATTCTGTTGAAGAAAGGTATCAGCCTTCTCGTATAATCTTTGTAAGGAATCGATCCTGATTGGTATGTGTTCCAATCTCCTTTGATCTGATTGATAACCAGGGCTGAGTCACCATATACATCCAAGTTCTTGATTCTCAAGTCGATCGCTTCTTCGAGACCCATGATACAAGCTTCGTATTCGGCCTCGTTGTTTGTACACTTGAATGTTAATCTGGCAGTGAAAGGAATGTGGGTACCCTGAGGTGTTATGATGATTGCTCCAATTCCATTTCCATAATGATTGACAGCTCCGTCAAAGATAAGTCCCCACTGAGAACCTGGTTCTGGCCCTTCACTGGGTAGCGGTTCATCGCAATCTTTCATTTTCAAATACATGACATCTTCGTCTGGAAAGTCAAATCCGACCGATTCTTGATCGTCAATCGGTTGATGAGCCAAATGATCGGCTAAAATACTTCCTTTAATGGATTTCTGAGCATGGTATTCGATGTCGTATTCTGATAACAACATCTGCCAACGGGCGATCCTTCCCGTGAGAGCAGGCTTTTCAAAGACATACTTGATCGGATCCATTTCGGAGATTAACCAAGGAGTGTGACGAATCATATACTGGCGAAGACGTTTGGCTGTCCAAGCCAAAGCGCAACAAGTTTTCTCAAGCATCGTGTACCGAGTTTTACACTCAGTGAATTTCTTGCTTAAATAGTAAATGGCAGACTCTTTTCATTTTGTTTCGTCTTGTTGGCCAAGTACACATCCCATGGAGTCTTCCAAGACTGTTAAATAGATGATCATTGGTCTTCCTTCCACTGGAGGTGATAGAATCGGTGGGTTCAACAGGTATTCCTTGATACTGTCGAAGGCGATCTGGCAGTCTTCTGTCCAAATGCAGTCCTGATTCTTTTTGAGTAATTTGAAGATTGACGCGCATGTCGCGGTCATAAGGAATATGAATCTGGAAATGTAATTCAAACATCCCAGGAATCCCCTGACTTGTTTCTCAGTCTTCGGAGAATGCATTTCTTGAATGGCGTTGACCTTGTCAGGATCAACCTCAATCCCTTTCTGGCTGACGATGAACCCTAGCAATTTCCCTGAACGAACACCGAATGTGCACTTGTTGGGATTCAAATGGAGTTTGTACTTCCTCATCCGCTCAAATAATTTTGACAGGTGGGTCACGTGTTCCTCCTCTGTCTTAGATTTGGCAATTATATCATCGACATATACCTCGATTTCCTTGTGTATCATGTCATGAAACAATGTAGTCATGGCCCTTTGATAGGTTACCCCGGCGTTCTTCAAACCGAACGACATTACCTTGTAACAAAAGGTGCCCCATGGGGTAATGAACGAAGTTTTCTCCATGTCTTTTGGCGCCATTTTTATCTGATTATAGCCCGAGAATCCATCCATAAAGGAAAAAACTTTGAACTTTGTTGTACTGTCTACCAGCATGTCAATGTGCAGTAAAGGAAAGTCGTCCTTTGGACTCGCCTTGTTTAGATTTCTGTATTCTACACACATTCTGACTTTTTCGTCCTTTTTCGAAACTGGTACAATGTTGGCTAACCATTGAGGATATTCTGATGTGGCGAGGAAACCCGCGTCAATTTGTTTCTGTACTTCCTCTTTGATTTTGATGGCCATGTCTGGGTGAGTTCTTCTCAACCTCTGTTTTACTGGCGGACATTCTGATCGTAACGGTAGATGATGTTCCACGATGTTGGTATCCAACCCTGGCATATCCTGATAGGACCAAGTGAATACATCGAAAAATTCTTTGAGAAGCTTTATCAAACCTTATTTGACAGTTGAATTGAGCAGTGCCCCAATCTTGACTTCTTTTCTCTCTTCTTCTGAACCCAAGTTGACTGTTTCCAACGGCTCTTTGTGAGGTTCAATGGACCTTTCCTCTTGTCTGAGTAATCGGGAGATCTTTTCTGGAATTTCTTCGTCATCTTCTTCTTCAGCCTCGAATACCGGGAACTCAAAGTTGGGAGAAGGCATTGGATCGTATGTTTCAACGGGGTTAAAAATAAGGAATCTGCGATGACGTGATGATTGATTTTAGATGAGATAGAGAGAATGCAAGAGTGTGTGCAGTGTATTTTTTGAAAAACTGCTTGTTTATATATATTTTTTTGTTTTTTAGGATTACCATATTTTGAAAAAGCAAAAAGAGAAAACAATAATTAATGCGGAAATTACATAATGACGTTATTTTATTTATGATTTTGTCGATTCTTGAAACTACAGCCCTATAAAACAAAACTCTGTCGCTTTAGGCAAAGCGAAGAGGAACATTTACAGAAAGTGAGCCCTATCAAAACATCCGTTTCACCTGGGCAGGGTGAAAGGTTAAAGACGGCAATTACTTTGACTTATGAACGACTTTCGGTACATCGACAGCAACCCATTGGCGGCGAACTCCTCGGTGAATCACAAAGTCTAGTACTTTCCTTCTTGACTTGTCTTCAGAAATAACGCTGATTTCTGGTGGAGAAGGATCATTGGAATCTGTCTCTCAGGCAGAGTTGTCGTAGACGAACTCTTCTGTTGTATCTTGCATAGTATTTGTGCTCTCAGGTAAATCTCCCCATCCAGTAGGCTGGATGTCTTTGAGCCTAATGCGAGAGCTTTCAGGAGCGGTGTACTTGACCAGGTAGTCGTACTTTCCACTCGGTTGTCCTAAGGTGTCCCACACTTCTTTGGAACTAGAGGAGTCATCCCTTTCGATGACGTTGATCTCAGGAAAAGCGAAGTTAATGAATTCTAGTCCCGCAAGCTTTCCGAATTCGTCATCGTGCTGGGTATTTTCTGAATGCCCTGAGTGTTGATCCCATGACATGGTGGGGACACGGGTATTCTTTTCAATGATGCTCAGCTGATAATTATTGTTCAGCTGATTCTCTTGCCCCGAGTCTCTTGGGTAAGGCTGCCAGATACGCAGGTCATCCATTGGGCCATAATAGTCGTGGTCAAAGATATCTTTCATCAGAGTGTCCTCCTCTAATGAATTTGGCAAAGCACGACATCCCTCTGGATCACAATCTCCGTACATCATTTTGACGTCTGGTCTTGGTATATATCTCGGACCCTGCGTGGGGAAACAGAATGGCGAGTAGGCGCTTCTTATTGAGACATATAACCGTCCTCATTGAGATAGGACTTCCATTCTTCATCTGTATCGGAGGAGTCTCCTTCGTTGACGGTATGTACTTCTTGAGGCACTGGGTGAAGGAAACCTCCACTGCGGAAGAAGTCCTGAATGGGATGAAAACTTTCATCATTAGTAGCAGTCTGGGTACAGGTTGAAGAAAAACCAAGACCTTGCTTTGTTTTGTTATCAGAGGGAGTGACAAGCTGTCCCCATCCTTTTGCATTGTTACTCTTGATCACCTCGAGAGCATCTTTGTACGAGGAAATCAAGGTTCCTTTCTCTGATTGATTCTCATTGCTCACCGAAAGTTCCTGGAACTGAGTTCCCACAACTTCCTCGGGTTCCAAACACGTGGACAATGATAGGTTACTCACGATCAAGGCTTGCTCTCCACAGTCTGTGACAAGTTGGTCATTCTTGACAAACTTCAGTTTCTGGTGAAGTGTCGAATTGACTGCCCCAACTTAGTGTATCCAAGGTCTTCCCAACAAACAGCTGTATGTTGCTCGGATGTCCATGACCTGGAAAGTGTGTGGACCGACAGTTATGGGAAGGTCGACTTCACCGATAACTATTTTTCGGGATCCGTCAAATGCTTTGACAACGACCTCACTACCTCTCATCGGAGATCCTTTAAATGAGTCGCATTAAAGTGGACTTTGGCATAACATTCAGAGCCGATCTGATATCTACCAGTACGCTGGCTAAAGCATCGTCCTGATAGTTGACTGTAATATTGAGCGTCATGTTGTGACCTTTGCCTTCTTTCGGCAATTCTTCATCACTGAACTCTAAGTTGTTGCAGTAAGTGATGTTGGAGACGATGCTATCAAATTGTCTTATTGTTACATCTTGTTCCACAAAGGCTTGCTCTAAGACTTTCTGTAGAGCTTCCCTGTGAGCTTCGGAACTGAGTAATAGGGATAACACAGAGATTTTTGAAGGAGTTTGTAATAGTTGATCAACAATGTTTTATTTAATCCTTTGGATGAGCTTCAGCATCTCATCATCGTTCTTTGAAAGGCCGGGATCACTAGATTGACCGACTGGTGGATTGGGAACTTCAGATTGAGGTTCCTTCTCTTTGATAGGTTCTCCAACTCCTCGGTTAAAGATCCGACCATTCCGTGTTACTCGACTGATGTCTACAATATTCACGATGGAGGGTAATGGAATTTCCTTTCCATTCTCAATTGTAGTTGCACCGTATTTGTAAGGGATCGCCTTATCGGATTTGTACGGCACTGGTCCCGGCAGATAGATAACTACAGGAGCCTTTTTATTTTTCTGACCATTATAAGTAATTTTAATCAGTTTCTGGTTGGGAACTTTCCTACTGTCCAAAGGAATTCCTGATTCGTCAAGCAGAGGGATTATGGTACAAACATCTTTAGTCCTTTCACAATCAGAGATTACGACAACATCTTTGATCTGATCAGCGAAATAGTCGGGCATCAAGTTGATGGACCCAGAACCTGGACACAGTTGAATCTCTTCATGGTCCAACTGACTTTGAAGGGCTGCTCTCATGAGGTAGCATCCTTGGTTATTCTCTGAGCAGACTCTACAGCGCTCGTAGTTGTGTGGTGGCACCTGGCCACGCCCGCTTTGAATGTTGTGTAACTTTACTAGGTCTATTTCCATAGATCGAACATCCTGATTTTGATGCCTAGCAGGGTTCCCATTAATCATACTGACTTGTTGCGTGTCTTTGTCTAGATAGACCAGGAGCCACCAATGGCTTAACAAGTGTTACAAAGCTCTTTGAACGAGAGCGCATCCTTGATCACTTTCACGACATACTGTACAATTTTGATACTCATGTGAAGTCAGAAAACCGAGCTGGACTTGCTTAGCGTGTAACTCCACCAAGCTGGTATTCATCAAACGAATATCGAAGATTTGAATCATGTTGATCTGATAAGGATTTTTATCATGGTAGTCCTGGATCCATCCAAGATCCATCTGACACTGGAGAGTCTCTTGTATGAAAGAGCAACCCTGATCGTTTACCGAGCACATCTGATAGGAATTGTAATCGTGTCGCGGCAGATTATGATATTGGCTTTGCCTTGAGTGCATTTCCACCTAGTTGATATTCATCGCACGGATGCCGTGATTCTGAATAATGTTGGAATTCGTATAATTCATGTTGACCCCATGAATTCGGTGCTCCTAGATCCACTCGAGATCCAACTGTTCCTGTAAAGCTGATTGCACCACAGAACATCCTTGATTGTCTTTAGAGCAAATATCACACTGGCGATAATTATGAGCTGGTACATGACTGTATCCACTCTATCTGCGACGCATCTTGACCAGATTGGCCCTCAATAAGAGTACATCGTGAATTTCATAGCTATTGTTAGATTCCCCCTCTATCAAATTTACTGCAACCTTCTCGTGTTGAGGCAACGGGTTCGTATGAACATTTGGATTTGTATCCTTGAAGGATAAGACCCCGCTCCTGACAAGCTTTTGTACGTCATATTTGAAACTGAGACAGTTTTCTATGTTATGTCCCGGTCCTCCTTGATGGTAAGGATAAGTCTGATCCTCTTTGAGCCAAAAAGGCGGATTCTCCGGTATTGCAAGAGGAGCCCTAGTCTGGACGTGCCTCTTAACCAGTAGTAATGGAAATAGTTCTGCGTACAACATGGGTATAGGATCGAACCCTGGTGGTCACATTGTACGGTTGTTGTTGTACTGAGGACGAGCCTGCTGAAGAGGCTGTTGTGTCCTTTGCTGATATTGTTGTTGATTCGGTTGGCTCTGAGCAACCTGAGGTTGATACATAGGAACAGGCGCAGGGTTAATAGCAGGAGTTACAGCCGCTACTGGTTGGTAACGTCGCCTTTGCTTTCTGAGAGAGATATTCCCAATATCTTGCTCTTTTTTCTTAGGGAGAGCACTTCCGTATCTTTTGGTACTGCTTGATGGTCCAGCATCTTTAAATAAACGTCCCTCTCAAACTGCTTTTTCAAGACGAACTCCCATGCCGACCATTTCAGTAAAGTCGTTGGGCGCACTGGCGACCATTATGTCGTAATAAAATGAGCTCAAGGTTTTCAAGAAGATCTTTGTCATCTCCTTATCCTCAAGAGGTGGACAAATTTGAGCGGCGATTTCACGCCATCTCTGAGCATATTCCTTAAAGGTTTCCTTGTCCTTCTGCGACATGGCTCTGAGTTGATCTCTGTCTGGTGCCATGTCCAGGTTATATTTGTACTGTTGAACGAAGGCAGCGCCAAGATCTCTGAAAGTGATGATCTTAGTACGGTTTAGACCCATGTACCATTTGAGTGCGGTACCGGTTAAACTATCCTAGAAATAATGGATCAGTAGCTGGTGGTTCTCAGTCTGAGTTGACATTCTCCAAGCGTACATCACCAATTGACTCTGAGGGCAAGAGTTACCCTTGTATTTCTCAAATTCGGGCACTTTGAATTTGGGTGGAACTTTCACATTGGGGACCAAACAAAGGTCTGCGGCGTCCTTTCCAAATAAATCCTGACCGCGAATGGCTTACAGTTCTTTCTGCATTTCTAGGAACTGTTCCTGGAACTCTTTCATTCTGTTGTCCATACTTTCGTTTCCACCAGAAGGTATCTGGGGAATCTGCCCTTCCGGGACAGCGTGTACCATGGGTGGTGGTATAGTCATTACGACAGAGACTCTTGGCGTCTCCCGAAGTTTGTAACCTTCAGGAGTTGTTGTCATGCCCTTGGTATCTTCACTTTCCCGAAGTTTGTAACCTTCAGGCCCAGCGGCTCCTGCTGCAGTTTTTGGATCTTCAGTGATTGGCGGAATATATCCTTCCGGGATATAGTTAAGTGGCATGCCCCAGGGACGATCTTTAGGCATGTTATACCGAGGATCAATCTTTTCCACTATAGGCGTTGATGTGATCTCTGAGATCACAGTCTGTTGTATCTGAGCTGCTGCCAGAGCTTGCATGTCACCGTGAAGCTTTCTTAGATCCTCTCTTAGAGCGTTGATCTCTTCTCTCAACTCTCTATTCTCTTCCTCGAGATTATCCATCTTCCTTTGAATGTTGGCCCGCGTATTATACGAATGAGAAAGTTTGACTCTAGAATCGAGACACAAACGTGAGATTCGTAGGGAAGGAGAATGCGTTAAGCGAGAATGATGAATGCAATGATTATACTTAAGTTTTTTGTTATTTTCAAAAGAAACTTCGACAATTGGGTTGCAAATATCAAATAGTGGGGAAACCCTTTTTATTGAATTCAAAGATTGCGGAAATGGGAATACGATAATTACAAAGTGCTGTAAAAGGAAATCTAAACTTATGGGGCCTGAGTCCTCTCTGAGGAGAGCTCAGATGCTGGTTCTGGTACTTTCCTTTTCTTTGACCGGGGCGCTTGGGCTGCTGTCGGGTTGTCATTCCTTTGCCAAGTGAAAGGAGCGAGCAAATTCCTTTGGTCTTCTTGACTTTCTACAGCATGTTGCTCTAAAATCTCGATCAGAGCATCTTTATCTTTCAATAGTTGCTATATTTTATTACACTCCACATTGAGAATACGGTACTTGTTCTTCCAAGATTTTCTTTCCCGTTGAACTTTGTTAAGAGTAACCTGAAGTTTTTCCGTATCAGACATAAAATAAAGGACAGACTCCTTTAACGGAAGAACTTCGTGACGAGGGTAAGGTATCCTCAGCTTGAGAGCTCTAGCTTGTACCCAGTGGAGATAAGGTTCCACCGAGACACAGTCTGGTTATCCTAGAGACTCTATTCCTTTTCTATGAACATGTTTCCATGCGTGCACTATTTTTGTCTTTAGTGCCCTGTCGTTTTCTCCTTCCTTGAAGAAAATACCTTCCAGATTAACATTACGTGGGATATGTCTCATCGGGTATCCGAATTGACGACGAACTAAGACTTAGTGGTAATTGATTCCTCCCTTAGTTCCTATAAGGGGTACATTAGGGAAATTTCCACAATGGTCAATGATTCTGATTCCGTCATAGATTCGATTGTACCAATCGATGTCAGAGTTGGTAAGAGACATGATTCTCCGCGACCAATGTAAAGTACTCTTTTGATCCCAAAATGCGGCAGACTTTGGCAAATGGGAAGTGAACCATTTGTATAGCAGGGGTACACAGCATGTGATCATTCCTCCGCTGTACAAATTCCTTAAGTGTACAGAATGATAGGCATCTGCGAGCAGAGTAGGTACGGGGTTTCCAATCAAGAATATCTTAATGGCATTGATATCAACGAAATTATCAATGTTGGGAAACAGAAATAACCCGTAGGTAAGCAAAACAAAGATGCTTTCAAAAGCGGCCACGTTCCCTATACTTGCAAAATACAGGGCTTTCTTTATCAAAAACTGGGCTGGCAAGCCTTGGATTCCACCCTTAATGATCATGTGAGTCCTGACTTCTGACTCATCCAAATAAATTGCTCTTGCAATAGTTAGATCCTTTGGAATTTCTTCCAGTCCAGAAAAGGGAGCGTGATCAGTGATAGGTAAGTCAGTAAGGTGAGAGTACTCCTCCAGTGTTGGTGCTAGCTGATAATCCGGGAATGTGAAACAGTGATAGACCGGATCGTAGAACTGGATGAGCGTAGCCAGGATTTCTTCAATTACATGGACCCTTAACAGAGATAGCAGTCCTCCGTACTTAGCTTTGAAAGCCTCAGGGTTGGTGATCATCCTTGCCAAACCTCTTAAATCCTCTAGTTTTGGAACCTTGAAGGTGTACTTGTGAGTCTTCTTTCTACCGAAATCCATAACGCAATCTTTCTCTCTGGTATTTGCAATCATTGTCTTAGTTTAATTTGAAAAAGAGAGACGAGAAGAGAAATTTTCCTTTGTGTTTTAATGTTTTTTTAAATGAATGCATGAATGCAGCACACAAAAACATAGAAAAAACATGGGGTCAAAGGGTCGGTGTCATGAAGTCAAGGCTCTACCCATCCCCAAAGGTTTATACTGGTGATTTTTTGTACCTGTCCTCAAGATCACTAACCCCTCTTGGGATAAAGACAGCAAGCGGATAGCCAGCGAGTTGTAGTATTTTAGAGTAGTCTCAAATAAGGGTAGTATCGCGTGACAACTATTTCCGATAGCTTCCGCACTACAAAATGGTTTCAGTCTACTAAAATTTTCAGCTTCTCGGATAACCCATTCGAATAATTTGCTTTTAACAACCGAAGTCGTATAGGCTTTGAATCCGCAAAGGGCATCTCCACTGATTTGATGGTCAACCGAGGGCTCTTATTTGGGAGTCACTCCCTATAAGATTACTCGTCTAGTGCCATCACCTATCTTAGGTGTATACTCAATCTTTCCACATGCGGCATCACACGCATTCCCATTAGCAGAAAAATAAACACGGATATCAATTAGGAAAAACAGTATATATATTTGTCCTAACATCCTAGACATCTAGTACTATGATCCTATACAGACAATGACTCCCCAGCAGAGTCGCCATTTTACTGTAGCGAGCGATTTCTGTCGGCGACGCGACCGCCTTATCACTGGAATGGGGTTTTCCTCCTCGAGGAGAAAATGGGTGCTACTTTCTGATTTCTTATTTATCCCATGAAGCTAGAAAGGAAAGGGAAGCCATCTAAAACTAACCTTGCATGCGATTGTTTAACTGAACAAACGTTTAAAGAGATTGGGGGGGTTCGGGGTCAGGTTATACAATGGATAGTTGTCAATTACCCATCCTATATGTGGTTATCCACAGGACATTAGCATTAGGTTTTCACTTTGTAATTGATGGTGTTTATCTGGTAATGGGTTGAGAAAGTTTCTCGGGAAAGTATGAGTGGGTGATTGAGTGAGTTTTTGTTTGATATTTTTGGTAAGGTGTTGGACCTAAGTTTTGATTGATGTGAAGGTACTGGACCTAAGGTTTTTGATTAATATGCTCACTAATATTTTTCAATCTTATGCCTACGTATTCCCGTTTTAACGAAACAGGGAAATCAGAGCGATCGTAGTTCCCTCCTATTCTAAGGGAGGAAGAAGATGCTTTGGTGTCTTGTTTAAAGCCCAAGATTGAAGCTAAAAGTGATTTGTACCTTGTTCAAAGCCCAAGATATGAAGCTAAAGGTTTTTTTTTGTCTTGTTCAAAGCCCAAGATTGAAGCTAAAAGGTTTGACTGAGAGAGAACTTGTCATCTCTAAAGAGGAACTGTTGAGGTTCGTATACCTTGATTAAAGCATAAGTTTGATGCTAAAAGGTTGATTGACTCAACTGGGGATTTCCTTATACAAAGCCTAAGAGGATGCTATTGACCCAACGAGGGGGTGTTTATTATTTGTCTCGTACAAAGCCCGAGATAGAGGCTGAAAGGGTTGACTCAACAAGAGAGTACTAAACGTGATTGACTCAACAAGAGAGTACTTTTATATGTCTTGTACAAAGCCCAAGACGAAGGCTAAAAAGGTTTGACTCAACAAGAGAGTACTTTTATCTGTCTTGTACGAAGCCCAAGACGGAGGCTAAAAAGGTTTAACTCAACAAGAGAGTACTTTTATCTATCTTGTACGAAGCCCAAGACGGAGGATAAAAAGGTTGACTCAACAAGAGAGTCTGAAAATTTGATTGACTCACCAAGAGAGTCTTTTATACTCAACAAGAGAGTGATTTCCTGTCTCGTACAAAGCCCGAGATTGAGGCTAAAGTGACTCAACAAGAGAGTCTTGAAAAGTGATGGGCTCAACAAGAGAGTCTGAAAAGGTTAGCTCCGCTGGGGAGAATCATTGTACAAAGCCCAAGAGGAGGCTAGCTATTCTGAGGAAAGGGTCCTTATACGAAGCCTAAGAGGAGCCTAGCTTCTGCAGGGGATTCTTGAGATCCCAAGGCAGGTCCAAGTAGGGAATCAATTTTTGCAGGGACTGCAAATGGATTGATAGATCAGAAACCTTGAGGTTTTGATTTGAGATAGTGTTAAACCGACTCTGGTTGGGGATTTTCGGGAGAAAGACGGGGTTATAGAACCCACAAGTTTAAACTCGGCTGAAGGTTAATCCAGAACCCGGGGTTTCTCCTAGGTTTGAAAAGTGCTTGAGAATGTCTTTGAGACTTAAGGGGAATTAGACTGTCCAAGTCTACTGGTAGAGTTTTACCTTTTGTATGATGCCCAAGAGGAGGCCGACTCATTTAAGGGATGAGTATCAACCCTAAAATTGGTCTGAAGGTTTTTGGTGGCGTTTTAGAATGACAATTCTAATGAAGGATGACTAAGTTATGTCCTATACCTCTAGGAGGTCGTGAGAGTCCTTGTATGAAGCCCAAGAGAAGGCATGAGAACTTTTAAGAAGCCGAAGGGTCCTTGTACAACGCCCAAGAGGAGGCGGGGATGCTTTTAGGAAGCCTGTGGGTCCCCAAACCAAGAGAAGTTCAAGAAATGCAATTCACAGAGAAGAGATCATTCCAGGAAAGTTCGAGGATTTGGAAGAAACTCAAGAGATGCTATTCACGGAGAATAGATCAACTCGGGGAGTAGAATTTCTTTGACAATTTCTAGGGGTGACAGTCTGAGAAAAGGTTCACCGAGAATACTGACTTTCTCTTTGTTCCATATTGTTTAACCCCAAGAGGAGGGAAGACTGTATCTGGTAATCCTATGGGGATCTAGTTTTGTTTGTATTTAAGAGTGACCAACAGGCTTTACCTAGTTTTAGACCTAGTTGCCGGGGAAAACTCTAAATAACTATACTAGTATATAAACAGTTGATATATAACAAGTATGTAAAAGGATGTGAAAGAAGGCTTACAGTGAAGCAACCCCAAAATACAGTTATATATATGAAAGCAGTAAGCGAAAGCGGATAAACACTTACCCATTGTAGAGCTTCCATGCTATTTTGTTAGTTATTCAACAAAGAAAGTTAAATAATAAAAAATATTTAAAATCAAAGGAGAAAGTGCTTTGAAAAGATTTTTGGGGCTTACAGCTCAGGGAGAGGCCCAAGGTTTTAGCAGTGATCGCACCGCTGTTTTGAAAATATACAGAGGGACTTATACAACAACTGATGCCCAAAAGGTTTTTATTTACAAAAGGGTTGGGTCTTACACTCTATTAGAGGCCCAAAGTTTATTTTTGTACAAGAGGTGGGCCTTACAACTCAGGGAGAGGCCCAGGGTAAACAGTGGTCGCACCGTCGTTTGAAATTTGCCGGGGGACTTATACAATTGTCTGAGGCCCAAAATGTTTGGCTTTCAAAAGGGATTAGGTCTTACACTCTATTAGAGGCCCAAAAGGTTTATTTTTGAAAAGGGATGGGACTTATAGCTCGAGGAGAGGCCCAAGGTTTATTTAAAGAAAATAAATGGGACTTACAACACGAGGGGAGGCCCAGATGATTTTTGTTTTGAAATGACGATTGCGCCGAGATTTTTTTAACGCATAGGGACTGATACAATACACTGAGGCCCAAAATAGTTTTGGTTAAAAAGGGATTAGTTCTTACACTCTATTAGAGGCCCATGAGTGTTTGAAAATGATTGATGAGGGTTGAATTGATCAAAACCCTAATTTTGTTCAAAAAGGAATTAATTTTGTTAAAAAATTAATAAAAAGTATTGAAAACATGTGAAAAATGAGTGGTGATCTTGGACCAATGTCTCAAAAATCATGTTTATATCTACAAAATGATTGGAAACCAATTAAATCTGGAGAATCAAGGAAGAAAACATATTTTAAATTTTGAAAAACAAATAAAAGGTTAATTCTTTGCAAAAATATCAAGTATATGAAATAAATAATATTTTTGGGATTTTTTGGCAAAATAAAATATTTTAACATTTTTGTGAATTATCAAAAAAAGAATCAACTCAAAATCATTAAAACTCAAAGAGAAATTAATTTTTGAATCAATTAAATAAAATCACAAAATTCAAATATTTGAATTTGTGAAAAAGGCGCCAAGAACATGGGTCAAGAACACGCGCGAAGGGAGTTTGGCTCAGATTTACATTTTCTATCCAATCTCACTGAATACTTGATGAAATCACACAATCCACATATCAATCTGCTCGTTTTCACCTCACGATCATGTCTATGGTCTTTAATTTCATTTATTTTAAGCATGAAATAAGAAATCAAGACAAAACCTCAAGAACCCTAAAATTTGCATGAAGGCTGATAATTTTGATACATGATTTAAACAAATCAAGTAATTGAGGGAAAACATTCTATGCATGATTATGAACATTTGGCAAAAGTATTGTGCGAGGAAATATGAATAGATTAAGAGGTGACCAAGTTTAGGCTTACTTGAAGGTCGTGACAGCAAGAGCAAAGTGATTTTTGAGTTGGAGGTGTTACAGATGAGTTGTGATGATCTGAACAGCTTCCCTACCCCATATGGAATGTGTTTGAATGCTTGGACTTGATTGAAAATGGCTGGATCACTTCATGGCATCTCAACTGCAACTTGGTTAAAACCTTGAGAAATTGGCTGGTGATTCTGAGAAATCAGTGTTCCAGATGTTGTTTAAGTGCTTGGATCACTTATATATGATGTTTATGAGGTGTGTGTGTGTGTGTGTGATTGGTTTGGTTGAAATTGTTCCCAAGCTCAAAACCCGATAGTGACTTGCTTTGGAAGGCAAGTATGAGAGTGAGAAAATGATTTTGAGAAAGGCAAGAGTTGTAGGCCTTTGGTGTACTTAAACTGAGCACAAATTAGCTCTATTTATAGTAGAGTAAGTTTGTTTTGCAAGCAATAGTGAATGGCAACTGCTGCAGAGGTTTGGCAAATGTTGATCAATAGGAATCCAAGTCTCCTCTAGCCATTGACTAGAGGTTAGAGCACATGCCTGTTGTCCCTTGGTTCAGATCTTATCCTTGACTCATTCAGTTGGAAATGGCTCAGTTCATGCCACCTTGGTGCATCCATTGAATGCTCTAAAACAAAATTGGAGTCTTGTCCCCTTTTAGGGTTTTTAGGTTTGGCATGCTATTTTTAGTTCCAAAGACTTGGGAGGCTTATGGATCAGTGTTTTTTCCTCCTTGGTCTCCCCCTGAGGTGTTCAGATGGATAAACTTGTTTGTCATTTACACAAATTGCTCAAATCGAGCAAAATACACAAATCTGCCTTGTTATGATAGTTGCAGCAAGGCATATTACCACTGTCATAACTCTTAGCTCAGATGGCATTTCATGGGGTTCTTGGCCATTTTGGAAAGCCTTCATATGATACAACATGTGTGTGATCATAGTTTGTCTTGACACTTTTTGGATCTAAGTGAAAAATGCCCCTACATTTTGAAAAAATTGAAACAGATTCTGACTTAGTGAAAATTTCACTAAGTGTTGGAAAAATGTCACTTTTGTGTTTTCAGCCATTTTGATCATTCCATAACTTAAAATCCATGAGGAATTGGAATGAGGTGTAGTTTACACTTTTGAAGTACGCCATGAGAGCTACAAATCCATCTTTGGATCAGCCAAAATGGTTGCTTGGATCACAAGTTATGATCCTTGGAAGTTGGTACCCTAGCCACTTTGTTCCATAACTTAGAAAATTTCTAAGTTTTTTATGGTTACCCCTTTTACAAGTTATCCCATTTTCCTTGATTTTTCTTGATGAATGATGATTCCAATCACACATTAACATCATTTTAGGGTTAGGGAACCATAATTGACCAAAAAATCAAAAAGTCAAACTTTGACTTTTGGGCACAGTTGACTTTTTATCAGATGAATTCCAAACTGTGTGATCCGCTATGAAATCAAGTCCTTGACCTAAATCAAACTTGATAGATGGATTCCATAGGTGTTATAGGGTGTATTGAATCATGTCCTAAGGTTTGGGAGCATGTCTTGGTCAAAAGTCAAAGGTATAGTTGACTTTTCTCGCGAAACCCTAATTGTGGTCCAGCTGAAATTGAGGCTTGTGACTCAAGCTTCTTGGATCAATCCATTGTTGAAAATGGATTAATGTAGTGTATTGGAGACCCTAAAATCATGTCTTGAGGTCTTGGCTCATGTTTTGTCCCAAAAGTCAACTTAGGGGTGAATTAGGTCAAGAAACCCTAATTCCTGATTTTTGATAAATGCATCCCCTGAGGCTAAATTGACTGGATGCTTGGGTCCATGAGGTCCCTTGGAGTATCTTGGGTTATGCTTTGAAGCATTGGCTCATGCCTAGATGAAAATTTCCATCTGGAGGCCCTGGGTGATCAAAACCCTAATTTGGTGACATTGGCGATCTTGAGGCTTAATCCACTTGGAATGTTGCAGCCTTGTGCTTGATCCTTGATGTAGGAGTCCTCTTGATCCTTTGTGGGGGTTTGAGAGGTTAGACAAGTTGAAGATCATGTCATTTCTTGATTGATCCTTTGTCTAAGTGTCCTGAGGGGGCTTGAAACCCTAATTCTAGATTGTAGTGAATGCTCACCCATGTTTGGGGAGACTTGAGGATTTATGATGGTTCATCCATACTGTGATGATGATTTACACAATGATGGGAATTCTTAGTGGTTAAAATTTGGGGTATGACAGGTGGGACGTAGCAGCACGCCAAACCTCTTTCATGCTAAAAATTCAAATTTTTGTCTTTTCCCAGCCGTTACATCTACCAGACCTTTCAGTTTCTTGCCCTAATTTTCAAAAAAAGATAATTCTCACTTTTCTCTTTCCAAACAACTTTTATTTCACTATCATGCTATCTCACTTTCTCTCTCCTAAATTCCCATCACCATCTCTTTTGTCAGCTTCCCTCATCCCAAAAATAATGGAGATACCTACTGGAAGACGAGTCAAAATGGCAGCAAGAAAAAATGCTACGCATTATGTAGTTTACTCTGACGAAGAACAAGAAGGGCATGAGAAGTTCATCAACAGCGAAGCCTCTCGCCGCTTCATGGAATATTTCAGCAAAATGGGTTTTCACGTTGAAAAGGGTTTTGTCTTTGACAACCAAGAAGAAAAATCTAGGACTTGTTGGGGATTTGGGAACTACCATCAAAAGTCTGGGATGGATGAAGCTTTGCCGCCATCGTGGCCAATACAACATCTCTCTGGTGAAGGAGTTCTATTCAAACCTAATAGATCCTGGGCACAAAAGGATTGAAGTTGTTGTGAGAGGCACAAAAGTGGTATACAATGAGGCCATTATAAACCTTGCTCTAAATATCAAGGAAAAAGGTGATGAGTATCAAGACTTGTTGTTGAAGTTGGACGAGGAGGATTTTGATATGATTATGCAATCGTTGTGCACCCCTGAAACTAAGTGGGTGGAATCCAGTTCTAAAAAAGTTGTGAGGAGAAAAAGAAGAAAAAGAGTAGGAAATCTCAGAAAGCTGGAGTTGAGCCCCCAAGGGACACTCGCAACTCTCCAAGGAAGAAAAATTTAAGGCAAGAGTGGAAGCAGAAGGAGACCCCTGATGTCCAGACCCTAGAAAACAGTCCCCCAAAGGACTTTGATTTAAATCAAACTGGCCCAGAATTGAGTCCAATGGAGAAGAATGATATCTTAGAATAATTGATTGAAGAAGATGACAAGGACATCAATGAGGTGAATCAAGATCAAGGCAATGGAGAAGATGCCAACAAGGCTGAGGAAGAATTGATAGAAGATGAAGACCAACTTGTGGGTGAAAGTCTACCCAAGTACTATTCAACCACTGAGGAATCCTCCCCTGGATCCTTGAAGGCAGAAGGGAAAAAGATTGTATAAAAAGATGAAGGCGAGGAAGCTAATAGTAAGTCAAACAAGGGTGAAGCAGTGATAGTCAAAATTGTGACTACTCCCGTCGTGACCCCAGCCAAGAAGATAACTGCGAAAAGAGAGGAAGAGATTGTCTAAGAGTATGTGATTAGCCCAAGTAAAAAGGGGGCTGAATAAGAAAGAAAAGATTGTTATGGAGGAACCCGTGCAGGAAGAAGCTGTCACGCCTGAAGTCTTCAAGGAACAAGCTAAGGAGACTGAGAAACCAAAGGCCGCAAAAAAGTAAC
This sequence comes from Lathyrus tuberosus, assembly GCA_022829125.1. Classification (NCBI taxonomy): domain Eukaryota; kingdom Viridiplantae; phylum Streptophyta; class Magnoliopsida; order Fabales; family Fabaceae; genus Lathyrus; species Lathyrus tuberosus. The sequence continues at coordinate 7,471,876 of JALAZF010000043.1, forward strand.
CAAGAAGAAAAAGAAAGGAGACATCCAATGAAGAAAAAGTAAGCCAAGAAGAAAGAGAAAGGAGACATCCAGCCTGCGCGCAAAAGTACCAGGCTTAGGGTCTAATGGGTATCATACAGAAGCTAGCCTAGTCTTGCCTCCCCTTGACACTTGACAATGAGGACACTGTCCTTACTTTAAGTTTAGGGGAGAGGAAGATAAGCTTGACCTTCTCTCTTTCTTTCCCCTATCTTCTATTTTTTGGTTCTGCTTATGTTAGGATAACAATTTGCTGGGATGTTTGCTATGTTTGTTTGGATAATTGCTAAGTATTTTGGTATTTTGGAGACGTGTTTTGGCTAAAGATTAATGTTCGGATAATTAACTCAGCTGGTTTATGCTAAATTTCTTTTTGCGTAGCTTATTTTTTTTTCATATTCAATTTGCATGAGTAGTTTTTTTTTTAGGATAACTGAGAGTTTAGTAAAGAACAACCAAGGATTAGAAAAAATATTCTTTTTAGTGCTCAGAATAAAAAACTGGATGATGACTTTGCCTTTGAAAGCAAAGCCAAGTTATTACCTAGGGTGTTGTTGCAAAAGGAATCTGATAACTTCTGACCCGCCTCCGCTAGTCTGCGGAATTAGTACAAATAAATTTAGAAACTTATTTGTTGGAAATTGAGAAGCAAGTATAAACCTTAGGGAATTACTCTGGAAAGATGAACTGATTTTGATAAAGATTTAGACTCTTCACACAAAAAGAGCACACCCCAATCGTTGCAAATGAAACACGCAAAGTGTGCAAAAAGGTGGCAAAGATCACTCTTGTTTAAAAGTTCATGTGCCCGAAACTGGAGGAACAACCAACATATTCATCATAATAGCCAGTTAGACTCATTACAAGTGAGATCCCGTTGAGTGAAAATGTGGAGTGTTGAGCTAAAAAAAAGAAAAGGAAAAAAATTGGAAAGGGTGTGATCTAGGGTCTGAAAGTCAAAAGTCAATAGAAAAGTCGGAACAAAATTCCACCTTAAGACCCAAGAGGAAGAAAACTTAATTCACAAAAGTACTCAAATTTGAAGACTAGTGGCGTGACAGTAGGTTTCTAATCACTTTGGTAATAAGATTTTTTGGGCTAAATACAGGATGAGTTGCGCCAATTATTTCCCTACCCAGGCTATCCATCCAGTAAATGACTGAGCCTCTTCACTAATGTGATCCTACTTTGTTCTTGAAAATCTCTCTTGTCAATCATTGTCCCGTCACCTAAGGACGGGCGATAGTTCAAGTTTGGGGGAGTGATAACGCTATTTTAGTGTGTCATGATGACCCATTTTATCGTAGTAATTCAATTAGGTTTAATTAGGATTTATCTATATTTTGCTTGTTTTAGTATGCTTTTACCTTAAGTGCACTAGGTGCACCTTTTATGGTTTATTGTGTGTTTTTGTCTTAAAGAGAATCTGATAAAGGCAAGCTGAGGCATGACACCTCAAGACACAGTCTGGAGCAGAACGAAGATATAAGGAAGGAAGATGTTAAGTCTTGTTAGCTGCAAATTCACCAAGAGCATGGAAGGATGTCTATCACTAGGGCATACGTGGCAAGGGTTCATTTCAAGAAGGAGTTAGAGCATCAAGATAAAGATCAAAGAAGCTAGAGGACAAAAGGTGGTACAGTGGGTACCACGCCTGCAAAAGCGCATCCAGCACCACCCGCCGTCTGCTCTGCGCCACTACCTACTGCAGCAGCCTGCCAAAGACACCTTGTCTCCCAATGCTGTCTGTACCTGATAACTTGTTCACGAAGGGAGAAGGGACAGCTGGATTTTTTAGTGATTTGACATGGATTGAACCTTATTTTCATCAAAACCCCATGATCCAAGACCCATCAACTTCCACACTCATGCTCAAAGTCTATAAAAGCAAGCCTTGTTCATCAAAGAGAGGGAGACCACGAGCCAAAAATCACACATTCATATTTTCAGTATTAGTTTATTTTACTTCGAGGATTAAGAAGATTTAGAGAGTTTTCTTCTTCCCATCTAATCCTGTATTTACTGCTTGGAGTTGTCGTGACTGAAAAGGTTTGTTGTTGTTTACCCAACGCAAGGGATCTTCAAGTTATTACTAGGTTGTCATTTCTTTTACATAATTTTGCTAAGAATATGTCATCCTGTAGTTTCATTCCAGTAGTTGGTACTCAGCTCATTATGAGCTAAATTCGTATTTGACGAGCAAAGTGAAGTTAATATAAAGTTGTTTTTATGTTGAAATGATGTGTTGAATAATGTCTTATTTTGTTATGTGTTTTTATTCTATACACCTACTTCTTAGAATGGTCAACTTAGAAAAAGGTACAAGCATGCTGCTGAGAGAAATCCAACATGTGTATTTCATAACAAAAGTGGTTAATAAAGTAGGATAGAGATATTCACGTAATTCAATTTGCTTACTGATAAGAAGTTGAGACCATAAAGATTTTCAGAATTAAAACCAGACGCATTTTAGGGTTATAAGTGAGGCTTAGAGATTTGTTCCCTTGCCCTAGTTATGCATGCTTTGATGTTGTAGAGATACACCACTAGATCACGTTGTGACCTTTTGAAGCACGACACTTCACATCATGGATACATTTTAACAATAACATATTAATGGATCTTAGCTCATCAATCATTCTCTCTGATATCTTATCCTTTCTTATTTGGTATTTAGTTTGTTGTGTGAATTTCTTGCTGCTGTTATTATTATTATTTTGTTACCTTGCTCATACTAGTTTTAAACAAGAGCTGAATACTTTAAAGTTCAAAGCTACATCAAATCCACTCTCTGTGGGTACAATCTTTTATTTCATTACTTGTTGCAATCAAACATACATGTATACTTGTATGTGACACATTTGCTTTAAAACAAATATCATAAAGTAAACACTTAGAAAGTAGATGAAGTTGTCCTGAGATGCATCCTATCTTGAGCTATGTAACAAAGTCAATTATGATTCCTCTAGCTTCCCTCTTTTTTCCATGACTAATGGGATGTTATTAAAAAAGGGAGAATTTGGTTACCCCCCAATTCATGTTTCAAACTCCTTTTGCTAAAAGAACATAATGAAACCCCAATTGGAGGACATGTTGGGGTAATAAAGACCCTTAAGAGACTCTCTGCAAATTTTTATTGGGATGCAATGCAACAAGACATCAAGGATTTTGTGGCGCATTGTATTGTTTGTCAATAGACTAAGTACATCACTACTAAGCTTAATGGACTTTTACAGTCTCTGCCTATTCCAACTAATGTGTGGGAAGACATTTCACTTGACTTTGTCACCGATCTGCCTGTTTCTGGAGGATTTTCAGTTCTGTTCGTGGTGGTTGATAGATTCTCCAAGGTGGTGCACTTGGGAGCCTTACCGCCTCACTTTACAGCCTACAAAGTGGCTGAATTATTTTTGAATATGGTTTGCAAACTTCACGGTTTACCTAAGAGTATTGTGTCCGACCATGACCCCATTTTCATCAGTAAATTTTGGGCTGATCTGTTCGAAGTTTAGTGGGACTTTGTTGAGAATGATCTTTTCTTACCACCCGCAGATTGACAGACAAACTGAAGTCACTAATCGTACCATCGAACAATACTTGCGTGCTTTTATACATGACAAACCATCATTGTGGCACAAGTTTCTGCCTTGGGCAGAATATCATTACAATACTTCCTTCCATACTTCAGCAGGAACGACTCCGTATCATGTGATTTACGAGAAACCTACTCCCGTAGTTCCTATGTATGTGGGGGTGCATCGGATATAGTTGCAAGTGATGTTATGCTAAGTGACAGAAAAGATATTTTGCAGCAGCTGCGTGCTAATTTGGCCAAAGCTCAAAAACGCATGAAGAATGTGGCAGACAGTAAGAGGCAAGATGTTGAATTTGAGGTCGACTCTTATGTTTATGTGAAACTCCAACCTTATAGGCAGTCCTCCCTATCCAAAGCCAAGTACAATAAGTTGAACAAGCATTATTATGGGCTCTTTCGCATCGTGGAACGTCTGGGCCCAGTGGCTTATAAATTAGAACTCCCTTCATATGCCAAAATTCACAATGTCTTCCACTGTTCTCTGCTGAAACTTTATTTGGGCCCAATTCCACCAGCAGACTTTTTGCTACCACTGGAATCTGTTGATAATCACCTCGTGATTACACCTTTGGCTGTCTCAGACTCTCGTGTTGCTACTATTAATATACAACATCAGCAACAAGTTCTGGTTCAGTTGCAAGGCTTACCTCCTGAAGATACTTCATGGGAAAAATGGAGTGAATTGCAACAATGTTACAACCTTGAGGACAAGGTTGAATTTGAAGGGGGAGGATATTGATACGGATCCCATTGCTGGCCCAATTACTCAGCCCATTGTTGGCAATACTAGGCACAATCGTACTAGGAGAATTCCAGCGAGGTTCCAGGATTAGATTTGGTGACTCAACATATCTAGTAAAGATTTGCATATCTTTCTGTTAGCATATTTTCCCTTTTTGTTAAGCATCTTTTATTCTCCTATGCTATTGTACTAAGCTATCCATATATAAGCTTGTACTATCTTTTATGGGTTTATAATGAAATAACTGGTATTCTATTCCCCACTCTATTTTCTGCTTTAGGAGGTCATCAATCCTCAAATTCTGATTCGTATTATTGGTGCTTTCATTGTGTGTCCTTTTGTCAAACTCAGATTTCTTATGTCTATGTGAAACTCCAACATTATAGGCAGTCCTCCCTATCCAAAGCCAAGTACAATAAGTTGAATAAGTGTTATTATAGGCCCTTTCGCATCGTGGAACACTTGGGCCCAGTGGCTTATCAATTATAGCTCCCTTCATATGCCAAAAATCACAATGTCTTCCACTGTTCTCTGCTGAAACTCTATTTGGGCCCAATTCCACCAGCAGACTTTTTGCTGCCACCAGAATCTATTGATAATCACCCTATGATTACACCTTTGGCTGTCTTGGAATCCCGTGTTGTTACCATTAATGGACAACAGCAGCAGCAAGTTCTGGTTCAGTGGCAAGGCTTACCTCCTGAAGATACTTCATGAGAAAGTTGGAGTGAATTGCAACAATGTTACAACCTTGAGGACAAGGTTGAATTTGAAGGGGAGGATATTGATACGGATCCCATTACTGACCCAATTACTCATCCCATTGTTGGCAATACTATGCCCAAGCGTACTAGGAGAATTTCAGCAAGGTTCCAAGATTAAATTTGGTGACTCAACATATCTAGTGAAGATCTGCATATCTTTCTGTTAGCATGTTTTCCCTTTTTTGTTAAGCATCATTTATTCTCCTATGCTATTGTACTAAGCAAACCATATATAAACTTGTATTATCTTTTATGGGTTTATAATAAAATAACTCTTATCCTATTCCCCACTCTATTTTCTGCTTTAGGAGGTCATTAGTCCTCAAATTCTAATTTGTATTATAAAGTGTATGACTTAAACTAGGACAAGCATATGGCACTGTTGAGGGACCATCAAATGTACCGTATCTACGATCATTGAACGTGATCAAAGTCATGTATGATGTATCTATTACCTTAGTTTAAAAAAGCTTAAAGGTTCCCGAAAGTTTCCTTTCAGACAATTTTTACTTTATACAATTTCAAAACAAAAAGATATAAATTTATTATATATTATAATATATTAAAACAGAATCACAAAACAATTGATTGAAACATAAAATGATGAAGTGTCATTATAAAAAATTATTCATTCATTTGTTATCAAATTTATTGAAACATAACTCCCATTAAACATTAAAAATCATATAAACATCTTTATTATAATATTTGTAACATCATATAAATATATTTTTCACTCATATATTCTCTTACATAATCTTACATTTTGTTTGACATAAAATTTTTATTCAATATATAATTCTATAAATAAAATAAACAAATCAAATTAATATTATGAATTCTTTCAAATCCTAAACACATAATATGAATATTAAATTTATATTATAATTTGTGAATTATAATTGAGACATTGATATGAATCAATCACATATTAAAAGATATATTTTATTTGAAAAGAAAATGCATGCTTATAAATTGAGAGTGACGTCCTTAGTTTAATTTTAAAAACTTAAATAACTATAAAGTAATTTTTTTGTTTTATTTTGATATTATTTGAAAAATAGATGTTTTTTTAAACATTATTATTGTTGTTTTTACTGTACTTTATATAATAACTATTATAAAAGAAGAAACTAAACTATAATTTATTTTGGAAAAACTCTACTTTTTATATGCGAAAAAAATATGAGTGTTTCTTATTACACCACCCTTGTTTCTTAGGCACCACCTGAATTTCCGTTTTTGCCCCCAATTTCCGGATGTGCACATCCGGACGCACTGTTTCTCTAAAATTTTTCAGTTTCTTCCGGATGTGCACATTCGAAAGAATTCCTAATCTGCAAATCCGGAAAAAATCAAAAGAATTTCATAAAATCATTTACTTCTAAATATAATTAAATCCAATATAATTAAAATCCAACATAATTAAACTTAATATGATTTTTTCAATATAATTAAATCCAATTTAATTAAATCTAATATAATTAAAATAAATATGATTAAAATTAATATGATTTTTTCAATATAATTAAATTCAATATAATTAAATTAATTTTAGAAGTAAATACCATATAATTTTAATTATAATTTAGAAGTAAATACCATATAATTTAGAAGTAAATACCATATAATTTTAAATACCAATATAATTAAATCCAATTTTAGAAGTAAATACCATAAAATTTTAAATCCAATATAATTAAATTAATTTTTTCAATATAAAAAAATCATTTAAAATTAAATACCATATTAATCATATTAATTATATTGAAAAAAATTAATCATATTAAATATCATATTAATTTTAATTAATATAGATTTTAATTATATTGAATTTAATTATATTGAAAAAATGATATTAATTTTAATTAGATTGGATTTAATTATATTTAGAAGTAAATGATTTTATGGAATTCTTTTGATTTTTTTCAGATTTGCAAATCAGGAATTCTTCCGGATGTGCACATCCGGAACATATCAGCGTTTTTTAAAAATGTGGTACGTCCGGATGTGCAAATCCAGAATCTGGGGGCAAAAATAAAATTTCACATTGTGCCTAAGAAACTTGGGTGGTGTATTAAGAAATCCCCAAAATATATAGTAGTAAAATATATACACATAGTAAAAAATTGTTGCATACGCTATTATATTTTAATTTCAATTCATAGTGACTTATCTTTGAAAATTTTATTTATTCTACCAATTAATATATATATAAAAGTCATAAACTACTTCTACAATTTTATGCTAAATATTTTAGCACGTCAAATTCTTTGAATATAGAAAAAAATTTAAAAATGAATTCATTCTTCTCTAAAATTTACTTAAATGTTTTCATTTGAGATATGCAATAGAGTCAACACATAAATTTTCATTGGTAAAAATATATTTAAGTTATAATATATGACATAAATTTATCATTAAAAGATGATATTCTAACAATATAAATTTTTTTTTTTTAAGAAAATAGATTATAACAACAAAAAAATACATCTTTAAATTGAGTCGTCAAAGTTTAACATGTTTATATTATATAAGATATCATGTGTTTAGGGCATGTACTATTACTTTTTTTAAAGAATCTATTTTATTCTTGAGACAAAAAAATATCTATTTTATGTTACCTAAACCTGTAAGTCATATAAATTTTGTTTAAAGGATTAAAAAGTAGTGTTATATTTATGAATATATCTAATTTTAATGTTAAATGAATATCAATATTAATTTTGCATCTAAATAAAATTTCTTCTATCAATTTTATGATACTTGATAAGTTTTTTACCAAGAAAAAAAGAGAACAAATGTTTCTTTTATAAATTTCACTTTGATATTATAATTAAAGTTACACTTAAAGTCAGCATAAAATTTTTTATTAATAAAAATATTTATAAGTTTTAATGTATATAAAACTCTCATTTAAACTCGTGATTGTTCGCTAAAAACACATGTGAACACTTGCACAATCACATTGTGCAACTGCGAACACCCTTCAACAAATTCATCTTATGTAGTTCCATCGTCCCACGTTCATTGAGATGATCCAAGCACATGTGCCACAATTAGGTTGCATCATTATCAGTTTCAACAGATGCTACATCACCCTTAACTGTACCCCCTAACAACTTATAAATGTAACTTGTAGTCCTCTTTTCTGTTATCATTGTCATTGCATCATTGCTAACACTCATGATGTCTCTATCTCAATCTAGCAACAATGAATAACCATTCGCTTAGAGAGTACCCAGAGAAATCAAATTCTTCTTCAATTCTGGAACATAACACACCTCACTCAATGTGTGCATGCTACCATCATCCAAATCAATTTATATTTGCCTCTTTCCAGTGATGGTACAAGTTTTATCATCACCTAAATAAATAAAACCAAAATCACCTGATTTAAAAGATTTTAACCTCTCTCGGTGCTGAGTCATTGGTAGAAGCACCCAAAATTAAAGATTCATGCATCAATGCACATTGTAAATGAAACACAAAGCTAATCCTCTTCACTACGAGAACCGTCAAACTGAACTACATTTGTTGAACTAGTGTTGTCTGACTTGTTTGGACAATCCCTCTTCCAATGGCCATTTTGCTTGCCACCATAAAATTCTGCTATTTTTCTGTCCTTGGACTTAAACCTCTTTTGTTTTTCACAATACATTGCATTACCCTTACCTATGCCACTGTCTTAACCTCCCTTCAGAAGCAAACCTTCAGTTGAATTTCCTCCACCTTCCTATACACTTTGGTGACATTGTGCGTGTTGTAAAAGGGTGGAATAAATAGAATCCAATGTGATTTTTTCCTTCCCGTATGTGAGAGTGGTCACCAAGTGATCATAAGATCTTGGTAAAGAGCACAACAAAGTAATGGCTTTACCGTCATCATCAACCTTCGCACTAAATTGTGTCCAATTAGTGGGGATGTTGTTGAGAGCATTGACATGAGCCTTCAAATCGCCTCCTTCTTGCATCTTCAAGCTATATGGACACTGCTTTGCGAACAACTTTTTCATGAGCGTCTTGGACATGTACTGATTTTCTAATTTATCTGAAACATCCTTTGGAGTTATGAGGTCTGGGATATGATTCATCATGTTAGCGAAAACGTAAAGTCTTGTTAAACCTGTAACCTTCTTCTTCATCTCGTTCCATCTAATGGTTTTGATGTTCACCTGTTTCTCATCAAGAAGCGCCTTCTGTAAACCTTGTTAAGCCAACAAATCCTTAACCTTCATTTGCCATAAATTGAAATTGTCCGCTCCGTCAAATCGAGTCACTTCAAATATCGCACCTCCAAGATTATGTGTATTTATGTCTTGTGAATTATATTGGATTACAGTGTTACGAGTCATGCATATAATATCAGGTTTTTGTTTATCTAAAACCCTAATTCCTAATTATATTGAATTATTTAAATTTTTATTGTTATGTTTTGTTATAAATCGAACAATTTAACTATGTAATAATATATTAATAAGATATTTAATTTTAAATAATATATGTTATTGACAAATTAGTACTCATATCATAATATCTGTTATCCATTATAATATATTAAATCAGATTCACAAACTATTTTGTTGACAAATCATTATTTAGTTTGCCACATCATTAAAAATTTGATGTGACACTCTTCAAAACACAATATTATAAATCTTCTCTTATTCATTGTAAAAATAAGTGTAATATTTCATGTATAAATCTCATTTAATTAAAAGACTTCTATTTTGATATTCCATTAGTCATCTTCTTCTATTCCTCTAACTTAAAATCTATTATACTCATTGATTTATTTCCTTTGCATCAAGACACATATTATTATAAGTTACATACACATAAAAATTATATATTCACCATTAATCAAAACTCAAACTATTAAACTTTCATTCTATTTTCTATTACACACACTTATTTTCTTTATATAAAAAAAGCTAAATTAATCATTTTTCAAATAACTTGATAAAAAGACTAAATTAATCAATTTTCCAATAACTTGATTAAACAACTAAATTAATCAATTTTCAAATAACTCGATAAAAAAATTATGAGATATGAATTATTTCATTAAAAAATTAAATATTAAATATATGGATATTAAATTAGAGCCACAAACTATTTTGTTGACAACTCATTCTTTAATTGGCCACATCATTAATAATCTAATGTGACACTCTTTAAAACACAATGTTCTAAAGCTTCTCTTATTCAATGGAGAAATAAGTGTAACATTTCATGTATAAATCTCATTTAATTACATATTCAACATTAATCAAAACTCAAACTATTAAACTTTCATTCTATTTTCTATTACGCACGCTTATTCTCTGTAAAAAAACTAAATTAATCAATTTTCAAATAACTCCATAAAGAAACTAAATTAATAGATTTTCCAATAATTTGATAAACCAACTAAATTAATCAATTTTCAAATAACTCGATATAAAAACTTTCAGATCTGAATTATTTTCTAAAAAATACATTAATCAATTTGTAAATAACTCGAAAAAAAATTATTTCAAAAAAAATTCAAAAATATTATTTAAAATTATAATTGCAAATTAATATTACAAAATTAAACCATAATTTTTCATCTATCGTTGATAATTATTTACATAAAAATATCCTATAATGTATTAATAAATTGAAAATAATTGATGTCTAAGATTTTTTGGCAAACTGTTTTCTATTCACTTACTCAATTAGGATACAAATTATTACAAGTGAATACCAAAATTGACGTATCTCAACAACCTGAGAGATATAGCCTATTTATAGGCTACTAAGTTAACTTAAACAACAAGCTAACCTAAACAATTGGATCTATAACACAAGGCCCAATTCGACATTAAAATTCGACATTACATACTAGAACTAACTTCGACTACAACATGTAACACTTCGACATCAACATGTGAACCAGCTTCGACTTCATGCTTGCCTCCTGTCGAAACATGAAAGCTTTCCCCGCTGACAGCACTAGAGTTTGATCCAATATCTTACAAATCCCCACCTTGGAACAAACTCTACAATAACAGGGAATAAACTAGCTTTTATCATGCAGATTTATCAATTGCATACAGTGGAAAAACTTGCAACTCGACAATGTCTTGGTGATCATATCAGCAACATTGTCATCAGTCGAAACCTTCAGCACTTGGACTTCTCCACGTTCGATTATCTCTCCGACGAAGTGCAGCCTCACATCGATGTGCTTGGTTCGCTCATGATAAGATGAATTCTTCGACAGGTGTATTGCACTTTGACTATCACATTTAACAGTGATAACTCGACCTTGAAGTTTCAGCTCCTTAGCAAAACCTTCAAGCCACAATGCTTCTTTCACAACTTCAGTGAGGCAACAACCTTCTGAAATGTCGCTTTCTAACTGATTGTTGTGCCGAACGTAGTGAACACATATCCAGAAATATATTTTCTGGAATCCATACAACCTGCATAATCAGAGTCGACATATCCTTCGATTTCGAATTTTCTATCATCACCACAGGCTCTACCATAAATTAATACTCTATTTAGAGACCAATTTATGTACCTGAGAATCCACTTCAAAGTTTGTCAGTGTGCCTTTCCAGGATTGGCCTTATACCTGCTTACAAGGCTCATTCCATACGTTATGTCTAGCCTCATACAGACCATAACATACATCAAAGAACCTATTATACTAGCATATGGAATTCTACTCATATAGATTCTTTCAGCTTTAGTACTCGGACTTTGAGTAGTACTAAGCTTAAACTGAGGTTTTGTCGGAGTCACAACATGCTTTGAATTCTACATAAAACTTGTCGAGAACCTTTCGTAGGTATGTCTCTTGAGATAAGCATAACTTCGACTTCTTTCTATCTCTCCAAATGTCAATCCCAAGAATCCTAGTGGAAGCTCTCAGATCCTTCATTTTAAACTCCTTACTGAGTTCACCCTTCACCATCATTACATCCTCGACACTATTGCTAACTTTGAGGATACCATCCACATAAAGCAACAAAATAATAAGTGAGTTTCTAGGTCAAAATCTGAAGTAAACATAGTGATCCAACTGGCTCCTAGTGAAACCAATGTGTGTCATAAACTTGTCGAATCTCCTATTCCACTATCGAGGAGATTGTTTCAGGCCATACAAAGACCTATTCAGCTTGCACACATAATCTTCCTTATCCTTTTCTGCATGTCCTTCAGGTTGTCGCATCAGGATCGTTTCATCTAGATCACCAAACAAGAAGGTTATCTTCACATTCATTTGTTCAAGTTCCAGGTTGAACTTCGCCGCCATTGCTAACAACATTCTAATGGATCTATGCTTTACAATAGGTGAGAACACATCATTGAAGTCAACACCTTCTTTTTTACTGAACCCCCTAGTAACCAACCTTGCCTTAAAGCGCTTCGACATCATTCTTTCGATTCCTTCCTTGACTTTGAAAATCCACTTACAACTGACTAATCTGGTTCTTGCAGGTTTCTTAATCAGCTCTCAAGTGTTATTATCATGAAGGGATTTCATCTTGTCATCCATGGCTTTTAGTCATTCAGTCTTGTTTCGACTCCTCATAGCTTCCTTGTAGTCTCTAGGTTCTTCCTCAAGTACCTCACTTGCAGAGATTAAGGCAAAAGATATAAGATCTGCATAACCAAGTCTCTGAGGTGGCATGATAACTCTTATCGACCTATCTTTTGCTAGTAGGTAGTCATCGACAGTTTCCTCAATCTCTTCAGCATCTAGCTCTTCTTCTTCGACTTCATCTGGGTTATGCACTTCAGCATCACTATACTCCACCTCAACAGGAATCTCTACCTGTTCCAGCTCCTCTTCAGAGATTTATGCACTTTGACCAGCATCACCAGTTTTCTTGAACGCCATCTCGACTTCATTGAAAACTACATCACAACTTGTAATACATCTTCCGTGACCTGGTTCTAGGCACGACGACCTATAGCCTTTGACACCCTTAGGATATCCAAGGAACATGCATCTCAGAGCTTTAGGTTAGACCTTGTCTTGCCTAATCTGAGCATAAGCTATACAGCTAAATACTCTTAGTTTTTCGAGATCTGGTGGTTGACCCGACCAAACTTCTTCAGGTGTCATCATTCCTAAGGCAGTCGATGGACATCTATTTATCAGATAAGCTGTTGTCGAAACAACCTCCTCCTAAAACACCTTCCTCAATCCAACACCAACCAACATGCATCTACCCCTTTCAAGGATTATTCGATTGAATCTCTCAGTTAAGCCATTTTGTTGAGGAGTACCTGCTACAGTCTTATGCCTTACAATCCCAGACTCGACACAGTAGTTGTCAAAAGCTTCATTGCAAAATTCAAGGCCATTATCGGTTCTCAACCTCTTAACCTTTCTGTCAGTTTGAGTTTTGACCAAAACCTTACAACTTTTGATATTCTCAAAAGTTTCATCCTTAGTCTTCTGAATGAATACCCATAACTTTCTGGAATAGTCATCAACTATGGATAGAAAATACCTTGCACCTGAATGTGAAGGATTCCTTGCAGGCCCCCAGAGATCACCATGAATGTAATTAAGGGATCAATGTGTTTTTGGTTTACCTTTGTTAAACTTCACTCTACAGGATTTGCCAAAACACAAGGTTCACAAAACCCCAACTTCTCGACTTTGTCACCACCTAGCAGGTTCTGTTTCCTCAATTCGACCAGGCCTTTATCGTTGACATGGCCCAATCTCATGTGCCATAATTCGGTCTTCGACACCGGTTTCGTGGATGAAAAATCTGCTGAACCACTTACAACCTCATTCTCAAGGGTATACAAGCCTTGTTTCTTCACGCCTCTCAAGACTTCCTTCGACCCCTTCATGACTTTCAAGATACCTTGCTCTTCTTTGAAGACATATCCTTTCTTGTCGAATTCACCAAGAGAGATCAAATTCCTCTTAATATTAGGCACATACCTAACACCACTCAATAGCCTTATTGACTCATCATGGCGCTTGAATCCCACAGATCCAATACCTGCAATCTTGTAAGCTTTATTATTTCCCAGCCACACTCATCCACCATCTTGATCACATAATTCTTCAAACATATTCTTGTTTTGAGTCATATGCAAAGTACATCCTGAATCCATAATCCACTATTTGCAAGAGTTGTTGCTCGACACCACAAGGACATCAGATGATTTATAATGATCTTGCACAATATTTGCATTTCCATTGTCCTTATGTAATACCCTAATTTTTACCCCTAAGATCCCACATGTCCTTTTGCATTTCATACCACAAACAAAATCACACATTGGTTCCCTCTTTTGTAGGATTGTACCTTGCAGGGATCTTTGAGTATGTGTGTGTGTATTTGTTAGCTGTTTTTTTGCTTAATTTGTTTATATTTACTAACCATTAATTAAAATCCAAAAATATTTTTGTTTTCTTTCACTAACATTTTCAGGGGAAGAACAGGTTAAAAATACCAAAACAACAGTCCCTCGACTCGAATGAATTTCATCTGAACAAAGTCAAAGTTGATCCACAATTAACTCAAGAATCATCTGATCGATTTAATTGATTATTATTCCAAGAAACTCCAAGGTTCATGTGTCTATTTCCATGTCTTCTTTGACGAGCAAAAGAATCGAGCCAGAACCACAACAGTACAACAAAATTCTCATTTTTCACAAATTTTGTACTGAGTAACCGGTTAGCAGATATGCAGTAACCGGTTACCCTCGTGAAAATTTGAAAAATGGTGGCAAATTCAAATTCAGAAATTGGCACCAGTCTCAGACCTTGATCACATTTGGAATATTCTAGACCACCTCATTTTAATTCCCCTACATCACTTTGATCATTTTCCACCATGCACCTTCACTAATCACCATTCTTTTGATAATTCCCTCCAAATTTGAATTCCAAACCTAATTTTGATCATCCAAGCCTAATTCCAAACAACCAAATTTCCCAAGCCTAAACTCTATAAATTGAGGCTATATTTCATTCATTCTTCAAGCTTTTGATAGCCAATAAACCTCTTGCAAATTCTCTCCCCAACCACAAAATTCACTCAAAGCTCACATTTCTTCTTTTGAAAGTTAACAAGAATTCACATTGAATCTTGTTCGAATTTAAGCTAAACCTTCATCTAAACTTGTTTTCTTCATCAATTCTCATAGATCAAGGCTGTGGTGTTTGGATCTTGAAGCAATTTGAAGGAATTTTCAGATTTGAAGTGGTAATTCATCTTTCACCATTGTTGAAGCTTCATCTTCATCTTCCATGATGTAGATCTTTTGAGATCTTTGTTACTTGATCCTTTGGATCTAGTAATTGTGTTTAATTGTTGGTTTTTGCTTTTATTTTACTTTAAATTTCGTGCAATTTCAGTTCCATGATCACAAGGTGTTTGTAAAAAGTTTTGAAAGTGGATCATGCTGACTTTTGCACAATTTTCTGCATTTTGGTGCAGAGTAACCGGTTAGCATATATGCAGTAGCCGGTTACTCTGTGTTAATTTTGAAAAACTGCGCTTATTTTGAACTAAGTAACCGGTTAGCAGATATGCAGTAACCGGTTACTTTAAAACAGAATGCACATTTTGGCTTGTTTTTGGGATTGTTTTGGTTCCTTTTCCACTTTCTTCCCTTTTCTTTTGTTCTTAGCCTTAGATCACATAATTGTGTTGTTTAATTTGGCTTTCTCTTCATCTATTTCACTTTCCTTTTTATCGCTGAAAGTCTTATGGGTCATGGAATTTCCTTGTTGAATTCTTGATCAAGACGAGATCGTTACCTTCTTTTCTTTTCGTGCGGTATTGCTTTCGGATGACGATCTACATATCGTTCATCTAGCATGCATTAGCACAAAGATCTATTGACCGACCTCATTGTAGGGTAATTACTCCCTAAATTGCACGGCAATTGCTTAACATAGTGCAACATTTGTCCCTCTTTATCCAATTTGGAATTTGAACTTTCGTGGTCCGGACCTTGATTGGTCGCGTCAACCCAATGTTGATTAAATTTTTGCATTAGGTCCATAATCGTTGAAACATGGCGTTGTAGAGGCTTTGGTTTTACCAATCTTCTGCCAAGTTCATTAACCTTGGCCTAAGTGTATTGTTTAATCACTATTGTTCAAAACGCGAAACAGAATAATCGGTGAAGGCTTATGGCACTAGAGCCTTGTGCTACTAACCACTAACTTCTAACTTTACATTTCCTTCTCGCTCCCTATCTCTCTTTATTTTTTATGCTTTACGCCATTTTATCATATCATGTTTATGTTTATGTCATTTTTCTTTTGTCCACTTGGACCATATTATCTTGTGCTTTGTTTTTCTTTTGTCCATTTGGACTCAAAAACATTAATAAAGGATTAAACCACTAAAAGACTTGTGCTCTTAATTAATGGACTATGACCACTATCCTTTGCATTGGCGGACCTATACTCTTGACTATGGACTTATGGACTTAGAATTAGGATCTTAACCTATGCTTGGGAGTTTGTGATGGAAAACCTTGGATTTTGGATACTTGGAGTCCTCTTTTGAAGACTTATTTTGAATCAAGACCAAATCAAAAAGGGAAAAAAATGCTTATGCTATGGAGCTTGTCCATGTCGTTAGATCTTTCTTATCCTTAGCTTTTATTTTATGCACTAGGATAGTCACTTCTTCTCCACGCCTTCTTCAATTTTCAAAATCTCCTATCTTTTTTCAAAACCTTCTTGTTTTCAAACTTCAAAACCGCTTTCATAATAAAACCTTGACTTTGGTCAAGTGATTTTTAAACTTAATTTTCTTTAATAAATGTCAATCCATGTTAATCATATTTTGACCATTTCAAAAAGATATAAAAAATACAAACCTCATCAAACTCTTTTTGTGCTTTGTGCACCTTTTCCTTTTTAACTTTCTCATAAGTTTAGACATGATTCATTTCTTTAAGCGGAATTATTCGCTTGGAAATGACGACTTGTCTTTACACTTAAAATCTACCATAACAAACAAATTTCATTCTTTGTACCACGAACTACGAGGTTTTGATCCTACATTGCACATCATGGGTATGTAGGCATGAGGTGATAAGTCTCTCCAAACACAAAAATATTAAAAAATATTTCTCCTCTCATCTCCCCAATCTTTTTTTTATCAAGCAAACCTTTTCAGACCAAAAAGCAGTAGATATTTCAAAGGGTTCCTATAGAGTACTATAGACATTTTGGGTGATAATACCTTCCCATTGCATAACCAACCCCCCTTACCCATTTCTCTTTGTCGTTTTTAGCTTTTGCTTTTTTAGACTTCTTAGGATTTATTCGCTCTTTTTTCCTTTTCCTTTGTGGAATAAATAAAAGTGTGGTGGCGACTCTTGCTTTATGAGTTAAGTTAATCAATAGCTTACACTCACAAATTTGCCCGCTACAGAAAAGTGGCGACTCTGCTGGGGAAAATTGCTCCCTTGAGGGGTTTAGCCTACTTTGATTTTATTTACTGCTTTTTGTTTGATTTTCTTGTTACTTGTTTGTTCTGTTTGGGAGTTCCTGTGTGTGTGAGATAGGTCCTATACCCGGACCAGAGTGCACTTTGAGATAGGAGGATAGTATAGTCAAGGGAGCTTTGAGGGAGTCGAATCCCGAAAAAGCAGAACTTGAGAATCTATCCACTTGGTGGTTGCCTCTTTGGGATTACTGATGCCGATCGAGTGATCGTTGAAGGCATTACTTTTTCCATAGAAGCCTATAACACTGAGGACTGTAGTAACCCTTAACCCATCTTAGCCTTTTTAGGATCGTAGCGCGGAAGCTATGAGGATGCAAATCCGACTTAGCTGTCACGCGATTCTACACTCAGGTTAGATTCTCTTGAAGATAACTACCAACCTCCGAGTAAATCGGTGCGCTGGTGTGTCTGATAGTGGACTGTGGACCCTAGGCACTCTGTTAGAACCGCTGTTTTCTGCAGGTACAATAAAGACAAAACCTTAGTACACATCTTTGTGGGATTGGTTCTTACCCTTGGCTTCATGCTCGTGACTTGAAACCTTGACCCATGTGCCTTGTGTGATCTTATTTGTGGTTATTGCATCCATGCATCCATACATTCATCATCTCAGCCGTTTTCAAGGAAAACAACTCAGACTATTGCAAATATGGACAAGGCAAATGTCCCTTTAGCAAAAGTTTTGAATAAAAGTTGTGATACTCATATACTTGATGCTTCCCATGTTTGTAATAATCTGGTTGATTTCCTGAAAACATAAAATAAAATAAGAAAGTTACATTCATCATTTGCATACATGCAGTTCCCTAAACACATACTCATTTGTCCTTCTGTCCTTGTACTAGTCAGCTGATTTTATGGCATTCGTACCAAGTTTGAGGTAGTTACTGAAGGAACATGGAGAGAACAAAAGATGATGATCTCATGTCAGGCTTTACAGTGATGACCAATATGATGTATGATTCTCCTCTAGAACACGATGTTCCACAAGTGGTTGTTCCTACTCGATCCCGACCTGTGCAAAATAATCTGGTTGGTCAAGTTGTTGAAAAAGATTCTCGATTTTCGAGGTATATGCCAAATCCTCAGAATGTCCACCCTGTGACAGAGATGATTGATCTTAAAGTTATGGAAACGAAGGAAGGACTTCGTGATATCAGTGAGGAATTGAAAATGTTGACAAGACCCAATGCATCTAGTTTTAAGGCTCATGACTTGTGCCTGGTTCCGGATGTGGTTATTCCTCCGAAGTTCAAAATACCTGTCTTTGAAATATACAAGGGAGTCAGCTGTCCAAGGAACCATTTGACGATGTTCTGTCGAAAGATGGCAGCTCATGTCGACAACGATAAGTTGATGATTCACTGCTTTCAAGAAATTTTATATGGAGGATCTTTGATGTGGTATACGAAACTGAAAAGGGACCATATTCAGTCTTGGGAAGACCTAGCTGATGCTTTTGTAAAACAATATGACTACAATTTGGACATGGCTCCAGATAGTGATGAATTGATGAGTATGAGTCAGAAGGACAGCGAATCCTTCAGAGAGTATGCACAAAGGTGGAAAGAATTGGCAGCCCAAGTTCATCCACCACTCTTAGAAAAAGAACTGTCCAAAATGTTTCTAAGAACGCTATCAGACTCCTATTATGACAGGATGGTAGGCGTTGTACCTCTAGATTTCTCCAAAATTGTGGAAGTCGGAATAAACCTCGAGAATCCCTTTAAATGTGGAAGGATCCGAGATGTTCCAAATGACCATGCAAGTGAAGAGAAATTTGTATGTGATTCCCAAGTGGAAGAAAATGTTGAAGTTGATGCAATTCAAGATTCTCCTCAGTGCCACAATCAGCAGAGACCTCTGAATAATTCAGAAAGAGAGACTCGTCAGTTTGATTCAATTCTAATGACTTACAGTCAATTGTGGTCTTATTTTGCCTGAAACTCGGTAATGACACCCAGAAAGACCAGAGCCATGAAGTCTCGTCCTCCTTGGTTCAATCCAAATACCAGTTATGAATTTCATGATGGAGTAATGGGGCATCCAATTGAGGAATGCAAGGTATTTCAGGAAAAGGTTCAAGAGATGATTGATGATGAGGTATTGACCTTTAAGGGAGGAAGCCCATTTGTGAATGGAACGCCTTTATGCTGATATTAGTATAGTGACCCACAGTGGTTGTATGTTTACTTCTGTGTCTCCCAAGAAAGTTGATAATGTTTTTTCAAGCTCAAGCTGACATAGTTTCCTCAGATCTTCAGTTCATTTACTGCATTTTCATTTGTAATCTTTTATGATTGTTATTGATTTGTTTGCATGTAGAACTTGTTTGTTTTGAATATTAATCTTAATGCAATGAGTATGTTTATCTTGAAGTAATCCATTCGCATTCGCTCGTAATTTGTTTCCTGCATTTGCAATACTAACTTCTTGCTTAAACTCTTGGAGGGAGGATGATGAAGTAAAAACGCAAAATTTCTGGTTGTGTGCTTTTGAATAAGACCCTGCTGATGATGTAAGGCATTGTTTCAAATTCCCAAACACCGGAGATATAAGGAAGATAATCCCTTGTTAACCCCTTTGAGTCTTGAAGTAGGAGTTTCTTTTCTAAATGAAAAAACCCTCACATTTAACCTTGGGGCAGGGTAGTCTTTAGTTAATTTGACCAAGTGTCCAAAATTCAAAAGGAGTGTGCATCTAAGGAAACCACAATGGTTATTCCTCATCCTTGAAAAAAAAGGCAGTCATAACCCTTTCAAATAAGCCAATGTCACGTGATTTGTTCAAAAAAAAAAGAAAAAAAAAGCCCGCTAAGTCGAAAAATTGAAAAACAAGTGACTTAGGCAAAAAAAATTGGGGCATCCCGCTGGACATCAAAAATTCAAAAAAAATCAGTCCAGGTAAAATTAGGGAAAAATAAAATGAAAATGTGAAAATCAAGAATAAAAGAAAAATTCTCATCAAAAGAACAAATCTTTGTGTGACTACCAAGTCAAAAGACAAAAAGGGTGATTGTTATTCCCCGAAAAAACCTCATTGGTTCTTAAAACATCATTCTCATTGGTTCCACAACCGTCACAAAATCCCTTTGAGAGCTTGAACATTTAGGTCAAATTATCTGAATATAGGACTGAAGAACATCACGGAGAATAGGTGGGTACAAATAAACTTTAAGCCTAAAAATCCTTTTTTCTGAAAACCGTGAACCAAGGCCATGTTTCAACCCTCAAAAGACCTAATTGAAGCAAGGTTTATTTTGAGAGCATACTACAAACGAGATAGCGTTCTTGACTCCCATGAGTTGCGCTAAAAGATCTTTGTTGGTATTGCATGTGCATTCAAAAATCAATGTCGTATCTAAACTAGTGATTCATTCATAAGGTTTTGCACCATCTTTTCAGTAAAAAACTTCAAGATTAACATGTCTGTTGCATTAGAATTATCATTCTCAAAATTGACATTTTCTGCTTGCATACATTTGTTTGACATCATGGAAGCTTACATTTGAGCATCAGTGATGAGCTTAATCTTTTGAGGCCTGAAACTCTGATGAGAAATTGGCAAATCATTTCAAGAATGATCCTATCTAGGGTCATGTTGCTTGAAGGCTTTGCAAACTTGTTTTCCCAGTTGACGCTTTCACAAGGGGCAAAGCTGGAAGACTCTATTGATTGAAGAATGTGCAAAGTTCAGTTAATCTGGGGCAGTTACGTCGAGATTCGATGAATCTCTACAAGAGTTTGAAGACACTGGGACAGATTATCTCAAGTCGTTATGGTACAAAGTTTCCTTTTGGTGTAAAATCCTTTGTAGACCATATAGTCTGGGGCAAAAGTTAAATGGTGAATTCAACGCACATAAGCTGATTTGTTCTTGTGGATGTAATCAAGTTGATAATCAGATGATGGATTCCCTCAAGATTGTTGTGAGGTGTTGGACTCTTGAAATCCATTATTCCCTAATTGAGCGCTAGTTTTGGTTTTTCCCGTCCAAGTATTATTTTGGGTATTCCTCCGGCTAAGTCTTGATTCAGATTTCCCCAGCTGAGTATGATTCTATTCTCCAGCCAGGCTATAATCAAGCATTTGTGAAGCTTTGGGGTAATGTTTCCCCTTGATGTGGAATCCTCGCACAGAGTTTTACCTCTCGTTGTGATTGCTTTGATCACTCCCCAAGCAAAAAGTAATGTTAACTTCTTATTCCCCCAATTGGTTGATATCCCCATTAGGGCTTGCTTTATGTGTACTCCTTGACAGGATCTCTTTTGGTATCTCCAGCTTGTTAAGATTAGTCGAGTATTCAGCTGAGTTGTGATGTTTATTCATCCTCTGTTCATCTGTGTGTCTGTTTTGTCAGCATATTCATACTCATACGCATTGCATATGCATTCTTCTGTTGTGCATAGCATTGTTGTTGTTGCATTGTGCATTTTGCATCTGTTTTAGTACTTCCCGACTCTCTATTATTGTTATCCTCCGCAGAGTATGTGTGTGTGTCCTCTCTCCAATAGAGTGTCGACCTTAAGCAGAAAGTGTTTATCCTTTCCAATTCCCCACTGAACTTGTTCCTCGTGGATGATTATTGATTCAGTTCCCTCCCTAGCGTGTTGCCTGGATGGAATTAACCCTCCCTGTTGAGATATATCCTCCTTGGGATGAGTCTTGTTTGACCGTTTCTCTCCAGTTTCTTCCTAGATTGAACTTTGGTCACCTGCCGTGACTACTTTGAAACTCTCTAGGTTGTGTAACCTAGATGATTGGGAGTGCATTTATTTTGTACTTTCGAAGATTTTGTATTACACAGCAGATGATCTGTTTGTGATTACCATCAGAAGATGAAGATTTTGTTTCTCCAGCAGAGTTGTGACAACACTCTTTTGGAATTTATTATGTGACAACAAGTGGTAGTCTCTTTATTTGAGAAACTTGTGTGTCTCCAGTTATCAGACGTTATCTTTTCCATCAAATGGTATCTCTCAGGTTGTTCCTGTCAGAGAAGTTTGTTGTGAATTTCCAACAGATGGTTGTCTCTTTATTTGAGAAGTTTGTTGCGTGATCTAACTTGCCCATATCTCCTGTGAAGATCCCTGGTAGAGTTATTGATTCCTAGTTCCTGGCAAATCTCGACAGAAGATTTCCAGTTGACCTCGGAAAAAGGTATTTTCTTTCCAAGAACCTCGGCAGTAGATTTCTTGGATATTTTCAAAAGATTTCCAGCAAACCTCGGCAGAAGGTGGCTCTATTTCAGATTCTTTGGTTAATCTCGGCAGTAGATTCTCCAGTAAGTTTAAAAAAAAAAGAATTCTCAACAAGCCTCGGCAGAAGGTGTTTTCTTTCCAAGAATCTCGACAGTAGATTTCTCGGATAATTTTAAAAAATTATTACAGCAACCTCGGCAGAAGGTATTTTCTTTTTAGGATCTCGGCAGTAGAATCCTTAAAAGATCTTTCAGTAAAGCCTCGTCAGCAGACATGTTTTCGATTATTCCTCGGCAGTAGGAATTACCTATAAAACCTCGGCAGAAGGTATTTTCTTTTTAGGATCTCGGCAGTAGAATCCTTAAAAGATCTTTCAGTAAAGCCTCGGCAGCAGGCATGTTTTCGATTATTCCTCGGCAGTAGGAATTACATATAAAATCTCGGCAGAAGGTGTTTCATTTGAAGGTTCTCTGGTTGATCTTGGCAATAGATTCCCCAGTAAATTTTTAATGGTTGACACATTTCTAAAAAAATCTTGGTAGAAAGTATTCCCAAATGAAGTCCTAAGTCTTGACAGTAGACTCCTGCAGTTGATATCTTTTGAAATCCCCGCAGTGGACCTCGTCAGCAGGTTCTCCAAGTGGAATTTGTTAAAAGATCTCATTAAAATCTCTCCATTTTAGTTTATTACCCTCGTTGTAGTTAATATATCTTGTGTTCTCTTTGGTTCGCCTACTATATGCCTAGTAGTAGACGATCTCTACTCCAATGAATGGTAAGTCTCTTCGGTCAGACAGGACAGTTCGTTGTTGAGATTTTGTTACTCCGATGAATGGTAAGTCTCTTCGGTTAGACGGGACAGTTCGTTGTTGAGGTTTTCTACTCCAATGGATGGTTAGTCTCTTCGGTATGCTAGAGATAGTTCATTTTTGAGGTATTGATTTTCCCCAGTGGAGCCTTGTTGTGCTAAGTCTTACCTGTTGAGTTATATCCTTGTTGTGTCGTGGTTTATTTCCATATAGAGTTATCCCTAATTTGAATCTTTTCCTCAGCTGAGTCCCAGTAGTTGTGCGGTATGTTCCCCAGCTAGTTGGTAATCCCTCTTTTTAGCTTATCAGTTTTGTCGTCCTACCCGTCTAGTTGGTAGTAGGTGATATAGTTGGCTTGTTACCTTTGTCGTCCTGCCCTTTAGTTGGTAGTAGGTAACATAGCCTGGTGTGGTTACCTTGTTATAATTGTCACTTGGTTGATAACTGGTAATCTTTCCCTTGTTCGAGTTTATTACCTTTGTCGTCCTGCCCTCTGTTGGTAGTAGGTAATATTTCTCATATCCTTTTAGTTGACTGCCTTGTTGTAACTATCACTTGCTTGGTAGTTGGCAATCTTTTCTTGTGATCATGCTATTACCGGATGTTGGGTAGTAGACGATCTTTTCCCCAACGAAGATTTTTCTCTCCCTATTGGGACAATGTTATCCCTCTTTTATCCCTGGTGTTGGTAATTTTCCCTCAGTGGAATCTTACTCTCTCTTTATTCTTCCCCAGCGGAGATTGTTTCCTCCCCTGTTGGGACGTGATTTCCCTTCTTTGGTTTCCCTGAGGAGTCTTTTCTCTTTGCTCCCCAGCTTTTGTTTGTCTCCTGTGGCATTTTCTCTCCACAAAGGTCTTGAGTCTGCATATCATCTGCATGATCATATCATTGTGTGGTCTCTTAGGTCCAAAAACTGGGTTTCTTGTTATATTTACGTCTATTCTATCTCGTTGAGACAAAGACGCATGTCTTCGTATCTCCAGATAGAAGAAACTTAAATAGGGGCAGCTGTAATACCCTAATTTTTACCCCTAAGATCCCACACGTCCTTTTGCATTTCATACCATAAACAAAATCACACATTGGTTCCCTCTTTTGTAGGATTGTGCCTTGCAGGGATCTTTGAGTGTGTGTGTGTGTTTGTTAGCTGTTTTTTGCTTAATTTGTTTATGTTTACTAACCATTAATTAAAATCCAAAAATATTTTTGTTTTCTTTCACTAACATTTTCAGGGGAAGAACAGGTTAAAAATACCAAAACAACAGTCCCTCGACTCGAATGAATTTCATCTGAACAAAGTCAAAGTTGGTCAGCAATTAACTCAAGAATCATCTGATCAAGAGTTTCCAAGATTTAATTGATTATTATTCTAAGAAACTCCAAGGTTCACGTGTCTATTTCCATGCCTTCTTTGACGAGCAAAAGAATCGAGTCGGAACCACAACAGGGCAACAAAATGCTCATTTTTCACAAATTTTACACTGAGTAACCGGTTAGCAGATATGCAGTAACCGGTTACCCTCGTGAAAATTTGAAAAATGGTGGCAAATTCAAATTCAGCCATTGGCACCAATCTTAGCCCTTGATCACATTTGGAATATTCTAGACCACCTCATTTTAATTCCCCTACATCACTTTGATCATTTTCCACCATGCACCTTCACTAATCACCACTATTTTGATAATTCCCTCCAAATTTGGATTCCAATCCTAATTTTGATCATCCAAGCCTAATTCCAAACCACCAAATTTCCCAAGCCTAGACTCTATAAATAGAGGCTTCATTTCATTCATTCTTCAAGCTTTTGATAGCCAATAAACCTCTTGCAAATTCTCTCCCCAACCACAAAATTCACTCAAAGCTCACATTTCTTCTTTTGAAAGTTAACAAGAATTCACATTGAATCTTGTTCGAATTTAAGCTAAACCTTCATCTAAACTTGTTTTCTTCATCAATTCTCATAGATCAAGGCTGTGGTGTTTGGATCTTGAAGCAATTTGAAGGAATTTTCAGATTTGAAGTGGTAATTCATCTTTCACCATTGTTGAAGCTTCATCTTCATCTTCCATGATGTAGATCTTTGGAGATCTTTGTTACTTGATCCTTTGGATCTAGAAATTGTGTTTAATTGTTGGTTTTTGCTTTTATTTTACTTTAAATTTCGTGCAATTTCAGTTCCATGATCACAAGGTGTTTGTAAAAAGTTTTGAAAGTGGATCATGCTGAATTTTGCATAATTTTCCGCATTCTAGTGCAGAGTGACCGGTTAGCAGATATGCAGTAACTGGTTACTCTGTGTTAATTTTGAAAAACTGCGCTTATTTTGAACTAAGTAACCGGTTAGCAGATATGCAGTAACCGGTTACTTCGAAACAGAATGCACATTTTGGCTTGTTTTTGGGATTGTTTTGGTTCCTTTTCCACTTTCTTCCCTTTCCTTTTGTTCTTAGCCTTAGATCACATAATTGTGTGGTTTAATTTGGCTTTCTCTTCATCTATTTCTCTTTCCTTTTGATCGATGAAATTTTTATGGATCATGGAATTTCCTTGTTGAATTCTTGATCAAGACGAGATCGTTACCTTCTTTTCTTTTCGTACGGTATTGCTTTCGGATGACGATCTACATATCGTTCATCTAGCATGCATTAGCACAAAGATCTATTGACCGACCTCATTGTAGGGTAATTACTCCATAAATTACTCAGCGATTGCTTAACATAGCGCAACATTTATCCCTCTTTATCCAATTTGGAATTTGAACTTTCGTGGTCCGGACCTTGATTGGTCGCGTCAACCCAATGTTGATTAATTTTTTGCATTAGGTCCATAGTCTTTGAAACTTGGCGTTGTAGAGGCTTTGGTTTTACCAATCTTCTGTCAAGTTCATTAACCTTGGCCTAAGTGCATTGTTTAATCACTATAGTTCAAAACTTGAAATGGAATAATCGGTGAAGGCTTATGGCACTAAAGCCTTGTGCTACTAACCAATAACTTCTAACTTTACATTTCCTTCTCGCTCCCTATCTCTCTTTATTTTTTATGCTTTACGCCATTTTATCATATCATGTTTATGTTTATGTCATTTTTCTTTTGTCCACTTGGACCATATTATCTTGTGCTTTGTTTTTCTTTTGTCCATTTGGACTCAAAAACATTAATAAAGGATTAAACCACTAAAAGACTTGTGCTCTTAATTGTTGGACTATGGCCACTATCCTTTGCATTGGCGGACCTATACTCTTGACTATGGACTTATGGACTTAGAATTAGGATCCTAACCTATGCTTGGGAGTTTGTGATGGAAAACCTTGGATTTTGGATACTTTGAGTCCTCTTTTGAAGACTTATTTTGAATCAAGACCAAATAAAAAATGGAAAAAATGCTTATGCTATGGAGCTTGTCCATGTGGTTAGATCTTTCTTATCCTTAGCTTTTATTTTATGCACTAGGATAGTCACTTCTTCTCCACCCCTTCTTCAATTTTCAAAATCTCCTCTCTTTTTTCAACACCTTCTTATTTTCAAACTTCAAAACCGCTTTCATAATAAAACCTTGACTTTGGTCAAGTGATTTTTAAACTTCTTTTTCTTTAATAAATGTCAATCCATGTTAATCATATTTTGACCATTTAAAAAATATATAAAAAATACAAAACTCATCAAACTCTTTTTGTGCTTTGTGCACCTTTTCCTTTTAAACTTTTTCATAAGTTTAGACATGATTCATTTCTTTAAGCGGAATTATTCGCTTGGAAATGACGACTTATCTTTACACTTAAAATCTACCATAACAAACAAATTTCATTCTTTGTACCACGAACTACGAGGTTTTGATCCTACATTGCACATCGTGGGTACGTAGGCATGAGGCGATAAGTCTCTCCAAACACAAAAATATTAAAAAATATTTCTCCTCTCATCTCCCCAATCTTTTTTTTCAAGCAAACCTTTTCAGACCAAAAAGCGGTAGATATTTCAAAGGGTTCCTATAGAGAACTATAGGCGTTTTGGGTGCTAATACCTTCCCATTGCGTAACCAACCCCCCTTACCCATTTCTCTTTGTCTTTTTCAGCTTTTGCTTTTTTAGACTTCTTAGGATTTATTCGCTCTTTTTTCTTTTTCCTTTGTGGAATAAATAAAAGTGCGGTGGCGACTCTTGCTTTATCAGTTAAGTTAATCAATAGCTTACACTCACAAATTTCCCTGCTACACCTTACCTCTGTGATTATTCAGGCGCTCAGGACAAACCTTTATTGTGTGACCCTCCTTCTTATAGTGATAATACTTAATACCAGAAATATCACCACCATAAGACTTCTGCTGAGTTTTACCTTTCTTCTTCTCGAACCTACCATCTTTTTTCGATAATTTTCCTTTAACGGACAACCCTTTGCCAACTGATGATGGTTTCTGCTCCTTTCTTTTGTTCAAATCATTAAAATACATGGCTACTTGAACTTCTTCAAAGGTCAGAGACTCTCTTCCATACAAGAGGGTTTATTTAAAGTAAGCATGCGACTTAGGTAAAGAACACAACAATAACAACTCTTGATCTTCGTCATTGATGGTAACATCAATATTTTCAAGATCAAGAATCAGCTTGCTGAACATATCCAACTGCTCTGTCAACGTTTTATCTTCATTCATCTTGAATGAATACAGAGCTTTCTTCAAGTACAAACGATTCACCAAGGATTTTTTCATTTACAATCCTCTGAGTTTCATCCAAACACCCGCTGTCGTCATCTCCTTCAAAATCTGCCTGAGAACCTTATCACCAAGACTCAGAACAATGACACTGTGGGCTTTCTCAATCATCGTTCTCTTATCCTTCTTTGTCAATGCAACATTCATGGCGTCTTCTCCCTTTAATGCTTCTAGCAAACCCTGTTGAACAAGAAGGACTCGCATCTTCAAGTGCCATAAACCGAAATCATTAACACCAGTGAACTTCTCAATTTCAAACTTTGTTGACGGCATCTTCTCCATGCTCATCGCACCAATTTGTTGTGTCAAACGATACCAATTAACAAATTTTTGTTTGAGAAACGGAGTTTCTTGGGTGAACAATGAAACAATTAGAACAAAGAGAGACAGAGAGGGAAAAATAATGATATTTGTCGCTCCAATATCTCACATAATGATATAGCAAAAGAAAAATAAATAATAAAAAAAAACATCGGACATATTTAAATTCACCAATCATAGCACAACCAAAAGAAATTCATTCAACAATCATATTTACTACCTTTTATACTGCAAATTTAGTGCAAAATTGAGAGCTTCATCTAAAATTTTAGGGTTTGATTGACATACATGATTATATGGTGTATTTTTTTTATAATCGATAGAGTGTGATTTGTTTGGATGTGAAACATCTTCCATTAATAAAATAATGAAGAATAAACATTATTAAAGATTTTGGAAAAAAAGGAAATGTATATAAAAAAAATGAAATTATGTACACCTATTTCACATTTTAAAAATAAATTGTGATGTGTTATTTGCATTTTTATGATTCAAACATATTTTTTTTTATTTAAAATTTATTTTCTTTTTATCATTTTCATCATTTCGTCTCAATTACAAAAAATTATAATAAACAAAATCAAAATCTATATTTTATAATACTATAAAAAAACTCATTTCAACCCGCGCATCGGACAAATCTCAATCGAGTTTATTAAAATTTCATTTACCGTATCAATACTTGTGCCTGCACCAGATATTTTATCGTACCCGTAACTATTTATAGGTTTTTAGAAGTATTTTTAGTCTCGTAATCTAATGGCTGAAATTCCACTTTTCTATAGATAAAAAAAATAAAATATACCAGTTTCGAACTCGTGATCTTCTTTCATTTAGTTTTATGCTTGTTTGGTGTTTAGTAATTTTGTGATTCATATGGCTTCTTCTCATCCCATCCGTCCTTCCTTTAAAATCAGTTTTTATTTGGTGTTTAATCTTTGTTTGTTGTGGTTGTTTGCATTTGCAATGTGTTTTATATGCCTGTTAGTAGTGCTCTCTAGTCATCAAATAAAAATCTATTTATTTAGAGAAATGGCAAACATATTTAATCATTAATTTATAAAAAAAAATATTTTATTTTATTTTTGATTATATAAACAACTTATACACAAACAAGTATTTATGCTATAAGATATGAATTAAATTGTTTATTTATACATAGCCTTCTTTAATGAACTGTTTTGAAAGTTTTGTTCGTCATGAATTTAGATAGTTTAGATTGCTTTTGATTGTACAGCATGTGGTTAGAGAAGAGTAGACTTTTGAGGTCTTTGATCTTAAAAATACTAAAAAAGCCGGGTCAACCGTTGACTTTGAGCCTAATAATTATAACATACTGAATCATACTAATCATAAATATTTCAACTTTTCTTTATATCATATGGGGAATGAACCAAGAAAATAGAATCAAAAGAAAATATTCCTTGCTTAAATTTTATTGCATAAAGCATTACCATAGAATCACATTTTCTTCTCAAAACATACATATAATTCTTAACATATGAACAAATTGCTAGTTTTTTCTGCTATATGTGATTGACAACACGAACTGAACTAGACTAGCACACCCCACATGGCTTCAACCTCATCTTCTTTCAACTATGGATATGTTTATCATGTTTTCTTAAGCTTTAGAGGAAAGCCTCGTATTCGGCCTGATTGTTTGATGTTGGGAAGGACAACGTGAGGGAGACTTCGATCAAGATGCCTTCCTCGTTTTCTAGGATGATGTCCGCTCCGCTTCCCGTCGAGCTAGATGCCCCATCGACGTAGATCGTCTATTTTTGGGATCCGTCGATCGAAGGTTTCAAGATGGTCATCTCCGCGACGAAGTCGGCTAGTACTTGAGCCTTCAGGGCCTTCCTACCCTCGTATTGGACGTCAAACTCGGAGAGTTCGAGCTACCACTTGAGCATCCTGCACGCCATATCAGGCCGACCAAGGAGCTGTCTCACGGGTTGGTCCGTCCTCACCACGATTGTGTGGGCCAAGAAGTAATGTCGCAGTCTCCTGGCCGCGGTAACGAGGGATAGAGCAACCTTTTCAATCTGCTGGTATCTAAGTTCGGGGCCTTGAAGGGCTTTACTGGTGAAGTAAATCGTTTTCTTCCCGTCAGGGGTTTCCCGGATTAGAGCCACGCTGACCGCCTCGCCGTGACGGCGAGGTACAGGTAAAATGTCTCCCCGTCTTCTAGTAGTGAGAGAACCTGTTTGAGGTGGATGAGCGCCTGTTCGCACTCCTCGGTCCACTCGAACGTGGCCTCCTTGCGTAGGAGTTTGAAAAATGGAAGTGTGTATTGCGTTGATTTAGACACGAAGCGGGACAGCGAGGTGAGCATCCCGTTTAGATATTGTATTGATTTCTTTGATTTCGGCGTCGGAAAGGCGGAGAAGCCCTGCACTTGTCGGGGTTCGCCTCGGTCCCTCGTTCTGTGAGGTAGAAACCGAGGAACTTTCCTTCCCGGACATCAAAGGTGCATTTCTCTGGGTTGAACCTCATCTTACATCTATTTACCGTGTCGAAGACCCTTTTGAGGTGGGTGGTGTGATCGACTTCTTCTCGGGATTTTACGATCATGTCGTCCATGTAGACCTCGAGCATGTCACCAATCTCGCCGCAGAAGCCTCTGTTCATCATCCGCTGGTAGGTCACGTCGGCTTCTTCAGGCCGAAGGGCATATCGATGTAGCAGTAGTTGCCCGACTCGGTCATGAAGGTCGTGTGCTATTTGTCGGCCTTCACCATGGGGATTTGATTGTATCCCGAGTAAGCGTCCATGAACGACAACAACTTAAAACCTGCAGAATTGTCGATCAGTTTGTCAATGTTAGACAGTGGATAAGCATCTTTCGGGCATGACCAGTTAAGATCAGTGTAATCAACACACATTCTCCATTTTCCATTATTCTTTTTAACAAGTACAACGTTGGACAGCCAGGTTGTGTACCGAGCTTCCAAAATAAAATTCGCCTCTAAGAGGTCTTTTACAGCTTTTTCAGTAGCCTCCGCTTTCTTGGGAGACTTCCTATGCCTACGTTGCACAACAGCCCTAGCGACCGGATCTATTGTGAGTTGATGGAAGGCCAAATCTGGGTCGAGACCGAGCATCTCCGCAGCGCTCCACGCGAACAGGTCGAGATTCTCCCGGAGGCAGGCCTTCAGTTGCTTCCTCGCCCGGTCGGGGAGGCCTGTGCCAATCTTCATGTTCCTGTTCGGGTCGTCTCCGAGGTCAATGTGCTCGAAGTCTCCATCTGGAATGGGACGCATGGGGTGAAGAGGCTGGTCGTTGCCCTTAGCTCGAGGGGTGCGATTTGCTACCTCGTCCGGCTCCTGCTCGCGGGTAAACGGTTGTCGAGGTCGACTGCGTTGACGCACGAGAATGGCTTCTGCTCTCCGTTCGGGGATGGCTTATCTGCGGTCTTGGACTTGATGTTGATTGAGTCCAGACCTTTGGTCACAGTCTCGAAGCATCTCCTAGCGGCCTCAATGTCCCAGTGGAGAGTGATGACTCGGCCCCTGGTCGTGTAGTACTTCATCTTCAGATGGACTGTAGATGGTACAGTCGTGAGTTCGGCCAGAGTTGGCCTCCCCAGGATGTACTGGTACAAATAAGGGTACTCCACCACCAGGAAGCGGACCTTAACTTGTCGGGTAGTGTCGTCTTTCCCGAAAGTGACCATCAGCTCGACGTAGCCCCACGGTCTGGTGGTGGTGTCGTTGAAACCCTGCAGGTTTGAGCTCACGTAGGGGGTCAGATGTGTCTCGTTGAGCTGGAGGGTAGAGAAGATGTGGGTGTACATGATGTCCACCGAGTTTTCTTGGTCGACCAAGATGCGGCGGACATCAAAGTTCGCCATCTGTGCCCTGATCAGGAGGGGGATGCTGGAATTGGGGGCGCCGCCCGACAATTCTTCAAGGTAGAAGGTGATGGGGTTTGACCTTCCCTGGACCTTCTCAAAAGTGGAAGTTTGCACCGAGCTCGTCTCTATCAATTTGTCGAACTTCCTCTTGATCGACCCCACCGAGACCTTGTTAAACCCTCCGTCGAATATGACCATGGCGTCGGGGAAACTTTCCCACGGGCTGCAAGTGGTCACAGGGATGTCGGGCTCGCTGGGGAAGTAGAAGTCCTCCAATCGGGTGACACACAGGGTGACTTGTAGTATGCTTTTGTCGGGGGATGGGGTCGTCTCCTCGACACATTTCGTCCCCTGGGTCTTTTGTCGGGGGGCATCGTCCCTCTTCTTGTACTGCTTGAGGTGACCATCTTTAATCAAGATTTCTATCGTATCCTTGAGGTGGATGCAATCCTCCGTGACATGCCTGTGGCTCCCGTGGAACCTGCAGTACTTGGATTTGTCAACGTTTGGTTTAGGGGGTGTCGGCTTCGGGAAGCAAACACCTCTTTTCTGGAATTCTGAGTTGATACACTCAGCCAGGATGCACTCGCGGGAAACGGTCAATAGCGTGTACTCAGTGAACCGGCCTGCTGGTCCCCTTGGTTCTTGAGAGTCTCGGGGCCGGTCTTCTCTTCTTCTTTCCCCGCCTCGTCGGGGGGCGGTGGAGTCCTCGTGCCTGGAGTTTCTGGGGCCCTCTTGATTCCGCGAATCGCGGGCACAGTGGGCAGCCTCTATCTCCTCATACTGGATGCATGTTTGGGCCTTGTGGAGGAGCGCTTCCAAGGTGTCGGGCCTTTCAATTTTGACAGTCTTGGCGAACTCGATGCGAGGTCAGAGCCCTCACTCGATCAAGAATTTCTTCAAGTCGTCTGTAACACCCTTTTCTACCCCCAATAATGTTGCAGCAGAACAACTTAAATAATCAGAGTAAGGCATAAAAATTTCCCTCAAAGGGTGCACATTTCTCACTAAGTCAAAATAACACACTTGCCCTGTAAACAAAGGGATTTTTCCTCAAAATAACTCAAAAGCCTTCACATGGCAGCGGAACTCAAAATTCTCAATTAAAAGGTTTTCAACAAATATCATAATAATCAAAATAAAACCATATTGTCAAATAACAACAAAAATAAGGAAACAACATAGTTCGACTCAAAGGACCCCAACCCGATGTTACACTATCAAAGCAAGACCCTCTAAATCGACCAAAAGTAAATAAACTTCAAGTCCTCGAAAGCATCCATAGCTAAACCTGATCACATGCACGTTACCCACGTGGAGGCAACATTCAAACAGGCAAGGTGAGTAATCACAATTCATAATAATCATTATAAAACAAGATATACGTAAAATGGCATTATCTTCATAAACGACATCATCAAGGTCATCATCAAGGAAAACATCAGGAAACACCATATCCCAAATTCATCAATGCCACATAAGATGCAATGCATAACAAGACTCATGCATGTGGTACCAATCGTCACAAAGGATGGACACCAGGCCATCAACCCTCCAAAGATCCCCACCAATAGGATCGATCCCGCATTTGGAATCGGAGCACGCCATAATTACCTCATATCCGCACAATGGGAATGAAGCGTCGTCACAGAGTCTGCATATGACTGTATGATACACAAACGTCAATAATTCCTCATCATCAAGTAAACATCATTATGTGCATCATCATTCATAAATTCTTCATAAATTCATATCATCATATATTCATCGAAACATCACAAACCAGCACATCAATATCATCAAGAACATCATGGTAAATCATCATAACACTACTACGAAAAACCCATTTAACAACGGTTGGGAATGACATATAATGACGCGGGCGAGGGCGTTGTTATGTAGATTGTTGTTGTATATATGATACTTACAACGACGGCCTTGTGTAGCGTTGTAATAATGAGGAAAGTGCGTTAACTATCACAACGGTTTTACATTACACCGTTGTAATAAATATAATTGTCCTCGGTTCGATTCCCAACAGCACAATATTGATATTTATTTTTTGTTGGCCAGCGCGCCAGATATTATAACGGTTCGGAAATATAACCGTCGCTAAAGTTTCAGCAAAATTAACAAATATCATCCTACTTTTATAATTAATCTTAGTTTTTTTACCTGTATTATTGTTCTCCATATCTCAGCACAGCAGAAAAATACAATTCACATTTTGTGATACAGTTTTCATAATAATATTAATCGTGTCATATTCATAATATGACATATACCCGTTTACAGTTTATCAGAACAAACAACCTACATAAATAAAATATCACATATACCATATTACAGTTTACACACATTACATAACTTCACATAATTGTAACTTGGCGTATTGGTATCTTGTCTCGTGGTGTCTTGTCTCCTGCCCTGGTGTCTGGACTCAAAATACCTATGATTTCAAATAATTATACTTATTAGTAAAAATACTTCTAAACTATAACATACAATTAATATATTATGAATAAATAATAAATTACGTACTTGTTAATTTTCCCATATGCCTTCTTCATGATCGAGTCGTATAACATGCACGACATCTCCATCAACTTCATCATATGAGGTAGGAACTTGTGTTGTGTAAGAAGGTGTGGACGGAATATCAAGACTTTCATCACTAAGAGGAATGTATTTTCCTTGGAGAACGATTGACCATTTCCCCGATTTGTCCGATGGATCGAAAACATAGAAAACTTGTTTTGCTTGAGAAGCCATGATGAATGGTTCTGTATTAAAAGATGTCTTGGCAAGTACCATAACACTTTAGCAGGAGGATGCTTCCTACTAACATTGTCATAGTGATCCTACTAACATTGTCATAGTGATCATTGTCATCACCATTGCTAGCCTCCTGCTTGTAACGCGACACACCACATTTCGGACATTGAAACAAGTCTTCATACTCTTTCCGGAATAATATGTAACCATTAGGGCAAGCATGTATCTTGATATACTCCAGACCCAGTGGACACAATATCTTCTTGGCCTCATAGCAACGATCCGGCAATTTGTTATCTTCTGGTAACATTTGCTGTAGCAATTCAAGTAATTCAGTGAAACTTTTATCCGACCATCCATTTTTTGCCTTCAGATTAAACAACTTTAACACCGCCGACAATCGTGTGAACTCTGTGCACCCCTTATATAAAGGGGTGTCTTTATCACTACATAAATTATCATAAATATGAGCATTCATAAAAGAAGATTCCCCAATATCATGGAACATATCCTCTAGGTGATCTTCCATATATTCATCTTCCTCCACTCTTTGACTTTGTGACGCCCGACTTTCCTTATTATCCACCTCACCATGCCACGCCCATATTATATAATTTTGACATATACCATCGCAACAAAGGTGATTGTGTATTTCTTTCTTTGTACCCTTTTTGATATTAGCGCAAACAACACAAGGACAATAAAAGATAGCATCATTGCCGGGAAGATGTTTATCAGCGTATTCAAGGAATTCACAAACTCCGTTCTCATAAACCAGATCTAATCTATTGGCTTTCATCCAACTACGATCCATTACAACTTCTAAAATTTATACATGTATAATAATGTGAATGACACACCAAAATCTAATCCAAAAACTCAAGCATATGCATATACAATATGAACAAAGAAAAAATCAATGAAGATGTACTCTAATACTAAACGTAAAGCATATGAAACATCTCATTCTGACTTGAGCATATACAAAGACGGTCAATATTTGAGCATAAACCAAGAAAGAAGGAATGAAGATGTTGAAGAGAACCTTACTTCGAAGCTGAAGAAGCAAATGAATGATGAAGACAATCAATATTTGAGCATAAACCAAGAAAGAAGGAATGAAGATGTTGAAGAGAACCTTACTTTGAAGCTGAAGAAGCAAATGAATGAAGACGGTCAATATTTGAGCATAAACCTTGGAAAAAGGAATGAAGATGTTGAAGAGAACCTTACTTCGAAGCTGAAGAAGCAAATGAATGAAGACAGTCAATATTTGAGCATAAACCAAGAAAAAAGGAATGAAGATGTTGAAGAGAACCTTACTTCGAAGCTGAAGAAGCAAATAAATGAAGACGGTCAATATTTGAGCTTAAACCAAGAAAAAAGGAATGAAGATGTTGAAGAGTGTAAAGGTTAGGGCGTCGCTGGCTCATTTGTTCGATTAGGGCGTCTTATGAAAGAAATACATAATAAGTTTTGTTTTAATTTATCAGTAAACCTTTTAATCTCGGTGGAGAAACAAACCGTAGTGGAATCTTAAGTGAAATGTGTCGCGGTGAAAATTGGATACCATAGTTATTTATTAACTAGGATCGCATTTTTAATGTCACCACCGTCTTTGATTTTATCCAAGGGAAGGGAGAAAAAACCGAATACCCACAATGCAATGCAAATGCACTAAGATTCTAAGTTCGGGGATTGGTTATACCTAGGGAAGGTGTTAGCATCCTAGATACCTGTAGTACTCTACAGGAACCTCTTGATTATTATGTTATTTGTTATCTATTTTGCTAAGGATTTAAGGGTAAAAAAAGAAGATGAGTCATCATCTTAAGAAAGACCACCACACTTTTAAAAATGTTTGAATTTTTGTGGGGTATGGGATTGTATGTCCCTTTCTTTGATATGATTAACATCTAATTCCCTTGTGTGGAGAATTAGGTGGGCTAAAGTTTGATTTTAAATCAAAATTGAAAGGGGGGACTAACCTAAGAAATCTATCCTAAGTTGTCTAATTGACTTATCTTAAGGGTATCGATTATGATGCAAATGAAATGCACCATGCACAATAACATGGATATCATGCATGGGATTTTCCCTTGGATATTTTATGCGGTTAATTATATTATTTAGGCGAGTGTGCTAGCAAAGTGATGCTAAACTTGTGTCCAGTGATCAATAGGTCGAATGCGATGCCCTAAGGCGATCGACTTACATGGGTAGAAAATTGGCTCGACGTTGGATCGAGGATTTTTATTGTTTTTGAAAAGGGTTTGAAGCAGAAACATAAATTAGATAAGAAAAACACAATCAAGTAGATAAGGCAAACCAATCGGACGCTCACAAACTTATGACTAAGCGAGAGGTTTCTAATCGGGGATGATTTGTTAAGAAAAGTTAATTTGACTTATTTTATTTATTATATTTAGCTAAAAAAAGTTTTAACAGTTAGAGATTTAAAGTTATTAGAATTGTAAGTCTTGTTTTTTTTTTAAGTCTTAAATTAATAAAAAACTTTAAATTAAATTATTATGAAAATTTTAGATTAATTATTATTACAAAGGAAGGTTTAAATTAAAAAGGTTAATTATATGATCAAAAGGTTTTAGATTTACTTATATAAAAAAGTTTTATTAATGTTATAGAAAAAAAGGTTTTACGTCACAAATATAAAAGAAACAATTTTAAAATTAAATTATGAAAAACTTAATCTTGATTATAAAGGCTTTTTGTTCTTATTATAAAAGTTTTTTTTTTGTAATGTTTAATTGCAATTTAAAAAAAAACGAATGGAAAAAGGGAAATCGAGAACATCACCGTCACTCTCTCGCTCTCGCTCCCAAAGTCTCTCTCATTTCTCTTGTATCTCACCTGCCTCTCTCAACGAAAAGAAAAAGAAAATTAGGGCGAACCCTAGCGGTGCCGCTCGTTCTCACACTTCCATCTCTCACGACCTGCAACAGTGAAACAAACAATCAAACGATAAATCCCCACCCCACACAGCCCGTTACCCCGATTTTCACTATTTCATGATGATTACATATTACAATGCATAAAAAAAAGCGATAAAATGGGTGGTGGATGACGGCGGCTCCGATCAGGGAAGTTCTCTTTCTCTTTACCTCTGTGTGATTTTGCGAACTGATGAGTGTTTGTGGATGAGTGAGTATGCGATGAAGAAACTCGACCTACGAGATTCTGAGCTTCTCGAGTTTGTGTATCGTTCTCTTGCCTTTTGCTTGAAGAAAGGTTTGTTAGGATTTTCTAATGGAAATTGGATGATTCTCTTGGTTTTCTGATATGATGAGGGAATGTTTGTCGTGTCATTTTTTGTCGTTTGAAACTCTTTAAATAGGCCAATGATGAATCCTTGTTTGGGAAACCTCTTCAATGTTGAATGATTTTGTTTAATGCTGATTTGATAACGTGTTAACTGATTTGATCTGATTTGGTTGGATTTGGAAAGGTTTTGAAGGGCTTGAAAGGCTTGATATGATCTGATTGTGATTTGGTTTTAAAATGGAAAGTTTTTGAAATTGCTCTTGAATACGATTTGATACGATTTACTTGGTTTGCTGATTTGGAAAGTTTTTGGACTTGAAATTTGAATTTGTGACATGCTTTTGATATGATCTCTTGTAATCATTGAATTGAATGCTCTGACTGATCCAATATTGGAAGGAATTGCTGCTGGCGGCGTCTTTACGATGTTGCCCTCAATTCTTAATTTTGAAGATGATGAAAATTCTCTGATTCAAAAATATTCTGAGGCCAAAGTAAGGATTCCTTAAAGGTTTTGGACGTGTTTCCTTTGATCTCTTCTATTTGATTGAACTGTGTTTTTTTTTACATAGCAGGTACGGCTCTTCAAATCTTGAATAGTGAGGCAATGTTTGAAGACAGTTACCAAAACCGACAAGTCGAGATAGTTTCCTTTCACGGCCTC
Organism: Lathyrus tuberosus; assembly: GCA_022829125.1. NCBI lineage: Eukaryota > Viridiplantae > Streptophyta > Magnoliopsida > Fabales > Fabaceae > Lathyrus > Lathyrus tuberosus. The sequence goes on from JALAZF010000043.1 coordinate 7,511,102, forward strand.
ACTCTTGTACCTTGCTACTGAAGTCTTAGGGGGAGTTATCCACAAAAACCTGCTTGCTTGAGGGAAACCTCTATGGTAAGTGCATCATATTCTCTTCTCAATGTGTTGTGAAAACTTGTACTTGTTTACTTCATTCATTTTTTCTCTTATTGGAAGCATCCTGAAACTCGTGAAAGGATGCTCTAATTTCGGATTTTCTTCCTACTTGAGATGGAGTATTCGCTATTGTGTTTTCATTGATCGAATCCTTGCTAAGAAAAATGGTATCAATTATCGCTGCTGTTGTCATTCAGTTTCTCTTCTTGTTGAAATTCTAGCAGGTATTGGTTGGTAGATTTGCTCACTAATGGTCATGTAGTTGGGGTGTCCTGTAGTTTGGTATTATAGCTGCGTATTCTAATTACAGGGTTTGATTTGCAGGCATTGAATTCTGGTGCATCCTTAGTAGAACTTTCTGGCGTTGAATCCACTTTCGTTGGTCTCGATTAATCCTCGTAAGCCCGTGTTGAAATGTAAGTATTTCAAGGGATTTTTCTAGCATTGGATTGATTAGGAAATCCTTCTGTCGTGGGTTTGGGTAGGATGGTCCTCTCACTGAAATTTGTCCTGCAGCGTACTGATTTTGTTCTCGACACTATGCATTTTAGAAATTAGCTTAGTTGAGATGTGTTAGTTTTAGTTGGCTAACTACATGAATACTCAGTAGTAGCATTATTTGTATCAGCTATCCGTATTTCCATTCACGACAGCCCTCTAACCATTTCCTTGTTTCTCTTTCATGCTTTGATGCCGTATGCTTATTCACATCTACGAGCTCCGGTACGTCTGAACATCTTGGAATTGCAAATACTAGAAATTGCTTCCTTCAGATTGAATGGGTAATCTGCAATTCATTTATAGGTAACGGAGCCGCCAAAAGCTCGTATGCTGTCATAACTTTCTTGCTCAATTGGATTTCCTTACTGTGATCTCGTGGCTTCATTTATCTTGGAAAGAAGCTTGTGACAGTAGCGTGGATTGATTCTAATCTTTGTGTCATGGACAGGTTCGTGTGACGGCGAAGAGCTTCACATAACTTGGAGAACCTGGATCGCAAGGTATATCATAGAATTGATTTCATGAAGTTCAGTATTGTTGCAGTTGGTGTCAAACATGTGGCTTAGAGATCGGTTTTGGACATGAGGATGGTTAGGAGTTTGCGTTTAACAAAAACTAGCAACTCCATGTGCTTATGGATCCTGACCCTGCAATAGATCCTGGGCTAGTTATATCCAACACTATTTTGTGGAAGATTCATGATAACTACACTTTTACAACTCCGTCTCGCCTATCTTGAATCACGTGATTCCATGGAGCTTGGATTGGCAAATGGCGAAAGAACTTTGGAGCTTGAAGACCAAAGGTAGATATCGGTTATTATGTTCATTTGAATATTACTCTGATTTTGATTGATGATTTTTCTTGTGTATCAAACGGGTGTCTGTCGTGGTTGCTTTTACATCGCACTAACCATTTGTTTCATTTTATGTGCACCTTTGAGGCAGTCTTGGCATGGAGTTTAGATTGATGAAGAAGCCATGGTACCGGTTACAAGTTGTAAAACATTAAGTTTCTTACAGAGGTATTGGCTTGTCTTCCTTACTCCTTACTGAAACTTTTCCTTTTTAGTGCTAGAGCTTCAATGGTCTCCAATTAAATACTCTCGCCTTGTCGCGTCTTAGCGATGGATTTTGAGTGAAAGCCTCCTGGAGTTGTTCTTCTTTTTGTTATCTTTGTAGGTGTGTGAATATGGGCAAGAATTACCGGATTGCATTGCTAATAAATGATTAGTTCATGGACGGGGAGAAACAGCTAACGTTGATGCAGGGTTGATGTTCAGAAAGTTGAATTACTTTCTTATGGCATTGTTGCTCTTCAATTGTCATTGCATCGGTTTCTCTGATGACTGATGTTTTGGTTCTCGTGTTCTATGGTGTGGTTGTTTCAGTTTCTTAGTTTTGACGGTTATTTGTTGAAAATACTTAAACAGGGTCGCAATGTCCTCTGAGCTATTTCTTTATTTTGCAGTCTCATTGTTACGGAAACGACAGAGGACGGCAGAGGGAACATCAAGAAATCACATTGGTGGTGGTGCTGAAGGCAATGTTCTTCATTTGGTTTTACGCCTTTCGGATCCTCTTTTCATTGTTGTTAGGACTGTTAAGGAACTTGAGTTCACGTTGATAGGCATAGGAATAAAATAGCGCGCTTTATTAATCTTGAGGAACAAGAGCTTTTTGTAATGAAGAGAGGCTCGATGATCAGATACTGATATATGTAAAGTTTCATGATACATGTAAAGTTTCATGATACCTGTAAAGTGGGTGACGGTGTAGTTCACTCAATCATAAGCAAGTGCTGAGCAGGAAATGTGCTAACATTACACACAAGATAATATATTAATGTCTCATAATAAAACTTGAAAATTCCCTCCTTTTAATCAATAGTAGTAGGAATTGCATGACATTCTGAGCCGTTTTTATCCAATCCAACTAATATGAGGCAATCACAACTTCTGGTATATCTCATTAACAAACTGCTCTTCAATTACTAACCTTATAACCTTAGGCCCTCTTTAGTTTAACACATCTTGTAACATTGGCTTGAATGTGAATTTTGGAAATATTGAACTGAGTTTTCTCATGATGAAAATTATTTGTGACTAATCTTGAACGGGTCATGATCTTTGAATTTGAAATTTGGCATATAGACTTGAAATTCATGTGAGCACGGGAACCTTACAAACCACCTCTCATTTTGTAATCTTGCATTTTGAATGGTGAAGAAATGTTAATTTGAATTTTTATGCTCAAGTTTGTAGTGAAACCTCATATCCTTGGAATTATCTTGGACATGGCCTAAAGGTGTGAACCTTCAACTTGAGCTTGTAAGCTTGTGACAACAAAGGACTTGAAATTACGTCTTGGAATCCAAACTTCTAATTCCTTTCAAAGTGAACTTTCATTACTCAAGAACATAACATCATTGAGCAAACCCAATTCTTAAATCTTGAGGGACTGACAGAGGGAGGAAGATGCCATCTTGTAGTAACTTTACCACACAACCAGTGACCAGTCTTCAGGGGATCAAATTCCATATCAGGGGGTATAAGGACCTAGTCTTGTGGGGAGCCTTTTGGGGAATCTGAGGGAAGAAGGCTTTGGTAGTGGTTTGGGGACCAGAGAGGGAAAGGGCACAGTCACATAGGAGTCCAACACACATCTTGCAAAGGTCAGAGAAACTCCACAAACACACACACAACACCGCCTTCGAGACCTCTAGCTCTTAGCAGCAACACCTGTCCTAAAAAATATAAACAAACAACCAAAAACTAGATAACGCGGTTAGTTATGCACAAATGATCGGCCTAATATGTTATGCAAAAAGGAAAGGGATCTTAGGGTCAAAAATTAGGGTGCGACAGATGCCCCTATTTAAGTTTCTCCTATTCGGAGATATGGAGATTGAAATCTTCGTCTCGACGAGATAGGAGAGACTTAAATACAAACATGAACAAAATTTTTGGCCCTAAGATGCCGCCAAATGCGCATGATATAATATGCTATGCAAGACAAGGAATCTGTGAGGGATAATGTCACAGGGGATAACCGATGTTGAAACACAAAGAAAGAAAGACCCAACGAGGACGACTCAGCGAGACAAGACTCCACGGGGAAAGATCTAACTCCACTAGGGGGAGAGACTACCAATTGACAATCACAAGGCAGCTTAAGCATAAGACAAGAGACCTGGAAGGAGAGGATAACTTACTACCAACAGCTGGTAGCCTAAGCAAAGTTATCCAGTTGAAATAAAAAGGCGTATATTACCTACTATCACACACGATAGCCTAAGCTGAGGTAATAAACCGGGGAGGAAAGATCACCTACTACCAAACACGGTAGCCTAAGCATAGGTGTCCGACCCAAAAGGTGTGTTACCTACTATCAAGCATATGATAGCCTAAGCTAGGTAAGCACAAGAAGGAAAGATGGCCTACTACCACCACGGTAGCCTAAGCGAGGCATCTGACCAAGGATACAAACCTATTACCTACTATCCCACGATAGCCTAAGCAGAGGTAATAGACTGGAAAAGGAGGATCACCTACTACTAACTTGTGACAGCCTGAGCAAAGGTGTCCGACCAAAAGGTGTGTTACCTACTATCAAGCATATGATAGCCTAAGCCAGGTAAACACAAGAAGGAAAGATGACCTACTACCATCACGGCAGCCTAAGCGGGGCATCTGATCCAAAAAAGGGTGTGTTACCTACTATCAAGCATATGATAGCCTAAGCCAGGTAAACACAAGAAGGAAAGATGACCTACTACCACCACGGTAGCCTAAGCGAGGCATCTGACCAAAAATAGGGTGTGTTACCTACTATCAAGCATATGATAGCCTAAGCCAGGTAAACACAAGAAGGAAAGATGACCTACTACCACCACGGTAGCCTAAGCGAGGCATCCGACCCAAAAGGGTGTGTTACCTACTATCAAGCATATGATAGCCTAAGCCAGGTAAACACAAGAAGGAAAGATGACCTACTACCACCACGGTAGCCTAAGCGAGGCATTTGACCAAAAACAGGGTGTGTTACCTACTATCAAGCATATGATAGCCTAAGCCAGGTAAACACAAGAAGGAAAGATGACCTACTACCACCACGGTAGCCTAAGCGAGGCATCTGACCCAAAATGCAGACGTATTACCTACTATCCCACGATAGCCTAAGCAGAGGTAATAGACTGAAGTAAGCTTCAACGATCAAGATGATGATTCAGCTTCCTTAAATGTTCCGCTCAGGAAGAGTAAAAACTTTCCCACGCCCCAAGGTTGTATGCCACGGGCAAGTCTAGAAAATAAGTGCTGCGGGATTGCCCGCCTCAAACAAAGTCTTGAATTTCCCACGCTCTTCGAAGAGATATCATCTGGTGGGAGTAACTTGAATAGTGGATTCACTGGAGATAACCATTGTAGAGCAATGTTGTTGTAGTTGAGATTTTAGTGAAGTAGATGGAATTCTTGCAACGGGAGTTCTCAAATAAAGAGAATGCCTGTAAAGTCTTCAATAAGTTTCCCGGACGGATTTCTGAGGAGATAACATTCGATGGAAAATGAATTGATAACCTTGATAACTTTGCTGGGGATACACAAACTGTCCTGAGGAGACTGCCATTTGTCGTAGAAATCTTTGATAACCGAACTGCTCAAATAAAGAGCTGTTACTTGTTGTCTGGGTGCAAATCCCTTGAAAATGTAGTAATCATTGTTGGAGAAATAATTTATGTCTTCCGTAGAGATCTTCAAGTAAACTCTTCTTGGAGAGACAAAGTGCAAAATAAATGCACTCTTAGTCCAGGCTTAATATCTCAGAAATATCCAAAATTGTGATTGTCAGGGACCAAAGTTCAATCCAGGAAATAGCTGGAGAGAAACGGTCAAACAAGGACTCCATCCATTGAGGATTGAGCTCAACGGGTTTATCTTTATCCAAAAATGGAAAAGAAAACTAAAGCAAACATCTTCCACGAGGATCGAGCTCAGTGGGGAATTAGAAAGTATGTGTTTTTTCTGCCTAGGGCTGACGATTCTACTTGGAGGGAGCAGACACACCCAGTCACTTGGGGATAACCGCGGCCAAAGTGACAGAATAAACAACACAAAAGATGCAAGATGCGAAAAGCCACATGCCATGAATCTACATGCAAGGATGCAATGCCATGCACATGCTTATGCTGACAAAACAATAACAAGAAGCAAACAGGAGACAAAAACAAGCATCTCGATACGGATACTCGGCCAATCTTTTCAATATAAGAAGCATCACTGGGGATGAATGGAAAACCAAAACAAGTCCCACTTCATAGATTCAAACTTTCTCTGGGGAAAAGAGAGCACTCCACTTGGGATGAACATCGTGACTTCACTTAGGATTGTCAAGACGAACCTTGTGATTCCGTTGGGAATGAGAAAGATTCATTGGGAACGAATCAAACTCATGATCGAAAAGACTTCGTGGGGGATTAATAAATATCCACTGCGAACTGACATAGTCTGAATGAAAGTTGTAACTGGATAAAATAAATATCCACTTCGTCGGGAAAACTTGAAGATCGATAATAGTTGAAATGTCGGAGATAAAACTTCGAGAGGATGAAATAAACATCCGCCTTCGCTGGTGAAGATTGAGAAAATCCAATGAGGAGTGAAATAAACACTCGCTTCGCTGGGGAAGGTCGAAATCGAAGAAGTTCACCGGGGATTCTTAGGCTGCCCGTCGGAGGAGTCTTGCATCAAAGGTATCATAACTTCTTGAAGTGGAGGTTTACCGGGGAATAGTCGCGGCCAACTGAAGTAGAACTTACTGCGGAGTTGCCACGTTACCCGGGATAGAAACTCCTTGAGACATGGATGAATAAATTCATGAGACTGATGTAACTCTGTATTGATAACCTGCATAGTAGTCATCATTTTGAACAACAATTGTTGTGAATGGATGAAAAGTAATCTTCGGTTCTCAAATGCCCCAAATCACATGGTTTATGAGAAAAATTCATTCCAAGAGGATTTTACAGAAAAAATGGCGTCCAACTGCTCCAAAGTTTTCAAACTCTTGGAGAGATTCGTCGAATCTCGACGTAACTGGCCCAGATCGACTATATCTTGTATAACTGAGTCTTTCAAACTTGTTATTCAGACTGTGGAGAGATTTACCAAATCTCGACGTAACTGCCCCAGATTGACGGTGTTCTATATAACCGAGTCTTCATACTCTCTGAGAGATTTATCAAATCTCGACGTAACTGCCCCAGACTGACGGCGTTCTGAGTCTTCAAACTTTGTTCCTTGAGGTCAGACGGTGGAAGAAGCAGCTGGGAAACAACTTGCCCCCTGCTCAGCAAGGTCTTCAGGTGACGTGCCCTTGGATACTATCACCTCCTTGAACCAGCGCTTAATTTTAGCTTATCATTGGCATACGTATGCTAATTTCTACGATGTCAAGCAGTGTTAGCAAGTAGAAAATGTTAATTCTGAAACAGATAATGCAACGTATATTTGTCTTGAAGTTTTATTTAAAATATTTTTTGGCGGTCGAATTACCGATTTTATAATGCCAATGCGAACTTGAGCATAGCTCATAGGAGTCAGGAAACGATATCTCAATGAGTATGCTTTCGAAACAAACCCTGCTTCAATTAGGACCTTTAAGGGTTGTATCATGGATTGGTTCACGGTTTAAGAAACAAAGGATATAAGGTTCAAAGTGTGTTTATGCCCACCCAACCTTCGTGATATTTACTCCTTTTTTGAAAATTACCCTGCCCTAGGTTAAGAATGAGGGTTTTTTTATTTGAAGAAGAAAACTACTACTTCAAAGGCTCAAAAGGGTTAACGAGGGTTTATCACCTTATATCTCCGGTGTTTAGGATTTTGAAACAATGCCTTATATCACTAGCAGTGTTTTATTCAAAAGCATACAACAAGAGATATTCCGTTTGATTTCGTCGCCCTCCATCAAATTCTCCGCCAAAGCAAGAGATTGGGTAACATTGGCATTATAAAAAAAGCATTTAAAATTAGTGAAACGAATGGATTTCTTCAAGACAAACATTATTATTGCATCAATTATTCAAAATTAAACGAGTTCTTACATGCAAAACAAACGCATTAACGAACGTAGAAAATTAACATATGAAAATAGCAAATAAGCAAAAAATATGACGAGACGTGGCCTTAAAGAAACCGTCCTAGGTATTAATCCACCATGTGCAAGGAGGGGATTGCTTCTTGTTCGAGTGAGAGATGGATCTCAACTTGGGGTTCACACACTTCGAAAGATAAGACTCCCTTATAAACCATCTCTTTCACTTTCTCCTTCAAGACATAACATTCCTCGATATCATGGCCGGGTGCCCCTTGATGGAAGGCACAGAAGGCATCAGCTTTGAAATAACTCCCATGGGCCACCGGGACGGATAGTGGAGTTTCCTTCTTGATTAAACCATATTGTAAGAGGGTAGGGAATAGATTAGCGTAGAGCACAGGGATATCCAACAATTCACCACTTCGTTCAACTGGCTGGTTGGCTGAGGAGGCAGAAAATCCATCCTGGCGTTGGGGCATGGCCAACTCTTTGACCAAATCCATCAGGCTCCTCTTGGTAATCTTTAAGTCTGCAACCTCGTCGCGAAGTTCTTGTTTTTCATGCTCTTGAATGTCTATCAGATTCTTCATAGTAGTAGAAAAAGTTTCCATGTTGGTCTTTAGAGTGGCAATCTCCGCTCGGAGTGCTTGGTTTTCCCGTTCCAAACGATCCATCCCCTTTTTTTTGCATCCGGCTCGAGTATTGTATCGATGACTCAGCTTGTCTTCTGAAAGGAGACACGGATAAGAACCTGGAATGCAAAGAAATGCGAATGCAGATGCAAAAGATGCGTATGATGCAGCATGATGCAACATGCATTTCAAGGAACTCAAAAGTGTATTTTAAATATCGTAATCGGAAATTTATTTTATTTAAAATTTAAACTTTCATAACAACGATACACCTTCAGGGCTTTATTATAATGAACAAACAAAATATAAAAAGGGAATTAGGGCTTCAATCCACTGGATGATGCTCCCTTCCTATCACTGAGTTCTTCCATCAACTTGTCAATCCTTTCCTGCAATATAAACTTGTCTAGGGTCAGCTTCTCTACTTCTGCTTTCAACCTTGAAACTTCATTTGATTCCACTACGGGAGGCTTGGGTCGAGGGTACGACATTGTCAGAACGAGAGCTCGTTTGCGTGACTACTCCAAGTAAGATTCTGTAACCGTACAGTTAGGATTTGTTGTCGCAGTCATCCCTTGTCTGTTGATGCGACGCCAAGCAAACATAATCTGACTCTTCAGCTGAAGATCTTCTCCATCATAGAGGAAGATTCTTTTTAGGTTCTCTGGATCAGGTATTTCATTCATCGGATGTCCAAGCTGGCGACGGGCGAGGATAGGATTGTAACTAGTGCATCCTTTTGTGCTAAGGAGAGGCACATTGGAAAAATCTCCACAGCTGTGAATCATGGGAATTCCTCCGTACATTGGATCATGCCAAACAATGTCCGAGTGAGTAAGAGCCATGAGTTTAACGGGCCACTCTGTACCGTCTTTCACATCCCAAAAGATCGCGCACCTCGGTAGGTGTGAAATAAACCACCTATAGAGGATAGCAGTGCAGCAAACAATCTGACCTTCTCCTTTCAGAATCTTTGAATGAATCGAGTGGTAGGCGTCGGCCAATAGTGTTGGAACAGGATTCTTGAGCATGAAAATTCTGATTGCGTGGACATCGACAAAATCTTTGACATTAGGAAATAGGAACAAACCATAAGCTAGTAACGCGAACAGGTTCTCAAAGGCCTCAGTACTCCCCTTGTTGGTGAATTGTCGAGCTTTCTCGAATAAGAACTTAGCAGGAAAACCGTCGATTCCTCCTCTGACCGTCATGTGAGTCTGGATCTCTAACAGCTTGATGCGGGTCACTCTTGCGATGTTTTCCTGACTGGGTCTTCCTTCTCCACCGTGGAACGAAGGTGAGTCTTTGACGGGGATTCCCAATAGAGCGAAATATTCTTCCAATGTGGGCATCAACTGGAAATCTTGAAAGATAAAGCAATGGTAGATTACATGATAGAGTTGAACCAGCGTCTCCAATAAACCAGCAGCTACTCGGACCTGCAATAGAGAGAGGATCTGTCCATGCTTTACGGTGAAGGCTTCCGGATCCTTTATCTGACCTCCTAGTTCCCTTAATTGTTCCACATTAAGGACCCTGAAGGTGTATGGCAAGGTTCCTTTCTTTCCATAATCCATTTTACAATACCTGCAAAATAACTTTTAAAGTTCCTTGAAGGGATGAGAATGAGAATGCAAATGCAATGCGAATGACATGCACACAATCGAGGAACTCGAGATTTATATTTGCAAACCATATCGAATGGGTAACGCATTTTGGAATTCAGACAGAAAATTTATTTTATTAATAATGGTTTTTAAAATCACAAAAAACGATTACACATTCAAAAGTCGCATTAATGGAAAAGCAAAAAAAGAAACTAGGTCTTAGATAATCCGGCGAGACGATCCCTCTCCCTCAGCTAACTTCTTCTTGAGTCCTTCGATCTCTTCTTGCATCTTCGCCTTCTCAAGAACGAGCTTATCCACATATGACTTCCATGCGCCTGAAGTGGGAGGGGTATCAGAGTTCACAGCAGGTACCAATAATGTGTTAGGAGAAAATAAATCCCCTTGTGTCTTCCTTATTTTGGCAGATTCTTCTTCCTTTTGTCTAAAGACCTTCTGAAGCTCTTCCATTTCACAATCGAGGGCCTGATATTTGTTCTTCCAAGCATCTCTTTCTTGCTCCGCTTTAGCTAAATTGATCTTTAGTACCTCTTCATTGCTCATGAAAACTAAGACCGGGTCTCGGGGAGCCATAGGAATAGGTGCATGACGGGGATAAGGCATCTTCAAGTTGATAGCCCTTTCCTGTACCCACCGGGTATAAGACTCTGAAGCAGTGCACTCAGGCATTCCCAAAGCAATCATTCCTTTCTTATGCACATGTCGTCAGGCATGCACAATCTCTTTCTTGAGTGCAGAATTCTCTTTTCCTTCGATGAATATTCCTTCCAAGTAGATATTGCTTGGTTTTTCTTTCATAGGATAACCATGCTGACGGTGAGCTAAAGCGGGATTATAACTTATACACCCTTTCGTACCAAGGAGAGGCACGTTTGGGAAACCACCACAATTATTAATCATATCCTTCCCTTTAAGCGCAAGATTATACCACTCAATGTCAGTATGCGTGAGTGACATAAATTTCTGTGACCAAAGAAGTCCATCCTTAAGATTCCAAAATGTTCTCGAGCGGGGCAAGTGCGAAACAAACCACTTGTATAGTAAAGTAGCACAGCAAATTATCATCCCTCCCCCATGAGATTTCCTTAGGTGTACAGAGTGATAAGTATCGGCGAGCAGAGTTGGGACCGGATTCTTGATAATGAAAATTTTGATTGCATTCATGTCGACGAAGTCATCAACATTTGGAAAGAGAAAGAGCCCATATATAAGCAAGGCGAAAATAGCCTCAAAAGCTTCCATATTATTCATACCAGCACAAAACCGAGCTTTCTCCATTAGAAACTTAGCGGGTAACCCTGAAATTTCACTTTTGGTAACCATATTATCCTTGATGTCTGATGGCTTAAGGTGAGCAGCTTTGGCAATATCCTTTTCACTAGGTGTACTTTCCAAGCCAGAGTAAGGGAGATCTATGGAGATAGGAATTCCGACCAAGATAGAATATTCCTCTAGAGTAGGCATCAACTGATAATCAGGGAAAGTGAAGCAGTGGTATACTGGGTCGTAAAACTGCACGAGAGTAGGGAGTATCCCCTCTAGCATCTTGAATTTCAACAAGGAGAAAATCCCCCCATACTTATCTTCAAATGTTGAAGGGTCCTTGATCAATCCCCCTAATTTCTTCAGCTTTTCCAACTTAGGACTTTTGAAGGTAAATTTCTTCGTTCTTTTCCTCCCAAAGTCCATCCTATAAGATTTGCAAAACAAATGTTAAGTTCCTCGAAAGTGGCATGGTGTAAGATGCATGGATGCAATGCACAAACACACGTAGGGAAACACAAATGCACACAACAAGCAAAAGTCCTAGGCTTAGAGATCACGAGCATGGAGCCAAATGGTCTAACCATCCCAAGAAGGTATGTACTATGGTTCATTTGTACCTGCCGAACGAGTTCTACAAAGTTCCCAGAGTCTATAACCCATCTTTCGGATATTATCGATTTCCCAATTACTTGGTAGTCAACAATATTCTCAAGAGGATCTCGTCTGAGTGTAGTATCGCGTATCAACCATTTTGGAATTACTCCCTCATAGTCATCGCACTACATCCTAAAAGGCCAAGTTAGGTTAAAGGTGACTACGGTTCTCAATATCCCGGGCTCCTAGGTCGAAAGTAGTAATGTATTCACAATAGCTCGTTCAACAAATACCACCTTCGAGAGAGCCTCAACTGAGTGTGGAATCAAATCGACTTCTTTGGAATTACTCCCTCAAAATCTCCTCGATTATACCCACGATCCTATCTTATATGTGCTCTCAAGTCTGGGTTAGGACTTATTTCACCACTCAAAGATAACCCTGCATACAGAAAAACCAAGCAAACAGATAGACAAGTATACAGATAAGTATAAACAAATAACATAAAAGAAGCAAGTTAGGGGGAACCCTCTTATGAGCATCCCCAGTGAAGTCGCCATTTCTGTCGCGGTGAAAATTGGATACCATAGTTATTTATTAACTAGGATCGCATTTTTAATGTCACCACCGCCTTTGATTTTATCCAAGGGAAGGGAGAAAAAACCGATTACCCACAATGCAATACAAATGCACTAAGATTCTAAGTTCGGGGGTTGGTTATACCTAGGGAAGGTGTTAACATCCTAGATATCTATAGTACTCTACAGGAACCTCTTGATTATTATGTTATTTGTTATCTGTTTTGCTAAGGGTTTAAGGGTAGAAAAAGAAGATGAGTCATCATCTTAAGAAAGACCACCACACTTTTAAAAATGTTTGAATTTTTGTGGGGTATGGGATTGTATGTCCCTTTCTTTGAGATGATTAACATCTAATTCCCTTGTGTGGAGAATTAGGTGGGTTAAAGTTTGATTTTAAATCAAAATTGAAAGGGGGGACTAACCTAAGAAATCTATCCTAAGTTGTCTAATTGACTTATCTTAAGGGTATCGATTATGATGCAAATGAAATGCACCATGCACAATAACATGGTTATCATGCATGGGATTTTCCCTTGGATATTTTATGCGGTTAATTATATTACTTAGGCGAGTGTGCTAGCAAAGTAATGCTAGACTTGTGTCCAGTGATCAATAGGTCAAATGCGATGCCCTAAGGCGATCGACTTACATGGGTAGAAAATTGGCTCGACGTTGGATCGAGGATTTTTATTGTTTTTGAAAAGGGTTTGAAGCTGAAACATAAATCAGATAAGAAAAACACAATCAAGCAGATAAGGCAAAACAATCGAACGCTCACGAACTTATGACTAAGCGAGAGGTTTCTAATCGGGGACAATTTGTTAAGAAAAGTTAATTTGACTTATTTTATTTATTATATTTAGCTAAAAAAGTTTTAACAGTTAGAGATTTAAAGTTATTAGAATTGTAAGTCTTGTTTTTTTTTTTAAGTCTTAAATTAATAAAAAACTTTAAATTAAATTATTATGAAAATTTTAGATTAATTATTATTACAAAGGAAGGTTTAAATTAAAAAGGTTAATTATATGATCAAAAGGTTTTAGATTTACTTATATAAAAAAGTTTTATTAATGTTATAGAAAAAAAGGTTTTACGTCACAAATATAAAAGAAACAATTTTAAAATTAAATTATGAAAAACTTAATCTTGATTATAAAGGCTTTTTGTTCTTATTATAAAAGTTTTTTTTTTGTAATGTTTAATTGCAATTTAAAAAAAAACGAAGGGAAAATGGGAAATCGAGAACATCACCGTCACTCTCTCGCTCTAGCTCCCAAAGTCTCTCTCATTTCTCTCGTATCTCACCTGCCTCTCTCAACAAAAAGAAAAATAAAATTAGGGCGAACCCTAGCGGCGCCGCTCGTTCTCACACTTTCATCTCTCACGACCTGCAACAGCGAAACGAACAATCAAACGATAAATCCCCACCCCACACAACTCGTTACCCCGATTTTCACTATTTCATGATGATTACATATTACAATGCGTAAAAAAAAGCGATAAAATGGGTGGTGGATGACGGCGGCTCCGATCAGGGAAGTTCTCTTTCTCTTTACCTCTATGTGATTTTGCGAACTTATGAGTGTTTGTGGATGAGTGAGTATGCGATGAAGAAACTCGACCTACGAGATTCTGAGCATCTCGAGTTTGTGTATCGTTCTCTTGCCTTTTGCTTGATGAAAGGTTTGTTAGGATTTTCTGATGGAAACTGGATGATTCTCTTGGTTTTCTGATATGATGAGGGAATGTTTGTCGTGTCATTTTTTGTCGTTTGAAACTCTTTAAATAGGCCAATGATGAATCCTTTTTTGGGAAACCTCTTCAATGTTGAATGATTTTGTTTAATGCTGATTTGATAACGTGTTAACTGATTTGATCTGATTTGGTTGGATTTGGAAAGGTTTTGAAGGGCTTGAAAGGCTTAATATGATTTGATTGTGATTTGGTTTTAAAATGGAAAGTTTTTGAAATTGCTCTTGAATACGATTTGATACGATTTACTTGGTTTGCTGATTTGGAAAGTTTTTGGACTTGAAATTTGAATTTGTGACACGCTTTTGATATGATCTCTTGTAATCATTGAATTGAATGCTCTGACTGATCCAATATTGGAAGGAATTGCTGCTGGCGGCGTCTTTACGATGTTGCCCTCAATTCTTAATTTTGAAGATGATGAAAATTCTCTGATTCAAAAATATTCTGAGGCCAAAGTAGGGATTCCTTAAAGGTTTTGGATGTGTTTCCTTTGATCTCTTCCATTTAATTGAACTGTGTTTTTTTTTGTGACATAGCAGGTACGGTTCTTCAAATCTTGAATAGTGAGGCAATGTTTGAAGACAGTTACCAAAACCGACAAGTCGAGATAGTTTCCTTTCACGGCCTCACTCTTGTACCTTGCTACTGAAGTCTTAGGGGGGGTTATCCACAAAAACCTGCTTGCTTGAGGGAAACCTCTATGGTAAGTGCATCATATTCTCTTCTCAATGTGTTGTGAAAACTTGTACTTGTTTACTTCATTCATTTTTTCTCTTATTGGCAGCATCGTGAAACTCGTGAAAGGCTGCTCTAATTTCGGATTTTCTTCCTACTTGAGATGGAGTATTCGCTATTGTGTTTTCATTGATCGAATCCTTGCTAAGAAAAATGGTATCAATTATCGCTGCTATTGTCATTCGGTTTCTCTTCTTGTTGAAATTCTAGCAGGTATTGGTTGGTAGATTTGCTCACTAATGGTCATGTAGTTGGGGTGTCCTGTAGTTTGGTATTATAGTTGCGTATTCTAATTACAGGGTTTGATTTGCAAGCATTGAATTCTGGTGCATCCTTAGTAGAACCTTCTGGCGTTGAATCCACTTTCATTGGTCTCGATTAATCCTCGAAAGCCCGTGTTGAAACGTAAGTATTTCAAGGGATATTTCTAGCATTGGTTTGATTAGGAAATCCTTCTGTCGTGGGTTTGGGTAGGATGGTCCTCTCACTGAAATTTGTCCTGCAGCATACTGATTTTGTTCTCGACACTATGCATTTTTGAAATTAGCTTAGTTGAGATGTGTTAGTTTTAGTTGGCTAACTACATGAATACTCAGTTGTAGTATTATTTGGATCAGCTATCCGTATTTCCGTTCACGACAACCCTCTAACCATTTCCTTGTTTCTCTTTCATGCTTTGATGTCGTATGCTTATTCACATCTACGAGCTCCGGTACGTCTGAACATCTTGGAATTGCAAAAACTAGAAATTGCTCCCTTCAGATTGAATGGGTAATCTGCAATTCATTTATAGGTAACCGAGCCGCCAAAAGCTCGTATGCTGTCATAACTTTCTTGCTCAATTGGATTTCCCTACTGTGATCTCGTGGCTTATTTTATCTTGGAAAGAAGCTTGTGACAGTAGCGTGGATTGATTCTAATCTTTGTGTCATCGACAGGTTCGTGTGACGGCGAAGAACTTCACATAACTTGGAGAACCTGGATCGCAAGGTATAGCATAGAATTGATTTCATGAAGTTCGGTATTGTTGCAGTTGGTGTCAAACATGTGGCTTAGAGATCGGTTTTGGACATGAGGATGGTTAGGAGTTTGCGTTTAACAAAAACTAGCAACTCCATGTGCTTATGGATCCTGACCCTGCAATAGATCCTGGGCTAGTTATATCCAACACTATTTTGTGGAAGATTCATGATAAATACACTTTTACAACTCCCTCTCGCCTATCATGAATCACGTGATTCCATGGAGCTTGGATTGGCAAATGGCGAAAGAACTTTGGAGCTTGAAGACCAAAGGTAGATATCGGTTATTATGTTCATTTGAATATTACTCTGATTTTGATTGATGATTTTTCTTGTGTATCAAACGGGTGTCTGTCGTGGTTGCTTTTACATCGCACTAACCATTTGTTTCATTTTATGTGCACCTTTGAGGTAGTCTTGGCATGGAATTTAGATTGATGAAGAAGCCATGGTACCGGTTACAAGTTGTAAAACATTAAGTTTCTTACATAGGTATTGGCTTGTCTTCCTTACTCCTTACTGAAACTTTTCCTTTTTAGTGCTAGAGCTTCAATGGTCTCCAATTAAATATTCTCGCCTTGTCGCGTCTTAGCGATGGATTTTGAGTGAAAGCCTCATGGAGTTGTTGTTCTTTTTGTTATCTTTGTAGGTGTGTGACTATGGGCAAGAATTACCAGATTGCATTGCCAATAAATGATTAGTTCATGGACGGGGAGAAACAGCTAACGTTGATGCAGAGTTGACGTTCAGAAAGTTGAACTTGCTTTCTTATGGCATTGTTGCTCTTCAATTGTCACTGCATCGGTTTCTCTGATGACTGATGTTTTGGTTCTCGTGGTCTTTGGTGTGGTTGTTTCGGTTTCTTAGTTTTGACGGTTATTTGTTGAAAATACTTAAACAGGGTCGCAATGTCCTCTGAGCTATTTCTTTATTTTGCAGTCTCATTGTTACAGAAACGACAGAGGACGACAGAGGGAGCATCAAGAAATCACATTGGTGGTGGTGCTGAAGGCAATGTTCTTCATTTGGTTTTACGCCTTTCGGATCCTCTTTTCATTGTTGTTAGGACTGTTAAGGAACTTGAGTTCACGTTGATAGGCATAGGAATAAAACAGTGCGCTTTATTAATCTTGAGGAACAAGATCTTTTTGTAATGAAGAGAGGCTCGATGATCAGATACTGATATATGTAAAGTTTCATGATACATGTAAAGTTTCATGATACTTGTAAAGTGGGTGACGGTGTAGTTCCCTCAATCATAAGCAAGTGCTCAGCAGGAAATGTGTTAACATTACACACAAGATAATATATTAACGTCTCATAATAAAACTTGAAAATTCCCTCCTTTTAATCAACAGTAGTAGGAATTTCATGACATTCTGAGCCGTTTTAATCCAATCCGACTAATATGAGGCAATCATAACTTCTGGTATATCTCATTAACAAACTGCTCTTCAATTACTAACCTTATAACCTTAGGCCCTCTTTAGTTTAACACATCTTGTAACATTGG
Organism: Lathyrus tuberosus; assembly: GCA_022829125.1. NCBI lineage: Eukaryota > Viridiplantae > Streptophyta > Magnoliopsida > Fabales > Fabaceae > Lathyrus > Lathyrus tuberosus. The sequence goes on from JALAZF010000043.1 coordinate 7,528,519, forward strand.
CTTGAATGTGAATTTTGGAAATATTGAACTGAGTTTTCTCATGATGAAAATTATTTGTGACTAATCTTGAACGGGTCATGATCTTTGAATTTGAAATTTGGCATATAGACTTGAAATTCATGTGAGCACGAGAACCTTACAAACCACCTCTCATTTTGTAATCTTGCATTTTGAATGATGAAGAAATGTTAATTTGAATTTTTATGCTCAAGTTTGTAGTGAAACCTCGTATCCTTGGAATTATCTTGGACATGGCCTAAAGGTGTGAACCTTCAACTTGAGCTTGTAAGCTTGTGACAACAAAGGACTTGAAATTACGTCTTGGAATCCAAACTTCTAATTCCTTTCAAAGTGAACTTTCATTACTCAAGAACATAACATCATTGAGCAAACCCAATTCTTAAATCTTGAGGGGTTGACAGAGGGAGGAAGATGCCGTCTTGCAGTAACTTTACCACACAACCAGTGACCAGTCTTCAGGGGATCAAATTCCATATCAGGGGGGTATAAGGACCTAGTCTTGTGGGGAGCCTTTTGGGGAATCTGAGGGAAGAAGGCTTTGGTAGTGGTTTGGGGACCAGAGAGGGAAAGGGCACAGTCACACAGGAGTCCAACACACATCTTACAAAGGTCAGAGAAACTCCACAAACACACACACAACACCGCCTTCGAGACCTCTAGCTCTTAGCAGCAACACCTGTCCTAAAAAAAATAAACAAACAGCCAAAAACTAGATAACGCGGTTAGTTATGCACAAATGATCGGCCTAATATGTTATGCAAAAAGGAAAGGGATCTTAGGGTCAAAAATTAGGGTGCGACAAAATGTACTCTACAAAATGGAAAAAATGTAGTTGCAGGGAATCGAAGCTTGTTACATTTCATTTATTACTACGGTTGTTCATCTTAACCGTTGTAAAATAATTTACAATTTATTTTATAAATAATGGACTTAATTGACACACGCTAAATGTACTCTAAAAAATGGAAAAAATGTAGTTGCAGGGAATCGAAGCTTGATACATTTCATTTATTACTATGGTTGCTCATCTTAACCGTTGTAAAATAATTTACAATTTATTTTATAAATAATGGACTTAATTGACACACGCTAAATGTACTCTAAAAAATGGAAAAAATGTAGTTGCAGGGAATCGAAGCTTGATACATTTCATTTATTACTACGGTTGCTCATCTTAACCGTTGTAAAATAATTTACAATTTATTTTATAAATAATGGACTTAATTGACACACGCTAAATGTACTCTAAAAAATGGAAAAAATGTAGTTGCAGGGAATCGAAGCTTGATACATTTTATTTATTACTACGGTGGTTTCATTCAACCGTCATTAAATGACTCAGCTTTTAAATGAGCGCGAAATTTTTAACCTATTACAACGGCATAAAAGGATGCGTTGTAAGCCTGGCGTTTTTGTTTTAGCATTTTGTAGTAGTGTAAATATCACAACATCAAACACCAGAATGACACATCACAGAAAACAGAATTTTCATGAAATAGCAGTTGTTCGCTCCAGGGTTCGCCTAGCAAACCTGTTCGCTGCGGCCTTCGCCTAGCGAAGCTTCCAGCAAACCCCACAGATCCCACACTCAACACCAGAAACCCCACCATCTGTCATGCTCGCTAGTTTGTTCGCCTAGCGAACCTACTCGCTGTTCCCTTCGCCTAGCGAGGCTTCCAGCGAATCACTCCCTCAATTCCAGAATCACCTCTGTACTCACACTCACAATATCGCGCATTCGCTGCGCTGCTCGCCTAGCGAGCCTTGGCGAACATTCTCCTAGCAAATCAATGGTTCGCCTAGCGAACCTGCGATTACAACAAATCGCTACTACGCATCAGTAGCTCCCAAACCTCCAAGGTACCTGCAATTACAGTCTCAATTGACCCAGAAACATCTCTATAACAGTGCTAATATATCACGGAATTTAAAGGACTGAAACCTACGTCTGTTAGGTCGATCCAGGACCCTACGGGAAACCTTAATTTCTCTTAAACCTTCAAAACTCTCAAGCTTCATATAAACTCATAAACCCTTCACCACAGGGTTAAAACTACAGCAACGGGGAAGTCTGCCCCAAAAGTCTATTTTACCGATTAAATTCAACTCTTATCAATCGTTCTCACAGAATGCCCTCAAAGTCATCAGTTTACCTCAAAACCATAAACCCTCATAACCCCAAGAATCCCCAATATCCACTTTAATCAATCGAATCCTATAATGAAAACAATGAAAGGCAATTACTCCCCATACCTTATATTGTCGATCCGATGAGTTCTCTCTTGAGCCATTGGAAACCTTCACGAAAATCCTCGCCTTCTCCCTTTTTCCTCAGAGCTCTGCACTTTCTCCTTATTTTCACGATCTCCACAAAATGAATCCTAATTCCCTCAATTCCTCCTTTTTGGTTAATTTAAACTCTTGAGCCTCAAAATTGGGCTTTCTCCATAATACCCTCACTAATACTCCTAAAATGCCCACTTTACCCTCAATTCCTCTAATATTATTTTAAATTAATAATAATACTAATATATTCATATTATATACTATTATTTAATTAAAATAACCAAAACTTCACAAAAACACCGACATCGACACAATCCACCAAAAATCACAGAAAACCACGAATATAATATTTAAATAAATTAAATAAATATCCTTATGAAAATCGGGGTGTTATAACTCTCCCCTGCTTAAAGAATTTTCGCCCTCGAAAATTACCTCAAGGAAATAGAGTCGGATACAACTCCCTCATCTGATCTTCATGTTCCCAAGTCCAACTTTTGCCAACTGGTCCACCCCACAACACCTTCACCAAAGCTATGTCTTTACCCCGCAACTGCTTCATCTCTCGACCGTCGACACGCACAGGCAATGCTTCCACAGTCAGATTATCCCTTACTTGTACATCATCCATATGAATCACATGCGACGGATCCGGAATGTACTTCCTCAATTGAGACACATGGAACACGTCATGCAAATTCGTAAGTGACGGTGGTAAAGCAATTCGATAGGCTACCTCTCCTATCCTCTGCGATATCTGGTATGGACCAACAAAACGTGGAGTGAGCTTCCTAGACTTCAAAGCTCGACCCACACCAGTCACTGGCGTCACTCTCAAAAACACGTGATCTCCCTCTTGGAATTCAAGTGCTTTCCTCCTCTTATCGTGGTAGCTCTTCTGATGACTCTGCGAAGCTTTCATCCTTTCTTGTATCTTCTTAATCTTCTCTGTCGTCTCTTGCACAATTTCAAGCCCGAGTACAACACTCTCGCCCGATTCATACCAACACAAAGGAGTCCTACACCTTCTCCCATACAAAGCTTCATAAGGTGCCATCCCAATACTAGCATGAAAACTATTATTGTACGTGAACTCAATCAACGGTAAATGGCTATCCCATGATCCTCCATGATCCAACACACAAGCCCTCAACAAATCCTCTAAAGATTGGATAGTCCTTTCTGTCTGACCGTCCGTCTGCGGATGATATGCAAAACTCATCCTCAACTTAGTACCCAAAGCATCTTGCAAACTCTTCCAGAACCTCGATGTAAACCTCGGATCTCTATCCGACACAATACACGAAGGTACCCTATGTAACTTCATAATCTCCTCAATATACATCTCGGTTAGCTTCTGCATGGAATGATTAATCTTCATCGGTAAGAAATGAGCCGACTTAGTTAATCTATCCACTATCACCCAAATTGAATCATTTCCCTTAGCAGTCTTTGGCAATCCCACCACAAAATCCATGGAAATACTATCCCATTTCCATTCTGGAATCCTCAGCGGCTGCATCATACCTAAATGCTTCTGATGCTCAACTTTCGACTTCTGACAAGTCAAACACGCATAAACAAACTCCGCAACCTCCTTCTTCATACCTGGCCACCAAAACAACTTTTTCAAATCTTGGTACATCTTCGTAGCATCGGGATGAATACTCAACCTACTTCAATGTCCGTCTTCAAGAATGCTCTTCTTAATATCTGGGACATCTAGAACACACACCCTGTCTCTGAACATCATTACGCCATTCTCGTCAATTCGGAAGTCACCTCCGTTACCTTGGTTAATCAAAATCAATTGGTCAACCAACTTTAAATCAAATTGCTGTCCCACTTTGATTTCTTCGAGAATACTACTAGTCAACTTCAACATTCCCAACTTCACACTGTCAGGAGTCCCTTCACACACCAAACTCAAATTTCTAAATTGTTCAATTAGTTCCAACTCTTTCACCATAAGCATCGACATATGCAATGACTTTCTGCTCAACGCATCAACCACTACATTTGCTTCGCCCGGATGATAACTCAAATCAAAATCGAAATCCTTCAACAGCTCTAACCACCTTCTCTGCCTCATATTCAATTCCTTCTGATTAAATAAGTATTTCAGACTTTTATGATCAGTGAACACCTCAAATTTAGAGCCAAACAGATAATGTTTCCAAATTTTCAACACAAACACCACCGCGGCCAATTCCAAGTCATGCGTAGGATAATTCCTCTCATGGACTCGCAATTGGCTCGAAGCATAAGCAACAACTTGTCCATTCTGCATCAATACTCCACCAAGATCCATCTTCGACGCATCACAATACACCACAAAAGATTCACTCAGATTAGGCAAAATCAACATTGGAGCAGTAGTCAATCTCTTCTTCAATTCCACAAAACTCTCTTCACAAGCTACATCCCACACAAAAGTCTGACCCTTTCGAGTCAACTGAGTCAAAGGTAGTGCCAACTTAGAAAAGCCTTCAATAAAATTGCGGTAGTAACCCGCTAATCCCAGAAAACTTCGTAGACTTCGGAGTCTCCCACTGTAACACGACATCAATCTTAGAAGGATCAACAACAACACCACCAGTTGAAATCACATGGCCAAGGAAACTCACTTCCTTCAACCAAAACTCACACTTCGACAGCTTTGCATACAACTTCTTCTCTTTCAACACTTGCAACACGGTCCTCAAATGCTCGGCATGCTCTTCTTCGGATCTAGAATATATCGAGATATCATCGATAAACACTACCACAAACTTATCCAAATACTCATGGAAAATCCGATTGATATACTCCATGAACACACCAGGTGCATTAGATACACCAAACGACATCACAGTGTATTCATAGTGTCCATATCTCGTTCTGAAAGCCGTCTTCAGAATATCATCAGGCTTAACTCGAATCTGATGATAACCCGACCTCAAATCAATCTTGCTGAACACACAAGCACCTACTAGCTGATCCATCAAATCGTCGATTCTCGGAAGTGGATACTTATTCTTGATCGTCACTTTATTCAACTGTTAATAATCAACACACAACCTCATACTTCCATCTTTCTTCTTCACTAACAACACAGGAGCACCCCACAGAGAAACACTTGGTCGAACAAACCTCTTCTCAAGTAGTTCTTCCAACTATTTCTTCAATTCACTTAACTCAGAAGCTGACATCCGATAAGGAGCCATCGACACTGGACTCATACCTGGTATTAAGTCCACTGCAAACTCCACTTCACGCTCTGGAGGCAAATCACTGATGTTATCTGGAAACACATCTGGAAATTCACAGACAACCGACAACTCCACACTCACAACTTCACGATCAATTTGAAATAATGCAAACATTGTAAACACTAAAGCTTCGTCTTCCACAAGTTCGTCTACTTGCTTAGAGACAAGAACATCAATTCCCCATTATCACCAACCTCAGGAAACTCTACAGTCTTGTTATAACAATTGATATGAACACGGTTGAACTCCAACTAGTTTATTCCAAAGATCACGTCAATTTGGTGCAAGGGTAGGCACACCAAATCCATCATAAAGCTCTTCTTAAAAATCGTCACGGGACATCTCAAACACACAAGGGTAGTAGTAACAGAACCATTAGCTGGAGTTTCTATTACCATATTCCCATTCATATCAGATAACTTCAAACCCAATCTATTAGCACATTCAAGAGAGATAAAAGAATGAGTAGCACCAATATCAATAATAGAAACCAACTCGATATTATTAATAAAACAAGTACCTCGAATCATGTTGTCCTTCTCTGGCGCCTCTGCACCACTCAAAGCAAACACTCTGTCACTGGTCTGGGCAGCAGTAGCAGTCTTCTTCGGCTTCTGACATTGAGTACTGATATGACCTTTCTCACCACAATTGAAACAGGTCGGACCCTCATCTTTGCAATCCATAGCTCTATGCCCCTTCTTACCACATCGATAGCACCTCAGCACATTATTGGTACACGCATCAGCACGGTGACCTTGCTTGCCACACTTATGACACTTTCCAGAAGCGGGAGCTGCTCCCCCACTTGACTTTTTCCCATCTGAAGCCTTCTGCTTCCCTTTGTCAGCTGAAGTTGTATAAGGCTTACCCCTATACTGTCCTTTCTTCTCACTCAACTGCTTATAGTGAGCAGATCGAGCTCGGCTGTCCTCATCGTAGATTCTGCTCTTGTCCACCAACTCAGCATACCTGTAGATCTGCTGATACCCAATACCCTGCTTAATCTCTGGCCTCAGCCCATTCTCGAATTTGAGACACTTAGACATCTTAGCATTAGCACGATTGTAGTGCAGACAGAACTTCACTAGCTTCTCAAACTTCGCAGCATACTCTGCCACAGTCATGTCTCCTTGCTTCAGCTCAAGGAATTCCACTTCTCTCTTGCCACAAGCATCCTCTGGGAAATACTTGCCCAGAAACTCCTGCTTAAACACAGCCCAAGTTATCACAGTGCCAACATCCGTAAGCCTCTGACGGGTGTTATCCCACCAGTCCTCAGCCTCCTCTTCCAGTATATGTGTTCCGAACTAAACCTGTTGCTCATCAGAACACCCCATCACTCGGAAGATCTTCTCGATCGCCTTCAGCCACTTGTGTGCACTTGCTGGATCATGCGTACCCACAAAAGTCGGTGGCTTGTTCCTTTGAAACTTCCCCAAAGCACGAAACTCATCAAGAGCTCCACCATTTAGATTCAGCTGCGCCACCACATTAGCAACCAATTCCAACGCATCAGCAATCGCACAATCATTTCTTCCAGCCATCCTGCACACCACCAACAAGGTTAGAAGAACTACAACATCGACAGTGTACACACACTCGTCGACTGACAGGGACAGACATCAAGTAAAAACCTGGACGGACGGACCGACCTGCTCTGATACCACTAATATAACACCCTTTTCTACCCCCAATAATGTTGCAGCAGAAACAACTTACATAATCAGAGTATGGCATAAAAATTTCACTCAAAGGGTGCACATTTCTCATTAAGTCAAAATAACACACTTGCCCTGTAAACAAAGGGATTTTTCCTCAAAATAACTCAAAAGCCTTCACATGGCAGTGGAACTCAAAATTCTCAATTAAAAGGTTTTCAACAAATATCATAATAATCAAAATAAAACCATATCGTCAAATAACAAAAAAAATAAGGAAACAACATAGTTCGACTCAAAAGGCCCCAACCCGATGTTACACTATCAGAGAAAGACCCTCTAAATCAACCAAAAGCAAATAAACTTCAAGTCCTCGAAAGTATCCATAGCTAAACCTGATCACCTGCACGTTAACCACGTGGAGGCAACATTCAAACAGACAGGGTGAGTAATCACAAATCATAATAATCATTATAAAACAAGATATACGTAAAATGGCATTATCTTCATAAACGACATCATCAAGGTCATCATCAAGGAAAACATCAAGAAACACCATATCCCAAATTCATCAATGCCACATAAGATGCAATGCATAACAAGACTCGTGCATGTGGTACCAATCGTCACAAAGGATGGACACTAGACCATCAACCCTCCAAAGATCCCCGTCAATAGGATCGATCCCACATTTGGAATCGAAGCACGTCATAATTACCTCATATCCGCACAATGGGAATGAAGCGTCGTCACAGAGTATGCATATGAATGTATGATACACAAACGTCAATAATTCCTCATCATCAAGTAAACATCATTATGTGCATCATCATTCATAAATTCTTCATAAATTCATATCATCATATATTCATCAAAACATCACAAACCAGCACATCAATATCATCAAGAACATCATGGTAAATCATCATAAATATCACAACATCAAACACCAGAACGACACAGCACAGAAAACGGAATTTTCGCGAAAAAATAGTTGTTCGCTCCATGGTTCGCTGCGGCCTTCGCCTAGCGAAGCTGCCAGCAAACCCCACAGATCCCACACTCAACACCAGAAACCCCACCATCTGTCATGCTCGCTAGTTTGTTTGCCTAGCGAACCTACTCGCTGTTCCCTACGCCTAGCGAGGCTTCCAGTAAATCACTCCCTCTATTCCAGAATCACCTCTGTACTCACACTCACAATATCGCGCATTCGCTGCGCTGCTCGCCTAGCGAGCCTTGGCGAACATTCTCCTAGCGAAGCAATGGTTCGCCTAGCGAACCTGCGATTACAGCAAATCGTTGCTACGCATCAGTAGCTCCCTACCCTCCAAGGTACCTGCGATTACAGTCCCAATTGAACCAGAAACATCTCATAACAGTGCTAATATATCACGGAATTTAAAGGCCTAAAACCTACGTCTGTTAGGTCGATCCAGGACCCTGTTTACCTTGAAAATTGGTAAACAACCGCTGATCTTCTAAAACAATAATGTTCTAGTAACTTACAGGATCGATCAGATTGATCCTAGGACATGTGATGTATGTGTATTTAGAATATTTCACGAGTTGGTAAAGTATGCCTTTCGACAATGCACATAAATAAAAAGGGGTGTTTGAAGTGTAAAGGAAAGCGATAAAGATCAAAGAAATACCTAAGTCGAACAATACATCAAAGGAAAGAAAAGACTGAATGTAAAGGTTTGATAAAAGCTGGAGTTAAATACTGGAAAGGAATGCATAATGATCTTAAAATGCAGAAAGGTAAATGCTTGAAAGTAAAGGCTTTTAATGTAAAACTTCAATGTAAAGACTTGGTAATGTAAATGACTTGAAAGGTAAAAGTTTGTGAAAAGACTTCAAAGTAAAGAATCTAAAACAGAAACTTCAAAGTAAATTACATTGTAATAAAGGATAATGGTGATTACAATCACGTACATTCTCACTTCACTTGTTTCTCGACACACTGGATACTTTGAGTGAATATAGAGTTACTTGTACAAATATGATTTTTTCACACCTATTCTAACTCTAGGACTAACCTATTTATAATACTCTAAAGTAACCACCATCTGACGGTTTTACTCCTAGATCACGCCACTTGGCACTTTGCATGTCTTCAACTTCTGGATCTTCGCCACATGTCCTCTTTTCAAATTCAAATAGTAGAACTTCCCTCCACTATCTAGTTGTAACTGCTGCGCATTATCCATAGCAGTTTTATCCTGTCGAATTGACTCTTTGAATTTAGAAATATTTGAAGTCTTGAAATCATTCTATTCGACTCAGGCTTTCAACAAACATGGTCGAAGGCATTCTAGTTGAAGCCTTCTTCTTTAGCTTATTATTTCAAAGAATAACTTCCTTTAAAGGCAAATTGTTTACAATCATGTAGCGTCGAAATTAGGAGCTAACAAATTGCCCCCCAAAAATGCCCTTTCGCCAATATTGGTAGGAAGGTCATTTTTTGATAAAATAATTTTTCGACACCTGATCATTCGACTATGGAAAACATGGTCAAAACTGACCAACCCACGATTTAGAAACTATTCAGTTTCTTTTAACTATGCTTATGACGTCATGTCATGATGGCAAATCTTCAAACGTCTTTTCAACCGTATTTGTGATCAGTTTCAATCATCACCTTTCTTGAAACTAGACATTTGTGGTCTGACCATAACCACCACCATCCAACCATTTCAGACAAAGACACGCGTCCCACTATCGTATCCATTTTAACGGTGGATTCACAGTCCCCTCATCTTCCAAACGCCTATAAATACCCTTTTCTTCCAACTTGAAACTTTTTGCATTCTCAGACTTTCTTTCAACTTATTTCCTCGTTCTTTAAACTCTCTCAAGAAAACCCAAAACACATTCTCACTTTCTTCTTCAACTCCCAACAATGGCGTCTTCACAACCCATTCACCAAGAAACAAAAAGCCAAAAAGGTAAAACCACCCTATTCAAGCAAACTCTCCCGCCATTTTCAAACATCCTAGGACCAAAAGTGGTGAAGAACCAACAGTTCATGCCAGAACCCCTTCTTGAGGAAGTGAGGAGCATTTACGAGTCTCGGGTAATGATCCCTCTCCTTGTCTATGATAAACCCTATGCTTTAGGTGGCCCTTTGGCTGATGTTAAACCCACCAACGAAAAACTGGGCGAGTTTTTTCCTTCTTACCGTAAATCTAGACCTTTAGGGAAAAAGAGCAACCCTAATTAGGATGGAGCCTCCCCTGATACACCCACTTTGATGAAAATGGATCTGAGGTACCTTCATGATGGTACGAGATTGGTAAGAGCTGTCAACCCTTTAAAGGATTTTGACCTTTGGATGACCAGAATGGAAAGGGTCAAAGCTGATCATTGGAAAACCATTGGAATCTATGATCTGCTTATGCTGTCGAAGACCAACATCCCTTATTGTTTGAACCTGCTGGCAACATCACTTTACTTCTGGGATAGTACCCACTACACTTTTCATCTTCCTTGTGGGATGGTTACTCCCACACTCTTCGATCTTGCTGCCATTGCAGGTCTTCAACCAGATGGCATTTCATACGATCCTGATACTGATGCAGAGGATACTATAGGGATCTCTGACTCCAAACTCACATACACCCACTTCATAAACTACCACAAACGTGATACTGCAGAAATCACTGACAAGGAACACATTGCATTCCTCACCATATGGCTGTCGAGGTATGTGTTTTGCTCAAAATCCCTACAGGTGACCAAGAAATATCTCACTCTGGCCAACCAACTTCACAACAATAGAGGAGTTTTCCTTAGTGGGTTGATTCTGGCAAACCTCTACGAGTCTCTCAGCGAAGGGGCGGCTCGACTTAAAGACTTGGAGGCTCAAGGCACTGTTCACTTGAATGGCCTCCTCTGGCTACTTCAGTTGTGGCTCAATACAACTTTTGAAGCTAGCCTTCCCAGGAAAGGACATTCAAAAGCACAAAACTCTGATGATGAAGCTGACAAAGATTATGTTGCCTTCCTCAACTCTATTAATTGGAGGGACTATGAATGATATTTCTCCTAGGTTTCATGTTGTTGTACTTGTTTCCTTTCCTTCGTATGCCATTTTGGCCTCACATGGCCTATTTTGGCTTTTATAATCTGAATGAAACTTATGTTTTAATATGAATCTCTTGTAAAATAGGCTTATATTTTTTCAAATATTTCCCATTTACCCTTAAGACTCTTAAATCACCCTCCATCTCTTGAATCTCATAAGCATTATTACTAAATGCCTTAATAATTTGAAAAGGACCTTCCCACTTAGGAGACCACTTCCCCAAAGTTCTGGTGTTTTGATCCATAGGTAAGATCACTTTCCACACTAGATCTCCAGCTGAAAAGGTTTTAATCCTGACCTTTTTGTTATAAGACTTCTCCACCCTTTTTTTTTTACTTTTCAATAACTCTAACGCATGGAGTCTTTCTTCATCTAAATCTACTAATTCATCAAGCATTATATTCCAATAAGATTCAGATGGAATCTCATGATGCCTTTGAATTCTTATGGATTGAAGATAAATTTCCACGGGCAAAACTGCATCATGACCAAAAGTCAGTCGAAATGGGGTAGTATTAGTTGCCTCTTTGGGGGACGTTCGACATGCCCAAAGTATTTGGTCCAATGTCTTATGCCAATTTCTTGGCCTTTTTCCCACGTGCTTTTTTATCAACCCAATAACTACTTTATTTGCTGCTTCGACTTGACCATTAGCTTGAGCATAATAAGGTGTGGACGTTACAAGCTAGAATCCCATTTCTTTAGAAAACTCTTGCATTTTTTGACCAGTGAAGACTGATCCTTGGTCTGTTGTAATTGTCTCTGGGATCCCAAACCTATAGATGATGTGTTTCTGGATAAATTCAATCACATCTTCTTGATCAACATTTGGTAATGGGATAGCTTCGACCCATTTGGTAAAATAATCAATACCCACCAAAATGTACTTATGATTCTTTGATGATGCTGGTCGAATTTCTCCAACCAAATCCAAAGCCCATCCTCTGAAAGGCCAAGGCTTTACTATAGAGTGAAACTCACTTGCAGGGACGTGTTGGATGCCAGCATGAACTTGACATTCCTGACAACCCTTAGCAAATTCAATACAATCTTTTAACATGGTGGGCCAATACATGCCCTGTCGAAACAACAACTAACTCATCTTATGGCCTACCTGATGTGCCCCACATGCCCCACTATGGACCGTTGAAAGGGCTAAGTATGCTTCTGCCTCACTGAGGCACTTAAGCAATACTCCCTCAGAAGTCTTTTTGAATAATTCATTACCCAACAAGACATAACTTAAAGCTTGATACTTGATTTTCCTCTCTGTCGAAGCTATTGGATTTTTTAGATAATCCATTATAGGTTTCCTTCAATCCTTGTCAGTTATGTTATCAACTGCCAGAATTGCAAAATTATCTTCATCAGCGTATCCAAGCTTAGTTTCTTCCAAGTATGATGGGGCTAATCCTACTGACACCACCCTTCCTTTAACTTCGACTTCGGTTGCATCTTGTAATTTGTCTTTCGAAACTTTATACCCTGATGCAATCTGAGCCAAGTCATTAGCTACCTGGTTTTCCAGTCTAGGGATGTGTCGAAAACTAATTGCGTTGAACTTTTTCAACAATCGATTCATAACTACAAAGTACATAATCAAGTTTTCTTTTATGCACTTGTACTCTTTGGTCACTCGTTTTATGACCAGTTCTGAATCTCCCATTATTTCGACATGAGTTGCCCCCAATTCCAACAATACTTCAAGTCCAGCAATTAAAGCTTCATATTCAGCTTCGTTGTTAGAACAACGGCCTTCAATTTTATACTTAAGTGTTGTTGGAATTTTATTAGGAGAAATAACAAGTACTCCTATGCCTGTCCCATCTTTGTGGCTCGACCCGTCGAAATATAACTTCCAAGGTTCCACATCAAGATAGTTCAGGGGGGTCTCATTTGTAGAATGGTCAGCTATAAATTCTGCCACTATTTGTCCTTTAACGACTTTTAAAGGCTTATAAGTTAAAGAATATTCAGTTAATGCTAATGCCCATTTTCCAATTCGACTATGCAAAATAGGTTTGGACAACATATGTTTAATAACGTCATAACGAGAAGAAACATAAACATTAACTGGTTTTATATAAAGCTTCAATTTGGTACAAGAGTAATACAAACATAAACATAATTTTTCAATCATGCTATATCTAGTTTCCGCATCATTTAAAACTCTACTAAGGTAATAAACGGCTCTTTCGACACCATCATCATCCTCTTGAGCTAACATGCTCCCTAAAGTTCTATCTAACGCAGCTATGTACAATCTCATACACTTATTCCCACGAGGTGGTGAGAGAATAAGGGGTGACTCAGGTACTCTTTGATCTTGTCGAAGGCTTCTTGTTGAGCTTGCCCCCAGTCGAACCCATCCTTGTTAGCTCAAGGCAATGGTGAAAAGGCTTGTGTTTTCCCACTTAAGTTACATATAAATCTCCTCAAGAAATTTATTTTGCCTAAGAGAGACTGCAATTCCTTCTTTGTTGATGGTGCTTTTGCTTCCATAATGGCTTTGGTTTTATTCTGGTTAATTTCGATCCCCTTCTTGTGGACCACAAAGCCTAAGAAATCCCCTGCCTGCACACAAAAAGCACATTTGAGAGGATTCATTTTTAGACCATGCTTTCTCATCCTTTCAAAGGAATGTCGAAGATGGATTATATGATCTTTTCCTGAAAAGGACTTCACAACAATATCATTAATATATATTTGCATAAAAGTCTCAATAAAATCATGAAAGATCGAATTCATTGCTCGCTGGTAAGTTGCCCCAGCATTTTCTAAACCAAAAGGCATTACTACCCACTCATAAGTGCCTAATGCCCATGGACATCGAAAAGCAGTTTTTGGGACATCTTCCTCAGCAATGAATATTTGGTTATAACCAGAATAACCATCCAACATACTCAAGTATTCATGTCCTGCAGCAGAATCAATCAGCATTTCTGCCACAGGCATAAAATATTCGTCTTTAGGGGTTGCAGAATTTAGATCTCTAAAATCTATACAGACCCTTAAAGAACCATTCTTTTTAATGACTGGTACAATATTAGCTAACCATTCGACATACCTAGTTGTACGGATGAACTTGCATTTAAGTAGCCTTTCAATTTCCTCTTTGATTTTGGAAAGGATTGTTGGGGCAAACCGTCTTGGATTTTGCTTGACTGGCTTTTTCCCAGGTATGATTGGCAACTTATGTTCAACAAGCCCTCTCCTCAAACCAGGCATTTCATCATAGTCCCAGGCGAAGCAATCCTTGAATTCCTTCAATAGTTGGAGCATTTCGACTTTGAGTAGTGGGTCGAGACTAGCACTAATATAGGTAGGCCTTTTTTCTCCCCCTTCACCCAAGTCAATTTCTTCCAAAGGATCTTGCGCCAACATTTTAATATTATCTGACAGTGGATCCTTTTCAAAACCTAAAGGCTCATTATCATAAACAACATCAAGCCTTTGGTTTTGGTCTTCGATTTGAGGCTCATCAGGTGGCTCAGGTTCAAAGTCCTTACCAGGGCCCACTTCACAAATTTGAGTTTTGGCTTCGACAGCCATGTGGTTGTGTGCAGCCTCCAAGGCCGCTTGTAACTTGGATTCGGCCACATAGGCCGAAATTCATTGTAGTGCGTCAAATTCAGTCATTGTTACTGAATTCACTTCCTCAGCCTGTGGGGTCTACTTCAGGCAGCCCATAGTATGGAACATTGCCTTCTTCCCTTATGACTTCTCTGTCCCATCGATACCCCTCCAGTGGGTGCAAGTGTAATGAGCAGAATGCATGATCATCTGGGGTGAGATCAAATTCTGCTGGAGTACAAGGCGCAATATACGCCAAGTTTTTATCGAACTCAACACCATCAACATGATTGACAGACACCTTAAAGTACCCTTGATCAGCTTCAATGTTTTCTACTATTCCATCAGGCCTCCAGATTGTTATTCGTTGGTTCATTGATGAAGGTACTGCCCCAATGCCATGGATCCATTCCATTCCCAGAAAAAGGTTGTAGTTAGCTTTGCTTTCGACCACCATAAACAAGGTGGGTCTTGTCACTGTACCCACAGTCAAGTTAACCTATAAGACACCTAGAGTGGTCCCAATCTTCCCCTCATAGTTAGAGAGGACCATGTTGTGGGGTTTAAGATCAGTGTCGAATTTACCAATTTTATTTAGCAGAAAATATGGCATTAAATTGACAGTAGCCCCACAATCCACCAAGATCTTATTTACAGCCACGTTCTCTACTTTTCCTGTAATATACAGAGGTTTCAAGTGTCCTTTCATGGCCTCAGTTGGTCGCTCAAAGAAAGCATTCTGTTCTTCGACACAACCATTGTTCATTACATAATAGCACACAGGTTGATGTGCTGCCATTTCTGCCTCAGCGTTGCCATCCAAGTTTTCCACTTCAGTCACTCTGTCATATTCTCTTGGCATTACTGACACTACATTGACAATGATGTTTAAAGAAGCATCAGAGTCTGAATCAAAATTGTGGGTCGAAGCTTCGTCTTCAACTGCTTCAACCGCAAATTTCTCAGCTTCTTCCTTCTTGGAAGTAAACAGCTTTCGGCCCACAGGCAGCTGGTTTGTTGTTTTCATGCCAACACCTTTATTGCTAGCTGGCAGAACATTAGTACTGGTCTCCGTCAAATCTTTAGCCTGAGCTTCCCTTAAAGCCTTCCTTCGTCTCTGTTCTCTTCTCCACTAGGACCTGGACATAGGATTTTTTCCTTTGTAATTCTCAGAAATGTAGGCAGCTTTGTTGGAGGACTTGAATTCTTTCCTATACTCAATTAATGAACCTCTAGCCACATCGCAACTTTTCCATCTTTTCTTCCTTTTTCCTGCTGCTTCGACTGGTTTAACCCACCTTCCAGTTGGTACTTCGCCGCTGGGCTTGAAAGTAGCTTGCTTGGCCTTTGGAATTTGTGGCCTTTGGCCATATTGTTTTTTAGTAGCTTTCCTCGGGTCGAAACGCCCTGGCCTTTGAGCAGCTCTCTTCTCACGTCCAAATTTGGCCTCTTTCCCCGCTTGGAGGCCATGAGCAGCTTCTTTGTCGAAGATAGCACTGCATCGAGGGTACAACATGACTTCAGAGTTCTTCCCCTGGCACCTGTGGAGAAAATCTACAATGGTTTCATCCTCTCTGGGATAAGCCAATTTGTCGCAGTCCTCTTGCTCATCAATATCCACGGCCTGTCTGTCAGTAACTTCGACCATGTTTATGTTGACTTCATCTTTTAAATGCATTTTCGAGAAGTTGACATCAAGGCCTTCAGCAGCCTCGTCCGTCTGTCTGAAACGATCAGCAATCTCTTTTGTCACCATCTGCAATTTTGGTGCTTCAGCTTCAGCATGGGTCTCGACTGTAGTTTCAGTGTCGAACCTTTGAACTTCAGCAGACGTGCTAAAGTAGTGTTCAGCAGCCATACATATCAAATGCTCAAGCTGGTAGCCATCCATTTCTTCATCCTCTCTAATAAACACAACATCATTGGTAAGGTCCTTAGTAACCTCCACCACTGTGGCATTTCTGCCAAGAGCTTCGTTGGTGCTAACACTATCCGAACTGCTGTCAGACAATTCAACCAGTTCGACCATGTTGACCTCCTCAGGCTCTGCGTAATTTGCTTAAGCTACTTCAAGGAGGTTGGTGTCAATCTTCATCTGGGTCTTAGTCTTCTCCCCAAATTTGAGCCTTCCTTCCTGAATAGCATTCTGCACCAAATCCCTGAAAAGAAAACATTGAGACGTCTTATGACCCAAGTAATTATGGTATTTACAAAAACCTCTTTTTTTTCTTTGCTCTAAAGGTGGTATTTTAGCACCAGGAGGCACTAGTATTTGACCATCCTTAACTAACAAATAAAAAATTTCGTCACATTTTGTGATATCGAAAGTATATGTTTTCTTTGGGAACCTATCGTTCTTTTCAGATTCGACAGGGGTTTTTTCCATTTGAAGGGACTAATAATTTACAAGAATAAGGAGGGCCCTTCTTAAGTTCAGCAAGGTCTATTTTATTTTTGTCGAACCTAACGGACTCATCATATAACTCGTCGATACCCTCCTGGTATTCGACGTAAGCTACCTTCCTGTTCTTATTCACCCTAGATTTCTCATCTTTAAGACGCTCTAGCTGTCGAACTCTGTCAGCTAACTGGGCCATATCCCTTAAATACTGGGTGTCCAGTTTTTTCCTGATAGAGTAATCAAGGCCGCCAGCGGCCATTTCTACAAGTTCATGCTCAGGCACTTGTGTAAAGCATCTAGCCTTGAGTAGTCGAAACCTATTCAAGTAATCATCTATTGGCTCATTGAACTTTCGTTTCACACTAGCCAATTCTTTCAAACTAATTTTAGTCTGCCCCATGTAAAATTGCTCATGGAACAAACGTTCTAACTGGGTCCAATTACAAATCGAACCAGATGGTAACGTAGTGAACCACGTGAATGCATTTTTAGTGAGGGAACTAGGGAAATACTTCACCCTCAGACTCTCATCATTCAAAATTTCACCAGCTTCGATCAGGTAGCGCGCCACATGTTCGACGGTAGATACTGTAGTATCTCCTGAGAACTTAGTAAACTTTGGTACTTTTGTCTTGGGAGGCAATTCAGCTTGGATTATATAGTCTACTATAGGCGAAGTAAATTTTGGCCTAGAAAAACCCATATTCAGGCCATTTCGAGCCATTATTCTTTCGACCATGGCTGCCAAATTGTTCTCTGCTACTACATTGTTGCGTCGAACCTGATTCACCACATGATCAGCATTTTGATTTCTGTTCACTAGCACCGTCCTTGGTTCCACCTCTTCAAGTATTGGTATTTGATTTCTAGGAGGCTCCTCCCTAGGTGGTTCTACCAACTCTAGATTCATTTGTTGAGCGTTCTCCCTCCCCTCGACTCCTTGATTTTGAACAGGAGCGGGCATTCCCATGAATCCTGCTATACGCGCCATCTGGGTTGTCATCATTTGATTGGTTTGAGTAGTATTCTGGATTAAGGGCTGGAAAATCTCTCCCATTGTCAGAGACAAAGTATGTACCATTTGCATATTGCTCTCATCCATCTGTTGCCTCAAATATGCTGCTGACTCATTTATTAAGTTGGGTCCTTGAGCAGAATATCCCAAACCTATGGTCTGGCTGTTTCGACCCATGTTAATGCCAGAACCTGACTCCTGTAAAGGGGAAGATATCACATTCTCTGAATATATTGGGGGTGCAGTACGCAGATTCTGCATCATTGCCGTTGACATGCCATAGACTGGGTTCCTAGGCAAAGGCTATGAAAATCCTGGGGGAGGAAATTGCCTATACGTCGAAACTCCTCCTCGTGGAGTTTGAGGATTCGTCACTGATGGACCAATGTACTCCAGGACTGGCTGAGTGTAAGGCCTCACATATGTCGCTCCTGGTCCTACTGTCGAAAGTGTTGGTTCTGTCACCATGGTTAACACTGTCGACCCTCCTGTCGAAGGAACTGGAGTTGGCACCACGGTACTTCTTGGTAATTCTTGAGGGTTGATGGTGATGTTCTGAACACTTGAACTGCTTGATTGAGTATTAGTCCCAGCAGAACTGGGATTTGAATTTCCTTGGCCAGATGCCATTCTCCTCACGTTTCTTCTCTTTGGCCTATATTCACTTAAATTGGCTACCTTTCCACTTCTCAAGTGCATCCAATAAAGTTCGCCACAATTTCGACCAATAAAACGAAAAAATTTCAAAAAAGGCAGTTATAAAACTTCCTTTTGGCAGTTATTTAAAAGTTATAAACTTCCAAATCCACGTTTAGCACTGTCCCACTGGGCGTGCCAATTTGTTTACCTTGAAAATTGGTAAACAACCGATGATCTTCTAAAACAATAAAGTTCTAGTAACTTACAGGATCGATCAGATTGATCCTAGGACATGTGTTGTATGTGTATTTAGAATATTTCACGAGTTGGTAAAGTATGCCTTTCGACAATGCACATAAATAAAAAGGGGTGTTTGAAGTGTAAAGGAAATCGATAAAGATCAAAGAAATACCTAAGTCGAACAATACATCAAAGGAAAGAAAATGCTGAATGTAAAGGTTTGATAAAAGCTGGAGTTAAATGCTGGAAAGGAATGCATAAAGATCTTAAAATACAGAAAGGTAAATGCTTGAAAGTAAAGGCTTTTAATGTAAAACTTCAAAGTAAAGACTTGGTAATGTAAATGACTTGAAAGGTAAAACTTTGTGAAAAGACTTCAAAGCAAAGAATCTAAAACAGAAACTTCAAAGTAAATTGCATTGCAATAAAGGATAATGGTGATTACAATCACGTACATTCTCACTTCACTTGTTTCTCGACACACTGGATACTTTGAGTGAATATAGAGTTACTTGTACAAATATGATTTTTTCACACCTATTCTAACTCTAGGACTAACCTATTTATAATACTCTAAAGTAACCACCATCTGACGGTTTTACTCCTAGATCACGCCACTTGGCACTTTGCATGTCTTCAACTTCTGGATCTTCGCCACCTGTCCTCTTTTCAAATTCAAATAGTAGAACTTCCCTCCACTATCTAGTTGTAACTGCAGCGCATTATCCATAGCAGTTTTATCCTGTCGAATTGACTCTTTGAATTTAGAAATATTTGAAGTCTTGAAATCATTCTATTCGACTCAGGCTTTCAACAAACATGGTCGAAGGCATTCTAGTCGAAGCCTTCTTCTTTAGCTTATTATTTCAAAGAATAACTTCCTTTAAAGCCAAATTATTTACAATCATGTAGCATCAAAATTAGGAGCTAACAGACCCTACGGGAAACCTTAATTTCTCTTAAACCTTCAAAACTCTCAAGCTTCATATAAACTCATAAACCCTTCACCACAGGGTTAAAACTACAGCAACGGGGAAGTCTGCCCCAAAAGTCTATTTTACCGATTAAATTCGACTCTTATCAATCGTTCTCACAGAATGCCCTCAAAGTCATCAGTTTACCTCAAAACCATAAACCCTCAAAACCCCAAGAATCCCCAACATCCACTTTAATCAATCGAATCCTATAATGAAAACAATGAAAGTCAATTACTCCCCATACCTTAGATTGTCTATCCAATGAGTTCTCTCTTGAGCCTTTGGAAACCTTCACGAAAATCCTCGCCTTCTCCCTTTTTCCTCAGAGCTCTGCACTTTCTCCTTATTTTCACGATCTCCACAAAATGAATCCTAATTCCCTCAATTCCTCCTTTTTGGTTAATTTAAACTCTTGAGCCTCAAAATTGGGCTTTCTCCATAATTCCCTCACTAATACTCCTAAAATGCCCACTTTACCCTCAATTCCTCTAATATTATTTTAAATTAATAATAATACTAATATATTCATATTATATACTATTATTTAATTAAAATAACCAAAACTTCACAAAAACACCGACATCGACACAATCCTCCAAAAATCACAGAAAACCATAAATATAATATTTAAATAAATTAAATAAATATCCTTACGAAAATCGGGGTGTTACATCGTCTGAGGTGGATACCTGGACGGCTTCTCGGTTGAATCTCTCGATGTAATTCCGGAGAGATTCGTCTTTTCCCTGGATGATGGCTTCCAGGGATGCTTCTGTCTTCGGGTGGTGTCGGGAAGCGGTGAAATGTCTGGAAAACTGTCTCTTCAGTTCCTTCCAGGCGGTGATAGATTCAGGTGCGAGGCTCTTGTACCATGCCATGACACCCTTCCGGAGGGTAGTAGGGAAGAGCCTGCACTTGATGGCTCCCCGGATGTTCTGGTAATCGAGCATCGCGTCAAAGCTTTCGATGTGGTCTTCTGGGCATGTCGTACCATCATATGTCGTCAAGGGTAGGGTTTTTTATGTCCTTTGACTGCGGGATGCGCTGATCGTCCTCGTCACTCCTGACGGGTGACAGGTACTGGTCGCCTCGACCGTTCCTTCTTCGTCGGGGATGACTCCTTGGTCTGCTCTTTGGCTTCTCGCCGTACCCGTCGGCCTTACTCCTCTTTTGAGCGGGGAAACATCGTTCCTTTCGAGGAAGGGACCGGTCATGCTTCTGGACGACCACGGGTTGGGGTCGTTCCAGACGCGGACGACGCCCAAGCATCCGGGGAGAGGGGCTTCGAGAGTCATCGTGCCGCGTCCTTCGCGAGTGAGGAGAGGGGCTGCGCGACACGGGGCGATGATGTCTCTTCGGGGGAGAGCGTGGTTGTCGCTCTCTCTCGAGCACTCATATCTGCTCATTCTGTTGGAAGGTCATCAGATTGGTTTGATTGATCGTTACGAACAGAGCCACCATGGTCAGATCAACATTAGGTGGCCATGATCGTCGGAGATTGAAAGTTGCTTTGGTTCTTGAGTTTCTACGGGAGAAAGAACGGGGAAGCAAATGTTTCCCACAGACGGCACCACTGATCGTACCTAATCAGAAATAGATCGGTGGCAAGCAACACGTCGTGAGCTCCGTAATACTTCGCTGGTGGTGAGAAGTTGGGGGTGTACCTACAAAGTACTCTGATGCCAAAGTAAGAGAATGAGTAGAAAATGCAAGTACAAAAAAGTGTAGTGAGAGTGAAACTAGAATACCTGACCCTCTAGTGATGATAGAGGGTATTTATAGTGTGCCCTCAACGCTGGGCCAACGGTCATCTACACTGGGTTGGACCGTCAGGCCCAATGCAAATAACTGCCAGGGCTTACGTGGCGTATGGAAGACCAACACGTGGACTTCACCCTGGAGCAACTGCCCTGTGATCTTCGGAAGGTGGGCTGACCAGGTCTTCAGAAAGTGGGTAGCTGCCTGATGACGTGTCCCCGCGTGAGGGGCACGTGGAGTCTGTGGGAAAGACGCACGCCTCTCCCTGTGCTAGGTAGTGGTCTATTCGACTGCAGAGAGTGTCCAACGTGCTTGACAGGGAGGCGGATTGGGCTTTGTTAGGCCTCCCCAATGTGACAATGGATTTGGGCTTGCCCGATTGTGGGGCAGGTACTGGCCCAGTCCAGAACAACAATTATCTGTTGATATTATTTTTCAAGTGGTTAAAATAAAAGTCAAACCTTTCAAATAAATCAGCAGTTGTGATTAACTGACAATGTAAAAAAAATTTACACTATCAATGATATCAATTAAATTCTTTTTGAAAGAAATTAATTTTTATGCACCATAATAAATTCTAATTATATATAAATGATATTAACAAAACCAAGTTTAATTAAGTGATTAGTAAAAATTAATTGTCCCGAATATGAATTGTGTATACATTAAGGCTCTATTTGGGAAGAAGCTTTTTGAGCTTATAGCTTATGTCTTATAGCTTATAATCTCATATGACAATAAAAGACCTGTTTGGTAACGGTCTTTTCATCACGAGCTTATAGCTTATTTTATTAGCTTATAACTTATTTTTCAGACGCTATTTTTAATAGCGTTTTAGCTTATAGCTTATAGCTTATCATTTTTTCTTCAATTTTTACCCATATTATTTTAACTAAAATCTACTACTATCCTTTATAATTTATTATAATTTAAAATAAAATAATAATTATTAAATATCTTTTATGTCATTTTATTTTATCACCTAATTAAACCGCTAATTTTACCAAACACTTCAATTAGCTTATCAGCTATAAGTCATCAGCCATCAGCTATAAGTTATAAGCTATCAGTCACCAGCTATTAGTCATAAGCTATAAACTATCAGCTAACTTATCAGCCAACCACTATTTTTACCAAACAGAGCCTAAGACTCTATTTGGGAAGAAACTTTTTGAGCTTGTAGCTTATGTTTTATAGCTTATAAGCTCATATGACAATAAAAGACCTGTTTGGTAACGGTCTTTTCATCACGAACTTATAACTTATTTTATTAGCTTATAGCTTATTTTTCAGACGCTATTTTAAATAGCGTTTTAGATTATAGCTTATAACTTATCCTTTTTTCTTCCATTTTTACCCTTATTATTTTAACTAAAATCCACTACTATCCTTTATAATTTATTATAACTTAAAATAAAATAATAATTATTAAATATCTTTTATGTCATTTTATTTTATCACCTAATTAAACCGCTAATTTTACCAAACACTTCAATTAGCTTATCAGCTATAAGTCATCAGCCATCAGCTATAAGCTATAAGCTATCAGTCACCAGCTATCAGTCATAAGTTATAAGCTATCAGCTAATTTATCAGTCAACCGCTATTTTTACCAAACATAGCCTAACATTATTTATTAGAAACTTTTAAGTTTTGTTTGGGAGTTTAAAAAGAAGGAGAAGGAAGAAATTAGAAAAATATTTTGTTTTTTTTAAATATAGAATTTGAGGTTTTTTGAAAAAAAACAATTTTTTATAAAATAATAAAAAAGTATTTATTATTATTATATTTTTAATTTTTGAAATATATTAATTATTATGTAATGTCAGTATACAAAATTTAAATTAGCAAAATATCACAATTATCTCACAATAATCTGTTAGAATTACTTTCAAATGATTAAAATAAAATTAAAGTCTTTCAAATAAATCACCGGTTGTATTAGTGAAAAAATTCTTTATTATAAGAACAAAAATTGTAGATAAACAAAGGTCAAATATGAGTAGTTGGATCTAAGGCAATACAAGTTGTTGGACTGAAGTAAATTTCGGATTCTCCAACTGAAGGAAAGCCTCCGGATTTTATTTGGATTTGGTTCAATTGAGAAATCAAGAATTTTCCACAATGAAGCAATCTAGATAGTTCAATTTTTTTTACTGGATGGATTATGATTCCAATTTTGGTAAATCTGAGTCAAAATAGAAGGTTGAAACCGACTTTTCACAATTTTTTATTCTCTGACCATAGGGAAGCCTGAATATTACCGACTTTTAGGGAGGAATGAGAGAAAAACTTCTGTTATGTGATCTATATTTTTACATGCTGATTTAACAGATAACGGCAACACAAGCAGGAAACGCTAAGACATTCATTGAACAAGAAGTTCAAACTCTGACTTTTTTTCTAAATGGACTTCTCAGCAAGACAGTGCCAATACTGGTAGTGAATCTGGGGACTCCTTCTTGTCAGTTGGTAAACAAGGTTCCAAATCAGGAAGGATGGTTAATGCATTACATGAAGGAAGTTCAGAAAAGAGTAGTGATTCAGATTTCAATAAAGACAGTGTCCCCTCACGTAGAGTTGGAAGTTTTAAATCTTATCGATATCACAATGAGAGAAATCCAAAGAAAACAATTGGATGCTTAAAGAGACTGAAAAATAAGATGGGACTAATCCTTCACCACCACCACCATCATCATGATGATGATGATAATGGTATCATATATTCATATGAAGGTCCTAGACATTCATTGTGGAATCACTTGTAGAATGTTTTCCATCACAAACACAAACATGGAATGATAACAAATAAAAAAGTTAAGAAGACAAGGAGAGGGGCTATTACAAAAGTTGCGCCACACAGAAACGAAATTGGACATTTTCATAGACTTGTCGAAGGACTGTTGAGACACATCCGGCATTCAAAGAAGCCAAAGCCTTCCAAGCATGGTTTGGTTAAAGGGTCTAATTACTATAATGCACATGGACATAAGTAAAAAAAAGCTTCATTGGTGGAAAACCCTTCGACGAGGTTGAGGGGTGAAGTTGAAAAAAACAAAGGAAGAGTTTAAAAAATGGGCTTTATAAGCCTAAAATCACTTAAGTATTAAGTCTGAATTTTGGTGCACATTTGAGTTTCTAGTCTTGCAAGTATTGCCTTTTAGCTTGTGGGATTACAATTCTTTCAATATAGGTCCTATCAAATTTTTTCGCCGGGTATATCTTTTGATTTTCTTCTATTTTCCTAGATAATTTAGCTTTGTTGAATGGTCACCTGGTGATTCTCCCAATTAGGTACTATATGCTTCGTTGTACTATTTGTTGAATATAATCTATTCATTTGTTTTCTATCATATAAATAATCATGTCTTTATGTGCACTAAAAAATTAATTAATCCAAAGTTACATGACATGCCTACCACCAACATCAATATTATCGAGATTTTGTTTTTTTTTGTTGACTTTTATTTTAAATTCCAATTTGATAATTTCAATAGTTTTATTAAACAAGAGTTATATACTTGAAAAAACTTGTTAAGCTTTGCATAGCTTCTTATTTTTGAAAGTGTATAGCTTGGTATAGAAGACATATTTACAGCTGTAATGAGAAATTCTTCCTTTACTTCTTTCGACCACGGTTGGACATATGATGTGTTTGTGAGTTTCTACGGTGATGACACTCGTTACGGTTTCACAGGCAACCTTTATAATACCTTGCGCCGAAAGGGAATCAACACTTTCAAAGATGACATCAAACTTAAGAAAGGAGAAGAGATTTCAACAGATCTTCTCCAAGCAATTGATGAGTCTAGGATTGCCATAATTGTTTTCTCAGAAAATTATGCATCCTCAACTTGGTGTCTTGATGAACTTGTCAAGATCATGGAGTGTAAGAAAGAAAAAGGACAATTGGTTCGTATAGTTTTCTACTATGTTGACCCTTCAAATGTAAGGCATCAGAGGGAAAGTTTTGGAAGGTCAATGGCTAAGCATGAAGAAAATCTCAAAATTAGTAAAGAAAAAGTATGTAAATGGAGAAGTGCACTCTCATCGGCTGCAAATTTATCAGGATGGCATTTCAAAAATGGGTATAAAACACATATCTCTGCCTCACTAGCTAGATTTTCTTTCAAGTCATTCATCATATATTGATATTTTTTTGGTAAATTATATTACAATTTTCTTCCATTTATTTGGCCTGATTCCTTTTGTTGGGAAATCAATTCACATTTTCAAAAATAATGCAAATAGGTTGAAACTTAAGAGGTACATTTCATGAGATGGATGAATGTATCTCGAGAGTTGCTAAACCCCACAATTAAAAAAATGTGAAATTCCGCATACTCTAATCAGGACCGGCCCAACACGTCTCAATGCCTAAGGCGAATTTTAAAATTAATTTTAATATAATAATTTTTTTAAAATTATTATATTTTAGTTATTTTATAATGTAAAATCATTAAATTATTATAATCAATTTCATTTAGTCTTTTATTTTAATTGATAATAAAATTAACCCATCTAAACACTTTTCTCATTATTTAAAAAAATCATAATTGAAAAACAATGACAAAATTATAAAAAATAAATTAAAAATAAATAAAAACTTAGATATCATGTTTTATATTATGTTAAAGAAGTCAAAAACTTATCATCTATACATATAATTTTTAAATTAACAAATCAAATAATACATATTATAATATTATAAAAGTTTAATAGAAATGCACTATCACTGTAAAAAAAGTATTACACATACATACAATCAAAATACTTTAAACTAACAAATCATATAAATTATTTAAAATTTACATGCTAACTTGACGAAATACATGTTTATTATTGGTACAGTAATCCATTTCTCTTATTATAAATAGTTGTTATTATTATATATTCTAAATAAATGTTATATAATATAATTTAAAAAATTATTTAAAAAATCAATTAATTAAAATCATATAAAATAAAATAAAAAGTGAGGCCCTAGGCGGTAGCCTTGGTGGCCTACCCCTAGGGCCGGCCCTGACTCTAATATAATAAAAAAAGTAATAATTTATTAAATGAAATATAAGTACATTTATAATTCTTCATGATCAAGAAGATCAAGTGCAGCGTTATATCCTCAAATTTTTTCTAGTACTCAGATTTAGCATACATTAAAGTCAATTTAAAGGACTTATATTTTCTCATTAATTTTGTAGGTATGAATATGATTTAATTCAAAATATTACTGAAGAAGTATCGAACAAATTAAACATTACACCCTTACACATAGCTGATAATCCAGTTGGATTGAATTACAAAATGTCACAAGTGTTATCACTTCTAGATATCAAGCCCAATGATGATGATGTTTGCATGGTTGGAATTTGTGGAATTGGTGGCATTGGTAAAACAACAGTAGCTAGAGCAGTATATAACTCAATTTCTAGAAAGTTTGATAGTTCAAGTTTTCTTGTTGATGTAAGAGAAAGTTCAATGAAACATGGTCTAGTACACTTGCAAGAGACCCTTTTGTTTCATTTGCTTGATGAAAATATCAAATTGGATGATGTGAGCAAAGGAATTCCAATATTAAAAAGACGGCTTCGCAACAAGAAGGTTCTTTTGGTTCTTGACGATGTCGATAATCTTCAACAGTTAAGATCATTGGTTGGAAGAAATGAATGGTTTGGTTTTGGAAGTAGGATTATCATAACAACCAGAGATAAACATTTGTTAACTGCTCATGGAATTGAAAAACTATATGAAGTGAAAGAACTGAATGATCGTGAATCTCTCGAGCTTTTTAGTATGAATGCTTTTAGAAAAAGTGTTCCTGATTCAAGTTATGTGGAGATAGCAAAAAGTGTAGTGCAATATGCAAAAGGTCATCCATTAGCTTTGAATGTGATAGGATCTGATTTATTCGGCAAAACTGTAGAAGAATGGACGAGTGCGTTGAATAAATATGAAACAATCCCAAGCAAAGAGATTTTGAATGTCCTTAAAGTAAGCTATGACAATTTGGATGATAATGAAAAGGAAATTTTCCTTGATATTTCTTGTTTCTTTAAAGGATATCCGAAGGCGGATGTAGAAAAGACATTAGATGCGAGTCGGTTTTATTCAAAGTATGGCATTGGAGTACTTGTTGACAAATCTCTTGTAACAATTGGTGAATCCAATTCAGTAAAGATGCATGATCTTGTACAAGACCTTGGTAAAAACATTGCTAGAAATGAGTCGCCGTTTGATCCGAGTAAACGCAGAAGATTATGGCATCATGAGGATGTTTTTGAAGTCTTGACAGAAAGCATGGTGAGTTTGAAGCTATATTAACTTTTAAAGCCTTCTTTTTACTCTCCTTTTGAAATTTCACTAATTTTGAAATTTGTCAAATTGTTATTTTGATGGTTGGTGGTTGAATTCAAATAGGGAAGTGATACAATTGAAGGCATTGTGTTGGACATGCCTAACCTAAAACAAGAAGTTCAGTTAAAAGCCAACTCCTTTAATAATATGCGAAGGCTTAGAATCCTCATAGTTAGGAATGGACAGGTTTCTAGAGCACCTCAAAATCTTCCGAATAACTTGAAATTACTCGAGTGGAACAAATATCCTTTATCATCTCTACCCGATAATTTTCATCCAAAGACACTTGTTGTGCTCAATTTACCAAAGAGTCGTATAAAAATGGATGAGCCATTCACGGTATGTGTTCAAATTTGATCCTTGTTTATCTATCTTTATGTCATGCTACTTGTTATGAGTCCCGCGTTGAATGAGATTAGATCCACCTAATAACTTGCATATCTAAATTTCTAAATCACCAATTGTTCTTGTTGTGCAGAAGTTTGAGCATTTGACTTTTATGAACTTCAGCGATTGTGACTCTCTAACTAAACTACCTGATGTATCTGCAACCCCAAATGTAACAAGAATTCTTGTTAATAATTGTCGAAACTTGGTTGACATTCATGAATCCGTTGCAGATCTTGACAAACTAGTCACTTTAAGCACTGAAGGATGTCCTAAACTCACAAGTTTTCCGCGTGGCCTGAGATCAAAATATCTAGAATACCTTAATCATAGAAAGTGTTCAAACATTCAAAGTTTCCCGGATGTATTGGCAAAAGTGGAAAATATGAAAAATATTGACATAGGAGGGACAGCCATAAAAAAATTTCCAAGTTCAATTGAAAACTTCAAAGGCCTCGAAGAGTTAGTATTGACATCATGCTCAAATGTTGAAGATCTACCTAGTGACACAGATATGTTTCAAAATATTGAAGAGCTGAATGTCGAAGGATGTCCCCAACTTCCAAAACTCCTATGGAAGTCATTGGAAAACAGGTCTAATAATAATTGGCTTCCAAAGTTAAGTAATCTGAGTCTCAAAAATTGTAATCTATCTGATGATGATCTTGAGTTAATTCTCAAATGTTTTCTACAACTAAAGTGGTTGATCCTATCAGATAACAATTTCTTGACTATTCCTGATTGCATTGAAGACCTTTCTCATCTCTTACTTCTTAACATAGAAAACTGCAAGCATCTCAGAGATATTTCAGTGCTTCCACCATATTTGCAATATTTAGATGCAAGAAAGTGCATGGCACTTACTCCTCAATCATCAGATGTAATCTTGAGCCAGGTTAATCTACATCTTTCTCTTCCTTTGTAGAACTTGATCTTTATTGGTAATGCTCGTAGTATTTAAACACAAGTTGTAATTTGTAGCCCGAAGCTTGAATATTAGTAAGGAAAATTTGGCTAAACTCTGATAAAATCCTTAATGTTCTTTGTTTGCGTTCTTTGTTTATGTTTTCTTTTGAATCAGGGTTGTTTTTGTAACAATCTTTTGCATTGAAATTTTGCTTAAACTACTAATAATGAACACTTATATTTACTAAGCAGGCATTTCAGGAGGTTGAGTACATAGATATAGTTGTTCCAAGGAAAAAAATTCCGAGTTGGTTTGATCATTGTAATAAAGGAGAGTCTATTGCCTTTTGGATTTGTAAAAGCTTCCCTACAATCGCTCTATTTTTTCTTATAAGTGGTGATAATGATGAAAGGAAAACCAATTATACATGTGAATTTTGCATACTAATAAACGGCATACAAGTATTCCAAGGAAGAAGCGAGTGACCAGTTGATCATGTATGGCTTTTTGATCTGCGAATTCACCTCACCGGGAGTGAGTGGCAAGGCTTCAATGAACAAATAAAATCTAGTTGGAATCATGTGGAGATTTCATGTTCAGTCATTGATGAGTCGGAAAATTTAACTATTACATGTTGTGGAATTCATCTATACAAAGATAGAATGAATATCCACCATGTCTCCTTCGTAAGTCCCGATCTTCAAAGCTCAAATATGGTCCATGATAATGATAGTTTGGATATCTATGATGAAGTAAGCGATGATGTTGTTTTTCCTTCAATATTTGCTAAATATTTTAACAAGACTGTATTAGAGGTCATGAATGATCTTCAATCCAGCAAGAGAAAAGTTGATAATGAATATGACTTTGACGAGGAGTTGGAATTAGACAGTAACACTGATATTGACAACCAGTACATGGAAGAGGAACAAAATTCATCTTCCCTTAATCATCAAATCCTAGAAATGTTTGAAATTGTGAATAAAGACAATGAAAAAGGTATCATAGCATGTCACTCTTTGGTTACTCATAAATTCTTACGAGTTTTCGATTCTAGGACACAAAAACGAGTTTAAACTGATTAAATCTATAAACTCCATTTTACTAGGGAGTTTATGAACTTACAATTCTATACTCGTTTGGTCTTAAAATGACGAAGGAAGTCAAGAATTCAAAGATTATAGATTCAGACAAGTGACTATAACAATCTCTAATTTTAAATTTTCTTGTCTTGCAGATGTCAATTCCAGTAAAATCTTGCTTGATCCTTCAACTGAAACACAAGAAGAACCCCTTGTTACAAGTATCCATAACAACGAGCCAACGCTTGCACAAAAAGAAAAGTTCAAGAAAATTGAAAGTTTTGCACCCGTAAGACTAAAGCCCCGTTTTCTTCAAGTGTTTCCTGTTTTCATTTCTTATGATAAAATAAACATAGGAGAAGACATATTTTTTTCAATCATTTCATTTCTCATGCTCTCAGGAATCAAGCACCATTGCATCAACAAGCATAGACAAGGGAACACAATTAGTTGATAAAATAACTTTTGTTGAACAAATCGAAGTCAATTCAATAAAAAGAAAACAACCTGTCCTAAATGCAGAATCCTACATAAACATTGTTGAGTCTGCCATAAATGAAGAAAATATGGAAGAATTTTACGCTTCACTTGAAGCAGAAAAAACTTCTCTCTTACAAGTCCAACCCACCAATGAAACCGTGAGAACTAGGCCTAGTGAAGAAACTCAGAAAGCATTGGATATTCTACAAGACTTTGTCTCAAAAAAGTTCTCTCTTTTGCTACATCCAGGACGTTCCGGATTGATGAAAGATATTTTGAAGTACCTACTCAGTTTAACACCAGATGAAGGACTGTCCCTGAAATCAAAATCAATAATACTGCGTATTTCACATAGCTTTTCTCAGTGGAACTTGGACTACAATAATGCGAACCTTAAAATTGAGTCAGCAACTATAGATCTAACAAAAGCTGAGAAAGTGAAGGATTATCTTGATGATAATGTGAAAGACTTCCGAGAAATGGACATGGTGGAAAAGTGTTTGTCGAATCAGTTGGCCTGCTTGCAGGAAGAGAAGAGAGAACTTGAAGAGAAAATGAATGCCATAAAAGCTGAGATTGCAGATTTTACAGCACAGAGAGACGTGGTTGCTCAGAGAAAGACAGAATTGTTTCATAAAGGAAGTGTGATGAAAGCTGAAAGGGATGATTTGAGGAACCAAGTGCCAAGGTTGAAAGCTGAGAAGGAATTGGCAAATATAACACAAGCAAATATTGAAGAAGAGTGGTCAAAGCTTGGAGAACAGTTCATTGGAAGCACCAATTTTGAAGAGTGGACCTTAGGAACCTTCACATAAATAAGTTTGTAATAAGTTATTTCGGTTTGGAAGTACTTTTCTTCAAGAGGTTGAGAGTAGCACTCAGCACAGCATCATAATTTAGAATCTCTATTACTAATAATTTCACACTAGTAAATTTCAAAAATATTAAAATACTAATATAAACACAATATAGATCAAATGTATCCTGCCAAATATTTTCAAGATTCTTTCAAATTTCTCTCAAATGTTTGTCAACTCATCTCCAATGTTTTGCTTCCTCAACGCACCTCTTTGAGCTTTCAACTCTCTTCTTTCCTTAAAAAAATTCTTTTCTTTCTAAGTGCAGCATGTTGGGTATCAGAGTAATAAGATAAATAACACAAAAATAAGAGATTAAGGAGTAGAAAAATTGACACAAAATATTTACGTGGAAAACCCTCAACAAAAAAGGGAAAAACCACGGGCACAGGTAGAAAAGATTTTCACTAAGTGGAAGAAATTACAACACTTCTCTCTAAATACAAGGAGAGAACAAATTACACTCTCTCTTGTAATAGGAGAACACTCACTAAAGGAATCTTATAGGAGAAACTACAATATATTCTTTCTCTCTAAATTTTTCTCTTATGTTATGTTTTAATGTTTTCTGTTGTTGTGTTAGGAATGAGAAATGCACCTCTATTTATAGGTGCTCATCTTCACAAAATCATGGGAGTTGTTACAAAATCATGGGTGCAAAATCATGGGTGTTTCTTTCTTGGTCCAAAAATTGTGACTTTATTCAATCACAATCCTTGACCATAATCTTTTACCATGACCACAATATTTGACTATGACCATGACCACAATATTTGAATATGACCTCAATCCTTGACAATCTCCCACTTAAAGTCACATTTGTGATCTTCAAAAATCTTCTCTACCTTGCCAACTTCATGCTGATTACGCCTCTAATAGGCCATAGGAAGACCTACACCTTGCGAACTTATCAGAGTTAATCGGTTTCGTCATTGCATCTACTAGGTTATCTTTAGTGTGAATTTTCTGCATATCCACACTTCCTTCTTCTACTACCTCTCTGACAAAATGGTATTGAACTCCTATGTGTTTTGTCCTGGAATGAAAAGTTGGATTCCTTGCAATGTGCAAGGCACTCTGACTGTCACAACACACAGTTATCTTTTGTTGCTTGTGCTCGAGTTCTTCCAATAACCTTTGAATCCAA
Source organism: Lathyrus tuberosus (assembly GCA_022829125.1). NCBI lineage: Eukaryota > Viridiplantae > Streptophyta > Magnoliopsida > Fabales > Fabaceae > Lathyrus > Lathyrus tuberosus. The sequence continues at coordinate 7,561,645 of JALAZF010000043.1, forward strand.
ATTGCTTCCTTACATGCTTGGGTAGCGGCCATGTATTCAGCTTCTGTAGTAGACAAAGCTACAACAGTCTGTAATTTGGATAACCAGCTTACCGCTCCTCCTGCAAGTGTGAACACATAGTCAGTAGTAGATTTTCTTTTTTCAAGGCCGCCTGCAAAATCTGAATCAACATAGCCTCTGATAGTGAATTTCGATCCCCCAAAACATAATACAGCACCTGAGGTTCTTTTGATGTATCTAAGGATCCTCTTAACAACATTCCAATGTCCATTACCTGGATCTGCCATAAACCGACTGACTGTTCTAACTGCTTGAGCAATATCTGGTCTAGTACATATCATAACATACATAAGGCTTCCCATCGCTGATGCATACGGTACTCGAGACATTTCTATCCTTTCCACTTCATTGCTAGGATTCATACTTGAGGATAATTTATAATTGACGAGTGGGGTAGAGATTGGCTTACAATCTGGCATGTTAAAGCGGCGCAACACTTTCTGAAGATAATTTTTTTGAGATAGTCAAATCCTTCTGTCTTTTCTGTCTCGATGAATTTGCATCCCTAAAATCTTGTTTGCTGGTCCCAAGTCTTTCATATCAAACTCCCTAGCCAATTGTGCCTTCAATTCTTGGACTCGATCTTTGTTGGGGCCTACCACCAACATGTCATCCACATACAACAGCAAAATGATAAAATCATCATTATCATCAAAACTTTTGTAATACGTACAATGGTCTGAACTTAATCTGTTATATCCAAGGCTCACGATGAAGGAATCAAATCTCTTGTACCAACACCTTGGCGCCTGTTTTAAACCGTACAGAGATTTTGTCAACCTATAAGCCAAGTTTTCTTTTCCTTGTTCTTCAAAGACTTCAGGTTGAAGCATATATATTTCCTCTTCAAGTTCTCCATGGAGAAACGCAGTCTTTACATCAAGCTGCTCTAAATTTAGATCAAATGCAACACACATCACCAACACCACTCTGATTGTGGTGAGTCTTACCACTGGAGAAAATATCTCATTGAAATCAATACCTTATTTCTGAGCATATCCTTTAACCACCAGTCTTGCACGATATCGTTCCATCTGATCGTTATCTCGTTTAATTTTGAACACCCATTTGTTACCGATGGCTTTCCGACCTTTAGGAAGTTCAACAAGTTCCCATGTGTTATTTCTATGTACGGCTTCAATTTCCTCTTGCATTGCTGCCATCCACAGAGAAGCATCTGAACCATTTAACGCCTCATGAAAGGTTGATGGTTCTCCATCTTCTGATAGAAGACAGTATGCATCATGACTTGCCATCACATATTCTGAGTGCCAGGATAGTTTTCTTACCTGACGTGTGGTTCTTCTGGGATCTACATTATTGACCTCAGTTGTTTCTTGTTCTTCGTGCTCTGACTTTGCTTCAGAAGAATCATTTTCTCCTGACTTTTCCTCCATCTCCACTGTAGTAGTCTCCTTTATAGTGTTGTCTTCTTTTTGCTTCTTTTGTAGTTCATTTTCTATAAAGATTACATCTCTGCTAACAATAATCTTGTGGGCAGCGGGATCCCATAGACGATACCCCTTCACATTGTCAGCGTAACCCAAGAATATGCATTTCCTGGATTTTAGGTCCTGCTTTGTTCTTTCTTGGGAGTTGTACATCACATACACAGGACATCCAAATACATGCAAAGAAGAATAATCACCCGGTTTTCCCTTCCACATCTCCATTGGTGTCTTTAAATGAATCGCAGTTGATGGCGATCGATTTATCACGTAACATGCAGTTTTGACAGCTTCTGCCCAAAAAGACTTTTCCAATCCTGTTGTTTTCAGCATAGCTCTTGTCATCTCCAGGAGAGTTCTATTCATCCGCTCTGCTAAACCATTCTGCTGAGGTGTATGGGCAACAGTAAACTTCCACTTAATACCTTCTTGCTTGTAGAATGTCAGGAAATCACCATCTGTATATTCTCCTCCATTATCTATCCTCAAGCACTTAATTCTTTTCCCAGATTCAAGTTCCACTTGTGCTTTGAACTCCTTGAATACTAAATACACATCTGACTTCTTCTTGATTAGGTACACCCATAGTCTCCTGGAGTAATCATCAATGAATGATACAAAATATTTTTCTCCTCCAATGGACATTTCCGATGACTACCACACATCAGAATGAATTAAGTCTAGTATGTGTTTGCTTCTAGCAGTTGACTTAGTAAACTTTAGTTTATGCTGCTTGCTTATCACACAGTGCTCGCAGAAAGGTAAATTTACCGACTTGAGCCCGGGTATGAGATTACGTTCTGCAAGAACTTTCATGCCTTGTTCTCACATATGGCCTAGTCTGCGATGCCATATCATCGTTGTTTCTTCCCGGCTTCCAGCTGCTACTAATGCATCTGCTCTTTTCATTGGGTCTCCCAAAAGCATGTATAGATTTCCGGCGACCTTCTCTGCTTTCATCACTACTAGCGAACCTTTCACTACTTTCAATATCCCGCCTTGAACATGGGTCTTGCATCCGAGGTCATCTAGTTGCCCAATAGACAACAAATTCTTCGTAAATTCTTTCACATGTTGTACCCCTTGAAGTGTACAGATAGTACCATCATACATTTTCATTTTAACAGTACTAACTCCAGCAATTTCCAAAGCATTGTCATTCCCCATCAATACATGTCCTTCCGAGATAGGTTCGTAAGTGCAAAATCAGTCTCGTCGTGGAGTCATCAGTGAGTTAAATTTCGGCTTTGGTACTAACTGCTGCTCTGCTGTAAAGGATTTCTCCATCATCGGAGGTACTAGCAATATATCCTTGAGATGTACTTGCTTCAGAAGACTTCTCACCATTCTTCTTGTTGAACCAACATTCTTTCTTCAAATGTCCTCTCTTGCCACAATTGTAGCATTTAAGGTTTGTTCTTCTTTGAGATTTTGATCTACCATGATTTTGACTCCCACTGGGACCACGTTCCGTTGATCTACCTCTCGTAATCGCCAAAGCTTCTATTCGTTTTGAGCTTTCTTTCTGATCTTCCTTATTTTTACGCCTGGATTCTTCTTCAAGAACAGCTCCGACGACATAATTAAAGGATAGACGATCAACAATATTATTGTTTGTAATATTGATGACGAGTTGATCATACGAATCTGGTAAACTCTGAAGAAGAAGCTCTGCTCGTTCATTTTCCACTATTGTGAAATCTAATGCAGATAGTTGAGCAAATAATGTATTCAAATTTTTGATGTGATTCGGCACCGAAGTGGATTCACTAATTCGAAGAGTGTAGAGTCTCATCTTTAAGAAAATTCTGTTGTGAAGTGACTTGTCCTCGTACAGTTGGATGAGAGTATCCCATATGTCCTTTGCAGTTTTCTTTTCTGCTATACTTGACAAAACTGAATCTTCCATTGCTAAGTGCAAATTGGCAACATCATTGTCATCCATCTCTCTCCACTTTTCATCAGTTATATTTGTAGGTATACCTTTAATTGCTTGTGAGCAATTATCCTTCCTAAGAATTGCCTGCATCTTCAATTTCCACAGGGAGAAATTACTCCCACTGAATTTTTCAATCTCAAATTTTGCAGCCATTTTTTTCTCACTGAATTGGTTTACACAATTTCACCGTGAATAGCACAGTATACATGAGCAGTATTGTATATTTTTACCACACACTAGAATAAATCTAGTATACGTTAACAATCACTACAAAAGTATACAACCACACGAATAGTAACTATACACCGCAGTGGAAATAGAGACCGACACCAACGGCTCTGATACCACTGTTGGATATCAGAGTAGTAAGATAAATAACACAAAAATAAGAGATTAAGGAGTAGGAAAATTGACACAAAATATTTACGTGGAAAACCCTCCACAAATAAGGGAAAACCCACGGGCACCGGTAGAAAAGATTTTCACTAAATGGAAGAAATTACAACACTTATCTCCAAATACAAGGAGAGAAAAAATTACACTCTCTCTTGTAATAGGAGAACACTCACTAAAGGAACTTTATAGGTGAAACTACAATATATTCTTTCTCTCTAAATTTTTCTCTTATGTTATGTTGCAATGCTTTTTGTTGTTGTGTTAGGAATGAGAAATGCACCTCTATCTATAGGTGTTCATCTTCACAAAACCATGGGAGTTGTTACAAAACCATGGGTGTTTCTTTCTTGGTCCATAAATTGTGACTTTATTCAATCACAATCCTTGACCATAATCTTTTACCATGACCACAATATTTGACTATGACCATGACCACAATAGTTGACTATGACCATGACCACAATATTTAACTATGACCTCAATCCTTGACACAGCGTCCCTAGCCACTTCAGAAATTGAAATGTTCCTTTTAATGACACTAATTTGCTCTTGTGGGTCTTTCATTCTGTCTTTCGAATAAACTAGTTGGCTTGTTAACTTAATTTTTACGAACACAAACTCACTAAACTGGTCTTTGATGGCTACAACACCCTCTTCAAGTGTTTGTAGCTTTGATAGTACTAAAGTTGAGGACTCAATTTTCATGTTTTCATTATTGTAGTGACGACTCCACCGAGTAAAATTATCTAAAAGTGGTAATATTATAGACTTTAGCCTCATTGAGACATCATCATAGATTAAAGTACATAGATATTCCAAAGTAGTTTTAATAGATGTTGATGATGTTGGTTCTAGAAGATGAGAAATTTGTTGAGAGTAGTTCTTTCAATATTTCTGAGGCTTTCTTGATTTCTTCACTCATTTCAAGATAAGCCAGTTTTGAATCATCTTTAGTATCTCCTAATGGAGAAAATGTCTCAAAGGGCAGAATAAAATGATTCCATCTTGTCATCACTTGCGTGTTAGACGAAGGAAACTTATTTAGAGGAGGTGAATAGATCCCAAGTTTAAAAAAACTTTATAAAAACTATTTTGAAAATTTTAACGACTAACGGAAGCGACCCGGATTGAATCGTCTAAACCGAACCGCTATAAAAAAACTCGAATATGGGTATATGAAAAACAATTGATGATAATGATTAAAAAAATCAATCAATAAGCTTTTAACAACAATCACTTGAATGCTACACAAAAAATAAAGTCTATTTCTAATGACAAAATACACAAAAATGCAATTGAGGAAAATTATCGAACACCTTGTGTGCAATCAATTTCGTTTAGAATTTTATATGGTTTTGTTGATTTTAAAAAACAACTATAATCTAATAGATTGTAATCAACACAACAAAACCGTTTTCAAAATGTTATCAACAAAAAATTAACCAGACTTATTGATCGCACAATCTACAAATTCAACAATTTGCAAATGAAAAGCAAAAGAGATAGAGAGAGGGTACACATAATTTGTTTAGACAGTTTCCCAATCGACCTCGCTATGGGTACGTCTTCCCTCAATTTGAACTTGAATTGAGATAACCAATCTTACTTTATAAATAAAGTTTTACAAGAGAAATGTAGCAATACAACCTCACAAATTCTATGTTTGAAGTTGATTATAACACTTTCTCTTCCCTTGATCTGAGCTTGATCAAATCACCCAACAATACCAATTTGATTCATCATCTCACGCTACTCCTTTGCAAGAAAATTTGTTCTTTAAACTGTTCACTTGATCGAATCTAAATTGTGAATTGTTGTCACCCAAGATTTACCAATTTGATTCACCGTCTCACGCTACTCCTTTGCAAGAAACCCGTTCTTCAAAGTTTTCACTCAATCGAATCCAAATTGCGTAATCTTGTCCAAAACCTTCAAATCCCCAATTGATCTTTAAGGAAAACTCCGATTTGGTTTTTTATTTGAAACCCCCAAATATTCTCAACCTTTTTTTACAATTTAACAACCTAAATTGGACGTTATCAACTTGATTCTAGATGGAACCCTAACAAAGAATGATTATGTGTGAATTGTCTGTGTATATGCATAGAACATGGGTTGAAGATGAAGTGAAATAATTTTGTATATCTGGTTTCATGTCCTCAAATGATGCATGTATGAAGTATATATATGTGTGTGCAAGTTAGAGTCAAAGAGGAATGCAAGAGGTTTAGAAAAATGTAAAAGTTTTAAGATTTTGAATGAATATGCCGACTTATGTAAGTCATGTGTCGACACATTCGATGCATGTGTCGACCTGTATAGGTCATGTGTCAACTCATAGAAGAATTTTTTCTTCTATGTGTCGACCTCAAATCCTTCCACAGTCGGCACATCAAACAGAGGTTACAAGCTTTAAAACTGAGCAACATGTGTTGACTCATACCTTGCATGTGTCGAATCATAGAAGAAATTTTTCTTCTATGTGTCGACCTGTATGATGCATGTGTCGAAACATGCATAAACTGAAGCTGCAGACTTAAAAACTTAACAACATGCGTCGAATTATACAACTTATGTGTCGACACATAAGCCTATGTCTTGCATTAAAACATATTTTTGTCATGTAGAATCATTTCTAATCTTTTCTAAGTCATTTCCAAAATGTGTTTATGCTTCCTAATGCTATGATGCACATTAAGACTCATAAGATATCATACAATATACTTAAACGCTAAAGTATCCTAGTTTTGACATCATACAAAACAATTCTATAGGAAGGTTCACTCACATACTCTCCCTTTTGATGATGGAAGAACTTGCGATGATGCATTTGATGTCTTCATGAAGGCTCCCCCTGAATGTGTGCATCATAGCTTGCATATGCTTCTCCACCTTTGACAACATCAAATAGAGACAAAGACGGCCATTAAAAGTATCACATACCAAAATCACACAGAGGCGTTTACAAAGAAAGAGTGTGCACTCACATACACTACATACGTGAAGTTACACAAATAGAATTACTTAAACATAAATAGAAAGCCAATTTAAACAACATTATAATAGTGTCATTCGAAAGCCAATATACAAAACATAACCATTTTCTCACTTAATATGAGTGATAAAATTGTCATGACATAAGCTTAAAGACAAAACAAACCAAAAGAAAAACACAAAATACATGATGACTCAAAACATGAAATTCATGATAGAATTGCTCCAAAAGAGGTTTGACCCAAGGACAGAAAAACTCATCACTTTAACGTCCTCCATAACCTCTAGGTATTGGCCTCACACCACAATTCCAACCTTGTCCATCATTTCCAAAGAGATGATCCAAGAAATCGCACATCTCTCGATAGAATTGTGCATAGTGGTAGTGATTCTCATCTTGAATAGAGATCATGTGATTTATCCTGGAAATTGTGGCAGCATGATTAGAATCCATCTCATTATGCATAGTGACAAGCTTTTCAGTCACATAAGAGGCAAAAGCTTCAAAGTTGGTGTCATATGTTGTCATGTGCTCTTGGATGAGACAAAATCATTCCACTTGAGTTGTCTCAAATGCATCCCGCCTCCAGCAATCCTCCTCATAGAGCTCATCTTGTTTAACCTTCATGTTTTGAAGCATAACGATAATGGAAGATCAATTTCCATATTCAGCACCAATTCTACTACCTTGACCATCCTCGTGATCAGCATCTTGGATAAATGCATCATCTTGAGGAACACCATGAGAAGTACCAATAGGTTGATCATCAACCACATGTGGCACAACAACAGCATCAACAAACTCACTAGTCATCAGAGTTATATATTTTCTTACCATTCTTGCTAACACTTAAATAATATACCCGAAAGTCTTCATCCCAAAAGTATCTCATGTTGGTTAAAGTGCATTGGAATAACTCTTGAACCATGCTAGGAGATCTATACTGAAGATTTGGCATCCCTATGTTGAAGTAGTTTAAAATTTTGGCAATCATAGAAACATAACAAAATGAAGTTCCTTTGTTACATTCTTTGATGCTAAACATCCGGGACACGGAGTAGTTTGCCTGATTTATCTGAATTTTGTTCAGAAGAATGTAGACAAGTTGGATTTCAACATTGTCAATCCTTGAGTGATCACCATTCTTTGGGCACAACACATGAGAAACAAGCCAGAGAAAAATACGAGGAATTATTTTTAACTAACCGATTGTTAAGGGTTTGTAGCAATCATCGGACCGGGGAGCCTTAAGCAACTCATTCAAATGAATGTTCCATTTAAAATCTTGATGAATATCGATATCCGTCACCAACGGTTCATCATCAATACTTAACAATAATAATTCCAAACAGCGACTTCCAAAGATCATCAGTAAAATCATAAACCTTATTACCTATTATGAACTTGAAGGGGGATCCACGTCTATCGTGCAGCCTGGAGTAGAACACACGAATGAGATCTTCATTGTAATTTTGTGAAAGCTTCAAGAAGTAGTTGATTTACTAGTGCTCGAAAAGATGAACAACTTCCAAAATATCCAAGCAGCCAACAACAACAGGTTTCCAAACATGCTGCTTCATAACAAGGCAGTTTTGGTGTTTCTCTTCAAATTCCTTAGCACAAGTAGAAGAAACCAACGAAAATGCAGTTTTTGGAATGGTAAAGGATGTGGTAGCCTTTCCCTTACCCTTGAGACCACTCTTGTTCCTTGCAATCTTTGTTGCCATTGAGAAATTTTCAAAAAGAGTTCGCACGCCAAATGTTTGACAAAATATGTGAAAGAGGAATGAAGTTGTTTTAGGGATATATGAGTACCCACAAACCCACACCAAAGATAGAGATTCTCAAACACACTAAGATGACAATGAAACCTAAAAGATGAATGCAAATTCAGAGTTTTAGAGGTGTTGGGTGTGATTTGAAAGATGTGAGTATGAGGGTTTTATAGAAGTGGAAATACGAGGATAATAGATGAGTGTGATGATTGAATGAGGAGGCTTGATGGTATGTTGGAAAATGGAGTGTTGGATGAGTTATGGTGAAGGGATTTAAGAGGAATAATGGATGAGTTAATGACAAATGAGATGTATCAAGACTCTAGAAGAAATGAAGAGTTGTGGGGTTGGATGCATGTATAAAGAGATAATGAGAAATGAAAACAAATGACAAAAATGCGTTATGAGCTGACCCGTTGGAAGCATGTGTCGAACTGAACAAGTCATGAGTCGACACACTCGGCACACGTGTCGACACAAACTGAATCAAAATTTAAAAAATTCAGAAAATTGATTTTATGAGCCAACCTATATGAAACATGAGTTGACACATGAGGTGCAACAAGTGAAAAATTTGAATCATAAGGTTTTAGGTCGACCTTGAAAGACTCGAATTGAAACATGCATGAAGAGTTTTTGAGAGACACGTACAAATGATCATTTTTCAGGATTTGATAGCAATTGACATGCAAACACACATATGTAAGCATAAATATTAACAATACATAATACATGTGAAGATGTTAAGATTAGGTCACTATAAACATATGAATTAAAACACAATGGTTATCAATTGAAATTTTTGGAAATGAACACTCATAACATATATCATACACAATGTATATCATATACCTTTGAAGAATAAACAGGTAAAAGAAAGAACTTACTTAGAAAGCGAAAATTGAAATGATATTACCTCGCCGTATGAATTTCACAAGGAACTCTCAAACAAAAGTTGAAACAAATGCAAAACGTTCCAAAATCTTTTGACATTAACGTTCTTACCACTTTTCTCTTTGTCAAAGTACCCGATAGTGTGATTTGTAATGTATCCAAGAAAGTTATTGATTTGATGTTCATCCTTTTTGGCGGGACTTTCATTCTTGTCATTTTCATGATAGTTATCTTGCTCCTCCTCAGGTGTCATCGTCTTAGGTTGATCAATCCGTTATTTGATGTCCTTGAGTATGTCTTTTGAAGATACACCTGCATCATGGAACGAAATACCTTTTCTGAAATTTCTCGAATAGGAAGCATTACAAGTAATCTACACACTTTTACCAATTAATGAACACTAGTTGCCGTCTTCCTTGGTAACACACCCCTTCTTCCTTGCCACAAATTTAATGAAATAGGGAGATGTCACCCGTCATATGTCTTGAGCATCCACAGACGAGATCTCATACTCTCTTCATAGAGCCAAGACATTTATCTTGCAAGATCAACAAAAAATGATAGGTACTTAATCTTCATTGGGTCCTTAAGGGTGAGTGAAACCTTGGTTGCATTTAGGCAACCATTGAAAAACACCTTTAGGCACAAGAAATCTCCTAAATTTTTATTTTGCAATGGTATGACCTTTCTTGCAACAAAAGTGACAAGTTAAATTGTGAGGAGAGTCACCTTTGCTATTTTGATCCTTTTCAACAAAGTTATACCTTCTATAAGGATTATAAGAAGGCATCTTATATTTGGTAGTATCAATAGCAAAAGTGACATTTGGTTCAAGAGTCTTGTTTAATTTGGCCTTTGGAGTATTTACTTCTTTTTTCCAAATATGATAAGTCTCATAATTGAACCAAAAGGGTTCTTCATCCTCATTTTAAGCTTTTTGAATATCTACCATAGATTGCTTAAGAGCTTCCATATTCTTTTCGGTTTCTAAAACTTTAGCTTCTAAATTTGAAAAGGGTCTTTTGTTTAAAGCTAACTTTTTAAAAGAGTCTACGACTTCTCTAAGTAGATTTTCAAAAGCTTTTTGTAACATGGAATAAGACAATTTTTCAACATGTTCATATTTATAACGACTTACATTTTTTTCTTCTTTTCTCAATAATGAGGCGGGAGACAAGCATTTTGTTAGAACAAGATTTGTTCATGACATATTTTCCTTGGGTTTTGATGATAACAAAGTATTGAAAGAACAATGGTTTAATTGTGTGTTACATGTGTGCAGGTTCTAAATCTTGTAAATATTATGGTCAGAATCTGTTTAACATTAAGCACACTTTGAGAGTTACTGAATTGCTATCTTCTGGTGGAAGAATCTGGACAACACTTGCTAAGTGATGTTTGGCGTACTACAGAAAGCAAGTTGTATTGTCAAATAAGTTTGTCACCTAGAGTCTACATATTGCAAGGCTCAAGAAAAGCTAAGATTCTTTATGGATATCTACTCTTAACGGCTTTATCAGTACATAATCTCTTAAAGACTCAAAGGTTAAACATGTTACACATTGGATCAAGATCTTCTGGTGTATCTATCTTCAACGACTCTTGTACTATGGAGTAACAACAAAGACTCTTGATCAAGTTACCTCTTTAATGACTAGTTTTTGAAAAGGCTATAAATATGGCTGAAGTTTCAAACTAAATCTTTAACAATGGTCAACCAGAAGAAGGAGTAACAAGATTAACAATTATCAACTCAATGTATATGCAAATTTTTTTGATGTAGGTTGTAATTTGTAAAAGCCTTAAGATTTCTTACACATTTAATATCTTAGAAATCTTAAGAGCTTTAGGTCTTTGTTATGGTGAGTTACCATACCTCTGATACTTATATCATGTACACCTTGTTCTCTATTCTGATGAGCTTGTTCATCATTTTAGACAAAAGTCTTGTGTCATTGGGATACAAGTAAGGAAGTCTCGAGCCAAGATTCTTAAGCCACGTAAGTCTCTTGCTATGTGCTAGAGATGTGAAAGTCTTAATCAAGTGGATTGATTGAGAAAAAGTCTTGTGTCATTAGGATACAAGCAAGGAAGTCTCAAGCCAATATGCTTGAGCCACGTAAGTCTCTTGCTATATGCTTAAGCAGTGAAAGTCTTAATCAAGTAGAATGATTGAGCAAAAAAGTCTTGACCCAGTGCGGCTTGAGCAGGATAGTTAGGTGCATGGAATTAGGAGCAGTAAGTCTTGGCCAGTTAAGTGTTAGAAGAGAAAGGACCGTTTCATGTGACCTAGAGTTGAAGTCTTGGGCCTGAGGGGCTTGAGTAGGAATGCTCAGTGCATGGAATTTGGAGCAGTAAGTCTTGGCCAGTGGGGTGCAAGCAGAGAGGCTCGTTTCATGTGACTTAGAGAAGAAGTCTTGGGCTAGGATCCTGAGCAAGGAAGTCTTGGGTTCGTGGAACCTGAGCAAGAAGTCTCGAGTGAGGAGCTTGAGCAGAAGTCTTGTACCTTGGGTCTGAGCAGGTGTAAAAGTCTTATGCAGAATGCATAAGCGATTGTAATCATGTTTTGATTATAGTGAAAATATCTTGTGAAGCAAGGGGACTGGACTACTCTCAGTTAAGGGAGGAACCAATATAAATCTTTGTGCCTTCAACTATTATTTATTTGCTTCTATTAATATTTTGCTGCTAAGAATTAACCAGAATATGAACACCAGTTTAGATTCTGAACTCTGATCAGATGCAAACTAAGAAAACGAAAAACACAATTCAACCCCCCTTTCTTGTGTATTTTTCTCACCTTCAATTGGCATCAGAGCATGGTCTATGCTTAACACTTAATAGTGGCGTAGATAATGATCCAATAAGAAAAGTATGTCTGTTAAAGACTTTCCTTCAAGAAGGAATCAAGTGCCACATGAAAAATATTATACTGTTTTTCCTACCATATTCAAAGGGTGATTCTACTTAATTTAAATGATGGAAAAAGCAAAACATATTTTTAACCAATTGGTCTTGATAAAAGGGGTTCTGAAGGTCTATGGAATATCCTTTCAAAAGGTATTACTATAGAAGTTGATTGTGTAGAGATAATCTGTTTGAAAGTCTCTATCACCAGCTCAGATGAAGCATATTAAATATCTTCAGAGGTAGTTGCATTCTGGTAGGTGCTCTATCTCACTTCTGAGTATATCAACATCATTGATATGTCTGATGTTGGACTATCTCTGAATTCTTGTGCTCAGATTTGTGGGAATCAGTTTTAAAGCTTGTCTAGTTACAGTTCATCTAATCTTTCAATCACACTTCTGAAAAGATTGATTTAGATTCAAACCTGAGGTCACAATTATTCAAGAAGTTATACAACTTGAATTTATTGTGGTATGATGGTTTATCTTGCAAATCTTCGAAGAAAAGAAATGAAAATAGATTATGAAAAGCTATCTAACAGATCACCTTTCCTAAAGGTTGATTCCTTGAAGTATCTGATGATAAGGAACTAATATTTCTTGTCAAAAGTACATCTTAATCAGCTGGATGGGTTATAATATTTATTGATAGAAGAGTAACTTCAGAAGCTTCTGAAGTACTTGTACTTAAAGTGATCTCCCAGATCTGAAAGCAAGAAGAAACACTACCAAAACCTAATGTCAGTTAATCTTCACTGCATATTCTTTTGAAGATGACGTTAGTGCAAGATTCAGATAAAAGAGTAATCTGACTCTGGCAGTCATTATTGTTTTTGAAGAAGCATCTGAGTCCTGAAATAAAAATCAAGTATTGAAGAGAAAGAGATTATGCCAAATCTATCTTGCTTCTATATTTGATAATAAGGAGTCTGCTCTTTAAGGTGATATCTTAAGAGACTCCATTACTCCTTGATTGAGGGTCATCATGGAATTTGTATTAAAGGACAAGTCTATGAGAAACTTTCAATTTTTCTTTATGTTTTGCAGGCAATTAGATGATGAGCTTTAATTTTTTTTATGCCATTCTCTAATAACTAACATCATCTGGTTTTGTGCTTATCAAAGATCTTAAAGTCTTATGTCAAGACAATGAAATTGATGATTCTGCTAAGAGCAAGATCTTGTTCATATTATGGTTTATTCTAGACTGATACTCTACAATGAATCATGGTACTGCTATCAGAATGTGGCATAAGGCAAAGGAAAGGTTGTCTGAACATTTGTGAATGGTCTCATAGAAATATGAGTGTCATGATCTGAATGTAATTGCTGCAGATATCAAGGAAATGAGCAGAGGCATCTTCCATGGCATTTATCAAAGGTTGTTCACAACATTTGATGGAAGAAGAGCCCACAACCCAGACTCAAGTGCTAGAGGTACTGAGTTTGGTGACAGAAGTGGAGTCATTGGTTTAACAACCATTGAATCAGAATGCACTCAAAATGGTGTTTAGACTCTATAGTCAAGTTTGAATACAGATATGAGTGTGACCAAGAAAATAACAAAAAAAAGTATGCTTGTTCTTGCCTGGCTTATCTCTTGATTCAATGAGATATTTGAGTAGATGTAAACACAAAGTTTCTGTTAGATGTCTAGAGAAGCTCTTCTAATAAAAGATCTTCAGACATCTTTAAGAAGAAACTCTGTTGTGTTTACCTATTCTAAATATTTCATTAAGATAGATAATGATCATATTTATGGAAACAGTTTCCTCACTTTTTGTGATGTTACTGTTGTTTGTTAGCTGTTAAAGGAAACAATTCAATATTCATCTATCACTCATGACTCTTGTTTCAATAGGAAGTGTTGGTTCTGAATAGAATCTTGGAGACTTGTGACTGACAGAAGATCTCTCTCTCTCTCTCTCTCTCTCTCTCTCTCTCTCTCTCTCTCTCTCTCTCTCTCTCTCTCTCTCTCTCTCTTAGTCTAGCTCTATTAGACTCTGATGGATGATAGCTTCGGAAAGTTGTCAGATTCTGAGATTCAGAAGAGGATTCTTTACTTCTGATAAAGTAGTTTAAGTAAAAGGTTTTCCAAGAATTTTATAATGCTTAAATTTTCATAAAGGTGAAATTCATCTTGTGGATTCAAGAAATCTGCTAGAGAAGAACCTTTGGGTAATGATATTTTCTTCTTGGATACTTACTGTCACTATTCCCTGTCTTGTGAAACATCATTTTACTGACAAGATTCTTATTCTTTTAGGAATCTTGTCCAGTTATTTTCTTTTTATTTTTTCTCTGTGGTTGTGAGTTATTCAAACCAAACTTGAGATGAGTTGCTTAAGTTAGGCTTTAACTTCTGGAAGGTTGTGTGTAAATAAGGATGGAGTGGATACTTTGAGATGCTCTATGGTTTCACTTATCCAGATCTTGTAAAAGAGTTTTGGATCAATGCTTCCATTGTTGAGCTAAATTCTGAGTGTGATATTCTCTCTAAGGTAATTGGTATTTCTATAACAGTGACCTCTAAAGCAATTTCTAATGTGATCAATTGTGAAGAAATTGAAGAAATTCCAGAAACTCTGGTTTGGGAACATTATCTTCCTACTTGGCGTATCTTGGTAGATTCATCTAATACATCAGAGGTTTCAAATCTTCGTCCTGATACTGTTGTTTGGAATCAGATTCTGAATTCAAAATTACTTTCTAAGGATAAAGATTTAGAATTTGTGGACCTTATTGAAAGAGATTTGATTCTACTTCTTAATTCAGACTTGCTGATTGATCTTCCTCAAGTTATGTTTGAATAATTGAAGAAAACTATTTCTTCCTTTCACAAGGCAAAGATTTTCTTCATTACTTTTGGACGAGTTCTTTCAGAATTACTTGTTCAGCAGGGAGTTATCATAAGTTTTGAGGCAGATTTTTCTAAAATATGGAGAGACAAGTTTGAAGCTATCTATGAAAGATTCTAATGTTATATTTCTGCATAGTTATGCCTTGTAATTGTTAGAACCTTTGTATTAAGTTATCTTATTGTTAATTCAAAGTTTGTTCATGCTATTTTCCAGTTCAACTATTGATAATATTTATTTATAGTTGTTCAAGAGAATTAAAAGTAATGGGAGTAAGAACTTAATGCTTGCAATTTTTTCATTAATAAGAAGGAAGTGATTACAAATTACTTAAACATTCTACTCTGATGGATTGGCCCTAAGGTATTCCCTAGGATCATCTAACGTGTCCAGATTATTTTAGTAATCTTGCCATTCTTCCTTGGAAAATTTGAAAGCCTCCTTTCTCAGTTGATTTCTGCGTCTGGACCTAGAAGATCTTCTTCTTCTGTGTGTCTTCACAATGGATGCTGAAGAGGTGAAAGTTTCTGAAGTTATCTCCTTACTAGTAGATCCTTCTGCTGCTGCTTTGGTTTCACTTGCCTGAGTTATTGCATTCAGTATGATTGTCTTTCTAAAATCTGTCTTTGGAACCCAGATTTGTTTTTGTTTGAACATCTTGGTGTTTTGAGGATTAAGTGATTATGAAAGAAAGCTTACTATAAATTTTTATATAGACATGTTACATACATGGTTCCAAGTATCTATTGTTTTAATATTGATTAAAGTCTTATCAATATCTTTAATGGTATATCTTGGAAATGTTATCTAACAATCTAACCTATTAAAGATTCTTTAAGAACTATGAATCTTATGGTTGATACGTTTAACTGCTGCTTCTTGTGTCAGTTTTACTTCATTAATGTTTATCAGATTATCTATTGGGTAAATTGAATGTTTGTATGATTACAACATATTTACTGGTCAAAATAACTTCTTTTCATTAATCAAGTTTAAAATGATTACATAAAAATAAAACACATAAGAAACTGATTTGATCTTAGACTAAGCTCTATATATGGCATCTAGCTCCTTATAACAAAAGTTGTTGCCATAATCATAATCTGGCTCATCTCCATCGTTAATTCCCTCTTTTACGTCTGGGATAAAGCGGTGAAACATCTCATTGATATCCTTTTTCTTGGTTTCTTTCATGAATACCTTCTGTGGCTTCAAAACAGCTACTGATGGACCTTTTTCTGTAGGTCTCTGAGGTACTGCTGACGAAGCTTCATCTGAGGTATTCAAGGAAGAAGCTATAGGATCAATTGCATAAGCTTCTGAAGCTACTGCCTTCTGAGGGTTTTGGATACTCTATTTTGTAAAGCTCTCAGAGATTTCTGTCACGACAGAAGCCTTATGACTCTCTGCTGGGGACTCCATAACTGTGATGAATGTTGATGTAAATAAAATAGATTTTGGTTGCTTTTATTATAGCTTCTGGGTAATCTAAACGGTTAAATAAAATCCTTTGCTTGGTTCTTGAAATTGTTATGACCAATAAGTATTCAACATGCTCTATACAATCTTTAATGATCCCATGTTACTTGACCATCTTTCAATCTCTTGGAAACTGATCATGTAATGATGATTTGTGATGCATTTATGACAGTAATTGGTTAATTTTCCTGATAGGTAAAATATTTGCAATAAATTATAATTTCTTTTCAACTTTTATTTCCCGAAATATATTTCATCGCTGTTTATGTTTTATCGCATTTTGAGAGCGTTTGGGAGATATTTGAGCGTAAGGTAAAAATGGTCAATTGATTAGTTAGATATTTTAGAAAAAGTTAGATATTTATATAAATAGAGAAAAGAGAGAAAAAGAGGGAAAGGAAAAGAAAAGAAAGAAGAGGGAAAGAAGAGAAAGAGAAGAGAAGGAAAAAGAGAGAAGAGGAGAAAGAGGAAAAAATGAAGAAACTCCGTTTCAATCGCGAATAATAGGGTAAGGGTGAGAAGTTTCGTTTATCTTACGATTGTGTATGTATATGTGTATGTTTTCTTGGATTGTTTGGTTGTGTTGATATAGTTTTCATTTTAGGTTGAAATGGTAGAAATGAATAGATATCGATGTTTTCACGGTCGAAAGTCGGAATAAGTCGCGTAGTGGAGTCGAGTGATGTTAGGCCGGGGTTTAGTATGATCATTTGATTGAATTGGGTTGAATTTGTAACTTTTGTGTTTTTGATATATATCGATGTTTTGTGCAAATTGATGTTGTGGTCGAGTAAAAGTGTTTGGATATGTCTGGTAACATTGGTATAGGTTGATATTTAACCGGGAATGGTTGTTTGTGTGTTTTCGAGTGGTTTTGATCGAGTTTGGAATTGGGTTAAATTGATAAAACTATGTTTCAAAATTTTCAACAATGGAAAATGTGTTGGATGGCTTTTTAATTGTAGTACGTTGAATTCTGAGATCGCAGCTTTTTATGGAATCGAAAACGGATGTCCGGAAGTCTTCCGATAGTGTTTTTAAGGCCAAATTCCGCTGAGTCTTTGTAGGTAGCGCGCTTAGCGCGGGTGTCTGCGCGCTCAGCGCAGTCTGGACAAAAATGAAAAATTTCTGAAACTTCAAAAATTCATAACTTTTGAACCGTAAGTCCATTTTGACCCCCGTTCGAAGCGTTGGAAAGCTAATGAAATATTATTTCTATTAAAAATGGTTTAGAGGGTAAAAGATGATTTAATTAATTTGTGTTTTTGAGAAATTGTCGTGTTGTCGGGTTTTTATCGCGTTAAATGCGTGCGGTTGGTGTTTTACCGTGTGTTGTGCTGTTGTTATATAACGTGGAGCTTTTATGTGGTTTGTATGATGTTGAAGCATGTGATAAGTTGTTGTAATTGTTGTGGTTGATGTTGAGTAATTCTTGATGTGAATTGAGATGAGTGTATATGCAAAAATTCTAATTGTTGTGGCTTGTGGATTATGATGAAATGCATTGCTTATGTGACATTCAATGTGTGTTAACATGCGATACGCTTTTGATATATATCGTATGACTTGTGTGCTGTTGTATGATGTGAATGCATGTGATGAAATATTGTGATGATGTTTTGTGGCCTAAGGGCAAATAAATGCACTGTGTTATGTTTGATTGTATATGCATGATTATGGATGTTGAAATGGTTCACACGGTTGTATATGTGTATGCATTTGATTGTCATGAGTCATTGTATGCCAAGCATCATGATATGCATTCTTGTGATGTCGTGTGCCCTAGTGGGTGTGAGCGACGAAACGATTCCCGAGGGAATCCTGCTATAACGGTCGTGAGCCTTATACAAAGAAGACCAAAAGCGACGTTATAGACGATCGTGAGCCTTATACAAAGAAGACCGAAAGCGATCGGATCGTGAGCCTTATACAAAGAGGACCGAAAGCGATCCATAAACATCGTGAGCCTTATACAAAGAGGACCGAAAGCAACGGGGAACATCGTTTGCCCGACGGGGAGTTAGTGATGATTCCAATAATTCCTGAGTGAATTAATGATGAGAATGATGGATGGAACGGTACCACATTGCATTGCATAGAGTCGTTGTACCGGTCTCTGTGCATTTGCATAAATCATGAATGGATTGATTATGTGTGGGAATTTGTGAATGGATTGATTATGTGGGGGAAATTGTGAATTGATTGATTATGTGTTGAGCTCGTGATAGCATTGGTGATTTGATATGCATTCGTGATAAATGCATTGGTTGTGGATAATATGTTTTATGTATAGACATATACTATGTGATGTGGTGGTGTGTTTCCATATGTCATAACTTTGGTATGCATTATGTGTGAATATGTGATTATGTTGAATAATTGATATATGCTATGTTGTTGGATTATTAGATATATGTTATGTATATGTGGCATGTTATATGTATTAATATGTGATGCTTGTGGGAGAATAATTATGCATGTGAATTTATGTGTTTGCATATTATTATGCAATCTTGATTTAGTTGTTATTTCTCACCCTTCTGCTGTGGTTTGTTGCTTTATGAGGCAATTGCAGATTAGTGTCTTGGAGGCTTTTGTGAATATTAGTTCTCCATCATTTGGTCGATCTGTCTGCTCTGATACGTAACACGGGAGTCGGGGAACGCTTTTGTTATATATGTATACATTTGTTGGATCTATTTTGTATTAACTTTGTATGAATATTTTGATGTTATAAAACAATTTATTTTGTAAAACAAGTCGGTTATGGATCTTTCCGCTTTATTCCATAATTGAACTTTCCTTTTTGTTGGAAAAAGTTTCCCTTTTATATTTATTCCATTTTGTGTTATGTATCAAATTTAAGAGCAGGGATTGTGTTTGCTTTCTTTAAATGTGGCATCCTTGTTTCAGTCTAAGGATAAAATTTTTATTTACTCTGATTTATTTCTGTATTATTTATTCGCAATGGGAATTGGGGTGTTACATTAGTGGTATCAGAGCAGGTCGATCCGTCCGACCAAGTTGTTGAGTCAGTTGGTGTGACAGTTGAATATTGTCGATGTTGTTTGTCCCTTAGTACGTTATATGTGTGTGAAACACTGTCAGTACTTTCTGGTTTTCTAATCTTTTGTCTTCAGGATTGAGAATGAGATAAGTGGGGGAGAAGCTTGTACTTCTCCAAGTTGCTTCGGTTGTGTGCCATTGGTTGCAAGGGTGTAAGTGTTGTTTGGACAATGTTGTTCCCGATTCCAGAGGGAATGCGGATGTAAGGTTTATGTCGACTAAGGATTTGTGCTGTAGGCAGTTTTGTGCACAAGATGCAAGAAATGCTATTATAGTTTGGTAAAGATGGTTTATGCCCCATCATGATTGTCGGTTGTCTATTGACAAAGTGAGGAACTGATCACCCTTAATCTCTTGTTGATAGTAGACAGAATTATGTTGGATGGAATAGACGTGTCTTTCCAGCTTTGATAGTATGTTTTGTGAATCGTTTAGAGCTAAGCTAGTGAGTACAGATTGTTTTGACAAGTCGATGAAGATTCTTATATCTGAAGGTGAGGCGGATTCAAGGTTTTTGTATGTTGGTCAAGTTGGAATGTCTCTAAGGAAGAATGATTGGGTATTATTAATGGTTGTTCTCAGAGAGTAGAGAGTGAACTTAAATTGGATGAAGGCGAATAGTTGAGGTTTATATCTGCTAAGTAAGTAGAAAACTCTTAGGAGATGAGACTAAGATGTTGTTATGTTTGTGATGATAGTTTCTAGAAATTTACAGAAAGGCCACAGTGAAGGGCTGCCAGTTGTGCGTGATTTTCAGATGTATTTCCGGATGGAATATTGGATGTTAGCATTAGAAGTACTCGGACTGATAGAGCAGTTGGAAGATTTACTGGAAAGGAGAATTGTGAGGCCAAGTGTGTCGTCTTGGAGAGCTCCAGTATTGTAAGTAACAAAAAGGAAGAATGATTGAACAGAATAACAAGCATGATGTGTATAATGGTATTGAGACTATGGAAAGTAAAACGTAGAGTTCTGGTGAGGTTTGGAGTCTTTGGGGTTTTAGAGCATTAGTGGAAATCTTGAGAAAAGCCTTATGTGTGGATGTAATATTGATATTAAGAGTTCTTTTTGGTTGGTTGTTGATACTTGTTTTGCTGTTTGGAATTGATTTGAGATGAAAATGGTGAATTTTGGGAAGGAAGGTCGAAGGGTTTATTTTTCTGAATATCGCAGTGCGCGCTTAGCGCACAGACGCCCGCTTAGCGCAGTCTGGAGAATTTGCAACCTCTCTAGGCAGTGAGGAGCGCGCTCAGCGCGGGGTGGAGCCTGCTTAGCGCGACTTGGAGCAAAAATAAAACTGTTTTTGTTTCTAAAATCCATAACTTTTGATTCGTAACTTGGATTGAGATGTTTTTTCTTATAAAAATGGTGTTGAGATTTAGTGGCCGATTTGATTATGTCGTGAATTTGGATAAGTTTGTAGTGGTTTTAATTGAGGATATTCGGATCTGTTATAAACTCAGAGGAAGAACAGGTAGAGTGTTTGAGAATTGACTTACAAGTGTTGAAAAGAGACAAAGTGTTATGCTAAGTTATTCAAGTGAGAATTTTGGTTGAAAAAGTCTAGTTTTCTTGGATATGTTATTTCAGATGATGGTATTGTTATGGATCCATCGGAAGTAGATGTAGTTCTACAATGAGAGGCTCCAAAGTCGGTTAAGGAGATTAGTAACTTTTGGGCTTAGTTGGTTGTTACTACAGGTTATGGAAGACTTCGCTAAGTTAGTGCTTCTGTTATCTCAGTTGACTTGCAAAGGGTAACTCGTTTGCTTTGGAGGTTCATTGTGAGGAAAGTTTCAGAGAGCTGAGGGGGAAGTTGTCTACGGCTCCAGTTTTGATTATGTGTGATCCTAATAAACCGTTTGTGAGGTATTGGGATGCGTCTTTGATGAGCTTAGTCAGTGTGTTAATGCAAGAGGGTAAAGTCGTAGCTTACGCTTTACGACAATTGATGATTCATAAAAGGGTCTATACTATTCAGGATTTGGAATTGGTTGCGGTTGTAGTGTGTTGGAAAATTTGGAGGTATTATTTCGAGGGTTTTAGGTTCAAGGTGTTTGGTAATCACAAGGGTTTAGAGTACCTGTTTGGTCGGAAGGAATAAAGTAGGAGACAATGAGGATGGTTGGAATTTGTGATGAGTTATACCTTTAGCTGGAATTATCCTATTGGTAAAGTTAATGTCATGCGTGATGAGTTAAGTCAAAAGTTTTTATACATGTCTGTTTTGATGGTCAGGGAGTTAGAATTATTTGAGCAGTTCAGAGACTTGTGTCTGGTGTGTGACTTGTTAGAGTTCAAAGGTTGAACAGTGGAGAACGGTAGGAAGGATGAGACCGTGGGATGTTCTATAATGGAAGTGTTAGGTGGAAGGTTCCAATATTAATCATGTACTAATATGTAAATGGATGTATTAGTTACATGTTTGATGGGTAAATCACAACGTTGTTGTATTGATGTTATGTTTGGTATTCTGGTTTTGTTGATGTTGTTGAGATGATGTTGTGACGTGGGACTTTAGGTTCTTGTCTTTGTTGTTGCCTCGTTTCCATGGTGCTGGTTCGAGTGCGGGTGGTTAATCCCTATGTGGGATATTAGGGGAGTGTTACCTGGGTGTTGGTAACATGGTTTTCTTTGAGTCGTGAGTTAGTCGTCAAGTGCATTGTATGGGCTTTGCATCTTGTCGTTGTAGTTGTCGTCGTTGTCGTGTCGTTGTTGTAGCTGTTGTTAGCAAGGTGGTTTGTCAATTTGTGTTATTCGTGGTGTGCCTAGTGTTGGCATGTTAGTTGGTTAGTCGGATGCGAGATTCATATCCGGAGTTGTTTGTCTCAGTTATATTTTCGAGGACAAAAATGTCTAAGTGGGGGAGAGTTGTAACGCCCCGATTTGTTTAATTGTATTTATTTATTTCATTTATGTGAATTTTGTGAAATGTGTGAATTAATTATATTTTACCGGCTAATTGAGTTAATTGGTTAATTTCCCTGATAGGTAAAATATTTGCAATAAATTATAGTTCATCTCTGTTTAAGTTTTATCGCATTTTGAGAGCGATTGGGAGATATTTGAGTGTAAGGACAAAATGGTCAATTGATTAGTTAGATATTTTAGAAAAAGTTAGATATTTATATAAATAGAGAAAAGAGAGAAAAAGAGAGAAAGGAAAAGAAAAGAAAGAAGAGGGAAAGAAGAGAATGAGTAGAGAAGGAAAAAGAGAGAAGAGGAGAAAGAGGAAAAAATGAAGAAACTCTGTTTCAATCGCGAATAATCGGGTAAGGGTGAGAAGTTTCGATTATCTTACGATTGTGTATGTATATGTGTATGTTTTCTTGGATTGTTTGGTTGTGTTCATATAGTTTTCATTTTAGGTTGAAATGGTAGAAATGAATAGATATCGATGTTTTCACGGTCGAAAGTCGAAATAAGTCGCGTAGTGGAGTCGAGTGATGTTAGGCCGTGATTTAGTATGATCGTTTGATTGAATTGGGTTGAATTTGTAACTTTTGTGTTTTTGATATATATCGATGTTTTGTGCAAATTGATGTTGTGATCGAGTAAAAGTGTTTGGATATGTCTGATAACATTGGTATAGGTTGATATTTAATCGGGAATGGTTGTTTGTGTGTTTTCGAGTGGTTTTGATCGAGTTTGGAATTGGGTTAAATTGATAAAACTATGTTTCAAAATATTTCAAGAATGGAAAATGTGTTGGATGGCTTTTTAATGGTGAAAATATTGTAGTACGTTGAATTCTGAGATCGCAGCTTTTTACAGAATCGAAAACGGATGTCCGGAAGTCTTCCGATGGTGTTTTTATGGCCAAATTCCACTGAGTCTCCACAGGGTAACGCGCTTAGCGAGGGTGTCTTCGCGCTCAGCGCGGTCTGGACAAAAATGAAAAATTTCTGAAACTTCAAAAATTCATAACTTTTGAACCGTAAGTCCGTTTTGACCCCTGTTCGAAGCGTTGGAAAGCTAATGAAATACTCTTTATATTAAAAATGGTTTGGAGGGTAAAAGATGATTTAATTAATTTGTGTTTTTGAGAAATAGTCGTGTTGTCCGGTTTTTATCGCGTTAAATGCGTGCAGTTGGTGTTTTACCGTGTGTTGTGCTGTTGTTATATAACGTGGAGCTTTTATGTCGTTTATATGATGTTGAAGCATGTGATAAGTTGTTATAATTGTTGTGGTTGATGGTGAGTAATTCTTGATGTGAATTGAGATGAGTGTATATGCAAAAATGTTAATTGTTGTGGCTTGTGGATTATGAGGAAATGCATTGCTTATGTGACATTCAATGTGTGTTAACATGCGATACGCTTTTGATATATATCGTATGACTTGTGTGCTGTTGTATGATGTGAATGCATGTGATGAAATGTTGTGATGATGTTTTATGGCCTAAGGGCAAATAAATGCATTGTGTTATGTTTGATTGTATATGCATGATTATGGATGTTGAAATGGTTCACATGGTTGTATATGTGTATGCATTTGATTGTCCTGAGTCATTGTATGCCAAGCATCATGATATGCATTCTTGTGATGTCGTATACCCTAGTGGGTGTGAGCGATGAAACGATTCCCGAGGGAATCCTGCTATAAAGGTCGTGAGCCTTATACAAAGAGGACCGAAAGCGATCGGATCATGAGCCTTATACAAAGAGGACCTAAAGCGATCCATAAACGTCGTGAGGCTTATACAAAGAGGACCGAAAGCGACGGGAAACATCGTTTGCCCGACGGGGAGTAACACTAAGTAAAAAGCGATGATTCCAATAATTCCTGAGTGAATTAATGATGAGAATAATGGATGGGACGGTACCGCATTGCATTGCATAGAGTCGTTGTGCCGGTCTCTGTGCATTTGCATAAATCATGAATGGATTGATTATGTGTGGGAATTTGTGAATGGATTGATTATGTGGGGGAAATTGTGAATTGATTGATTATGTGTTGAGCTCGTGATAGCATTGGTGATTTGATATGCATTTGTGATAAATGCATTGGTTGTGGATAATATGTTTTATGTATAGACATATGTTATGTGATGTGGTGGTGTGTTTCCATATGTCATAACTTTGGTATGCATTATGTGTGAACATGTGATTATGTTGGATAATTGATATATGCTATGTTGTTGGATTATTAGATATATGTTATGTATATGTGGCATGCTATATGTATTAATATCTGATGCTTGTGGGAGAATAATTATGCATGTGAATTTATATGTGTTTGCATATTATTATGCAATCTTGATTTAGTTGTTATTTCTCACCCTTCTGCTGTGGTTTATTGCTCTATGAGGCAATTGCAGATTAGTGTCTTGGAGGCTTTTGTGAAGATTAGTTCTCCATCCTTTGGTCGGTCTGTCTGCTCTGATACATAACACGGGAGTCGGGGAACGCTTTTGTTATATATGTATACATTTGTTGGATCTATTTTGTATGAACTTTGTATGAATATTTTGATGTTATAAAACAATTTATTTTGTAAAACAAGTCGGTTATGGATCTTTCCGCTTTATTCCATAATTGAACTTTCCTTTTTGTTGGAAAAAGTCTCCCTTTTATATTTATTCCATTTTGTGTTATGTATCAAATTTATGAGCAGGGATTGTGTTTGCTTTCTTTAAATGTGGCATCCTTGTTTCTGTCTAAGGATAAAATTTTTATTTACTCTGATTTATTTTTGTATTATTTATTCGCAATGGGAATTGGGGTGTTACAATTAGACTCAGGGGGAGCTTACAAACCTCATACCTTGATGTTGCAAAAATAATAATAACTGACCAACATTGTCCTTTAAATACTTGTGTTTGTCATCATCAAAAAGGGGGAGATTGTTAGAACAAGATTTGTTCAAGACATATTTTCCTTGGGTTTTGATGATAACAAAGTATTGGAAAAACAATGGTTTAATTGTGTGTTACATGTAAGAAAGTTATAATACTTGTAAATATTATGGTCAAAATATGTTCTACATTAAGCACACTTTGAGAGTTGCTGAAGTGATAGCTTCTAATGACAGAATCTGAAGAACATTTGCTAAGTGATGTCTGCCGTAGACTCTGAAGCTGAAGGTCTCAGCATCAAAAGAAGCAACATAATTGTCTCTACACTTTGTGGATGTAAATTGGCCTCTGATACCATTCAGAGTTGGTGATAAAGCTGAAGTTGTCCGTACTGCAGAAAGCAAGTTGTATTGTCAAATCAGTTTGTCAGCTAGAGTATACAGATTCAAGGCTCAAGAAAAGCTGAGATGCTTTATGGATATCTACTCTCAAAGGCTCTATCAGTATAGAATATCTTAAAGACTCAAATGTTAAACATGTTACACATTGGATCAAGATCTTCTGGTATATCTATCTTCAACGACTCTTGTACTATGAAGTAACAACAAAGACTCTTTATCAAGTTACCTCTTCAAAGGCAAGTTTCTGAAAAAGGCTATAAATATGGCTGAAGGTTCAAACTGAATCTTTAACAAGGATCAACCAGAAGAAGGAGTAACAAGATCAACAATTATCAACTCAATGTATATGCAGATTTTTTTGATGTAGGTTTTCATTTTAAAAGCCTTAAGATTTCTTACACATTGAATGTCTTATAAATATTAAGAGCTTTAGGTCTTTGTTATGGTAATTTCCCGTACCTCTGATACTTGTATCGTGTACACCTGGTTCTTTATTCTAGTGAGTTTGTTCAGCAGTTTAGATAAAAGTCTTGTGTCATTGGGATACAAGCAAGGAAGTCTCAAGCCAAGATGCTTGAGCCACATAAGTCTCTTTGCTATATGCTTGAGCCAAGTAAGTCTCTTGCTAGCTGCTTGACCTGTGAAAGTCTTAATCAAGTGGATTGATTAACCAGAAGTCTTGTGTCTTTGGGATACAAGCAAGGAAGTCTCAAGCCAAGATGCTTAAGCCACGTAAGTCTCTTGCTATATGCTTGAGCAGCGAAAGTCTTAATCAAGTAGATTGAACGAGGAGGAAAGTTTTGAGCTAGTGTGGCTTGAGCATGATAGTTCGGTGCATGGAATTAGGAGTGTAGCGTGTGGTTTTTGTCGGTGACGCGACCACCTTACCCCGGGAATTGGGATTTGGGTGCTACTTTTTTATTTCTGTATTTATCCTATGAAGCTGGAAAGGAAATGGAAGATATCTAAAACTAACCTTGCACGCAAATGTTTTCTTTAACAAATGCTAAGAGATCGGGGATCAGGGTCTGGTTATACAAAGGGAAGCTATTAACACCCAGTGTATCTATGGTAATCCATAGGAACTTTTTATTGCACGTATTTCTATTAACTTTAAATGCTTTCTCGTGTTTATCCGTTGTGGCTTGGGAAAGTTTCTCCTTTGGGAGACTTGAGAGAATGTTTTTGTTGTTTTCGGGTTTTCTGTTGTTTTTGGGAAGGTACTGAACCTAAAGTTTTTGATTTGTGTACTCGCTAAGATTTTGCAATCTTATGCCTACGTATTCCCGTAAAGAGGTTTGAGAAATCAGAGCAATCGTAGTTCCTCCTATTTCTATGGGAGGAAAAAATTTGGTGTCTTGTTCAAAGCCCAAGATTGGAGTTATCTGAGTATTTGTGTCTTGTTTAAAACCCAAGATTGAAGCTAAAAGTTGACTGGGAGAGATAATTTGTCATCTCTAAAGGGAGATATCTCACATATTCATCACAGATGTTGAATAATTGGTTATAAGGGAAATTAATTTAACTGGGATATGCGAAATCCAATAATGCCATAATTTCCTTTATAAGGGTGATGTCATGAAGGAAGAAAGCTTTAATTCAGTGTAGAGCAATGCCACTTTTTCCTTATTCATCTTTCATGCTAAGAGATGGACATTGGCTTGGATGTATGGATTTCAGAGGCTTGCCACTTACAGTAGTTAGATGAAAGAGAAATTTTAGCCAGGATAAAGGAAGGACTCCAGCTTGGATTTTGAATCAACAAGTATGCCACTTACAGCAATTATCTGGAAAAGGTTTTGATTGTATGTTTTTATATGTGATGTATAGAGGAAATATCCTCATGCAGAGAGGACTCATGGTCTCATATGAAGGGATGTTGATTTTTGTATGTCTTGATCAATGCCCAAGATTGAAGCTAAAGGAAATGACTCCACTGAGGAGGGTTTTATCTGTCTTGTACAAATCCAAGATTGAGGCTGACTGTGGAAATTCTTATATGAAGCCTAAGAGGAGGCTATCTCTTATTGAGGATTTATGGAAATCTAGGAGAAGGTCCAAATTGTATTGGGGAATCCAAGGGTTTTACTCTTGCTGGGAATCAGGGAAGAGTTGGAGTATCAGATACCATGAGGC
This sequence comes from Lathyrus tuberosus, assembly GCA_022829125.1. Lineage (NCBI taxonomy): Eukaryota > Viridiplantae > Streptophyta > Magnoliopsida > Fabales > Fabaceae > Lathyrus > Lathyrus tuberosus. The sequence continues at coordinate 7,589,800 of JALAZF010000043.1, forward strand.
TCTAATTCTATTGGGGATGGTAAATTGACCCTGGTTGGGGATTTTTAAGGTAAAAGCTTAAACCTTGTTAGGGGTCAGGGAAGATTTAAAAATGAGTTTAAAAACCTAAGAGGTCTTTAATTCTGCTGGAGACTGGTGTATTGGTAAAAATGATCAGGGTTTTTCCTGTGCTTTTAGGAAACTTGAGGGTCTCTGTGTGAGATCCAAGAGGAGATGAGACTTTCCAAGTCTACTTGAATGAAGCCCAAGAGGAGGCTGAGACTGTCCAAGTCTCTTAAGAAGTGGTAGGCTCTCGTGTAGAGAGAGATCTTTGTATGATGCCCAAGAGGAGGCTAAGGGTTTAAGGGATGAAGATCAACACTTAGAATGGTATGATATTTTGGAAATTTTGACTCTCCTGGGGATTGAACTAGTAGAGATGACTAATTTCTATCCTATGCCTTTAGGAGGCCTTTGGGTCCTTGTACTAAGCCCAAGAGGAGGCTGGGGAACTTCTAAGAAGCCTCTTAGTCCTTGTACTAAGTCCAAGAGGAGGCTGGGGATACTTCTAAGAAGCCTGTGGGTCCAAGCCTAAGAAAAGTTCAAGAAATGTTTCACTGGGAATCAATCCTTTCTGTACTGAACAGTTCTAAGGTTTGAAGAAATTCAAAAGAGGTTTCACCGGGAATTAATCCTCTCTAGGGAAATGAATTTCTTATATACATATATATTTCTAAGTTTTGACAGTCTTGAGAAAAGTTTCACCGGGAATAATGCCTTTCTCTGTTCCATATTGAATAAGCCCAAGAAGAGGCAGACTGTATAGGGAATTTCCTATGAGGGAACTAGTTTTGACTAAGTTGAAAGTAACCTCTGGTTTGACCTAAGTGTAGACCTAACTGCTGGGGGAAACTCTAGACAGACATGCACAAGTATATATATACAGATAAGTGATTTGACATATATATATATATATAAATAAACTTGCTTTGAAAAAGATGTTGGAACTTATACTCTGAGAGGAGGCCCAAGTGTATTATGATCTGTTGTATTGACTACAACTGTATGATTGATTAGGGTTTCAAGAAATTGAAGAGGGTTTTGAGAAAACTTTGAATTTGAATTTGAATTAAAAGAATTTTTTTTAAAAAGAAAAGAAATTTTGGGGCTTATAACTCAAAGAGAGACCCAAGTGGTCTAAGAGCAGTTTCACCGGGAATAATGCTCCTCTTAGTACCAGTTTAAAAACAGACAGATGATTTTGAAAATAGAGGTATAGGGCTTACAACTCAAGGAGAGGCCCATGAAAGTTATTTATTGTTAAAAACAAAGTTTATGTACAAAAGATTAGGGCTTATACTCAATGAGAGGCACAAATGACTTATTTGAAAACATTAATCGCACTGCGATACCGACAGACGTTGTGAGACTTATACTATAGCAGAGGCCCAAAATTGTTTTTGTACAAAGAGGGGTTGGGTCTTACACTCTAATAGATGCCTAAAAGTGTTTGTAAAGAAAGATTAATGGGGCTTATACTCAAGGAGAGGCCCAGATGATTTATTTGAAAAGGAGATGATCGCGCCGTGATTTTGAAAACCACAGAGGGACTTATACAATGACTGAGGCCCAAAATTATTTATGTACAAGAAGGAATGGGTATTTGATGCGTGGTTTTCGCAAGTATACGAAACACGTCAGAGTAATACAAAAGATTATCGATCCCATAGAGACCAAACGTCAATCTATCGAATTCTATAGTTACGGTGTTTATCTAAGGCAAGTTAATTCAGGGATTTATGAGTGCACAGTAAAAGTAGAGTGAAGCAAATTACGAAGATATAAAACTCAAATGAAAGCAATAGGCTTGAATGTAATTCAGACGAACAGATAACATTCCAACACATGTAACAGAACTACTTATGGGCAATGTTTTCTACTTTATGAAAATAACTAATTTAACGGGAACTGTTGCTTTCGCGTATTCAGAACCGAGTTTAACCTTTAAACAAACCCTCTTATTGTCACTTATAAAAAGGCGCGCATTGCGTTAAAGTGAAAAACCTATTTTTAAGAAATATAGTTTCTTGACTTAGTGGAAAAGTATTTTGATCTGAAACTTTTAAACAAAAGAGGTTCATACGAACCGGATTTTAAACCTACAAACGCGTCCGAAAATAGTTCTAAAATCGTTTTTCTAAAGTATTAAAAATTCCTACTTAACTGTACAAAGCACTGTCGCTTCCTTCGTACAGTCAAGACTAACCAAGTTTATCTAAAGGTTGGACGGCTTTCGATCTTACCCAACAGAAATTAAGTGCGGAAAACTCGTGTTAAAGACCAAAATAGCCCCTAAGTGTTTCTATCGATGCATTATGTGAAATGATACTTAAACCGTGATCTTTACATTCTAACCTTTAAGATTTAGCCATACATGGAAATGTAAACAGACATATTTAATTTTATCATGTCAAAGTAAAGTCTTTTTGAAATAAAAGGTTTTGAAAGTAAATAATGCGAATAAAGTAAAGCGATTGCGAGAAATAAATAAAGTAAAAGCGATGCAAGAAATAAATAATGTAAAAGCAATGCGAGAAATAAATAAGATAAAAGCGATGCAAGAAATAAATGAAAATAAAAGCGATGCGAGAAATAAATAAGATAAAAGCGATGCGAGAAATAAATGAAGATAAAAGCTTAATTCATAAATAGAAACCTGCTCCAATCGGAGGCTTGAATTCTAAAAACAACTGGAAAACAACTGGAAAGGAAAATGGTGGCAGGATTAACTTCCACTAAGTGCTCCAAACTCGATTACAGACTCAATCACACAAATGTGATAACTTCCCGATGTGAGAAGATTATCACTTACAAAAACTCGATTATTTATGCCTAAGGTGTTTGCAACTAAGTTTGGATGAAGAAAAAGGATCCAGAACTCGTCTATTTATAGCCTAGGAAATTAACATGGAAGGACAAAAGTGCCCCCAACTCCTTTTGGGAGGGAAAACAAACGACAAAGGTGGCTCTCGCCACCTCCTCATGGCGGCTGCCATGTGAACCAAAGGAGAAAGATGTGGAGAACGTGGCAGTTGACAGCAGTTGACTCCTATCCAAGTCATGGCCTACCCTATGGCGCCCGCCATGGTGGATGCCATGTGTACAATTTCCTCAAAAATTGGTTTTCTTGCTCGTTTTTCTTCATTTCTTCACAAGGAGCTCTGGAAATACAAAGAACCTGAAAACAAAACAAAACACAAGCATAACACAAGAAAATGGTAATAAAATCCTAAGAAACATGTGCAATCCGAGCCAAATACGAAGTGTGATTCAGTGTTATCAAATTCTCCCACACTTAGACCTTTGCTTGTCCTCAAGCAAACCATGACTCGCGAGAAAAATAGTGAATACGGATACTCATCTTAGATTACCAACTCTACTTCGGTTTAGTTTGTATCGATAGGTACTTGCTCACACATTAAGGATATCATAACAACATAATTTCGCTTTGGCGGTCATCAACCTCCCTCTTATACAAACCAATCTGAATCATGTCATTATACCTAAGCCTAACTCACTCATCCTTCTTTTGTCCCTTTTCATTCTGGCACAATCACATTAAGCCCGTTATCCTTTCACACTCATGGTAGGGTGGCCTGTTAGTGACTATGATCTCATTATTATCATTTTTTTTCTTTTTGCACATTGGCTTAGATGTCAATAGAATAAAGAAGTTTGCAACATTGGGCTAAATGATCGGGTGAGGATCACCTAAATTAGAAAGAGCATTTATTTTCATTCATTCATTTTTTCTTTTACTTTTTAAGCTTGAGATCATACACTTATTTGCATCGGCTTCCTACTTAGTGTGTGCTTAGGATGGTGCTGACTGCTAAATAAACTACTTAGGGACTACTAAAGGGGTGAGAACTTAAGGATATGGCATAACAAGTACTCAAATTGATTTCCATAATTGAGAGGTTCACGGTGTTAAAACGATACCGATCTTGCGGAATTTTCCCAAGTCTCACAATCTAACCTCAATTTCGTCTGTAACCTAAGATTTTCAAAAGAAACCCTGTTTTTAACTCGAAAATTTGTTCAAAATATTTGGTATGGCTTATGAGAATGGGGAAATCGATAAACAACATAAAATCACGCATAAAGACTCGACATCACATGCAAAGACGCAACGAAACATTAAATCAGAAATTTTTTTAAAATCATGCTGGAAAACAGTAAATCTAACTACAAAGCGGTAAAATGAAAGCGGTAAAGTTCCTCCCCCACACTTAAACCAAACATTGTCCTCAATGTTTTGATAAAAGGTGGTAAAGGAAAGATAAAACTTGTATGAATGCCATTGCGTGCTACCATGGCCAAATTTGCGCTGATTCTTCCCTTGTTGTCCCTGTCTTCGCTGGCCACTTCTACTCTGGTGTCTTGAACTACGATTTATCTGAATTTGCTAAAACTTCATTTTCTTGAAGCCGCTCATCATATTGCCTATTTCCGAAGGAAGTATCTGTAAAAATTTGTTAGAAAAATACGGTGCGGTGTGTGCAGGTGGAACCTGACCATGCGAAAGGACAAGGAGGAGGTGAGTTACGAATGGGAGAGATATGCTTTCTCCCATCATACTCATCATTGGTGTCACCACCAGCAGTGACATTTGTAGGAATGTCCGTGGGCACCCGATCATTTTAAGGGATTGTCATCTAGAGATCTTTCGCCTAAATGTAGCTGAGACGTGACAAGCGATACAATTCTTTATTTTCTGCAAACACAAACAATAAAAAGAAAACATTAAATTAAAAGCTCATGGGTTGCCTCCCATGCAGGGCTTTGTTTAACGTCGATAGCTCGACGGTTAGGAGTGTTAATCTTTGGTTTCCATGGCCATTTATCAAGCCATCTCACATATCCCTCACCTTTTCTTTTCTTCTTTCTGTGGGGCGGTTCATTCTTTTGAATTGGTGGTGGTGGTTCTGGATCTATCCTAAGTATTAGCTTTTCGAGTTTGGGCTTAGTTATTTCATCCATCACCTCAAAGTTGAACCTTACCCTCTTAGCAGTAATGATATCCCAAGTTTCATGGTTCTCGAATTTTCTCTTTTTATGCGTGACCTCAAACAAAGTTGCATCGGTGTGGATATTTTCCAATACCTCCACATGCGTTTTGGATTGGGATTCTACCTTATCTTCCACAAACCTTTGCGAGAAAGGAATTGGTTGGGTATATGGAGGAGGAACGACATTAGGTGTTTCCTTCGCTACCTCTTCAACAACCTCCCTTTCGGATGGTGTCGATAGATTTTTCTCAATCTCAACTCTTTCCTCACCAGAACTCTCCTCAATTTCATTATCACTCTCCCAAGGATTTTCTGTTTGTTCTTCACTATTGGTTGCTACAACATCCACATGTTCCTCAGGGTAGGGTCCTATAGGTGTCTGTACAAGCAGGGAGATTTGAGTCTCCAATACATCAGTGTGAGTCACGAGGGACTCGACCATAGTGTTTATCTGCTTAAGGGCTTCATAAGTATCGAGATGTTGTCTTCTAAGCTCTTCATTATGGAGAGTTTAGGTTTCCACAAAGTGCTCCATCATAGATTCTAACCTAGAATTAGTTGTTGTTTTAATGAAGTCCTCCATTAATGCTTCGAGGTTGGAATTAACAGATTCTTGCGGTTCCTCAAAATATTGGGAGTATTGCGGTTGGTAATTGTAGAGAAAATTTAGGTGCGGCTCCTCAAGATATTGTGAGTGGTTATCATAGAGAAAATTTGGGTGATACATAGTTTTTAATATTTTAAAATTTTTTTTTATTATATTTTTTTTTAGGAGTGCCTTAGTCTATACGGTGTAACAACAGGGTACAAAATTTGACGTAATTGGTCCCCGGAAACGGCGCCAAAAACTTGATGTGTGGTTTTTGCAAGTATACGAAACGCGTCAGAGTAATACAAAAGATTATCGATCCCACAAAGACCAAACATCAATCTATCGAATTCTATAGTTACGGTGTTTATCTAAGGCAAGTTAATTCAGGGATTTATGAGTGCATAGTAAAAGTAGAGTGAAGCAAAGTACAAAGATATAAAACTCAAATGAAAGCAACAGGCTTGAATGTAATTCACACAGTCAGATAACATTCCAACGCATGTAACAGAACTACTTATGGGCAATGTTTTCTACTTTATGAAAATAACTAATTTAACGGGAACTGTCGCTTTCGCATATTCAGAACCGAGTTTAACCTTTAAACAAACCCTCTTATTGTCACTTATATAAAGGCGCGCATTGCGTGAAAGTGAAAAACCTATTTTTAAGAAATATAGTTTCTTGACTTAGTGGAAAAGTATTTTGATCTGAAACTTTTAAACAAAAGAGGTTCATACGAACCAGATTTTAAACCTACAAACGCGTCCGAAAATAGTTCTAAAATCGTTTTTCTAAAGTATTAAAAATTCCTACTTAACTATATAAAGCGTTGTCGCTTCCTTTGTACAGTCAAGACTAACCAAGTTTATCTAAAGGTTGGACGGCTTTCGATCTTACCGAACAGAAATTAAGTGCGAAAAACTCGTGTTAAAGACCAAAATAGCCCCTAAGTGTTTCTATCGATGCATTATGTGAAATGATACTTAAACCGTGATCTTTACATTCTAACCTTTAAGATTTAGCCAGACATGGAAATGTAAACAGACATATTTAATTTTATCATGTCAAAATAAAGTCTTTTTGAAATAAAAGGTTTTGAAAGTAAATAATGCGAATAAAGTAAAGCGATTGCGAGAAATAAATAAAGTAAAAGCGATGCAAGAAATAAATAATGTAAAAGCAATGCGAGAAATAAATAAGATAAAAGCGATGCGAGAAATAAATGAAGATAAAAGCGATGCGAGAAATAAATAAGATAAAAGCGATGCGAGAAATAAATGAAGATAAAAGCTTAATTCATAAATAGAAACCTGCTCCAATCGGAGGCTTGAATTCTGAAAACAACTGGAAAATAACTGGAAAGGAAAATGGCGGCAGGATTAACTTCCACCAAGTGCTTCAAACTCGATTACAGACTCGATCACACAAATGTGATAACTTCCCGATGTGAGAAGATTATCACTTACAAAAACTTGATTATTTATGCCTAAGGTGTTTGCAACTAAGTTTGGATGAAGAAAAAGGATTCAGAACTCGTCTATTTATAGCCTAGGAAATTAACATGGAAGGACAAAAGTGCCCCCAACTCCTTTTGGGAGGGAAAACAAACGACAAAGGTGGCGCTCGCCACCTCCTCATGGCGGCTGCCATGTGAACCAAAGGAGAAAGATGTGAAGAACGTGGCAATTGACAGCAGTTGACTCCTATCCAAGTCATGGCCTACCCTATGGCGCTCGCCATGGCGGATGTCATGTGTACAATTTCCTCAAAAACTGGTTTTCTTGCTCGTTTTTCTTCATTTCTTCACAAGGAGCTCTAGAAATTCAAAGAACCTGAAAACAAAACAAAACACAAGCATAACACAAGAAAATGGCAATAAAATCCTAAGAAACATGTGCAATCTGAGTCAAATACGATGTGTGATTCAGTGTTATAAGTCTTACACTCTAATAGAGGCCCAAAAAGTTATTTTTATACAAGAGATGGGGCTTATTGCTCAAGGAGATGCCCAGATGAAAACAACAATCACACCGTTTATTTTGAAAATCGTATCGGGACTTATACAATGACTGAGGCCCAAAATTTTTTATTTACAAAGGGGATGGGTTTTACACTCTATTAGAGGCCCAAAGGTGTTTCAAATGAAGTTTGAAAAAATCAAAATTAAGAAAAAAAACCCTAATTTTAATTTAAAAATATAATTTTCAAAGGAAATTAAATAAAAAAATGATATAAAATATCAAATATATTCAAAAACAAGTTGTAAACTTTGAAAAATGTTTTGAAAAATCATGTTTAATCACATGAAAACTTGGAATTCAATTGAATTTCAAAAATCAAGATGGAAATTTCATTTAAAATTGTTTAAAAACAAATAAAATGAAATTATTTACAAAAATTCAAGCTATATTAAATAAATAATATAAATTTGATTTTTTTTTGTAGAATAAAATATTTTAACATTCTTGTGAATTTAAACAAAAAAAGAACAATAAAAAATGATAAAAATTGAGAGAGATATTATTTTTTGAAATTAATTAAGAAAATAAAAGAAAATTCAAAAATTCAAATTATGGCGCCAATGGTCATCTTCTTCGTCGTGACTTCCCTCCATGGCCGTTTTGCAAAACCTCACATATCTCTCTCAATACGTAATGGTTTTGACTTTTGTACACATGAAAGTTGTGCGTTTTTGAACAAGGATTTCAATGATATAAATTAATTGCATTTATATTAAGTGTGGAGTGAGAAATCAAATGATGAACACATGAACCCTAACTTCTGCAAGAACACTATGAAATCCTAAACACGATAGCTACAAAGCAATCTATTAAGAGGAAACACTCTACATAAGTGCAGAAACATGTTTGTAACTTGAAAACACATTTATGATGCATGGATCATAGAGTTTGAGAGTTCAGGCTTACCTCTTGCAAGAAGAAATCAAATTCTGATGTAGAGGTGTTACAAATGTTGCGTGATGAGCTGGACAACTTCAATGGACCTTATGTAAGGTGTTTGGAAGCTTGGAATGGATTGAAACAACCTGGAACTTGTTGTGGTACCCCAACTGCAAATAGGCCAAAAAGCTTGAGCAAATGGATGGTGACTTAGTGATTCTGGTGTTCCAGATGTGTTTTGAGGCTATGTATCACTTGTATATGACATATGTGAGGTGTTAGGATGGTTGGTTTTGATGGATTTGCTTTCTTTTGAAAAATTCGATAGTTACTTCAAGAAAAAGCAAAATCTGGTTTTGGAGAGTGAAGTGAAAGAAAACATGAATTAAGATGTTTTGGGGTGGTTTAATCAGTCACACATGACCTCTATTTATAGTAGAGGAAGTTTTTTTTGGGAGCAATAGTGTTTAGAGGCTGATCATGGCATGTAGCTTGTAGCCATTGACTTGGATAATCCAAAGTACCAAGTCAACTCTCTTAGCTTGACTCCATTCAATTCTGCAGGTTTGAATGCTCAGAGTTTGGACTTGAATATTGAGTGGCTTGGAGTGTTATGGTCTGGTTTATGACACCTCAATGCATGCCAAAGTTGAATTCCAAAGTTCATGTCATAATGGTTTTTGTACATGCCAAGTTAAAATCTTGACTTCTTGATCAAGAACCAAGTGAGTCATCAGATGTTTTATGTTTTTGGAAGATAACAAAGTTGGAAAAATGGAAAAACTTGAGTGACAAAATCGTGTGGCACAAGTTTGGTTTTCAGGCCTTTGTGTAGGCAGGGTGAAAAATGCCATTTTTGGAGGCTTATAACTCCTTGCTCAAGTTGAATCATGGGAGGCTCTTGTACTTTTTGGAAAACCCCTATAACATACTTCAACTTTGATGCTTAACTTTGGTCTTGAATCATCTTCGATCATAATGAAAAATGGCCTCAAAGTTGGTGAAAATGCAAAACAGATTCTGTCCAAAATTTCACTAAGTGTTGAAAAAAAGTGTCATTTTCCATTTTTTGTGATTTTGATAAATCCATAACTCAAAATCCATGAGGATTTGGAACATGTTGCAGTTGACAATCTTGAATTTTGTAATGAGAGCTTTCATTTGAGCTTTGGATGGAAGAAAAAGGTTGCTTGGATCAGAAGTTATGGTCTTGCAAAGTTGGGTATAAATCACTTTTTTTCATGACTTAGTGAAAATTCAAGTTTCTTGGTTGCCCCTTTTGCAAGTAACCCCATTTTTCTTGATTTTTCTTGATGTATGATGATCCAAACCATAACTTAACATTGGTTTTGACTTAGGGAAGCCTTGTTTGTAAAGAAATTCAAAAAGTCAAATTTAATTTTTGGCACAACTAACTTTTTGTCGGATGAATTTCAAACTTTGTGATCCTCTATGAAATCAAGTCTTTGACCTAATTCAAACCTAATAGATAGATTCCATAGGTGTTTTAGAGTGTCTTGAACCATGTCCCAAGGTTTGGGATCATGTCTTGGTCAAAAGTCAAAGGTATAGTTGACTTTTCATCAAAAAACCCTAATTGGTCCAGATGAATTTGAATCCTTGTATTTGATTATGAACCAAGTTCTTTGAATCAGTCCAATCTTGTAGATGGATCAATATGATGTATTGGAGGTTTTCAAAACATTTCTTGAGGAGTTGGCTCATGCCTTGCTCCAAAAGTCAACTTAGGGGTGAATTAGGTCAAGAAATCCTAATTCCTAATTTTTGATGAATGCATCCCCTGAGGCTATTTTGAACTTGTAATTGGGTCCACGAGGTCCCTTTGAGCTTCTTGAATAATGTTTTGAAGTATGAGCCCATGCCCAGATGAAGATTTCTCTCTAGAGGCCTTGGTCGACCAAAACCCTAATTTGGTGACACTGATGATCTTGAGTCTTGATCAACTTGAGATGTTGCATTTTCATGCTTAATTCTTGATGTAAGAGACCTCTTGATCCTTAATGGATGTTTGAGAGGCTAGAAAAGTTTAGGATCATGTCCATTCTTGATTGATCCTTTGTCTGAGTTCTTTGAGAGGGCTCAAAACCCTAATTCTTGATTGTAGTGAATGTTCAACAATCTTTGAGAGGATTGATGAGGTGTGAAGGTACATCTATATTGTGGTGATGATTTGCACAATGATGGGAAATCTTGTGGTCAAAATTTAGGGTATGACAGATGCCCCTATTTAATCTTCTTGAACCTGAAGGTATGAATGGCTAAGACGTTTGGACATTCAAGGTAAAAGAGGAATAAATATCGGAATACCCGAAATTTTGATTGTGGTTATGAATGTTAGTTGTTTTCTCATCCATCTTCTTTTGCTAAGCAATGCTACTTAGAAAAGGGTAAAACTTCCCCTCGATCCAGGTCTTCAGCCACATAACTGGTCTTAGTTTTCTTTTGAAATAAACTTCCCCTCAATCTTGGTCTTCAGCCATGGAACTGGTCTCAGTTTCTTCTTGTCGAGTTCCTTCTTCGACAAGGAACTCTATTTGTAGCGGTCTTCATCAAACTTCTCACCGAGCTTTACTGGGGAGACGCCATTTGATGGAAAAAGATTTGATGTCAGACTTGCTGGGGAAACCCATTGGTCTGAACTGTAGAGGTGTGGAAACTTCTCTGTGGAGATGCCCTTTGTCGACCTACTAGGGAAAACAAGTCTCTTGAGAGATTGATTTTTGCTTGGCGGCGTTACATCATACTTTCCTTCGAGACCTTTTTCGGAGAAATGCCATGTGATGTAATCCAATTTTGAGGTGCTGATGACTTTATTGAAAACAACTTTTTAGGGAGAATCTCCCGTATTGCTGTGAATCTTCCGTTGAGAGGCTTTCTCTGGGGATTTTCCTTAATCCGAGAAAGGAAGATATCATATTTATTTGTGAAGAGTGAAGTTTCAAAGGTGTATAACCAATCGGCTTCTTGCCTTTCAGAGGTTCAAGTTATCATAGTGGTTGAGGACCAATTTCAATCCAGGAATACACTGGAGAGAGATCATTTAGACAGTACATTTTCCTGACGAGGAAAGAAACTTAGACCAGAATTTTGTCTTATCTGACGTGGTAAGGAGAACTGACAACTCTATCGGAGAGAATACGTTTATCACTTGGGGATGAGTATGAACAGAGTGATAATAATGCAATATGAGTGTGAATATGAATCAATCATGCATGATGTATGTATGTTTATGCTGACAAAACAGACACGATATACAGACTGGTGAGGAACACAACCGGACACTCGGCCATTCTGGGTGATGGGGGTATCATTGGAGATTCTGAAAGTTGTATTTTTGTTCGGGAACGAGGATTCCTGCGTTTGTTCCGGCTTCCGGAGATACAAATATGCTAGGGATAGAAATCTATTTTCTTTTTTTTTTCAAAGATGGACCCTACTGGGGAGAAAAACCAACAATTGGTTTTCAGAGGTGAGAAATCTGTCGGGGATGATAGATGAATCATTTCGTCTGAAGTAGTTGATCCTTTATTCAACAAGTACTTTTGATTCTGCATTTTGAAGTTAGATCACTGCCGGAGAAGCAGTCAATACTTTTTGTGCTCATTAATAAAAAAGAAATTGCCATCTTTGTTTTGAAAGCAAAAGTAAATTTGAAAACAAAAGTAAATTCATTTCTGTTTCAAGAATCGTTGATGATATTAAAATGTCATTTTGCAAAGCAGAACAAATAAGAATTACAAACAAAAGGCACACAGGCTCAAATTTTATACATAGAATGGCAATCAACTTAACGTATGATTCCATGGAACATTACAAAGTTTAGAAAATGGTAATTTAAAGGGACATGGGCTACATTGAAACATAACGACCGCTATCCTTCCACCAACTTTGAATTCTGGGCATTCTAGGCTTCTGTCGAAGGTGACCTGACTGATGCTTTCCCGTCGGATACGTTGCCTCTGAGGAGCCAATCTTGTCGGATGTAGTTACTTGCCATGAATCCCTAACTTTTTCCTAGACCGACTTTTCGGGTTTTCAATCCACCGAGACGTTTTTTTTTCATTTAGGAGAAGTATTTCTTGACTACATCAACATTTGTGGGGTAGGTAAACTCTTCTCCATCCATGGTTACGAGTCTTAAGGCACCGCCTGAGAAGGATTTCTTAACAACATAAGGGCCATCGTAATTCGGAGTCCATTTTCCCATAGAATCGGTAAGAAATGATTGTATCTTCTTGAGCACAAGGTCTCCCTTCCTGAAGACACGGGGTCAGACTTTTATGTCGAACGCTTTCTTCATCCTTTGTTGATACAACTGACCATGGAATAAAGCCGTCATTCTTTTTTCTTTAATTAGGTTTAATTCATCGTATCTGCTTTGACACCATTTAGCTTCCGTTAGCTTGGCTCCCATCAAGATTCTTATTGATGGTATCTTTACTTCTATGAGGAGCATTGCTTCCATGCCATATACTAGAGGGAAAGGGGTTGCCCCTGTTGAAGTGCGAATTGATGTGCGATAACCATGAAGAGCAAATGGTAGCATCTCATGCCAATCTTTGTAGGTCACAACCATTTTCTGAATGATCTTCTTGATATTTTTGTTAGCTACTTCTACCGCTTCATTCATTTTAGGTCGATAGGGAGATGAGTTATGGTGTTCAATTTTGAACTCAGCACATAACTCTTTCATCATCTTGTTGTTCAAGTTGGATCCATTATCCATAATGATCTGGCTTGGAACACCATAACGGAAGATGAGATTGTTCTTGATAAATCGGACCACCATTTGTCAGGTTACATTGGTGTATGACACTACTTCAACCCACTTGGTGAAGTAATCAATGGCTACTAGGATGAACCGATGTCCGTTCGAGGGTTTGGGTTCAATCATGTTAATCATGTCGATTCCCAATATAGAAAAGGCCATGGAGAAGAAAGGACTTTGAGGTGTGTTGGTGGTACATGAATTTTGTCAGCGTATATCTGACACTTCTGACACCTCCTCATGTACTTGTAGCAATCGGATTCCATTGTCCGCCAATAATATCATGCTCTCAGAATCTTTCTTGCCATTGTGTGTCCGTTGGCATGAGTGCCAAAGGATCCTTCGTGAATATCTTTCATCAACATGTTTGCTTCTTGTCTGTTTACGCATCTGAGCAAAACCATGTCGAAGTTTATCTTATAGAGTGTATCACTGTTCAGGAAGAAGTTGCCAACCACTCTTCTGAGACTCTTCCTGTCTTTTCTTGATTCCCCAGGCGGGTATTCCTGTCTTTGAAGGAAGTATTTGATATCGTGATACCATGGTTTGTCATCTATGAATGCTTCAATTGCGAAGATGTAAGCGGGCCTTTCAAGGCGCATTATGTCAATCTTAGGTACGTCGTTCCATTGACTTACACTAATCATGGAGGATAGGGTGGCTAATGCATCAGCCATGTGATTTTCTTCACGAGGGATATGATGAAAATTGATTCTGTTAAAGAATGGTAACAACCTTCTCGCGTAGTATTTGTAAGGAATCAATCCTGATTTATATGTATTCCACTCTCCTTTGATCTGATTTATAACCAGGGTTGAGTCGCCATACACATCCAAATTCTTTATCCTTAGGTCAATGGCTTCTTCGAGACCCATGATACAAGCTTCGTATTCAGCCTCATTGTTTGTGCATTTGAATGTTAATCTAGTAGTGAAAGGAATATGGGTACCCTGAGGTGTTACGATGATTGCCCCAATTCCGTTTCCATAAGTATTGATGGCTCCGTCAAATATTAGTCCTTATTATGATCCTGGTTCTGGCCCTTCGTTGGGTAGCGGTTCATCGCAATCTTTCATTTTCAAGTACATGACATCTTCGTCTGGGAAGTCAAATTTGACTGAATCCTGATAGTCAATCGGTTGATGAGCCAAATGATCGGCTAAAATACTTCCTTTGACGGCTTTCTGAACATGATACTCGATGTCGTATTCCGATAACAACATCTTCCAACGAGCAATCCTTCCTGTTAAGGAAGGCTTTTCAAAGACGTACTTGATCGGATCCATTTCGGAGATTAACCAAGTAGTGTGACAAATCATGTACTGGCGAAGATGTTTGGCTGCCCAGGCCAGAGTGCAACAAGTTTTCTCAAGCATGGTGTATCGAGTTTCACAGTCCATGAACTTCTTGCTTAAGTAGTAAATGGCAGATTCTTTTCTCTTTGTCTCGTCTTGTTGGCCATGCACACAGCCCATGGAGTCTTCCAAGACTGTTAAGTAGATGATCAGTGGTCTTCCTTCCACTAGAGGAGACAGAACCTGTGGGTTCAACAGATATTCTTTGATGCTGTCGAAAGCTTTTTGGCAATCTTCTGTCCATATACAGTTTTGGTTCTTTCTGAGTAGTTTGAAGATCGGCGCACATGTCGCAGTCATGAGGGATATGAATCTGGAGATGTAATTCAGACGTCCTAAAAATCCTCTGACTCAGTCTTCGGTGAAGGCATTTCTTGAATGGTCTTGACTTTGTCAGGATCAACCTCAATTCCCTTTTGGCTGGCGATAAATCCTATGAGTTTTCCTGAGCAGACACCAAACATGCACTTATTAGGATTCAGGCGGAGTTTGTATTTTCTCAGACGCTCGAATAACTTTGATAGGTGTTCCACATGCTCTTATTCTGTTTTAGATTTAGAAATCATGTCATCAACATACACTTCAATCTCTTTGTGCATCATGTCGTGAAACAGAGTTGTCATGGCCCTTTGATAGGTTGCCCCTGCGTTCTTCAGACCGAACGACATTACCTTGTAACAAAAGGTGCCCCATGGGGTGATGAATGAAGTTTTCTCCATATCTTTTGGCACCATTTTGATTTGATTGTAGCCCGAGAATCCATCCACGAAGGAGAAGACTTTGAGTATTGTCGTACTGTCTACCAGCATGTCAATGTGTGGCAGGGGGAAGTCATCCTCTGGACTTGCTTTGTTCAAATCCATATAGTCCACATACATGCTAACTTTTCTGTCCTTTTTCGGAACTGGCACTATGTTGGCTAACCATTGAGGTTATTCTGAGGTGACGAGGAAACCTGCGTCGATCTGCTTCTGCACTTCCTCCTTAATTTTGATGGCCATATCTGAATGAGTCCTTCTCAGTCTTTGTTTTCCTGGAGGACATTCTGATTTCACTAGTAAGTGATGTTCCACGATGCTGGTATCCAACCCTGGCATGTTCTGGTAGGACCAAGCAAACACATATGGAAATTCTTTGAGAAGCTTTATCAAGCCTTCTCTGACATTTGGACTGAGCAGTGCTCCAATCTTAACTTCTTTCTTTTCTTCTTCTGAACCTAAGTTGACCGTTTCCAACGGCTCTTTGTGAGGCTCGATAGACTTTTCTTCTTGCCTGAGTAGTCGGGAGATCTCTTCCAGAATTTCTTCGTCTCTTTCTTCTTCTGCTTCAAATACCGGGAATTCAAAGTTGGGATAAGGCATTGGATTGTATGTTTCAATGGGGTTTAAAACAAGTAATATGCATGACGTGATGATTCTTTTTTTTAGAAAAGACAGAGAAAATGCAAGAGTGTGTGCAATGTATTTTCTGAAAAACGCTTGTTTTTATTTTGGGTTGTTTTTTTTAGGATTACCATTTTCTGAAAAACGAAAAGTGAACACAGCAATAAATACGGGAATTCAGAATGACATTATTTATTAATGATTTGTTGATTCTTGAAACACAACCCTATAAAACAAAGCTCTGTCGCTTTGGGCGAAGCGAAGACGGACATTTATATAAAAGTAAGCCCTATAAAACATCCATTTCACTTGGGCAAAGTGAAAGGTTTAAAACAAAGATGGTAATTACTTAGACCTATGAACGACTTTCGGGACATCGAGCGTAACCCACTGGCAACGAACTCCTCTGTGAATCACAAAGTCTGGTACTTTCCGTCTTGGTTTGTCTTCAAAAATGACACTGATTTCTGGCGGAGTAGGATCATTGGAGTCTTCCTCCCATGCAGAGTTATCATAAGAGGACTCTTCTGTCGCATCTTCCATAGTGTTTTCACTCTCAAGAGGATCTCCCTATCCAGTTGGTTGGATGTCCTCGTATCTGATGCAAAAGCTTTCGGGAGCAATATATTTGGCTAAAAAGTCGTACTTGCCGCTTGGCTGTCCCAAGTGTAGCGAGCGATTTTGGACGCGGTTCTTAAGCGCGGTCGCTCTCTGGAGTCAGTTTACTACAGGTCGATTCATTTTTTATCCTATTAAAGCTGATGAAGGAAGGGAAATAGATGTCTCCAATTAACCCTGCTTGCATACTGAGTTTAAACAGCGGTCTGTTAGGTTACGGATGCGATCAATGTGGTGGGGCCTTTCTTGTGTTATTTTGACAGAGTGACGAGTTTCTGGCGGGGAACAAGGATTAGGATGTTTGGACTGATGCTTTTTGATAGATCCATGAGAGTATGGGATTTTGGGTTTTTGTTTAGTGTGCTCGCTAAGATTTTTTCTTTCAATCTTATGCCTACGTATTCCCGTTTACCGAAACAGGGAAATCACAGCGTTCGTAGTTCCTCCTATTCTATGGGAGGAAATGTGTGTTTTTGGTGTCTTGTTCAAAGCCCAAGACGTGAAGCGAAAGGTGATTTGTATCTTGTTCAAATCCCAAGATGTGAAGCTGAAGGGTCTATTTGTATATTGTTCAAAGCCCAAGATATGAAGCTAAAGGTTTGACTTTAGAGAGAATTGGTCATCTCTAAAGAGGGGTTTGTATGTCACAACTGTTTATAAAGGAGAATTACTTTAATCGGGATTTGTGAATTCGGCAATGCCATGATTTCCTTTATAGGGGATTTCCAACCTGAAGGAGAAGACTTTAACTCAGTGTCGAGCAATGCCATCTTTCCTTAGGAATTTCTCATGCTAAAAGAGGGACAGTGGCATGGATGTAAATAATCCAGAGGCTTGCCGCTTATAGCGATTAGATGAAGGGGAAAGAGTTGTTGATGTTTGTGTACTGTGAACGAGGCACAGTTTTGATGCTAAAAGATTGATTGGATCAACCAGTGGTTTTCTTATACAAAGCCTAAGAGGAGGCTAGTGGCCCAACAAGAGGGTGTTTTTATGTGTCTCGTACGAAGCCCGAGAGAGAGGCTAAAGGTTTGACTCAATAAGAGAGTCTTTCATACTTCACAAGAGAGTGTTTTTTGTATCTCGTACAAAGCCCGAGATGGAGGCTAAAATTTGTTTGGCTTAATAAGAACCTTTTTGTATCTCGTATAAAGCCCGAGATGGAGGCTAAACGTTGTTTGACTCCGCTGGGGAGAATCATTGTACAAAGCCCAAGAGGAGGCTGTGGTGACTATTTCAGTTGAGTGACAGGTCCAGTATACTGATTTTGAAAGAGAAAATCAGTTCTTATATGAGCAACACTGTACTCAAGGATTTGATTCAAGGATCCGGGTTATTCCTGTAACACCCCCAATTCCCATCGCGAATAAATAATACATAAATAAAATCAGAGTAACTAAAAATTTATTTTTCCGACAGAAACAAGGATGTCACATTTAAATAAACAAAACATCATCCCTACTCATAAATTTGATACATAGCATAAAATAGATTACCCTCAATTGGGAAACTTTTCCATATAAAGGTAATACCCAATATATTCAACAATTATATACATTAATAACATAATCGTTTCCCCGACTCCCGTGCTACGTATCAGAGTAGACACCAAGATCGACAACAGAACAGAGGGCTAGTCTCCACAAAAGACCTCCAACAACTCTAATCTGCAATGCCTCATAGAGCATCATAAAACAGCAGAAGGGTGAGAAATAACAACTAAATCAAGATTGCATAATAATATGCCAACAGTCATCCAAACACATGCATAAATCATCTCACCCATACCATCACGTACTAACACATATAGCATGCCACTAATACAAAACATATCACACATAATAAATCAAATCATGATTTTCCACACATAACACATCCATTCACAATTCTCACCACAATTCATCACAACTCACTCATATACATCACAATGTATGTATATATATACGAAACCAAGCATATTCATCATGCATACTTTCACAATTCTTATCATTCCACATAAACATACACATACTTGTTCATTCAACAATGCATCATTATAAGATACAATTTATATCATTTCCCATAAACATACATATATAAATGTTTATTCATCAATGCACAAATACAAAGATGATCAATGCAACTCATAGAGATCGACTCTCGACTCTAGGCAGATGCATGCGGTACCGACTCATCACCCGAGCTCAATTGAAGAACTCAATGGAAATATCCTCCCTGCCGGGCCTACGATATTTCCCCATCGCTCATACCATCATGGCATCCGATGTTTCTGGATTTTTCACGCAGACACAATCCGATTGCTCAAACCCCACAAGGGCACACAATCATTCTAAAGATTCCTACGGAATCAAGTGTAACTCATCGCAACGATTACACCCATTGACTACGCAATGTTCAGAGGATCCTCAAATGATCATTTGTGTAATCAATCACTCACACCCAACAGGGACGCGATATTACACCTGATTCTCCACGAATCGCGACACATGAATGCATGTCATGATGTTTCTCATACAAAATGACCACATACACTCATGCAATGCACATATTACACAATATAGTCATGCATATACCATTAAATACACACATTGCAATTTCTTGCCTTTTGGCAATAATTCATCACCACAACATGTTATCACATGCATTATCATCACACAACAGCATACAAGTCATACGACATCCATATCCACAGCACATTGCATAATACACTTCATCATATTCATGCATTGAAAACAATTCAAACAATGCATTTCATCACATACCACAACAATCATACAATCACAATTACTTCCACAAGGGATTCACACCACAAAGGTTACCCACAACATATCATAACGACATACATTTATATTCAATCAAACAATGTATTTTACCACACAACAACATCATTATCACATCGAACACAAACAACACAACAAAACCCACAAACCACTAATCATCCCCTACCAAATATTCTTAGTTAACACATGGTATCACATCACCATTTAATAGCATATTAGGTTATCTATCTATGGCCTCAAGTCCCACATCAATCGGACTCGCGATTCGGGAGTTATGGTGGAAACATAAACCGCACTTTCCACACATACATTACTTTTCCATGTTTTTCTTATCAATCCAAAGCTTAAACATATGATCCTATTCCACTATCACAAAGAGCATTGAAAGAGCTTTCCAACGCCTCCGACCGTGCCTCAATCCGATTTACGGATCAAAAGTTATGAATTTTTGAAAATAATATTTTTCTGAAACTTACAGTGGTAATCGGTTAGCAGATATGCTGTATCCGGTTACTGGCTAGAAAACAGCCCAGAAACGTCATTTTTCAAAGGGTAACCGGTTAGCACATATGCTGTAACCGGTTACTGCGTACCAGAACCCAAAAAATCACATTTTTCTTCATTCTAAACCATTCTAACACATACCTAAACATATTGGGACCTCAAAACAATTATGAGAGGTTCAATCCACATATAACCCGACTATTCTACGCGAACTATTCCGCATTCTAACCGTGAAAACATCGATTTCTATCAATCGCTCCTAATTCCAATCGATAAGAAAAGTCGTAAAATAACCAAAACAATTACAACAAACAACACATATACATACACAAGCAAGATATAATTGAAACTTCTCACCCTTACCCGATTAATCGCGCTCGAAACAGAGTTTTCTCGATTTTCCTCTTTTCCTATTTTTCTCCTCTTCTTTCTTTCCTTCTCTTTTCTTTGTCTTCTTTTTCTTTTCTTCCTATTTCTCTCTACTTTCTATTTATATAAAATATCTAAACTCCTAAAAGACCATTTTACCCCTCAGCTCAAATATCTCGCAAATGCCCTCAAAATGCGATAAAACATAAACAACGATGAAAAATAACATTTTGTCAAATAAAAGTCAATAATAAAATAATATAAAACCAAAACCAATTAAATCTACTCTATTAAATAAATCTAACAAAACTGGGGCGTTACAATTCCTGTTCTTCAAGGAAGCGGGAAATCTGAAGGGTATTGAGACTGTCCGAGTCTACGGGTTTTCTTCCTATTTAACGAAGGGGTCACTTGAGAATGTCTTTGAGACTCAAGGAGATTAGACTGTCCAAGTCTAGAGTTTCATCTTTTGTACTATGCTTTGAGAAATAGTAGTAGACTCTTTGAAAGGACTGTTCTATGCAGATGATTAAGTTCTGTTCATATACCTTTAGGAGGTCGTCGGGACAATTTGTACGAAGCCCAAGAGGAGGCTGGAAACTTTTAATAAGCCGAGAGGTCCTTGTACGAAGCCCAAGAGGAGGCTATCATTCCCGGAGGAATTATACGAAGCCTAAGAGGAGGCTGTGAATACTTCTAAGAAGCCGACGGGTCCTTGTACTAAGCCCAAGAGGAGGCGAGGGTGCTTTTAGGAAGCCTGTGGGTCCTTGTACGATGCCCAAGAGGAGGCCGATGCTTTTAAGAAGCCCGTGGGTCCCCAAACCCCAAAAAATTCAAGGCAAGCTCTTCACAAGGAATAAATCAAGTCAGGAAAGTTCGAGAATTTGGAAGAAACTCAAAGATGCCATTCACGGAGAATACATTCATCTCTGGGAGTAGAGTTTCTTGACAATTCCTAATGAGGGCAGCTGAAGAGAAGACTGTATCTGGTGATCCTATTGGGGATCTAGTTGTCTATTTCTACGAATAAACGAAACGACGTCATCTAGTTCTAGACGTAGTTGCCGGGGAAACTCGAAATATCTATACTATTATTACACAGTTGATATGAGTTTATGAAAGAAGACTTACAGTGAAACAGCCCCACAATACAGTTATATGTATATGAAAGCGGTAAATGAAAGCAATAACCACTTACTCGGTTGTAGAGCTTCCATGCTGTTTGGTTAGTTGTTCAACAAAGAAAGATTGAAAACAACAGTATATTCAAAATCAAAGGAGAAAGTGCTTTGAAAAAGAAAGATTTGGGGCTAGCAGCTCAAGGAGAGGCCCAGGGTTTTATCAGTGAGCGCACTATTTGAATTTGTACAGAGAGACTTATACAAGTGACTGTAGCCCAAAAAGGTTTTCTGTACAAAGGGATTGGTTTTACACTCTCTCAAGAGGCCCAAAAAGTTTAAAGAAAAAGAGTGGGGCTTATAACACGAGGGTAGGCCCAAAGTTTGTTTTTGAATTGGCGATCGCGCCGAGATTTTCTTTTAACGCGAAGGGGTTTATACAATATCTGAGGCCCAAAATGTTTTGGTTAAAAGGGGATTGGGTCTTACGCTCTAATAGAGGCCCAAATGAGTTTTAAGAAAAGAAATGGGTCTTACTACTCGAGGGTAGGCCCAGGTTTGTTTTGAAAAGGTGACGATCGCGCCGTTTGTTATTGACGGTATCGGGACTTATACAATATACTGAGGCCCAAAGTTCATTTGGTCAAAAAAAGGATTGGGTCTTACACTCTATTAGAGACCCAAAGAGTTTTGAAAATGATTTATGAGGGTTGAATTAATCCAAAAAACCCTAATTTATTTTCAAAAAATGTATTTAATTGAATAAAAATTCAATTAAAATGATCAAAATTGTTTAACATATGGAAAAAAATTGTGATCTTGGATTAATGCTTCAAAAATTAAGTATTGACCTACAAAATAATTAGAAAGCATTAAAAGTTGCAAAATCAAGGTGGAAAAAATATTTTAAATGTTAAAAACAATTAAAACATTAATTCTTTGCAAAAATATCAATTATATAAAATAAATAATATTTTTGGGATTTTTTGGGAAAATAAAATATTTTAACATTTTTGTGAATTATTAAAAAAAGAATCAACTCAAAATCATTAAAACTCAGAGAGAAATTAATTTTTGAATCAATTAAATAAAATCACAAAATTCAAATATTTGAATTTTCAAAAAAATGGCGCCAAGAACACACCAAGAACACGCGCGTGTTCTGGGTTTGGCTGATTTGCATTTTCTCTCCAATCTCACTGAATACTTGATTATATCATGCAATCCATATACCAATCAACTCGTTTTAACCTCACGATCATGTCTATGACAATTAATTTTATTTAAATTAAACATATAACACGAAATCATGAAAAATCCTCAAGAACCCTAATTTCGGCATGAAGGCTAGGATTTTTGATACACGATTCAAACAATGCAATTAATTGAGGGGAAACATTCCATGCATGATTATGAACATATGGCCAAATTATTGTGCAGCAAAAATTGCATGGATCATAGAGTTAGAAGAGCTCATGCTTACCACTTGCAGCTGGTGATCGTGATTTGTGTTGGAGGTGTTACAACTAGGTTCCAATGATCTGGATAGCTTCCCTAGGTGCCATGGAGTGTGTATGGATGCTTGGAATGGATTGAAATGGTTTGGAGTTGAAGATGGTACCTCAACTGCAAAACTGTCAAGAACTTGAGCAATTGGCTGGTGATTTTGTGAAATCTGTGTTCCAGATGTTATGTGAGTGTTTGGATCACTTCTATATGATATATATGAGGTGTGTGTGTGTGATTGGTTTGATTGGAAAAGCTCTCAATCTCAAAACTCGATAGTGACTTGCCTTAGAAGGCAAAATTGGAGTGAAAGAAGAGATTTTGAGGAAAGCATCTGTTTGATGGCTTTGGTGTACTTAAACTGATCATAATTGAGCTCTATTTATAGTAGAGCAAGTTTGTTTTGCAAGGAATAGTGAATGGCAACTGCTGAGTAGGTTTGGCCAATGTTGGCAAATGAAAATCCAAGTCTCCTCTAGCCATTGACTAGAGGTTAGGGCACAGGCTACTGGTTCCCTTGGTCTTGGATAAGTCTTGACTGAATTCAGTTGAGAATGGCTCAGTCCATGCCACCTTGATGCTTCCATTGAATGCTCCAATCCAAAATTGGAGTCTTGTCCCTATTTTGGCAATTCTAGGTTCAACATGCTATTTATTGTTCCAAAGACTTTGGAGGCTTGGCTCAGTGATTGTCCCCTTTAGATTCAATCCTCAGAGGTGTCCAAGTGGGTAGGAGCATTTGGATTTGGCTGATTTTGGTAAATCGACCAAAAGTGCAAAATCTGCCTTGCCTTGGCAGATTTCAGCAAGGCAACTTGCCAATGTCATATCTCATGACTCAAATTGAATTTGGTAATGTTCTTGGCCATTTTGGAAAGCCCTTACATGATACAACAACTGTTTGAACATGTTTGGTTTTGATATTTTTTGAATCCAAGTGAAAAATCCCCCTACATTTGGCAAAAAGTAGGGTAAAATCTGACTTAGTGAAATTTTCACTAAGTGTTGGAACAAAGTGACTTTTTTTGATTTTGATCACTCCATAACTCAAAATCCATGAGGAATTTGGACATAGGTCAGTATGAAGCTTTTGTAGAGGGCAATGAGATCTAAAAATCAAGCTTTGAATGGGGAACAATGGCCTTGTGGTTTAGGAGTTATGGTCCTCCAAAGTTGGCACATTAGTGTCACTTTTTCCATAACTTAGAAATTTTTCTAAGTTTTTATGGTTACCCCTTTTACAAGTTATCCCACTTTCTTTGATTTTTCTTGATGAATGATGATTCAAATCATACATTAACATCATTTTAGGGTTAAAAATCCATTTTGGTGAAAAATCTCAAAAAGTCAAAGTTGACTTTTGTGCACAGTTGACTTTTTTCAGATGAATTCCAAACTGTGCAATTCTTCATGAAATCAGGTCCTTGACCTAA
Source organism: Lathyrus tuberosus (assembly GCA_022829125.1). Classification (NCBI taxonomy): domain Eukaryota; kingdom Viridiplantae; phylum Streptophyta; class Magnoliopsida; order Fabales; family Fabaceae; genus Lathyrus; species Lathyrus tuberosus. Next base: position 7,614,197 of record JALAZF010000043.1, read on the forward strand.
ATCAAACTTGATGGACATGTTCCATGGGTGTCATAGGGTATATTGAATCATGTCTTAGGGTTTGGGAGCATGTCCTGGTCAAAAGTCAAAGTTACAGTTGACTTTCCTCGCGAAACCCTAATTGTGGTGCAGATGAAATTGAGACTTATTGCACAAGCTTCTTGGATTAATCCATTGTTACAAATGGATCAATATAGTTCATTAGAGACCCTCAAACACTCTCTTGAGGTCTTGGCTCATGATTTGCCCCAAAATTCAACTTAGGGGTGAATTAGGTCAAGAAACCCTAATTCCTGATTTTTGATGAATGCATCCCCTAAGGCAAAATTGACTTGATGGTTGGGTCCATAAGGTTCCATGGAGTATATTAGGTTGTGTTTTGGATCCTTGGCTCATGCCCAGAGGAAAATTTCCCTTTGGAGGCCCTGATCAACCAAAACCCTAATTTGGTGATACTGGCGATCTTGAGGCTTGATCCACCTAGAAGGGAGCATCTTTGTGCTTAATCCTTGGAGTGGGAGTCCTTTTTGATCCTTTGTGTATGTTTGAGAGGTTTAGAAAAGTTGAAGATCATGTCATTCCTTGATTGATCCTTTGTCTAAGGCTCTGAGAGGGCTTGAAACCCTAATTTTGATTGTAGTGGATGCTCACCCATCTTTGGGGAGACTGATGAAATATAATGGTTCCTCCATATTGTGATGATGATTTGCACAGTAATGGGAAATCTTAGTGGTCAAAATTTGGGGTATGACAGATGCCCCTATTTAATCTTCTTGGACCCGAAGGTGTGAATGACGAAGGAAAGAACTGGGAACTCGATTGAGAGGACTCCTATCACTAAGGGACAAGACCGACTAGAGTGATGGTGATGCAATATGAAATGTGAATGTAAATCAATAATGCATGATGTATGTATGTTTATGCTGACAAAACTGACGCGACATACAAATTGACGGGTGAACACGACTGGATACTCAGCCATCGCGGGGCGTGTAGAAATATCGCTGGTTCAAGATAGCAATTCTACCTTTCTTAGGAGTTATAGTCCCTGTTGGGAGCTACCGTTGGTCAGGCTTAGGGGGTAAGAACTCTGCCGTGGCGTATCAGACGAAATAAGGTCTCTGACACAGTTGATCCTTCATTCAGGCGTACTGGGTTAGAAGGAGTACTTTGATTCTGCACTTTGAAGTTCGCTTACTTCTGGAGAAGCAGTTGAAGTTCCTTTGATGTTCAATAGTCAAAAGAAATTGCCGAGTTTATTTTAAAAGCAGAAAAAGTTTTAACAAGTAAATTCATTTTTGTTTTATTTCAAGAATCGTTAATCATGTTAACAACGTCGTTCTGTAAAGCTAAAACAAATAAGAATTACAAACAAAAGCATAAAGGCTCAAATTTTATTGATAGGATGGAAATCAGCCAAGCGCATTATTCCAAAGAGTAATTACAAAGTTAGAAAATGGTAATTTACAGGGAAAAAGGCTATGTTGAAACATAACGACCACTATCCTTCTACCAACTTTGAATTCTCTGAGCTTCTGCCGAAGATGACCTTGACTGGAGTTTTCTGACAGATGATATAACTGCTTCTGCTGAGGGATTCACCTCTGTTGAACATAGTTACTTGCCATTATCCCTAACTTTTGCCTGGATTGTACTGTGATGTTTCCAATCCACCGGGATGATTTTTTTTCATGTCTCTAACTTTTGCCTGGACCACCCTTTCGGGTTTTCAATCCACCGAGACGTTTTTTTAGTTTAGGCAAAGTATTTCTTGACTACATCAACATTCATGGGGTAGGCAAATTCCTCTCCGTCCATGGTTGCAAGTCTCAAGGCGCCGCCTGAGAAAGCTTTCGTGACCACATAGGGGCCATCATAATTCGAAGTCCACTTGCCCCGGGAATCAATGAGAAATGATTGTATCTTCTTGAGCACGAGGTCTCCTTTCCTGAAGACGCGAGGTCGGACCTTTTTGTCGAATGCCTTCTTCATTTTCTGTTGATACAGCTGACCATGGCATAGTGCCGTGATTCGCTTCTCCTCGATCAGATCCAATTCATCGTGTCGACTTTGACACCATTCAGCTTCTGTAAGCTTAGCTTCCATCAATACTCGGATTGACGGGATCTCTACTTCTATGGGGAGCACTGCTTCCATGCCATACACTAGAGAGAAAGGGGTAGCCCCTGTTGAAGTGCAGACAGATGTACGATAACCGTGAAGAGCAAAGGGTAGCATGTTGTGCCAGTCTTTGTAGGTTACAACCATCTTTTTAACGATCTTCTTGATGTTCTTATTGGCCGCTTCTACCGCTCTATTCATCTTGGGTCGGTAGGGAGATGAGTTATGTTGTTCGATCTTGAACTCTACGCACAACTCTTTCATCATCTTATTGTTCAAGTTAGATCCATTATCAGTAATGATCTGGCTCAGAACACCATAACGGCAGATGATATTGTTTTTGATAAATCGGACCACCACTTGTCGGGTTACATTAGCGTATGATGCGGCTTCGACCCACTTAGTGAAGTAGTTAATGGCTACTAGGATGAACCGATGTCCGTTTGAAGCCTTGGGCTCAATCATGCCAATCATGTCGATTCCCCATATCGAGAATGGCCATGGGGAAGAGAGAACTTTGAGATGTGATGGCGGTACATGAATTTTGTCGGAGTATATCTGACACTTGTGGCACCTCCTCATGTACTTGTAGCGGTCGGATTCCATGGTCAACCAGTAGTACCCTGCTCTGAGAATTTTTCTCGCCATTGTGTGTCCGTTGGCATGAGTGCCAAAGGATCCTTCATGAATTTCTTTCATCAGCATTTCTGCTTCTGGTCTGTCTACACATCGGAGCAAGACCATGTCAAAATTTCTCTTATAGAGAGTGTCACCGCTCAGGAAGAAGTTTCCAGCCAATCTTCTGAGGGTTTTTCTGTCTTTTCTGGATGCCCCCGGTGGGTACTCCTGTTTTTGAAGGAAGCATTTGATATCGTAATACCAAGGTTTGTCGTATAGGACTGCTTCAATCGTGAAGATGTAAGCGGGCCGTTCAAGGCGCATGATGTCGATCTTAGGTATGTCATTCCATTTACCTACACTAATCATGGAAGAGAGAGTGGCTAAGGCATCAGCCATGTGATTCTCCTCACGAGGGATGTGATGAAACTCGACTCTGTTGAAGAATGGTAACAACCTTCTTGCATAGTCCTTGTAAGGAATCAGTCCTGATTGGTATGTGTTCCAATCTCCTTTTATCTAATTGATAACCAGGGCTGAGTCACCATATACGTCCAAGTTTTTGATCCTTAAATCAATTGCTTCCTCGAGACCCATGATACATGCTTCGTATTCGGCCTCGTTGTTGGTACACTTGAACGTAAGTCGGGCGGTGAAAGGAATGTGGGTACCCTGAGGTGTTATAACGATTACCCCAATTCCATTTCCATAATGATTAACTACTCCGTCAAAGATAAGTCCCCATTGGGAACCTGGTTTTGGCCCTTCACTGGGTAACTGTTCATCGCAATCTTTCATTTTTAGATACATGACATCTTCGTCTGGGAATTCAAACCCGATTGATTCTTGATTATCAATCGGTTGATGAGCCAAATGATCGGATAAAATACTTCCCTTAACAGCTTTCTGAGCGTGGTACTCTATGTCATATTCTGATAACAGCATCTGCCAACGGGCAATCCTTCCCGTAAGAGGAGGTTTTTCGAAAACGTACTTGATTGGATACATTTCGGAGACCAACCAAGTAGTATAACGAATCATGTACTGGCGAAGACGTTTGGCTGCCCAAGCCAAAGCGCAACAAGTTTTCTCAAGCATCGTGTACCGAGTTTCGCAGTCGGTGAATTTCTTGCTCAAATAGTAAATGGCATACTCTTTCCGTTTAGTTTCGTCTTGTTGGCCAAGTACACATCCCATTGAGTCCTCTAGAACTATGAGGTAAATGATCAGTGGTCTTCCTTCCACTGGAGGTGATAGAATCAGAGGATTCAACAGATATTCCTTGATACTGTTGAAGGTGGTTTGGCAGTCCTCTGACCAAACGCAATCCTGGTTCTTTTTGAGTAATTTGAAGATCGGCGCGCATGTCGCGGTCATAAGGAATATGAATCTGGAGATGTAGTTCAAACGTCCCAGGAATCCTCTGACTTATTTTTCAGTTTTCGGAGAAGGCATTTCTTGAATGGCCTTGACCTTGTCAGGATCAACCTCAATTCATTTCTAGCTGACGATGAACCCTAGTAGTTTCCCTGAACAGACACCGAAGGTGCACTTGTTGGGATTCAAGCGGAGCTTGAATTTTCTTAAACGTTCGAACAATTTTTACAGATGTTCAACGTGCTCACTCTCTGTTTTTGATTTTGCAATCATATCATCGACATATCCCTCGATTTCTCTGTGTATCATGTCATGAAACAGAGTAGTCACGGCCCTTTGATAGGTTGCCCCGACGTTCTTCAAACTGAACGGCATTACCTTGTAACAAAAGGTGCCCCATGGGGTGATGAACGAAGTTTTCTCCATGTCTTTCGGCGCCATTTTGATCTGGTTATAGCCCGAGAATCCATCCATGAAGGAGAATACTTTGAACTTTGCCGTACTGTCTACCAGCATGTCAATGTGTGGTAAAGGAAAGTCGTCCATTGGACTAGCCTTGTTCAGATCCCTGTAATCGACACACATTCTGACCTTTCCGTCCTTTTTGGGAACGGGTACGATGTTGGCTAACCATTGAGGATATTCTGATGTGGCGAGGAAACCCGCGTCAATCTGTTTCTGTACCTCCTCTTTGATTTTGATGGCCATGTCCGGGTGAGTGCGTCTCAACCTTTATTTTACTGGCGGACATTCCAATCTCAACGGTAAGTGATGTTCCACGATGCTGGTATCCAACCCTGGCATATCCTGATAGGACCAAGCGAATACATCGGGAAATTCTTTGATAAGCTTTATCAAACCCTCTCTGGCAGTTGGACCGAGCAGTGCCCCAATCCTGATTTCTTTTCTCTCTTTTTCTGAACCCAAGTTTACCGTTTCCAACGGTTCTTTGTGAGGTTCAATGGACCTTTCCTCTTGTCTGAGTAATCGGGATATCTCTTCTGGAATTTTGTCGTCATTTTCTTCTTCAGCCCCAAATACCGGGAACTCAAAGTTGGGAGAAGGCATCGGATCGTATGTTTCGACGGGGTTTAAAACAAGCAATCTGTATGACGGTATGATTCGTGTTTAGAAGAGATAGAGAAAAATGCAAGTGTGTGCAGTGTTTTATTTTACTGCTTGTTTTTTATTATTGAATTGTTTTTTAGGATTACCATTTTCTGAAAAACGAAAAGAGAAAACAACAATTAATGCGGAAATTACATAACGACATTATTTTATTAATGAACAAGTCGATTCTTGAAACTACAGCCCTATAAAACAAAACTCTGTCGCTTTGGGCTAAGCGAAGAGGGAAATTTACAGAAAGCGAGCCCTATCAAAAACATCTGTTTCACCTGGGCAGGGTGAAAGGTTAAAAGATGGCAATTACTTTGACTGGTGAACGACCTTCGGAACATCGACAACAACCCAGTGGCGGCGAACTCCTCAGTGAAACACAAAGTCTGGTACCTTCCTTGATTTGTCTTCAGAAATAACGCTGATTTCTGGTGGAGCAGGATCATTGGAATCTGTCTCCCATGCAGAATTGTCGTAGGAGAATTCCTCAGTTGTATTTTGCATAGTATTTGTGCTCTCAGTTGTATCTCCCCATCCAGTGGGCTGGATATCTTTGAGCCTGATATGAGAGCTTTCGGGAGCGGTGTACTTGATCATAAAGTCGTATTTTCCACTCGGTTGTCCCACGGTGTCCCAAACTTCTTTGGAACTGGAGGAGTCATCTCTCTCGATGACGTTGACCTCGGGAAAAGCATAGTTGATGAATTCAAGTCCTACAAACGTTGCGAATTCATCTTCATGTTGAGTAGTTTCTGAATGACCTGAGTGTTGATCCCATGACATAGTGGAGACACAGGTATTCTGTTCAATGACGGTCAGCTAATTTTCATTGTTCGGCTGACTCTCTTGCCGCAAGTTTCCTGGGTAAGGCTGTCACATTGGCAGGCCATCCATCGGGCCATAGTAATTGTGGTCAAAGTTGTCTTTCATCAGAGTGTCCTCCTCTAATGAATTTGGCAGAGCACGACATCCTTCTGGATAACAATCTCCATATATCATTTCGACGTCTGACCTTGGTATAAATCTCGGACTCTGTGCGGGATAGCAAAATGGTATAGGCACCTCTTCCTGAGACATATAACCGTCCTCGTTAAGGTAGGACTTCCATTCTTCATCTGTGTCAGAGGGATCTTCCTCATTAATAGCATGCATTGCTTGAGACACTGGGTGAAGGAAACCTCCACTGTGGAAGAAGTTTTGAAGGGGATGAAGAATTTCATCGTTGGCAGCTGTCTGGGTACAGGTTGCAGAAAAACCAAGACCCTTCTTTGTTTTATTGTCAATAGGAATGACAAGCTGTCCCCATCCGGTTGTATTAGTATTCTTGACCGCTTTGATAGCATCATTGTATGAAGAAATGGAAGTTCCTTTTTTGAACTGATTGTTCTTGCTCACCGACAGTGCTTGGAACTGAGTTCCAATAACCTCCTCGGGTTCTATACCAGTAGATGATGACAAGTTACTCACAAGCAAGGCTTGTTCCCCACAAACCGTGACAAGTTAATCGTTCTTGATGAACTTTAGCTTTTGGTGGAGGGTTGACGTAACCGCTCCAGCCTGGTGTATCCAAGGTCTTCCTAATAAACAATTGTACGTTGCCCGGATGTCCATGACCTGGAAAGTGACTTGGAAAGTGTAAGGACCAATAGTTATGGGAAGATCAACTTCGCCGATAACCGTTTTTCTGGATCCGTCGAATGCTTTGACGACAACCTCGCTGATTCTCATCGGAGGGCCTTTGAATGATAATTGCATCAAAGTGGACTTCGGCATAACATTCAGGGCTGACCCTGTGTCTACCAGTAAGCTGGCTAAAGCATCGTCTTGGTAGTTAACTGTGATATTGAGCGCCATGTTAACACGGCGACCCTCTTCGGATAATTCCTCATCACTAAATCCCAAATTATTGCAGGAAGTGATGTTAGAGACAATGCTATCGAACTGTCTGATTGTTACATCCTGTTCCACAAAGGCTTGCTCCAAGACTTTCTGTAGAGCCTTCCTATGCGCTTCCGAACTGAGTAACAGTGATAATACCGAGATCTTTGAAGGAGTTTGTAACATTTGATCAACAATGTTGTATTCACTCCTTTGGATGAGCTTCAGCATCTCATCATCATTTTTCGAAAGGTCGGGATTACTGGATTGACCGACTGGTAGATCAGGAGTTTCCGTCTGAAGTTCTTTTTCTTTGTTATGTTCCCCAACCCCTCGGTTGAAGATTCTACCACTCTGTGTTACTTGACTGATGTCTGTAATATTCACGACGGAGGGTAATGGAATTTCTTTTCCATTTTCAATGGTTGTTGCACCGTATTTGTATGGGATAGCCTTAGTTGATTCATACGATAATGGTCCCGGCAGATAGATGACTACAGGAGCCCTCTGATTTTTCTGACCATCGTAAGTAATCTCGATCTGTTCCCGGTTAGGAACCTTAGATTCGTCAAGTAGAGGGATAATGGCAAAAACATCCCTAATTTGATCGATAAGGTAATTTGGCGTCTAGTTGATGGGTCCAGATCCCGGATATGGACGAATCTCTCCACGATCCACCTGACCCTGAAGAGCTGCTCGCACAAGGTAGCACCCTTGGTTACTTTCCGAACAGACGCTACAACGGTCGTAATTGTGTGGTGGCACCTGGCCACGCCCACTTTGAATACAATGTAACCTCACTAGGTTAGCTTCCATTGATCGGACATCCTGACTCTGACGCCGAGTAGTATTCCTGTTACTGATACTAATTTGCTGAGTATCTTCATCCATATAAATTGGCATCCACCAGTGATTTAACAAGTGCTGAAGTGCCTCCTGGACAAGGGTACAACCTTGATCATTTTCGCAACCCGCTTTACAGCTTTGATAGTCATGTGATATCAGGAATCCGAGTTGGACCTGCTCAGCATGTAACTCTACCAGGTTGGTATTCATCACGCGAATGTCAAAGATTTGAACCATATTGATCTGATAGGGATTCCTATCATGGTAGTCTTGGATCCATCCAAGATCCATCTGACGCTGGAGGGCCTCTTGTATGAAAGAGCATCCCTGTTTGTTTACCGAGCAAGTCAGACAAGAATTGTAATCGTGTCGCGGCAGATTATGATACTGGCTTTGCCTTGAGTGCATTGCCACCAGATTGACATTCATTGCATGGATATCGTGGTTCTGAATGATGTTGGAATTCGTGTAAACCATGTTAACTCCACGAACTCGGTGCTCTTGGATCCATCCGAGATCCATTTGTTCCTGTAGAGCTGCTTGCACCACAGAACATCCCTGGTTGTCTTTAGAGCAGATATCACACTGATGATACTTATGAGGTGGCATATGGCCATATCCACTCTGTCTACAATGCATCTTGACCAGATTAGTCTTTAACAAGAGTACATCGTGAATTTGATAGACATTGCTAGTCTCTTTCTCAATCAGATTGACTGCAGCCTTCTCATGTTAAGGCAGCGGGTTCGTAAGAACATTAGGATTTGTATCCTTGAAGGATAAGACCCCGCTCCTAACACGTTTTTGCACGTCGGATTTGAAATTGAGACAATTCTCAATGTTATGCCCGGGACCTCCTTGGTGGTAAGGGCAAGTTTGATCCACCTTAAACCAAAAAGGCAGATTTTTTGGTACTGTAAGAGGGGACTTAGTCTGAATGCGCCCCTTGGCTAGCAGTAATGGAAACAGCTCTGCGTACGATACGGGTATAGGATCAAATCCTGGTGGCCGTGTTGTACGGTTGTTGTTGTATTGGGGACGAGCCTGCTGAAGAGGTTGTTGTGTCCTTTGCTGATCAGGTTGGCTCTGCGGAACCTGAGGTTGATACGTAGGAATAGGCGCAGGGCTGATAGCAGGAGTCACAGCTGCTACTGGTTGATATCGTCGCCTTTGCTTTCCGAGAGAGATATTCCCAATATCTTGCTCTTTTTTCTTAGGGAGAGCACTACCGTATTTTTTAGTACCGCTAGTCGATCCAGTGTCTTTTACCAAACATCCTTCTCGGACGGCTTCCTCAAGACGTACGCCCATGCCCACCATCTCGGTGAAATCACTGGGTGCACTGGCAACCATTCGATCATAGAAAAATGAGCTTAAGGTCTTTAAGAAGATCTTTGTCATCTCTTTTTCCTCAAGAGGCGGACAAATTTGAGCGGCAATTTCACGCCACCTTTGAGCATACTCCTTAAAGGTTTCCTTGTCCTTTTGCGACATTGATCTGAGTTGATCTCTGTCGGGTGCCATGTCCAAATTGTATTTGTATTGTTGGACGAAGGTAGTACCAAGATCTCTGAATGTACTGATCGTAGTACAGTTTAAACCCATGTACCATTTTAATGCGGCACCGGTTAAACTATCCTGGAAGTAGTGAATCAGTAGGTCCTGATTCTCCGTTTGAGCTGACATCTGCCGAGCGTACATCACCAGATAGCTCTGAGGGCAAGAGTTACCCTTGTACTTTTCAAAGTCAGGCACTTGGAACTTGTGCGGGACTTTCACATTGGGGGCCAAGCAGAGGTCTACGGCGTCCTTTCCAAATAGATCCTGACCGCGGATGGCTTGCAGTTCTTTCTGCATTTCCAAGAACTATTCCCGAAATTCATCCATTCTATCGAACATATTTTCCTTTTTACCAAAAGGTATCGGTGGAATCTGTCCTTTCGGGACAGTGTGCACCACAGGGGGTGGTACCATGACTACGGCAGCGAATCTTGGCGTTTCCCGAAGTTTGTAACCTTCAGGAGTCTTCAGTATGCCCCTGGCATCTTCGCTTTCCCGAAGTTTGTAACCTTCAGGCCCAGCGGCTTCTGTTGTGATTCCCTGATATTCAGTGATCGGTGGAACATATCCTTCCGGGATATAGTTAACAGGCATGCCCCAAGGATGATCTTTCGGCATTTGATACCTAGGATCATACTTCTCCACGATGGGCGTTAAGGTGGTCTCTGAGATCACAGTTCTTTGTAGCTGAGCTTCTGCCATGGCTTGCATGTCGTTACGAAGCTTTCTCATATCCTCTCTCAGAGCGTCGATCTCTTCTTTCAACTCTCTGTTTTCTTCCTCAAGATCATCCATCATTTTCTGACGATTGGCCAGAGTATTATACGAATGAGACAGTTTGACTCTAGAACCGAAACACAAATGTGAGATTCGTAGGGAAGAAGAATATGTGATGTGAGAATGGTGAATGCAATGATTATATTAATTGTTTTTTGGTTCAATCAAAATAAACTTCGACAATTAGATTGCAAATATCAAACAGTGGGGAAACCCCTTTTTATTGAATTCAAAGGATTACAGAAATGGAAATACAGTAGATTACAAGGTGCAGAAATAGAAACCTAAGCTAATGGGTCCCGAGTCCTCTTTGAAGAGAAATCAGGTGCTGACTCTGGTATTTTCCTTTTCTTTGACCGGGGCTCTTGGGCCGTTGTCGGGTTATCATTCCTTTGCCAGGTGAAAGGAGTGAGCAAATTCCTTTGGTCATCTTGATTTTCTACAGCGTGTTGCTCCAAAATTTCAATTAGAGCATCTTTTTCTTTTAGTAATTACTCTATTTTGATGCACTCTACGTCGAAGGTGCGGTACTTGTTCTTCCAAGACCTTCTCTCCTTTTGAACTTTGTTGAGAATAACCTGAAGCTTTTCAGTTTCCGTCATAAAGTACATGACAGATTCCCTCAGCGGAAGAATTCCGTAACGAGGATAAGGCATTTTTAGCTTGAGAGCTCTAGTTTGTACCCAATGGAGATAAGGCTCCACCGAGACACAGTCCAGTTTTCCTAGAGACTCTCGTCCTTTCTTATGAACGTGTTTCCAAGCGTGCATTATTTCCATCTTTAGTGCTCTATCATTTTCTCCTTCCTTGAAGAAAAGACCTTCCAGATGAACACCCCGTGGGACGTGTCTCATCGGGTATCCAAACTGACGGCGAACCAACACCGGATGATAGTTAATTCCTCCTTTAGTTCCTATGAGGGGTACGTTGGGGAAGTTTCCACAACGATCAATGATTCTGATTCCATCATAGATCCGATTACACCAATCTATATTAGAGTTGGTGAGGGACATGATCTTCTACGACCAACGTAAGGAACTCTTGCAATCCTAAAAAGCAGCAGACTTGGGCAAGTAGGAGATAAACCATTTATAAAGTAAAGGTACACAACATGTGATCTCCCCTCCGTTGTACAAATTTCCCAAGTGTACAGAATGATACGCATCTGCGAGCGAAGTCGGCACAGGATTTCCAATGAGAAAAACCTTTATGGAGTTAATATCGACGAAGTTATTGATGTTGGGAAACAAAAATAACCCGTAGGTGAGCAAGACAAAGATGCTTTCAAAAGCAGTTACGTTTCCTATACTGGAAAAATACAGGGCTTTCTTTGTCAAGAACTGGGCTGGCAAACCTTGGATGCCACCCTTAGTGGTTATGTGAGTCCTGACCTCAAACTTGTCCAAATGAATTGCTCTTGCAATGATCTGATTCTTTGGAATTTCTTCCAGTACAGAAAATGGAGCTCGATCTGTAATGTGTAGATCAATCAGATGATAATACTCCTCCAGCGTTGGTGCAAGTTGGTAATCCGGGAATGTGAAACAGTGATAAACAGGATCGTAAAACTGAATGAGCGCATCCATGATTCCCTCAATCACATGGACTCTTAACAGTGGTAGTAAACCTCTGTGCTTGGCTCTGAAAGCCTCCTGTTTTGTGATCGTCCCTGCTAACCTTCTCAAATCCTCTAGCTTTGGAACCTTGAAGGTATACCTATGGGTTCTCCTTCTACCGAAATCCATTAGTGCAATCCTTTTCTCTGATATTTGCAATCACAATCTTAGTTTAATTAGAAAAACAGAGAGACTAGAAGAGAAATTTTTTCTTGTTTTAATGTTTTTTAAATGAATGCATGAATGCAGCACACAAAAACATAGGAAAAACATGGGGTCAAAAGGTCGTTGTCATGAAGTCCAGGCTCTACCCATCCCCAAAGGTTTATACCAAGGTGATTTTTGTACCTGTACTCATTATCATCAGCTCCTCCCAGGAAAGCAAACCAACAAGCAGATCGCCAGCGAGTTGTAGAGCAATCTTAGAGTAAGTGCCATTCACCGAGAATAGATCACCAGCCTCAAATGAGGGTAGTATCACGTAACAACTATTCCCGATAGTTTCCGCACTACAAAAGGGTTTGGCTCCTCAGCTTCTCAGACATCACAATCGGCCCATTGTCTAGGTAAGAGAATGGGTTGCATTGGTCAGCCTCCACTGAGGTTGATGGTCGACCTCGTCGCCATCACTTATCTTAAGTGTATACTCAATCTTTCCACATGCGGCATCACACGCATTCCCATTAGCAGAAAAATAAACACGTATAGCAATTAGGAAAAGCAGTATATATATTTGTCCTAAACATCCTAGACCTTTAAAGCTATGAATCCTAAGTTCCTGACAGAAAATGGGTTCCCCGACAGAAGCCCCAATCTGTGGTATTCATACAAGTGAAGAGAAAAAAGAATAGAAGGGCCCCACGGTGGGCGCCACTTTTCTGTAGCGAGCGATTTTGGACGCGGTTCTTAAGCGCGGTCGCTCTCTGGAGTCAGTTTACTACAGGTCAATTCATTTTTTATCCTATTAAAGCTGATGAAGGAAGGGAAATAGATGTCTCCAATTAACCCTGCTTGCATACTGAGTTTAAACAGCGGTCTGTTAGGTTACGGATGCGATCAATGTGGTGGGGCCTTTCTTGTGTTATTTTGACAGAATGACGAGTTTCTGGCGGGGAACAAGGATTAGGATGTTTGGACTGATGCTTTTTGATAGATCCATGAGAGTATGGGATTTTGGGTTTTTGTTTAGTGTGCTCGCTAAGATTTTTTCTTTCAATCTTATGCCTACGTATTCCCGTTTACCGAAACAGGGAAATCAGAGCGTTCGTAGTTCCGCCTATTCTATGGGAGGAAATGGGTGTTTTTGGTGTCTTGTTCAAAGCCCAAGACGTGAAGCGAAAGGTGGATTGTATCTTGTTCAAAGCCCAAGATGTGAAGCTGAAGGGTCTATTTGTATCTTGTTCCAAGCCCAAGATATGAAGCTAAAGGTTTGACTTTAGAGAGAATTGGTCATCTCTAAAGAGGGGTTTGTATGTCACAACTGTTTATAAAGGAGAATTACTTTAACCGGGATTTGTGAATCTAGTAATTCCATGATTTCCTTTATAGGGGATTTCTAACCTGAAGGAGAAGACTTTAACTCAGTGTAGAGCAATGCCATCTTTCCTTAGGAATTTCTCATGCTAAAAGAGGGACAGTGGCATGGATGTAAATAATCCAGAGGCTTGCCGCTTATAGCGATTAGATGAAGGGGAAAGAGTTGTTGATATTTATGTACTGTGAACGAGGCACAGTTTTGATGCTAAAAGATTGATTGGATCAACCAGTGGTTTTCTTATACAAAGGCTAAGAGGAGGCTAGTGGCCCAACAAAAGGGTGTTTTTATGTGTCTCGTACGAAGCCCGAGAGAGAGGCTAAAGGTTTGACTCAACAAGAGAGTCTTTCATACTTCACAAGAGAGTGTTTTTTGTATCTCGTACGAAGCCTGAGATGGAGGCTAAAATTTGTTTGGCTTAATAAGAACCTTTTTGTGTCTCGTATAAAGCCCGAGATGGAGGCTAAACATTGTTTGACTCCGCTGGGGAGAATCATTGTACAAAGCCCAAGAGGAGGCCATGGTGACTGTTTCAGTTAAGTGACAGGTCCAGTATACTGATTTTGAAAGAGAAAATCAGTTCTTATATGAGCAAAATTGTACTCAAGGATTTGATTCAAGGATCCGGGTTATTCTTGTTCTTCAAGGAAGCGGGAAATCCGAAGGGTATTGAGACTGTCCGAGTCTACGGGTTTTCTTCCTATTTAACAAAGGGGTCACTTGAGAATGTCTTTGAGACTCAAGGAGATTAGACTGTCCAAGTCTAGAGTTTCATCTTTTGTACTATGCTTTGAGAAACAGTAGTAGACTCTTTGAAAGGACTGTTCTATGCAGATGATTAAGTTTTGTTCCTATACCTTTAGGAGGTCGTCGGGACAATTTGTACGAAGCCCAAGAGGAGGCTGGAAACTTTTAATAAGCCAAGAGGTCCTTGTACGAAGCCCAAGAGGAGGCTATCATTCCCGGAGGAAGAGATCATTATACGAAGCCTAAGAGGAGGCTGTGAATACTTCTAAGAAGCCGACGGGTCCTTGTACTAAGCCCAAGAGGAGGCGAGGGTGCTTTTAGGAAGCCTGTGGGTCCTTGTACGATGCCCAAGAGGAGGCCGATGCTTTTAAGAAGCCCGTGGGTCCCCAAACCCCAAAAAATTCAAGGAAAGCTATTCACAAGGAATAGATCAAGTCAGGAAAGTTCGAGAATTTGGAAGAAACTCAAAGATGCCATTCACGGAGAATACATTCATCTCTGGGAGTAGAGTTTCTTGACAATTCCTAATGAGGACAGCCGAAGAGAAGACTGTATCTGGTGATCCCATTGGGGATCTAGTTGTCTATTTCTACGAATAAACAAAACGGCGTCACCTAGTTCTAGACGTAGTTGCCGGGGAAACTCGAAATATCTATACTATTATTACACATTTGATATGAGTTTATGAAAGAAGACTTACAGTGAAACAGCCCCACAATACAGTTATATGTATATGAAAGCAGTAAATGAAAGCAATAACCACTTACTCGGTTGTAGAGCTTCCATGCTGTTTGGTTAGTTGTTCAACAAAGAAAGATTGAAAACAACAGTATATTCAAAATCAAAGGAGAAAGTGCTTTGAAAAAGAAAGATTTGGGGCTTACAGCTCAAGGAGAGGCCCAGGGTTTTATCAGTTAGCGCACTGTTTAAATTTGTACAGAGGGACTTATACAAGTGACTGTAGCCCAAAAAGGTTTTCTGTACAAAGGGATGGGTCTTACACTCTCTCAAGAGGCCCAAAAAGTTTAAAGAAAAAGAGTGGGGCTTATAACACGAGGATAGGCCCAAAGTTTGTTTTTGAAATGGCGATCGCGCCGAGATTTTCTTTTAACGCGAAGGGGTTTATACAATATCTGAGGCCCAAAATGTTTTGGTTAAAAGGGGATTGGGTCTTACACTCTAATAGAGGCCCAAATGAGTTTTAAGAAAAGAAATGGGTCTTACTACTCGAGGGTAGGCCCAGGTTTGTTTTGAAAAGGCGACAATCGCGCCGTTTGTTTTTTACGGTATCGGGACTTATACAATATACTGAGGCCCAAAGTTGATTTGGTAAAAAAAATGATTGGGTCTTACACTCTATTAGAGGCCCAAAGAGTTTTGAAAATGATTTATGAGGGTTGAATTAATCCAAAAAACCCTAATTTGTTTTCAAAAAATGTATTTAATTGAATAAAAATTCAATTAAAATGATCAAAATTGTTTAACATATGGAAAAAAAATTGTGATCTTGGATTAATGCTTCAAAAATTAAGTATTGACCTACAAAATAATTAGAAAGCATTAAAAGTTGCAAAATCAAGGTGGAAAAAATATTTTAAATGTTAAAAACAATTAAAACATTAATTCTTTGCAAAAATATCAATTATATAAAATAAATAATATTTTTGGGATTTTTTGGGAAAATAAAATATTTCAACATTTTTGTGAATTATTAAAAAAAGAATCAACTCAAAATCATTAAAACTCAGAGAGAAATTAATTTTTGAATCAATTAAATAAAATCACAAAATTCAAATATTTGAATTTTCAAAAAAAAGGCGCCAAGAACACACCAAGAACACGCGCGTGTTCTGGGTTTGGCTGATTAGCATTTTCTCTCCAATCTTACTGAATACTTGATTATATCATGCCATCCACATACCAATCAACTCGTTTTAACCTCACGATCATGTCTATGACAATTAATTTCATTTAAATTAAACATATAACAAGAAATCATGAAAAATCCTCAAGAACCCTAATTTCTGCATGAAGGATAGGATTTTTGATACACGATTCAAACAATGCAATTAATTGAGGGGAAACATTCCATGCATGATTATGAACATATGGCCAAATTATTGTGCAACAAAAATTGCATGGATCATATAGTTAGAAGAGCTCATGCTTACCACTTGTAGCTGGTGATCGTGATTTGTGTTGGAGGTGTTACAGCTAGGTTCCAATGATCTGGATAGCTTCCCTAGGTGCCATAGAGTGTGTATGGATGCTTGGAATGGATTGAAATGGTTTGGAGTTGAAGATGGTACCTCAACTGCAAAACTGTCAAGAACTTGAGCAATTGGCTGGTGATTTTGTGAAATCTGTGTTCCAAATGTTATGTGAGTGTTTGGATCACTTCTATATGATATATATGAGGTGTGTGTGTGATTGGTTTGATTGGAAAAGCTCTCAAACTCAAAACCCAATAGTGACTTGCCTTAGAAGGCAAAATTGGAGTGAAAGAAGAGATTTTGAGGAAAGCATCTGTTTGATGGCTTTGGTGTACTTGAATTGATCACAATTGAGCTCTATTTATAGTAGAACAAGTTTGTTTTACAAGGAATAGTGAATGACAACTGCTGAGTAGGTTTGGCCAATGTTGGCAAATGAAAATCCAAGTCTCCTCTAGCCATTGACTAGAGGTTAGGGCACAGGCTGCTGGTTCCCTTGGTCTTGGATAAGTCTTGACTGAATTCAGTTGAGAATGGCTCAGTCCATGCCACCTTGATGCTTCCATTGAATGCTCCAATCCAAAATTGGAGTCTTGTCCCTATTTTGGCAATTCTAGGTTCAACATGCTATTTCTTGTTCCAAAGACTTTGGAGGCTTGGCTCAGTGATTGTCCCCTTTAGATTCAATCCTCAGAGGTGTCCAAGTGGGTAGGAGCATTTGGATTTGGCTGATTTTGGTAAATCGACCAAAAGTGCAAAATCTGCCTTGCCTTGGCAGATTTCAGCAAGGCAACTTGCCAATGTCATATCTCATGACTCAAATTGAATTTGGTAATGTTCTTGGCCATTTTGGAAAGCCCTTACATGATACAACAACTGTTTGAACATGTTTGGTTTTGATATTTTTTGAATCCAAGTGAAAAATCCCCCTACATTTGGCAAAAAGTAGGGTAAAATCTGACTTAGTGAAATTTTCACTAAGTGTTGGAACAAAGTGACTTTTCTTGATTTTGATCACTCCATAACTCAAAATCCATGAGGAATTTGGACATAGGTCAGTATGAAGCTTTTGTAGAGGGAAATGAGATCTACAAATCAAACTTTGAATGGGGAACAATGGCCTTGTGGTTTAGGAGTTATGGTCCTCCAAAGTTGGCACATTAGTGTCACTTTTTCCATAACTTAGAAATTTTTCTAAGTTTTTATGGTTACCCCTTTTACAAGTTATCCCACTTTCTTTGATTTTTCTTGATGAATGATGATTCAAATCATACATTAACATCATTTTAGGGTTAAAAATCCATTTTGGTGAAAAATCTCAAAAAGTCAAAGTTGACTTTTGTGCATAGTTGACTTTTTATCAGATGAATTCCAAACTGTGCAATTCTTCATGAAATCATGTCCTTGACCTAAATCAAACTTGATGGACATGTTCCATGGGTTTAATAGGGTATATTGAATCATGTATTAGGGTTTGGGAGCATGTCCTGGTCAAAAGTCAAAGTTACAGTTGACTTTCCTCGCGAAACCCTAATTGTGGTGCAGATGAAATTGAGACTTGTTGCTCAAGCTTCTTGGATTAATCCATTGTTCCAAATGGATCAATATAGTTAATTAGAGACCCTCAAACCCTCTCTTGAGGTCTTGGCTCATGATTTTCCCCAAAAGTCAACTTAGGGGTGAATTAGGTCAAGAAACCCTAATTCCTGATTTTTGATGAATGCATCCCCTGAGGCAAAATTGACTTGATGGTTGGGTCCATGAGGTTCCATGGAGTATATTAGGTTGTGTTTTGGATCCTTGGCTCATGCCCAGAGGAAAATTTCCCTTTGGAGGCCCTGATCGACCAAAACCCTAATTTGGTGATATTGGCGATCTTGAGGCTTGATCCACCTAGAAGGGAGCAGCTTTGTGCTTAATCCTTGGAGTGGGAGTCCTTTTTGATCCTTTGTGTATGTTTGAGAGGTTTAGACAAGTTGAAGATCATGTCATTCCTTGATTGATCCTTTGTCTAAGGCTCTGAGAGGGCTTGAAACCCTAATTTTGATTGTAGTGGATGCTCACCCATCTTTGGGGAGACTGATGAAATATAATGGTTCCTCCATATTGTGATGATGATTTGCACAGTAATGGGAAATCTTAGTGGTCAAAATTTGGGGTATGACACCAAGGTATCCCAGGTTTCTGTGGGAATAGAGGAGTCATCTTCCTCAATGACGTTGACATCAGGAAATGCATAGTTAATGAATTTTTCTCCCGCAATCTTTGCAAATTCATCACCATGGTGTCGAACATTTTTAGAATGTTCTGAGTAAGGATTCCATGACTCTGTGGGAACATGTGTATTCTTTTCAAGATTACTCAGTTGATAGGCATTGTCCGGCTGACTCTTTTGCCCTGAGTCTTCCGTGTATGGCTTCCAGATAGGCAAGTCATCCAGGGGATCATAATAATCATAGTCAAAGTTGTCTTTCATCAAATTGTCTTCCTCTAATGAGTTGGGTGGAGCACGACATCCTTCGGGATCACAATCTCCGTAGATCATTCTGACGTCTGATCTTGGTATATATCTTGGGCTCTGCTTTGGAGAGCAGAATGGTAGATATGTTTCTCCCTGAGATATATAACCTTCATCATTAAGATAAGACTTCAATTCTTCATCCATATCAGAAGAGTTGTTCCCATCGATGGTGTGAACTTCTTGAGATACTGGGTGGAGGAAACCTCCGCTGTGAAAGAAATCCTGAATGGGATGAAAACTTTCATCCTTCTTTGTAGTCTGTGTACAAGTTGGAGAGAAACTGAGACCTTTTCTTGTCTTGTTATCAGTAGGAATTACAATCTGTCCCCATCCTTTTATGTCACCACTCTCCATTACTTTGAGAGCGTCCTTGTTTGAGGAAATCGACGTCCCTCTTTCTTGGTGATTTTCATTGCTCACCGAGAGTGCTTGAAATTGAGTTCCAACAACCTCCTCTGGTTCTACACAGGAGAATGATGATAAGTTAATCACGATTAAGGCTTTCTCTTCACATACCATGACTAATATGTCGTTCTTGACAAACTTCAGCTTCTAGTGAAGTGTCGAAGTGACTGCCCCCAGCTTCGTGTATCCAAGGTCTTCCTAATACACAGCTGTATGCTGCTCGGATGTCCATGACCTGGAAAGTGACTTGGAAAGTGTGAGGACCGATGGTTATGGGAAGATCGACTTCGCCGATAACTGTTTTTCTAGATCCGTCAAAGGCTTTGACGATGATCTCACTGCCTCTCATCGGAGTTCCTTAAAAAGAAAGTCGAACTAGAGTTGACCTTGGCATGACCTTTAAGGATGAACCTGTGTCTACCAGTACGCCGCCTAAAGCATCATCCTGGCAATTGACTGTGATGTTGAGTGCCATATTATGGTTCTTGCCTTCTTCTTGAGGTTCTTCATCACTGAATCCCAAGTTGTTGTAGGAAGTGATGTTGGAGATGATGCTGTCAAATTGTCCTACGGTCACATCTTGTTTTGCAAAGGCTTGTTCTAAGACTCTCTGTAGAGCTTCTCTGCGAGCTTCTGAACTAAGTAGGAGAGATAACACAGAGATCCGAGACGGAGTTTGCAATAATTGATCCACAATGTTGTATTCGCTTTTCTGGATGAGTTTTAGCATCTCATCGTTGTTCTTTACAGGTTCTGTATTGCTAGATTGACCCACTTGTTGGTCATTAACTTCTGTTTAGGGTTCCTTTTCTTTGGTAGGCTCTCCAACTCCTCTGTTGAAGATCTGACCACTCCGAGTAACTCGACTGATGTCGGCAATGTTCACAACGGAGGGTAATGAAGTTTCTTTTCTATTCTCTATGGTCGTTGCACCGTACTTGTATGGGATAACCTTTTCTGACATGTACGGTATTGGACCTGGCAAGTAGATAACCACAAGGGCTTTTTGGGCCTTTTGACCGTCGTAGGCTACCTCAATAAGCTCTAAGTTTGGAATTCTTCTATGGCCAAGAGAGACTTTTGACTCATCGAGCAGAGGAATTACGGCACAAATGATCGAAAAAATAGCAAGTGTACTAGTTTAACGATGTAATAATAAGTAGGGTTATCCCCAGAATCCATCTCTCGAGGACTGCGTATAATTTGTAAGTGCAGATGTTATTTCAATTAGACAAAAGTTCCTTTTAGGAGTTTTGATTTTCAAACTAATTCTAATGACAGAAAGAAATAAGCAGAATAATAAAATGACTTTAACAATTATGAGAAATTATGCTAGGAAAGGTGTATGAATTGCTCAGCAAGAACCCTAAATTATCCTCAAAGAGATATTCCTCCAAACCATAATTTTGCTGACCCTCAAATATTTTTCTTAAATTACTTAACCAAAAAACCTTTGATATTCCCCCACTGTCCTCATTCTAATTTCATTCCAAATTTTGTAATTTTTCTCGATTTTTCGCTCCGATTCTTCCTGAATGTTTATGTGAACCTGAAAACACTAAAGAACACAACCAAGGCATAAAATGCGGTAAAAGAGATGTAAAACAAATAAACAATAACAAAATAGCAATTAAAACAAATAGCGAAATGACGTATGAAAACCACTGATCAAACTCCCCCAAACTTAAACCGTTGCTTGACCTCAAGCAGCAAGCTTGCATAAAAATTTTCAGATCAAACGGTACAAATTCAATAAAAGACCTGTGAAGGTAAGGTGTGTCGTTACTCATACGTGAGCCTTTGTTCCGATCGGTTAAAACTAGTTCTCTTGGTAAACGTCTGTTAACGAAGGTATTCCACAAACACAAACCGCGATAAAACCACGGACCTACATCCCCCTTTTCGGTTACCTCTCCGACTATGCTTTGGGCTTAAGTCTTTTCTTCGATTCTCTACCCCTTTCATTCGAATAATCAGATTAAGGCATTTTTTCGTTTTCCCTCACATGTACAAAATTGATCGAAAGTTTTGCTAGGCACCATTATCTCTTTTTCTCGCTCATTGGCGTTTATTAGTCCACTTTGGGACGACAGTTGAGACTCAACCGCCGTTAGGCTAAGTAACCGGGTGAGGGTTACCCAACTTAGAAGGACAAGTTGTCTTTATCGGCATTATTCATTTTATTTCGGTGCCTTAGGTCATTCTCTCAATCAAACCTATACATGCAATTCTTTTTAGTCATGACGTACTATCACTATGAACTAATCGGGGAATACTTCTTAAATCCAAGTACTATGGCATAAATCTACACATTGGAATCGTTTCCTTACTCCAGGGAATCTAGGGTGTTCGGGTTATTCCTAAGTTTTCAAACTTTCCCAATGTCCCTAATTCTAACTCCTCTTCCCTCAAACTCTATATACTTTCTTGACCACCTCAAAATCACAGTATTCACAAGAAAAATTTTAACGGTTCAAATTCGAGGAGAATTCAGAATGGTTTTCAACACACAAAATAGACATGACCCGTACAAAAAGGAAAAACTAAAAGCAGTAAATCCTCCCCCAAACTTGAACTACACATTGGCCCCAATGTGTTAGAACAAGAGCGAGAGAGGTCACTTACAGAGATCCTTCTCAGGATGCTGACGGTAATGGCACACCACTGCTACATCATCGTTTGCACATGTAGGATCCAGATTATTTCATGCAACCAAAACAAAACAAACAACAAAAAGAAAGAAATTAATCAGAGAAGCGTGGGTTGCCTCCCACGTAGCGCTTCGTTTAACGTCGCATGGCTCGACGGGTTACTCCCCAATGCTATGGGGGATACTTCAGCTTACACGTTTTGTTGCTTGACCTTTCCACAACATAGCACCTGTCCGGTTCAGAAATACGAACTACTTCTTGCCTCAAGTCAACTCCAACTTCCTTATCCTTCCTTCGATGTTTCTTTTTCTTTCTTTTCTTGATTTCACGAATGGATGTTACAGTGTTGGCATGTGCACTATATGCAAGAGAGACTTCAACCTTAGAGATGATGCCGGAAATTTTTTTTAGAGGGGATTTCATACTATTGCTTTTTCCCACCATTTCGATCATTCCAAGTGAAGCTTGTTTACCCTTACCTTCATTTCGCTTCTTGATATCCAACACTTCTAAAGTGATTTCCTCATCAAAAGATTTAAAATTCACCGTGCCTTTTACAATATTGAAATTGCACCGACTAGTGAGCAGGAAAGGTCGACCAAGGATGATAGGGATTTCTTCATCTTCTGGAATATCCATAATCTCAAAGTCAACTAGAAAGACAAATTCACCGATCGTCACCAACACATCTTCAGCTATCCCATAAGATCTCTCAGTTCTATTGTTTGCAAATTTTAAATTCGTTCCCGCATCGCTCACCCTTCCAATTCCTAATTTTTTATAAATAGATAATGGCATGAGACTAACACTAGCACCTGAATTAATCAGAACTTTTTTTAAATTTCTGTCTTTTATAGTGCACGGTATTGCAATAGATCCAGGATCCTTCTGCTTGGCAGGGATTCTCCTATTTTCCGGTACTTCACTGCACTTCTCATTTACAGTTTTCAGCTCTTCCTCAATAGGTCTCTTTTTAGTGATCAATTCTTTCATGAATTTCTGATACAACGGCATTTTCTCTAGCGTCTCAAAGAATGGAAAATTAACCTCCAACTTTTCGAACATTGTGACAAATTTCTCAAAGTCCTTCTCTTTTTGATGCATTTGTCGCACTCTCTGAGGGTAAGGTAACTTAATCGCCTGTTTCTCTTCCTTTTTATTCTTCTTTTCAGGTGGATTTATATGTGATATGACTTCTTCCTGCGGTTTCTGATGATTTTTGATTTCCAAGTCCACCTCAATCAAACCTTCATCTATTTTTCTTTCTTCTTCAGATTTCTCACTTGACTCACCACTTCCATTCATGATGGCATTCACATTCTGATGATCTCTTGGGTTTGTCACCATTGCACTCGGTAGAGTACTTTGTGCTTGAGAACCTGCTATTTGTTATGCTATCTGACTCATCTGTACTTCAAGATTTTTTATGGAAGCACCTGTGTTCCTAAGGTTGCTTCTTGTCTCTTCTTGGAATTGAGAACTTTGAGCTGCCATTTTTTCAATGGCAATTTCCCAATCCGCCTTTCTTGGTACCTGCTGCTAAAATTGTTGCTGATATTGTTGTGGATACGGCTGCTGAAGGTGTTGTTGTTGAGGATGGTACTGTTGTTGTTGCGGTTGGTTCGGAGGTGGAGCGACCCCTTGCATTGGAACATTCCCTTGCTGATCTTTCCATGAGAAATTCGGATGATTCCTCCATCCCAAATTGTAAGTTTGAGCGTAGGGATTATTCTGCTTCAAGAATTTTATCTCTTCAACCTGTTGTGGAGTTGCAACACAATGTACAGTATAATGAGGTCCACTACAAACCTCACAATTTACCGCTTGAACTAGTTGAACCTGTGCTACAGTTTGGGTATCAAGACTCATCTTTTTAATCCTCCTTTCTACCTCAGCCGCAATCTGCTCTTCCATTTTTACCACTTGCTCCGTAAACTTCATATCAATAATCTTTTCTGTTTGGCTTACACTGCGACCATACAACTTTAAGTGCTCATTCGCTGCAATAGCCTCAATTATTTTTTTGATACCAATGGTTGTTGCAAAGTTGGTTGAGCCACCAGCAGCTGTATCAATGAGCTGCTTAGTCTTCATCTTAAGACCATTCACAAAATTCTGCATTTGTTCAGTTGCGTCCATGTTATGAGTGGGGCACACAACAAAACACCTCTTGAACCTCTTATACGCATCTCTAAGTGACTCTCCCTCTTTCTATTTAAAGTTCACTATGTCATACCGCTTTCAGATGTACACAGAAGCAGGGAAGTATTCATTTAGAAATGTGGTTTCCATCTCTTGCCAAGTAGTAATACTCCCAGCAGGTAGTGAGTAAAACCACTCTTCGGCTTCATCAGATAGAGTAAACGGGAACATCACCAACTTCTTTGCTTCTTCAGAGTGTCCCTCAATTTTTAAGGACGTACTCATGGTAAGGAACCTTTGTAGGTGCTTATTGGCATCTTCATTGATCCTTCCTGAAAATGGCCTACTCTGAAGCTGTCGGATGGTGGATGGGTGCAGCTGGAATTGTGCAACAGTAACTGGTTGATTAACGATTGTCAACCGCACTGTTGGAGCATTCGCCCTTCCATAGCCACTGAGAAGTCTTTCTGCTGGTGGATCGTCAGCCATAATAACTATTTTCGGCTCTGAGTCTGTGTCGGAATCTGTGTGCTCGGAGTGGACTGAACCTGCTTCTTCTTTTTCTTGCTCAGAACTAATTGGTCCTGATCCTGACGCTGCCAGTCTCTCTAGTTTGGCTTGACGGCGTCTGTGGTACAAAGATCTCTCTGGTTCTGCGTCAAAAGAAAATTCAGCCGAGGCTTTACCTCGCATACACAAGTTAGGAAATTATTAGTAATAAAAAAAATAATAGGAAAATAAAATAATAAAAAAAATTTTGGTCACAGAGTGACAAAATTCCAATTGAATTAAAATCAACACTTATAATTTGGCAGTCCTTGGCAACGGCGCCAAAAACTTGATCGGAAAAATAGCAAGTGTACTATTTTAACAATGTAGTAATAAGTGGGGTTATCCCCAGAATCGATCTCTCAAGGACTGCGTATAGTTTGTAAGTGCAGATGTTATTTCAATTAGACAAAAGTTCTTTTTGGGGATTTTGATTTTCAAACTAATTCTAATGACAAAAAGAAATAAGCAGAATAATAAAATGACTTTAACAATTATGAGAAATTATGCTAGGAAAGGTGTATGAATTGCTCAGCAAGAACCCTATATTATCCTCAAAGAGATATTCCTCCAAACCTTAATTTTACTGACCCTCAAATATTTTTCTTAAATTCCTTAACCGAAAAACCTTTGATATCCCCCCTGACCCTAATTCCTTAGCAGTCAAGAGAGAACATCAAGCAATAGTTATGACAAGGTCTTTTAGTCACTATGGGGTATCCCTATTCCTAGGCAATATCTACCGTAATGTATTATGCAAAAACAATAGATTGGTTTTTCAGGCCAAATCCCTAACCGTAAATCGTTCCCAATTTGTACGATCGAAAAAAGTATTAATTTATTTGCATAACAAAAGATTAAGGTAAGAAAGCATAAACTCATCAAATAATTCAACGACGGTTCATTACATCACAATTCAGGGACACCCCCTAGCATTGGGGGGTTTAGCTACTCATAATATTCAAAGAAAACAAAATACAAAATAAAGACATTACAAGAATTGGTGATAAAAGTTGATCTTCAATTTCTTACGATCATGAAAATCTCCTCTTTTCCCAATCCTCCAGAGCTCTATTCTTTCTTCTGTAATTCTTTCGTACGATCAAAAGTGTTTATTTTTCTCTCTCCACACAGCCTAAGTAGTTCTAAATCACTAAAATAGTATGAAATTCCCATAATACCCCTCAGAGCACTACACTCAGAAAGTATAAAAAATCACAAAATTTTCTCTCCCAGGCTTGCTGACACGGGCTGTGTCAGGCGACACGGGCACCCGTGTCAGACCTCTGTTTCTCTGCGCAAACATTCTCCACTCCAGGTGTCCTGACACGGGCCGTGTCAGATGACACGGGCACCCGTGTCAGCTCTCTGACTTCCTCCCAAATCTTTAATTTCAAATGCGTATTGCTCCAGGCCTTTTGACACGGGCCGTGTCAGGCGACACGGGCACCCGTGTCAGCCCATTGTCCTCATTCCAATTTCATTCCAAATTTTGCGATTTTTCTCGATTTTTCGCTCCGATTCTTCCTGAATGTTTTTGTGACCCTGAAAACACTAAAGAACACAACCAAGGCATAAAATGCGGTAAAAGAGATGTAAAACAAATAAACAATAACAAAATAGTAATTAAAACAAATAGTGAAATAATGTATGAAAACCACTGATCAACAAACATCCTTGGTTATTCCGTGATTGGAGATTATGACAGTGTTTTTGTTTTGACCAAGGAGGTAATCTTGTATCATGTTGATTGATTTAGAATTCAAGCATGGTTGAATCTCCTTTCGGTCTAACTGATGTTGGAGGGTTGCTCTCACTAGATAGCATCCTTGGTTATTTTCTGAGCATACTCCACAACATTCATAATTGTGATGTGGTACCCGACCATATCCGCTTTGTATGCAGTGCATCCTTACTAGATTCATTTCTATTGAGCGAACATCACATCTTTGATGTCTACCCAGATTCCCATCAGTCATGCTAACTTGTTGCGTGTCTTCATCCAGGTAGATTGGAAGCCCCCAGTGGTCCAATAGATGTTGAAGAGTCCTTTGCACAAGCGCACACCCTTGGTTGTTTTCGTAGCATTCTTCACAGTCTTGATAATCATGTGAGGCTAGAAAACCAAGTCTGACCTGCTTAGCATGTAATTCCACTAGACTGGTATTCATTAAGCGTATGTCAAAGATCTGAACCATATTGACTTGATGATCACTTCTTTCACAGTAGTTTTGGATCCATCTGAGATTCATTTGACGTTGGAGAGCCTCTTGTACAAAAGAGCATCCCTGATTGTCTTTTGAGCAGATTGGACAAGCGTTGTAATCGTGCCGCGACAAATTGTAATACTGACTTTATCTTGAATGTATTTCCACTAGATTAACGTTTATTGCATGGATGTCGTGGTTCTGAACAATGTTGGGATGTGCATGGGCCATCCTTGATTATTCTTGGAGCAGATATCACACTGATGATAGTTGTGAGATGGTACATGGACAGACCCACTCTGTCTGTAGTGCATCTTTACCAGGTTGGTTCCTAGTAAGCGTACATTGTGAATTTGATAAATGTTAACAGGTTCTCCTTCTATCAAATTCACTGTAGTCTTCTTATGTTGTGGTAATTGTAATACCCCAAATTTTGACCACTTAGATTTCCCATCATTGTGAAAATCATCATCACAATATGGATGTACCTTTATGCTTCATTAGTCTCCCCAAAGATGGGTGAGCATCCAATACAATCAAAATTAGGGTTTCAAGCCCTCTCTGAGTGCTTAGACAAAGGATCAATCAAGAAATGACATGATCTTCAACTTGTATAATCTCTTAAACATCCAAAATGGATCAAAAAGGACTCCCACTTCAAGGATTAAGCACAAGGCTGCTCCCTTCTAGGTGGATCAAGTCTCAAGATCGACAGTGTCACCAAATTAGGGTTTTGGTCGACCAGGGCCTCCAGATGGAAATTTTAATCTGGGCATAAGGCAATGATCCAAAACATAACCTAATATACTTCATGGAACCTCATGAACCCATGCATCAAGTCAATTTTGCCTCAGGGGATGCATTCATCAAAAATCAGGAATTAGGGTTTCTTGACCTAATTCACTCCTAAGTTGACTTTTGGGACAAACCGTGAGCCAAGACCTCAAGAGATGATTTGAGGGTTTCTAATATACCATATTGATCCATTTGGAATAATGGATTGATCCAAGAAGCTTGAGCAACAAGTCTCAATTTCATCTGCACCACAATTAGGGTTTTAAGAGAAAAGTCAACTGTAACTTTGACTTTTGACTTGGACATGCTCCCAAACCCTAATACATGATTGAATATACCCTATGACACCCATGGAACATGTCCATCAAGTTTGATTTAGGTCAAGGACATGGTTTCCTGAAGAATTGCACAGTTTGGAATTCATCTGATAAAAAGTCAACTGTGCACAAAAGTCAACTTTGACTTTTTGAGATTTTTCACCAAAATGGATTTTTAACCCTAAAATGATGTTAATGTATGATTTGAATCATCATTCATCAAGAAAAATCAAGAAAAGTGAGATAACTTGTAAAAGGGGTAACCATAAAACTTAGAAATTTTTCTAAGTTAAAAATAAAGTGGCAAAGGTACTAACTTTGGAGGACCATAACTCCTAAACCACAAGGCCATTTTTTCTCATCCAAAGATGGATTTGTAGCCCTCATTATCACCTACAAAAACTTCAACTACAAGTCATTCCAATTCATTAAGGATTTTGAGTTATGGAGTGATCAAAGTGGCTGAAAAGTGAAAATGTCACTTTTTCCAACACTTAGTGAAATTTTCACTAAGTCAGATTCTGCCTCACTTTTTGCCAAATGTAGGGGGATTTTTCACTTGGAATCAAAATAGATCAAAACCAAACTTGTTCAAACAGTTGTTGTATCATGTAAGAGCTTTCCAAAATGGCCAAGAACATTGCCAAATTCAACCTACACCATGAGATACAACATTGCCAAGTTGCCTTGCTGAAATCTGTCAAGGCAAGGCAGAATTTGCAACTTTGGTCGATTTGCCAAAATCAGCCAAATTTAATTGCTCCTATCCACTTGGACACCTCAGAGGATTGAATTTAAAGGGGACAATCACTGAGCCAAGTCTCCAAAGTCCATGGAACAAGAAATAGCATGTTGAACCTAAAATGGCCAAAATAGGGACAAGACTTCAAATTTGGAATGAGGCATTCAATGGAACTATCAAGGTGGCATGGACTGAGCCATTCTCATATGAAATCAGTCAAGACTTATCCAAGACCAAGGGGACCAAAGCTCCGTGCCCTAACCTCTAGTCAATGGCTAGAGGAGACTTGGATTTTCATTGGACAACATTGGCCAAACCTACTTACCAGCTGCCATGCACTATTCCTTGCAAAACAAACTTGCTCTACTATAAATAGAGCTCAATTGTGGTCAGTTTGAGTACACCAAAGCCATCTAACAGATGCTTTCCTCAAAATCTCTTCTTTCACTCCAATTTTGCCTTCTAAGGCAAGTCACTATCGGGTTTTTAGTTTGAGAGCAATTCCAATCAAACCAATCACTCACACACCTCACATACATCACATATGAGCTGATCAAACACTTAGATAACATCTGGAACATCAAAATCTCAAAATCACTTGCCATCCACACAAGTTTGAAGTGAAGTTGCAGCTGAGATGCCATAAACTGATCCAGTCCATTTCAATTCAATCCAAGTGTTCAAACACACTCCATATGGTGTAGGGAAGCTGTTCAGATCATCACCACTCATCTGTAACACCTCCAAATCAAAAATCACTTTGAACTTGCTGTCACGACTTTGAGGTAAGCACATACTTGGTCATCTCTCAATCTATGCATATTTCCTCGCACAATAATTTGGCCATATGTTCATAATCATGCATGGAATGTTTTCCCTCAATTAATTGCATTATTTGAATCGTGTATCAAAAATCCTAGCCTTCATGCAGAAATTAGGGTTCTTGAGGTTTCTTCGTGATTTCTTGTTGTATGTTTAATTTAAATGAAATTAAAGTACATAGACATGATCGTGAGGTTGAGACGAGCATAATGATATGTGGATTGCATGATATGATTATGTATTCATGGAGATTGGATAGAAAATGCAAATCTGAGAAACCAAGAACACGCGCGTGTTCTTCAGCCTGTTCTTGGCGCCATTTTCATATATTCAAATATTTGAATTTTTGTGATTTTGTTTAATTGATTCAAAAATTAATTTCTCTCTGAGTTTTAATGATTTTGAGTTGATTCTTTTTTTAATAATTCACAAAAATGTTAAAATATTTTATTTAATCAAAAAATCCCAAAAATATTATTTATTTCATATAATTGATATTTTTGCAAAGAATTAATATTTTAATTGTTTTTGGCATTTTAAATATTTTTTCTACATTGATTTTGCAACTTTTAATGCTTTCTAATTATTTTGTAGGTCAATACTTAATTTTTGAAACATTAATCCAAGGTCACAATTTGTTTTCCATGTGTTAAACAATTTTTGATCATTTTAATTGAATTTTTATTCAATTAAATACATTTTGAAAACAAATTAGGGTTTTGGATTAATTCAACCCTCATAAATCATTTTCAAAACTCTTTGGGCCTCTTGAGAGAGTGTAAGACCCATCCCCCCTTGTACAAAAACTTTTTGGGCCTCACTCATTGTATAAGTCCCTCTGTACAAGTAAACGGCGCGATCGTCGCCCGTTTAAAAATAAAAATCATCTGGGCCTCTCCTTGAGCTATAAGACCCATTCAAAACACTTTGGGCCTCGATTAGAGTGTAAGACCCAATCCCCATTTTAACCAAAACATTTTGGGCCTCACTTATTGTATAAGTCCCTCCGCGTTAAAAGAAAACCTCGGCGCGATCGCCATTTTTAAACGAAAAATCATTTGGGCCTACCCTCGTGTTATAAGCCCCTCTCTTTTCTTTAAACCTTTTTTGGGCCTCTTGAGAGAGTGTAAGACCCATCCCTTTGTACAGAAAACCTTTTTTGGCCCCAGTCACTTGTATAAGTCCCGCTGTACGAAGTCAAACAGTGCGCTCACTGATAAAACCCTGGGCCTCTCCTTGAGCTGTAAGCCCCAAATCTTTCTTTTTCAAAGCACTTTCTCCTTTGATTTTGAATATACTGTTGTTTTCAATCTTTCTTTGTTGAACAACTAACCAAACAGCATGGAAGCACTACAACCGAGTAAGTGGTTATCGCTTTCATTTACTGCTTTCATATTATAAACTGTATTGTGGGGCTGCTCACTGTAAGTCTCCTTTCATATACTCATATCTATTGTGTAATAATAGTATAGATATTTTGAGTTTCCCCGGAAACTACGTCTAGAACTAGGTGACTCCGTTTCATTTATTCGTAGAAATAGATGCCTAGTTCCCCAATAGGAGCACCAGATACAGTCTTCTCTTCGGCTGTCCTCCTTAGGAATCGTCAAGAAGCTCTGCTCCCCAAGATGAATGTATTCTCCGTGAATGGTATCTTTGAGTTCTTCCAAATTCTCGAACTTTCCTGACTTGATCTATTCCTTGTGGATAGCTTGCCTTGAATGTCTCGGGGTTTGGGTACCCACTACGGTCATAATCTTGGACCTTAACTAAGGAACCCTCTTTAAAAGCTAAAAGTCGCTGGATAGTAAACCTCGCACGTTTACCAGTGGTTTTTATCTTTAAAAGAGTTATCTCTCCTGATGGAAAGGAGGTGATAGACCCACGGGCTTCTTAAAAGCATCGGCCTCCTCTTGGGCATTATTCAAGGACACTACGGCTTCTTAGAAGTATTCACAGCCTCCTCTTAGGCTTCGTATAATGATTTCTTCCTTCGGGAATGATAGCCTCCTCTTGGGCTTCGTACAAGGACCCGTCGGCTTCTTAAAAGTTTCCAGCCTCCTCTTGGGCTTCATACAAATTGTCCCGACGACCTCCTAGAGGTATAGGAACAGAACCTAGTCATCCTCATAGACCAGTCCTTTCATAGAGTCTACTAGTGTTTCTCGAAGCATAGTACAAAAGAAAAAACTCTAGACTTGGACAGTCTAGCTTCCTTGAGTCTCAAAGACATTCTCAAGTGACCCCTTTCGTTAAATAGGAAGGAAACCCGCAGACTCGGACAGTCTCAATACCCTTTGGATTTCCCCTTTCCTCAAAGAGAAGGAAATATCCCTGATCCTCAAATCAAACCCCTGAGTACAGTGTTGCTCATATAAGAACTGATTTTCTCTTTTAAAATCAGTATATTGGATCTGTCACTCAACTGAAACAAACCTTTAGCCTCCATCTCGGGCTTCTTACGAGATACAAAAACACTCTCTTGTTGAGTATCAAAGACTCTCTTGTTGAGTCAAACTTTTCGCCTCCATCTCGGGCTTTGTACGAGATACAAAAAGGTTCTTATTGAGCCAAACAAACAATAGCCTCCATCTCGGGCTTTATACGAGATACCAAAAGACTCCATCGTCGGGTCAAAAACTTTTAGCCTCTCTCTCGGGCTTTGTACGAGACACAAATTAGCCTCCTCTTAGGCTTTGTATAATGATTTTCCTAGCGAAAATTAGCCTCCTCTTAGGCTTTGTATAAGAAAACCACTGGTTGATCCAATTAACCTTTTAGCATCAAAGCTGTGCCTCGTTCACAGTACACAAACATCAACAACTCCTTTCCCTTCATCTAATCGCTGTAAGTGGCAAGCCTCTGGATCATCTATATCCATGCCACTGTCCCTCTTTTAGCATGAGAAATTCCTAAGGAAAGATGGCATTGCTCTACACTGAGTTAAAGTCTTCTCCTTCAGGTTAAAACCCTTTCTTCGGAAATTATGGCATTGCTCGGATCCGCGTATCCCAGTTAAAGTAATTCTCCTTCCCCCTCTTTAGAGATGACAAATTCTCTCTAAAGTCGAGGTCCTTTCGCTTCACGTCTTGGGCTTTGAACAAGACACAAATAGACATTTCAGCTTCACATCTTGGGCTTTGAACAAGATACAAATCACCTTTCGCTTCACGTCTTGGGCATTGAACAAGACACCAAAACACCCATTTCCTCCCATAGAATAGGAGGAACTACGAACGCTCTGATTTCCCTGTTTCGGTAAACGGGAATACGTAGGCATAAGATCGAAAGAAAAGATCTTAGCGAGCGCAATCAACAAAAAACCCAAATCCCATATCTCCATCAATTAAAAGCAGTATTTCAAAAGCACCAGTCCTAACATCCTAATCCTTGTTCCCCGCTAGAAAGTCCTAGAAAAAAAGAAAACCGTATTGGCGAAAATACAAATAACCAGTACAAAGGCCCCCCACATCGATAACATCCGTAACCTAACAGACCGCTGTTTAAACTCAGTATGCAAAGCAGGGTTAATTGGAGACATCTATTTCCCTTCCTTATTCAGCTCACAATAGGATAAAAAATGAATCGACCTGTAGTTTTAAGCTCAAACCGCAGAGAGCGACCAGCTGTAGTGAGCGATTTTGGACGCGGTTCTTAAGCGCTGGTCGCTCTCTGCGGTTTGAGCTTAAACTACAGGTCGATTCATTTTTTATCCTATTGTGAGCTGAATAGGGAAGGGAAATATATGTCTCCAATTAACCCTGCTTTGCATACTGAGTTTAAACAGCGGTCTGTTAGGTTACGGATGCTATCAATGTGGGGGGGCCTTTGTACTGGTTATTTGTATTTTCGCCAATACGGTTTTCTTTCTTTTAATCTAGGCAAAGGGTTTCTGACGGGGAACAAGGATTAGGATGTTAGGACTGATGCTTTTGAATTACTGATTTTGATTGATGGAGATATGGGATTTGGGTTTTTTGTTGATTGCGCTCGCTAAGATCTTTTCTTTCGATCTTATTCCTACGTATTCCCGTTTACCGAAACAGGGAAATCAGAGCGTTCGTAGTTCCTCCTATTCTATGGGAGGAAATGGGTGTATTGGTGTCTTGTTCAAAGCCCAAGATGTGAAGCTGAAGGTGATTTGTGTCTTGTTCAAAGCCCAAGACGTGAAGCTGAAAGACCTCGACTTTAGAGAGAATTCGTCATCTCTAAAGAGGGGAGAAGGAGAATTACTTTAACTGGGATACGCGGATCCGAGCAATGCCATAATTTCCGAAGAAAAGGGTTTTAACCTGAAGGAGAAGACTTTAGCTCAGTGTAGAGCAATGCCATCTTTCCTTAGGAATTTCTCATGCTAAAAGAGGGACAGTGGCATGGATATAGATGATCCAGAGGCTTTCCGCTTACAGTGATTAGATAAAAGGAAAGGAGTTGTTGATGTTTGTGTACTGTGAACGAGGCACAGCTTTGATGCTAAAAGGTTGATTGGATCAACCAGTGGTTTTCTTATACAAAGCCTAAGAGGAGGCTAATTTTCGCTAGGAAAATCATTATACAAAGCCTAAGAGGAGGCTATTTTGTGTCTCGTACAGAGCCCGAGAGAGAGGCTAAAAGTTTTTTGACCCGACGATGGAGTCTTTTGGTATC
Organism: Lathyrus tuberosus; assembly: GCA_022829125.1. NCBI lineage: Eukaryota > Viridiplantae > Streptophyta > Magnoliopsida > Fabales > Fabaceae > Lathyrus > Lathyrus tuberosus. The sequence goes on from JALAZF010000043.1 coordinate 7,648,401, forward strand.
TCGTATAAAGCCCGAGATGGAGGCTAAAAGTTTGTTTGGCCCAATAAGAACCTTTTTGTATCTCGTATAAAGCCCGAGATGGAGGCGAAAAGGGATGATTGACTCAACGAGGGAGTCTCTTATGTGTCTCGTACGAAGCCCGAGATAGAGGCTAAAAGTTTGACTCAACAAGAGAGTCTTTGATACTCAACAAGAGAGTGTTTTTGTATCTCGTACGAAGCCCGAGATGGAGGCTAAAGGTTTGTTTCAGTTGAGTGACAGATCCAATATACTGACTTTAAAAGAGAAAATCAGTTCTTATATGAGCAACACTGTACTCAGGGATTTGATTTGAGGATCAGGGATATTTCCTTCTCTTTGAGGAAACGGGAAATCCAAAGGGTATTGAGACTGTCCGAGTCTGCGGGTTTTGAAGGGGATGAAGACTTTCATCGTTGGCGGCTGTCTGGGTACAGGTTGCAGAAAAACCAAGACCCTTCTTTATTTTATTGTCAATAGGAATGACAAGCCGTCCCCATCCTGTCGTATCGGTACTCTCGACCGCTTTGATAGCATCTTTGAATGAATAAATTGAAGTTCCTTCTTCGGATTGATCGTTCTTGCTCACCGATAGTGCTTGGAACTGAGTTCCAATAACCTCCTCGGGTTCTACACAAGTAGATGATGGTAGGTTACTCACAAGCAAGGCTTGTTCCCCACAAACCGTGACAAGTTGATCGTTCTTGACGAACTTTAGCTTTTGGTGGAGGGTTGAAGTAACCGCTCCAGCCTGATGTATCCAAGGTCTTCCTAATAAACAACTGTATGTTTCCCGGATGTCCATGACCTGGAAAATGATTTGGAAAGTGTGAGGACCAATAGTTATGGGAAGATCAACTTCGCCAATAACTGTTTTTCTGGATCCGTCGAATGCTTTGACGACGACCTCGCTGACTCTCATCGGAGGGCCCTTAAATGATAATTGCGTCAAAGTGGACTTCGGCATAACATTCAGGGCAGACCCTGTGTCTACCAGTACATTGGCTAAAACATCGCCCTGGCAGTTAATTGTAATGTTGAGCGCCATGTTATGACGACGACCCTCTTCAGGTAATTCCCCATCACTAAATCCCAAATTATTGCAGGAAGTGATGTTAGAGACAATGCTATCGAATTGTCTGATTGTTACATCCTGTTCCACAAAGGCTTGCTCCAAGACTTTCTGTAGAGCCTCTCTGTGTGCTTCTGAACTGAGTAACAGTGATAATACTGAGATCTTTGAAGGAGTCTGTAACAGTTGATCAACAATGTTGTATTCACTCCTTTGGATGAGCATTAACATCTCATCTTTGTCTGAAAAGTCGGGATTACCAGATTGACCGACTGGTGAATCAGGAATTTCCGCCTGAAGTTCCTTTTCTTTGTTGGATTCTCCAACCCCTCGGTTGAAGACTCGACCGCTCCGTGTTACACGACTGATGTCTGCAATATTCACGACGGAGGGTAATGGAATTTCCTTTCCATTCTCGATTATTGTTGCACCGTATTTGTAAGGGATTGCCTTAGCTGATTCATACGGTAGTGGCCCCGGTAGATAGATGACTATGGGGACTTTCTGATTTTTCTGACCATTATAAGTAACCTTGATTCGTTCCCGGTTGGGAACTTTAGATTAGTCAAGTAGAGGAATGATGGCAAAAACATCCCTGGTCCTATGATGACTAGAGATTGTGACAACATCCTCAACTTGATCGGCAAGGTAGTTCGGCGACCAAATGATGGGTCCTGAACCTGGATATGGACGAATTTCTCCATGATCGACCTGACCCTGAAGAGCTGCTCTCACAAGGTAACACCCTTGGTTACTTTCCGAACAGACGCTACAACTGTCATAGTTGTGTGGTGGCATGCAACGCCCCAATTTTGTTAGATTTATTTAATAGAGTAGATTTAATTGGTTTTGGTTTTATATTATTTTATTATTGACTTTTATTTGACAAAATTTTATTTTTCACCGTTATTTTGTTTTATCGCGTTTTGAGAGCGTTTGCGAGATAATTGAGTGTAGGGGTATTTTGGTCTTTTTCGGGGTTAGATATTTTTATAAATAGAAGTTGAGAGAAAAAGAGAGAAAAGAAAAAGAAGAGAAAGAAAAGAGAGAAAGAAGGAAAAGGAGAAGAAAGAAAGGGAGAAGAGGAAAAAGAGGAAAATCGAGAATTCATCCGTTTCAAGCGCGAATAATCGGGTAAGGGTGAGAAGTTTCAATTATATCTTGCTTGTATATGTATATGTGTATGTTTTCCTGGATTGTTTTGGTTATTTTTTTTAGTTTAATTTAACACCCCAAATCCCATCGCGAATACATAATACATAAATAAAATCAGAGTAACTAAAAATTTATTTTTCCGACAGGAAACAGGGATGTCACACTTAAATGAACAAAATACAATCCCTACTCATAAATTTGATACATAGCATAAAATAGAGTACCCTCAAAGGGAAACTTTTTCCATATAAAGGAAATGTCAATTATGGAATAAAGCGGAAAGATCCATAACCGACTTGTTTTACAAAATAAATAGTTTGATAACATCCAAATATATATACAAGGTAATACAAAATATATTCCACAATTATACAACATAATCGTTCCCCGACTCCCGTGCTACGTATCAGAGCAGACACCAAGACCTAAGCAAACGAAGATCTAACTCTTCCACTTGCCTCCACGCCTCTAAAACTGACAATCTGCACTATGCCATAAAAAGCATATTCCAGCAGAAGGGTGAGAAATAACAACTAGACCAAGATTGCATAATAATATGCAAAAACACACAAATATCACATACACAGTTATTCTCACCTCACACATCACATACCAATGCATATAGCAAGCCACAGACGTATAACATGTTTCTAACAATCCAACCACATAGCATATAACGATTACACCAATATAATCACGTAATTGCACATAAGGCATACAAAGTCATAGCATTTAGAAACACATCACACATCACATAGCATATGTCTATGCATAAAACATATTATTCACAACCAATGCATTTATCACCTATGCACGTCAATTTACCAATCCAATCATAATTCTCAACACATATTCAATGATTTCACAATTTCCCACACATAATCACATAATCAATCAAACATATACCATTCAATACAATTGCACATATTTCATCTCATCAATCACAACCACATTTTCATGCACAATTAATTCATGATTTATGCAAATGCACATAGATCGACACAACGACTCTATGCACATGCCATGCGGGTACCAACTTCCAACATTTCTCAAAACCAGTTCACTCAGGAACTATTGGAACCATCGCTCGTTACTGAGAATCTCAAGTAACACCCCGTCGGGCCTACGATGTTCACCCGTCGCTTTAGGTCTCCACATGAGCACACGACGTTATGGATTGCTTTAGGTCCCCACATGGGCACACAACCCGATCGCTTTAGGTCCCCACCTGGGCACACGATCCGATCGCTTTAAGTCCCCACCTGGGCACACGATCATCTATAACCACCGCTTTAGGTCCTCACATAGGCACACGATGTCATAGCGGAATTCTCTTTGAATCCCTCAACACAAGAATGCAATCATTATGCTTCACATACAAAATGATTCATGACATTCTTATAATGCATACATGTATACAAACATTGTCATGCATTCATCTCTTACAATCACATACAATTCATCATTATGAATTATTTCACCATCTTGATTCATGCATTAGAAATCAATCCAACAATGAAATTTTCATGCCATACGGCCACCAATTAACATACATTGAACTTCACGTAAGCAATTCATTCCCACCCATACATGTAATCATAAACATGCATATAAAACCAATTACAACAACTTGTCACATGCTTCAACATCATCACATTCTTGCATTGCAAACAATTCAAACAATGCATTTCAAACCATAAATGCCACCACACAACACACATTGAATTTCACATCAAACCATGTATTTACCGCACAATAACAACATTCTCACAACATCGCATCACAACACCGTATCACAACATCTCATTACATGTATTCACATCACATAACAACACACAAGCTATACGTTACATATCAAAAGCATATAACACGATAACACAACAATCACACACATATACGACGGAAAAAGTCGACAAAGCGACACGTTTCCAAAACCACGACTTAAATAAATCATCCACTAATCCCAAAACCATTTTTACCAGAAAGAACATTTCATAAGCTTCCTAACGCTTCGAACGAGGACCAAAACGGACTTACGGATCAAAAGTTATGAATTTTTGAAGTTTCGAAAATTTTTCACTTGTCCAGACCTGCGCGCTGAGCGCGAATCCTGCTACGAATTCAGCCTTAAAAACACCATTTTTAGACTTCCGGACATCCGTTTTCGATTCCGTAAAAAGCTGCGATCTCAGAATTCAACGTACTACAATATTTTCACTATTAAAAACCATCCAACACATTTTCCATTTTTGACATATTTTAAAACATAATTTTATCATTGAATTCTAAATTCGAACTCGATCGAAACCGCGAGAAAACACGCAAACCCCCATTCCCGATTAAAACCAAACATATACGAACATTACCAGACATATCCAAACACTTTTACTCGATCACAACATCAATTGCACAAAAACATCAATATATCAAAAACTCAACAGTTACGAATTCGACTCGATTCAATCAAACGATCATCTAAATCAAAACCCAACATCACACGACTCTACTACGCGATTTATTTCGACTTTCGTCCGTGGAAACATCGATTTCCATTCATTTTTCTCATTTCGACCTAGAATTGGAAACTAGAAAAAATAACCAAAACAATCCAGGAAAACATACACATATACATATACAAGCAAGATATAATCGAAACTTCTCACCCTTACCCGATTATTCGCGCTTGAAACGGATGAATTCTCGATTTTCCTCTTTTTCCTCTTCTCCCTTTCTTTCTTCTCTTCTCTTTCTCTTCTTTTTCTTTTCTCTCTTTTTCTCTCAACTTCTATTTATAAAAATATCTAACCCCGAAAAAGACCAAAATACCCCTACACTCAATTATCTCGCAAACGCTCTCAAAACGCGATAAAACAAAATAACGGTGAAAAATAACATTTTGTCAAATAAAAGTCAATAATAAAATAATATAAAACCAAAACCAATTAAATCTACTCTATTAAATAAATCTAACAAAACTGGGGCGTTACAATTCTCCCCCACTTAGACATTTTCGTCCTCGAAAATCTACCGAGACGAACAACTTCGGACACGACTCTCGCATCCGACTAACAAACCAACATGCCAACAAAAGGCACACCACGAATAACACAACTGACAAACCGCCTCGCTAACAGCAGATACAACAACACGACACGACGACAACTACAACGACAAGATGCAAAGCCCATACAATGCACTTGACGACCAACTCACAACTCAAGGAAAACCACGATACCAACACACAGGTTCACCTTAGAACCGAAACACAACAAGATCGTTACCCTACCATAGGTAACACTCCCCTAATTCCCCACAAAGGAATTAGCCACTCGCACTCGAACCAACACGATGGAAACGAGACAACAACACAAACATGAACATAAAGTTCCATGACACAACAAGTTCTCAACAACATCAACAAAACCAGAACACCAACATCCTTGTCACACAACCATACTACAACAATGCTACGATTCACCAATCGAACATATAACCAAAACATCCATCTACATAGTAGCCCATGAATAATATTCAAACCTTTCACCTAACACTTCCATTCCGGAACATCCAATGGTCTCATCACTCTTACATATTCCCCATGTTCAACCTATGAACTCTTACCAGTCACACACACATATATGAAATGTGCCACATCACGCTTCCGCTGCGCACTCTGATTACTCATAACCATCAAAACTACCAATCTCACGTCCAAAGTCTAACTCTTTCTCATATTTGCCAAAAATCACTGTTCACTTTTAATATACCCAAGGAAAAAGTTTCCCTTTGAGGGTACTCTATTTTATGTTATGTATCAAATTTATGAGCAGGGATTGTATTTTGTTCATTTAAGTGTGACATCCCTGTTTCCTGTCGGAAAAATAAATTTTTAGTTACTCTGATTTTATTTATGTATTATGTATTCGCGATGGGATTTGGGGTGTTAAATTAGTGGTATCAGAGCAGACACCAAGACCTAAGCAAACGAAGATCTAACTCTTCCACTTGCCTCCACGCCTCTAAAGCTGACAATCTGCACTATGCCATAAAAAGCATATTCCAGCAGAAGGGTGAGAAATAACAACTAAACCAAGATTGCATAATAATATGCAGAAACACATAAAATCACATACACAGTTATTCTCACCTCACACATCACATGCCAATAAATATAGCAAGCCACAGAGGTATAACATATTTCTAACAATCCAACCACATAGCATATAACAATTATACCAACATAATTACACATTTGCAATCACATATGTCAAGCAAACATATCCCATTCAATACAATTGCACATATTTCATCTCATCAATCACAATCACATTTCCATGCACAATTAAGTCACGATTTATGCAAATGCACAGAGACCGACACAACGACTCTATGCACATGCCATGCGGTACCGACTTCCAACATTTCTCAAAACCAGTTCACTCAGGAACTATTGGAACCATCGCTCGTTACTGAGAATCTCAAGTAACACCCCGTCGGGCCTACGATGTTCACCCGTCGCTTTAGGTCTCCACATGAGCACACGACGTTATGGATTGCTTTAGGTCCCCACATGGGCACACAACCCGATCGCTTTAGGTCCCCACCTGGGCACACGATCTGATCGCTTTAAGTCCCCACCTGGGCACACGATCATCTATAACCACCGCTTTAGGTCCTCACATAGGCACACGATGTCATAGCGGAATTCTCTTTGAATCCCTCAACACAAGAATGCAATCATTATGCTTCACATACAAAATGATTCATGACATTCTTATAATGCATACATGTATACAAACATTGTCATGCATTCATCTCTTACAATCACATACAATTCATCATTATGAATTATTTCACCATCTTGATTCATGCATTAGAAATCAATCCAACAATGAAATTTTCATGCCATACGGCCACCAATTAACATACATTGAACTTCACGTAAGCAATTCATTCCCACCCATACATGTAATCATAAACATGCATATAAAACCAATTACAACAACTTGTCACATGCTTCAACATCATCACATTCATGCATTGCAAAAAATTCAAACAATGCATTTCAAACCATAAATGCCACCACACAACACACATTGAATTTCACATCAAACCATGTATTTACCGCACAATAACAACATTCTCACAACATCGCATCACAACACCGTATCACAACATCTCATTACATGTATTCACATCACATAACAACACACAAGCTATACGTTACATATCAAAAGCATATAACACGATAACACAACAATCACACACATATACGACGGGAAAAGTCGACAAAACGACACGTTTCCAAAACCACGACTTAAATAAATCATCCACTAATCCCAAAACCATTTTTACCAGAAAGAAAATTTCATAAGCTTCCTAACGCTTCGAACGGGGACCAAAACGGACTTACGGATCAAAAGTTATGAATTTTTGAAGTTTCGGAAATTTTTCACTTGTCCAGACCTGCGCGCTGAGCGCCCGACCTGCGCGCTGAGCGCGAATCCTGCTACGAATTCAACCTTAAAAACACCATTTTTAGACTTCCGGACATCCGTTTTCGATTCCGTAAAAAGCTGCGATCTCAGAATTCAACGTACTACAATATTTTCACTATTAAAAACCATCCAACACATTTTCCATTTTTGACATATTTTAAAACATAATTTTATCATTGAATTCTAAATTCGAACTCGATCGAAACCGCGAGAAAACACGCAAACCCCCATTCCCGATTAAAACCAAACCTATACCAACATTACCAGACATATCCAAACACTTTTACTCGATCACAACATCAATTGCACAAAAACATCAATATATCAAAAACTCAACAGTTACGAATTCGACTCGATTCAATCAAACGATCACTCTAAATCAAAACCCAACATCACACGACTCTACTACGCGATTTATTTCGACTTTCGTCCGTGGAAACATCGATTTCCATTCATTTTTCTCATTTCGACCTAGAATTGGAAACTAGAAAAAATAACCAAAACAATCCAGGAAAACATACACATATACATATACAAGCAAGATATAATCGAAACTTCTCACCCTTACCCGATTATTCACGCTTGAAACGGATGAATTCTCGATTTTCCTCTTTTTCCTCTTCTCCCTTTCTTTCTTCTCCTTTTCCTTCTTTCTCTCTTTTCTTTCTCTTCTTTTTCTTTTCTCTCTTTTTCTCTCAACTTCTATTTATAAAAATATCTAACCCCGAAAAAGACCAAAATACCCCTACACTCAATTATCTCGCAAACGCTCTCAAAACGCGATAAAACAAAATAACGGTGAAAAATAACATTTTGTCAAATAAAAGTCAATAATAAAATAATATAAAACCAAAACCAATTAAATCTACTCTATTAAATAAATCTAACAAAACTGGGGCGTTACAATTACTAATTTAACACCCCAAATCCCATCGCGAATACATAATACTTAAATAAAATCAGAGTAACTAAAAATTTATTTTTCCGACAGGAAACAGGGATGTCACACTTAAATGAACAAAATACAATCCCTGCTCATAAATTTGATACATAGCATAAAATAGAGTACCCTCAAAGGGAAACTTTTTCCATATAAAGGAAATGTCAATTATGGAATAAAGCGGAAAGATCCATAACCGACTTGTTTTACAAAATAAATAGTTTGATAACATCCAAATATATATACAAGGTAATACAAAATATATTCCACAATTATACAACATAATCGTTCCCCGACTCCCGTGCTACGTATCAGAGCAGACACCAAGACCTAAGCAAACGAAGATCTAACTCTTCCACTTGCCTCCACGCCTCTAAAGCTGACAATCTGCACTATGCCATAAAAAGCATATTCCAGCAGAAGGGTGAGAAATAACAACTAAACCAAGATTGCATAATAATATGCAGAAACACATAAAATCACATACACAGTTATTCTCACCTCACACATCACATGCCAATAAATATAGCAAGCCACAGAGGTATAACATATTTCTAACAATCCAACCACATAGCATATAACAATTATACCAACATAATTACACATTTGCAATCACATATGTCAAGCAAACATATCCCATTCAATACAATTGCACATATTTCATCTCATCAATCACAATCACATTTCCATGCCCAATTAAGTCACGGTTTATGCAAATGCACAGAGACCGACACAACGACTCTATGCACATGCCATGCGGTACCGACTTCCAACATTTCTCAAAACCAGTTCACTCAGGAACTATTGGAACCATCGCTCGTTACTGAGAATCTCAAGTAACACCCCGTCGGGCCTACGATGTTCACCCGTCGCTTTAGGTCTCCACATGAGCACACGGCGTTATGGATTGCTTTAGGTCCCCACATGGGCACACAACCCGATCGCTTTAGGTCCCCACCTGGGCACACGATCCGATCGCTTTAAGTCCCCACCTGGGCACACGATCATCTATAACCACCGCTTTAGGTCCTCACATAGGCACACGATGTCATAGCGGAATTCTCTTTGAATCCCTCAACACAAGAATGCAATCATTATGCTTCACATACAAAATGATTCATGACATTCTTATAATGCATACATGTATACAAACATTGTCATGCATTCATCTCTTACAATCACATACAATTCATCATTATGAATTATTTCACCATCTTGATTCATGCATTAGAAATCAATCCAACAATGAAATTTTCATGCCATACGGCCACCAATTAACATACATTGAACTTCACGTAAGCAATTCATTCCCACCCATACATGTAATCATAAACATGCATATAAAACCAATTACAACAACTTGTCACATGCTTCAACATCATCACATTCATGCATTGCAAACAATTCAAGCAATGCATTTCAAACCATAAATGCCACCACACAACACACATTGAATTTCACATCAAACCATGTATTTACCGCACAATAACAACATTCTCACAACATCGCATCACAACACCGTATCACAACATCTCATTACATGTATTCACATCACATAACAACACACAAGCTATACGTTACATATCAAAAGCATATAACACGATAACAAAACAATCACACACATATACGACGGGAAAAGTCGACAAAACGACACGTTTCCAAAACCACGACTTAAATAAATCATCCACTAATCCCAAAACCATTTTTACCAGAAAGAACATTTCATAAGCTTCCTAACGCTTCGAACGGGGACCAAAACGGACTTACGGATCAAAAGTTATGAATTTTTGAAGTTTCGGAAATTTTTCACTTGTCCAGACCTGCGCGCTGAGCGCCCGACCTGCGCGCTGAGCGCGAATCCTGCTACGAATTCAGCCTTAAAAACACCATTTTTAGACTTCCGGACATCCGTTTTCGATTCCGTAAAAAGCTGCGATCTCAGAATTCAACGTACTACAATATTTTCACTATTAAAAACCATCCAACACATTTTCCATTTTTGACATATTTTAAAACATAATTTTATCATTGAATTCTAAATTCGAACTCGATCGAAACCGCGAGAAAACACGCAAACCCCCATTCCCGATTAAAACCAAACCTATACCAACATTACCAGACATATCCAAACACTTTTACTCGATCACAACATCAATTGCACAAAAACATCAATATATCAAAAACTCAACAGTTACGAATTCGACTCGATTCAATCAAACGATCACTCTAAATCAAAACCCAACATCACACGACTCTACTACGCGATTTATTTCGACTTTCGTCCGTGGAAACATCGATTTCCATTCATTTTTCTCATTTCGACCTAGAATTGGAAACTAGAAAAAATAACCAAAACAATCCAGGAAAACATACACATATACATATACAAGCAAGATATAATCGAAACTTCTCACCCTTACCCGATTATTCGCGCTTGAAACGGATGAATTCTCGATTTTCCTCTTTTTCCTCTTCTCCCTTTCTTTCTTCTCCTTTTCCTTCTTTCTCTCTTTTCTTTCTCTTCTTTTTCTTTTCTCTCTTTTTCTCTCAACTTCTATTTATAAAAGTATCTAACCCCGAAAAAGACCAAAATACCCCTACACTCAATTATCTCGCAAACGCTCTCAAAACGCGATAAAACAAAATAACGGTGAAAAATAACATTTTGTCAAATAAAAGTCAATAATAAAATAATATAAAACCAAAACCAATTAAATCTACTCTATTAAATAAATCTAACAAAACTGGGGCGTTACAATTACTAATTTAACACCCCAAATCCCATCGCGAATACATAATACATAAATAAAATTAGAGTAACTAAAAATTTATTTTTCCGACAGGAAACAGGGATGTCACACTTAAATGAACAAAATACAATCCCTGCTCATAAATTTGATACATAGCATAAAATAGAGTACCCTCAAAGGGAAACTTTTTCCATATAAAGGAAATGTCAATTATGGAATAAAGCGGAAAGATCCATAACCGACTTGTTTTACAAAATAAATAGTTTGATAACATCCAAATATATATACAAGGTAATACAAAATATATTCCACAATTATACAACATAATCGTTCCCCGACTCCCGTGCTACGTATCAGAGCAGACACCAAGACCTAAGCAAACGAAGATCTAACTCTTCCACTTGCCTCCACGCCTCTAAAGCTGACAATCTGCACTATGCCATAAAAAGCATATTCCAGCAGAAGGGTGAGAAATAACAACTAAACCAAGATTGCATAATAATATGCAGAAACACATAAAATCACATACACAGTTATTCTCACCTCACACATCACATGCCAATAAATATAGCAAGCCACAGAGGTATAACATATTTCTAACAATCCAACCACATAGCATATAACAATTATACCAACATAATTACACATTTGCAATCACATATGTCAAGCAAACATATCCCATTCAATACAATTGCACATATTTCATCTCATCAATCACAATCACATTTCCATGCCCAATTAAGTCACGGTTTATGCAAATGCACAGAGACCGACACAACGACTCTATGCACATGCCATGCGGTACCGACTTCCAACATTTCTCAAAACCAGTTCACTCAGGAACTATTGGAACCATCGCTCGTTACTGAGAATCTCAAGTAACACCCCGTCGGGCCTACGATGTTCACCCGTCGCTTTAGGTCTCCACATGAGCACACGGCGTTATGGATTGCTTTAGGTCCCCACATGGGCACACAACCCGATCGCTTTAGGTCCCCACCTGGGCACACGATCCGATCGCTTTAAGTCCCCACCTGGGCACACGATCATCTATAACCACCGCTTTAGGTCCTCACATAGGCACACGATGTCATAGCGGAATTCTCTTTGAATCCCTCAACACAAGAATGCAATCATTATGCTTCACATACAAAATGATTCATGACATTCTTATAATGCATACATGTATACAAACATTGTCATGCATTCATCTCTTACAATCACATACAATTCATCATTATGAATTATTTCACCATCTTGATTCATGCATTAGAAATCAATCCAACAATGAAATTTTCATGCCATACGGCCACCAATTAACATACATTGAACTTCACGTAAGCAATTCATTCCCACCCATACATGTAATCATAAACATGCATATAAAACCAATTACAACAACTTGCCACATGCTTCAACATCATCACATTCATGCATTGCAAACAATTCAAGCAATGCATTTCAAACCATAAATGCCACCACACAACACACATTGAATTTCACATCAAACCATGTATTTACCGCACAATAACAACATTCTCACAACATCGCATCACAACACCGTATCACAACATCTCATTACATGTATTCACATCACATAACAACACACAAGCTATACGTTACATATCAAAAGCATATAACACGATAACACAACAATCACACACATATACGACGGGAAAAGTCGACAAAACGACACGTTTCCAAAACCACGACTTAAATAAATCATCCACTAATCCCAAAACCATTTTTACCAGAAAGAAAATTTCATAAGCTTCCTAACGCTTCGAACGGGGACCAAAACGGACTTACGGATCAAAAGTTATGAATTTTTGAAGTTTCGGAAATTTTTCACTTGTCCAGACCTGCGCGCTGAGCGCCCGACCTGCGCGCTGAGCGCGAATCCTGCTACGAATTCAACCTTAAAAACACCATTTTTAGACTTCCGGACATCCGTTTTCGATTCCGTAAAAAGCTGCGATCTCAGAATTCAACGTACTACAATATTTTCACTATTAAAAACCATCCAACACATTTTCCATTTTTGACATATTTTAAAACATAATTTTATCATTGAATTCTAAATTCGAACTCGATCGAAACCGCGAGAAAACACGCAAACCCCCATTCCCGATTAAAACCAAACCTATACCAACATTACCAGACATATCCAAACACTTTTACTCGATCACAACATCAATTGCACAAAAACATCAATATATCAAAAACTCAACAGTTACGAATTCGACTCGATTCAATCAAACGATCACTCTAAATCAAAACCCAACATCACACGACTCTACTACGCGATTTATTTCGACTTTCGTCCGTGGAAACATCGATTTCCATTCATTTTTCTCATTTCGACCTAGAATTGGAAACTAGAAAAAATAACCAAAACAATCCAGGAAAACATACACATATACATATACAAGCAAGATATAATCGAAACTTCTCACCCTTACCCGATTATTCACGCTTGAAACGGATGAATTCTCGATTTTCCTCTTTTTCCTCTTCTCCCTTTCTTTCTTCTCCTTTTCCTTCTTTCTCTCTTTTCTTTCTCTTCTTTTTCTTTTCTCTCTTTTTCTCTCAACTTCTATTTATAAAAATATCTAACCCCGAAAAAGACCAAAATACCCCTACACTCAATTATCTCGCAAACGCTCTCAAAACGCGATAAAACAAAATAACGGTGAAAAATAACATTTTGTCAAATAAAAGTCAATAATAAAATAATATAAAACCAAAACCAATTAAATCTACTCTATTAAATAAATCTAACAAAACTGGGGCGTTACAATTACTAATTTAACACCCCAAATCCCATCGCGAATACATAATACTTAAATAAAATCAGAGTAACTAAAAATTTATTTTTCCGACAGGAAACAGGGATGTCACACTTAAATGAACAAAATACAATCCCTGCTCATAAATTTGATACATAGCATAAAATAGAGTACCCTCAAAGGGAAACTTTTTCCATATAAAGGAAATGTCAATTATGGAATAAAGCGGAAAGATCCATAACCGACTTGTTTTACAAAATAAATAGTTTGATAACATCCAAATATATATACAAGGTAATACAAAATATATTCCACAATTATACAACATAATCGTTCCCCGACTCCCGTGCTACGTATCAGAGCAGACACCAAGACCTAAGCAAACGAAGATCTAACTCTTCCACTTGCCTCCACGCCTCTAAAGCTGACAATCTGCACTATGCCATAAAAAGCATATTCCAGCAGAAGGGTGAGAAATAACAACTAAACCAAGATTGCATAATAATATGCAGAAACACATAAAATCACATACACAGTTATTCTCACCTCACACATCACATGCCAATAAATATAGCAAGCCACAGAGGTATAACATATTTCTAACAATCCAACCACATAGCATATAACAATTATACCAACATAATTACACATTTGCAATCACATATGTCAAGCAAACATATCCCATTCAATACAATTGCACATATTTCATCTCATCAATCACAATCACATTTCCATGCCCAATTAAGTCACGGTTTATGCAAATGCACAGAGACCGACACAACGACTCTATGCACATGCCATGCGGTACCGACTTCCAACATTTCTCAAAACCAGTTCACTCAGGAACTATTGGAACCATCGCTCGTTACTGAGAATCTCAAGTAACACCCCGTCGGGCCTACGATGTTCACCCGTCGCTTTAGGTCTCCACATGAGCACACGGCGTTATGGATTGCTTTAGGTCCCCACATGGGCACACAACCCGATCGCTTTAGGTCCCCACCTGGGCACACGATCCGATCGCTTTAAGTCCCCACCTGGGCACACGATCATCTATAACCACCGCTTTAGGTCCTCACATAGGCACACGATGTCATAGCGGAATTCTCTTTGAATCCCTCAACACAAGAATGCAATCATTATGCTTCACATACAAAATGATTCATGACATTCTTATAATGCATACATGTATACAAACATTGTCATGCATTCATCTCTTACAATCACATACAATTCATCATTATGAATTATTTCACCATCTTGATTCATGCATTAGAAATCAATCCAACAATGAAATTTTCATGCCATACGGCCACCAATTAACATACATTGAACTTCACGTAAGCAATTCATTCCCACCCATACATGTAATCATAAACATGCATATAAAACCAATTACAACAACTTGTCACATGCTTCAACATCATCACATTCATGCATTGCAAACAATTCAAGCAATGCATTTCAAACCATAAATGCCACCACACAACACACATTGAATTTCACATCAAACCATGTATTTACCGCACAATAACAACATTCTCACAACATCGCATCACAACACCGTATCACAACATCTCATTACATGTATTCACATCACATAACAACACACAAGCTATACGTTACATATCAAAAGCATATAACACGATAACAAAACAATCACACACATATACGACGGGAAAAGTCGACAAAACGACACGTTTCCAAAACCACGACTTAAATAAATCATCCACTAATCCCAAAACCATTTTTACCAGAAAGAACATTTCATAAGCTTCCTAACGCTTCGAACGGGGACCAAAACGGACTTACGGATCAAAAGTTATGAATTTTTGAAGTTTCGGAAATTTTTCACTTGTCCAGTCCTGCGCGCTGAGCGCCCGACCTGCGCGCTGAGCGCGAATCCTGCTACGAATTCAGCCTTAAAAACACCATTTTTAGACTTCCGGACATCCGTTTTCGATTCCGTAAAAAGCTGCGATCTCAGAATTCAACGTACTACAATATTTTCACTATTAAAAACCATCCAACACATTTTCCATTTTTGACATATTTTAAAACATAATTTTATCATTGAATTCTAAATTCGAACTCGATCGAAACCGCGAGAAAACACGCAAACCCCCATTCCCGATTAAAACCAAACCTATACCAACATTACCAGACATATCCAAACACTTTTACTCGATCACAACATCAATTGCACAAAAACATCAATATATCAAAAACTCAACAGTTACGAATTCGACTCGATTCAATCAAACGATCACTCTAAATCAAAACCCAACATCACACGACTCTACTACGCGATTTATTTCGACTTTCGTCCGTGGAAACATCGATTTCCATTCATTTTTCTCATTTCGACCTAGAATTGGAAACTAGAAAAAATAACCAAAACAATCCAGGAAAACATACACATATACATATACAAGCAAGATATAATCGAAACTTCTCACCCTTACCCGATTATTCGCGCTTGAAACGGATGAATTCTCGATTTTCCTCTTTTTCCTCTTCTCCCTTTCTTTCTTCTCCTTTTCCTTCTTTCTCTCTTTTCTTTCTCTTCTTTTTCTTTTCTCTCTTTTTCTCTCAACTTCTATTTATAAAAGTATCTAACCCCGAAAAAGACCAAAATACCCCTACACTCAATTATCTCGCAAACGCTCTCAAAACGCGATAAAACAAAATAACGGTGAAAAATAACATTTTGTCAAATAAAAGTCAATAATAAAATAATATAAAACCAAAACCAATTAAATCTACTCTATTAAATAAATCTAACAAAACTGGGGCGTTACAATTACTAATTTAACACCCCAAATCCCATCGCGAATACATAATACATAAATAAAATCAGAGTAACTAAAAATTTATTTTTCCGACAGGAAACAGGGATGTCACACTTAAATGAACAAAATACAATCCCTGCTCATAAATTTGATACATAGCATAAAATAGAGTACCCTCAAAGGGAAACTTTTTCCATATAAAGGAAATGTCAATTATGGAATAAAGCGGAAAGATCCATAACCGACTTGTTTTACAAAATAAATAGTTTGATAACATCCAAATATATATACAAGGTAATACAAAATATATTCCACAATTATACAACATAATCGTTCCCCGACTCCCGTGCTACGTATCAGAGCAGACACCAAGACCTAAGCAAACGAAGATCTAACTCTTCCACTTGCCTCCACGCCTCTAAAGCTGACAATCTGCACTATGCCATAAAAAGCATATTCCAGCAGAAGGGTGAGAAATAACAACTAAACCAAGATTGCATAATAATATGCAGAAACACATAAAATCACATACACAGTTATTCTCACCTCACACATCACATGCCAATAAATATAGCAAGCCACAGAGGTATAACATATTTCTAACAATCCAACCACATAGCATATAACAATTATACCAACATAATTACACATTTGCAATCACATATGTCAAGCAAACATATCCCATTCAATACAATTGCACATATTTCATCTCATCAATCACAATCACATTTCCATGCCCAATTAAGTCACAGTTTATGCAAATGCACAGAGACCGACACAACGACTCTATGCACATGCCATGCGGTACCGACTTCCAACATTTCTCAAAACCAGTTCACTCAGGAACTATTGGAACCATCGCTCGTTACTGAGAATCTCAAGTAACACCCTGTCGGGCCTACGATGTTCACCCGTCGCTTTAGGTCTCCACATGAGCACACGGCGTTATGGATTGCTTTAGGTCCCCACATGGGCACACAACCCGATCGCTTTAGGTCCCCACCTGGGCACACGATCCGATCGCTTTAAGTCCCCACCTGGGCACACGATCATCTATAACCACCGCTTTAGGTCCTCACATAGGCACACGATGTCATAGCGGAATTCTCTTTGAATCCCTCAACACAAGAATGCAATCATTATGCTTCACATACAAAATGATTCATGACATTCTTATAATGCATACATGTATACAAACATTGTCATGCATTCATCTCTTACAATCACATACAATTCATCATTATGAATTATTTCACCATCTTGATTCATGCATTAGAAATCAATCCAACAATGAAATTTTCATGCCATACGGCCACCAATTAACATACATTGAACTTCACGTAAGCAATTCATTCCCACCCATACATGTAATCATAAACATGCATATAAAACCAATTACAACAACTTGTCACATGCTTCAACATCATCACATTCATGCATTGCAAACAATTCAAGCAATGCATTTCAAACCATAAATGCCACCACACAACACACATTGAATTTCACATCAAACCATGTATTTACCGCACAATAACAACATTCTCACAACATCGCATCACAACACCGTATCACAACATCTCATTACATGTATTCACATCACATAACAACACACAAGTTATACGTTACATATCAAAAGCATATAACACGATAACAAAACAATCACACACATATACGACGGGAAAAGTCGACAAAACGACACGTTTCCAAAACCACGACTTAAATAAATCATCCACTAATCCCAAAACCATTTTTACCAGAAACAACATTTCATAAGCTTCCTAACGCTTCGAACGGGGACCAAAACGGACTTACGGATCAAAAGTTATGAATTTTTGAAGTTTCGGAAATTTTTCACTTGTCCAGACCTGCGCGCTGAGCGCCCGACCTGCGCGCTGAGCGCGAATCCTGCTACGAATTCAGCCTTAAAAACACCATTTTTAGACTTCCGGACATCCGTTTTCGATTCCGTAAAAAGCTGCGATCTCAGAATTCAACGTACTACAATATTTTCACTATTAAAAACCATCCAACACATTTTCCATTTTTGACATATTTTAAAACATAATTTTATCATTGAATTCTAAATTCGAACTCGATCGAAACCGCGAGAAAACACGCAAACCCCCATTCCCGATTAAAACCAAACCTATACCAACATTACCAGACATATCCAAACACTTTTACTCGATCACAACATCAATTGCACAAAAACATCAATATATCAAAAACTCAACAGTTACGAATTCGACTCGATTCAATCAAACGATCACTCTAAATCAAAACCCAACATCACACGACTCTACTACGCGATTTATTTCGACTTTCGTCCGTGGAAACATCGATTTCCATTCATTTTTCTCATTTCGACCTAGAATTGGAAACTAGAAAAAATAACCAAAACAATCCAGGAAAACATACACATATACATATACAAGCAAGATATAATCGAAACTTCTCACCCTTACCCGATTATTCGCGCTTGAAACGGATGAATTCTCGATTTTCCTCTTTTTCCTCTTCTCCCTTTCTTTCTTCTCCTTTTCCTTCTTTCTCTCTTTTCTTTCTCTTCTTTTTCTTTTCTCTCTTTTTCTCTCAACTTCTATTTATAAAAGTATCTAACCCCGAAAAAGACCAAAATACCCCTACACTCAATTATCTCGCAAACGCTCTCAAAACGCGATAAAACAAAATAACGGTGAAAAATAACATTTTGTCAAATAAAAGTCAATAATAAAATAATATAAAACCAAAACCAATTAAATCTACTCTATTAAATAAATCTAACAAAACTGGGGCGTTACAATTACTAATTTAACACCCCAAATCCCATCGCGAATACATAATACATAAATAAAATCAGAGTAACTAAAAATTTATTTTTCCGACAGGAAACAGGGATGTCACACTTAAATGAACAAAATACAATCCCTGCTCATAAATTTGATACATAGCATAAAATAGAGTACCCTCAAAGGGAAACTTTTTCCATATAAAGGAAATGTCAATTATGGAATAAAGCGGAAAGATCCATAACCGACTTGTTTTACAAAATAAATAGTTTGATAACATCCAAATATATATACAAGGTAATACAAAATATATTCCACAATTATACAACATAATCGTTCCCCGACTCCCGTGCTACGTATCAGAGCAGACACCAAGACCTAAGCAAACGAAGATCTAACTCTTCCACTTGCCTCCACGCCTCTAAAGCTGACAATCTGCACTATGCCATAAAAAGCATATTCCAGCAGAAGGGTGAGAAATAACAACTAAACCAAGATTGCATAATAATATGCAGAAACACATAAAATCACATACACAGTTATTCTCACCTCACACATCACATGCCAATAAATATAGCAAGCCACAGAGGTATAACATATTTCTAACAATCCAACCACATAGCATATAACAATTATACCAACATAATTACACATTTGCAATCACATATGTCAAGCAAACATATCCCATTCAATACAATTGCACATATTTCATCTCATCAATCACAATCACATTTCCATGCCCAATTAAGTCACGGTTTATGCAAATGCACAGAGACCGACACAACGACTCTATGCACATGCCATGCGGTACCGACTTCCAACATTTCTCAAAACCAGTTCACTCAGGAACTATTGGAACCATCGCTCGTTACTGAGAATCTCAAGTAACACCCCGTCGGGCCTACGATGTTCACCCGTCGCTTTAGGTCTCCACATGAGCACACGGCGTTATGGATTGCTTTAGGTCCCCACATGGGCACACAACCCGATCGCTTTAGGTCCCCACCTGGGCACACGATCCGATCGCTTTAAGTCCCCACCTGGGCACACGATCATCTATAACCACCGCTTTAGGTCCTCACATAGGCACACGATGTCATAGCGGAATTCTCTTTGAATCCCTCAACACAAGAATGCAATCATTATGCTTCACATACAAAATGATTCATGACATTCTTATAATGCATACATGTATACAAACATTGTCATGCATTCATCTCTTACAATCACATACAATTCATCATTATGAATTATTTCACCATCTTGATTCATGCATTAGAAATCAATCCAACAATGAAATTTTCATGCCATACGGCCACCAATTAACATACATTGAACTTCACGTAAGCAATTCATTCCCACCCATACATGTAATCATAAACATGCATATAAAACCAATTACAACAACTTGTCACATGCTTCAACATCATCACATTCATGCATTGCAAACAATTCAAGCAATGCATTTCAAACCATAAATGCCACCACACAACACACATTGAATTTCACATCAAACCATGTATTTACCGCACAATAACAACATTCTCACAACATCGCATCACAACACCGTATCACAACATCTCATTACATGTATTCACATCACATAACAACACACAAGCTATACGTTACATATCAAAAGCATATAACACGATAACACAACAATCACACACATATACGACGGGAAAAGTCGACAAAACGACACGTTTCCAAAACCACGACTTAAATAAATCATCCACTAATCCCAAAACCATTTTTACCAGAAAGAACATTTCATAAGCTTCCTAACGCTTCGAACGGGGACCAAAACGGACTTACGGATCAAAAGTTATGAATTTTTGAAGTTTCGGAAATTTTTCACTTGTCCAGACCTGCGCGCTGAGCGCCCGACCTGCGCGCTGAGCGGGAATCCTGCTACGAATTCAGCCTTAAAAACACCATTTTTAGACTTCCGGACATCCGTTTTCGATTCCGTAAAAAGCTGCGATCTCAGAATTCAACGTACTACAATATTTTCACTATTAAAAACCATCCAACACATTTTCCATTTTTGACATATTTTAAAACATAATTTTATCATTGAATTCTAAATTCGAACTCGATCGAAACCGCGAGAAAACACGCAAACCCCCATTCCCGATTAAAACCAAACCTATACCAACATTACCAGACATATCCAAACACTTTTACTCGATCACAACATCAATTGCACAAAAACATCAATATATCAAAAACTCAACAGTTACGAATTCGACTCGATTCAATCAAACGATCACTCTAAATCAAAACCCAACATCACACGACTCTACTACGCGATTTATTTCGACTTTCGTCCGTGGAAACATCGATTTCCATTCATTTTTCTCATTTCGACCTAGAATTGGAAACTAGAAAAAATAACCAAAACAATCCAGGAAAACATACACATATACATATACAAGCAAGATATAATCGAAACTTCTCACCCTTACCCGATTATTCGCGCTTGAAACGGATGAATTCTCGATTTTCCTCTTTTTCCTCTTCTCCCTTTCTTTCTTCTCCTTTTCCTTCTTTCTCTCTTTTCTTTCTCTTCTTTTTCTTTTCTCTCTTTTTCTCTCAACTTCTATTTATAAAAGTATCTAACCCCGAAAAAGACCAAAATACCCCTACACTCAATTATCTCGCAAACGCTCTCAAAACGCGATAAAACAAAATAACGGTGAAAAATAACATTTTGTCAAATAAAAGTCAATAATAAAATAATATAAAACCAAAACCAATTAAATCTACTCTATTAAATAAATCTAACAAAACTGGGGCGTTACAATTACTAATTTAACACCCCAAATCCCATCGCGAATACATAATACATAAATAAAATCAGAGTAACTAAAAATTTATTTTTCCGACAGGAAACAGGGATGTCACACTTAAATGAACAAAATACAATCCCTGCTCATAAATTTGATACATAGCATAAAATAGAGTACCCTCAAAGGGAAACTTTTTCCATATAAAGGAAATGTCAATTATGGAATAAAGCGGAAAGATCCATAACCGACTTGTTTTACAAAATAAATAGTTTGATAACATCCAAATATATATACAAGGTAATACAAAATATATTCCACAATTATACAACATAATCGTTCCCCGACTCCCGTGCTACGTATCAGAGCAGACACCAAGACCTAAGCAAACGAAGATCTAACTCTTCCACTTGCCTCCACGCCTCTAAAGCTGACAATCTGCACTATGCCATAAAAAGCATATTCCAGCAGAAGGGTGAGAAATAACAACTAAACCAAGATTGCATAATAATATGCAGAAACACATAAAATCACATACACAGTTATTCTCACCTCACACATCACATGCCAATAAATATAGCAAGCCACAGAGGTATAACATATTTCTAACAATCCAACCACATAGCATATAACAATTATACCAACATAATTACACATTTGCAATCACATATGTCAAGCAAACATATCCCATTCAATACAATTGCACATATTTCATCTCATCAATCACAATCACATTTCCATGCCCAATTAAGTCACGGTTTATGCAAATGCACAGAGACCGACACAACGACTCTATGCACATGCCATGCGGTACCGACTTCCAACATTTCTCAAAACCAGTTCACTCAGGAACTATTGGAACCATCGCTCGTTACTGAGAATCTCAAGTAACACCCCGTCGGGCCTACGATGTTCACCCCGTCGCTTTAGGTCTCCACATGAGCACACGGCGTTATGGATTGCTTTAGGTCCCCACATGGGCACACAACCCGATCGCTTTAGGTCCCCACCTGGGCACACGATCCGATCGCTTTAAGTCCCCACCTGGGCACACGATCATCTATAACCACCGCTTTAGGTCCTCACATAGGCACACGATGTCATAGCGGAATTCTCTTTGAATCCCTCAACACAAGAATGCAATCATTATGCTTCACATACAAAATGATTCATGACATTCTTATAATGCATACATGTATACAAACATTGTCATGCATTCATCTCTTACAATCACATACAATTCATCATTATGAATTATTTCACCATCTTGATTCATGCATTAGAAATCAATCCAACAATGAAATTTTCATGCCATACGGCCACCAATTAACATACATTGAACTTCACGTAAGCAATTCATTCCCACCCATACATGTAATCATAAACATGCATATAAAACCAATTACAACAACTTGTCACATGCTTCAACATCATCACATTCATGCATTGCAAACAATTCAAGCAATGCATTTCAAACCATAAATGCCACCACACAACACACATTGAATTTCACATCAAACCATGTATTTACCGCACAATAACAACATTCTCACAACATCGCATCACAACACCGTATCACAACATCTCATTACATGTATTCACATCACATAACAACACACAAGCTATACGTTACATATCAAAAGCATATAACACGATAACAAAACAATCACACACATATACGACGGGAAAAGTCGACAAAACGACACGTTTCCAAAACCACGACTTAAATAAATCATCCACTAATCCCAAAACCATTTTTACCAGAAAGAACATTTCATAAGCTTCCTAACGCTTCGAACGGGGACCAAAACGGACTTACGGATCAAAAGTTATGAATTTTTGAAGTTTCGGAAATTTTTCACTTGTCCAGACCTGCGCGCTGAGCGCCCGACCTGCGCGCTGAGCGCGAATCCTGCTACGAATTCAGCCTTAAAAAACACCATTTTTAGACTTCCGGACATCCGTTTTCGATTCCGTAAAAAGCTGCGATCTCAGAATTCAACGTACTACAATATTTTCACTATTAAAAACCATCCAACACATTTTCCATTTTTGACATATTTTAAAACATAATTTTATCATTGAATTCTAAATTCGAACTCGATCGAAACCGCGAGAAAACACGCAAACCCCCATTCCCGATTAAAACCAAACCTATACCAACATTACCAGACATATCCAAACACTTTTACTCGATCACAACATCAATTGCACAAAAACATCAATATATCAAAAACTCAACAGTTACGAATTCGACTCGATTCAATCAAACGATCACTCTAAATCAAAACCCAACATCACACGACTCTACTACGCGATTTATTTCGACTTTCGTCCGTGGAAACATCGATTTCCATTCATTTTTCTCATTTCGACCTAGAATTGGAAACTAGAAAAAATAACCAAAACAATCCAGGAAAACATACACATATACATATACAAGCAAGATATAATCGAAACTTCTCACCCTTACCCGATTATTCGCGCTTGAAACGGATGAATTCTCGATTTTCCTCTTTTTCCTCTTCTCCCTTTCTTTCTTCTCCTTTTCCTTCTTTCTCTCTTTTCTTTCTCTTCTTTTTCTTTTCTCTCTTTTTCTCTCAACTTCTATTTATAAAAATATCTAACCCCGAAAAAGCCAAAATACACCTACACTCAATTATCTCGCAAACGCTCTCAAAACGCGATAAAACAAAATAACGGTGAAAAATAACATTTTGTCAAATAAAAGTCAATAATAAAATAATATAAAACCAAAACCAATTAAATCTACTCTATTAAATAAATCTAACAAAACGGGGGCGTTACAATTACTAATTTAACACCCCAAATCCCATTGCGAATACATAATACATAAATAAAATCAGAGTAACTAAAAATTTATTTTTCCGACAGGAAACAGGGATGTCACACTTAAATGAACAAAATACAATCCCTGCTCATAAATTTGATACATAGCATAAAATAGAGTACCCTCAAAGGGAAACTTTTTCCATATAAAGGAAATGTCAATTATGGAATAAAGCGGAAAGATCCATAACCGACTTGTTTTACAAAATAAATAGTTTGATAACATCCAAATATATATACAAGGTAATACAAAATATATTCCACAATTATACAACATAATCGTTCCCCGACTCCCGTGCTACGTATCAGAGCAGACACCAAGACCTAAGCAAACGAAGATCTAACTCTTCCACTTGCCTCCACGCCTCTAAAGCTGACAATCTGCACTATGCCATAAAAAGTATATTCCAGCAGAAGGGTGAGAAATAACAACTAAACCAAGATTGCATAATAATATGCAGAAACACATAAAATCACATACACAGTTATTCTCACCTCACACATCACATGCCAATAAATATAGCAAGCCACAGAGGTATAACATATTTCTAACAATCCAACCACATAGCATATAACAATTATACCAACATAATTACACATTTACAATCACATATGTCAAGCAAACATATCCCATTCAATACAATTGCACATATTTCATCTCATCAATCACAATCACATTTCCATGCACAATTAAGTCACGATTTATGCAAATGCACAGAGACCGACACAACGACTCTATGCACATGCCATGCGGGTACCGACTTCCAACATTTCTCAAAACCAGTTCACTCAGGAACTATTGGAACCATCGCTCGTTACTGAGAATCTCAAGTAACACCCCGTCGGGCCTACAATGTTCACCCGTCGCTTTAGGTCTCCACATAAGCACACGACGTTATGGATTGCTTTAGGTCCCCACATGGGCACACAACCCGATCGCTTTAGGTCCCCACCTGGGCACACGATCCGATCGCTTTAAGTCCCCACCTGGGCACACGATCATCTATAACCACCGCTTTAGGTCCTCACATAGGCACACGATGTCATAGCGGAATTCTCTTTGAATCCCTCAACACAAGAATGCAATCATTATGCTTCACATACAAAATGATTCATGACATTCTTATAATGCATACATGTATACAAACATTGTCATGCATTCATCTCTTACAATCACATACAATTCATCATTATGAATTATTTCACCATCTTGATTCATGCATTAGAAATCAATCCAACAATGAAATTTTCATGCCATACGGCCACCAATTAACATACATTGAACTTCACGTAAGCAATTCATTCCCACCCATACATGTAATCATAAACATGCATATAAAACCAATTACAACAACTTGTCACATGCTTCAACATCATCACATTCATGCATTGCAAACAATTCAAACAATGCATTTCAAACCATAAATGCCACCACACAACACACATTGAATTTCACATCAAACCATGTATTTACCGCACAATAACAACATTCTCACAACATCGCATCACAACACCGTATCACAACATCTCATTACATGTATTCACATCACATAACAACACACAAGCTATACGTTACATATCAAAAGCATATAACACGATAACACAACAATCACACACATATACGACGGGAAAAGTCGACAAAACGACACGTTTCCAAAACCACGACTTAAATAAATCATCCACTAATCCCAAAACCATTTTTACCAGAAAGAACATTTCATAAGCTTCCTAACGCTTCGAACGGGGACCAAAACGGACTTACGGATCAAAAGTTATGAATTTTTGAAGTTTCGAAAATTTTTCACTTGTCCAGACCTGGGCGCTGAGCGCCCGACCTGCGCGCTGAGCGCGAATCCTGCTACGAATTCAGCCTTAAAAACACCATTTTTAGACTTCCGGACATCCGTTTTCGATTCCGTAAAAAGCTGCGATCTCAGAATTCAACGTACTACAATATTTTCACTATTAAAAATCATCCAACACATTTTCCATTTTTGACATATTTTAAAACATAATTTTATCATTGAATTCTAAATTCGAACTCGATCGAAACCGCGAGAAAACACGCAAACCCCCATTCCCGATTAAAACCAAACCTATACCAACATTACCAGACATATCTAAACACTTTTACTCGATCACAACATCAATTGCACAAAAACATCAATATATCAAAAACTCAACAGTTACGAATTCGACTCGATTCAATCAAACGATCACTCTAAATTAAAACCCAACATCACACGACTCTACTACGCGATTTATTTCGACTTTCGTCTGTGGAAACATCGATTTCCATTCATTTTTCTCATTTCGACCTAGAATTGGAAACTAGAAAAAATAACCAAAACAATCCAGGAAAACATACACATATACATATACAAGCAAGATATAATCGAAACTTCTCACCCTTACCCGATTATTCGCGCTTGAAACGGATGAATTCTCGATTTTCCACTTTTTCCTCTTCTCCCTTTCTTTCTTCTCCTTTTCCTTCTTTCTCTCTTTTCTTTCTCTTCTTTTTCTTTTCTCTCTTTTTCTCTCAACTTCTATTTATAAAAATATCTAACCCCGAAAAAGCCAAAATACCCCTACACTCAATTATCTAGCAAACGCTCTCAAAACGCGATAAAACAAAATAACGGTGAAAAATAACATTTTGTCAAATAAAAGTCAATAATAAAATAATATAAAACCAAAACCAATTAAATCTACTCTATTAAATAAATCTAACAAAACGGGGGCGTTACAATTACTAATTTAACACCCCAAATCCCATTGCGAATACATAATACATAAATAAAATCAGAGTAACTAAAAATTTATTTTTCCGACAGGAAACAGGGATGTCACACTTAAATGAACAAAATACAATCCCTGCTCATAAATTTGATACATAGCATAAAATAGAGTACCCTCAAAGGGAAACTTTTTCCATATAAAGGAAATGTCAATTATGGAATAAAGCGGAAAGATCCATAATCGACTTGTTTTACAAAATAAATAGTTTGATAACATCCAAATATATATACAAGGTAATACAAAATATATTCCACAATTATACAACATAATCGTTCCCTGACTCCCGTGCTACGTATCAGAGCAGACACCAAGACCTAAGCAAACGAAGATCTAACTCTTCCACTTGCCTCCACGCCTCTAAAGCTGACAATCTGCACTATGCCATAAAAAGTATATTCCAGCAGAAGGGTGAGAAATAACAACTAAACCAAGATTGCATAATAATATGCAGAAACACATAAAATCACATACACAGTTATTCTCACCTCACACATCACATGCCAATAAATATAGCAAGCCACAGAGGTATAACATATTTCTAACAATCCAACCACATAGCATATAACAATTATACCAACATAATTACACATTTACAATCACATATGTCAAGCAAACATATCCCATTCAATACAATTGCACATATTTCATCTCATCAATCACAATCACATTTCCATGCACAATTAAGTCACGATTTATGCAAATGCACAGAGACCGACACAACGACTCTATGCACATGCCATGCAGTACCGACTTCCAACATTTCTCAAAACCAGTTCACTCAGGAACTATTGGAACCATCGCTCGTTACTGAGAATCTCAAGTAACACCCCGTCGGGCCTACAATGTTCACCCGTCGCTTTAGGTCTCCACATGAGCACACGACGTTATGGATTGCTTTAGGTCCCCACATGGGCACACAACCCGATCGCTTTAGGTCCCCACCTGGGCACACGATCCGATCGCTTTAAGTCCCCACCTGGGCACACGATCATCTATAACCACCGCTTTAGGTCCTCACATAGGCACACGATGTCATAGCGGAATTCTCTTTGAATCCCTCAACACAAGAATGCAATCATTATGCTTCACATACAAAATGATTCATGACATTCTTATAATGCATACATGTATACAAACATTGTCAGGCATTCATCTCTTACAATCACATACAATTCATCATTATGAATTATTTCACCATCTTGATTCATGCATTAGAAATCAATCCAACAATGAAATTTTCATGCCATACGACCACCAATTAACATACATTGAACTTCACGTAAGCAATTCATTCCCACCCATACATGTAATCATAAACATGCATATAAAACCAATTACAACAACTTGTCACATGCTTCAACATCATCACATTCATGCATTGCAAACAATTCAAACAATGCATTTCAAACCATAAATGCCACCACACAACACACATTGAATTTCACATCAAACCATGTATTTACCGCACAATAACAACATTCTCACAACATCGCATCACAACACCGTATCACAACATCTCATTACATGTATTCACATCACATAACAACACACAAGCTATACGTTACATATCAAAAGCATATAACACGATAACACAACAATCACACACATATACGACGGGAAAAGTCGACAAAACGACACGTTTCCAAAACCACGACTTAAATAAATCATCCACTAATCCCAAAACCATTTTTACCAGAAAGAACATTTCATAAGCTTCCTAACGCTTCGAACGGGGACCAAAACGGACTTACGGATCAAAAGTTATGAATTTTTGAAGTTTCGGAAATTTTTCACTTGTCCAGACCTGCGCGCTGAGCGCGAATCCTGCTACGAATTCAGCCTTTAAAAACACCATTTTTAGACTTCCGGACATCCGTTTTCGATTCCGTAAAAAGCTGCGATCTCAGAATTCAACGTACTACAATATTTTCACTATTAAAAATCATCCAACACATTTTCCATTTTTGACATATTTTAAAACATAATTTTATCATTGAATTCTAAATTCGAACTCGATCGAAACCGCGAGAAAACACGCAAACCCCCATTCCCGATTAAAACCAAACCTATACCAACATTACCAGACATATCTAAACACTTTTACTCGATCACAACATCAATTGCACAAAAACATCAATATATCAAAAACTCAACAGTTACGAATTCGACTCGATTCAATCAAACGATCACTCTAAATTAAAACCCAACATCACACGACTCTACTACGCGATTTATTTCGACTTTCGTCTGTGGAAACATCGATTTCCATTCATTTTTCTCATTTCGACCTAGAATTGGAAACTAGAAAAAATAACCAAAACAATCCAGGAAAACATACACATATACATATACAAGCAAGATATAATCGAAACTTCTCACCCTTACCCGATTATTCGCGCTTGAAACGGATGAATTCTCGATTTTCCACTTTTTCCTCTTCTCCCTTTCTTTCTTCTCCTTTTCCTTCTTTCTCTCTTTTCTTTCTCTTCTTTTTCTTTTCTCTCTTTTTCTCTCAACTTCTATTTATAAAAATATCTAACCCCGAAAAAGCCAAAATACCCCTACACTCAATTATCTCGCAAACGCTCTCAAAACGCGATAAAACAAAATAACGGTGAAAAATAACATTTTGTCAAATAAAAGTCAATAATAAAATAATATAAAACCAAAACCAATTAAATCTACTCTATTAAATAAATCTAACAAAACGGGGGCGTTACAATTACTAATTTAACACCCCAAATCCCATTGCGAATACATAATACATAAATAAAATCAGAGTAACTAAAAATTTATTTTTCCGACAGGAAACAGGGATGTCACACTTAAATGAACAAAATACAATCCCTGCTCATAAATTTGATACATAGCATAAAATAGAGTACCCTCAAAGGGAAACTTTTTCCATATAAAGGAAATGTCAATTATGGAATAAAGCGGAAAGATCCATAATCGACTTGTTTTACAAAATAAATAGTTTGATAACATCCAAATATATATACAAGGTAATACAAAATATATTCCACAATTATACAACATAATCGTTCCCCGACTCCCGTGCTACGTATCAGAGCAGACACCAAGACCTAAGCAAACGAAGATCTAACTCTTCCACTTGCCTCCACGCCTCTAAAGCTGACAATCTGCACTATGCCATAAAAAGTATATTCCAGCAGAAGGGTGAGAAATAACAACTAAACCAAGATTGCATAATAATATGCAGAAACACATAAAATCACATACACAGTTATTCTCACCTCACACATCACATGCCAATAAATATAGGAAGCCACAGAGGTATAACATATTTCTAACAATCCAACCACATAGCATATAACAATTATACCAACATAATTACACATTTGCAATCACATATGTCAAGCAAACATATCCCATTCAATACAATTGCACATATTTCATCTCATCAATCACAATCACATTTCCATGCACAATTAAGTCACGATTTATGCAAATGCACAGAGACCGACACAACGACTCTATGCACATGCCATGCGGTACCGACTTCCAACATTTCTCAAAACCAGTTCACTCAGGAACTATTGGAACCATCGCTCGTTACTGAGAATCTCAAGTAACACCCCGTCGGGCCTACGATGTTCACCCGTCGCTTTAGGTCTCCACATGAGCACACGACGTTATGGATTGCTTTAGGTCCCCACATGGGCACACAACCCGATCGCTTTAGGTCCCCACCTGGGCACACGATCCGATCGCTTTAAGTCCCCACCTGGGCACACGATCATCTATAACCACCGCTTTAGGTCCTCACATAGGCACACGATGTCATAGCGGAATTCTCTTTGAATCCCTCAACACAAGAATGCAATCATTATGCTTCACATACAAAATGATTCATGACATTCTTATAATGCATACATGTATACAAACATTGTCATGCATTCATCTCTTACAATCACATACAATTCATCATTATGAATTATTTCACCATCTTGATTCATGCATTAGAAATCAATCCAACAATGAAATTTTCATGCCATACGGCCACCAATTAACATACATTGAACTTCACGTAAGCAATTCATTCCCACCCATACATGTAATCATAAACATGCATATAAAACCAATTACAACAACTTGTCACATGCTTCAACATCATCACATTCATGCATTGCAAACAATTCAAACAATGCATTTCAAACCATAAATGCCACCACACAACACACATTGAATTTCACATCAAACCATGTATTTACCGCACAATAACAACATTCTCACAACATCGCATCACAACACCGTATCACAACATCTCATTACATGTATTCACATCACATAACAACACACAAGCTATACGTTACATATCAAAAGCATATAACACGATAACACAACAATCACACACATATACGACGGGAAAAGTCGACAAAACGACACGTTTCCAAAACCACGACTTAAATAAATCATCCACTAATCCCAAAACCATTTTTACCAGAAAGAACATTTCATAAGCTTCCTAACGCTTCGAACGGGGACCAAAACGGACTTACGGATCAAAAGTTATGAATTTTTGAAGTTTCGGAAATTTTTCACTTGTCCAGACTTGCGCGCTGAGCGCCCGACCTGCGCGCTGAGCGCGAATCCTGCTACGAATTCAGCCTTAAAAACACCATTTTTAGACTTCCGGACATCCGTTTTCGATTCCGTAAAAAGCTGCGATCTCAGAATTCAACGTACTACAATATTTTCACTATTAAAAATCATCCAACACATTTTCCATTTTTGACATATTTTAAAACATAATTTTATCATTGAATTCTAAATTCGAACTCGATCGAAACCGCGAGAAAACACGCAAACCCCCATTCCCGATTAAAACCAAACCTATACCAACATTACCAGACATATCTAAACACTTTTACTCGATCACAACATCAATTGCACAAAAACATCAATATATCAAAAACTCAACAGTTACGAATTCGACTCGATTCAATCAAACGATCACTCTAAATTAAAACCCAACATCACACGACTCTACTACGCGATTTATTTCGACTTTCGTCTGTGGAAACATCGATTTCCATTCATTTTTCTCATTTCGACCTAGAATTGGAAACTAGAAAAAATAACCAAAACAATCCAGGAAAACATACACATATACATATACAAGCAAGATATAATCGAAACTTCTCACCCTTACCCGATTATTCGCGCTTGAAACGGATGAATTCTCGATTTTCCACTTTTTCCTCTTCTCCCTTTCTTTCTTCTCCTTTTCCTTCTTTCTCTCTTTTCTTTCTCTTCTTTTTCTTTTCTCTCTTTTTCTCTCAACTTCTATTTATAAAAATATCTAACCCCGAAAAAGCCAAAATACCCCTACACTCAATTATCTCGCAAACGCTCTCAAAACGCGATAAAACAAAATAACGGTGAAAAATAACATTTTGTCAAATAAAAGTCAATAATAAAATAATATAAAACCAAAACCAATTAAATCTACTCTATTAAATAAATCTAACAAAACGGGGGCGTTACAATTACTAATTTAACACCCCAAATCCCATTGCGAATACATAATACATAAATAAAATCAGAGTAACTAAAAATTTATTTTTCCGACAGGAAACAGGGATGTCACACTTAAATGAACAAAATACAATCCCTGCTCATAAATTTGATACATAGCATAAAATAGAGTACCCTCAAAGGGAAACTTTTTCCATATAAAGGAAATGTCAATTATGGAATAAAGCGGAAAGATCCATAATCGACTTGTTTTACAAAATAAATAGTTTGATAACATCCAAATATATATACAAGGTAATACAAAATATATTCCACAATTATACAACATAATCGTTCCCCGACTCCCGTGCTACGTATCAGAGCAGACACCAAGACCTAAGCAAACGAAGATCTAACTCTTCCACTTGCCTCCACGCCTCTAAAGCTGACAATCTGCACTATGCCATAAAAAGTATATTCCAGCAGAAGGGTGAGAAATAACAACTAAACCAAGATTGCATAATAATATGCAGAAACACATAAAATCACATACACAGTTATTCTCACCTCACACATCACATGCCAATAAATATAGGAAGCCACAGAGGTATAACATATTTCTAACAATCCAACCACATAGCATATAACAATTATACCAACATAATTACACATTTGCAATCACATATGTCAAGCAAACATATCCCATTCAATACAATTGCACATATTTCATCTCATCAATCACAATCACATTTCCATGCACAATTAAGTCACGATTTATGCAAATGCACAGAGACCGACACAACGGCTCTATGCACATGCCATGCGGTACCGACTTCCAACATTTCTCAAAACCAGTTCACTCAGGAACTATTGGAACCATCGCTCGTTACTGAGAATCTCAAGTAACACCCCGTCGGGCCTACGATGTTCACCCGTCGCTTTAGGTCTCCACATGAGCACACGACGTTATGGATTGCTTTAGGTCCCCACATGGGCACACAACCCGATCGCTTTAGGTCCCCACCTGGGCACACGATCCGATCGCTTTAAGTCCCCACCTGGGCACACGATCATCTATAACCACCGCTTTAGGTCCTCACATAGGCACACGATGTCATAGCGGAATTCTCTTTGAATCCCTCAACACAAGAATGCAATCATTATGCTTCACATACAAAATGATTCATGACATTCTTATAATGCATACATGTATACAAACATTGTCATGCATTCATCTCTTACAATCACATACAATTCATCATTATGAATTATTTCACCATCTTGATTCATGCATTAGAAATCAATCCAACAATGAAATTTTCATGCCATACGGCCACCAATTAACATACATTGAACTTCACGTAAGCAATTCATTCCCACCCATACATGTAATCATAAACATGCATATAAAACCAATTACAACAACTTGTCACATGCTTCAACATCATCACATTCATGCATTGCAAACAATTCAAACAATGCATTTCAAACCATAAATGCCACCACACAACACACATTGAATTTCACATCAAACCATGTATTTACCGCACAATAACAACATTCTCACAACATCGCATCACAACACCGTATCACAACATCTCATTACATGTATTCACA
The DNA here is from genome assembly GCA_022829125.1 of Lathyrus tuberosus. NCBI lineage: Eukaryota > Viridiplantae > Streptophyta > Magnoliopsida > Fabales > Fabaceae > Lathyrus > Lathyrus tuberosus. The sequence goes on from JALAZF010000043.1 coordinate 7,683,743, forward strand.
TCACATAACAACACACAAGCTATACGTTACATATCAAAAGCATATAACACGATAACACAACAATCACACACATATACGACGGGAAAAGTCGACAAAACGACACGTTTCCAAAACCACGACTTAAATAAATCATCCACTAATCCCAAAACCATTTTTACCAGAAAGAACATTTCATAAGCTTCCTAACGCTTCGAACGGGGACCAAAACGGACTTACGGATCAAAAGTTATGAATTTTTGAAGTTTCGGAAATTTTTCACTTGTCCAGACTTGCGCGCTGAGCGCCCGACCTGCGCGCTGAGCGCGAATCCTGCTACGAATTCAGCCTTAAAAACACCATTTTTAGACTTCCGGACATCCGTTTTCGATTCCGTAAAAAGCTGCGATCTCAGAATTCAACGTACTACAATATTTTCACTATTAAAAATCATCCAACACATTTTCCATTTTTGACATATTTTAAAACATAATTTTATCATTGAATTCTAAATTCGAACTCGATCGAAACCGCGAGAAAACACGCAAACCCCCATTCCCGATTAAAACCAAACCTATACCAACATTACCAGACATATCTAAACACTTTTACTCGATCACAACATCAATTGCACAAAAACATCAATATATCAAAAACTCAACAGTTACGAATTCGACTCGATTCAATCAAACGATCACTCTAAATTAAAACCCAACATCACACGACTCTACTACGCGATTTATTTCGACTTTCGTCTGTGGAAACATCGATTTCCATTCATTTTTCTCATTTCGACCTAGAATTGGAAACTAGAAAAAATAACCAAAACAATCCAGGAAAACATACACATATACATATACAAGCAAGATATAATCGAAACTTCTCACCCTTACCCGATTATTCGCGCTTGAAACGGATGAATTCTCGATTTTCCACTTTTTCCTCTTCTCCCTTTCTTTCTTCTCCTTTTCCTTCTTTCTCTCTTTTCTTTCTCTTCTTTTTCTTTTCTCTCTTTTTCTCTCAACTTCTATTTATAAAAATATCTAACCCCGAAAAAGCCAAAATACCCCTACACTCAATTATCTCGCAAACGCTCTCAAAACGCGATAAAACAAAATAACGGTGAAAAATAACATTTTGTCAAATAAAAGTCAATAATAAAATAATATAAAACCAAAACCAATTAAATATACTCTATTAAATAAATCTAACAAAACGGGGGCGTTACAATTACTAATTTAACACCCCAAATCCCATTGCGAATACATAATACATAAATAAAATCAGAGTAACTAAAAATTTATTTTTCCGACAGGAAACAGGGATGTCACACTTAAATGAACAAAATACAATCCCTGCTCATAAATTTGATACATAGCATAAAATAGAGTACCCTCAAAGGGAAACTTTTTCCATATAAAGGAAATGTCAATTATGGAATAAAGCGGAAAGATCCATAATCGACTTGTTTTACAAAATAAATAGTTTGATAACATCCAAATATATATACAAGGTAATACAAAATATATTCCACAATTATACAACATAATCGTTCCCCGACTCCCGTGCTACGTATCAGAGCAGACACCAAGACCTAAGCAAACGAAGATCTAACTCTTCCACTTGCCTCCACGCCTCTAAAGCTGACAATCTGCACTATGCCATAAAAAGTATATTCCAGCAGAAGGGTGAGAAATAACAACTAAACCAAGATTGCATAATAATATGCAGAAACACATAAAATCACATACACAGTTATTCTCACCTCACACATCACATGCCAATAAATATAGGAAGCCACAGAGGTATAACATATTTCTAACAATCCAACCACATAGCATATAACAATTATACCAACATAATTACACATTTGCAATCACATATGTCAAGCAAACATATCCCATTCAATACAATTGCACATATTTCATCTCATCAATCACAATCACATTTCCATGCACAATTAAGTCACGATTTATGCAAATGCACAGAGACCGACACAACGACTCTATGCACATGCCATGCGGTACCGACTTCCAACATTTCTCAAAACCAGTTCACTCAGGAACTATTGGAACCATCGCTCGTTACTGAGAATCTCAAGTAACACCCCGTCGGGCCTACGATGTTCACCCCGTCGCTTTAGGTCTCCACATGAGCACACGACGTTATGGATTGCTTTAGGTCCCCACATGGGCACACAACCCGATCGCTTTAGGTCCCCACCTGGGCACACGATCCGATCGCTTTAAGTCCCCACCTGGGCACACGATCATCTATAACCACCGCTTTAGGTCCTCACATAGGCACACGATGTCATAGCAGAATTCTCTTTGAATCCCTCAACACAAGAATGCAATCATTATGCTTCACATACAAAATGATTCATGACATTCTTATAATGCATACATGTATACAAACATTGTCATGCATTCATCTCTTACAATCACATACAATTCATCATTATGAATTATTTCACCATCTTGATTCATGCATTAGAAATCAATCCAACAATGAAATTTTCATGCCATACGGCCACCAATTAACATACATTGAACTTCACGTAAGCAATTCATTCCCACCCATACATGTAATCATAAACATGCATATAAAACCAATTACAACAACTTGTCACATGCTTCAACATCATCACATTCATGCATTGCAAACAATTCAAACAATGCATTTCAAACCATAAATGCCACCACACAACACACATTGAATTTCACATCAAACCATGTATTTACCGCACAATAACAACATTCTCACAACATCGCATCACAACACCGTATCACAACATCTCATTACATGTATTCACATCACATAACAACACACAAGCTATACGTTACATATCAAAAGCATATAACACGATAACACAACAATCACACACATATACGACGGGAAAAGTCGACAAAACGACACGTTTCCAAAACCACGACTTAAATAAATCATCCACTAATCCCAAAACCATTTTTACCAGAAAGAACATTTCATAAGCTTCCTAACGCTTCGAACGGGGACCAAAACGGACTTACGGATCAAAAGTTATGAATTTTTGAAGTTTCGGAAATTTTTCACTTGTCCAGACTTGCGCGCTGAGCGCCCGACCTGCGCGCTGAGCGCGAATCCTGCTACGAATTCAGCCTTAAAAACACCATTTTTAGACTTCCGGACATCCGTTTTCGATTCCGTAAAAAGCTGCGATCTCAGAATTCAACGTACTACAATATTTTCACTATTAAAAATCATCCAACACATTTTCCATTTTTGACATATTTTAAAACATAATTTTATCATTGAATTCTAAATTCGAACTCGATCGAAACCGCGAGAAAACACGCAAACCCCCATTCCCGATTAAAACCAAACCTATAACAACATTACCAGACATATCTAAACACTTTTACTCGATCACAACATCAATTGCACAAAAACATCAATATATCAAAAACTCAACAGTTACGAATTCGACTCGATTCAATCAAACGATCACTCTAAATTAAAACCCAACATCACACGACTCTACTACGCGATTTATTTCGACTTTCGTCTGTGGAAACATCGATTTCCATTCATTTTTCTCATTTCGACCTAGAATTGGAAACTAGAAAAAATAACCAAAACAATCCAGGAAAACATACACATATACATATACAAGCAAGATATAATCGAAACTTCTCACCCTTACCCGATTATTCGCGCTTGAAACGGATGAATTCTCGATTTTCCACTTTTTCCTCTTCTCCCTTTCTTTCTTCTCCTTTTCCTTCTTTCTCTCTTTTCTTTCTCTTCTTTTTCTTTTCTCTCTTTTTCTCTCAACTTCTATTTATAAAAATATCTAACCCCGAAAAAGCCAAAATACCCCTACACTCAATTATCTCGCAAACGCTCTCAAAACGCGATAAAACAAAATAACGGTGAAAAATAACATTTTGTCAAATAAAAGTCAATAATAAAATAATATAAAACCAAAACCAATTAAATCTACTCTATTAAATAAATCTAACAAAACGGGGGCGTTACAATTACTAATTTAACACCCCAAATCCCATTGCGAATACATAATACATAAATAAAATCAGAGTAACTAAAAATTTATTTTTCCGACAGGAAACAGGGATGTCACACTTAAATGAACAAAATACAATCCCTGCTCATAAATTTGATACATAGCATAAAATAGAGTACCCTCAAAGGGAAACTTTTTCCATATAAAGGAAATGTCAATTATGGAATAAAGCGGAAAGATCCATAATCGACTTGTTTTACAAAATAAATAGTTTGATAACATCCAAATATATATACAAGGTAATACAAAATATATTCCACAATTATACAACATAATCGTTCCCCGACTCCCGTGCTACGTATCAGAGCAGACACCAAGACCTAAGCAAACGAAGATCTAACTCTTCCACTTGCCTCCACGCCTCTAAAGCTGACAATCTGCACTATGCCATAAAAAGTATATTCCAGCAGAAGGGTGAGAAATAACAACTAAACCAAGATTGCATAATAATATGCAGAAACACATAAAATCACATACACAGTTATTCTCACCTCACACATCACATGCCAATAAATATAGGAAGCCACAGAGGTATAACATATTTCTAACAATCCAACCACATAGCATATAACAATTATACCAACATAATTACACATTTGCAATCACATATGTCAAGCAAACATATCCCATTCAATACAATTGCACATATTTCATCTCATCAATCACAATCACATTTCCATGCACAATTAAGTCACGATTTATGCAAATGCACAGAGACCGACACAACGACTCTATGCACATGCCATGCGGTACCGACTTCCAACATTTCTCAAAACCAGTTCACTCAGGAACTATTGGAACCATCGCTCGTTACTGAGAATCTCAAGTAACACCCCGTCGGGCCTACGATGTTCACCCCGTCGCTTTAGGTCTCCACATGAACACACGACGTTATGGATTGCTTTAGGTCCCCACATGGGCACACAACCCGATCGCTTTAGGTCCCCACCTGGGCACACGATCCGATCGCTTTAAGTCCCCACCTGGGCACACGATCATCTATAACCACCGCTTTAGGTCCTCACATAGGCACACGATGTCATAGCGGAATTCTCTTTGAATCCCTCAACACAAGAATGCAATCATTATGCTTCACATACAAAATGATTCATGACATTCTTATAATGCATACATGTATACAAACATTGTCATGCATTCATCTCTTACAATCACATACAATTCATCATTATGAATTATTTCACCATCTTGATTCATGCATTAGAAATCAATCCAACAATGAAATTTTCATGCCATACGGCCACCAATTAACATACATTGAACTTCACGTAAGCAATTCATTCCCACCCATACATGTAATCATAAACATGCATATAAAACCAATTACAACAACTTGTCACATGCTTCAACATCATCACATTCATGCATTGCAAACAATTCAAACAATGCATTTCAAACCATAAATGCCACCACACAACACACATTGAATTTCACATCAAACCATGTATTTACCGCACAATAACAACATTCTCACAACATCGCATCACAACACCGTATCACAACATCTCATTACATGTATTCACATCACATAACAACACACAAGCTATACGTTACATATCAAAAGCATATAACACGATAACACAACAATCACACACATATACGACGGGAAAAGTCGACAAAACGACACGTTTCCAAAACCACGACTTAAATAAATCATCCACTAATCCCAAAACCATTTTTACCAGAAAGAACATTTCATAAGCTTCCTAACGCTTCGAACGGGGACCAAAACGGACTTACGGATCAAAAGTTATGAATTTTTGAAGTTTCGGAAATTTTTCACTTGTCCAGACCTGCGCGCTGAGCGCCCGACCTGCGCGCTGAGCGCGAATCCTGCTACGAATTCAGCCTTAAAAACACCATTTTTAGACTTCCGGACATCCGTTTTCGATTCCGTAAAAAGCTGCGATCTCAGAATTCAACGTACTACAATATTTTCACTATTAAAAATCATCCAACACATTTTCCATTTTTGACATATTTTAAAACATAATTTTATCATTGAATTCTAAATTCGAACTCGATCGAAACCGCGAGAAAACACGCAAACCCCCATTCCCGATTAAAACCAAACCTATACCAACATTACCAGACATATCTAAACACTTTTACTCGATCACAACATCAATTGCACAAAAACATCAATATATCAAAAACTCAACAGTTACGAATTCGACTCGATTCAATCAAACGATCACTCTAAATTAAAACCCAACATCACACGACTCTACTACGCGATTTATTTCGACTTTCGTCTGTGGAAACATCGATTTCCATTCATTTTTCTCATTTCGACCTAGAATTGGAAACTAGAAAAAATAACCAAAACAATCCAGGAAAACATACACATATACATATACAAGCAAGATATAATCGAAACTTCTCACCCTTACCCGATTATTCGCGCTTGAAACGGATGAATTCTCGATTTTCCACTTTTTCCTCTTCTCCCTTTCTTTCTTCTCCTTTTCCTTCTTTCTCTCTTTTCTTTCTCTTCTTTTTCTTTTCTCTCTTTTTCTCTCAACTTCTATTTATAAAAATATCTAACCCCGAAAAAGCCAAAATACCCCTACACTCAATTATCTCGCAAACGCTCTCAAAACGCGATAAAACAAAATAACGGTGAAAAATAACATTTTGTCAAATAAAAGTCAATAATAAAATAATATAAAACCAAAACCAATTAAATCTACTCTATTAAATAAATCTAACAAAACGAGGGCGTTACAATTACTAATTTAACACCCCAAATCCCATTGCGAATACATAATACATAAATAAAATCAGAGTAACTAAAAATTTATTTTTCCGACAGGAAACAGGGATGTCACACTTAAATGAACAAAATACAATCCCTGCTCATAAATTTGATACATAGCATAAAATAGAGTACCCTCAAAGGGAAACTTTTTCCATATAAAGGAAATGTCAATTATGGAATAAAGCGGAAAGATCCATAATCGACTTGTTTTACAAAATAAATAGTTTGATAACATCCAAATATATATACAAGGTAATACAAAATATATTCCACAATTATACAACATAATCGTTCCCCGACTCCCGTGCTACGTATCAGAGCAGACACCAAGACCTAAGCAAACGAAGATCTAACTCTTCCACTTGCCTCCACGCCTCTAAAGCTGACAATCTGCACTATGCCATAAAAAGTATATTCCAGCAGAAGGGTGAGAAATAACAACTAAACCAAGATTGCATAATAATATGCAGAAACACATAAAATCACATACACAGTTATTCTCACCTCACACATCACATGCCAATAAATATAGGAAGCCACAGAGGTATAACATATTTCTAACAATCCAACCACATAGCATATAACAATTATACCAACATAATTACACATTTGCAATCACATATGTCAAGCAAACATATCCCATTCAATACAATTGCACATATTTCATCTCATCAATCACAATCACATTTCCATGCACAATTAAGTCACGATTTATGCAAATGCACAGAGACCGACACAACGACTCTATGCACATGCCATGCGGTACCGACTTCCAACATTTCTCAAAACCAGTTCACTCAGGAACTATTGGAACCATCGCTCGTTACTGAGAATCTCAAGTAACACCCCGTCGGGCCTACGATGTTCACCCGTCGCTTTAGGTCTCCACATGAGCACACGACGTTATGGATTGCTTTAGGTCCCCACATGGGCACACAACCCGATCGCTTTAGGTCCCCACCTGGGCACACGATCCGATCGCTTTAAGTCCCCACCTGGGCACACGATCATCTATAACCACCGCTTTAGGTCCTCACATAGGCACACGATGTCATAGCGGAATTCTCTTTGAATCCCTCAACACAAGAATGCAATCATTATGCTTCACATACAAAATGATTCATGACATTCTTATAATGCATACATGTATACAAACATTGTCATGCATTCATCTCTTACAATCACATACAATTCATCATTATGAATTATTTCACCATCTTGATTCATGCATTAGAAATCAATCCAACAATGAAATTTTCATGCCATACGGCCACCAATTAACATACATTGAACTTCACGTAAGCAATTCATTCCCACCCATACATGTAATCATAAACATGCATATAAAACCAATTACAACAACTTGTCACATGCTTCAACATCATCACATTCATGCATTGCAAACAATTCAAACAATGCATTTCAAACCATAAATGCCACCACACAACACACATTGAATTTCACATCAAACCATGTATTTACCGCACAATAACAACATTCTCACAACATCGCATCACAACACCGTATCACAACATCTCATTACATGTATTCACATCACATAACAACACACAAGCTATACGTTACATATCAAAAGCATATAACACGATAACACAACAATCACACACATATACGACGGGAAAAGTCGACAAAACGACACGTTTCCAAAACCACGACTTAAATAAATCATCCACTAATCCCAAAACCATTTTTACCAGAAAGAACATTTCATAAGCTTCCTAACGCTTCGAACGGGGACCAAAACGGACTTACGGATCAAAAGTTATGAATTTTTGAAGTTTCGGAAATTTTTCACTTGTCCAGACCTGCGCGCTGAGCGCCCGACCTGCGCGCTGAGCGCGAATCCTGCTACGAATTCAGCCTTAAAAACACCATTTTTAGACTTCCGGACATCCGTTTTCGATTCCGTAAAAAGCTGCGATCTCAGAATTCAACGTACTACAATATTTTCACTATTAAAAAACATCCAACACATTTTCCATTTTTGACATATTTTAAAACATAATTTTATCATTGAATTCTAAATTCGAACTCGATCGAAACCGCGAGAAAACACGCAAACCCCCATTCCCGATTAAAACCAAACCTATACCAACATTACCAGACATATCTAAACACTTTTACTCGATCACAACATCAATTGCACAAAAACATCAATATATCAAAAACTCAACAGTTACGAATTCGACTCGATTCAATCAAACGATCACTCTAAATTAAAACCCAACATCACACGACTCTACTACGCGATTTATTTCGACTTTCGTTTGTGGAAACATCGATTTCCATTCATTTTTCTCATTTCGACCTAGAATTGGAAACTAGAAAAAATAACCAAAACAATCCAGGAAAACATACACATATACATATACAAGCAAGATATAATCGAAACTGCTCACCCTTACCCGATTATTCGCGCTTGAAACGGATGAATTCTCGATTTTCCACTTTTTCCTCTTCTCCCTTTCTTTCTTCTCCTTTTCCTTCTTTCTCTCTTTTCTTTCTCTTCTTTTTCTTTTCTCTCTTTTTCTCTCAACTTCTATTTATAAAAATATCTAACCCCGAAAAAGCCAAAATACCCCTACACTCAATTATCTCGCAAACGCTCTCAAAACGCGATAAAACAAAATAACGGTGAAAAATAACATTTTGTCAAATAAAAGTCAATAATAAAATAATATAAAACCAAAACCAATTAAATCTACTCTATTAAATAAATCTAACAAAACGGGGGCGTTACAATTACTAATTTAACACCCCAAATCCCATTGCGAATACATAATACATAAATAAAATCAGAGTAACTAAAAATTTATTTTTCCGACAGGAAACAGGGATGTCACACTTAAATGAACAAAATACAATCCCTGCTCATAAATTTGATACATAGCATAAAATAGAGTACCCTCAAAGGGAAACTTTTTCCATATAAAGGAAATGTCAATTATGGAATAAAGCGGAAAGATCCATAATCGACTTGTTTTACAAAATAAATAGTTTGATAACATCCAAATATATATACAAGGTAATACAAAATATATTCCACAATTATACAACATAATCGTTCCCCGACTCCCGTGCTACGTATCAGAGCAGACACCAAGACCTAAGCAAACGAAGATCTAACTCTTCCACTTGCCTCCACGCCTCTAAAGCTGACAATCTGCACTATGCCATAAAAAGTATATTCCAGCAGAAGGGTGAGAAATAACAACTAAACCAAGATTGCATAATAATATGCAGAAACACATAAAATCACATACACAGTTATTCTCACCTCACACATCACATGCCAATAAATATAGGAAGCCACAGAGGTATAACATATTTCTAACAATCCAACCACATAGCATATAACAATTATACCAACATAATTACACATTTGCAATCACATATGTCAAGCAAACATATCCCATTCAATACAATTGCACATATTTCATCTCATCAATCACAATCACATTTCCATGCACAATTAAGTCACGATTTATGCAAATGCACAGAGACCGACACAACGACTCTATGCACATGCCATGCGGTACCGACTTCCAACATTTCTCAAAACCAGTTCACTCAGGAACTATTGGAACCATCGCTCGTTACTGAGAATCTCAAGTAACACCCCGTCGGGCCTACGATGTTCACCCGTCGCTTTAGGTCTCCACATGAACACACGACGTTATGGATTGCTTTAGGTCCCCACATGGGCACACAACCCGATCGCTTTAGGTCCCCACCTGGGCACACGATCCGATCGCTTTAAGTCCCCACCTGGGCACACGATCATCTATAACCACCGCTTTAGGTCCTCACATAGGCACACGATGTCATAGCGGAATTCTCTTTGAATCCCTCAACACAAGAATGCAATCATTATGCTTCACATACAAAATGATTCATGACATTCTTATAATGCATACATGTATACAAACATTGTCATGCATTCATCTCTTACAATCACATACAATTCATCATTATGAATTATTTCACCATCTTGATTCATGCATTAGAAATCAATCCAACAATGAAATTTTCATGCCATACGGCCACCAATTAACATACATTGAACTTCACGTAAGCAATTCATTCCCACCCATACATGTAATCATAAACATGCATATAAAACCAATTACAACAACTTGTCACATGCTTCAACATCATCACATTCATGCATTGCAAACAATTCAAACAATGCATTTCAAACCATAAATGCCACCACACAACACACATTGAATTTCACATCAAACCATGTATTTACCGCACAATAACAACATTCTCACAACATCGCATCACAACACCGTATCACAACATCTCATTACATGTATTCACATCACATAACAACACACAAGCTATACGTTACATATCAAAAGCATATAACACGATAACACAACAATCACACACATATACGACGGGAAAAGTCGACAAAACGACACGTTTCCAAAACCACGACTTAAATAAATCATCCACTAATCCCAAAACCATTTTTACCAGAAAGAACATTTCATAAGCTTCCTAACGCTTCGAACGGGGACCAAAACGGACTTACGGATCAAAAGTTATGAATTTTTGAAGTTTCGGAAATTTTTCACTTGTCCAGACCTGCGCGCTGAGCGCCCGACCTGCGCGCTGAGCGCGAATCCTGCTACGAATTCAGCCTTAAAAACACCATTTTTAGACTTCCGGACATCCGTTTTCGATTCCGTAAAAAGCTGCGATCTCAGAATTCAACGTACTACAATATTTTCACTATTAAAAATCATCCAACACATTTTCCATTTTTGACATATTTTAAAACATAATTTTATCATTGAATTCTAAATTCGAACTCGATCGAAACCGCGAGAAAACACGCAAACCCCCATTCCCGATTAAAACCAAACCTATACCAACATTACCAGACATATCTAAACACTTTTACTCGATCACAACATCAATTGCACAAAAACATCAATATATCAAAAACTCAACAGTTACGAATTCGACTCGATTCAATCAAACGATCACTCTAAATTAAAACCCAACATCACACGACTCTACTACGCGATTTATTTCGACTTTCGTCTGTGGAAACATCGATTTCCATTCATTTTTCTCATTTCGACCTAGAATTGGAAACTAGAAAAAATAACCAAAACAATCCAGGAAAACATACACATATACATATACAAGCAAGATATAATCGAAACTTCTCACCCTTACCCGATTATTCGCGCTTGAAACGGATGAATTCTCGATTTTCCACTTTTTCCTCTTCTCCCTTTCTTTCTTCTCCTTTTCCTTCTTTCTCTCTTTTCTTTCTCTTCTTTTTCTTTTCTCTCTTTTTCTCTCAACTTCTATTTATAAAAATATCTAACCCCGAAAAAGCCAAAATACCCCTACACTCAATTATCTCGCAAACGCTCTCAAAACGCGATAAAACAAAATAACGGTGAAAAATAACATTTTGTCAAATAAAAGTCAATAATAAAATAATATAAAACCAAAACCAATTAAATCTACTCTATTAAATAAATCTAACAAAACGAGGGCGTTACAATTACTAATTTAACACCCCAAATCCCATTGCGAATACATAATACATAAATAAAATCAGAGTAACTAAAAATTTATTTTTCCGACAGGAAACAGGGATGTCACACTTAAATGAACAAAATACAATCCCTGCTCATAAATTTGATACATAGCATAAAATAGAGTACCCTCAAAGGGAAACTTTTTCCATATAAAGGAAATGTCAATTATGGAATAAAGCGGAAAGATCCATAATCGACTTGTTTTACAAAATAAATAGTTTGATAACATCCAAATATATATACAAGGTAATACAAAATATATTCCACAATTATACAACATAATCGTTCCCCGACTCCCGTGCTACGTATCAGAGCAGACACCAAGACCTAAGCAAACGAAGATCTAACTCTTCCACTTGCCTCCACGCCTCTAAAGCTGACAATCTGCACTATGCCATAAAAAGTATATTCCAGCAGAAGGGTGAGAAATAACAACTAAACCAAGATTGCATAATAATATGCAGAAACACATAAAATCACATACACAGTTATTCTCACCTCACACATCACATGCCAATAAATATAGGAAGCCACAGAGGTATAACATATTTCTAACAATCCAACCACATAGCATATAACAATTATACCAACATAATTACACATTTGCAATCACATATGTCAAGCAAACATATCCCATTCAATACAATTGCACATATTTCATCTCATCAATCACAATCACATTTCCATGCACAATTAAGTCACGATTTATGCAAATGCACAGAGACCGACACAACGACTCTATGCACATGCCATGCGGTACCGACTTCCAACATTTCTCAAAACCAGTTCACTCAGGAACTATTGGAACCATCGCTCGTTACTGAGAATCTCAAGTAACACCCCGTCGGGCCTACGATGTTCACCCGTCGCTTTAGGTCTCCACATGAGCACACGACGTTATGGATTGCTTTAGGTCCCCACATGGGCACACAACCCGATCGCTTTAGGTCCCCACCTGGGCACACGATCCGATCGCTTTAAGTCCCCACCTGGGCACACGATCATCTATAACCACCGCTTTAGGTCCTCACATAGGCACACGATGTCATAGCGGAATTCTCTTTGAATCCCTCAACACAAGAATGCAATCATTATGCTTCACATACAAAATGATTCATGACATTCTTATAATGCATACATGTATACAAACATTGTCATGCATTCATCTCTTACAATCACATACAATTCATCATTATGAATTATTTCACCATCTTGATTCATGCATTAGAAATCAATCCAACAATGAAATTTTCATGCCATACGGCCACCAATTAACATACATTGAACTTCACGTAAGCAATTCATTCCCACCCATACATGTAATCATAAACATGCATATAAAACCAATTACAACAACTTGTCACATGCTTCAACATCATCACATTCATGCATTGCAAACAATTCAAACAATGCATTTCAAACCATAAATGCCACCACACAACACACATTGAATTTCACATCAAACCATGTATTTACCGCACAATAACAACATTCTCACAACATCGCATCACAACACCGTATCACAACATCTCATTACATGTATTCACATCACATAACAACACACAAGCTATACGTTACATATCAAAAGCATATAACACGATAACACAACAATCACACACATATACGACGGGAAAAGTCGACAAAACGACACGTTTCCAAAACCACGACTTAAATAAATCATCCACTAATCCCAAAACCATTTTTACCAGAAAGAACATTTCATAAGCTTCCTAACGCTTCGAACGGGGACCAAAACGGACTTACGGATCAAAAGTTATGAATTTTTGAAGTTTCGGAAATTTTTCACTTGTCCAGACCTGCGCGCTGAGCGCCCGACCTGCGCGCTGAGCGCGAATCCTGCTACGAATTCAGCCTTAAAAACACCATTTTTAGACTTCCGGACATCCGTTTTCGATTCCGTAAAAAGCTGCGATCTCAGAATTCAACGTACTACAATATTTTCACTATTAAAAAACATCCAACACATTTTCCATTTTTGACATATTTTAAAACATAATTTTATCATTGAATTCTAAATTCGAACTCGATCGAAACCGCGAGAAAACACGCAAACCCCCATTCCCGATTAAAACCAAACCTATACCAACATTACCAGACATATCTAAACACTTTTACTCGATCACAACATCAATTGCACAAAAACATCAATATATCAAAAACTCAACAGTTACGAATTCGACTCGATTCAATCAAACGATCACTCTAAATTAAAACCCAACATCACACGACTCTACTACGCGATTTATTTCGACTTTCGTTTGTGGAAACATCGATTTCCATTCATTTTTCTCATTTCGACCTAGAATTGGAAACTAGAAAAAATAACCAAAACAATCCAGGAAAACATACACATATACATATACAAGCAAGATATAATCGAAACTTCTCACCCTTACCCGATTATTCGCGCTTGAAACGGATGAATTCTCGATTTTCCACTTTTTCCTCTTCTCCCTTTCTTTCTTCTCCTTTTCCTTCTTTCTCTCTTTTCTTTCTCTTCTTTTTCTTTTCTCTCTTTTTCTCTCAACTTCTATTTATAAAAATATCTAACCCCGAAAAAGCCAAAATACCCCTACACTCAATTATCTCGCAAACGCTCTCAAAACGCGATAAAACAAAATAACGGTGAAAAATAACATTTTGTCAAATAAAAGTCAATAATAAAATAATATAAAACCAAAACCAATTAAATCTACTCTATTAAATAAATCTAACAAAACGGGGGCGTTACAATTACTAATTTAACACCCCAAATCCCATTGCGAATACATAATACATAAATAAAATCAGAGTAACTAAAAATTTATTTTTCCGACAGGAAACAGGGATGTCACACTTAAATGAACAAAATACAATCCCTGCTCATAAATTTGATACATAGCATAAAATAGAGTACCCTCAAAGGGAAACTTTTTCCATATAAAGGAAATGTCAATTATGGAATAAAGCGGAAAGATCCATAATCGACTTGTTTTACAAAATAAATAGTTTGATAACATCCAAATATATATACAAGGTAATACAAAATATATTCCACAATTATACAACATAATCGTTCCCCGACTCCCGTGCTACGTATCAGAGCAGACACCAAGACCTAAGCAAACGAAGATCTAACTCTTCCACTTGCCTCCACGCCTCTAAAGCTGACAATCTGCACTATGCCATAAAAAGTATATTCCAGCAGAAGGGTGAGAAATAACAACTAAACCAAGATTGCATAATAATATGCAGAAACACATAAAATCACATACACAGTTATTCTCACCTCACACATCACATGCCAATAAATATAGGAAGCCACAGAGGTATAACATATTTCTAACAATCCAACCACATAGCATATAACAATTATACCAACATAATTACACATTTGCAATCACATATGTCAAGCAAACATATCCCATTCAATACAATTGCACATATTTCATCTCATCAATCACAATCACATTTCCATGCACAATTAAGTCACGATTTATGCAAATGCACAGAGACCGACACAACGACTCTATGCACATGCCATGCGGTACCGACTTCCAACATTTCTCAAAACCAGTTCACTCAGGAACTATTGGAACCATCGCTCGTTACTGAGAATCTCAAGTAACACCCCGTCGGGCCTACGATGTTCACCCCGTCGCTTTAGGTCTCCACATGAGCACACGACGTTATGGATTGCTTTAGGTCCCCACATGGGCACACAACCCGATCGCTTTAGGTCCCCACCTGGGCACACGATCCGATCGCTTTAAGTCCCCACCTGGGCACACGATCATCTATAACCACCGCTTTAGGTCCTCACATAGGCACACGATGTCATAGCGGAATTCTCTTTGAATCCCTCAACACAAGAATGCAATCATTATGCTTCACATACAAAATGATTCATGACATTCTTATAATGCATACATGTATACAAACATTGTCATGCATTCATCTCTTACAATCACATACAATTCATCATTATGAATTATTTCACCATCTTGATTCATGCATTAGAAATCAATCCAACAATGAAATTTTCATGCCATACGGCCACCAATTAACATACATTGAACTTCACGTAAGCAATTCATTCCCACCCATACATGTAATCATAAACATGCATATAAAACCAATTACAACAACTTGTCACATGCTTCAACATCATCACATTCATGCATTGCAAACAATTCAAACAATGCATTTCAAACCATAAATGCCACCACACAACACACATTGAATTTCACATCAAACCATGTATTTACCGCACAATAACAACATTCTCACAACATCGCATCACAACACCGTATCACAACATCTCATTACATGTATTCACATCACATAACAACACACAAGCTATACGTTACATATCAAAAGCATATAACACGATAACACAACAATCACACACATATACGACGGGAAAAGTCGACAAAACGACACGTTTCCAAAACCACGACTTAAATAAATCATCCACTAATCCCAAAACCATTTTTACCAGAAAGAACATTTCATAAGCTTCCTAACGCTTCGAACGGGGACCAAAACGGACTTACGGATCAAAAGTTATGAATTTTTGAAGTTTCGGAAATTTTTCACTTGTCCAGACCTGGGCGCTGAGCGCCCGACCTGCGCGCTGAGCGCGAATCCTGCTACGAATTCAGCCTTAAAAACACAATTTTTAAACTTCCGGACATCCGTTTTCGATTCCGTAAAAAGCTGCGATCTCAGAATTCAACGTACTACAATATTTTCACTATTAAAAATCATCCAACACATTTTCCATTTTTGACATATTTTAAAACATAATTTTATCATTGAATTCTAAATTCGAACTCGATCGAAACCGCGAGAAAACACGCAAACCCCCATTCCCGATTAAAACCAAACCTATACCAACATTACCAGACATATCCAAACACTTTTACTCGATCACAACATCAATTGCACAAAAACTTCAATATATCAAAAACTCAACAGTTACGAATTCGACTCGATTCAATCAAACGATCACTCTAAATCAAAACCCAACATCACACGACTCTACTACGCGATTTATTTCGACTTTCGTCCGTGGAAACATCGATTTCCATTCATTTTTCTCATTTCGACCTAGAATTGGAAACTAGAAAAAATAACCAAAACAATCCAGGAAAACATACACATATACATATACAAGCAAGATATAATCGAAACTTCTCACCCTTACCCGATTATTTGCGCTTGAAACGGATGAATTCTCGATTTTCCTCTTTTTCCTCTTCTCCCTTTCTTTCTTCTCCTTTTCCTTCTTTCTCTCTTTTCTTTCTCTTCTTTTTCTTTTCTCTCTTTTTCTCTCAACTTCTATTTATAAAAATATCTAACCCCGAAAAAGACCAAAATACCCCTACACTCAATTATCTCGCAAACGCTCTCAAAACGCGATAAAACAAAATAACGGTGAAAAATAACGTTTTGTCAAATAAAAGTCAATAATAAAATAATATAACACCAAAACCAATTAAATCTACTCTATTAAATAAATCTAACAAAACTGGGGCGTTACAATTACTAATTTAACACCCCAAATCCCATCGCGAATACATAATACATAAATAAAATCAGAGTAACTAAAAATTTATTTTTCCGACAGGAAACAGGGATGTCACACTTAAATGAACAAAATACAATCCCTGCTCATAAATTTGATACATAGCATAAAATAGAGTACCCTCAAAGGGAAACTTTTTCCATATAAAGGAAATGTCAATTATGGAATAAAGCGGAAAGATCCATAACCGACTTGTTCTACAAAAGAAATAATTTGATAACATCCAAATACATATACAAGGTAATACAAAATATATTCCACAATTATACAACATAATCGTTCCCCGACTCCCGTGCTACGTATCAGAGCAGACACCAAGACCTAAGCAAACGAAGATCTAACTCTTCTACTTGCCTCCACGCCTCTAAAGCTGACAATCTGCACTATGCCATAAAAAGCATATTCCAGCAGAAGGGTGAGAAATAACAACTAAACCAAGATTGCATAATAATATGCAGAAACACATAAAATCACATAGACAGTTATTCTCACCTCACACATCACATGCCAATAAATATAGCAAGCCACAGAGGTATAACATATTTCTAACAATCCAACCACATAGCATATAACAATTATACCAACATAATTACACATTTGCAATCACATATGTCAAGCAAACATATCCCATTCAATACAATTGCACATATTTCATCTCATCAATCACAATCACATTTCCATGCACAATTAAGTCACGATTTATGCAAATGCACAGAGACCGACACAACGACTCTATGCACATGCCATGCGGTACCGACTTCCAACATTTCTCAAAACCAGTTCACTCAGGAACTATTGGAACCATCGCTCGTTACTGAGAATCTCAAGTAACACCCCGTCGGGCCTACGATGTTCACCCGTCGCTTTAGGTCTCCACATGAGCACACGACGTTATGGATTGCTTTAGGTACCCACATGGGCACACAACCCGATCGCTTTAGGTCCCCACCTGGGCACACGATCTGATCGCTTTAAGTCCCCACCTGGGCACGCGATCATCTATAACCACCGCTTTAGGTCCTCACATAGGCACACGATGTCATAGCGGAATTCTCTTTGAATCCCTCAACACAAGAATGCAATCATTATGCTTCACATACAAAATGATTCATGACATTCTTATAATGCATACATGTATACAAACATTGTCATGCATTCATCTCTTACAATCACATACAATTCATCATTATGAATTATTTCACCATCTTGATTCATGCATTAGAAATCAATCCAACAATGAAATTTTCATGCCATACGGCCACCAATTAACATACATTGAACTTCACGTAAGCAATTCATTCCCACCCATACATGTAATCATAAACATGCATATAAAACCAATTACAACAACTTGTCACATGCTTCAACATCATCACATTCATGCATTGCAAACAATTCAAACAATGCATTTCAAACCATAAATGCCACCACACAACACACATTGAATTTCACATCAAACCATGTATTTACCGCACAATAACAACATTCTCACAACATCGCATCACAACACCGTATCACAACATCTCATTACATGTATTCACATCACATAACAACACACAAGCTATACGTTACATATCAAAAGCATATAACACGATAACACAACAATCACACACATATACGACGGGAAAAGTCGACAAAACGACACGTTTCCAAAACCACGACTTAAATAAATCATCCACTAATCCCAAAACCATTTTTACCAGAAAGAACATTTCATAAGCTTCCTAACGCTTCGAACGGGGACCAAAACGGACTTACGGATCAAAAGTTATGAATTTTTGAAGTTTCGGAAATTTTTCACTTGTCCAGACCTGCGCGCTGAGCGCCCGACCTGCACGCTGAGCGCGAATCCTGCTACGAATTCAGCCTTAAAAACACCATTTTTAGACTTCCGGACATCCGTTTTCGATTCCGTAAAAAGCTGCGATCTCAGAATTCAACGTACTACAATATTTTCACTATTAAAAATCATCCAACACATTTTCCATTTTTGACATATTTTAAAACATAATTTTATCATTGAATTCTAAATTCGAACTCGATCGAAACCGCGAGAAAACACGCAAACCCCCATTCCCGATTAAAACCAAACCTATACCAACATAACCAGACATATCCAAACACTTTTACTCGATCACAACATCAATTGCACAAAAACTTCAATATATCAAAAACTCAACAGTTACGAATTCGACTCGATTCAATCAAACGATCACTCTAAATCAAAACCCAACATCACACGACTCTACTACGCGATTTATTTCGACTTTCGTCTGTGGAAACATCGATTTCCATTCATTTTTCTCATTTCGACCTAGAATTGGAAACTAGAAAAAATAACCAAAACAATCCAGGAAAACATACACATATACATATACAAGCAAGATATAATCGAAACTTCTCACCCTTACCCGATTATTCGCGCTTGAAACGGATGAATTCTCGATTTTCCTCTTTTTCCTCTTCTCCCTTTCTTTCTTCTCCTTTTCCTTCTTTCTCTCTTTTCTTTCTCTTCTTTTTCTTTTCTCTCTTTTTCTCTCAACTTCTATTTATAAAAATATCTAACCCCGAAAAAGACCAAAATACCCCTACACTCAATTATCTCGCAAACGCTCTCAAAACGCGATAAAACAAAATAACGGTGAAAAATAACATTTTGTCAAATAAAAGTCAATAATAAAATAATATAAAACCAAAACCAATTAAATCTACTCTATTAAATAAATCTAACAAAACTGGGGCGTTACAATTACTAATTTAACACCCCAAATCCCATCGCGAATACATAATACATAAATAAAATCAGAGTAACTAAAAATTTATTTTTCCGACAGGAAACAGGGATGTCACACTTAAATGAACAAAATACAATCCCTGCTCATAAATTTGATACATAGCATAAAATAGAGTACCCTCAAAGGGAAACTTTTTCCATATAAAGGAAATGTCAATTATGGAATAAAGCGGAAAGATCCATAACCGACTTGTTTTACAAAAGAAATAGTTTGATAACATCCAAATATATATACAAGGTAATACAAAATATATTCCACAATTATACAACATAATCGTTCCCCGACTCCCGTGCTACGTATCAGAGCAAACACCAAGACCTAAGCAAACAAAGATCTAACTCTTCTACTTGCCTCCACGCCTCTAAAGCTGACAATCTGCACTATGCCATAAAAAGCATATTCCAGCAGAAGGGTGAGAAATAACAACTAAACCAAGATTGCATAATAATATGCAGAAACACATAAAATCACATACACAGTTATTCTCACCTCACACATCACATGCCAATAAATATAGCAAGCCACAGAGGTATAACATATTTCTAACAATCCAACCACATAGCATATAACAATTATACCAACATAATTACACATTTGCAATCACATATGTCAAGCAAACATATCCCATTCAATACAATTGCACATATTTCATCTCATCAATCACAATCACATTTCCATGCACAATTAAGTCACGATTTATGCAAATGCACAGAGACCGACACAACGACTCTATGCACATGCCATGCGGTATCGACTTCCAACATTTCTCAAAACCAGTTCACTCAGGAACTATTGGAACCATCGCTCGTTACTGAGAATCTCAAGTAACACCCCGTCGGGCCTACGATGTTCACCCGTCGCTTTAGGTCTCCACATGAGCACACGACGTTATGGATTGCTTTAGGTACCCACATGGGCACACAACCCAATCGCTTTAGGTCCCCACTTGGGCACACGATCTGATCGCTTTAAGTCCCCACCTGGGCACGCGATCATCTATAACCACCGCTTTAGGTCCTCACATAGGCACACGATGTCATAGCGGAATTCTCTTTGAATCCCTCAACACAAGAATGCAATCATTATGCTTCACATACAAAATGATTCATGACATTCTTATAATGCATACATGTATACAAACATTGTCATGCATTCATCTCTTACAATCACATACAATTCATCATTATGAATTATTTCACCATCTTGATTCATGCATTAGAAATCAATCCAACAATGAAATTTTCATGCCATACGGCCACCAATTAACATACATTGAACTTCACGTAAGCAATTCATTCCCACCCATACATGTAATCATAAACATGCATATAAAACCAATTACAACAACTTGTCACATGCTTCAACATCATCACATTCATGCATTGCAAACAATTCAAACAATGCATTTCAAACCATAAATGCCACCACACAACACACATTGAATTTCACATCAAACCATGTATTTACCGCACAATAACAACATTCTCACAACATCGCATCACAACACCGTATCACAACATCTCATTACATGTATTCACATCACATAACAACACACAAGCTATACGTTACATATCAAAAGCATATAACACGATAACACAACAATCACACACATATACGACGGGAAAAGTCGACAAAACGACACGTTTCCAAAACCACGACTTAAATAAATCATCCACTAATCCCAAAACCATTTTTACCAGAAAGAACATTTCATAAGCTTCCTAACGCTTCGAACGGGGACCAAAACGGACTTACGGATCAAAAGTTATGAATTTTTGAAGTTTCGGAAATTTTTCACTTGTCCAGACCTGCGCGCTGAGCGCCCGACCTGCACGCTGAGCGCGAATCCTGCTACGAATTCAGCCTTAAAAACACAATTTTTAGACTTCCGGACATCCGTTTTCGATTCCGTAAAAAGCTGCGTTCTCAGAATTCAACGTACTACAATATTTTCACTATTAAAAACCATCCAACACATTTTCCATTTTTGACATATTTTAAAACATAATTTTATCATTGAATTCTAAATTCGAACTCGATCGAAACCGCGAGAAAACACGCAAACCCCCATTCCCGATTAAAACCAAACCTATACCAACATTACCAGACATATCCAAACACTTTTACTCGATCACAACATCAATTGCACAAAAACATCAATATATCAAAAACTCAACGGTTACGAATTCGACTCGATTCAATCAAACGATCACTCTAAATCAAAACCCAACATCACACGACTCTACTACGCGATTTATTTCGACTTTCGTCCGTGGAAACATCGATTTCCATTCATTTTTCTCATTTCGACCTAGAATTGGAAACTAGAAAAAATAACCAAAACAATCCAGGAAAACATACACATATACATATACAAGCAAGATATAATCGAAACTTCTCACCCTTACCCGATTATTCGCGCTTGAAACGGATGAATTCTCGATTTTCCTCTTTTTCCTCTTCTCCCTTTCTTTCTTCTCCTTTTCCTTCTTTCTCTCTTTTCTTTCTCTTCTTTTTCTTTTCTCTCTTTTTCTCTCAACTTCTATTTATAAAAATATCTAACCCCGAAAAAGACCAAAATACCCCTACACTCAATTATCTCGCAAACGCTCTCAAAACGCGATAAAACAAAATAACGGTGAAAAATAACATTTTGTCAAATAAAAGTCAATAATAAAATAATATAAAACCAAAACCAATTAAATCTACTCTATTAAATAAATCTAACAAAACTGGGGCGTTACAATTACTAATTTAACACCCCAAATCCCATCGCGAATACATAATACATAAATAAAATCAGAGTAACTAAAAATTTATTTTTCCGACAGGAAACATGGATGTCACACTTAAATGAACAAAATACAATCCCTGCTCATAAATTTGATACATAGCATAAAATAGAGTACCCTCAAAGGGAAACTTTTTCCATATAAAGGAAATGTCAATTATGGAATAAAGCGGAAAGATCCATAACCGACTTGTTTTACAAAAGAAATAGTTTGATAACATCCAAATATATATACAAGGTAATACAAAATATATTCCACAATTATACAACATAATCGTTCCCCGACTCCCGTGCTACGTATCAGAGCAGACACCAAGACCTAAGCAAACGAAGATCTAACTCTTCCACTTGCCTCCACGCCTCTAAAGCTGACAATCTGCACTATGCCATAAAAAGTATATTCCAGCAGAAGGGTGAGAAATAACAACTAAACCAAGATTGCATAATAATATGCAGAAACACATAAAATCACATACACAGTTATTCTCACCTCACACATCACATGCCAATAAATATAGCAAGCCACAGAGGTATAACATATTTCTAACAATCCAACCACATAGCATATAACAATTATACCAACATAATTACACATTTGCAATCACATATGTCAAGCAAACATATCCCATTCAATACAATTGCACATATTTCATCTCATCAATCACAATCACATTTCCATGCACAATTAAGTCACGATTTATGCAAATGCACAGAGACCGACACAACGACTCTATGCACATGCCATGCGGTACCGACTTCCAACATTTCTCAAAACCAGTTCACTCAGGAACTATTGGAACCATCGCTCGTTACTGAGAATCTCAAGTAACACCCCGTCGGGCCTACGATGTTCACCCGTCGCTTTAGGTCTCCACATGAGCACACGACGTTATGGATTGCTTTAGGTCCCCACATGGGCACACAACCCGATCGCTTTAGGTCCCCACCTGGGCACACGATCCGATCGCTTTAAGTCCCCACCTGGGCACACGATCATCTATAACCACCGCTTTAGGTCCTCACATAGGCACACGATGTCATAGCGGAATTCTCTTTGAATCCCTCAACACAAGAATGCAATCATTATGCTTCACATACAAAATGATTCATGACATTCTTATAATGCATACATGTATACAAACATTGTCATGCATTCATCTCTTACAATCACATACAATTCATCATTATGAATGATTTCACCATCTTGATTCATGCATTAGAAATCAATCCAACAATGAAATTTTCATGCCATACGGCCACCAATTAACATACATTGAACTTCACGTAAGCAATTCATTCCCACCCATACATGTAATCATAAACATGCATATAAAACCAATTACAACAACTTGTCACATGCTTCAACATCATCACATTCATGCATTGCAAACAATTCAAACAATGCATTTCAAACCATAAATGCCACCACACAACACACATTGAATTTCACATCAAACCATGTATTTACCGCACAATAACAACATTCTCACAACATCGCATCACAACACCGTATCACAACATCTCATTACATGTATTCACATCACATAACAACACACAAGCTATACGTTACATATCAAAAGCATATAACACGATAACACAACAATCACACACATATACGACGGGAAAAGTCGACAAAACGACACGTTTCCAAAACCATGACTTAAATAAATCATCCACTAATCCCAAAACCATTTTTACCAGAAAGAACATTTCATAAGCTTCCTAACGCTTCGAACGGGGACCAAAACGGACTTACGGATCAAAAATTATGAATTTTTGAAGTTTCAGAAATTTTTCACTTGTCCAGACCTGCGCGCTGAGCGCCCGACCTGCGCGCTGAGCGCGAATTCTGCTACGAATTCAGCCTTAAAAACACCATTTTTAGACTTCCGGACATCCGTTTTCGATTCCGTAAAAAGCTGCGATCTCAGAATTCAACGTACTACAATATTTTCACTATTAAAAATCATCCAACACATTTTCCATTTTTGACATATTTTAAAACATAATTTTATCATTGAATTCTAAATTCGAACTCGATCGAAACCGCGAGAAAACACGCAAACCCCCATTCCCGATTAAAACCAAACCTATACCAACATTACCAGACATATCCAAACACTTTTACTCGATCACAACATCAATTGCACAAAAACATCAATATATCAAAAACTCAACAGTTACGAATTCGACTCGATTCAATCAAACGATCACTCTAAATCAAAACCCAACATCACACGACTCTACTACGCGATTTATTTCGACTTTCGTCTGTGGAAACATCGATTTCCATTCATTTTTCTCATTTCGACCTAGAATTGGAAACTAGAAAAAATAACCAAAACAATCCAGGAAAACATACACATATACATATACAAGCAAGATATAATCGAAACTTCTCACCCTTACCCGATTATTTGCGCTTGAAACGGATGAATTCTCGATTTTCCTCTTTTTCCTCTTCTCCGTTTCTTTCTTCTCCTTTTCCTTCTTTCTCTCTTTTCTTTCTCTTCTTTTTCTTTTCTCTCTTTTTCTCTCAACTTCTATTTATAAAAATATCTAACCCCGAAAAAGCCAAAATACCCCTACACTCAATTATCTCGCAAACGCTCTCAAAACGCGATAAAACAAAATAACGGTGAAAAATAACATTTTGTCAAATAAAAGTCAATAATAAAATAATATAAAACCAAAACCAATTAAATCTACTCTATTAAATAAATCTAACAAAACTGGGGCGTTACAATTACTAATTTAACACCCCAAATCCCATCGCGAATACATAATACATAAATAAAATCAGAGTAACTAAAAATTTATTTTTCCGACAGGAAACAGGGATGTCACACTTAAATGAACAAAATACAATCCCTGCTCATAAATTTGATACATAGCATAAAATAGAGTACCCTCAAAGGGAAACTTTTTCCATATAAAGGAAATGTCAATTATGGAATAAAGCGGAAAGATCCATAATCGACTTGTTTTACAAAATAAATAGTTTGATAATATCCAAATATATATACAAGGTAATACAAAATATATTCCACAATTATACAACATAATCGTTCCCCGACTCCCGTGCTACGTGTCAGAGCAGACACCAAGACCTAAGCAAACGAAGATCTAACTCTTCCACTTGCCTCCACGCCTCTAAAGCTGACAATCTGCACTATGCCATAAAAAGTATATTCCAGCAGAAGGGTGAGAAATAACAACTAAACCAAGATTGCATAATAATATGCAGAAACACATAAAATCACATACACAGTTATTCTCACCTCACACATCACATGCCAATAAATATAGCAAGCCACAGAGGTATAACATATTTCTAACAATCCAACCACATAGCATATAACAATTATACCAACATAATTACACATTTGCAATCACATATGTCAAGCAAACATATCCCATTCAATACAATTGCACATATTTCATCTCATCAATCACAATCACATTTCCATGCACAATTAAGTCACGATTTATGCAAATGCACAGAGACCGACACAACGACTCTATGCACATGCCATGCGGTACCGACTTCCAACATTTCTCAAAACCAGTTCACTCAGGAACTATTGGAACCATCGCTCGTTACTGAGAATCTCAAGTAACACCCCGTCGGGCCTACGATGTTCACCCGTCGCTTTAGGTCTCCACATGAGCACACGACGTTATGGATTGCTTTAGGTCCCCACATGGGCACACAACCCGATCGCTTTAGGTCCCCACCTGGGCACACGATCCGATCGCTTTAAGTCCCCACCTGGGCACACGATCATCTATAACCACCGCTTTAGGTCCTCACATAGGCACACGATGTCATAGCGGAATTCTCTTTGAATCCCTCAACACAAGAATGCAATCATTATGCTTCACATAAAAAATGATTCATGACATTCTTATAATGCATACATGTATACAAACATTGTCATGCATTCATCTCTTACAATCACATACAATTCATCATTATGAATTATTTCACCATCTTGATTCATGCATTAGAAATCAATCCAACAATGAAATTTTCATGCCATACGGCCACCAATTAACATACATTGAACTTCACGTAAGCAATTCATTCCCACCCATACATGTAATCATAAACATGCATATAAAACCAATTACAACAACTTGTCACATGCTTCAACATCATCACATTCATGCATTGCAAACAATTCAAACAATGCATTTCAAACCATAAATGCCACCACACAACACACATTGAATTTCACATCAAACCATGTATTTACCGCACAATAACAACATTCTCACAACATCGCATCACAACACCGTATCACAACATCTCATTACATGTATTCACATCACATAACAACACACAAGCTATACGTTACATATCAAAAGCATATAACACGATAACACAACAATCACACACATATACGACGGGAAAAGTCGACAAAACGACACGTTTCCAAAACCACGACTTAAATAAATCATCCACTAATCCCAAAACCATTTTTACCAGAAAGAACATTTCATAAGCTTCCTAACGCTTCGAACGGGGACCAAAACGGACTTACGGATCAAAAGTTATGAATTTTTGAAGTTTCAGAAATTTTTCACTTGTCCAGACCTGCGCGCTGTGCGCCCGACCTGCGCGCTGAGCGCGAATTCTGCTACGAATTCAGCCTTAAAAACACCATTTTTAGACGTCCGGACATCCGTTTTCGATTCCGTAAAAAGCTGCGATCTCAGAATTCAACGTACTACAATATTTTCACTATTAAAAATCATCCAACACATTTTCCATTTTTGACATATTTTAAAACATAATTTTATCATTGAATTCTAAATTCGAACTCGATCGAAACCGCGAGAAAACACGCAAACCCCCATTCCCGATTAAAACCAAACCTATACCAACATTACCAGACATATCCAAACACTTTTACTCGATCACAACATCAATTGCACAAAAACATCAATATATCAAAAACTCAACAGTTACGAATTCGACTCGATTCAATCAAACGATCACTCTAAATCAAAACCCAACATCACACGACTCTACTACGCGATTTATTTCGACTTTCGTCTGTGGAAACATCGATTTCCATTCATTTTTCTCATTTCGACCTAGAATTGGAAACTAGAAAAAATAACCAAAACAATCCAGGAAAACATACACATATACATATACAAGCAAGATATAATCGAAACTTCTCACCCTTACCCGATTATTTGCGCTTGAAACGGATGAATTCTCGATTTTCCTCTTTTTCCTCTTCTCCCTTTCTTTCTTCTCCTTTTCCTTCTTTCTCTCTTTTCTTTCTCTTCTTTTTCTTTTCTCTCTTTTTCTCTCAACTTCTATTTATAAAAATATCTAACCCCGAAAAAGCCAAAATACCCCTACACTCAATTATCTCGCAAACGCTCTCAAAACGCGATAAAACAAAATAACGGTGAAAAATAACATTTTGTCAAATAAAAGTCAATAATAAAATAATATAAAACCAAAACCAATTAAATCTACTCAATTAAATAAATCTAACAAAACTGGGGCGTTACAATTACTAATTTAACACCCCAAATCCCATCGCGAATACATAATACATAAATAAAATCAGAGTAACTAAAAATTTATTTTTCCAACAGGAAACAGGGATGTCACACTTAAATGAACAAAATACAATCCCTGCTCATAAATTTGATACATAGCATAAAATAGAGTACCCTCAAAGGGAAACTTTTTCCATATAAAGGAAATGTCAATTATGGAATAAAGCAGAAAGATCCATAATCGACTTGTTTTACAAAATAAATAGTTTGATAACATCCAAATATATATACAAGGTAATACAAAATATATTCCACAATTATACAACATAATCGTTCCCCGACTCCCGTGCTACGTATCAGAGCAGACACCAAGACCTAAGCAAACGAAGATCTAACTCTTCCACTTGCCTCCACGCCTCTAAAGCTGACAATCTGCACTATGCCATAAAAAGTATATTCCAGCAGAAGGGTGAGAAATAACAACTAAACCAAGATTGCATAATAATATGCAGAAACACATAAAATCACATACACAGTTATTCACACCTCACACATCACATGCCAATAAATATAGCAAGCCACAGAGGTATAACATATTTCTAACAATCCAACCACATAGCATATAACAATTATACCAACATAATTACACATTTGCAATCACATATGTCAAGCAAACATATCCCATTCAATACAATTGCACATATTTCATCTCATCAATCACAATCACATTTCCATGCACAATTAAGTCACGATTTATGCAAATGCACAGAGACCGACACAACGACTCTATGCACATGCCATACGGTACCGACTTCCAACATTTCTCAAAACCAGTTCACTCAGGAACTATTGGAACCATCGCTCGTTACTGAGAATCTCAAGTAACACCCCGTCGGGCCTACGATGTTCACCCGTCGCTTTAGGTCTCCACATGAGCACACGACGTTATGGATTGCTTTAGGTCCCCACATGGGCACACAACCCGATCGCTTTAGGTCCCCACCTGGGCACACGATCCGATCGCTTTAAGTCCCCACCTGGGCACACGATCATCTATAACCACCGCTTTAGGTCCTCACATAGGCACACGATGTCATAGCGGAATTCTCTTTGAATCCCTCAACACAAGAATGCAATCATTATGCTTCACATAAAAAATGATTCATGACATTCTTATAATGCATACATGTATACAAACATTGTCATGCATTCATCTCTTACAATCACATACAATTCATCATTATGAATTATTTCACCATCTTGATTCATGCATTAGAAATCAATCCAACAATGAAATTTTCATGCCATACGGCCACCAATTAACATACATTGAACTTCACGTAAGCAATTCATTCCCACCCATACATGTAATCATAAACATGCATATAAAACCAATTACAACAACTTGTCACATGCTTCAACATCATCACATTCATGCATTGCAAACAATTCAAACAATGCATTTCAAACCATAAATGCCACCACACAACACACATTGAATTTCACATCAAACCATGTATTTACCGCACAATAACAACATTCTCACAACATCGCATCACAACACCGTATCACAACATCTCATTACATGTATTCACATCACATAACAACACACAAGCTATACGTTACATATCAAAAGCATATAACACGATAACACAACAATCACACACATATACGACGGGAAAAGTCGACAAAACGACACGTTCCAAAACCACGACTTAAATAAATCATCCACTAATCCCAAAACCATTTTTACCAGAAAGAACATTTCATAAGCTTCCTAACGCTTCGAACGGGGACCAAAACGGACTTACGGATCAAAAGTTATGAATTTTTGAAGTTTCAGAAATTTTTCACTTGTCTAGACCTGCGCGCTGAGCGCCCGACCTGCGCGCTGAGCGCGAATTCTGCTACGAATTCAGCCTTAAAAACACCATTTTTAGACTTCCGGACATCCGTTTTCGATTCCGTAAAAAGCTGCGATCTCAGAATTCAACGTACTACAATATTTTCACTATTAAAAATCATCCAACACATTTTCCATTTTTGACATATTTTAAAACATAATTTTATCATTGAATTCTAAATTCGAACTCGATCGAAACCGCGAGAAAACATGCAAACCCCCATTCCCGATTAAAACCAAACCTATACCAACATTACCAGACATATCCAAACACTTTTACTCGATCACAACATCAATTGCACAAAAACATCAATATATCAAAAACTCAACAGTTACGAATTCGACTCGATTCAATCAAACGATCACTCTAAATCAAAACCCAACATCACACGACTCTACTACGCGATTTATTTCGACTTTCGTCTGTGGAAACATCGATTTCCATTCATTTTTCTCATTTCGACCTAGAATTGGAAACTAGAAAAAATAACCAAAACAATCCAGGAAAACATACACATATACATATACAAGCAAGATATAATCGAAACTTCTCACCCTTACCCGATTATTTGCGCTTGAAACGGATGAATTCTCGATTTTCCTCTTTTTCCTCTTCTCCCTTTCTTTCTTCTCCTTTTCCTTCTTTCTCTCTTTTCTTTCTCTTCTTTTTCTTTTCTCTCTTTTTCTCTCAACTTCTATTTATAAAAATATCTAACCCCGAAAAAGCCAAAATACCCCTACACTCAATTATCTCGCAAACGCTCTCAAAACGCGATAAAACAAAATAACGGTGAAAAATAACATTTTGTCAAATAAAAGTCAATAATAAAATAATATAAAACCAAAACCAATTAAATCTACTCTATTAAATAAATCTAACAAAACTGGGGCGTTACAATTACTAATTTAACACCCCAAATCCCATCGCGAATACATAATACATAAATAAAATCAGAGTAACTAAAAATTTATTTTTCCGACAGGAAACAGAGATGTCACACTTAAATGAACAAAATACAATCCCTGCTCATAAATTTGATACATAGCATAAAATAGAGTACCCTCAAAGGGAAACTTTTTCCATATAAAGGAAATGTCAATTATGGAATAAAGCGGAAAGATCCATAATCGACTTGTTTTACAAAATAAATAGTTTGATAACATCCAAATATATATACAAGGTAATACAAAATATATTCCACAATTATACAACATAATCGTTCCCCGACTCCCGTGCTACGTATCAGAGCAGACACCAAGACCTAAGCAAACGAAGATCTAACTCTTCCACTTGCCTCCACGCCTCTAAAGCTGACAATCTGCACTATGCCATAAAAAGTATATTCCAGCAGAAGGGTGAGAAATAACAACTAAACCAAGATTGCATAATAATATGCAGAAACACATAAAATCACATACACAGTTATTCTCACCTCACACATCACATGCCAATAAATATAGCAAGCCACAGAGGTATAACATATTTCTAACAATCCAACCACATAGCATATAACAATTATACCAACATAATTACACATTTGCAATCACATATGTCAAGCAAACATATCCCATTCAATACAATTGCACATATTTCATCTCATCAATCACAATCACATTTCCATGCACAATTAAGTCACGATTTATGCAAATGCACAGAGACCGACACAACGACTCTATGCACATGCCATGCGGTACCGACTTCCAACATTTCTCAAAACCAGTTCACTCAGGAACTATTGGAACCATCGCTCGTTACTGAGAATCCCAAGTAACACCCCGTCGGGCCTACGATGTTCACCCGTCGCTTTAGGTCTCCACATGAGCACACGACGTTATGTATTGCTTTAGGTCCCCACATGGGCACACAACCCGATCGCTTTAGGTCCCCACCTGGGCACACGATCCGATCGCTTTAAGTCCCCACCTGGGCACACGATCATCTATAACCACCGCTTTAGGTCCTCACATAGGCACACGATGTCATAGCGGAATTCTCTTTGAATCCCTCAACACAAGAATGCAATCATTATGCTTCACATACAAAATGATTCATGACATTCTTATAATGCATACATGTATACAAACATTGTCATGCATTCATCTCTTACAATCACATACAATTCATCATTATGAATTATTTCACCATCTTGATTCATGCATTAGAAATCAATCCAACAATGAAATTTTCATGCCATACGGCCACCAATTAACATACATTGAACTTCACGTAAGCAATTCATTCCCACCCATACATAAACATGCATATAAAACCAATTACAACAACTTGTCACATGCTTCAACATCATCACATTCATGCATTGCAAACAATTCAAACAATGCATTTCAAACCATAAATGCCACCACACAACACACATTGAATTTCACATCAAACCATGTATTTACCGCACAATAACAACATTCTCACAACATCGCATCACAACACCGTATCACAACATCTCATTACATGTATTCACATCACATAACAACACTCAAGCTATACGTTACATATCAAAAGAATATAACACGATAACACAACAATCACACACATATACGACGGGAAAAGTCGACAAAACGACACGTTTCCAAAACGACGACTTAAATAAATCATCCACTAATCCCAAAACCATTTTTACCAGAAAGAACATTTCATAAGCTTCCTAACGCTTCGAACGGGGACCAAAACGGACTTACGGATCAAAAGTTATGAATTTTTGAAGTTTCAGAAATTTTTCACTTGTCCAGACCTGCGCGCTGAGCGCCCGACCTGCGCGCTGAGCGCGAATTCTGCTACGAATTCAGCCTTAAAAACACCATTTTTAGACTTCCGGACATCCGTTTTCGATTCCGTAAAAAGCTGCGATCTCAGAATTCAACGTACTACAATATTTTCACTATTAAAAATCATCCAACACATTTTCCATTTTTGACATATTTTAAAACATAATTTTATCATTGAATTCTAAATTCGAACTCGATCGAAACCGCGAGAAAACACGCAAACCCCCATTCCCGATTAAAACCAAACCTATACCAACATTACCAGACATATCCAAACACTTTTACTCAATCACAACATCAATTGCACAAAAACATCAATATATCAAAAACTCAACAGTTACGAATTCGACTCGATTCAATCAAACGATCACTCTAAATCAAAACCCAACATTACACGACTCTACTACGCGATTTATTTCGACTTTCGTCTGTGGAAACATCGATTTCCATTCATTTTTCTCATTTCGACCTAGAATTGGAAACTAGAAAAAATAACCAAAACAATCCAGGAAAACATACACATATACATATACAAGCAAGATATAATCGAAACTTCTCACCCTTACCCGATTATTTGCGCTTGAAACGGATGAATTCTCGATTTTCCTCTTTTTCCTCTTCTCCGTTTCTTTCTTCTCCTTTTCCTTCTTTCTCTCTTTTCTTTCTCTTTTTTTTCTTTTCTCTCTTTTTCTCTCAACTTCTATTTATAAAAATATCTAACCCCGAAAAAGCCAAAATACCCCTACACTCAATTATCTCGCAAACGCTCTCAAAACGCGATAAAACAAAATAACGGTGAAAAATAACATTTTGTCAAATAAAAGTCAATAATAAAATAATATAAAACCAAAACCAATTAAATCTACTCTATTAAATAAATCTAACAAAACTGGGGCGTTACAATTACTAATTTAACACCCCAAATCCCATCGCGAATACATAATACATAAATAAAATCAGAGTAACTAAAAATTTATTTTTCCGACAGGAAACAGGGATGTTACACTTAAATGAACAAAATACAATCCCTGCTCATAAATTTGATACATAGCATAAAATAGAGTACCCTCAAAGGGAAACTTTTTCCATATAAAGGAAATGTCAATTATGGAATAAAGCAGAAAGATCCATAATCGACTTGTTTTACAAAATAAATAGTTTGATAACATCCAAATATATATACAAGGTAATACAAAATATATTCCACAATTATACAACATAATCGTTCCCCGACTCCCGTGCTACGTATCAGAGCAGACACCAAGACCTAAGCAAACGAAGATCTAACTCTTCCACTTGCCTCCACGCCTCTAAAGCTGACAATCTGCACTATGCCATAAAAAGTATATTCCAGCAGAAGGGTGAGAAATAACAACTAAACTAAGATTGCATAATAATATGCAGAAACACATAAAATCACATACACAGTTATTCTCACCTCACACATCACATGCCAATAAATATAGCAAGCCACAGAGGTATAACATATTTCTAACAATCCAACCACATAGCATATAACAATTATACCAACATAATTACACATTTGCAATCACATATGTCAAGCAAACATATCCCATTCAATACAATTGCACATATTTCATCTCATCAATCACAATCACATTTCCATGCACAATTAAGTCACGATTTATGCAAATGCACAGAGACCGACACAACGACTCTATGCACATGCCATGCGGTACCGACTTCCAACATTTCTCAAAACCAGTTCACTCAGGAACTATTGGAACCATCGCTCGTTACTGAGAATCTCAAGTAACACCCCGTCGGGCCTACGATGTTCACCCGTCGCTTTAGGTCTCCACATGAGCACACGACGTTATGGATTGCTTTAGGTCCCCACATGGGCACACAACCCGATCGCTTTAGGTCCCCACCTGGGCACACGATCCGATCGCTTTAAGTCCCCACCTGGGCACACGATCATCTATAACCACCGCTTTAGGTCCTCACATAGGCACACGATGTCATAGCGGAATTCTCTTTGAATCCCTCAACACAAGAATGCAATCATTATGCTTCACATAAAAAATGATTCATGACATTCTTATAATGCATACATGTATACAAACATTGTCATGCATTCATCTCTTACAATCACATACAATTCATCATTATGAATTATTTCACCATCTTGATTCATGCATTAGAAATCAATCCAACAATGAAATTTTCATGCCATACGGCCACCAATTAACATACATTGAACTTCACGTAAGCAATTCATTCCCACCCATACATGTAATCATAAACATGCATATAAAACCAATTACAACAACTTGTCACATGCTTCAACATCATCACATTCATGCATTGCAAACAATTCAAACAATGCATTTCAAACCATAAATGCCACCACACAACACACATTGAATTTCACATCAAACCATGTATTTACCGCACAATAACAACATTCTCACAACATCGCATCACAACACCGTATCACAACATCTCATTACATGTATTCACATCACATAACAACACACAAGCTATACGTTACATATCAAAAGCATATAACACGATAACACAACAATCACACACATATACGACGGGAAAAGTCGACAAAACGACACGTTCCAAAACCACGACTTAAATAAATCATCCACTAATCCCAAAACCATTTTTACCAGAAAGAACATTTCATAAGCTTCCTAACGCTTCGAACGGGGACCAAAACGGACTTACGGATCAAAAGTTATGAATTTTTGAAGTTTCAGAAATTTTTCACTTGTCTAGACCTGCGCGCTGAGCGCCCGACCTGCGCGCTGAGCGCGAATTCTGCTACGAATTCAGCCTTAAAAACACCATTTTTAGACTTCCGGACATCCGTTTTCGATTCCGTAAAAAGCTGCGATCTCAGAATTCAACGTACTACAATATTTTCACTATTAAAAATCATCCAACACATTTTCCATTTTTGACATATTTTAAAACATAATTTTATCATTGAATTCTAAATTCGAACTCGATCGAAACCGCGAGAAAACACGCAAACCCCCATTCCCGATTAAAACCAAACCTATACCAACATTACCAGACATATCCAAACACTTTTACTCGATCACAACATCAATTGCACAAAAACATCAATATATCAAAAACTCAACAGTTACGAATTCGACTCGATTCAATCAAACGATCACTCTAAATCAAAACCCAACATCACACGACTCTACTACGCGATTTATTTCGACTTTCGTCTGTGGAAACATCGATTTCCATTCATTTTTCTCATTTCGACCTAGAATTGGAAACTAGAAAAAATAACCAAAACAATCCAGGAAAACATACACATATACATATACAAGCAAGATATAATCGAAACTTCTCACCCTTACCCGATTATTTGCGCTTGAAACGGATGAATTCTCGATTTTCCTCTTTTTCCTCTTCTCCCTTTCTTTCTTCTCCTTTTCCTTCTTTCTCTCTTTTCTTTCTCTTCTTTTTCTTTTCTCTCTTTTTCTCTCAACTTCTATTTATAAAAATATCTAACCCCGAAAAAGCCAAAATACCCCTACACTCAATTATCTCGCAAACGCTCTCAAAACGCGATAAAACAAAATAACGGTGAAAAATAACATTTTGTCAAATAAAAGTCAATAATAAAATAATATAAAACCAAAACCAATTAAATCTACTCTATTAAATAAATCTAACAAAACTGGGGCGTTACAATTACTAATTTAACACCCCAAATCCCATCGTGAATACATAATACATAAATAAAATCAGAGTAACTAAAAATTTATTTTTCCGACAGGAAACAGAGATGTCACACTTAAATGAACAAAATACAATCCCTGCTCATAAATTTGATACATAGCATAAAATAGAGTACCCTCAAAGGGAAACTTTTTCCATATAAAGGAAATGTCAATTATGGAATAAAGCGGAAAGATCCATAATCGACTTGTTTTACAAAATAAATAGTTTGATAACATCCAAATATATATACAAGGTAATACAAAATATATTCCACAATTATACAACATAATCGTTCCCCGACTCCCGTGCTACGTATCAGAGCAGACACCAAGACCTAAGCAAACGAAGATCTAACTCTTCCACTTGCCTCCACGCCTCTAAAGCTGACAATCTGCACTATGCCATAAAAAGTATATTCCAGCAGAAGGGTGAGAAATAACAACTAAACTAAGATTGCATAATAATATGCAGAAACACAAAAAATCACATACACAGTTATTCTCACCTCACACATCACATGCCAATAAATATAGCAAGCCACAGAGGTATAACATATTTCTAACAATCCAACCACATAGCATATAACAATTATACCAACATAATTACACATTTGCAATCACATATGTCAAGCAAACATATCCCATTCAATACAATTGCACATATTTCATCTCATCAATCACAATCACATTTCCATGCACAATTAAGTCACGATTTATGCAAATGCACAGAGACCGACACAACGACTCTATGCACATGCCATGCGGGTACCGACTTCCAACATTTCTCAAAACCAGTTCACTCAGGAACTATTGGAACCATCGCTCGTTACTGAGAATCCCAAGTAACACCCCGTCGGGCCTACGATGTTCACCCGTCGCTTTAGGTCTCCACATGAGCACACGACGTTATGTATTGCTTTAGGTCCCCACATGGGCACACAACCCGATCGCTTTAGGTCCCCACCTGGGCACACGATCCGATCGCTTTAAGTCCCCACCTGGGCACACGATCATCTATAACCACCGCTTTAGGTCCTCACATAGGCACACGATGTCATAGCGGAATTCTCTTTGAATCCCTCAACACAAGAATGCAATCATTATGCTTCACATACAAAATGATTCATGACATTCTTATAATGCATACATGTATACAAACATTGTCATGCATTCATCTCTTACAATCACATACAATTCATCATTATGAATTATTTCACCATCTTGATTCATGCATTAGAAATCAATCCAACAATGAAATTTTCATGCCATACGGCCACCAATTAACATACATTGAACTTCACGTAAGCAATTCATTCCCACCCATACATAAACATGCATATAAAACCAATTACAACAACTTGTCACATGCTTCAACATCATCACATTCATGCATTGCAAACAATTCAAACAATGCATTTCAAACCATAAATGCCACCACACAACACACATTGAATTTCACATCAAACCATGTATTTACCGCACAATAACAACATTCTCACAACATCGCATCACAACACCGTATCACAACATCTCATTACATGTATTCACATCACATAACAACACTCAAGCTATACGTTACATATCAAAAGCATATAACACGATAACACAACAATCACACACATATACGACGGGAAAAGTCGACAAAACGACACGTTTCCAAAACCACGACTTAAATAAATCATCCACTAATCCCAAAACCATTTTTACCAGAAAGAACATTTCATAAGCTTCCTAACGCTTCGAACGGGGACCAAAACGGACTTACGGATCAAAAGTTATGAATTTTTGAAGTTTCAGAAATTTTTCACTTGTCCAGACCTGCGCGCTGAGCGCGAATTCTGCTACGAATTCAGCCTTAAAAACACCATTTTTAGACTTCCGGACATCCGTTTTCGATTCCGTAAAAAGCTGCGATCTCAGAATTCAACGTACTACAATATTTTCACTATTAAAAATCATCCAACACATTTTCCATTTTTGACATATTTTAAAACATAATTTTATCATTGAATTCTAAATTCGAACTCGATCGAAACCGCGAGAAAACACGCAAACCCCCATTCCCGATTAAAACCAAACCTATACCAACATTACCAGACATATCCAAACACTTTTACTCGATCACAACATCAATTGCACAAAAACATCAATATATCAAAAACTCAACAGTTACGAATTCGACTCGATTCAATCAAACGATCACTCTAAATCAAAACCCAACATCACACGACTCTTCTACGCGATTTATTTCGACTTTCGTCTGTGGAAACATCGATTTCCATTCATTTTTCTCAT
This sequence comes from Lathyrus tuberosus, assembly GCA_022829125.1. Taxonomy (NCBI): domain Eukaryota; kingdom Viridiplantae; phylum Streptophyta; class Magnoliopsida; order Fabales; family Fabaceae; genus Lathyrus; species Lathyrus tuberosus. The sequence goes on from JALAZF010000043.1 coordinate 7,723,552, forward strand.
TTCGACCTAGAATTGGAAACTAGAAAAAATAACCAAAACAATCCAGGAAAACATACACATATACATATACAAGCAAGATATAATCGAAACTTCTCACCCTTACCCGATTATTTGCGCTTGAAACGGATGAATTCTCGATTTTCCTCTTTTTCCTCTTCTCCCTTTCTTTCTTCTCCTTTTCCTTCTTTCTCTCTTTTCTTTCTCTTCTTTTTCTTTTCTCTCTTTTTCTCTCAACTTCTATTTATAAAAATATCTAACCCCGAAAAAGCCAAAATACCCCTACACTCAATTATCTCGCAAACGCTCTCAAAACGCGATAAAACAAAATAACGGTGAAAAATAACATTTTGTCAAATAAAAGTCAATAATAAAATAATATAAAACCAAAACCAATTAAATCTACTCTATTAAATAAATCTAACAAAACTGGGGCGTTACAATTACTAATTTAACACCCCAAATCCCATCGCGAATACATAATACATAAATAAAATCAGAGTAACTAAAAATTTATTTTTCCGACAGGAAACAGGGATGTCACACTTAAATGAACAAAATACAATCCCTGCTCATAAATTTGATACATAGCATAAAATAGAGTACCCTCAAAGGGAAACTTTTTCCATATAAAGGAAATGTCAATTATGGAATAAAGCGGAAAGATCCATAATCGACTTGTTTTACAAAATAAATAGTTTGATAACATCCAAATATATATACAAGGTAATACAAAATATATTCCACAATTATACAACATAATCGTTCCCCGACTCCCGTGCTACGTATCAGAGCAGACACCAAGACCTAAGCAAACGAAGATCTAACTCTTCCACTTGGCTCTACGCCTCTAAAGCTGACAATCTGCACTATGCCATAAAAAGTATATTCCAGCAGAAGGGTGAGAAATAACAACTAAACCAAGATTGCATAATAATATGCAGAAACACATAAAATCACATACATAGTTATTCTCACCTCACACATCACATGCCAATAAATAAAGCAAGCCACAGAGGTATAACATATTTCTAACAATCCAACCACATAGCATATAACAATTATACCAACATAATTACACATTTGCAATCACATATGTCAAGCAAACATATCCCATTCAATACAATTGCACATATTTCATCTCATCAATCACAATCACATTTCCATGCACAATTAAGTCACGATTTATGCAAATGCACAGAGACCGACACAACGACTCTATGCACATGCCATGCGGTACCGACTTCCAACATTTCTCAAAACCAGTTCACTCAGGAACTATTGGAACCATCGCTCGTTACTGAGAATCTCAAGTAACACCCCGTCGGGCCTACGATGTTCACCCGTCGCTTTAGGTCTCCACATGAGCACACGACGTTATGGATTGCTTTAGGTCCCCACATGGGCACACAACCCGATCGCTTTAGGTCCCCACCTGGGCACACGATCCGATCGCTTTAAGTCCCCACCTGGGCACACGATCATCTATAACCACCACTTTAGGTCCTCACATAGGCACACGATGTCATAGCAGAATTCTCTTTGAATCCCTCAACACAAGAATGCAATCATTATGCTTCACATACAAAATGATTCATGACATTCTTATAATGCATACATGTATACAAACATTGTCATGCATTCATCTCTTACAATCACATACAATTCATCATTATGAATTATTTCACCATCTTGATTCATGCATTAGAAATCAATCCAACAATGAAATTTTCATGCCATACGGCCACCAATTAACATACATTGAACTTCACGTAAGCAATTCATTCCCACCCATACATGTAATCATAAACATGCATATAAAACCAATTACAACAACTTGTCACATGCTTCAACATCATCACATTCATGCATTGCAAACAATTCAAACAATGCATTTCAAACCATAAATGCCACCACGCAACACACATTGAATTTCACATCAAACCATGTATTTACCGCACAATAACAACATTCTCACAACATCGCATCACAACACCGTATCACAACATCTCATTACATGTATTCACATCACATAGCAACACACAAGCTATACGTTACATATCAAAAGCATATAACACGATAACACAACAATCACACACATATACGACGGGAAAAGTCGACAAAACGACACGTTTCCAAAACCACGACTTAAATAAATCATCCACTAATCCCAAAACCATTTTTACCAGAAAGAACATTTCATAAGCTTCCTAACGCTTCGAACGGGGACCAAAACGGACTTACGGATCAAAAGTTATGAATTTTTGAAGTTTCAGAAATTTTTCACTTGTCCAGACCTGCGCGCTGAGCGCCCGACCTGCGCACTGAGCGCGAATTCTGCTACGAATTCAGCCTTAAAAACACCATTTTTAGACTTCCGGACATCCGTTTTCGATTTCGTAAAAAGCTGCGATCTCAGAATTCAACGTACTACAATATTTTCACTATTAAAAATCATCCAACACATTTTCCATTTTTGACATATTTTAAAACATAATTTTATCATTGAATTCTAAATTCGAACTCGATCGAAACCGCGAGAAAACACGCAAACCCCCATTCCCGATTAAAACCAAACCTATACCAACATTACCAGACATATCCAAACACTTTTACTCGATCACAACATCAATTGCACAAAAACATCAATATATCAAAAACTCAACAGTTACGAATTCGACTCGATTCAATCAAACGATCACTCTAAATCAAAACCCAACATCACACGACTCTACTACGCGATTTATTTCGACTTTCGTCTGTGGAAACATCGATTTCCATTCATTTTTCTCATTTCGACCTAGAATTGGAAACTAGAAAAAATAACCAAAATAATCCAGGAAAACATACACATATACATATACAAGCAAGATATAATCGAAACTTCTCACCCTTACCCGATTATTTGCGCTTGAAACAGATGAATTCTCGATTTTCCTCTTTTTCCTCTTCTCCCTTTCTTTCTTCTCCTTTTCCTTCTTTCTCTCTTTTCTTTCTCTTCTTTTTCTTTTCTCTCTTTTTCTCTCAACTTCTATTTATAAAAATATCTAACCCCGAAAAAGCCAAAATACCCCTACACTCAATTATCTCGCAAACGCTCTCAAAACGCGATAAAACAAAATAACGGTGAAAAATAACATTTTGTCAAATAAAAGTCAATAATAAAATAATATAAAACCAAAACCAATTAAATCTACTCTATTAAATAAATCTAACAAAACTGGGGCGTTACAATTACTAATTTAACACCCCAAATCCCATCGCGAATACATAATACATAAATAAAATCAGAGTAACTAAAAATTTATTTTTCCGACAGGAAACAGGGATGTCACACTTAAATGAACAAAATACAATCCCTGCTCATAAATTTGATACATAGCATAAAATAGAGTACCCTCAAAGGGAAACTTTTTCCATATAAAGGAAATGTCAATTATGGAATAAAGCGGAAAGATCCATAATTGACTTGTTTTACAAAATAAATAGTTTGATAACATCCAAATATATATACAAGGTAATACAAAATATATTCCACAATTATACAACATAATCGTTCCCCGACTCCCGTGCTACGTATCAGAGCAGACACCAAGACCTAAGCAAACGAAGATCTAACTCTTCCACTTGCCTCCACGCCTCTAAAGCTGACAATCTGCACTATGCCATAAAAAGTATATTCCAGCAGAAGGGTGAGAAATAACAACTAAACCAAGATTGCATAATAATATGCAGAAACACATAAAATCACATACACAGTTATTCTCACCTCACACATCACATGCCAATAAATATAGCAAGCCACAGAGGTATAACATATTTCTAACAATCCAACCACATAGCATATAACAATTATACCAACATAATTACACATTTGCAATCACATATGTCAAGCAAACATATCCCATTCAATACAATTGCACATACTTCATCTCATCAATCACAATCACATTTCCATGCACAATTAAGTCACGATTTATGCAAATGCACAGAGACCGACACAACGACTCTATGCACATGCCATGCGGTACCGACTTCCAACATTTCTCAAAACCAGTTCACTCAGGAACTATTGGAACCATCGCTCGTTACTGAGAATCTCAAGTAACACCCCGTCGGGCCTACGATGTTCACCCGTCGCTTTAGGTCTCCACATGAGCACACGACGTTATGGATTGCTTTAGGTCCCCACATGGGCACACAACCCGATCGCTTTAGGTCCCCACCTGGGCACACGATCCGATCGCTTTAAGTCCCCACCTGGGCACACGATCATCTATAACCACCGCTTTAGGTCCTCACATAGGCACACGATGTCATAGCGGAATTCTTTTTGAATCCCTCAACACAAGAATGCAATCATTATGCTTCACATACAAAATGATTCATGACATTCTTATAATGCATACATGTATACAAACATTGTCATGCATTCATCTCTTACAATCACATACAATTCATCATTATGAATTATTTCACCATCTTGATTCATGCATTAGAAATCAATCCAACAATGAAATTTTCATGCCATACGGCCACCAATTAACATACATTGAACTTCACGTAAGCAATTCATTCCCACCCATACATGTAATCATAAATATGCATATAAAACCAATTACAACAACTTGTCACATGCTTCAACATCATCACATTCATGCATTGCAAACAATTCAAACAATGCATTTCAAACCATAAATGCCACCACACAACACACATTGAATTTCACATCAAACCATGTATTTACCGCACAATAACAACATTCTCACAACATCGCATCACAACACCGTATCACAACATCTCATTACATGTATTCACATCACATAACAACACACAAGCTATACGTTACATATCAAAAGCATATAACACGATAACACAACAATCACACACATATACGACGGGAAAAGTCGAAAAAACGACACGTTTCCAAAACCACGACTTAAATAAATCATCCACTAATCCCAAAACCATTTTTACCAGAAAGAACATTTCATAAGCTTCATAACGCTTCGAACGGGGACCAAAACGGACTTACGGATCAAAAGTTATGAATTTTTGAAGTTTCGGAAATTTTTCACTTGTCCAGACCTGCGCGCTGAGCGCCCGACCTGCGCGCTGAGCGCGAATCCTGCTACGAATTCAGCCTTAAAAACACCATTTTTAGACTTCCGGACATCCGTTTTCGATTCCGTAAAAAGCTGCGATCTCAGAATTCAACGTACTACAATATTTTCACTATTAAAAATCATCCAACACATTTTCCATTTTTGACATATTTTAAAACATAATTTTATCATTGAATTCTAAATTCGAACTCGATCGAAACCGCGAGAAAACACGCAAACCCCCATTCCCGATTAAAACCAAACCTATACCAACATTACCAGACATATCCAAACACTTTTACTCGATCACAACATCAATTGCACAAAAAAATCAATATATCAAAAACTCAACAGTTACGAATTCGACTCGATTCAATCAAACGATCACTCTAAATCAAAACCCAACATCACACGACTCTACTACGCGATTTATTTCGACTTTCGTCCGTGGAAACATCGATTTCCATTCATTTTTCTCATTTCGACCTAGAATTGGAAACTAGAAAAAATAACCAAAACAATCCAGGAAAACATACACATATACATATACAAGCAAGATATAATCGAAACTTCTCACCCTTACCCGATTATTCGCGCTTGAAACGGATGAATTCTCGATTTTCCTCTTTTTCCTCTTCTCCCTTTCTTTCTTCTCCTTTTCCTTCTTTCTCTCTTTTCTTTCTCTTCTTTTTCTTTTCTCTCTTTTTCTCTCAACTTCTATTTATAAAAATATCTAACCCCGAAAAAGACCAAAATACCCCTACACTCAATTATCTCGCAAACGCTCTCAAAACGCGATAAAACAAAATAACGGTGAAAAATAACATTTTGTCAAATAAAAGTCAATAATAAAATAATATAAAACCAAAACCAATTAAATCTACTCTATTAAATAAATCTAACAAAACTGGGGCGTTACAATTCTCCCCCACTTAGACATTTTCGTCCTCGAAAATCTACCGAGACGAACAACTTTAGACAGGACTCTCGCATCCGACTAACAAACCAACATGCCAACAAAAGGCACACCACGAATAACACAACTGACAAACCACCTCGCTAACAGCAGATACAACAACACGACACGACGACAACTACAACGACAAGATGCAAAGCCCATACAATGCACTTGACGACCAACTCACAACTCAAGGAAAACCACGATACCAACACACAGGTTCACCTTAGAACCGAAACACAACAAGATCGTTACCCTACCATAGGTAACACTCCCCTAATTCCCCACAAAGGAATTAGCCACTCGCACTCGAACCAACACGATGGAAACGAGACAACAACACAAACAAGAACATAAAGTTCCACGACACAACAAGTTCTCAACAGCATCAACAAAACCAGAACACCAACATCCTTGTCACACAACCATACTACAACAATGCTACGATTCACCAATCGAACATATAACCAAAACATCCATCTACATAGTAGCCCATGAATAATATTCAAACCTTTCACCTAACACTTCCATTCCGGAACATCCAATGGTCTCATCACTCTTACATATTCCCCATGTTCAACCTATGAACTCTTACCAGTCACACACACATATATGAAATGTGCCACATCACGCTTCCGCTGCGCACTCTGATTACTCATAACCATCAAAACTACCAATCTCACGTCCAAAGTCTAACTCTTTCTCATATTTGCCAAAAATCACTGTTCACTTTTAATATACCCAACTTCACACTCTATTATGTTATCTCACGCACCAGACACAAGTCTCTGAACTGCTCAAATAATTCTAATCATCTGACCATCAAAACCACCATGTGTAAAAACTTCCAACTTAACTTTTCAGGCACAACAACAGCTTTTCACCGAAGGATAATCCAAGCCAAATTCATAACTCATCACGAACTCTAACCATCCTTGTTGTCTCATACTCTATTCCTTTAGACCAAACAAGTACTCAATGTCCTTGCGATTACCAAACACTTCAAACCTAGAACCATAAAGATAATACCTCCAAATATTCCAACACAATACCACCGCAACCAATTCCAAATCCATAATAATACAGATCCTTTTATAAATCCTCAATTGTCGTAAAGCATAAGCCACGACTTTACCCTCTTGCATTAGCACACTGACTAGCTCATCAAGGACACATCACAATACCTCACAAACGGTTTATTAGGATCACACATAATCAAAACTGAAACCGTAGACAACTTCTACTCTAGCTCACCAAAACTTACTCACAACGAACATCCAAACAAACGACTCACCCTTTGTAAGTCAACCGAAGTAACGAAAATGCTAACTTGGAAAAACCTTCCATAACCTCCGGTAATAATCAACTCAAGTCCAAAAAGTTTCTAATCACCCTAACCAACTTCGGAGCCTCTTAATGTAGAACTACCTCCACTTTCGATGGATCCATAACAATATCATTACCTGAAATAACATATCCAAGAAAACTAACCTTTTTCAACCAAAATTCTCACTTGAAAAACTTAACATAACACTTCGTCTCTTTTCAACACTTGTAATCCAATTATCAAACACTCTAATTGTTCTTCCTCCGAGTTTATAACAGATCCGAATATTCTCAATTAAAATCACTACGACCTTATCTAAATTCACGACACCATCAAATCGGCCACTAAATCTCAACACCATTTATATAAGAAAGAACATCTCAATCCGAGTTAGGAATCCAAAGTTATGGATTTTTGAAGTTTTGGAAATTTTTCACTTGTCCAGACCTGCGCGCTGAGCGCGAATCCTGCTACGAATTCAGCCTTAAAAACACCATTTTTAGACTTCCGGACATCCGTTTTCGATTCCGTAAAAAGCTGCGATCTCAGAATTCAACGTACTACAATATTTTCACTATTAAAAACCATCCAACACATTTTCCATTTTTGACATATTTTAAAACATAATTTTATCATTGAATTCTAAATTCGAACTCGATCGAAACCGCGAGAAAACACGCAAACCCCCATTCCCGATTAAAACCAAACCTATACCAACATTACCAGACATATCCAAACACTTTTACTCGATCACAACATCAATTGCACAAAAACATCAATATATCAAAAACTCAGCAGTTACGAATTCGACTCGATTCAATCAAACGATCACTCTAAATCAAAACCCAACATCACACGACTCTACTACGCGATTTATTTCGACTTTCGTCTGTGGAAACATCGATTTCCATTCATTTTTCTCATTTCGACCTAGAATTGGAAACTAGAAAAAATAACCAAAACAATCCAGGAAAACATACACATATACATATACAAGCAAGATATAATCGAAACTTCTCACCCTTACCCGATTATTCGCGCTTGAAACGGATGAATTCTCGATTTTCCTCTTTTTCCTCTTCGCCCTTTCTTTCTTCTCCTTTTCCTTCTTTCTCTCTTTTCTTTCTCTTCTTTTTCTTTTCTCTCTTTTTCTCTCAACTTCTATTTATAAAAATATCTAACCCCGAAAAAGACCAAAATACCCCTACACTCAATTATCTCGCAAACGTTCTCAAAACGCGATAAAACAAAATAACGGTGAAAAATAACATTTTGTCAAATAAAAGTCAATAATAAAATAATATAAAACCAAAACCAATTAAATCTACTCTATTAAATAAATCTAACAAAACTGGGGCGTTACAATTCTCCCCCACTTAGACATTTTCGTCCTCGAAAATCTACCGAGACGAACAACTTCGGACACGACTCTCGCATCCGACTAACAAACCAACATGCCAACAAAAGGCACACCACGAATAACACAACTGACAAACCACCTCGCTAACAGCAGATACAACAACACGACACGGCGATAACTACAACGACAAGATGCAAAGCCCATACAATGCACTTGACGACCAACTCACAACTCAAGGATAACCACGATACCAACACACAGGTTCACCTTAGAACCGAAACACAACAAGATCGTTACCCTACCATAGGTAACACTCCCCTAATTCCCCACAAAGGAATTAGCCACTCGCACTCGAACCAACACGATGGAAACGAGACAACAACACAAACAAGAACATAAAGTTCCACGACACAACAAGTTCTCAACAGCATCAACAAAACCAGAACACCAACATCCTTGTCACACAACCATACTACAACAATGCTACGATTCACCAATCGAACATATAACCAAAACATCCATCTACATAGTAGCCCATGAATAATATTCAAACCTTTCACCTAACACTTCCATTCCGGAACATCCAATGGTCTCATCACTCTTACATATTCCCCATGTTCAACCTATGAACTCTTACCAGTCACACACACATATATGAAATGTGCCACATCACGCTTCCGCTGCGCACTCTGATTACTCATAACCATCAAAACTACCAATCTCACGTCCAAAGTCTAACTCTTTCTCATATTTGCCAAAAATCACTGTTCACTTTTAATATACCCAACTTCACACTCTATTATGTTATCTCACGCACCAGACACAAGTCTCTGAACTGCTCAAATAATTCTAATCATCTGACCATCAAAACCACCATGTGTAAAAACTTCCAACTTAACTTTTCAGGCACAACAACAGCTTTTCACCGAAGGATAATCCAAGCCAAATTCATAACTCATCACGAACTCTAACCATCCTTGTTGTCTCATACTCTATTCCTTTAGACCAAACAAGTACTCAATGTCCTTGCGATTACCAAACACTTCAAACCTAGAACCATAAAGATAATACCTCCAAATATTCCAACACAATACCACCGCAACCAATTCCAAATCCATAATAATACAGATCCTTTTATAAATCCTCAATTGTCGTAAAGCATAAGCCACGACTTTACCCTCTTGCATTAGCACACTGACTAGCTCATCAAGGACACATCACAATACCTCACAAACGGTTTATTAGGATCACACATAATCAAAACTGAAACCGTAGACAACTTCTACTCTAGCTCACCAAAACTTACTCACAACGAACATCCAAACAAACGACTCACCCTTTGTAAGTCAACCGAAGTAACGAAAATGCTAACTTGGAAAAACCTTCCATAACGTCCGGTAATAATCAAATCAAGTCCAAAAAGTTTCTAATCACCCTAACCGACTTCGGAGCCTCTTAATGTAGAACTACCTCCACTTTCGATGGATCCATAACAATATCATTACCTGAAATAACATATCCAAGAAAACTAACCTTTTTCAACCAAAATTCTAACTTGAAAAACTTAACATAACACTTCGTATCTTTTCAACACTTGTAATCCAATTATCAAACACTCTACTTGTTCTTCCTCCGAGTTTATAACAGATCCGAATATTCTCAATTAAAATCACTACGACCTTATCCAAATTCACGACACCATCAACTCGGCCACTAAATCTCAACACCATTTATATAAGAAAGAACATCTCAATCCGAGTTAGGAATCCAAAGTTATGGATTTTTGAAGTTTCGGAAATTTTTCACTTGTCCATACCTGTGCGCTGAGCGCCCGACCTGCGCGCTGAGCGCGAATCCTGCTACGAATTCAGCCTTAAAAACACCATTTTTAGACTTCCGGACATCCGTTTTCGATTCCTTAAAAAGCTGCGATCTCAGAATTCAACGTACTACAATATTTTCACTATTAAAAACCATCCAACACATTTTCCATTTTTGACATATTTTAAAACATTAATTTATCATTGAATTCTAAATTCAAACTCGATCGAAACCGCGAGAAAACACGCAAACCCCCATTCCCGATTAAAACCAAACCTATACCAACATTACCAGACATATCCAAACACTTTTACTCGATCACAACATCAATTGCACAAAAACATCAATATATCAAAAACTCAACAGTTACGAATTCGACTCGATTCAATCAAACGATCACTCTAAATCAAAACCCAACATCACACGACTCTACTTCGCGATTTATTTCGACTTTCGTCCGTGGAAACATCGATTTCCATTCAATTTTCTCATTTCGACCTAGAATTGGAAACTAGAAAAAATAACCAAAACAATCCAGGAAAACATACACATATACATATACAAGCAAGATATAATCGAAACTTCTCACCCTTACCCGATTATTCGCGCTTGAAACGGATGAATTCTCAATTTTCCTCTTTTTCCTCTTCTCCCTTTCTTTCTTCTCCTTTTCCTTCTTTCTCTCTTTTCTTTCTCTTCTTTTTCTTTTCTCTCTTATTCTCTCAACTTCTATTTATAAAAATATCTAACCCCGAAAAATACCAAAATACCCCTACACTCAATTATCTCGCAAACGCTCTCAAAACGCGATAAAACAAAATAACGGTGAAAAATAACATTTTGTCAAATAAAAGTCAATAATAAAATAATATAAAACCAAAACCAATTAAATCTACTCTATTAAATAAATCTAACAAAATTGGGGCGTTACATGGCACATGGCCATATCCGCTCTGTCTACAATGCATCTTGACCAGATTGGTCCCCAATAAGAGTACATCGCGAATTTGATAGACACTGTTAGTCTCTTTCTCAATCAGATTGACTGCAGCTTTCTCGTGTTGAGGCAGCGGGTTCGTAAGAACATTAGGATTCGTATCTTTGAAAGATAAGAGCCCGCTCCTAACAAGCTTTTGCACGTCGGATTTGAAATTGAGGCAAGTCTCATTGTTATGCCCTGAACCTCCTTGATGATAAGGGCATGTTTGATCCGCTTTAAACCAAAAAGGCGGATTTTCCGGAACTGAAAGGGGAGACTTAGTCTGAATGTGCCCCTTATCCAGCAGTAACGGAAACAGCTCTGCGTACGTTACGTGTATAGGATCAAATCCTGGTGGCCGTGTTGTACGGTTGTTGTTATATGGAGGACGAGCCTGCTGAAGAGGCTGTTGTGTCCTTTGTTGGTCAGGTTGGCTCTGCGCAACCTGAGGTTGATACGTAGGAATAGGCGCAGGGCAGATAGCAGGAGTAACAGCTGCTACTGGCTTATAACGTCGCCTTTGCTTTCCGAGAGAGATATTCCCAATATCTTGCTCTTTTTTCTTAGGGAGAGCACTACCGTATTTTTTAGTACCGCTCGTTGATCCAGTGTCTTTTACCAAACGTCCTTCTCGGATGGCTTCCTCAAGACGTACACCCATGCCGACCATTTCGGTGAAATCACTGGGTGCACTGGCAATCATTCGGTCATAGTAAAATGAGCTTAAGGTCTTTAAGAAAATTTTTGTCATCTCTTTTTCCTCAAGAGGTGGACAAATTTGAGCGGCAATTTCACGCCACCTTTGAGCATACTCCTTAAAGGTTTCCTTTTCCTTTTGCGACATCGATCTGAGTTGATCTCTGTCGGGTGCCATGTCCAAATTGTACTTGTATTGTTGGACGAAAGCAGTACCAAGATCTCTGAATGTACTGATCGTAGTACGGTTTAAACCCATGTACCATTTGAGTGCGGCACCGGTTAAACTATCCTGGAAGTAGTGAATCAGCAGGTCCTGATTCTCCGTCTGAGCTGACATCCGCCGAGCGTACATCACCAGATGGCTCTGAGGGCAAGAGTTACCCTTGTATTTTTCAAAGTTGGGCACTTGGAACTTGTGCGGGACTTTCACATTTGGGACCAAGCAGAGATCTGCGGCGTCCTTTCCAAATAGATCCTGACCGCGAATGGCTTGCAGCTCTTTCTGCATTTCCAAGAACTGCTCCTGGAATTTATCCATTCTGTCAAACATAGTTTCCTTCTTACCAGAAGATGTCTGTGGAATCTGTCCTTCCGGGACAGTGTGCACCACAGGGGGTGGTACCATGACTACGGCAGTAAGTCTTGGCGCCTCCAGAAGTTTGTAACCTTCAGGAGTCTTGAGTATGCCCCTGGCATCTTCGCTTTCCCGAAGTTTATAACCTTCAGGCCCAGCGGCTTCTGTTGCGATTCCCTGATCTTCAGTGATCGGCGGAACATATCCTTTCGGGATATAGTTAACAGGCATGCCCCAAGGACGATCTTTCGGCATTTGATACCTAGGATCATACTTTTCTATGATGGGCGTTGAGGTGATCTCTGAGATCACAGTTCTTTGTAGCTGAGCTTCTGCCATGGTTTGCATGTCGTTACGAAGCTTTCTCATATCCTCTCTCAGAGCGTCGATCTCTTCTTTCAACTCTCTATTTTCTTCCTCAAGATCATCCATCCTTTTCTGACGATTGGCCCGAGTATTGTACGAATGAGACAGTTTGACTCTAGAATCGAGACACAAACGTGAGATTCGTAGGGAAGAAGAATACGCGATGTGAGAATGATGAATGCAATGATTATATTAATTGTTGTTTTGGTTTAATCAAAATAAACTTCGAAAATTAGATTGCAAATATCAAACAGTGGGGAAACCCCTTTTTATTGAATTCCAAAGGATTACAGAAATGGAAATACAGTAGATTACAAAGTGCAGAAACAGAAACCTAAACTAATGGGTCCCGAGTCCTCTCTGAGGAGAAACCGGGTGCTGATTCTGGTATCTTCCTTTTCTTTGACCGGGGCGCTCGGGCCTTTGTCGGGTTGTCATTCCTTTGCCAAGTGAAAGGAGTGAGCAAATTCCTTTGGTCATCTTGATTCTCTACAGCATGCTGCTCCAAAATTTCAATCAGAGCATCTTTCTCTTTTAGTAGTTGCTGTATTTGGATACACTCTACGTCGAGGGTGCGGTACTTGTTCTTCCAAGATCTTCTCTCCTTTTGAACTTTGTTAAGAGTAACCTGAAGCTTTTCAGTTTCCGTCATGAAGTACATGACAGATTCCCTTAGTGGAAGAATTCCATAACGAGGATAAGGCATTTTTAGCTTGAGAGCTCTGGTTTGTACCCAATGGAGATAAGGCTCCACCGAGACACAGTCTGGTTTTCCCAGAGACTCTCGTCCTTTCTTATGAACATGTTTCCAAGCTTGCACTATTTCCATCTTTAGTGCTCTGTCACTTTCTCCTTCCTTGAAGAAAAGACCTTCCAGATGAACACCCAGTGGGATGTGTCTCATCGGGTATCCAAATTGACGGCGAACCAATACCGGATGGTAGTTGATTCCTCCTTTAGTTCCTATGAGGGGTACGCTGGGGCAGTTTCCACAACAGTCAATGATTCTGATTCCCTCATAAATCCTATTACACCAATCTATATCGGAATTGGTGAGAAATATGATCTTCTGCGACCAACGTAAGACACTCTTGCAATCCCAAAAAGCAGCAGACTTGGGCAAGTGAGAGATAAACCATTTGTAAAGCAGAGGTACACAACATGTGATCTCCCCTCTGCTGTACAAATTTCCCAAGTGTACAGAATGATACGCATCTGCGAGCAAAGTCGGCACAGGGTTTCCAATGAGAAAAACCTTAATAGCGTTGATATCGACGAAGTTATTGATGTTAGGAAACAAAAATAACCCATAGGTGAGCAAGACAAAGATGCTTTCAAAAGCAGTCCCGTTCCCTATACTAGCGAAGTACAGAGCTTTCTTTGTCAAGAACTGGGCTGGCAAACCTTGGATGCCACCCTTAGTAATCATGTGAGTCTTGACCTCAGACTCGTCCAAATGAATTGCTCTTGCAATAGTCTGATTCTTTGGAATTTCTTCCAGTCCAAAAAATGGAGCTCGATCTGTAATGTGTAGATCAATCAGATGAGAATACTCCTCCAGCGTTGGTGATAGCTGGTAATCCGGGAATGTGAAACAGTGATAAACTGGATCGTAGAACTGAATGAGCGCGTCCATGATCCCCTCAATCACATGGACTCTTAACAGTGGTAGCAAACCACCGTGCTTGGCTCTGAAAGCCTCTGGGTTAACGATCATCCTCGCTAACTTTCTCAAATCCCCTAGTTTTGGAACCTTGAAGGTATACTGGCGAGTTCTCCTTCTACCGAAATCCATTAGCGTAATCCTCTTCTCTGATATTTGTAATCACAGTCTTAGTTTAATTTGAAAAACAGAGAGACTAGAAGAGAAGTTTTTTTAATGTTTTAATGTTTTATTAAATGGATGCATGAATGCAGCACACAAAAACATAGAAAAAACATGGGGTCAGAGGGTCGTTGTCATGAAGTCAAGGCTCTACCCATCCCCAAAGGTTTATACTAGGGTGATTTTTGTACCTGTACTCATTATCATCAGCTCCTCCCAGGAAGGCAGACAACAAGCGGATCGCCAGTGAGTTGTGTGCAATCTTAGAGTAAGTGCCATTCACCGAGAATAGATCACCAGCCTCAAATGAGGGTAGTATCGCATAACAGCTATTTCCGATAGCTTCCGCACTACGAAAGGGTTTGGCTCCTCAGCTTCTCAGACTTAACAACTGGCCCATTGGCTATAAGAGTGAATGGGCTGCGTTGGTCAGCCTCCACTGAGGTTGATGGTCGACCCCGTCGCCATCACTTATCTTAAGTGTATACTCATTCTCACCACATGCGGCATCACACGCATTCCCAGTAGCAAAAAAATAAACACGTATAGCAATTAGGAAAAGCAGTATATATATTTGTCCTAATCATCCTAGACTTATAAATCTATGAATCCTAAGTTCCTGACAGAAAACGGGTTCCCCGGCGGAAGCCCCAATCTGTGGTTTTCAGCAAGAGATGGACCAGCATAGGTCAATCTTTCTCCTCAGCAGAGTTACCATTTTCCGTGGAAAATGGGGACGATGCCCTAAATCAAAATGAGATGCGGCCCCACGGTGGGCGCCACTTTTTTGTAGCGAGCGATTTTGGACGCGGTTCTTAAGCGTTGGTCGCTCTCTGCGGTTTGAGCTTAAACTACAGGTCGATTCATTTTTTATCCTATTGTGAGCTGAATAAGGAAGGGAAATAGATGTCTCCAATTAACCCTGCTTTGCATACTGAGTTTAAACAGCGGTCTGTTAGGTTACGGATGCTATCAATGTGGGGGGGCCTTTGTACTGGTTATTTGTATTTTTGCCAATACGGTTTTCTTTCTTTTAATCTAGGCAAAGGGTTTCTGACGGGGAACAAGGATTAGGATGTTAGGACTTATGCTTTTGAATTACTGCTTTTGATTGATAGAGATATGGGATTTGGGTTTTTTGTTGATTGCGCTCGCTAAGATCTTTTCTTTCGATCTTATGCCTACGTATTCCCGTTTACCGAAACAGGGAAATCAGAGCGTTCGTAGTTCCTCCTATTCTATGGGAGGAAATGGGTGTTTTGGTGTCTTGTTCAAAGCCCAAGATGTGAAGCTGAAGGTGATTTGTGTCTTGTTCAAAGCCCAAGACGTGAAGCTGAAAGACCTCGACTTTAGAGAGAATTTGTCATCTCTAAAGAGGGGAGAAGGAGAATTACTTTAACTGGGATACGTGGATCTGAGCAATGCCATAATTTCCGAAGAAAAGGGTTTTAACCTGAAGGAGAAGACTTTAACTCAGTGTAGAGCAATGCCATCTTTCCTTAGGAATTTCTCATGCTAAAAGAGGGACAGTGGCATGGATATAGATGATCCAGAGGCTTGCCGCTTACAGCGATTAGATGAAAGGAAAGGAATTGTTGATGTTTGTGTACTGTGAACGAGGCACAGCTTTGATGCTAAAAGGTTGATTGGATCAACCAGTGGTTTTATTATACAAAGCCTAAGAGGAGGCTAATTTTCGCTAGGAAAATCATTATACAAAGCCTAAGAGGAGGCTATTTTGTGTCTCGTACAGAGCCCGAGAGAGAGGCTAAAAGTTTTTTGACCCGACGATGGAGTCTTTTGGTATCTCGTATAAAGCCCAAGATGGAGGCTAAAAGTTTGTTTGGCCCAATAAGAACCTTTTTGTAACTCGTATAAAGCCCGAGATGGAGGCGAAAAGGGATGATTGACTCAACGAGGGAGTCTCTTATGTGTCTCGTACGAAGCCCGAGATAGAGGCTAAAAGTTTGACTCAACAAGGAGTCTTTGATACTCAACAAGAGAGTGTTTTTGTATCTCGTACGAAGCCCGAGATGGAGGCTAAAGGTTTGTTTCAGTTGAGTGACAGATCCAATATACTGACTTTAAAAGAGAAAATCAGTTCTTATATGAGCAACACTGTACTCAGGGATTTGATTTGAGGATCAGGGATATTTCCTTCTCTTTGAGGAAACGGGAAATCCAAAGGGTATTGAGATTGCCCGAGTCTGCGGGTTTCCTTCCTATTTAACGAAGGGGTCACTTGTGAATGTCTTTGAGACTCAAGGAAGCTAGACTGTCCAAGTCTAGAGTTTTTTCTTTCGTACTATGCTTTGAGAAACAGTAGTAGACTCTATGAAAGGACTGTTCTATGAGGATGACTAGGTTCTGTTCCTATACCTCTAGGAGGTCGTCGGGACAATTTGTACGAAGCCCAAGAGGAGGCTGGAAACTTTTAAGAAGCCGACGGGTCCTTGTACGAAGCCCAAGAGGAGGCTATCATTCCCGGAGGAAGAGATCATTATACGAAGCCTAAGAGGAGGCTGTGAATACTTCTAAGAAGCCGTAGTGTCCATGAATAATGCCAAAGAGGAGGCCGATGCTTTTAAGAAGCCCGTGGGTCTATCATCTCCTTTCCATTAGGAGAGATAACTCTTTTAAAGATAAAAACCACTGGTAAACGTGCGAGGTTTACTATCCAGCGACTTTTAGCTTTTAAAGAGGGTTCCTTAGTTAAGGTCCAAGATTATGACCGTAGGGGGTACCCAAACCCCGAGACATTCAAGGCAAGCTATCCACAAGGAATAGATCAAGTCAGGAAAGTTCAAAAAGTTTTGAATGGGTCTTATAGCTCAAGGAGAGGCCCAGATGATTTTTCAAAAGGCGACGGTCGCGCCGTTTGTTTTTTGACGGTATCGGGACTTATACAATACACTGAGGCCCAAAAATGATTTGGTCAAAAAAGGATTGGGTCTTACACTCTATTAGAGGCCCAAAGTGTTTTGAAAATGATTTATGAGGGTTGAATTAATCCAAAACCCTAATTTGTTTTCAAAATGTATTTAATTGAATAAAAATTCAATTAAAATGATCAAAAATTGTTTAACACATGGAAAACAAATTGTGATCTTGGATTAATGCTTCAAAAATTAAGTATTGACCTACAAAATAATTAGAAAGCATTAAAAGTTGCAAAATCAATGTAGAAAAAATATTTAAAATGCCAAAAACAATCAAAATATTAATTCTTTACAAAAATATCAATTATATGAAATAAATAATATTTTTTGGGATTTTTTTTTCGAAAATAAAATATTTTAACATTTTTGTGAATTATTAAAAAAAGAATCAACTAAAAATCATTAAAACTCAGAGAGAAATTAATTTTTGAATCAATTAAACAAAATCACAAAATTCAAATATTTGAATTTCTAAAAATGGCGCCAAGAACAGCTGAAGAACACTCGCGTGTTCTTGGTTTCTCAGATTTGCATTTTCTATCCAATCTCCATGAATACGTAACCATATCATGCAATCCACATATCATTATGCTCGTCTCAACCTCACGATCATGTTTATGTACTTTAATTTCATTTAAATTAAACATACAACAAGAAATCACGAAGAGACCTCAAGAACCCTAATTTCTGCATGAAGGCTAGTATTTTTGATACACGATTCAAACAATGCAATTAATTAAGGGAAAACATTCCATGCATGATTATGAACATATGGCCAAATTATTGTGCGAGGAAATATGCATAGATTGAGAAATGACCAAGTATGTGCTTACCTCCACGTCGTGACAGCAAGTTCAGATGTGATTTTGAGTTGGAGGTGTTACAGACAAGTTGTGATGATCTGGACAGCTTCCCTACACCATATGGAGTGTGTTTGAACACTTGGATTGAATTGAAATGGACTGGATCAGTTTATAGCGTCTCAGCTGCAACTTCACTTCAAACTTGTGTGGATGGCAAGTGATTTTGAGATTTTGATGTTCCAGATGCTATATGAGTGTTTGATCAACTCATATGTGATGTATATGAGGTGTGTGAGTGATTGGTTTGATTGGAATTGCTCTCAAACTCAAAACCCGATAGCTACCTTGCTAAGAAAGGCATTTTTGCCAAGAGAAAGAGATTTTGAGGAAAGCATCTGTTAGATGGCTTTGGTGTACTCAAACTGACCACAATTGAGCTCTATTTATAGTAGAGCAAGTTTGTTTTGCAAGGAATAGTGCATGGCAGTTGGTAAGTAGGTTTGGCCAATGTTGTCCAATGAAAATCCAAGTCTCCTCTAGCCATTGACTAGAGGTTAGGGCACAGAGCTTTGGTCCCCTTGGTCTTGGATAAGTCTTGATTGATTTCAGATGAGAATGGCTCAGTCCATGCCACCTTGATGGTTCCATTGAATGCCTCATTCCAAATTTGAAGTCTTGTCCCTATTTTGGCCATTTTAGGTTCAACATGCTATTTCTTGTTCCATGGACTTTGGAGACTTGGCTCAGTGATTGTCCCCTTTAAATTTAATCCTCTGAGGTGTCCAAGTGGATAGGAGCAATTGAATTTGGCTGATTTTGGCAAATAGACCAAAGTTGCAAATTCTGCCTTGCCTTGACAGATTTCAGCAAGGCAACTTGGCAATGTTGTATCTCATGGTGTAGGTTGAATTTGGCAATGTTCTTGGCCATTTTGGAAAGCTCTTACATGATACAACAACTGTTTGAACAAGTTTGGTTTTGATCTCTTTTGATTCCAAGTGAAAAATCCCCCTACATTTGGCAAAAAGTGAGGCAGAATCTGACTTAGTGAAAATTTCACTTAGTGTTGGAAAAAGTGACATTTTCACTTTTCAGCCACTTTGATCACTCCATAACTCAAAATCCTTAATGAATTGGAATGACTTGTAGTTGAAGTTTTTGTAGGTGATAATGAGGGCTACAAATCCATCTTTGGATGAGAAAAAATGGCCTTGTGGTTTAGGAGTTATGGTCCTCCAAAGTTGGTACCTTTGCCACTTTATTTTTAACTTAGAAAAATTTCTAAGTTTTATGGTTACCCCTTTTACAAGTTATCTCACTTTTCTTGATTTTTCTTGATGAATGATGATTCAAATCATACATTAACATCATTTTAGGGTTAAAAATCCATTTTGGTGAAAAATCTCAAAAAGTCAAAGTTGACTTTTGTGCACAGTTGACTTTTTATCAGATGAATTCCAAACTGTGCAATTCTTCAGGAAATCATGTCCTTGACCTAAATCAAACTTGATGGACATGTTCCATGGGTGTCATAGGGTATATTCAATCATGTATTAGGGTTTGGGAGCATGTCTTGGTCAAAAGTCAAAGTTACAGTTGACTTTTCTCTTAAAACCCTAATTGTGGTGCAGATGAAATTGAGACTTGTTGCTCAAGCTTCTTGGATCAATCCATTGTTCCAAATGGATCAATATGGTATATTAGAGACCCTCAAATCATCTCTTGAGGCCTTGGCTCATGGTTTGTCCCAAAAGTCAACTTAGGGGTGAATTAGGTCAAGAAACCCTAATTCCTGATTTTTGATGAATGCATCCCCTGAGGCAAAATTGACTTGATGCATGGGTTCATGAGGTTCCATGAAGTATATTAGGTTATGTTTTGGATCATTGCCTTATGCCCAGATGAAAATTTCCATCTGGAGGCCCTGGTCGACCAAAACCCTAATTTGGTGACACTGTCGATCTTGAGACTTGATCCACCTAGAAGGGAGCAGCCTTGTGCTTAATCCTTGAAGTGGGAGTCCTTTTTGATCCATTGTGGATGTTTAAGAGATTAGACAAGTTGAAGATCATGTCATTTATTGATTGATCCTTTGTCTAAGCACTCAGAGAGGGCTTGAAACCCTAATTTTGATTGTATTGGATGCTCACCCATCTTTGGGGAGACTGATGAAGCATGAAGGTACATCCATATTGTGATGATGATTTTCACAATGATGGGAAATCTAAGTGGTCAACATTTGGGGTATTACAGATGCCCCTATTTAATCTTCTTGGACCCGAAGGTGTGAATGACGAAGGTATTCGAGCATTCGGTGTGCAAGAGGATTAAATATCGGAATATCTGAAATTTTGATGGTGGTTATGATTGGTAGCTTACGCATTCATCTTCTTTAGCTAAGCAATGATGCTTAGAAAAGGTAAACTTCCCCTCGATCCTGGTCTTCAGCCAAGGAACTGGTCTCAGTTTTGTTTTGAAATAAACCTCCCCTCGTTCTTGGTTTCCTACCAAGGAACTGGTCTTAGTTTCTGATTTAAACTTCCCCTCGATCCTGGTTTCTTACCAAGGAACTGGTCTTAGTTTCTAATTTAAACTTCCCCTCGATCCTGGTTTCTTACCAAGGAACTGGTCTCGGTTTTTTTCGTCAATAAACTTTACTGACAAGGGACACTATTCGTAGCGGCTTTCCTTCAAACTTCTCGCCGAATTTTCTTGGGGAGATGCCATTTTAATGGAAAAAGTTTTGATGTCAGACTTGCTGGGGAACCCATTCATCTGAGTTGTAGAGGTACACAAACTTCTCTGTTTTGGAGACGCCATTTGTCGATTCTACTTAGGGAAAGCGAGTCTCTTGAGAGACTGTTTTCGTTTGGGATCTTTCATCATACTTTTCTCGGGATCTTCCCGGAGAAACGCCATATGATAGGGTCATATTTTGAGGTGTCGATGACCTTTTCATCAACGACTTTCGGAGAAAGGCAGTTGTGTAGCGCCGAATCTCTGTTTAAGAGGCTTTCTCTGGGGATTTTCCTTAATCCGGGAAAGCGAGGATATCATCTTCAATGGCGAAGAGTGACATCTGTTGAAGGTTCTCTGATCTTTCAGAGGTTCAAGTTATCAAAGTGGCCAAGTGCCGACTCTGATCTAAAGATACACTGGTGGCGAGATTGTGCAGACGCAACACTTCCTGACGAGGAAAGAACTGACAAACTCGATTGAGAAAACTGTTTATCACTAGGGGACAAGACCGGCTAGAGTGATAATGATGCAATATGAAATGTAAATGCAAATCAAAAAATGCATGAAGTACGTATGTATATGCTGACAAAACTGACGCGACATACAGACTAAGGGATGAACACAATTGGATACTCGGCCATCGCGGGGCGAAGAAGTACCGTTGGTTCAAAATAGCAATTCCACCTTGCTTAGGAGAGATAGTCCCTGTTGGGAGCTATGTTGATCGGGCTTAGGAGATGAGAACTCGACCGAGGGTATCAGACGGGAAAACCGCATTTGATACAGTTGATCCTTCATTCAGGCGCACTGGCTTAGAAGAAGTACTTTGATTCTGCACTTTGAAGTCCGCTTACTTCGGCAGAAGCGATCGATGTTCTTCTGATGTTCAACAGTCAAAAGAAATGCCATCTTTAATTTAAAAGCAGAAAAAGTTTAACAAGTAAATTTGTTTTATTTCAAGAATCGCTGATTAAGTTTAAACAACGTCGTCCTGTAAAGCTAAAACAAGTAAAGAATTACAAACAAAAGCACAAGGGCTCAAATTTTATTGATAAGATGGAGATCAGCCAAACGCGTGATTCCAAAGAGTATATACAAAGTTAGAAAATGGTAATTTACAGGGAAAAGGGCTACGTTGAAACATAACGACCACTATCCTTCTACCAACTTTGAGTTCGGGACATCCTGAGCTTCCGTCGAAGATGACCTTTGACTGGAGTTTTCTGACAGATGATGCAACTGCTGCTGAGGGACTTACCTCTGTTGAACATAGTTACTTGCCATTATCCCTAACTTTTGCCTGGATTGTACTATGAGATTTCCAATCCATCGGGATGATTCTTTTCATGTCTCTAACTTTTGCCTGGACCGCCCTTTCGGGTTTTCAATCCACCAAGACGTTTTTTTTTAGTTTAGGCGAAGTATTTCTTGACTACATCAACATTCGTGGGGTAGGCAAATTCCTCTCCGTCCATGGTTGCAAGTCTCAAGGCGCCGCCTGAGAAAGATTTCGTGACCACATAGGGGCCATCATAATTTGGGGTCCATTTGCCCCGAGAATCAGTGAGAAATGATTGTATTTTCTTGAGCACGAGGTCTCCTTTTCTGAAGACACGAGGTCAGACCTTTTTGTCGAACGCCTTCTTCATTCTCTGCTGATACAACTGACCGTGGCATAGTGTCGTGATTCGCTTCTCTTCGATCAGGTTTAATTCGTCATGTCGACTTTGACACCATTCAGCTTCTGAAAGCTTTGCTTCCATCAATACCCGGATTGATGGGATCTCTACTTCTATGGGGAGAACTGCCTCCATGCCATATACTAGAGAGAAAGGGGTTGCCCCTGTTGAAGTGCGGACAGATGTACGATAACCGTGAAGAGCAAAGGGTAGCATCTCGTGCCAATCTTTGTAGGTTACAACCATCTTTTGAACAATCTTCTTGATGTTCTTGTTAGCCGCTTCTACCGCTCCGTTCATCTTGGGTCGGTAGGGAGATGAGTTATGGTGTTCGATCTTGAACTTTGTGCACAACTCTTTCATCATCTTATTGTTCAAGTTAGATCCATTATCAGTAATGATCTCGCTTGGAACACCATAACGGCAGATGATATTGTTTTTGATAAATCGGACCACCACTTGTCGGGTTACATTGGCAAATGACGCTGCTTTGACCCACTTAGTGAAATAGTCAATGGCTACCAGGATGAACCGATGTCCGTTTGAAGCCTTGGGCTCAATCATACCAATCATGTCGATTCCCCATATGGAAAAAGGCCACGGGGAAGAAAGAACTTTGAGATGTGATGGCGGTACATGAATTTTGTTAGAGTATATCTGACACTTGTGACACCTCCTCATGTACTTGTAGCAGTCGGATTCCATTGTCAACCAATAGTACCCGGCCCTGAGAATTTTTCTCGCCATTGTGTGTCCGTTGGCATGAGTGCCAAAGGATCCTTCATGAATTTCTTTCATGAGCATGTCTGCTTCTGGTCTGTCGACACATCGGAGCAAGAACATGTCAAAATTTCTCTTATAAAGAGTGTCACCGCTCAGGAAGAAGTTTCCAGCCAATCTTCTGAGGGTTTTCCTGTCTTTTCTGAGTGCCCCAGATGGGTACTCTTGTTTCTGAAGGAAGCATTTGATATCGTGATACCAAGGTCTGTCGTCTATGACTGCTTCAATCGTGAAGATGTAAGCGGGCCGTTCAAGGCGCATGATGTCGATCTTAGGTATGTCATTCCATCGACCTACACTAATCATGGAAGAGAGGGTGGCTAATGCATCAGCCATGTGATTCTCATCACGAGGGATGTGATGAAAGTCAACTCTGTTGAAGAAGGGTAACAACCTCCTTGCATAGTCTTTGTAAGGAATCAATCCTGATTGGTATGTGTTCCAATCTCCTTTTATCTGATTGATAACCAGGGCTGAATCGCCGTATACGTCTAAGTTTTTGATCCTTAAATCAATCGCTTCTTCGAGACCCATGATACATGCTTCGTATTCGGCCTCGTTGTTCGTACATTTGAACGTAAGTCTAGCAGTGAAAGGAATGTGGATACCCTGAGGGGTAACAATGATTGCCCCAATTCCGTTTCCATAATGATTGACTGCTCCGTCAAAGATAAGTCCCCACTGGGAACCTGGTTCTGGCCCTTCACTGGGTAGCGGTTCATCGCAATCTTTCATCTTTAGATACATGACATCTTCGTCTGGGAAGTCAAACCCAATTGATTCTTGATCGTCAATCGGTTGATGAGCCAAATGATCGGCTAAAATACTTCCTTTAACGGGTTTCTGAGCATGGTACTCTATGTCATATTCTAATAGTAACATCTGCCAACGGGCAATCCTTCCCGTGAGAGAAGGTTTTTCGAAAACGTACTTGATTGGATCCATTTCGGAGACCAACCAAGTAGTATGACAAATCATGTACTGGCGAAGACGTTTGGCTGCCCAAGCCAAAGCGCAACAAGTTTTCTCAAGCATTGTGTACCGAGTCTCGCAGTCGGTGAATTTCTTGCTTAGATAGTAAATGGCAGACTCTTTCCTTTTAGTTTCGTCTTGTTGGCCAAGTACACATCCCATTGAGTCCTCTAGGACTGTGAGGTAAATGATCAGTGGTCTTCCTTCCACTGGAGGTGATAGAATCGGAGGATTCAACAGATATTCCTTGATACTGTCGAAGGCGGTTTGGCAATCTTCTGACCAAACGCAATCCTGGTTCTTTTTGAGTAATTTGAAAATCGGCGCACATGTCGCGGTCATAAGGAATATGAATCTGGAGATGTAGTTCAAACGTCCCAGAAGGCATTTCTTGAATGGCCTTGACCTTGTCAGGATCAACTTCAATTCCTTTTTGGCTGACGATGAACCCTAGTAATTTCCCCGAATGGACACCGAAGGTGCACTTGTTAGGATTCAAGCGGAGCTTGAATTTTCTTAGACGTTCGAACAATTTTGATAGATGTTCAACGTGCTCATCCTCTGTTCTTGATTTTGCAATCAAATCATCGACATATACCTCAATTTCCTTATGTATCATGTCATGAAACAGAGTAGTCATGGCCCTTTGATAGGTCGCCCCGGCATTCTTCAAACCGAACGGCATTACCTTGTAACAAAAGGTACCCCATGGGGTAATGAACGAAGTTTTCTCCATGTCTTTCGGCGCCATTTTGATCTGGTTATAGCCCGAGAATCCATCCATGAAGGAGAATACTTTGAACTTTGCTGTGCTGTCTACCAGCATGTCAATGTGTGGTTAAGGAAAGTCGTCCTTTGGACTTGCCTTGTTTAGATCTCTGTAATCAACACACATTCTAACCTTTCCATCCTTTTTAGGAACGGGTACGATGTTGGCTAACCATTGAGGATATTCAAATGTAGCGGGGAAACCCGCGTCGATCTGTTTCTGTACCTCCTCTTTGATTTTGATGGCCATGTCCGGGTGAGTGTGTCTCAACCTTTGCTTTACTGGCGGACATTCCGATCTTAGCGGTAAGTGATGTTCCACGATGCTGGTATCCAACCCTGGCATATCCTGATAGGACCAAGCGAATACATCGGGGAATTCTTTGAGAAGCTTTATCAAACTTTCTTTGACAGTTGGACTGAGCAGTGCTCCGATCCTGATTTCTTTTCTCTCTTTTTCTGAACCCAAGTTCACCATTTCCAACGGCTCTTTGTGAGGTTCAATGGACCTTTCCTCTTGTCTGAGTAATCGGGAGATCTCTTCTGGAATTTCGTTGTCATTTTCTTCTTCAGCCTCGAATACCGGGAACTCAAAGTTGGGAGAAGGCATCGGATCGTATGTTTCAACGGGGTATAAAACAAGCAATCTGCATGACGTGATGATTCGTGTTTAGAAGAGATAGAGAAAATGCAAGTGTGTGCAGTGTTTCGATTTTACTGCTTGTTTTTATATTTTGAATTGTTTTTTAGGATTACCATTTTCTGAAAAAGCAAAACGAGAAAACAGCAATTAATGCGGAAATTACAGAACGACGTTATTTTATTAATGAACAAGTCGAATCTTGAAACTATAGCCCTATAAAACAAAACTCTGTCGCTTTGGGCAAAGCGAAGAGGGAAATTTACAGAAAACGAGCCCTATCAAAACATCCGTTTCACCTGGGCAGGGTGAAAGGTTAAAGATGGCAATTACTTTGACTGATGAACGACCTTCGGAACCTCGACAGCAACCCACTGGCGGTGAACTCCTCGGTGAATCACAAAGTCTGGCACCTTCCTTGATTTGTCTTCAGAAATGACGCTGATTTCTGGTGGAGTAGGATCGTTGGAATCTGTCTCCCAAGCAGAATTGTCGTAGGAGGATTCCTCTGTTGCATTTTGCATAGCATTGGTGCTCTCAGCTGTATCTCCCCATCCAGTTGACTGGATATCTTCGAGCCTGATACGAGAGCTTTCGGGAGCAGTGTACTTGACCATAAAGTCGTATTTTCCACTTGGTTGTCCCAAAGTGTCCCAAACTTCTTTGGAACTGGAGAAGTCATCCCTCTCGATGACGTTGACCTCAGGAAAAGCATAGTTGATGAATTCAAGTCCTGCGAACGTTGCGAATTCATATTTATGTTGAGTAGTTTCCGAATGACCTGAGTGTTGATCCCATGACAGGGTGGGGACACAGGTATTCTGTTCAATGACGCTCAGCTCAGTTTCATTACTCGGCTGACTTTCTTGCCCCAAGTTTCCTGGGTAAGGCTGCTACATTGGCAGACCATCCATCGGGCCATAGTAATTGTGATCAAAGTTGTCTTTCATCGGAGTGTCTTCCTCTAATGAATTTGGCGGAGCACGACATCCTTCCGGATCACAATCCCCGTATATCATTTCGACATCTGATCTTGGTATAAATCTCGGACTTTCTGTAGGAAAGCAAAAAGGCATAGGCACCTCTTCCTGAGACATATAGCCGTCCTTGTTAAGGTAGGATTTCCATTCCTCCTCTGTGTCAGAGGGATCTTCCTCATTGATAACATGAACTGTCTGAGACACTGGGTGAAGAAAACCTCCACCGTGGAAGAAGTTTTGAAGGGGATGAAGACTTTCATCGTTGGCGGCTGTCTGGGTACAGGTTGCAGAAAAACCAAGACCCTTCTTTATTTTATTGTCAATAGGAATGACAAGCCGTGCCCATCCTGTCGTATCGGTACTCTCGACCGCTTTGATAGCATCTTTGTATGAAGAAATTGAAGTTCCTTCTTTGGATTGATCGTTCTTGCTCACCGATAGTGCTTAGAACTGAGTTCCAATAACCTCCTCGGGT
Organism: Lathyrus tuberosus; assembly: GCA_022829125.1. NCBI lineage: Eukaryota > Viridiplantae > Streptophyta > Magnoliopsida > Fabales > Fabaceae > Lathyrus > Lathyrus tuberosus. Next base: position 7,751,338 of record JALAZF010000043.1, read on the forward strand.
TCTACACAAGTAGATGATGGTAGGTTACTCACAAGCAAGGCTTGTTCCCCACAAACCGTGACAAGTTGATCGTTCTTGACGAACTTTAGCTTTTGGTGGAGGGTTGAAGTAACCGCTCCAGCCTGATGTATCCAAGGTCTTCCTAATAAACAACTGTATGTTGCCCGGATGTCCATGACCTGGAAAGTGATTTGGAAAGTGTGAGGACTAATAGTTATGGGAAGATCAACTTCGCCGATAACTATTTTTCTGGATCCGTCGAATGCTTTGACGACGACCTCGCTGACTCTCATCGGAGGGCCCTTAAATGATAATTGCGTCAAAGTGGACTTCGGCATAACATTCAGGGGTGACCCTGTGTCTACCAGTATATTGGCTAAAGCATCGCCCTGGCAGTTAATTGTAATGTTGAGCGCCATGTTATGACGACGACCCTCTTCAGGTAATTCCCCATCACTAAATCCCAAATTGTTGCAGGAAGTGATGTTAGAGACAATGCTATCGAATTGTCTGATTGTTACATCCTGTTCCACAAAGGCTTGCTCCAAGACTTTCTGTAGAGCCTCTCTGTGTGCTTCTGAACTGAGTAATAGTGATAATACTGAGATCTTTGAAGGAGTCTGTAACAGTTGATCAACAATGTTGTATTCACTCCTTTGGATGAGCTTTAACATCTCATCTTTGTCTTTTGAAAAGTCGGGATTACCAGATTGACCGACTGGTGAATCAGGAATTTCCGCCTGAAGTTCCTTTTCTTTGTTGGATTCTCTAACCCCTCGGTTGAAGACTCGACTGCTCTGTGTTACACGACTGATGTCTGCAATATTCACGACGGAGGGTAATGGAATTTCCTTTCCATTCTCGATTATTGTTGCACCGTATTTGTAAGGGATTGCCTTAGCTGATTCATACGGTAGTGGCCCCGGTAGATAGATGACTATGGAGACTTTCTGATTTTTCTGACCATCATAAGTTATCTTGATCCGTTCCCAGTTGGGAACTTTAGATTCGTCAAGTAGAGGAATGATGGCAAAAACATCCCTGGTCCTATGATGACTAGAGATTGTGACAACATCCTCAACTTGATCAGCAAGGTAGTTCGGCGACCAAATGATGGGTCCTGAACCTGGATATGGACGAATTTCTCCATGATCGACCTGACCCTGAAGAGCTGCTCTCACAAGGTAACACCCTTGGTTACTTTCCGAACAGACGCTACAACTGTCACAGTTGTGTGGTGGCACATGGCCATATCCACTCTGTCTACAATGCATCTTGACCAGATTGGTCCCCAATAAGAGTACATCGCGAATTTGATAGACACTGTTAGTCTCTTTCTCAATCAGATTGACTGCAGCTTTCTCGTGTTGAGGCAGCGGGTTCGTAAGAACATTAGGATTCGTATCTTTGAAAGATAAGAGCCCGCTCCTAACAAGCTTTTGCACGTCGGATTTGAAATTGAGGCAAGTCTCAATGTTATGCCCTGAACCTCCTTGATGATAAGGGCATGTTTGATCCGCTTTAAACCAAAAAGGCGGATTTTCCAGAACTGAAAGGGGAGACTTAGTCTGAATGTGCCCCTTAGCCAGCAGTAACGGAAATAGCTCTGCGTACGTTACGGGTATAGGATCAAATCCTGGTGGCCGTGTTGTACGGTTGTTGTTATATGGAGGACGAGCCTGCTGAAGAGGCTGTTGTGTCCTTTGTTGGTCAGGTTGGCTCTGCGCAATCTGAGGTTGATACGTAGGAATAGGCGCAGGGCCGATAGCAGGAGTAACAACTGCTACTGGCTGATAACGTCGCCTTTGCTTTTTGAGAGAGATATTCCCAATATCTTGCTCTTTTTTCTTAGGGAGAGCACTACCGTATTTTTTAGTACTGCTCGTTGATCCAGTGTCTTTTACCAAACGTCCTTCTCGAACGGCTTCCTCAAGACGTACACCCATGCCGACCATTTCGGTGAAATCACTGGGTGCACTGGAAATCATTCGGTCATAGTAAAATGAGCTTAAGGTCTTTAAGAAGATTTTTGTCATCTCTTTTTCCTCAAGAGGTGGACAAATTTGAGCGGCAATTTCACGCAACCTTTGAGCATACTCCTTAAAGGTTTCCTTTTCCTTTTGCGACATCGATCTGAGTTGATCTCTGTCGGGTGCCATGTCCAAATTGTACTTGTATTGTTGGACGAAAGCAGTACCAAGATCTCTGAATGTACTGATCGTAGTACGGTTTAAACCCATGTACCATTTGAGTGCGGCACCGGTTAAACTATCCTAGAAGTAGTGAATCAGCAGGTCCTGATTCTCTGTCTGAGCTGACATCCACCGAGCGTACATCACCAGATGGCTCTGAGGGCAAGAGTTACCCTTGTATTTTTCAAAGTCGGGCACTTGGAACTTGTGCGGGACTTTCACATTTGGGACCAAGCAGAGGTCTGCGGCGTCCTTTCCAAATAGATCCTGACCGCGAATGGGTTGCATCTCTTTCTGTATTTCCAAGAACTGCTCCTGGAATTCATCCATTCTGTCAAACATAGTTTCCTTCTTACCAGAAGGTGTCTGTGGAATCTGTCCTTCCGGGACAGTGTGCACCACAGGGGGTGGTACTGTGACTACGGCAGTAAGTCTTGGCGCCTCCCGAAGTTTGTAACCTTGAGGAGTCTTGAGTATACCCCTGGCATCTTCGCTTTCCCGAAGTTTGTAACCTTCAGGCCCAGCGGCTTCTGTTGCGATTCCCTGATCTTCAGTGATCGGTGGAACATATCCTTCCGGGATATAGTTAACAGGCATGCCCCAAGGACGATCTTTCGGCATCTGATACCTAGGATCATACTTTTCTATGATGGGCGTTGAGGTGATCTCTGAGATCACTGTTCTTTGTAGCTGAGCTTCTGCCATGGTTTACATGTCGTTACGAAGCTTTCTCATATCCTCTCTTAGAGCGTCGATCTCTTCTTTCAACTCTCTATTTTCTTCCTAAAGATCATCCATCCTTTTCTAACGATTGGCCCGAGTATTGTACGAATGGGACAGTTTGACTCTAGAATCGAGACACAAACGTGAGATTCGTAGGGAAGAAGAATACGCGATGTGAGAATGATGAATGCAATGATTATATTAATTATTGTTTTGGTTTAATCAAAATAAACTTCGACAATTAGATTGCAAATATCAAATAGTGGGGAAACCCCTTTTTATTGAATTCCAAAGGATTACAGAAATGGAAATGCAGTAGATTACAAAGTCCAGAAACAGAAACCTAAACTAATGGGTCCCGAGTCCTCTCTGAGGAGAAATCGGGTGCTGATTCTGGTATCTTCCTTTTCTTTGACCGGGGCACTTAGGCCGTTGTCGGGTTGTCATTCCTTTGCCAAGTGAAAGGAGTGAGCAAATTCCTTTGGTCATCTTGATTCTCTACAGCATGCTGCTCCAAAATTTCAATCAGAGCATCTTTCTCTTTTAGTAGTTGCTGTATTTGGATACACTCTACGTCGAGGGTGCGGTACTTGTTCTTCCAAGATCTTCTCTCCTTTTGAACTTTGTTAAGAGTAACCTGAAGCTTTACAGTTTCCGTCATGACGTACATGACAGATTCCCTTGGTGGAAGAATTCCGTAACGAGGATAAGGCATTTTTAGCTTGAGAGCTCTGGTTTGTACCCAATGGAGATAAGGCTCCACCGAGACACAGTCTGGTTTTCCCAGAGACTCTCGTACTTTCTTATGAACATGTTTCCAAGCTTGCACTATTTCCATCTTTAGTGCTCTGTCACTTTCTCCTTCCTTGAAGAAAATACCTTCCAGATGAACACCCAGTGGGATGTGTCTCATCGGGTATCCAAATTGACGGTGAACCAATACCGGATGGTAGTTGATTCCTCCTTTAGTTCCTATGAGGGGTACGCTGGGGAAGTTTCCACAACAGTTAATGATTCTGATTCCCTCATAAATCCTATTACACTAATCTATATCGGAATTGGTGAGAGACATGATCTTCTGCGACCAACGTAAGACACTCTTGCAATCCCAAAAAGCAGCAGACTTGGGCAAGTGAGAGATAAACCATTTGTAAAGCAGAGGTACATAGCATGTGATCTCCCCTCCGTTGTACAAATTTCCCAAGTGTACAGAATGATACGCATCTGCGAGCAAAGTCGGCACAGGGTTTCCAATGAGAAAAACCTTAATAGCGTTGATATCGACGGAGTTATTGATGTTAGGAAACAAAAATAACCCGTAGGTGAGCAAGACAAAGATGCTTTCAAAAGCAGTCCCGTTCCCTATACTAGCGAAGTACAGAGCTTTCTTTGTCAAGAACTGGGCTGGCAAACCTTGGATGCCACCCTTAGTAATCATGTGAGTCTTGACCTCAGACTCGTCCAAATGAATTGCTCTTGCAATAGTCTGATTCTTTGGAATTTCTTCCAGTCCAGAAAATGGAGCTCGATCTGTAATGTGTAGATCAATCAGATGAGAATACTCCTCCAGCGTTGGTGATAGCTGGTAATCCGGGAATGTGAAACAGTGATAAACTGGATCGTATAACTGAATGAGCGCGTCCATGATCCCCTCAATCACATGGACTCTTAACAGTGGTAGCAAACCACCGTGCTTGGCTCTGAAAGCCTCTGGGTTAACGATCATCCTCGCTAACTTTCTCAAATCCCCTAGTTTTGGAACCTTGAAGGTATACTGGTGAGTTCTCCTTCTACCGAAATCCATTAGCGTAATCCTCTTCTCTGATATTTGCAATCACAGTCTTAGTTTAATTTGAAAAACAGAGAGACTAGAAGAGAAGTTTTTTTAATGTTTTAATGTTTTATTAAATGGATCCATGAATGCAGCACACAAAAACATAGAAAAAACATGGGGTCAGAGGGTCGTTGTCATGAAGTCAAGGCTCTACCCATCCCCAAAGGTTTATACTAGGGTGATTTTTGTACCTGTACTCATTATCATCAGCTCCTCCCAGGAAGGCAGACAACAAGCGGATCGCCAGTGAGTTGTGTGCAATCTTAGAGGTAAGTGCCATTCAGCGAGAATAGATCACCAGCCTCAAATGAGGATAGTGTCGCGTAACAGCTATTTCCGATAGCTTCCGCACTACGAAAGGGTTTGGCTCCTCAGCTTCTCAGACTTAACAACCGGCCCATTGGCTATAAGAGTGAATGGGTTGCGTTGGTCAGCCTCCACTGAGGTTGATGGTCGACCCCGTCGCCATCACTTATCTTAAGTGTATACTCATTCTCACCACATGCGGCATCACACGCATTCCCAGTAGCAGAAAAATAAACACGTATAGCAATTAGGAAAAGCAGTATATATATTTGTCCTAATCATCCTAGACTTATAAAGCTATGAATCCTAAGTTCCTGACAGAAAACGGGTTCCCCGGCGGAAGCCCCAATCTGTGGTTTTCAGCCTAAGAGATGGACCAGCATAGGTCAATCTTTCTCCTCAGTAGAGTTACCATTTTCCGTGGAAAATGGGGACGATGCCCTAAATCAAAATGAGACGCGGCCCCACGGTGGGCGCCACTTTTCTGTAGCGAGCGATTTTGGACGCGGTTCTTAAGCGTTGGTCGCTCTCTGCGGTTTGAGCTTAAACTACAGGTCGATTCATTTTTTATCCTATTGTGAGCTGAATAAGGAAGGGAAATAGATGTCTCCAATTAACCCTGCTTTGCATACTGAGTTTAAACAGCGGTCTGTTAGGTTACGGATGCTATCAATGTGGGGGGGCCTTTGTACTGGTTATTTGTATTTTTTCCAATACGGTTTTCTTTCTTTTAATCTAGGCAAAGGGTTTCTGACGGGGAACAAGGATTAGGATGTTAGGACTTATGCTTTTGAATTACTACTTTTGATTGATGGAGATATGGGATTTGGGTTTTTTGTTGATTGCGCTCGCTAAGATCTTTTCTTTCGATCTTATGCCTACGTATTCCCGTTTACCGAAACAGGGAAATCAGAGCGTTCGTAGTTCCTCCTATTCTATGGGAGGAAATGGGTGTTTTGGTGTCTTGTTCAAAGCCCAAGATGTGAAGCTGAAGGTGATTTGTGTCTTGTTCAAAGCCCAAGACGTGAAGCTGAAAGACCTCGACTTTAGAGAGAATTTGTCATCTCTAAAAAGGGGAGAAGGAGAATTACTTTAACTGGGATACGCGGATCCGAGCAATGCCATAATTTCCGAAGAAAAGGGTTTTAACCTGAAGGAGAAGACTTTAACTCAGTGTAGAGCAATGCCATCTTTCCTTAGGAATTTCTCATGCTAAAAGAGGGACAGTGGCATGGATATAGATGATCCAGAGGCTTTCCGCTTACAGCGATTAGATGAAAGGAAAGGAGTTGTTGATGTTTGTGTACTGTGAACGAGGCACAGCTTTGATGTTAAAAGGTTGATTGGATCAACCAGTGGTTTTCTTATACAAAGCCTAAGAGGAGGCTAATTTCCGCTAGGAAAATCATTATACAAAGCCTAAGAGGAGGCTATTTTGTGTCTCGTACAGAGCCCGAGAGAGAGGCTAAAAGTTTTTTGACCCGACGATGGAGTCTTTTGGTATCTCGTATAAAGCCCGAGATGGAGGCTAAAGTTTGTTTGGCCCAATAAGAACCTTTTTGTATCTCGTATAAAGCCCGAGATGGAGGCGAAAAGGGATGATTGACTCAACGAGGGAGTCTCTTATGTGTCTCGTACGAAGCCCGAGATAGAGGCTAAAAGTTTGACTCAACAAGAGAGTCTTTGATACTCAACAAGAGAGTGTTTTTGTATGTCGTACGAAGCCCAAGATGGAGGCTAAAGGTTTGTTTCAGTTGAGTGACAGATCCAATATACTGACTTTAAAAGAGAAAATCAGTTCTTATATGAGCAACACTGTACTCAGGAATTTGATTTGAGGATCAGGGATATTTCCTTCTCTTTGAGGAAACGGGAAATCCAAAGGGTATTGAGACTGTCCGAGTCTGCGGGTTTCCTTCCTATTTAACGAAGGGGTCACTTGAGAATGTCTTTGAGACTCAAGGAAGCTAGACTGTCCAAGTCTAGAGTTTTTTCTTTCGTACTATGCTTTGAGAAACAGTAGTAGACTCTATGAAAGGACTGTTCTATGAGGATGACTAGGTTCTGTTCCTATACCTCTAGGAGGTCGTCGGGACAATTTGTACGAAGCCCAAGAGGAGGCTGGAAACTTTTAAGAAGCCGACGGGTCCTTGTACGAAGCCCAAGAGGAGGCTATCATTCCCGGTGGAAGAGATCATTATACGAAGCCTAAGAGGAGGCTGTGAATACTTCTAAGAAGCCGTAGTGTCCTTGAATAATGCCCAAGAGGAGGCCGATGCTTTTAAGAAGCCCGTGGGTCTATCATCTCCTTTCCATTAGGAGAGATAACTCTTTTAAAGATAAAAACCACTGGTAAACGTGCGAGGTTTACTATCCAGCGACTTTTAGCTTTTAAAGAGGGTTCCTTAGTTAAGGTCCAAGATTATGACCGTAGTGGGTACCCAAACCCCGAGACATTCAAGGCAAGCTATCCACAAGGAATAGATCAAGTCAGGAAAGTTTGAGAATTTGGAAGAAACTCAAAGATGCCATTCACAAAGAATACATTCATCTTGGGGCGTAGAGCTTCTTGACGATTCCTAAGGAGGACAGCCGAAGAGAAGACTGTATCTGGTGTTCTTATTGGGGATCTAGGCGTCTATTTCTACGAATAAACGAAACGGCGTCACCTAGTTCTAGACGTAGTTACCGGGGAAACTCGAAATATCTATACTATTATTACACAGTAGATATGAGTTTATGAAAGGAGACTTACAGTGAGCAGCCCCACAATACAGTTTATAATATGAAAGCAGTAAACGAAAGCGATAACCACTTACTCGGTTGGAGTGCTTCCATGCTGTTTGGTTAGTTGTTCAACAAAGAAAGATTGAAAACAACAGTATATTCAAAATCAAAGGAGAAAGTGCTTTGAAAAAGAAAGATTTGGGGCTTACAGCTTAAGGAGAGGCCCAGGGTTTTATCAGTGAGCGCACTGTTTGAACTTTGTACAGAGGGACTTATACAAGTGACTGGGGCCCAAAATGGTTTTCTGTACAAAGGGATGGGTCTTACACTCTCTTAAGAGGCCCAAAAAGGTTTAAAGAAAAAGAGTGGGGCTTATAACACGAGGGTAGGCCCAAATGATTTTTCGTTTAAAATGGCGATCGCGCCGAGGTTTTCTTTTAACGCAGAGGGACTTATACAATAAGTGAGGCCCAAAATGTTTTGGTTAAAAGGGGGATTGGGTCTTACACTCTAATAGAGGCCCAAAGTGTTTTGAATGGGTCTTATAGCTCAAGGAGAGGCCCAGATGATTTTTATTTTTAAACGGGCGACGATCGCGCCGTTTACTTATACAGAGGGACTTATACAATGAGTGAGGCCCAAAAATTTTTTGTACAAGGGGGGATGGGTCTTACACTCTCTCAAGAGGCCCAAAAAGTTTTGAATGGGTCTTATAGCTCAAGGAGAGGCCCATATGATTTTTCAAAAGGCGACGATCGCACCGTTTATTTTTTGACGGTATCGGGACTTATACAATACACTGAGGCCCAAAAATGATTTGGTCAAAAAAGGATTGGGTCTTACACTCTATTAGAGGCCCAAAGTGTTTTGAAAATGATTTATGAGGGTTGAATTAATCCAAAACCCTAATTTGTTTTCAAAAATGTATTTAATTGAATAAAAATTCAATTAAAATGATCAAAAATTGTTTAACACATGGAAAACAAATTGTGATCTTGGATTAATGCTTCAAAAATTAAGTATTGACCTACAAAATAATTAGAAAGCATTAAAAGTTGCAAAATCAATGTAGAAAAAATATTTAAAATGCCAAAAACAATCAAAATATTAATTCTTTACAAAAATATCAATTATATGAAATAAATAATATTTTTTGGGATTTTTTTGCTAAAATAAAATATTTTAACATTTTTGTGAATTATTAAAAAAAGAATCAACTCAAAATCATTAAAACTCAGAGAGAAATTAATTTTTGAATCAAATAAACAAAATCACAAAATTCAAATATTTGAATTTCTAAAAATGGCGCCAAGAACAGCTGAAGAACACGCGCGTGTTCTTGGTTTCTCAGATTTGCATTTTCTATCCAATCTCCATGAATACGTAACCATATCATGCAATCCACATATCATTATGCTCGTCTCAACCTCACGATCATGTTTATGTACTTTAATTTCATTTAAATTAAACATACAACAAGAAATCACGAAGAGACCTCAAGAACCCTAATTTCTGCATGAAGGCTAGGATTTTTTATACACATTCAAACAATGCAATTAATTGAGGGAAAACATTCCATGCATGATTATGAACATATGGCCAAATTATTGTGCGAGGAAATATGCATAGATTGAGAGATGACCAAGTATGTGCTTACCTCCAAGTCGTGACAGCAAGTTCAGATGTGATTTTGAGTTGGAGGTGTTACAGACAAGTTGTGATGATCTGGACAGCTTCCCTACACCATATGGAGTGTGTTTGAACACTTGGATTGAATTGAAATGGACTGGATCAGTTTATGGCATCTCAGCTGCAACTTCACTTCAAACTTGTGTGGATGGCAAGTGATTTTGAGATTTTGATGTTCCAGATGTTGTATGAGTGTTTGATCAGCTCATATGTGACGTATGTGAGGTGTGTGAGTGATTGGTTTGATTGGAATTGCTCTCAAACTCAAAACCCGATAGCTACCTTGCTAAGAAAGGTATTTTTGCCAAGAGAAAGAGATTTTGAGGAAAGCATCTGTTAGATGGCTTTGGTGTACTCAAACTGACCACAATTGAGCTCTATTTATAGTATAGCAAGTTTGTTTTGCAAGGAATAGTGCATGGCAGCTGGTAAGTAGATTTGGCCAATGTTGTCCAATGAAAATCCAAGTCTCCTCTAGCCATTGACTAGAGGTTAGGGCACAGAGCTTTGGTCCCCTTGGTCTTGGATAAGTCTTAACTGATTTCAGATGAGAATGGCTCAGTCCATGCCACCTTGATGGTTCCATTGAATGCCTCATTCCAAATTTGAAGTCTTGTCCCTATTTTGGCAATTCTAGGTTCAACATGCTATTTCTTGTTCCATGGACTTTGGAGGCTTGGCTCAGTGATTGTCCCTTTTAGATTCAATCCTATGAGGTGTCCAAGTGGATAGGAGCAATTGAATTTGGCTGATTTTGGCAAATCGACCAAAGTTGCAAATTCTGCCTTGCCTTGACAGATTTCAGCAAGGCAACTTGGCAATGTTGTATCTCATGGTGTAGGTTGAATTTGACAATGTTCTTGGCCATTTTGGAAAGCTCTTACATGATACAACAACTGTTTGAACAAGTTTGGTTTTGATCTCTTTTGATTCCAAGTGAAAAATCCCCCTACATTTGGCAAAAAGTGAGGCAGAATCTGACTTAGTGAAAATTTCACTAAGTGTTGGAAAAAGTGACATTTTCACTTTTCAGCCACTTTGATCACTCCATAACTCAAAATCCTTAATGAATTGGAATGACTTGTAGTTGAAGTTTTTGTAGGTGATAATGAGGGCTACAAATCCATCTTTGGATGAGAAAAAATGGCCTTGTGGTTTAGGAGTTATGGTCCTCCAAAGTTGGTACCTTTGCCACTTTATTTTTAACTTAGAAAAATTTCTAAGTTTTATGGTTACCCCTTTTACAAGTTATCTCACTTTTCTTGATTTTTCTTAATGAATGATGATTCAAATCATACATTAACATCATTTTAGGGTTAAAAATCCATTTTGGTGAAAAATCTCAAAAAGTCAAAGTTGACTTTTGTGCACAGTTGACTTTTTATCAGATGAATTCCAAACTGTGCAATTCTTCAGGAAATCATGTCCTTGACATAAATCAAACTTGATGGACATGTTCCATGGGTGTCATAGGGTATATTCAATCATGTATTAGGGTTTGGGAGCATGTCTTGGTCAAAAGTCAAAGTTACAGTTGACTTTTCTCTTAAAACCCTAATTGTGGTGCAGATGAAATTGAGACTTGTTGCTCAAGCTTCTTGGATCAATCCATTGTTCCAAATGGATCAATATGGTATATTAGAGACCCTCAAATCATCTCTTGAGGCCTTGGCTCATGGTTTGTCCCAAAAGTCAACTTAGGGGTGAATTAGGTCAAGAAACCCTAATTCCTGATTTTTGATGAATGCATCCCCTGAGGCAAAATTGACTTGATGCATGGGTTCATGAGGTTCCATGAAGTATATTAGGTTATGTTTTGGATCATTGCCTTAGGCCCAGATGAAAATTTCCATCTGGAGGCCCTGGTCGACCAAAACCCTAATTTGGTGACACTGTCGATCTTGAGACTTGATCCACCTAGAAGGGAGCAGCCTTGTGCTTAATCCTTAAAGTGGGAGCCCTTTTTTATCCGTTGTGGATGTTTAAGATATTAGACAAGTTGAAGATCATGTCATTTATTGATTGATCCTTTGTCTAAGCACTCAGAGAGGGCTTGAAACCCTAATTTTGATTGTATTGGATGCTCACCCATCTTTGGGGAGACTGATGAAGCATGAAGGTACATCCATATTGTGATGATGATTTTCACAATGATGAGAAATCTAAGTGGTCAAAATTTGGGGTATTACACCAGCGCTTAAGAACCGCGTCCAAAATCGCTCGCTACAGAAAAGTGGCGCCCACCGTGGGGCCCGATTCTTTCTTTCTTACAATTTAAACCTTTGGTAAGTCATTTTCATGGCGGTGGCCGCCAACAGAAAAGTGGCGCCCATCGTGGGGCCCTTGTTTTTCTTGCTTTCTGTTTTCCTTGTAAAATGGCAACTCTGCTAGGGAGTCTTTGCCAACATCTTTTTGCCTTAGGGCATCATCCCCGTTTTCCATGGAAAATGGGAACTCTACCGAAGAGAAAGATTGACCTATGCTGGTCCACCTCTTAGGCAGGGAACCACAGATTGGGGCTTCCACCGGGGAACCCATTTCTGTCAGGAACTTAAGAATCGTAGCTTTATAAGTCTAGGATGATTAAGACAAATATATATACTGCTTTTCCTAATTGCTATACGTGTTTATTTTTCTGCTACTGGGAATGCGTGTGATGCCGCATGTGGTGAGATTGAGTATACACTTAAGAAAAGCCAACCTTTTTCGTAGTGCGGAAGCTATCGGAAATAGTTGTTACGTGATACTACCCTCATTTGAGGCTGGTGATCTATTCTCGGTGAATGGCACTTACTCTAAGATTGCACACAACTCGCTGGCGATCCGCTTGTTGTCTGCCTTCCTGGGAGGAGCTGATGATAATGAGTACAGGTACAAAAATCACCCTAGTATAAACCTTTGGGGATGGGTAGAGCCTTGACTTCATGAGAACGACCCTCTGACCCCATGTTTTTTCTATGTTTTTGTGTGCTGCATTCATGCATCCATTTAATAAAACATTAAAACACAAAAAAAAAACTTCTCTTCTAGTCTCTCTGTTTTTCAAATTAAACTAAGACTGTGATTGCAAATATCAGAGAAAAAGATTACGCTAATGGATTTCGGTAGAAGGAGAACTCACCAGTATACCTTCAAGGTTCCAAAACTAGGGGATTTGAGAAGGTTAGCAAGGATGATCGCTAACCCTGAGGCTTTCAGAGCCAAGCACGGTGGTTTGCTACCACTGTTAAGAGTCCATGTGATTGAGGGAATCATGGATGCGCTCATTCAGTTCTACAATCCGGTTTATCACTGTTTCACATTCCCGGATTACCAGCTATCACCAATGCTGGAGGAGTATTCTCATCTGACTGATTTACATATCACTGATCGAGCTCCATTTTCTGGACTGGAAGAAATTCCAAAGAATCAGACTATTGCAATAGCAATTCATTTGGACGAGTCTGAGGTCAGGACTCACATGACCACTAAGGGTGGCATCCAAGGTTTGCCAGCCAAGTTCTTGACAAAAAAGCTCTATACTTCGCTAGTATAGGGAACGGGACTGCTTTTGAAAGCATCTTTGTCTTGCTCACCTACGGGTTATTTTTGTTTCCCAACATCAATAACTTCGTCGATATCAACGCTATTAAGGTTTTTCTCATTGGAAACCCTATGCCGACTTTGCTCGCAGATGCGTATCATTCTGTACACTTGGGAAATTTGTACAGCGGAGGGGAGATCACATGCTGTGTACCTTTGCTCTATAAATGGTTTATCTCTCACTTGCCCAAGTCTGCTGCTTTTTGGGATTGCAAGAGTGTCTTACGTTGGTCGCAGAAGATCATGTCCCTCACCAACTCTGATATAGATTGGTGTAATAGGATTTATGAGGGAATCAGAATCATTGACCGTTGTGGAAACTTCCCCAACATACCCCTTATAGGAACTAAAGGAGGAATCAACTACCATCCGGTATTGGTTCGCCGTCAATTTGGATACCCGATGAGACACATCCCACTGGGTGTTCATCTGGAAGGTCTTTTCTTCAAAGAAGGAGAAAATGACAGAGCACTAAAAATGGAAATAGTACAAGCTTGGAAACAGGTTCATAAGAAAGGACGAGAGTCTCTGGAAAAACCGGACTGTGTCTCGGTGGAGCCTTATCTCCATTGGGTACAAACCAGAGCTCTCAAGCTAAAGATGCCTTATCCTCATTACAGAATTCTTCCACCGAGGGAATCTGTCATGTACTTCATGACGGAAACTGAAAAGCTTCAGGTTACTCTCAACAAAGTTCAATAGGAAAGAAGGTCTTGGAAGAACAAGTACCGCACCCTCGACGTAGAGTGTATCCAAATACAGCAACTACTAAAAGAGAAAGATGCTCTGATTGAAATTTTGGAGCAACATGCTGTAGAGAATCAAGATGACCAAAGGAATTTGCTCACTCCTTTCACTTGGCAAAGGAATGACAACCCGACAACGGTCCAAGCGCCCCGATCAAAGAAAAGGAAGATACCAGAATCAGCACCCGGTTTCTCCTCAGAGAGGACTCGGGACCCATTAGTTTAGGTTTTTGTTTCTTCACTTTGTAATCTACTGTATTTCCATTTCTGTAATCCTTTGAATTTCAATAAAAAGGGGTTTCCCCACTGTTTGATATTTGCAATCTAATTGTCGAAGTTTATTTTGATTAAACCAAAAAAACAATTAATATAATCATTGCATTCATCATTCTCACATCGCGTATTCTTTTTCCCTACGAATCTCACGTTTGTGTCTCGATTCTAGAGTCAAACTGTCTCATTCGTATAATACTCGGGCCAATCGTTAGAAAAAGATGGATGATCTTGAGGAAGAAAACAGAGAGTTGAAAGAAGAGATCGACGCTCTAAGAGAGGATATGAGAAAGCTTCGTAACGACATCCAAGCCATGGCAGAAGCTCAGCTACAAAGAACTGTGATCTCAGAGATCACCTCAACGCCAATCATAGAAAAGTATGATCCTAGGTATCAGATGCCGAAAGATCGTCCTTGGGGCATGCCTGTTAACTATATCCCGGAAGGATATGTTCTGCAGATCACTGAAGATCAGGGAATCGCAACAGAAGCCGCTGGGCCTGAAGGTTACAAACTTCGGGAAAGCGAAGATGCCAGGGGCATACTCAAGACTCCTGAAGGTTACAAACTTCGGGAGGCGCCAAGACTTACTGCCATAGTCACGGTACCACCCCCTGTGGTGCACACTGTCCCGGAAGGACAGATTCCACCAACACCTTCTGGTAAAAAGGAAACTATGTTTGACAGAATGGATGAATTCCAGGAACAGTTCTTGGAAATGCAGAAGGAACTGCAAGCCATTCGCGGTCAGGATCTATTTGGAAAGGACGCCGCAGACCTCTGCTTGGTCCCAAATGTGAAAGTCCCGCACAAGTTCCAAGTGCCCGACTTTGAAAAATACAAGGGTAACTCTTGCCCTCAGAGCCATCTGGTGATGTATGCTCGGCGGATGTCAGCTCAGACGGAGAATCAGGACCTGCTGATTCACTACTTCCAGGATAGTTTAACCGGTGCCGCACTCAAATGGTACATGGGTTTAAACCGTACTATGATCAGTACATTCAGAGATCTTGGTACTGCCTTCGTCCAACAATACAAGTACAATTTGGACATGGCACCCGACAGAGATCAACTCAGATCAATGTCGCAAAAGGAAAAGGAAACCTTTAAGGAGTACGCTCAAAGGTGGCGTGAAATTTCCGCTCAAATTTGTCCACCTCTTGAGGAAAAAGAGATGACAAAGATCTTCTTAAAGACCTTAAGCTCATTTTACTATGGCCGAATGGTCGCCAGTGCGCCCAGTGATTTCAACGAAATGGTCGGCATGGGTGTACGTCTTGAGGAAGCCGTCCGAGAAGGAAGTTTTGTAAAAGACACTGGATCAACAAGCAGTACTAAAAAATACGGTAGTGCTCTCCCTAAGAAAAAAGAGAAAGATATTGGGAATATCTCTCTCAGAAAGCAAAGGCGACGTTATCAGCCAGTAGCAGCTGTTACTTCTGCTATCGGCCCCGCGCCTGTTCCTACGTATCAACCTCAGGTTGCGCAGAGCCAACCTGACCAACAAAGGACACAACAGCCTCTTCAGCAGGCTCGTCCTCCATATAACAACAACCGTACAATACGGCCACCAGGATTTGATCCTATACCCGTAACGTACGCAGAGCTGTTTCCATTACTGCTGGCTAAGGGGCACATTCAGACTAAGTCTCCCCTTTCAGTTCCAGAAAATCCGCCTTTTTGGTTTAAAGCGGATCAAACATGTCCTTATCATCAAGGAGGTTCAGGGCATAACATTGAGACTTGCCTCAATTTCAAATCCGAAGTGCAAAAGCTTGTTAGGAGCGGGCTCTTATCTTTCAAAGATACGAATCCTAATGTTCTTACGAACCCGCTACCTCAACACGAGAAAGCTGCAGTCAATCTGATTGAGAAAGAGACTAACGATGTCTATCAAATTCACGATGTACTCTTATTAGGGACCAATCTGGTCAAGATCCATTGTAGACAGAGTGGATATGGCAATGTGCCACCTCATAACTATCACCAGTGTGATATCTGCTCTAAAGATAACCAGGGATGTTCTGTAGTGCAAGCAGCTCTACAGGAACAAATGGATCTTGGATGGATCCAAGAGCACCGAGTTCGTGGAGTTAACATGGTCTACACGAACTCCAACGTCATTCAGAACCACGACATCCGTGCAATGAATGTCAACTTGGTGGCGATATACTCAAGGCAAAGCCAGTATCACAATCTGTCGTGGCACGATTACAGTTCCTGTCTGATTTGCTCGGTAAACAAACAGGGATGCTCTTTCATACAAGAGGCCCTCCAGCATCATATGGATCTGGGATGGATCCAAGACTACCATGATAGGAACTCCTATCAAATCAACATGGTTCAAATCTTTGATATTCGCGTGATGAATACCAACCTGGTAGAGTTACATGCTGAGCAGGTCCGACTTGGATTCTTAATATCACATGACAATCAAAATTGTAAAGCGGGTTGCGAAACCGATCGAGGTTGTACCCTTGTCCAGGAGGCACTTCAGCACTTGTTAAATCACTGGTGGATGCCAATCTATATGGACGAAGATACTCAGCAGATTAGTATCAATAACAGGAATCCTACTCGTCGTCAAAGTCAGGATGTCCGATCAATGGAAGATGACCTAGTGAGGTTACATTGTATTCAAAGTGGGCGTGGCCAGGTGCCACCACACAATTATGACCGTTGCAGCGTCTGTTCGAAAAGTAACCAAGGGTGTTACCTTGTGAGAGCAGCTCTTCAGGGTCAGGTCGATCATGGAGAAATTCGTCCATATCCCGGTTCAGGACCCATCATTTGGTCGCCGAACTACCTTGCCGAGCAAGTTGAGGATGTTGTCACAATCTCTGGTCATCACAGGACCAGGGATGTTTTTGCCATCATCCCTCTACTTGACGAATCTAAAGTTCCTAACCAGGAACGGATCAAGGTTACTTATGATGGTCAGAAAAATCAGAAGGTTCCCATAGTCATCTATCTACCGGGGCCATTACCGTATGAATCAGCTAAGGCAATCCCTCACAAATACGGTGCAACAATAATCGAGAATGGAAAGGAAATTCCATTACCCTCCGTCGTGAATATTGCAGACATCAGTTGTGTAACACGAAGCGGTCGAATCTTCAACCGAGGGGTTGGAGAATCCGACAAAGAAAAGGAACTTCAGGCAGAAATTCCTGATCCACCAGTCAGTCAATCTGGTAATCCCGACTTTTCAAAAGACAAAGATGAGATGCTAAAACTCATCCAAAGGAGTGAATATAACATTGTTGATCAACTGTTACAGACTCCTTCAAAGATCTCAGTATTATCACTGTTACTCAATTCAGAAGCACACAGAGAGGCTCTACAGAAAGTCTTGGAGCAAGCCTTTGTGGAACAGGATGTAACAATTAGACAATTCGATAGCATTGTCTCTAACATCACTTCCTGCAATAATTTGGGATTTAGTGATGAGGAATTACCTGAAGAGGGTCGCCGTCATAACATGGCGCTCAACATTACAGTTAACTGCCAGGGCGATGCTTTAGCCAACGTACTGGTAGACACAGGGTCAGCCCTGAATGTTATGCCAAAGTCCACTTTGACACAATTGTCATTCAAGGGCCCTCCGATGAGAGTCAGCGAGGTCGTCGTCAAAGCATTCGACAGATCCAGAAAAACAGTTATCGGCGAAGTTGATCTTCCCATAACTATTGGTCCTCACACTTTCCAAATCACTTTCCAGGTCATGGACATCCGGGCAACATACAGTTGTTTATTAGGAAGACCTTGGATACATCAGGCTGGAGCGGTCACTTCGACCCTCCACCAAAAGCTAAAGTTCGTTAAGAACGATCAACTTGTCACGGTTTGTGGGGAACAAGCCTTGCTTGTGAGCAACTTATCATCATCTACTTGTGTAGAACCCGAGGAGGTTATTGGAACTCAGTTCCAAGCACTATCGGTGAGCAAGAACGATCAATCCGAAGAAGGAACTTCAATTTCTTCATACAAAGATGCTATCAAAGCGGTCGAGAGTACCGATACGACCGGATGGGGACGACTTGTCATTCCTATTGACAATAAAACAAAGAAAGGTCTTGGTTTTTCTGCAACCTGTACCCAGACAGCTGTCAACGATGAAAGTCTTCATCCCCTTCAAAACTTCTTCCACAGTGGAGGTTTTCTTCACCCAGTGTCTCAGACAGTTCATGCTATCAATGAGGAAGATCCCTCTGACACAGATGAAGAATGGAAGTCCTACCTTAACAAGGACGACTATATGTCTCAGGAAGAGGTGCCTATGCCTTTTTGCTTTCCTACAGAAAGTCCGAGATTTATACCCAGATCAGATGTCGAAATAATCTACGCAGATTGTGACCCGGAAGGATGCCGTGCTCCGCCAAATTCATTAGAAGAAGACACTCTGATGAAAGAAAACTCTGACTACAACTACTATGGCCCGATGGATGGTCTGCCAATGTGGCAACCTTATCCAGGAAACTTGGGGCAAGAAAGTCAGCCGAGTAATGAAACTCAGCTGAGCGTCATTGAACAGAATACCTGTGTCCCCGCCATGTCATGAGATCAACACTCAGGTCATTTGGAAATTACTCAACATGAAGATGAATTCGCAACGTTTGCAGGACTAGAATTCATCAACTATGCTTTTCTTGAGGTCAACGTCATCGAGAGGGATGACTTCTCCAGTTCAAAAGAAGTTTGGGACACTTTGGGACAACCAAGTGGAAAATACGACTTTATGGTCAAGTACACTGCTCCCGAAAGCTCTCGTATAAGGCTCGAAGATATCCAGTCAACTGGATGGGGAGATACAGCTGAGAGCTTCAATGCTATGCAAAATGCAACAGAGGAATCCTCCTACGACAATTCTGCTTGGGAGACAGATTCCAATGATCCTACTCCACCAGAAATCAGCGTCATTTCTGAAGACAAATCAAGGAAGGTGCCAGACTTTGTGATTCACCGAGGAGTTCGCCGCCAATGGGTTGCCGTCGAGGTTCCGAAGGTCGTTCATCAGTCAAAGTAATTGCCATCTTTTAACCTTTCACCCTGCCCAGGTGAAACAGATGTTTTGATAGGGCTCGCTTTTTAAATTTCCCTCTTCGCTTCGCCCAAAGCGACATAGTTTTGTTTTATAGGGCTGTAGTTTCAGATTCGACTTATTCATTAATAAAATAACGTCGTTCTGTAATTTCCGCATTAATTGTTGTTTTCTCTTTTTGCTTTTTCAGAAAATGGTAATCCTAAAAAACATTCAATAATAAAAACAAGCAGTAAAATAAATACACTACACACACTAGCATTTTCTCTATCTCTTCTAAACACGAATCATCACGTCATGCAGATTGCTTGTTTTATACCACGTTGAAACATACGATCCGATGCCTTCTCCCAACTTTGAGTTCCCAGTATTCGAGGCTGAAGAAGAAGTTGACAACGAAATTCTAGAAGAGATCTCCCGACTACTCAGACAAGAGGAAAGGTCCATTGAACCTCACAAAGAGCCGTTGGAAACGGTAAACTTGGGTTCAGAAAAAGAGAGAAAAGAAATCAGGATTGGAGCACTGCTCACTCCAACTGCCAGAGATGGTTTGATAAAGCTTCTCAGAGAATTTCCCGATGTGTTTGCTTGGTCCTATCAGGACATGCCTGGGTTGGATACCAGCATCGTGGAACATCGCTTACCATTGAGATCGGAATGTCCGCCAGTAAAGCAAAGGTTGAGACGCACTCACCCGGACATGGCCATCAAAATCAAAGAGGAGGTACAGAAACAGATCGACGCGGGTTTCCTCGCTACATCTGAATATCCTCAATAACATCGTACCCGTTCCTAAAAAGGACGGAAAAGTCAGAATGTGTGTCGACTACAGGGATCTGAATAAGGCTATTCCGAAGGACGACTTTCCTTTACCACACATTGACATGTGTCGCTCCCGGGATTTTCATCCAAGTACAAACGCGAAAGTGGCACCGAAACAGAGTCGCCAGCAATGTGTATTTATCCCAAGAGAGGGAAAGGAAACACCGCATAAACCTGAAGGAAAGGAAAAGCATGGTCTTACGACCAAGAGAACTGGGTTCGGGAGTCGGTTACGCGAGAGGAAGGTATTAGCACCCCCTCGCGTCCATCGTACCCGATGGGATCCACGCTTGCTTGCTTCGATCAAAGGGTGTAAAGAAAGGATACTGGAAAAAGAACTGAAAGAAAGAAAGGAGAAAGAAAAGAAAAGGAACGGGAAACAAATGTAGGGAAAATAAAAGAAGTGCTCGCATGGGCCCTACCCCACTGCCTACGTATCTCATCGGGAGCATGAGAATCAGAGCGACGTAGTTCCCCTCACTAGGGATGGATTGTTTGCATTTGTTAAGGAACGGCTAACGTTCTAGCTCAGGTGTTGCAGGCTCGCTGGTCCGAGTGCGTTACCGTCTTGCAAGAGAACGAGTAGAAGCGCGTTCGTGCGTTGAGAATGAATGAGATGAGAAAAGAATTCCCGAAGGAAAGACGTTATTGTTTGTTTTTGTCTTTTAGAAGGAAGTGTTTTGGATTTGTTTGCATATGACAGTGTATCTGGATCTTAGTCATTGGAATGTGTACATTCTCACATTCCAAGATGGAATGGGTAAGAAAGCACACTAAGAGTGAAGAAGACCCCCACCCTTAGTTCCAATTGTCAAGGTTCAAACACACTAGCATACTTGTGTTTATTAAGTGTTTTTGTTAATTAAGAAATGAAGAAGTGTTTTTTATTTGTACCTTCAACAAGTATTGCATTTAAGTCCCTCATACAAGATCAAATGTCTAACACATTGACCCAAGATGGGCTATATGCTATACATTTTAAGATTACAAGAGAAGACCCCTTATAATCTTTTCTTTATATGAAAGGCCTAAATGCAATAAGTGTTTACCTTTATTATATGTTTTGAATTTTCTTTGAGAGATGAGAAGAGAGACTCAAGAGAGGAGAAAAGGTAAAACCTATATGGACTAAGACTCAATCCTAATTGAAGATTAAAGGGAGTGATCCTAATGGTTTGTGAGGTTTAAAACCTAAAGTCTAAAGAAAGAAAGAATTAAACAATTCACTTCCAAAGTAGAAGATGAATTGTAATTCAAAAAGGGAAAGTGATGAGTTATTAAAGGAAAGCACACAAGTGCTTAACACAATATAGAATGGAATTGTAAAAGAGAAAGGATAGAAGTTGAATGTGGATTCCTTATCCACACTCAATTGAAACTTACCAAAGCCCCTACATGGTTAGTAAACATGTATAAGAAGTATAAGAAGTAAAAGAACATGTAATGCATCATGAAACTCAAAAGAATTAAATGAGAAAACAAATCCTAGAACCACAACCAGAAAGAGCATCATATGGACAACAAGTGAATATCATCATACAAGTGCAAGTGAATAAGCAACAATCATCACCCATTAGCATTTAAACATGTTACAAGAAGAAGGGGTAGATGAAAGATGGAAAGAAATGAAGAGGACATGCATAAATGGAACATGTAAATCAACAACCAGAATTGAAACTAAATGGAAAATGGTTTATAAACATCTCAAAAGTATTTATGAATCAACTTCAAGACATTCAAGAAGTAATATAAGAAGAATTGAAATGAAAGTTCAAAAAGAAAGTGCAAACAATACATGTTAATGATGCACAAAGTTCAAATTGAAATGAACATGTAAAGATGACATATAATGTGTATCAAAGACCTATAATATCATATGAATGGCTCATAACATATGCAAATGCTCATACAAATATGCACAAAAGAATTCATGTAAACATGCACTAAAATTGTCATGACATGCCATGGATTATGCTTCCAATGTAATGCATCAAACAAAGACCAAATGGATTCATGAAAATTATGCCAGCATATTATTGGAATGCCTAGGTCAGAAATGCATCATACATCAAGATAGCATGTAAAAATTCAGAGCAAAATGACTTCAAACAAAGCAATTAGGTCAAATTGAAACATCATGCAAAGTGGTGCAAATATAGGCATCAAGACATGTGATAAAGTGACCTAAAAAATCAAACAAAAATCATCTAACATGCTTCAATGTATTAGTGAATCAATGCAAAAAGAATCATGTCAAAACAGTTGGTAAGGAGCAAGAACAAAATTAAACAAATTCAAGTATCATGCTTAGAATGCATCTAAATAGAAATTCAAAGAAAATTATGGACCAGGGGTAAAAAGGTCATAAAATCAGAAAATAAAATCATGAAAAATTTCCTAAATGTTTTAATGATGCTCATGAATTTTTGTGGAATTTTATGATGATGTTTGATATTTTTAAAAATTAAAAAGAAAACGTGTAGAAAAATGAAAAAAATAAAATGCAATGAAATGAGGGAAGGGGTGTATGCCTAGTAACTATTCAGTTCAAATTACATTGGGCCTTAAACAAGGGGGTGTGGATATCAATCTGGCTTAGGTCCAATTACGCGCATAACATATTAACAACAATGCACCTTCAGTCAACATCAGTCAACACAATCCAAGCCATTGATTTAAGTCAGGGTCAAGCCAAAGTCAAAGTACGCAGATCCAACACACGCGGATGAGGACACACACTCATTACCATGTACCATGCTACACAATGTTTAAGTAAATTCAGAAATGGTGCACATGATTTGCACGTGAATTTTAATGTGCTGTCAACTTTTGGACCACACGATCATGGAAAATGAATGGACAAGATTAAAACGTGCATAAACCCTAGTCATAACAGTCACCGGCCGGAGGGGACCTCCGGTCACCTTCTCCGGCCAACAGCCACCACCTGCAACCTTCGAACCTCACCAAAATGCACAAAACGTATATCAAAATGATGCTGAGCTCACGTACATCATGAATATGCCCATGAAAGCCACAAAACACATACGCACAGCAAGAACAGAGTCAATCAAATTAAGCCCTAGGTTTGAAACTATGCCTCTAAGAAGCCTATCAACTAGCCAGGACGCACACGACCTCTACTAGGCCACAAACACCACAAAAACAAGCTAGATTCAATAAAACAAAGTTGAAGAAGGGAACCTGAAATGTGATGAACTTTGGATCTACCAGAATACCAGAGATCCTATCTTCTTCTTCTTCCTTGGAGCTTCACAAACTAAGCAAAATAAATGCTGTTTGAGCTTGATATCTTGAGAGCAGAGAGAAAATTGCAAAATGTTGATGAAGCTTCACTTGGAGAATGATGAAGATTCAGTGTGCTCCTGATCCAACAATGCCAAACAATGATAATGCAGATGAAAAGTGGAAGAAGAGTGTTGAAATCGTGTGGAATCAGAGAGAGATAATGGAGAGAATGTGAGAGCGTTTGAGAGAAAGAGTGAGAATGAAGTGTTCGCCTCAAATTGTGGAGAGTGTTGGAACTTATATGTTGAGTTTAATCTGCTAACTCATGGTTAAATGAGTGAGTTAGAGTGAGTTGAGTGGGTTAAGCTGAGTCCATCCTAACTAACTGAGTCAAGTTAGTTAGGGGACGATTTATCAATGGCTGTGCTATGGTGAGGTGGAGGTTTAGAGTGTTATGGTAAGGAGCAAGTGGAAGGAATGGTGAGGATGAGCTGTTCTGGTGTAGCAGCAAGAGAAACTTGCTTCGCAAGTTTTGTTCTTCCTCTTTAGTGTATAATGATCATGAGCAGCACGTGCAAGTAAGAATTTGTTGGTTCAAATGAGGAAAAGTGGCAACAACACTTGCTTTTTTCTGATTTTATGACAGTTGGAACCAATGAAAACAAGCAAGTTTGAGAAGGAAATTCTCCATGTATTGTGAATAATTTGATGAGGCTTTGTGATCATTAGAAAGAGGGATCATAGTAGAACATGTTTGGTATGAAAAATGACTTGAAAGGAGGCTTGCAATAAGTTGCAAAATGACTTATAACATCCACATTGGGAAATGGTATAAGGGTGTGGCATGTGGTCGGTCGACCTGGCACCTTGGCACCTGGGTTTTCAGCACAATCACCATGACTTGAGGCCACTATTTCTTCATCATAACTTGATCAGACGAAATTTTGCCCAACATGAACATTGGAGAGGGCACTACAAGGAACATTTTTTATGTTGAAAAGTTTTTCATTTGGAGCTTTCTTCTTGGAGAAATTGAGCTTGACATTTGGCACACCAGGTGTTTGTAGAAATGACATGCGCGTGACCTGAAACTTGCCCAAGCTGACTTGCATTTTGCCCAAGTTTCCCTCAACTTTGATCATCTATAACTCTCTCAATTTTTATCCAATGGAGATGTTCTACACATGGATTTGAAGCTTAAAACAAGATCTTTCATTGAGGCAGAGTGGATTTTTCATTTGGTGCTCCAAATTTGAATGTCCTTGGTTCAAACTCTGATGCAAAATGGCCAAAACTTGCTATTTTTAGTAACCCTTCTTCATCCAAAAATGGCAACTTTCCACATCTTGATTTTTTCATGATTCCTTTGGAGTTTCTTGATCAAATTTTGTACATTGGACATATGTAACATGAATTTCATGATTTTGGGCTCAAAAAGTCAAGAGTTGACTTTTTCCCCTGATTATTTGACTTGGCCCCAAATTTCCTGATTTTTGATCTTTCTTCCAATTGAACCACCTCCAAAACCAATTGAGGGGCAATTCTCCATACACATACACTTAAGAACATGTAGAATACCATGACATCAAGTTTTGTCCAAAAAATCAAAGATTCCCTGATTTAATGGGAAACCCTAGTTTTGGTGCCCACCTCCTAGGAGAAAAATGTGCAGTCTTCAATTTCAAATTCCTCAGAGTATGTTGTGTACCTTCTTAAAGGATGATGAGATATACCATTTGAGGATGATTTTGGATCAATGAGCTATCTCTTTTGAGGGTTTTCCTTCAATTTTTGAACCTCTTGCATAGTGAAAGATGTAGTGCTTCAATCTTCCATTGGATCTCACTTCCTTGAGATTGTGGATGATCAATTGAGATGGTATGAGACATGAGAGACTCTTGGCTTGCCTTGAGGCAACTTGATTGACCTTTTTGTGCTTTGAATGATTCCTTGATTGTCCACCTTCCACCTGATCACATGCCCTGATGGTAAGAAGGATGCCATGCTTCATTTTTCTATGTTAAATGCAATGTAATGTTAATGAGATGGATATGATATGATAAATGATAATGCCATGCTATGAAGCCAAAAGGGGAGAGCAAATTTTGGGGTATTACAGCTGCCCCTATTCAAGCGCTGTAGACCTGAATGCCCGAAAGCAATCGCTTTCGGACTTTCAAGGTATATAGTGATTGAATACCAAATATAACCAAAAATTTGCTCTGGATGATGAAGAAGAAACTTCCACGACATTGCTGGATTGAATCCTCAATGAAACATTGTCGGAGAAATCTGTCTTTTGAATGACGCCAGACGACTACTGGCTTGCCACACTGCTGGTGGACTTTAATAATGTCTTTTGAACGACGCCAGACGACTACTGGCTTGCCACGCTACTGGTGGACTTTAATAATGTCTTTTATGCAATTCCAGACGACTACTGGCCTGCCACACTACTGGTGGACTTTGATAACGTCTTTTGAACGACGCCAGACGACTACTGGCTTGCCACACTGCTGGTGGACTTTAATAATGTCTTTTATGCAATTCCAGACGACTACTGGCCTGCCACACTACTGGTGGACTTTGCAGCTTCGTGCCACCCGAAGACGGACTTTTGCCAATCCACTGTTGGACTTTTGCCACCCTAAGACGGACTTTTGCCAATCCACTGTTGGACTTTTAGCTGCTTTGCCACCCGAAGATGGACTTTTGCCAATCCACTGTTGGACTTTTGGAATATGCCACCCTTAGATGGACCTTTCGCCAATCCACTGTTGGACTTTTGCCACCCGAAGACGGACTTTTGCCAATCCACTGTTGGACTTTTGCCACCCGAAGACGGACTTTTTCCAATCCACTGTTGGACTTTTGCCACCCGAAGACGGACTTTTGCCAATCCACTGTTGGACTTTTGCCACCCGAAGACGGACTTTTGCCAATCCACTGTTGGACTTTTGCCACCCGAAGACGGACTTTTGCCAATCCACTGTTGGACTTTTAGAATTTGCAAAATTGTATTACTCTCTGCATCTGTATCAGACATCTCTGCTGACTCTGCTGAGGAGCATAGACCAATGATTTGACTTGGGAGACTCCTGAAAGGATAACCTCTCCACTGGAGAATAAATGAACAATCCGTCTGCTTCGAATTGTCAAGCTTGCCAAAAATAAATTGGACTTGAAGAATAATAAATCTGCCAGGAATCACTTCATCTGTTGGGGAATGAATTCTGGTCACAGCGATTCCGCTGGGGATGAGAATTTCTTTGTATGACGTCTTTCTAGGGGAGAGAAGTCATAAAAACTCTGCTTGGGGATCTATCCAATCCAAGACCCTTTGTAGGGGTTATCAACCTTCTGACCCGGCTGGGGAAAGACTGTACCATCCTCGTTGAGGAATAGATTCTGTCGATCTGATAAACCTCTGCGGGAAGAACAACAACTCAGCTGGGAGTTGCTGACAAGATTCGATGCTGACCTCTGTGGGGATACCATGACCAGAGATACGATCTTGCTGGGTATCAGGGCTACTCTGCCAGGGATATGCAAATCCTGGTTAGAACATTCCACTGCAACTTGCTAGGAAAGAGTCCTTAGAGATCTGTTGGGGAAACCCAAAGCAAATCCACAGTATTCTGCTGAAGAATATGACTGTCAAGCTTAGGATAAGTACCACAATGCCCCATGTTAGGCGAGCTTCCCTTTAGACAATTCCGTTAGGGATGACGAGTTTATAACAAACTCTGCTGGCGGAAACTGCTTTAAAACGTCTCGTGCTGGGGAATGCCTTTTGAGAGGATTTTACAGAAGACCAACTGTCCTCAAACTCTACTGGGGATGATCAACACTTCATGCTGGGGAAACGAACATGCCCCATGCTTGGACAAAACAACAATTCGTCCCCGAAGAGAATGTCATAAGAGGATTTTACAGAAGATCTAGTCTCTTCAAACTCTTGTGACTTCGCTGGGGATAATGACCATCAGTTTCGGTGTCGACGAGACCCTTCTTTTGGGGAACCTGTGACCGTTATCGGCACAGGAAAGCTTATAGCTGTTGGAAGTACTGTATGAGAGAATCGACTTAATAAGATACAACGGTACCCAGTCGAACTTAATTCACTGATATCGACCCGTTATGCACAATCGTCGATCGAACGATGAACGCCGATCTCCTTACCCATAATTGCCCCAGTCTTTTGCGTGGGGTGATTTATTGCTGGTCTTGTGCTTAAAATCATCTGCACCTGCTACCTGCAACAAAAGAATATGCCCACATGCTTCGAATATTGCGTGGCTAGAATCCACCATCCGGGAGTATTCAACATTCGAAGTAATTTCAAATGTTTTTTCTGCGCATGTTATTGCAAGGCTGCCATGTTTTCAAATGCAATGTTTTATCAAAAATTAGGACGTTTTTGCAAACAAAGCAATAAAACAAAAATAGAAAGCTTTTTATTGAGATTCAATTTATTGACTGAGAGCCCAGAATAGGCAATTACATCCGGAAGCAATCCCTGGAAAGAGGTGACCGCTGAAAATTGAGAAAAGAAACTATCCTAATGGCAATGTGAAAACGGAATTCCACTGAGTTTCCATTCTGTTATGACCAGTATGTCTTCAAAACTCCCCGACCTTGCCTTCTGAAGAATGATCAGACCGATTCCTATCTTTCAGAACGTCAGTTGTTCAAACGATAATGGGGTACAGATAACTCAAACCGTAGTCATTCGCTTAAATTCCTCTTTTGTGTGGACCGCCCTTTCAGGTTTTCGATCCACCAGGATACCCTTTTTTGCCTAAGTTGCCCTTTCGGGTTTTCAACTTACCGGGTGTACAATTTTTTCAATTATATCCCTAATTTTTGCCCGAACCTTATTCTGTTTTTGGTTCGCCGGGATGCCCTTTTTTGCCTGGATTTTTTTTATTCTTATTATCCAGCGGGTCTATTCATACGAAGTATTTTTTGACTACGTCTGAGTTGACAGGGGATGAAAAGTCTTCGCCATCCATGGTTGTAAGCAATAAAGCTCCGCCCGAAAAGACCTTTTTAACCACGAATGGACCTTCATAGTTAGGAGTCCATTTGCCCCTGTGATCTGTATTGGGAGGAAGGATCCTTTTGAGTACCACATCTCCGACTTTATAAACCCGAGGACGCACCTTCTGGTCAAATGCCCGTTTCATTCTGCGCTGATATAGTTGCCCATGACATACAGCCGCCAATCGCTTTTCCTCAATAAGGCTCAGCTGATCAAATCTGGCTCGTACCCATTCAGCTTCATCTAGCTTAACATCCATCATAACTCTGAGGGACGGAATCTCTACTTCAACCGGTAGCACTGCCTCCATACCATATACAAGTGAGAATGGGGTTGCCCCAGTGGACGTGCGTACCGACGTTCGATACCCATGCAAAGCAAATGGTAACATCTCATGCCAATCTTTGTACGTGACAACCATCTTCTGCACAATCTTCTTGATATTTTTGTTGGCCGCTTCGACCGCGCCATTCATCTTTGGGCGGTACGGAGAAGAATTGTGATGTTCGATTTTGAAGTCCCGGCATAACTCAGCCATCATCTTATTGTTCAAATTAGAACCATTATCAGTAATGATTCTTTCGGGAACTCCATATCGGCAAATGATATCCCGTTTCAAGAAACGAGCGACCACTTGTTTTGTAACATTGGCATAGGATGCGGCTTCAACCCATTTGGTGAAGTAATCAATTGCCACCAAGATGAAACGATGACCATTGGAAGCTGTAGGCTCAATCTTTCCGATCATATCAATGCCCCACATGGCAAACAGCCAAGGCAACGACATGATACTCAACGGATTTGGAGGCACATGCACCTTGTCTGCATAGATCTGGCATTTATGGCATTTGCGGGCATATTTGCAACAATCTGACTCCATAGTCAACCAATAATATCCCGATCTTAACAACTTTTTAGCCATTGCATGCCCTCCGACATGGGTACCGAAAGAGCCTTCGTGCACTTCAATCATCAACAAGTCTGCTTCATGTCTATCCACACATCTAAGCAGGACCGTGTCAAAATTTCTTTTATACAGCACGCCATCTTTGTTCAAGAAGAAACTACCGGCTAACCTTCTCAACGTCTTCCTGTCTTTGGACGATGCCCCGGGCGGGTACTCTTGACTTTTCAAGAAACACTTAATGTCATAAAACCATGGCTTGTCATCAGACGCTGCATCGACCGCAAACACAAATGCTGGTCTGTCAAGGCGGGATACCTCAATCTTAGGTACATGGTTCCATCCTTGCACTTTGATCATGGAAGACAAAGTGGCCAAGGCATCCGCGAACCTATTCTCATCTCGAGGAATATGGTACAGTTTCACTGTTGTGAAAAATGTCAGCAATCTCCTTGTATAATCTCTATACGGCACTAGATTTGCTTGGTGCGTGTACCAACTCCCTTTCACTTGATTGATTACCAAAGCTGAATCACCAAATATATCAAGGGTCTTAATCCGTAGATTAATCGCCTCCTCGATCCCCATTATACAAGCTTCGTACTCTGCTTCATTGTTGGTGCATCCGAAAGTTATTCGTGCAGTGAAAGGCATATGAACACCCTCCGGCGTGATAAGAACTGCTCCAACTCCGCACCCATTCATATTGACAGCCCCATCAAACATCAGACTCCATTTGGATTCAGGGTCTGGCCCCTCCTCCGGAAGTGGTTCCTCGCAGTCTTTAGCTTTGAGAAACACGATGTCCTCATCAGGGAAGTCAAATTTCATGGGTTGGTAATCATCAATCGGCTGTTGCGCAAGATAGTCGGACAAGATACTTCCTTTGATGGCCTTTTGTGAAGTGTACTGAATGTCATACTCTGTCAAGACCATTTGCCACCGTGCAACTCTGCCTGTCAATGCTGGTTTCTCGAAAATGTACTTGATAGGATCCATTTTTGAAATCAACAAGGTTGTGTGCCTAACCATATATTGCCTCAATCGCTTAGCGGCCCATGCAAGCGCACAGCATGTCTTTTCAAGCATTGAGTATCGGGACTCACAATCATTGAACTTTTTGCTTAGGTAGTAAATAGCATGCTCCTTCCTACCTGTCTCGTCATGTTGACCGAGAACACAACCCATGGAACCTTCAAGCACTGTCAGATACATTATCAGCGGTCTCCCTTCAACTGGAGGCATTAGAATCGGAGGTTCCTGCAAGTATTCTTTTATCTTATCGAATGCCAATTGGCAATCGTCATTCCACCTGACCGTTTGATCTTTCCTTAGCAATTTAAATATTGGCTCACACGTGGCTGTTAGGTGAGATATGAACCTTGCAATGTAGTTCAATCTACCCAAGAAACCACGAACCTCTTTTTCTGTTCTCGGTTCAGGCATTTCTTGTATTGCTTTCACCTTGGCAGGATCAACCTCAATTCCTCTTTCGCTCACGATGAAACCCAGTAACTTTCCAGAACGCACCCCAAACGTGCACTTGTTTGGATTTAATCTCAGACGGAACTTTCTCAACCTTTCAAACAACTTTTTCAGGTTAACCAGATGTTCCTCTTCTGTTCTCGACTTGGCAATCATATCATCTACATAACATTCGATCTCCTTATGAATCAAGTCATGAAACAATGTCACCATCGCCCGCTGGTACGTTGCCCCTGCATTTTTCAAACCAAAAGGCATTACTTTATAACAATATGTACCCCACGGAGTAATGAACGTGGTCTTCTCCATATCTTCAGGTGCCATCTTGATCTGGTTGTACCCGGAGAAACCGTCCATAAATGAGAACACTGAAAACTGAGCTGTATTATCGACCAGCACATCAATATGAGGTAGTGGAAAATCATCTTTCGGGCTAGCTTTATTAAGATCTCGATAATCCACACACATTCTCACTTTTCCATCCTTCTTCGGTACTGGCACGATGTTGGCTACCCACGGAGGATACTTTGTCACAGCAAGAAACCCAGCATCCCACTGCTTCTGGACTTCCTCCTTAATCTTTAAAGCCATGTCGGGGTGAGTCCGACGAAGTTTCTGCTTGACTGGCGGACATTCTTCTCTTAATGGCAGCCTATGCACAACAATATCTGTATCCAACCCCGGCATGTCTTGATACGACCAGGCGAAGATGTCAACATACTCGCGCAACATTTCCGTCAAAGTTTGCTTCACATCTGCTTGCAAGCTGGCACCAATCCTGATCTCTTTCTTGGCGTCCTTGGTACCAATATTGATGATTTCTACAGTCTCCTGATGAGGCTGGATGACCCTTTCCTCTTGTTTCAACAATCTGGCCAATTCTTTAGGGAGTTCACAGTCTTTCTCATCCCCTTCTTCGGCTTGATAAATCGGATTGTCAAAGCCATACATAGTCATATCAAAATCGTTATCAGTGGTATCCGGAGGATCAAGTCTGCATGAACGGGTTCATGCCTTATTTTAGAATTTATTTTTAAGCAAAACAAAAGAAAATGAAACATTGCCATTTTTTTGTGCAAAAATAAAAACTGAAAGACAGAGAACAAAATTTGATTGCAAAACGTCCTTTATTAATGATTAAACATTGCAAATGCAACCATGGTGGCCCTACAAATGAATCTATACGCCTTGGGCAGAGCGCAAGATTTTGACATGCATTATGGTTAGAAAAAACAAAGAAAAATTACTCTGTCTGAAGAGTAACCCGGATGACTTCTTCAACGAACCAGTTCTGCACTTGTTGTCCCGGAACATGAGGGCGTACCCAATTGTCCAGGTCACAATCACTGTCAACACTATCCTCTGTGGCTGCACAAGACTGGTCCGTGTAGATAATTCCCCCACTATTGAAAGTAATGGGTCCCCTGCTCCCCGCATCTGAAGTTGTAGAGGGATGATAACCAATACCAAATTTGTCTTCCTTCATTGGGGTCTCTATCAACCTGCCCCAACCTTGGGCGTTGCCTGCCCTGACGACTTCGATAGCTTGTTTGTAAGATGAAATGGAGGTACCAGCCCCAACTGGTACAGAAGAAGACTCAGGTGCATCATCAATATTGACTGCTTCAAATGATTGGCACAGCATCTCATGAATTTCCCCATCCATTTCAATGTACTTGAACGTAGACAAGTGACTCACAAAGATGTCTTCTTCCCCACACACTGTCACAACCTGCCCTTCAAACTCATACTTCAGCTTTTGATGTAGAGTAGAAGTAACAGCCCCGGCTCCGTGAATCCAAGGGCGTCCCAATAGGCAGCTATATGCAGGTTGTATGTCCATTACATGGAACGTGGATTTGAATACCTGTGGTCCAATTTGTACGGGCAATTCCACCTCACCAAACACAGATCGTCTAGTTCCATCGAATGCTCTAACCACCAATTCACTAGGCCTTAAGATCAAACCGTCAACTTCCAGCTTCATTAATGCCTTCTTGGGCAAGACATTGAGTGACGAACTAGTGTCTACCAGTACATGAGATAACACTGCGCCCTTACACTCCATCGTGATATGCAAAGCCTTATTATGGTTTCTTCCTTCAACAGTCAAATCTCTACTTGTAAAGCCCAAGCCATGGCTAACATTAACATTGGAGATTACGCCCTCGAGCTGATTAACAGTAATTTCTTGTGGCACGTATGCACTCTTCAATACTTTCAACAACGCCTGCCGGTGCGCATCAGAGCACATCAATAGTGACAAGATTGAAATCTTTGAAGGGGTCTGATTCAGTTGGTCCACAATCTTATAATCGCTTTTCTTGATTATCTTCATAAATTCTTCCATTTCCTTATCAAAAGTAATCTTTGTCTCTGCTTCAGGTGTAGGCGCACTTTCAACCACCTATTTACCCTTAGCCTTTGCTGCAGCTTCTACCTCCTTATCACTTCTCAAGGTTTGGGGAGCGAACAACCTTCCACTCCTTGTAAAGCCCCCTACACCCCCTACGTTATCAATATTTGGGCTTACTGACGACTCAACTTCTTGCTTTTTACCTTCGTAATATACATCTGCCCCATAGTGCCATGGGATAGCCTTCGTGGACGTGAACGGAATTGGTCCTGGCACCGTTATAGTGACAGGACTGGGCCCTTCTGGCGCAACACTCGCCACAGGAACTGCATTGACCGGCATTTGAATCTCAGCGGGGGTGTAATAGATGGTCACGGTTGATATCTCATCAGTGTCTTTCACGACTCTGTCGAACTGTAGACATCCTTCATCGATCAGATTCTGTAAACCCATCTTCAACTTATCACAGCCGTTCTCCTGATTCATACACTCAGAGCAATCTTGATTACAGCCCGGGAACACCTGTCCCTTCAATAAACGATCTTTTACCAACAACAAAGAAGTTCTCACCTGATGTATGCCTACCACCAAATTCAATCTCCTCCCATCTTCAATAGCGTACACATTTGCTGCACTATGATCAGGCATGGGATGCTGAGTAATATTAGGAGCGGGAGAGAAATTGATGGCTTTAGCATCAATCAAATCTTGTACTTTATGATGGAAAGCCCAGCATTTTTCAATGGAGTGTCCCTGAGCACCTGAGTGGAACTCACAACGAGCATTAGCATCGAAGTTAGGTGGCAGGTTTCCAGCAACCGGAGCTTTCATAGTACGGAGTTCTACCAACTTTAACTCGAGTAGCCGGGGCAACAGCGCGGCATAAGTCATAGGGAGAGGATCCATCTTACGATCCCTCTGTCTAGACCTTTGCTGGAAAAAAGGTTGTTGCTGTTGAACTTGTTGTTGGGGTTGTTGTTTCTGAACAGACGGTGTGGGGATTGTTACAGCATCTACCTGATAATAAGCTCGAGAACGCCCTCTGCCTCGTCCTCTAAACACAGCATTCGTATCACCTTCTCTTCTTTTCTGGTTACTAGCAAACGGTTTCTTCGTCCCCGAAGAGCCAGCCCCACTCACATCCTGGATCTTTCCAAGCTTTAACAGACTTTCTATTCTTTCTCCCGCAATCACAATATCAGCAAATCCAGTTGACGGACAAGCAGCTAATCTATCCAGATAGGCCCCTTGCAAGGTGCCCATGAACATATCTGCCATTTCTCTGTCTGACAAGGGAGGTTGAACCTGGGCAGCCATTTCCCTCCACCTCTGTGCATATTCTTTGAAACTCTCCTTGGTATTTTGTGACAACCCCTGCAATTGAGTACGGTTGGGCGCCATGTCAATATTATACTGGTATTGCTTCAGGAACGCTTCTGCCAGATCTTTCCAACTCTTCACAGCAGCTCTATTCAACTTCATATACCAGGTCAAGGACGCCCCAGCCAGACTGTCCTGAAAATAGTGCATCCATAGCTTCTCGTCATCCGTATGGGCTGAAATCTTCCCAAAGTAAGCTTGAAGATGCGTTTGGGGACACGCATTGCCGTGATACTTATCAAAAGTGGGAGGCTTGAATTTAGGGGGAATTCTGACTCCTGAGACCAGCCCCAGGCTGGTAACATCAATACCCATAGAGTTCTTGCATTCTATGGCCCTGATCTTTTCTGCTAACTCCTCATACCTTCGATCACCTTGATTACCCACATCAGCATCTAGTAGAGTAAATTGGTCTTCCAGAGTATCTTCAAGAGTAACACCAGCATGCCTACCATTTCCATTACCCCGATTGTTACCACCAGGAGGAGGGTTGCCACCGGGAGGAGGGATGCCGTGTCCCTGTGAATTGTCATGTTGATCACCTTCGGGCCCATTGTCTGGACGCTCTACCAGAAGCCTCAATCTCTCCTGATTTTGCGCCATGCCAGTCATGAGGGTCATGAACTGGTCCATACGCGCCCTCATTTCGGCCAAATCACTTTGCACTTGATCCATGATTCTTACTTGATTTCTTCGCGTCGAATATCGGTGAATATGATTCTCCGCTATACTGCCTGAAACCAAATAAAGGTTAGAGACCCTGCAACGAGTACCTGAAAAGCAAGTAACAAAAATGCAAAATGATATGCAATGCCATGCAATGCCATGTTTGTCATTTCCTAGGTGCTTTTATACCCTGATTCCAATCCAATCCACAGAAATCTGAAGACCAGAAATCGTGATATAAAGAGACCTGTCGTGGTCATGTGCTTGTGTGCAGCTATCTGATAAGGAATAATTCTGAATAAAACTGCTCATACTCATTCAACGAAATATTCAAGTACATTCAAGAAAGGTTCAACCGCAAATGCAATATAAGGAAAAAAATGGATCCATCAACAAGCCTGATGGTAGCCATTAACAACAAAATACAGGGAAAAGAACATCAATCTGACAATTCCACATCCTTCAGCCTATCACTTGAATACTTGATCTCCTAAAAAAGTATACGGGTACGCTGGTGATTCGGCTTTTCAATCATTTCTTTGATCAAGACATCCCTTTTTTCAAGAGCTTCAGTTAAAGAACCCATATGCAGCATAAGAGCTTCGTCATCATGCACTCCTTTGTGTCTCTTTATGCCAGCTTGCGTCTTGAGTATCTCTCTTTCTATCATGGCTTCTTCAAGCTCTTTCTTGGTATTCTTCAACTGGCTTCTAACTTCTTCTAACTGCTCTTGACTTTTATCGAGACCTTCCCGATACTTTCTCCTCTGCTCATGTGCCTTTTTAAGCTCCTCGTCTTTAGTCTTCGACTGATCCTTTAACTCGGCATTTTCAATTCTGACTTCATCCCAAGCTTGACGAAGTTGAGCTAATGAATCCTTGCTTCGGGCTAAAGCCTGTTTTGTAATCTTGTGAGCCTGACTAGTGTCATCTGCTCCCAAAGTAAGTTTCCGAAAGTACCGAGCTCGGTCATCAAAATCTTCCTCTTTGTCAGCCAAGGTTTTTTCCGCTTTCAAGGCTCTCTTTTCCAACTCTTTGTTGTCAGCTAGAGCTTTCTGAAGACATCTGCTCATTCCAGAATTCTCTATCTGCAACTCTCTGACCATTTTCTTCCACTTCTCACATTCTTCAATAGCCACCATAGTGGGTTGTTCTGGCTGTACTGAACATAAAAGAGGTCCCCTTGAAAAGGGTAAAAGCAATTCCTTTACTTTCGTCTCAATCCACCTGTCATATTCAGGATAAGATCTACAATCTCCTTTTCCAAAAACTGCTTTTCCAATTTTGTGCTTATCTTTCCAAGCATTCACTACTTCTACCACCTTCGCATCTTTAGTTCCTGTAAAGAATAAAGATTCTTCCACATCTTGCTCTGTAGGAGGATCCCTAGAAGCATACCCAAACTGTCGGATGGCCAAAACTGGATTATAATTGATCCCTCCTTTTCTGCCAATCAAAGGCACATTTGGAAAATTTCCGCATCTTGTGACCAGCTCTATTCTCAATAACCGGTGGTCAAACCATACAATGTTATCAGCAGTTAAACTCATCAATCGTTTAGACCATTTCGCCACATCTTTGGTTTCCACAAAGGCACCTGTCTGAGGCAGATGTTTGAAAAACCAATGACTCAGCAGTGGAGTACAACAACTAACAGATCCTCCCCTCCTTTTCTCATTCTTATAGTGCACGGAATGATAAAAATCTCCTAACAAAGTAGGGACTGGATTTTTAAGAACGAAAACTCTTGTCGCTTGCATATCCACAAAGTCTTGCTGATTGGGAAAGAAAACTAGGCCATATATGCAGAGAGCCAGAATGGAATTGTAAACCGTCCAATTTTTAGCACTTGCAGCCTCCTGGGCCTGTCCAGACAGAAATTCTAAATGAAATCCGCTAACTCCATTTTTACTGCTCACACCACTCTTTATCACTGCCTGATCCATTTGTAAAGCAACAGCAATTTCTTTTACGCTGGGAGAACTACCAGAGAAGAATGGTATTGCCGACGTGATCGGAATTCCCAAAATAAATGAGAATTCTTCCAGTGTTGGCATCAAAATGTAATCTGAAAAAAGAAAGCACCTCAACGAAGGCTCGTAGAACTGCAGCAGAGTGTGCAAAGCATCATGCTCATACTTGGTGATTGTACGGACCATCCCAACCAAATTCCCGTAGCTCTTCTGAAACCTATCAAGAATACCCGGACCAGCCATATCTATAACTTTGAGCAATGAATCCAAGACAGGATCTGGAAACTTGTAAGACACATTGTTCTTTCTCTCGGCGACGATCTCTGTTGAACCCATGGATTGGAATCAGAAATGTATTATGCACCTGAAAATGACAAACATAACTGTTATGATATGATAATGCAATGCAAAAGGGCATGTGATCAGGTAATCAAGTGTCGGTGTCTGTATTGAACTGTGTGCACTGTGTCTCTGTACTGAATCTGGCAATATCTGAGATGAACACTTAAATCACTGTCATAGGATACAATGTCTGAAATCATCATAGAATCACGAGTAAGGTAGGTAGGAGGCTGGGTTTCCTGCAAACCTGTAAACATCCCGTCCATACTCACATGTGGTTCTTAGAAAATAAGGCTTGTCAGCTTCGGAGGTTTGAGAAGCAATAGCACATTCAGCCCGTAGGATACAATGCTATGCCAATCAAAGAGGTCGTCCACTGACTCCCCTTAGAAAATAAAAGTCATCCTATGCAAGTTCCAAAGTGGGCCCTCGGGTGCGAATGGGTTTGCCACAGAATGTGGTCTGCCATTGTCACCACTAAAGAGGGATATTTCCACTAAGGTCCTCATGATCGGTCACTAGAGTCGACAGCTCCCTAGATCTACATCCTGGAATACGCAAGATGCGCATGCCACGACGTGTCCCAAGATAGCCTCGTCTAGCTGTGAATTTCGTGAACACCCAACGCACTCCAAACGGCACGTAGGTCCCACTACTCTCCACTCTAATTCTAAGTGTATACTCAAGCCTGTGTAATGGGCTTATCTCTCAGAAATCCCATCCCGCCAAACAAAAAACAACACAGTCCAGTATAGCATAATATATCATATGAAATGAAAATGCTAAAATACGGTAAATACAGTAATGTACAGTAAAGCAGTAAATAACCATACAATAAAACAGTAAATACAACACAACAGTAAACACCCAATGAAAGAAAAGCAGACAAGCGCTAGGATTGACTCGCTTAGGGATGGACCAGCAATAGGTCAACCGGTCTTTCCCCAGCAGAGTCGCCAGCTGTCGCTCCCGGGATTTTCATCCAAGTACAAACGCGAAAGTGGCACCGAAACAGAGTCGCCAGCAATGTGTATTTATCCCAAGAGAGGGAAAGGAAACACCGCATAAACCTGAAGGAAAGGAAAAGCATGGTCTTACGACCAAGAGAACTGGGTTCGGGAGTCGGTTACGCGAGAGGAAGGTATTAGCACCCCCTCGCGTCCATCGTACCCGATGGGATCCACGCTTGCTTGCTTCGATCAAAGGGTGTAAAGAAAGGATACTGGAAAAAGAACTGAAAGAAAGAAAGGAGAAAGAAAAGAAAAGGAACGGGAAACAAATGTAGGGAAAATAAAAGAAGTGCTCGCATGGGCCCTACCCCACTGCCTACGTATCTCATTGGGAGCATGAGAATCAGAGCGACGTAGTTCCCCTCACTAGGGATGGATTGTTTGCATTTGTTAAGGAACGGCTAACGTTCTAGCTCAGGTGTTGCAGGCTCGCTGGTCCGAGTGCGTTACCGTCTTGCAAGAGAACGAGTAGAAGCGCGTTCGTGCGTTGAGAATGAATGAGATGAGAAAAGAATTCCCGAAGGAAAGACGTTATTGTTTGTTTTTGTCTTTTAGAAGGAAGTGTTTTGGATTTGTTTGCATATGACAGTGTATCTGGATCTTAGTCATTGGAATGTGTACATTCTCACATTCCAAGATGGAATGGGTAAGAAAGCACACTAAGAGTGAAGAAGACCCCCACCCTTAGTTCCAATTGTCAAGGTTCAAACACACTAGCATACTTGTGTTTATTAAGTGTTTTTGTTAATTAAGAAATGAAGAAGTGTTTTTTATTTGTACCTTCAACAAGTATTGCATTTAAGTCCCTCATACAAGATCAAATGTCTAACACATTGACCCAAGATGGGCTATATGCTATACATTTTAAGATTACAAGAGAAGACCCCTTATAATCTTTTCTTTATATGAAAGGCCTAAATGCAATAAGTGTTTACCTTTATTATATGTTTTGAATTTTCTTTGAGAGATGAGAAGAGAGACTCAAGAGAGGAGAAAAGGTAAAACCTATATGGACTAAGACTCAATCCTAATTGAAGATTAAAGGGAGTGATCCTAATGGTTTGTGAGGTTTAAAACCTAAAGTCTAAAGAAAGAAAGAATTAAACAATTCACTTCCAAAGTAGAAGATGAATTGTAATTCAAAAAGGGAAAGTGATGAGTTATTAAAGGAAAGCACACAAGTGCTTAACACAATATAGAATGGAATTGTAAAAGAGAAAGGATAGAAGTTGAATGTGGATTCCTTATCCACACTTAATTGAAACTTACCAAAGCCCCTACATGGTTAGTAAACATGTATAAGAAGTATAAGAAGTAAAAGAACATGTAATGCATCATGAAACTCAAAAGAATTAAATGAGAAAACAAATCCTAGAACCACAACCAGAAAGAGCATCATATGGACAACAAGTGAATATCATCATACAAGTGCAAGTGAATAAGCAACAATCATCACCCATTAGCATTTAAACATGTTACAAGAAGAAGGGGTCGATGAAAGATGGAAAGAAATGAAGAAGACATGCATAAATGGAACATGTAAATCAACAACCAGAATTGAAACTAAATGGAAAATGGTTTATAAACATCTCAAAAGTATTTATGAATCAACTTCAAGACATTCAAGAAGTAATATAAGAAGAATTGAAATGAAAGTTCAAAAAGAAAGTGCAAACAATACATGTTAATGATGCACAAAGTTCAAATTGAAATGAACATGTAAAGATGACATATAATGTGTATCAAAGACCTATAATATCATATGAATGGCTCATAACATATGCAAATGCTCATACAAATATGCACAAAAGAATTCATGTAAACATGCACTAAAATTGTCATGACATGCCATGGATTATGCTTCCAATGTAATGCATCAAACAAAGACCAAATGGATTCATGAAAATTATGCCAGCATATTATTGGAATGCCTAGGTCAGAAATGCATCATACATCAAGATAGCATGTAAAAATTTAGAGCAAAATGACTTCAAACAAAGCAATTAGGTCAAATTGAAACATCATGCAAAGTGGTGCAAATATAGGCATCAAGACATGTGATAAAGTGACCTAAAAAATCAAACAAAAATCATCTAACATGCTTCAATGTATTAGTGAATCAATGCAAAAAGAATCATGTCAAAACAGTTGGTAAGGAGCAAGAACAAAATTAAACAAATTCAAGTATCATGCTTAGAATGCATCTAAATGGAAATTCAAAGAAAATTATGGACCAGGGGTAAAAAGGTCATAAAATCAGAAAATAAAATCATGAAAAATTTCCTAAATGTTTTAATGATGCTCATGAATTTTTGTGGAATTTTATGATGATGTTTGATATTTTTAAAAATTAAAAAGAAAACGTGTAGAAAAATGAAAAAAATAAAATGCAATGAAATGAGGGAAGGGGTGTATGCCTAGTAACTATTCAGTTCAAATTACATTGGGCCTTAAACAAGGGGGTGTGGATATCAATCTGGCTTAGGTCCAATTACGCGCATAACATCTTAACAACAATGCACCTTCAGTCAACATCAGTCAACACAATCCAAGCCATTGATTTAAGTCAGGGTCAAGCCAAAGTCAAAGTACGCAGATCCAACACACGCGGATGAGGACACACACTCATTACCATGTACCATGCTACACAATGTTTAAGTAAATTCAGAAATGGTGCACATGATTTGCACGTGAATTTTAATGTGCTGTCAACTTTTGGACCACACGATCATGGAAAATGAATGGACAAGATTAAAACGTGCATAAACCCTAGTCATAACAGTCACCGGCCGGAGGGGACCTCCGGTCACCTTCTCCGGCCAACAGCCACCACCTGCAACCTTCGAACCTCACCAAAATGCACAAAACGTATATCAAAATGATGCTGAGCTCACGTACATCATGAATATGCCCATGAAAGCCACAAAACACATACGCACAGCAAGAACAGAGTCAATCAAATTAAGCCCTAGGTTTGAAACTATGCCTCTAAGAAGCCTATCAACTAGCCAGGACGCACACGACCTCTACTAGGCCACAAACACCACAAAAACAAGCTAGATTCAATAAAACAAAGTTGAAGAAGGGAACCTGAAATGTGATGAACTTTGGATCTACCAGAATACCAGAGATCCTATCTTCTTCTTCTTCCTTGGAGCTTCACAAACTAAGCAAAATAAATGCTGTTTGAGCTTGATATCTTGAGAGCAGAGAGAAAATTGCAAAATGTTGATGAAGCTTCACTTGGAGAATGATGAAGATTCAGTGTGCTCCTGATCCAACAATGCCAAACAATGATAATGCAGATGAAAAGTGGAAGAAGAGTGTTGAAATCGTGTGGAATCAGAGAGAGATAATGGAGAGAATGTGAGAGCGTTTGAGAGAAAGAGTGAGAATGAAGTGTTCGCCTCAAATTGTGGAGAGTGTTGGAACTTATATGTTGAGTTTAATCTGCTAACTCATGGTTAAATGAGTGAGTTAGAGTGAGTTGAGTGGGTTAAGCTGAGTCCATCCTAACTAACTGAGTCAAGTTAGTTAGGGGACGATTTATCAATGGCTGTGCTATGGTGAGGTGGAGGTTTAGAGTGTTATGGTAAGGAGCAAGTGGAAGGAATGGTGAGGATGAGCTGTTCTGGTGTAGCAGCAAGAGAAACTTGCTTCGCAAGTTTTGTTCTTCCTCTTTAGTGTATAATGATCATGAGCAGCACGTGCAAGTAAGAATTTGTTGGTTCAAATGAGGAAAAGTGGCAACAACACTTGCTTTTTTCTGATTTTATGACAGTTGGAACCAATGAAAACAAGCAAGTTTGAGAAGGAAATTCTCCATGTATTGTGAATAATTTGATGAGGCTTTGTGATCATTAGAAAGAGGGATCATAGTAGAACATGTTTGGTATGAAAAATGACTTGAAAGGAGGCTTGCAATAAGTTGCAAAATGACTTATAACATCCACATTGGGAAATGGTATAAGGGTGTGGCATGTGGTCGGTCGACCTGGCACCTTGGCACCTGGGTTTTCAGCACAATCACCATGACTTGAGGCCACTATTTCTTCATCATAACTTGATCAGACGAAATTTTGCCCAACATGAACATTGGAGAGGGCACTACAAGGAACATTTTTTATGTTGAAAAGTTTTTCATTTGGAGCTTTCTTCTTGGAGAAATTGAGCTTGACATTTGGCACACCAGGTGTTTGTAGAAATGACATGCGCGTGACCTGAAACTTGCCCAAGCTGACTTGCATTTTGCCCAAGTTTCCCTCAACTTTGATCATCTATAACTCTCTCAATTTTTATCCAATGGAGATGTTCTACACATGGATTTGAAGCTTAAAACAAGATCTTTCATTGAGGCAGAGTGGATTTTTCATTTGGTGCTCCAAATTTGAATGTCCTTGGTTCAAACTCTGATGCAAAATGGCCAAAACTTGCTATTTTTAGTAACCCTTCTTCATCCAAAAATGGCAACTTTCCACATCTTGATTTTTTCATGATTCCTTTGGAGTTTCTTGATCAAATTTTGTACATTGGACATATGTAACATGAATTTCATGATTTTGGGCTCAAAAAGTCAAGAGTTGACTTTTTCCCCTGATTATTTGACTTGGCCCCAAATTTCCTGATTTTTGATCTTTCTTCCAATTGAACCACCTCCAAAACCAATTGAGGGGCAATTCTCCATACACATACACTTAAGAACATGTAGAATACCATGACATCAAGTTTTGTCCAAAAAATCAAAGATTCCCTGATTTAATGGGAAACCCTAGTTTTGGTGCCCACCTCCTAGGAGAAAAATGTGCAGTCTTCAATTTCAAATTCCTCAGAGTATGTTGTGTACCTTCTTAAAGGATGATGAGATATACCATTTGAGGATGATTTTGGATCAATGAGCTATCTCTTTTGAGGGTTTTCCTTCAATTTTTGAACCTCTTGCATAGTGAAAGATGTAGTGCTTCAATCTTCCATTGGATCTCACTTCCTTGAGATTGTGGATGATCAATTGAGATGGTATGAGACATGAGAGACTCTTGGCTTGCCTTGAGGCAACTTGATTGACCTTTTTGTGCTTTGAATGATTCCTTGATTGTCCACCTTCCACCTGATCACATGCCCTGATGGTAAGAAGGATGCCATGCTTCATTTTTCTATGTTAAATGCAATGTAATGTTAATGAGATGGATATGATATGATAAATGATAATGCCATGCTATGAAGCCAAAAGGGGAGAGCAAATTTTGGGGTATTACAGCTGCCCCTATTCAAGCGCTGTAGACCTGAATGCCCGAAAGCAATCGCTTTCGGACTTTCAAGGTATATAGTGATTGAATACCAAATATAACCAAAAATTTGCTCTGGATGATGAAGAAGAAACTTCCACGACATTGCTGGATTGAATCCTCAATGAAACATTGTCGGAGAAATCTGTCTTTTGAATGACGCCAGACGACTACTGGCTTGCCACACTGCTGGTGGACTTTAATAATGTCTTTTGAACGACGCCAGACGACTACTGGCTTGCCACGCTACTGGTGGACTTTAATAATGTCTTTTATGCAATTCCAGACGACTACTGGCCTGCCACACTACTGGTGGACTTTGATAACGTCTTTTGAACGACGCCAGACGACTACTGGCTTGCCACACTGCTGGTGGACTTTAATAATGTCTTTTATGCAATTCCAGACGACTACTGGCCTGCCACACTACTGGTGGACTTTGCAGCTTCGTGCCACCCGAAGACGGACTTTTGCCAATCCACTGTTGGACTTTTGCCACCCTAAGACGGACTTTTGCCAATCCACTGTTGGACTTTTAGCTGCTTTGCCACCCGAAGATGGACTTTTGCCAATCCACTGTTGGACTTTTGGAATATGCCACCCTTAGATGGACCTTTCGCCAATCCACTGTTGGACTTTTGCCACCCGAAGACGGACTTTTGCCAATCCACTGTTGGACTTTTGCCACCCGAAGACGGACTTTTTCCAATCCACTGTTGGACTTTTGCCACCCGAAGACGGACTTTTGCCAATCCACTGTTGGACTTTTGCCACCCGAAGACGGACTTTTGCCAATCCACTGTTGGACTTTTGCCACCCGAAGACGGACTTTTGCCAATCCACTGTTGGACTTTTAGAATTTGCAAAATTGTATTACTCTCTGCATCTGTATCAGACATCTCTGCTGACTCTGCTGAGGAGCATAGACCAATGATTTGACTTGGGAGACTCCTGAAAGGATAACCTCTCCACTGGAGAATAAATGAACAATCCGTCTGCTTCGAATTGTCAAGCTTGCCAAA
The DNA here is from genome assembly GCA_022829125.1 of Lathyrus tuberosus. Taxonomy (NCBI): domain Eukaryota; kingdom Viridiplantae; phylum Streptophyta; class Magnoliopsida; order Fabales; family Fabaceae; genus Lathyrus; species Lathyrus tuberosus. The sequence continues at coordinate 7,795,986 of JALAZF010000043.1, forward strand.
AATAAATTGGACTTGAAGAATAATAAATCTGCCAGGAATCACTTCATCTGTTGGGGAATGAATTCTGGTCACAGCGATTCCGCTGGGGATGAGAATTTCTTTGTATGACGTCTTTCTAGGGGAGAGAAGTCATAAAAACTCTGCTTGGGGATCTATCCAATCCAAGACCCTTTGTAGGGGTTATCAACCTTCTGACCCGGCTGGGGAAAGACTGTACCATCCTCGTTGAGGAATAGATTCTGTCGATCTGATAAACCTCTGCGGGAAGAACAACAACTCAGCTGGGAGTTGCTGACAAGATTCGATGCTGACCTCTGTGGGGATACCATGACCAGAGATACGATCTTGCTGGGTATCAGGGCTACTCTGCCAGGGATATGCAAATCCTGGTTAGAACATTCCACTGCAACTTGCTAGGAAAGAGTCCTTAGAGATCTGTTGGGGAAACCCAAAGCAAATCCACAGTATTCTGCTGAAGAATATGACTGTCAAGCTTAGGATAAGTACCACAATGCCCCATGTTAGGCGAGCTTCCCTTTAGACAATTCCGTTAGGGATGACGAGTTTATAACAAACTCTGCTGGCGGAAACTGCTTTAAAACGTCTCGTGCTGGGGAATGCCTTTTGAGAGGATTTTACAGAAGACCAACTGTCCTCAAACTCTACTGGGGATGATCAACACTTCATGCTGGGGAAACGAACATGCCCCATGCTTGGACAAAACAACAATTCGTCCCCGAAGAGAATGTCATAAGAGGATTTTACAGAAGATCTAGTCTCTTCAAACTCTTGTGACTTCGCTGGGGATAATGACCATCAGTTTCGGTGTCGACGAGACCCTTCTTTTGGGGAACCTGTGACCGTTATCGGCACAGGAAAGCTTATAGCTGTTGGAAGTACTGTATGAGAGAATCGACTTAATAAGATACAACGGTACCCAGTCGAACTTAATTCACTGATATCGACCCGTTATGCACAATCGTCGATCGAACGATGAACGCCGATCTCCTTACCCATAATTGCCCCAGTCTTTTGCGTGGGGTGATTTATTGCTGGTCTTGTGCTTAAAATCATCTGCACCTGCTACCTGCAACAAAAGAATATGCCCACATGCTTCGAATATTGCGTGGCTAGAATCCACCATCCGGGAGTATTCAACATTCGAAGTAATTTCAAATGTTTTTTCTGCGCATGTTATTGCAAGGCTGCCATGTTTTCAAATGCAATGTTTTATCAAAAATTAGGACGTTTTTGCAAACAAAGCAATAAAACAAAAATAGAAAGCTTTTTATTGAGATTCAATTTATTGACTGAGAGCCCAGAATAGGCAATTACATCCGGAAGCAATCCCTGGAAAGAGGTGACCGCTGAAAATTGAGAAAAGAAACTATCCTAATGGCAATGTGAAAACGGAATTCCACTGAGTTTCCATTCTGTTATGACCAGTATGTCTTCAAAACTCCCCGACCTTGCCTTCTGAAGAATGATCAGACCGATTCCTATCTTTCAGAACGTCAGTTGTTCAAACGATAATGGGGTACAGATAACTCAAACCGTAGTCATTCGCTTAAATCCCTCTTTTGTGTGGACCGCCCTTTCAGGTTTTCGATCCACCAGGATACCCTTTTTTGCCTAAGTTGCCCTTTCGGGTTTTCAACTTACCGGGTGTACAATTTTTTCAATTATATCCCTAATTTTTGCCCGAACCTTATTCTGTTTTTGGTTCGCCGGGATGCCCTTTTTTGCCTGGATTTTTTTTATTCTTATTATCCAGCGGGTCTATTCATACGAAGTATTTTTTGACTACGTCTGAGTTGACAGGGGATGAAAAGTCTTCGCCATCCATGGTTGTAAGCAATAAAGCTCCGCCCGAAAAGACCTTTTTAACCACGAATGGACCTTCATAGTTAGGAGTCCATTTGCCCCTGTGATCTGTATTGGGAGGAAGGATCCTTTTGAGTACCACATCTCCGACTTTATAAACCCGAGGACGCACCTTCTGGTCAAATGCCCGTTTCATTCTGCGCTGATATAGTTGCCCATGACATACAGCCGCCAATCGCTTTTCCTCAATAAGGCTCAGCTGATCAAATCTGGCTCGTACCCATTCAGCTTCATCTAGCTTAACATCCATCATAACTCTGAGGGACGGAATCTCTACTTCAACCGGTAGCACTGCCTCCATACCATATACAAGTGAGAATGGGGTTGCCCCAGTGGACGTGCGTACCGACGTTCGATACCCATGCAAAGCAAATGGTAACATCTCATGCCAATCTTTGTACGTGACAACCATCTTCTGCACAATCTTCTTGATATTTTTGTTGGCCGCTTCGACCGCGCCATTCATCTTTGGGCGGTACGGAGAAGAATTGTGATGTTCGATTTTGAAGTCCCGGCATAACTCAGCCATCATCTTATTGTTCAAATTAGAACCATTATCAGTAATGATTCTTTCGGGAACTCCATATCGGCAAATGATATCCCGTTTCAAGAAACGAGCGACCACTTGTTTTGTAACATTGGCATAGGATGCGGCTTCAACCCATTTGGTGAAGTAATCAATTGCCACCAAGATGAAACGATGACCATTGGAAGCTGTAGGCTCAATCTTTCCGATCATATCAATGCCCCACATGGCAAACGGCCAAGGCGACGACATGATACTCAACGGATTTGGAGGCACATGCACCTTGTCTGCATAGATCTGGCATTTATGGCATTTGCGGGCATATTTGCAACAATCTGACTCCATAGTCAACCAATAATATCCCGATCTTAACAACTTTTTAGCCATTGCATGCCCTCCGGCATGGGTACCGAAAGAGCCTTCGTGCACTTCAATCATCAACAAGTCTGCTTCATGTCTATCCACACATCTAAGCAGGACCGTGTCAAAATTTCTTTTATACAGCACGCCATCTTTGTTCTAGAAGAAACTACCGGCTAACCTTCTCAACGTCTTCCTGTCTTTGGACGATGCCCCGGGCGGGTACTCTTGACTTTTCAAGAAACACTTAATGTCATAAAACCATGGCTTGTCATCAGACGCTGCATCGACCGCAAACACAAATGCTGGTCTGTCAAGGCGGGATACCTCAATCTTAGGTACATGGTTCCATCCTTGCACTTTGATCATGGAAGACAAAGTGGCCAAGGCATCCGCGAACCTATTCTCATCTCGAGGAATATGGTACAGTTTCACTGTTGTGAAAAATGTCAGCAATCTCCTTGTATAATCTCTATACGGCACTAGATTTGCTTGGTGCGTGTACCAACTCCCTTTCACTTGATTGATTACCAAAGCTGAATCACCAAATATATCAAGGGTCTTAATCCGTAGATTAATTGCCTCCTCGATCCCCATTATACAAGCTTCGTACTCTGCTTCATTGTTGGTGCATCCGAAAGTTATTCGTGCAGTGAAAGGCATATGAACACCCTCCGGCGTGATAAGAACTGCTCCAACTCCGCACCCATTCATATTGACAGCCCCATCAAACATCAGACTCCATTTGGATTCAGGGTCTGGCCCCTCCTCCGGAAGTGGTTCCTCGCAGTCTTTAGCTTTGAGAAACACGATGTCCTCATCAGGGAAGTCAAATTTCATGGGTTGGTAATCATCAATCGGCTGTTGCGCAAGATAGTCGGACAAGATACTTCCTTTGATGGCCTTTTGTGAAGTGTACTGAATGTCATACTCTGTCAAGACCATTTGCCACCGTGCAACTCTGCCTGTCAATGCTGGTTTCTCGAAAATGTACTTGATAGGATCCATTTTTGAAATCAACAAGGTTGTGTGCCTAACCATATATTGCCTCAATCGCTTAGCGGCCCATGCAAGCGCACAGCATGTCTTTTCAAGCATTGAGTATCGGGACTCACAATCATTGAACTTTTTGCTCAGGTAGTAAATAGCATGCTCCTTCCTACCTGTCTCGTCATGTTGACCGAGAACACAACCCATGGAACCTTCAAGCACTGTCAGATACATTATCAGCGGTCTCCCTTCAACTGGAGGCATTAGAATCGGAGGTTCCTGCAAGTATTCTTTTATCTTATCGAATGCCAATTGGCAATCGTCATTCCACCTGACCGTTTGATCTTTCCTTAGCAATTTAAATATTGGCTCACACGTGGCTGTTAGGTGAGATATGAACCTTGCAATGTAGTTCAATCTACCCAAGAAACCACGAACCTCTTTTTCTGTTCTCGGTTCAGGCATTTCTTGTATTGCTTTCACCTTGGCAGGATCAACCTCAATTCCTCTTTCGCTCACGATGAAACCCAGTAACTTTCCAGAACGCACCCCAAACGTGCACTTGTTTGGATTTAATCTCAGACGGAACTTTCTCAACCTTTCAAACAACTTTTTCAGGTTAACCAGATGTTCCTCTTCTGTTCTCGACTTGGCAATCATATCATCTACATAACATTCGATCTCCTTATGAATCAAGTCATGAAACAATGTCACCATCGCCCGCTGGTACGTTGCCCCTGCATTTTTCAAACCAAAAGGCATTACTTTATAACAATATGTACCCCACGGAGTAATGAACGTGGTCTTCTCCATATCTTCAGGTGCCATCTTGATCTGGTTGTACCCGGAGAAACCGTCCATAAATGAGAACACTGAAAACTGAGCTGTATTATCGACCAGCACATCAATATGAGGTAGTGGAAAATCATCTTTCGGGCTAGCTTTATTAAGATCTCGATAATCCACACACATTCTCACTTTTCCATCCTTCTTCGGTACTGGCACGATGTTGGCTACCCACGGAGGATACTTTGTCACAGCAAGAAACCCAGCATCCCACTGCTTCTGGACTTCCTCCTTAATCTTTAAAGCCATGTCGGGGTGAGTCCGACGAAGTTTCTGCTTGACTGGCGGACATTCTTCTCTTAATGGCAGCCTATGCACAACAATATCTGTATCCAACCCCGGCATGTCTTGATACGACCAGGCGAAGATGTCAACATACTCGCGCAACATTTCCGTCAAAGTTTGCTTCACATCTGCTTGCAAGCTGGCACCAATCCTGATCTCTTTCTTGGCGTCCTTGGTACCAATATTGATGATTTCTACAGTCTCCTGATGAGGCTGGATGACCCTTTCCTCTTGTTTCAACAATCTGGCCAATTCTTTAGGGAGTTCACAGTCTTTCTCATCCCCTTCTTCGGCTTGATAAATCGGATTGTCAAAGCCATACATAGTCATATCAAAATCGTTATCAGTGGTATCCGGAGGATCAAGTCTGCATGAACGGGTTCATGCCTTATTTTAGAATTTATTTTTAAGCAAAACAAAAGAAAATGAAACATTGCCATTTTTTTGTGCAAAAATAAAAACTGAAAGACAGAGAACAAAATTTGATTGCAAAACGTCCTTTATTAATGATTAAACATTGCAAATGCAACCATGGTGGCCCTACAAATGAATCTATACGCCTTGGGCAGAGCGCAAGATTTTGACATGCATTATGGTTAGAAAAAACAAAGAAAAATTACTCTGTCTGAAGAGTAACCCGGATGACTTCTTCAACGAACCAGTTCTGCACTTGTTGTCCCGGAACATGAGGGCGTACCCAATTGTCCAGGTCACAATCACTGTCAACACTATCCTCTGTGGCTGCACAAGACTGGTCCGTGTAGATAATTCCCCCACTATTGAAAGTAATGGGTCCCCTGCTCCCCGCATCTGAAGTTGTAGAGGGATGATAACCAATACCAAATTTGTCTTCCTTCATTGGGGTCTCTATCAACCTGCCCCAACCTTGGGCGTTGCCTGCCCTGACGACTTCGATAGCTTGTTTGTAAGATGAAATGGAGGTACCAGCCCCAACTGGTACAGAAGAAGACTCAGGTGCATCGTCAATATTGACTGCTTCAAATGATTGGCACAGCATCTCATGAATTTCCCCATCCATTTCAATGTACTTGAACGTAGACAAGTGACTCACAAAGATGTCTTCTTCCCCACACACTGTCACAACCTGCCCTTCAAACTCATACTTCAGCTTTTGATGTAGAGTAGAAGTAACAGCCCCGGCTCCGTGAATCCAAGGGCGTCCCAATAGGCAGCTATATGCAGGTTGTATGTCCATTACATGGAACGTGGATTTGAATACCTGTGGTCCAATTTGTACGGGCAATTCCACCTCACCAAACACAGATCGTCTAGTTCCATCGAATGCTCTAACCACCAATTAACTAGGCCTTAAGATCAAACCGTCAACTTCCAGCTTCATTAATGCCTTCTTGGGCAAGACATTGAGTGACGAACTAGTGTCTACCAGTACATGAGATAACACTGCGCCCTTACACTCCATCGTGATATGCAAAGCCTTATTATGGTTTCTTCCTTCAACAGTCAAATCTCTACTTGTAAAGCCCAAGCCATGGCTAACATTAACATTGGAGATTACGCCCTCGAGCTGATTAACAGTAATTTCTTGTGGCACGTATGCACTCTTCAATACTTTCAACAACGCCTGCCGGTGCGCATCAGAGCACATCAATAGTGACAAGATTGAAATCTTTGAAGGGGTCTGATTCAGTTGGTCCACAATCTTATAATCGCTTTTCTTGATTATCTTCATAAATTCTTCCATTTCCTTATCAAAAGTAATCTTTGTCTCTGCTTCAGGTGTAGGCGCACTTTCAACCACCTGTTTACCCTTAGCCTTTGCTGCAGCTTCTACCTCCTTATCACTTCTCAAGGTTTGGGGAGCGAACAACCTTCCACTCCTTGTAAAGCCCCCTACACCCCTACGTTATCAATATTTGGGCTTACTGACGACTCAACTTCTTGCTTTTTACCTTCGTAATATACATCTGCCCCATAGTGCCATGGGATAGCCTTCGTGGACGTGAACGGAATTGGTCCTGGCACCGTTATAGTGACAGGACTGGGCCCTTCTGGCGCAACACTCGCCACAGGAACTGCATTGACCGGCATTTGAATCTCAGCGGGGGTGTAATAGATGGTCACGGTTGATATCTCATCAGTGTCTTTCACGACTCTGTCGAACTGTAGACATCCTTCATCGATCAGATTCTGTAAACCCATCTTCAACTTATCACAGCCGTTCTCCTGATTCATACACTCAGAGCAATCTTGATTACAGCCCGGGAACACCTGTCCCTTCAATAAACGATCTTTTACCAACAACAAAGAAGTTCTCACCTGATGTATGCCTACCACCAAATTCAATCTCCTCCCATCTTCAATAGCGTACACATTTGCTGCACTATGATCAGGCATGGGATGCTGAGTAATATTAGGAGCGGGAGAGAAATTGATGGCTTTAGCATCAATCAAATCTTGTACTTTATGATGGAAAGCCCAGCATTTTTCAATGGAGTGTCCCTGAGCACCTGAGTGGAACTCACAACGAGCATTAGCATCGAAGTTAGGTGGCAGGTTTCCAGCAACCGGAGCTTTCATAGTACGGAGTTCTACCAACTTTAACTCGAGTAGCCGGGGCAACAGCGCGGCATAAGTCATAGGGAGAGGATCCATCTTACGATCCCTCTGTCTAGACCTTTGCTGGAAAAAAGGTTGTTGCTGTTGAACTTGTTGTTGGGGTTGTTGTTTCTGAACAGACGGTGTGGGGATTGTTACAGCATCTACCTGATAATAAGCTCGAGAACGCCCTCTGCCTCGTCCTCTAAACACAACATTCGTATCACCTTCTCTTCTTTTCTGGTTACTAGCAAACGGTTTCTTCGTCCCCGAAGAGCCAGCCCCACTCACATCCTGGATCTTTCCAAGCTTTAACAGACTTTCTATTCTTTCTCCCGCAATCATAATATCAGCAAATCCAGTTGACGGACAAGCAGCTAATCTATCCAGATAGGCCCCTTGCAAGGTGCCCATGAACATATCTGCCATTTCTCTGTCTGACAAGGGAGGTTGAACCTGGGCAGCCATTTCCCTCCACCTCTGTGCATATTCTTTGAAACTCTCCTTGGTATTTTGTGACAACCCCTGCAATTGAGTACGGTTGGGCGCCATGTCAATATTATACTGGTATTGCTTCAGGAACGCTTCTGCCAGATCTTTCCAACTCTTCACAGCAGCTCTATTCAACTTCATATACCAGGTCAAGGACGCCCCAGCCAGACTGTCCTGAAAATAGTGCATCCATAGCTTCTCGTCATCCGTATGGGCTGAAATCTTCCCAAAGTAAGCTTGAAGATGCGTTTGGGGACACGCATTGCCGTGATACTTATCAAAAGTGGGAGGCTTGAATTTAGGGGGAATTCTGACTCCTGAGACCAGCCCCAAGCTGGTAACATCAATACCCATAGAGTTCTTGCATTCTATGGCCCTGATCTTTTCTGCTAACTCCTCATACCTTCGATCACCTTGATTACCCACATCAGCATCTAGTAGAGTAAATTGGTCTTCCAGAGTATCTTCAAGAGTAACACCAGCATGCCTACCATTTCCATTACCCCGATTGTTACCACCAGGAGGAGGGTTGCCACCGGGAGGAGGGATGCCGTGTCCCTGTGAATTGTCATGTTGATCACCTTCGGGCCCATTGTCTGGACGCTCTACCAGAAGCCTCAATCTCTCCTGATTTTGCGCCATGCCAGTCATGAGGGTCATGAACTGGTCCATACGCGCCCTCATTTCGGCCAAATCACTTTGCACTTGATCCATGATTCTTACTTGATTTCTTCGCGTCGAATATCGGTGAATATGATTCTCCGCTATACTGCCTGAAACCAAATAAAGGTTAGAGACCCTGCAACGAGTACCTGAAAAGCAAGTAACAAAAATGCAAAATGATATGCAATGCCATGCAATGCCATGTTTGTCATTTCCTAGGTGCTTTTATACCCTGATTCCAATCCAATCCACAGAAATCTGAAGACCAGAAATCGTGATATAAAGAGACGTGTCGTGGTCATGTGCTTGTGTGCAGCTATCTGATAAGGAATAATTCTGAATAAAACTGCTCATACTCATTCAACGAAATATTCAAGTACATTCAAGAAAGGTTCAACCGCAAATGCAATATAAGGAAAAAAATGGATCCATCAACAAGCCTGATGGTAGCCATTAACAACAAAATACAGGGAAAAGAACATCAATCTGACAATTCCACATCCTTCAGCCTATCACTTGAATACTTGATCTCCTAAAAAAGTATACGGGTACGCTGGTGATTCGGCTTTTCAATCATTTCTTTGATCAAGACATCCCTTTTTTCAAGAGCTTCAGTTAAAGAACCCATATGCAGCATAAGAGCTTCGTCATCATGCACTCCTTTGTGTCTCTTTATGCCAGCTTGCGTCTTGAGTATCTCTCTTTCTATCATGGCTTCTTCAAGCTCTTTCTTGGTATTCTTCAACTGGCTTCTAACTTCTTCTAACTGCTCTTGACTTTTATCGAGACCTTCCCGATACTTTCTCCTCTGCTCATGTGCCTTTTTAAGCTCCTCGTCTTTAGTCTTCGACTGATCCTTTAACTCGGCATTTTCAATTCTGACTTCATCCCAAGCTTGACGAAGTTGAGCTAATGAATCCTTGCTTCGGGCTAAAGCCTGTTTTGTAATCTTGTAAGCCTGACTAGTGTCATCTGCTCCCAAAGTAAGTTTCCGAAAGTACCGAGCTCGGTCATCAAAATCTTCCTCTTTGTCAGCCAAGGTTTTTTCCGCTTTCAAGGCTCTCTTTTCCAACTCTTTGTTGTCAGCTAGAGCTTTCTGAAGACATCTGCTCATTCCAGAATTCTCTATCTGCAACTCTCTGACCATTTTCTTCCACTTCTCACATTCTTCAATAGCCACCATAGTGGGTTGTTCTGGCTGTACTGAACATAAAAGAGGTCCCCTTGAAAAGGGTAAAAGCAATTCCTTTACTTTCGTCTCAATCCACCTGTCATATTCAGGATAAGATCTACAATCTCCTTTTCCAAAAACTGCTTTTCCAATTTTGTGCTTATCTTTCCAAGCATTCACTACTTCTACCACCTTCGCATCTTTAGTTCCTGTAAAGAATAAAGATTCTTCCACATCTTGCTCTGTAGGAGGATCCCTGGAAGCATACCCAAACTGTCGGATGGCCAAAACTGGATTATAATTGATCCCTCCTTTTCTGCCAATCAAAGGCACATTTGGAAAATTTCCGCATCTTGTGACCAGCTCTATTCTCAATAACCGGTGGTCAAACCATACAATGTTATCAGCAGTTAAACTCATCAATCGTTTAGACCATTTCGCCACATCTTTGGTTTCCACAAAGGCACCTGTCTGAGGCAGATGTTTGAAAAACCAATGACTCAGCAGTGGAGTACAACAACTAACAGATCCTCCCCTCCTTTTCTCATTCTTATAGTGCACGGAATGATAAAAATCTCCTAACAAAGTAGGGACTGGATTTTTAAGAACGAAAACTCTTGTCGCTTGCATATCCACAAAGTCTTGCTGATTGGGAAAGAAAACTAGGCCATATATGCAGAGAGCCAGAATGGAATTGTAAACCGTCCAATTTTTAGCACTTGCAGCCTCCTGGGCCTGTCCAGACAGAAATTCTAAATGAAATCCGCTAACTCCATTTTTACTGCTCACACCACTCTTTATCACTGCCTGATCCATTTGTAAAGCAACAGCAATTTCTTTTACGCTGGGAGAACTACCAGAGAAGAATGGTATTTCCGACGTGATCGGAATTCCCAAAATAAATGAGAATTCTTCCAGTGTTGGCATCAAAATGTAATCTGAAAAAAGAAAGCACCTCAACGAAGGCTCGTAGAACTGCAGCAGAGTGTGCAAAGCATCATGCTCATACTTGGTGATTGTACGGACCATCCCAACCAAATTCCCGTAGCTCTTCTGAAACCTATCAAGAATACCCGGACCAGCCATATCTATAACTTTGAGCAATGAATCCAAGACAGGATCTGGAAACTTGTAAGACACATTGTTCTTTCTCTCGGCGACGATCTCTGTTGAACCCATGGATTGGAATCAGAAATGTATTATGCACCTGAAAATGACAAACATAACTGTTATGATATGATAATGCAATGCAAAAGGGCATGTGATCAGGTAATCAAGTGTCGGTGTCTGTATTGAACTGTGTGCACTGTGTCTCTGTACTGAATCTGGCAATATCTGAGATGAACACTTAAATCACTGTCATAGGATACAATGTCTGAAATCATCATAGAATCACGAGTAAGGTAGGTAGGAGGCTGGGTTTCCTGCAAACCTGTAAACATCCCGTCCATACTCACATGTGGTTCTTAGAAAATAAGGCTTGTCAGCTTCGGAGGTTTGAGAAGCAATAGCACATTCAGCCCGTAGGATACAATGCTATGCCAATCAAAGAGGTCGTCCACTGACTCCCCTTAGAAAATAAAAGTCATCCTATGCAAGTTCCAAAGTGGGCCCTCGGGTGCGAATGGGTTTGCCACAGAATGTGGTCTGCCATTGTCACCACTAAAGAGGGATATTTCCACTAAGGTCCTCATGATCGGTCACTAGAGTCGACAGCTCCCTAGATCTACATCCTGGAATACGCAAGATGCGCATGCCACGACGTGTCCCAAGATAGCCTCGTCTAGCTGTGAATTTCGTGAACACCCAACGCACTCCAAACGGCATGTAGGTCCCACTACTCTCCACTCTAATTCTAAGTGTATACTCAAGCCTGTGTAATGGGCTTATCTCTCAGAAATCCCATCCCGCCAAACAAAAAACAACACAGTCCAGTATAGCATAATATATCATATGAAATGAAAATGCTAAAATACGGTAAATACAGTAATGTACAGTAAAGCAGTAAATAACCATACAATAAAACAGTAAATACAACACAACAGTAAACACCCAATGAAAGAAAAGCAGACAAGCGCTAGGATTGACTCGCTTAGGGATGGACCAGCAATAGGTCAACCGGTCTTTCCCCAGCAGAGTCGCCAGCTGTCGCTCCCGGGATTTTCATCCAAGTACAAACGCGAAAGTGGCACCGAAACAGAGTCGCCAGCAATGTGTATTTATCCCAAGAGAGGGAAAGGAAACACCGCATAAACCTGAAGGAAAGGAAAAGCATGGTCTTACGACCAAGAGAACTGGGTTCGGGAGTCGGTTACGCGAGAGGAAGGTATTAGCACCCCCTCGCGTCCATCGTACCCGATGGGATCCACGCTTGCTTGCTTCGATCAAAGGGTGTAAAGAAAGGATACTGGAAAAAGAACTGAAAGAAAGAAAGGAGAAAGAAAAGAAAAGGAACGGGAAACAAATGTAGGGAAAATAAAAGAAGTGCTCGCATGGGCCCTACCCCACTGCCTACGTATCTCATTGGGAGCATGAGAATCAGAGCGACGTAGTTCCCCTCACTAGGGATGGATTGTTTGCATTTGTTAAGGAACAGCTAACGTTCTAGCTCAGGTGTTGCAGGCTCGCTGGTCCGAGTGCGTTACCGTCTTGCAAGAGAACGAGTAGAAGCGCGTTCGTGCGTTGAGAATGAATGAGATGAGAAAAGAATTCCCGAAGGAAAGACGTTATTGTTTGTTTTTGTCTTTTAGAAGGAAGTGTTTTGGATTTGTTTGCATATGACAGTGTATCTGGATCTTAGTCATTGAAATGTGTACATTCTCACATTCCAAGATGGAATGGGTAAGAAAGCACACTAAGAGTGAAGAAGACCCCCACCCTTAGTTCCAATTGTCAAGGTTCAAACACACTAGCATACTTGTGTTTATTAAGTGTTTTTGTTAATTAAGAAATGAAGAAGTGTTTTTTATTTGTACCTTCAACAAGTATTGCATTTAAGTCCCTCATACAAGATCAAATGTCTAACACATTGACCCAAGATGGGCTATATGCTATACATTTTAAGATTACAAGAGAAGACCCCTTATAATCTTTTCTTTATATGAAAGGCCTAAATGCAATAAGTGTTTACCTTTATTATATGTTTTGAATTTTCTTTGAGAGATGAGAAGAGAGACTCAAGAGAGGAGAAAAGGTAAAACCTATATGGACTAAGACTCAATCCTAATTGAAGATTAAAGGGAGTGATCCTAATGGTTTGTGAGGTTTAAAACCTAAAGTCTAAAGAAAGAAAGAATTAAACAATTCACTTCCAAAGTAGAAGATGAATTGTAATTCAAAAAGGGAAAGTGATGAGTTATTAAAGGAAAGCACACAAGTGCTTAACACAATATAGAATGGAATTGTAAAAGAGAAAGGATAGAAGTTGAATGTGGATTCCTTATCCACACTCAATTGAAACTTACCAAAGCCCCTACATGGTTAGTAAACATGTATAAGAAGTATAAGAAGTAAAAGAACATGTAATGCATCATGAAACTCAAAAGAATTAAATGAGAAAACAAATCCTAGAACCACAACCAGAAAGAGCATCATATGGACAACAAGTGAATATCATCATACAAGTGCAAGTGAATAAGCAACAATCATCACCCATTAGCATTTAAACATGTTACAAGAAGAAGGGGTAGATGAAAGATGGAAAGAAATGAAGAGGACATGCATAAATGGAACATGTAAATCAACAACCAGAATTGAAACTAAATGGAAAATGGTTTATAAACATCTCAAAAGTATTTATGAATCAACTTCAAGACATTCAAGAAGTAATATAAGAAGAATTGAAATGAAAGTTCAAAAAGAAAGTGCAAACAATACATGTTAATGATGCACAAAGTTCAAATTGAAATGAACATGTAAAGATGACATATAATGTGTATCAAAGACCTATAATATCATATGAATGGCTCATAACATATGCAAATGCTCATACAAATATGCACAAAAGAATTCATGTAAACATGCACTAAAATTGTCATGACATGCCATGGATTATGCTTCCAATGTAATGCATCAAACAAAGACCAAATGGATTCATGAAAATTATGCCAGCATATTATTGGAATGCCTAGGTCAGAAATGCATCATACATCAAGATAGCATGTAAAAATTTAGAGCAAAATGACTTCAAACAAAGCAATTAGGTCAAATTGAAACATCATGCAAAGTGGTGCAAATATAGGCATCAAGACATGTGATAAAGTGACCTAAAAAATCAAACAAAAATCATCTAACATGCTTCAATGTATTAGTGAATCAATGCAAAAAGAATCATGTCAAAACAGTTGGTAAGGAGCAAGAACAAAATTAAACAAATTCAAGTATCATGCTTAGAATGCATCTAAATGGAAATTCAAAGAAAATTATGGACCAGGGGTAAAAAGGTCATAAAATCAGAAAATAAAATCATGAAAAATTTCCTAAATGTTTTAATGATGCTCATGAATTTTTATGGAATTTTATGATGATGTTTGATATTTTTAAAAATTAAAAAGAAAACGTGTAGAAAAATGAAAAAAATAAAATGCAATGAAATGAGGGAAGGGGTGTATGCCTAGTAACTATTCAGTTCAAATTACATTGGGCCTTAAACAAGGGGGTGTGGATATCAATCTGGCTTAGGTCCAATTACGCGCATAACATCTTAACAACAATGCACCTTCAGTCAACATCAGTCAACACAATCCAAGCCATTGATTTAAGTCAGGGTTAAGCCAAAGTCAAAGTACGCAGATCCAACACACGCGGATGAGGACACACACTCATTACCATGTACCATGCTACACAATGTTTAAGTAAATTCAGAAATGGTGCACATGATTTGCACGTGAATTTTAATGTGCTGTCAACTTTTGGACCACACGATCATGGAAAATGAATGGACAAGATTAAAACGTGCATAAACCCTAGTCATAACAGTCACCGGCCGGAGGGGACCTCCGGTCACCTTCTCCGGCCAACAGCCACCACCTGCAACCTTCGAACCTCACCAAAATGCACAAAACGTATATCAAAATGATGCTGAGCTCACGTACATCATGAATATGCCCATGAAAGCCACAAAACACATACGCACAGCAAGAACAGAGTCAATCAAATTAAGCCCTAGGTTTGAAACTATGCCTCTAAGAAGCCTATCAACTAGCCAGGACGCACACGACCTCTACTAGGCCACAAACACCACAAAAACAAGCTAGATTCAATAAAACAAAGTTGAAGAAGGGAACCTGAAATGTGATGAACTTTGGATCTACCAGAATACCAGAGATCCTATCTTCTTCTTCTTCCTTGGAGCTTCACAAACTAAGCAAAATAAATGCTGTTTGAGCTTGATATCTTGAGAGCAGAGAGAAAATTGCAAAATGTTGATGAAGCTTCACTTGGAGAATGATGAAGATTCAGTGTGCTCCTGATCCAACAATGCCAAACAATGATAATGCAGATGAAAAGTGGAAGAAGAGTGTTGAAATCGTGTGGAATCAGAGAGAGATAATGGAGAGAATGTGAGAGCGTTTGAGAGAAAGAGTGAGAATGAAGTGTTCGCCTCAAATTGTGGAGAGTGTTGGAACTTATATGTTGAGTTTAATCTGCTAACTCATGGTTAAATGAGTGAGTTAGAGTGAGTTGAGTGGGTTAAGCTGAGTCCATCCTAACTAACTGAGTCAAGTTAGTTAGGGGACGATTTATCAATGGCTGTGCTATGGTGAGGTGGAGGTTTAGAGTGTTATGGTAAGGAGCAAGTGGAAGGAATGGTGAGGATGAGCTGTTCTGGTGTAGCAGCAAGAGAAACTTGCTTCGCAAGTTTTGTTCTTCCTCTTTAGTGTATAATGATCATGAGCAGCACGTGCAAGTAAGAATTTGTTGGTTCAAATGAGGAAAAGTGGCAACAACACTTGCTTTTTTCTGATTTTATGACAGTTGGAACCAATGAAAACAAGCAAGTTTGAGAAGGAAATTCTCCATGTATTGTGAATAATTTGATGAGGCTTTGTGATCATTAGAAAGAGGGATCATAGTAGAACATGTTTGGTATGAAAAATGACTTGAAAGGAGGCTTGCAATAAGTTGCAAAATGACTTATAACATCCACATTGGGAAATGGTATAAGGGTGTGGCATGTGGTCGGTCGACCTGGCACCTTGGCACCTGGGTTTTCAGCACAATCACCATGACTTGAGGCCACTATTTCTTCATCATAACTTGATCAGACGAAATTTTGCCCAACATGAACATTGGAGAGGGCACTACAAGGAACATTTTTTATGTTGAAAAGTTTTTCATTTGGAGCTTTCTTCTTGGAGAAATTGAGCTTGACATTTGGCACACCAGGTGTTTGTAGAAATGACATGCGCGTGACCTGAAACTTGCCCAAGCTGACTTGCATTTTGCCCAAGTTTCCCTCAACTTTGATCATCTATAAATCTCTCAATTTTTATCCAATGGAGATGTTCTACACATGGATTTGAAGCTTAAAACAAGATCTTTCATTGAGGCAGAGTGGATTTTTCATTTGGTGCTCCAAATTTGAATGGCCTTGGTTCAAACTCTGATGCAAAATGGCCAAAACTTGCTATTTTTAGTAACCCTTCTTCATCCAAAAATGGCAACTTTCCACATCTTGATTTTTTCATGATTCCTTTGGAGTTTCTTGATCAAATTTTGTACATTGGACATATGTAACATGAATTTCATGATTTTGGGCTCAAAAAGTCAAGAGTTGACTTTTTCCCCTGATTATTTGACTTGGCCCCAAATTTCCTGATTTTTGATCTTTCTTCCAATTGAACCACCTCCAAAACCAATTGAGGGGCAATTCTCCATACACATACACTTAAGAACATGTAGAATACCATGACATCAAGTTTTGTCCAAAAAATCAAAGATTCCCTGATTTAATGGGAAACCCTAGTTTTGGTGCCCACCTCCTAGGAGAAAAATGTGCAGTCTTCAATTTCAAATTCCTCAGAGTATGTTGTGTACCTTCTTAAAGGATGATGAGATATACCATTTGAGGATGATTTTGGATCAATGAGCTATCTCTTTTGAGGGTTTTCCTTCAATTTTTGAACCTCTTGCATAGTGAAAGATGTAGTGCTTCAATCTCCCATTGGATCTCACTTCCTTGAGATTGTGGATGATCAATTGAGATGGTATGAGACATGAGAGACTCTTGGCTTGCCTTGAGGCAACTTGATTGACCTTTTTGTGCTTTGAATGATTCCTTGATTGTCCACCTTCCACCTGATCACATGCCCTGATGGTAAGAAGGATGCCATGCTTCATTTTTCTATGTTAAATGCAATGTAATGTTAATGAGATGGATATGATATGATAAATGATAATGCCATGCTATGAAGCCAAAAGGGGAGAGCAAATTTTGGGGTATTACAACATGCTGGTAGACCGTACAACAAAGTTCAAAGTTTTCTCCTTCATGGATGGATTCTCGGGCTATAACCAGATCAAAATGGCGCCGAAAGACATGGAGAAAACTTCGTTCATGACTACTCTGTTTCATGACATGATACATAAGGAAATCGAGGTATATGTCGATGATTTGATTGTAAAATCAAGAATGGAGGATGAGCACGTTGAACATCTATCAAAATTGTTCGAACGTCTAAGAAAATTCAAGCTCCGCTTGAATCCCAACAAGTGCACCTTCGGTGTCCGTTCGGGGAAACTACTAGGGTTCATCGTCAGCCAGAAAGGAATTAAAGTTGATCCTGACAAGGTCAAGGCCATTCAAGAAATGCCTTCTCCGAAAACTGAAAAGCAAGTCAGAGGATTCCTGGGACGTTTGAACTACATCTCCAGATTCATATTCCTTATGACCGCCACTTGTGCGCCGATTTTCAAATTACTCAAAAAGAACCAGGATTGCGTTTGGTCAGAAGATTGCCTAACCGCCTTCGACAGTATCAAGGAATACCTATTGAATCCACCGATTCTATCACCTCCAGTGGAAGGAAGACCACTGATCATTTACCTCACAGTCCTAGAGGACTCAATGGGATGTGTACTTGGCCAACAAGACGAAACTAAAAGGAAAGAGTCTGCCATTTACTATCTAAGCAAGAAATTCACCGACTACGAGACTCGGTACACAATGCTTGAGAAAACTTGTTGCGCTTTGGCTTGGGCAGCCAAACGTCTTCGCCAGTACATGATTCGTCATACTACTTGGTTGGTCTCCGAAATGGATCCAATCAAGTACGTTTTCGAAAAACCTGCTCTCACGGGAAGGATTGCCCGTTGGCAGATGTTACTATCAGAATATGACATAGAGTACCATGCTCAGAAAGTCGTTAAAGGAAGTATTTTAGCCGATCATTTGGCTCATCAACCGATTGACGATCAAGAATCAATCGGGTTTAACTTCCCAGACGAAGATGTCATGTATCTAAAGATGAAAGATTGCGATGGACCCCAAATTATGATGGCCCCTATGTGGTCACGAAAGCTTTCTCAGGCGGCGCCTTGAGACTTGCAACCATGGATGGAGAGGAATTTGCCTACCCCACGAATGTTGATGTAGTCAAGAAATACTTCGCCTAAAACTAAAAAAAAACGTCTCGGTGGATTGAAAACCTGAAAAGGCGGTCCAGGCAAAAGTTAGAGACATGAAAAAAAATCATCCCGATGGATTGGAAATCTCATAGTACAATCCAGGCAAAAGTTAGGGATAATGGCAATTAACTATGTTCAACAGAGGCAAGTCCCTCAGCAGCAGCAGTTACATCATCCATCAGAGGAAAACTCCAGTCAAGGTCATCTTCGACAGAAGCTCAGGATGTCCCGAATTCAAAGTTGGTAGAAGGATAGTGGTCGTTATGTTTCAACGTAGCCCTTTTCCCTGTAAATTACCATTTTCTAACTTTGTATATACTCTTTGGAATCACGCGTTTGGCTGATCTCCATCTTATCAATAAAATTTGAGCCCTTGTGCTTTTGTTTGTAATTCTTAACTTGTTTTAGCTTTACAGAACGACGTTGTTTAAACTTAATCAGCGATTCTTGAAATAAAACAAAAATAAATTTACTTGTTAAACTTTTTCTGCTTTTAAATTAAAGATGGCATTTCTTTTGACTGTTGAACATCAGAAGAACATCGATCGCTTCTCCCGAAGTAAGCGAACTTCAAAGTGCAGAATCAAAGTACTCCTTCTAAGCCAGTTCGCCTGAATGAAGGGATCAACTGTGTCAGAGACCTTGTTTCGTCTGACATCCTCGGCCGAGTTCTCATCTCCTAAGCCCGATCAACATAGCTCCCAACGGGACTATTTCTCCTAAGCAAGGTGGAATTGCTATTTTGAACCAACGGTACTTCTTCGCCCCGCGATGGCCGAGTATCCAACTGTGTTCATCCATTAGTCTATATGTCGCGTCAGTTTTGTCAGCATATACATACGTACTTCATGCATTTTTTATTTGTATTTACATTTCATATTGCATCGTTATCACTCTAGCCGGTCTTGTCCCCTAGTGATAAACAGTCCTCTCAATCGAGTTGTCAGTTCTTGCCTCGTCAGGAAATACTATGACTGAACAACCTCACTTCCGGTTTAATTCTGGAAAGAAGTTGGTCCTTGACCACTTTGATAACTTGAACCTCTGAAAAGCCAGAGAAAACTTTCAATAAGCATCACTCTTCGCCATTGAAGATGATATCCTTGCTTTCCCGGATTAAGGAAAATCCATAGAGAAAGCCTCGTGATCAGAGATTCGGCAGCACGCTAGTTTTGCTCTGAAAAATCACTGATGAGAAGGTCATTGGCACCTCAAAATTGGACCCCATCATATGGCGTTTCTCCGGGAAGATCCCGAGAAAAGTATGATGAAAGATCCCAAACGAAAACAGTCTCTCAAGAGACTCGCTTTCCCTAGTAGAATCGACAAATGGCGTCTCCAAAACAGAGAAGTTTGTGTACCTCGACAACTCAGACGAATGGGTTCCCCAGCAAGTCTGACATCGAAACTTTTTCCATTCAAATGGCATCTCCCCAGGAAAATTCGGCGAGAAGTTTGAAGGAAAACCGCTACGAATAGCGTCCCTTGTCAGTAAAGTTTATTGACCAAGAGAAACCGAGACCAGTTCCTTGGTAAGAAACCAGGATCGAGGGGAAGTTTAAATCAGAAACTAAGACCAGTTCCTTGGTAGGAAACCAGGAACGAGGGGAAGTTCATTTCAGAGACTGAGACCAGTTCTTGGTAGGAAACCAAGAACGAGGGGAAGTTCAAAAGAAAC
Source organism: Lathyrus tuberosus (assembly GCA_022829125.1). NCBI lineage: Eukaryota > Viridiplantae > Streptophyta > Magnoliopsida > Fabales > Fabaceae > Lathyrus > Lathyrus tuberosus. Next base: position 7,816,086 of record JALAZF010000043.1, read on the forward strand.
CAAGACCAGTTCCTTGGCTGAAGACCAGGATCGAGGGGAAGTTTACCTTTTCTAAGCATCAGTGCTTAGCTAAAGAAGATGAATGCATAAGCTACCATTCATAACCACCATCAAAATTTCAGATATTCCGATATTTAATCCTCTTGCACCCCGAATGCTCGGATACCTTCGTCATTCACACCTTCGGGTCCAAGAAGATTAAATAGGGGCATCTGTAATACCCCAAATTTTGACCACTTAGATTTACCATCATTGTGAAAATCATCATCACAATATGGATGTGCCTTTATGCTTCATTAGTCTCCCCAAAGATGGGTGAGCATCCAATACAATCAAAATTAGGGTTTCAAGCCCTCTCTGAGTGCTTAGACAAAGGATCAATCAAGAAATGACATGATCTTCAACTTGCCTAATCTCTTAAACATCCACAATGGATAAAAAAGGACTCCCACTTCAAGGATTAAGCACAAGGCTGCTCCCTTCTAGGTGGATCAAGTCTCAAGATCGACAGTGTCACCAAATTAGGGTTTTGGTCGACCAGGGCCTCCAGATGGAAATTTTCATCTGGGCATAAGGCAATGATCCAAAACATAACCTAATATACTTCATGGAACCTCATGAACCCATGCATCAAGTCAATTTTGCCTCAGGGGATGCATTCATCAAAAATCAGGAATTAGGGTTTCTTGACCTAATTCACCCCTAAGTTGACTTTTGGGACAAACCATGAGCCAAGACCTCAAGAGATGATTTGAGGGTCTCTAATATACCATATTGATCCATTTGGAACAATGGATTGATCCAAGAAGCTTGAGCAACAAGTCTCAATTTCATCTGCACCACAATTAGGGTTTTAAGAGAAAAGTCAACTGTAACTTTGACTTTTGACTTGGACATGCTCCCAAACCCTAATACATGATTGAATATACCCTATGACACCCATGGAACATGTCCATCAAGTTTGATTTAGGTCAAGGACATGATTTCCTGAAGAATTGCACAGTTTGGAATTCATCTGATAAAAAGTCAACTATGCACAAAAGTCAACTTTGACTTTTTGAGATTTTTCACCAAAATGGATTTTTAACCCTAAAATGATGTTAATGTATGATTTGAATCATCATTCATCAAGAAAAATCAAGAAAAGTGAGATAACTTGTAAAAGGGGTAACCATAAAACTTAGAAATTTTTCTAAGTTAAAAATAAAGTGGCAAAGGTACCAACTTTGGAGGACCATAACTCCTAAACCACAAGGTCATTTTTTCTCATCCAAAGATGGATTTGTAGCCCTCATTATCACCTACAAAAACTTCAACTACAAGTCATTCCAATTCATTAAGGATTTTGAGTTATGGAGTGATCAAAGTGGCTGAAAAGTGAAAATGTCACTTTTTCCAACACTTAGTGAAATTTTCACTAAGTCAGATTCTGCTTCACTTTTTGCCAAATGTAGGGGGATTTTTCACTTGGAATCAAAAGAGATCAAAACCAAACTTGTTCAAACAGTTGTTGTATCATGTAAGAGCTTTCCAAAATGGCCAAGAACATTGCCAAATTCAACCTACACCATGAGATACAACATTGCCAACTTGCCTTGCTGAAATCTGTCAAGGCAAGGCAGAATTTGCAACTTTGGTCGATTTTCCAAAATCAGACAAATTCAATTGCTCCAATCCACTTGGACACCTCAGATGATTGAATCTAAAGGGGACAATCACTGAGCCAAGCCTCCAAGGTCCAAGGAACAAGGAATAGCATGTTGAACCTAGAGTTGCCAAAATAGGGACAAGACTTCAAATTTGGAATGAGGCATTCAATGGAACCATCAAGGTGGCATGGACTGAGCCATTCTCATCTGAAATCAGTCAAGACTTATCCAAGACCAAGGGGACCAAAGCTCTGTGCCCTAACCTCTAGTCAATGGCTAGAGGAGACTTGAATTCTCATTGGACAACATTGGCCAAACCTACTTACTAGCTGCCATGCACTATTCCTTGCAAAACAAACTTGCTCTACTATAAATAGAGCTCAATTGTGGTCAGTTTGAGTACACCAAAGCCATCTAATAGATGCTTTCCTCAAAATCTCTTCTTTCACTCCAATTTTGCCTTCTAAGGCAAGTCACTATCGGGTTTTGAGTTTGAGAGCAATTCCAATCAAACCAATCACTCACACACCTCACATACATCACATATGAGCTGATCAAACACTTAGATAACATCTGGAACATCAAAATCTCAAAATCACTTGCCATCCACACAAGTTTGAAGTGAAGTTGCAGTTGAGATGCCATAAACTGATCCAGTCCATTTCAATTCAATCCAAGTGTTCAAACATACTCCATATGGTGTAGGGAAGCTGTTCAGATCATCACCACTCATCTGTAACACCTCCAAATCAAAAATCACTTTGAACTTGCTGTCACGACTTGGAGGTAAGCACATACTTGGTCATCTCTCAATCATGCATATTTCCTCGCACAATAATTTGGCCATATGTTCATAATCATGCATGGAATGTTTTCCCTCAATTAATTGCATTGTTTGAATCGTGTATCAAAAATCCTAGCCTTCATGCAGAAATTAGGGTTCTTGAGGTTTCTTCGTGATTTCTTGTTGTATGTTTAATTTAAATGAAATTAAAGTACATAGACATGATCGTGAGGTTGAGACGAGCATAATGATATGTGGATTGCATGATATGATTATGTATTCATGGAGATTGGATAGAAAATGCAAATCTGAGAAACCAAGAACACGCGCATGTTCTTCAGCCTGTTCTTGGCGCCATTTTCATATATTCAAATATTTGAATTTTTGTGATTTTGTTTAATTGATTCAAAAATTAATTTCTCTCTGAGTTTTAATGATTTTGAGTTGATTCTTTTTTTAATAATTCACAAAAATGTTAAAATATTTTATTTCATAAAAAAATCCCAAAAATATTATTTATTTCATATAATTGATATTTTTGTAAAGAATTAATATTTTAATTGTTTTTGGCATTTTAAATATTTTTTCTACATTGATTTTGCAACTTTTAATGCTTTCTAATTATTTTGTAGGTCAATACTTAATTTTTGAAACATTAATCCAAGGTCACAATTTGTTTTCCATGTGTTAAACATTTTTTGATCATTTTAATTGAATTTTTATTCAATTAAATACATTTTGAAAACAAATTAGGGTTTTGGATTAATTCAACCCTCATAAATCATTTTCAAAACTCTTTGGGCCTCTTGAGAGAGTGTAAGACACATCCCCCCTTGTACAAAAACTTTTTGGGCCTCACTCATTGTATAAGTCCCTCTGTACAAGTAAACGGCGCGATCGTCGCCCGTTTAAAAATAAAAATCATCTGGGCCTCTCCTTGAGCTATAAGACCCATTCAAAACACTTTGGGCCTCGATTAGAGTGTAAGACCCAATCCCCCTTTTAACCAAAACATTTTGGGCCTCACTTATTGTATAAGTCCCTCTGCGTTAAAAGAAAACCTCGGCGCGATCGCCATTTTTAAACGAAAAATCATTTGGGCCTACCCTCGTGTTATAAGCCCCTCTCTTTTCTTTAAACCTTTTTTGGGCCTCTTGAGAGAGTGTAAGACCCATCCCTTTGTACAGAAAACCTTTTTGGGCCCCAGTCACTTGTATAAGTCCCGCTGTACGAAGTCAAACAGTGCGCTCACTGATAAAACCCTGGGCCTCTCCTTGAGCTGTAAGCCCCAAATCTTTCTTTTTCAAAGCACTTTCTCCTTTGATTTTGAATATACTGTTGTTTTCAATCTTTCTTTGTTGAACAACTAACCAAACAGCATGGAAGCACTACAACCGAGTAAGTGGTTATCGCTTTCATTTACTGCTTTCATATTATAAACTGTATTGTAGGGCTGCTCACTGTAAGTCTCCTTTCATAAACTCATATCTACTGTGTAATAATAGTATAGATATTTCGAGTTTCCCCGGCAACTACGTCTAGAACTAGGTGACGCCGTTTCATTTATTCGTAGAAATAGATGCCTAGATCCCCAATAGGACCACCAGATACAGTCTTCTCTTCGGCTGTCCTCCTTAGGAATCTTCAAGAAGCTCTGCTCCCCAAGATGAATGTATTCTCCGTGAATGGCATCTTTGAGTTTCTTACAAATTCTCGAACTTTCCTGACTTGATCTATTCCTTGTGGATAGCTTGCCTTGAATGTCTCGGGGTTTGGGTACCCACTACGGTCATAATCTTGGACCTTAACTAAGGAACCCTCTTTAAAAGCTAAAAGTCGCTGGATAGTAAACCTCGCACGTTTACCAGTGGTTTTTATCTTTAAAAGAGTTATCTCTCCTAATGGAAAGGAGGTGATAGACCCACGGGCTTCTTAAAAGCATCGGCCTCCTCTTGGGCATTATTCAAGGACACTACGGCTTCTTAGAAGTATTCACAGCCTCCTCTTAGGCTTCGTATAATGATTTCTTCCTTCGGGAATGATAGCCTCCTCTTGGGCTTCGTACAAGGACCCGTCGGCTTCTTAAAAGTTTCCAGCCTCCTCTTGGGCTTCGTACAAATTGTCCCGACGACCTCCTAGAGGTATAGGAACAGAACCTAGTCATCCTCATAGAACAGTCCTTTCATAGAGTCTACTACTGTTTCTCGAAGCATAGTAAAAAAGAAAAAACTCTAGACTTGGACAGTCTAGCTTCCTTGAGTCTCAAAGACATTCTCAAGTGACCCCTTCGTTAAATAGGAAGGAAAACCGCAGACTCGTACAGTCTCAATACCCTTTGGATTTCCCGTTTCCTCAAAGAGAAGGAAATATCCCTGATCCTCAAATCAAACCCCTGAGTACAGTGTTGCTCATATAAGAACTGATTTTCTCTTTTAAAATCAGTATCTTGGATCTGTCACTCAACTGAAACAAACCTTTAGCCTCCATCTCGGGCTTCGTACGAGATACAAAAACACTCTCTTGTTGAGTATCAAAGACTCTCTTGTTGAGTCAAACTTTTCTCCTCCATCTCGGGCTTTGTACGAGATACAAAAAGGTTCTTATTGAGCCAAACAAACAATAGCCTCCATCTCGGGCTTTATACGAGATACCAAAAGACTCCATCGTCGGGTAAAAAACTTTTAGCCTCTCTCTCGGACTTTGTACGAGACGCAAATTAGCCTCCTCTTAGGCTTTGTATAATGATTTTCCTAGCGGAAATTAGCCTCCTCTTAGGCTTTGTATAAGAAAACCACTGGTTGATCCAATTAACCTTTTAGCATCAAAGCTGTGCCTCGTTCACAGTACACAAACATCAACAACTCCTTTCCTTTCATCTAATCGCTGTAAGTGGCAAGCCTCTGGATCATCTATATCCATGCCACTGTCCCTCTTTTAGCATGAGAAATTCCTAAGGAAAGATGGCATTGCTCTACACTAAGTTAAAGTCTTCTCCTTCAGGTTAAAACCCTTTCTTCGGAAATTATGGCATTGCTCGGATTCGCGTATCCCAGTTAAAGTAATTCTCCTTCCCCCTCTTTAGAGATGACAAATTCTCTCTAAAATCGAGGTCATTTCGCTTCACGTCTTGGGCTTTGAACAAGACACAAATAGACCTTTCAGCTTCACATCTTGGGCTTTGAACAAGATACAAATCACCTTTCGCTTCACGTCTTGGGCATTGAACAAGACACCAAAACACCCATTTCCTCCCATAGAATAGGAGGAACTACGAACGCTCTGATTTCCCTGTTTCGGTAAACGGGAATACGTAGGCATAAGATCGAAAGAAAAGATCTTAGCGAGCACAATCAACAAAAAACCCAAATTCCATATCTCCATCAATTAAAAGCAGTATTTCAAAAGCACCAGTCCTAACATCCTAATCCTTGTTCCCCGCTAGAAAGTCCTAGAAAGAAAGAAAACCGTATTGGCGAAAATACAAATAACCAGTACAAAGGCCCCCATATCGATAACATCCGTAACCTAACAGACCGCTGTTTAAACTCAGTATGCAAAGCAGGGTTAATTGGAGACATCTATTTCCCTTCCTTATTCCGCTCACAATAGGATAAAAAATGAATCGACCTGTAGTTTTAAGCTCAAACCGCAGAGAGCGACCAGCGCTTAAGAACCGCGTCCAAAATCGCTCGCTACAGTAATGGGTTCGTCTGAACATTTGTATTAGTATCTTTGTGATGAGTCCAAGTCCTAGAGGTTGGCATCAATTTTGGTAAAACTAACTTAGCAGAAAGATGTTGGACAAGATGTCCTGACATGATGAACTAACTGCAGGTTAAGTTGTTAGACAAGATGTCCTATCAGGTGGATTCGACATCTTTGTCTGTTACAGTTTTGGGATAACTGTATTTTGGTAACAGGTGTGATTGGAATATGACTTGATTCCAGGTGGCATCTGAGATTTTGGAATCAGAGATTCTGATTCTAAATGGAATATGCGGTTTCCTTGTAAGGAGACATTTTTGGTAACTTGGGATTGAAGAAAAGAATAGGTCGCAGATTCTGAGGAGCAGAATTGCTGCACTTTTGAAGCCCAAATCCATTTATGTTTTGCAATATAAATAGGATGGTTTTAACCTAGTTTATGTGTTGAATATTTCAGCTTTTTTTAGAAGTACTAGGGTTTGTACTTTTGTGAGCCTCTCATGTATTTTTTGAATACCAGAGAAGGACAATTTTTTGAGTTGTAATATTTTCAGTCACTGCTGTGATTAGAAGGGAATTGAGAAGGGTCTCATACCTAGGAGTGTCTTAGGTAGAAATCTAGGAATGGTAGTTTCTAGGTACTAAGTTGTAAACGTTTGAGTTTAGCTTAGAACCGATTCTACTTAGTTGATTTCATTCCTGGCTTGGTAGCCCCCAGACATAGGTGTTGTTGATCACCGAACTGGGTTAACAATTTCTGTGTGTTATTTTCTTTCTGCAATTTGTTTCAGTTCTTCCTTAATCCTTGTGAGAAGCGAAATATCAAGTGTCACGACATCCGGTCTGACATCTTAGTATTTTGCTTAACCAGAATTTCAATTGGTATCAGAGCAGGCATCCTGCTCTGTATCTGGGTGAGATTCAGGGACGATACTTTCTGGTTCGATGAATAAAGAAGGAGGAATTCTGAATAGACCACCTATACTTGATGGTTCCAATTATGAATATTGGAAAGTGCGCATGGTGGCGTTTTTCAAGTCAATGGATGGAAAAGCTTGGAAGTCTGTGGTTAAAGGGCGGGATCCACCAAAGATCAAAGACAAAGATGGGAAGCTCACTGAGGAGCTGAAACCTGAAGAAGACTGGGATGATGAAGATGATAAGCTTGCTCAAGGTAATTCTAAAGTCTTGAATGCCTTGTTCAATGGTGTGGACAAGAACATCTTCAGACTAATCAAGAATTGTTCTCTAGCTAAGAATGCTTGGGAAATCTTGAAGACTGCTCATGAAGGTACCTCTCGAGTCAAATCCTCAAGACTTCAGCTTCTCACTTCTGAGTTTGAGAACTTGAGGATGAGAGAAGATGAAAGTATACACGACTTTCACATGAACATTGTTGATATTGCCAACACATCCAGTGATCTTGGAGAAAAAATTCTTGAAGCCAAGTTGGTTCAAAAAATTCTGAGGTCCCTTCCTAAGAGATTCGATATGAAGGTGACTGCTATAGAGGAAGCCCATAACATAACTACTATGAAAGTTGATGAGCTTATGGGATATCTTCAAACTTTTAAGATGACACTAAATGAAAGGACTGAGAAGAAGAAAAGCTTAGCCTTGGTATCTAATGAAGGAAAGACAAACTTTGAGAAAGAGATGTCTAAAGCTGTTCTACTTCTGGGAAAACAATATAGTCAATTACAAAAAAAATTGAGGGAGAGGCAAAAGAGAGTACTAAGACTCAGTAGCTCATAAATTTTAAACGGAACAACTATGGAAGGAATTCAAATTATGGAGATAGAATTGGCAAGAAAAAGGGGACAAAATGTCCTGAATGTGAAGGATTTGGACACACTAAATGGGAGTGTCTTATTTTCCTCAAGAAAGAAAAGAAAGGTCTCCATACATCCTGGTCAGAAGATGATGAGGAATCACCAAAGCATGTGTTTGTACTCACAAGAGTGTTTGACACTCACGTAGGATCAGACATTGGAGATCTATCCCATGATGCTTTAGTCAATTCCTACAGGGAGTTGTACACAAGAAGTGCAGAAATCTTTCATTTAAGAGAAGATCAACATAAGATTATCATGCTTCTTGAGATTGAAAGATTGAAGCATCTTGGCATCATATCTGGTCTTCAAGAGGAAATTGCTATGCTAGAATCCAAACTCGACAATGTTGGAATGCTCAATAACAGATCTGATAAGATACTACAGGCTGAGAGGAATACTGAAGACGACAGAGATCTTGACTACACTAATAAAGACCTTTCAAGCAAGAAGAGAGATCCTGAAAGAAAAGAGAAGATGTCCAACCGAGTGTCTCAACATCATTACAGACATCAGAGGAGACAAGACTGGAAATGTCATTATTGTGGTAAATATGGCCACATCAAAAGTTACTGCTACAAGCTACATGAATACCCTAAGGGTAGGATTATTGGAAAGAAAAGGAGCTCCGAGAATGAGTCTGTGGCTCTAATAGCTCATTCCTCACAAAAGGAGTACACTGGAGAAAAGTGGTACTTCGACAGTGGATGTTCAAGACACATGACTGGTGTCAAGAACTATCTGGTGGATATAAAGGCGCATTCTTCCAACTATGTCACTTTTGGAGATGGATCCAAAGGAAAGATTAAAGGAGTTGGGAGAATGGTTCAAGCTGGAAATCCTAGACTTGATAATGTTCTGTATGTCAAAGGACTAACTGCGAATCTAATTAGTATCAGTCAACTCTGTGATCAAGGCCTGGAGGTTAACTTTACAAAATCTGAATGCTTAGTTGTAAATGTTAAAAATAAAGTTCTCATGAAGGGTGTCAGATCAACAAATAACTACTATGTATGGACTCCCTTACTGACAGAGCTCTCCTCAATGACAATCAGGAAACATCAGCAATGCTTCTCAGAACTAAACATTGATAAATGGGAAATTCGTAGGTTAACCAAAACGACACACAGAAAGACTATCTCAAGGATTCATGACCTACTTCATAAGGCCTCTATGAGAGATGATCTGGAGGAAAGTAGATGTGCTTTTGTGGCCACCATTGTCTCAACAATAAACAATGATTACCTTACTACCACATTCAACAGTGTTCAGTGCACAGGAGTGATGCAGGTACCAGTAAGGGAAAATGTCACACAGGATGTTGTGACATTTTCTCACGATGACCTGAGTACTCTTGATATCCTTAAAAATAAGTTTGGAAAACTAAAGGGTAAATTAGGGCTTTACATAACTTGGGCCCTAAAGAGATTAACTTGTAAGGATACTGGTCAGGAATGTGCTTGTTTTCAACAAATTAAAGGCGGGTCTCAAAAGGGATCAATTCAAATCAACCACTACGCCAAACAAGACATTAGACAGCGCTTTTTTAGGCCTTAGACAGCGCTGCCTAAGGTTGCGCTGTCGTAGGTAAAGACAACGCTTTTTATTTATGAAAAAGCGCTCTCTAAAGTATACATTAGACAACGCTTTTTTTCGTAAAAAACATTCTCTTAAGTGGGCCTTTAGACAATGCTTTTGAAAAAGCACTGTCTAATGTATACGTATAAAATTTTAATGAATTTTTTTATATACCTTTAGAGAGCAATTTTTCAAGAAAAAACGCTGTCTAAAGGCCCCCTTTAGACAACGCTTTTTAAAGCGCTGTCTAATGTATGCCTATAATTTTAGTTATCAATTTTTCTATACCTTTAGAGGGCGCTTTTTAGGAAAAGCGCTTTCGTTTGTGAACTATAGACAGCGCTTTTTCTAGAAAGTGTTGTCTTTTCTCTACGTATAATTTTAATGATTTTTAAAAAAAATCCCATTTTAACCATTTTTTATGCAGAAACCTGTATAATTCAAGTCATTTCAATAAACCTGTATATTTCACATTTCCATTAACAATTTCTAGTATGGTTCATTAACCATTTCCACTAATCCCATAAATCACATAAACCACATAAACCATTTCCAATATAATTCAACTTATTTACATTAACTATTCACAAAACTATACAATTACAATCCAAAAACACATAAAGGGCATAAACCATTCACAAAACTATACAATCCCATAAAATAAACCATTCACAAAACTATACATTCACATAATCCCATAATCCTATACCTTATAGGATTCTTTTTTCAATAAGGTATTCACACAATTCCTCCTTAATTTCTTGCAATTTATCCTTCGTGTAATGAGAACACGCGTATTCATCAAAGTACTACATAACAAAACAAAATATGCATGATTTAGTTAAAAATAATAAATTATATGACATATCCGATAAATATTAAAATAAATCCTAAGTTATAAATCCATGCATACCATAATAGGAATCTCTAATCGATCCATTTGAAGGATTTCTCTCATAAACCTCAAAACGAAATACCCGCAGTATATGCCATTACACTGACGAGGGCACTACACATAGACAAACAAATAAGAATTAATATATAGTTCTTTTGTGTTATCAAGTAGCATCACTAATAAGAAACATTGTGAAAATTAATATACCTCCACTTTGACCCATGTAACGTTGGTTGCTTTAGCCCGTGCTACTCGAGATTCTCTTTGTGCTCGGTATACGATTATTGCTCTATAAAAGAAAAACGTAAATTTAGAACAATCTCACAGAAATAATTAAATATACAAATACACACGAATATTTTGAACAATCTCACTTACGTATCAACCACTTCCTTCATATCTTGATATGTTGACCAATCAGTATCCAATGAATTCAGATAATAGACTACTTCTCTTGTAGGATTAATGGCAACCAACAACCAGTGTCCACTGTAAAATATAACAAAAGTTTAGATGGATAATTTCTACGCAAAAGATACAAATTAAAGATTAGAATGAAATTAGAATGAAACAACTGAACCGCGTCAACCCGACTCCCAAAACAACAACCCAAGCAAGGACATCTCATTCGACTGGGGTCTTTGGCATCTGCAACATCAAAATTAACGAATTCTGATACCCCATTCTCGTACTCTTTCGACAATCAACTTGAAGACATCCATTTCTTATCCATAGTTATACTAATTAAGCTAAACAAAAACAAAAATAAAAAATATTTACTTGTAGGGAAACGATCCGACTTTCACACTTTGATCACAAGTAACCCCTATATATAGCAAATTCAATAAGTTAGTAACTCCATCATATCATTTCATTCAAAGCACTACTAATTACAGTGGCGAGAGAGAACAACTAATTACCTTTAGAGATGTAAACAACTTCTAGACCCACACAGTGTCCAGATAGGTTAGAATTACCAATATCCCCCTGTACACGTATCATAAAATGAAATATCATTAATTGACCAATTATGAGTCATAACTTGATAAGTGGCAACATGTAATCACAAACAAGCAACAATTAGAGGTAAACACCTACATAGTGGCCTCAAAAGTAAGTACTCTTTCTCAATATTTATAGCTAGTCACTGTACAATAGCAATGTTGTGATTGGTTATGGCCATATATTTATGTTACAGGAACTTAACTTGGATGGTTTCATATACCATAACTAATTCACCATTTATTCTTTTTTCTATATAACCTACTAACTTCTAATTTCAAGCTAATGTCATAACAGTCCAATTCATCAACAACAAACTCTTTAGTGTTTTATCAAACTAACTATAACTAGTTTCACAATAAAAGAAAATTTTAACATAACAAATTTCTAAAAGAAACTAACTATAACAAATTTTAACATAACAAACTTCTATAACTATAACTACTAACTTCTATAACTATAACTACTAACTTCTGTGAAGAAACTAACTAACTTCTATAAGAAAATTTTAACATAACAAATTTCTATAACTATAACTACTAACTTCTAAAAGAAACTTTTAACTAATTTCTAACAATTCAACATCAAACTAACTTTCACAATAATACATTAACATAACAATTAGCTTACTAATCATCTCAAATTTCACTAGTAGCTCTAACATCAGTCTATAACAGTTTGGCCTACTCATTGAAATTCCTCAACTCTCAAAATTCAACTAACCTACACCATTTATGTTATACATAAATAATAAAGTTTATTTTTCACAAACAATATATCAGAAGATAACAGAAGCAACAGAAGCAACAACAACAACATCCTGATACATTTATGCTAACATTCATTCTGAACGGCAACAACAACAGCAACAGAACGATAAAAAAAACTGAACGGCAACATTTATGCTAACATTTATGCTATTTCATCTTGATACGTTTATATAAAACATTCATTCTGATAAAAAAATAACATAAGCAACAACAACAGCAACAGAACGACAACAACAACAGAACGACGGTAATGTTGACAGCAAGAATGAATGGCAACAACAACAACGACGGCAAGAACAATGTATGAAGCAAGAACAACAACAACAACGTACCTCTTCTTTTCGTTTTTGTCTTCTCCTTCACAAATGCAAGAATGAACGATGGCAATGGTGACGACAACAGTTTCAGAACGACGGCAACGGTTTTAGAACGACGACAATGAAAGCAAGGGTTTTAGAAAGCATGCAAGAACGATTGAACGCAAGGGTTTCAGCAGAAAGAAACGGTCGAGAGCAGAAAATGAAAAGAAGTTTCTGAAAATGATATGAAATGTGTTTTATATTTTAATTCATAAATGACCTTAGAGGGCGCTTTTCAAAAAACGCTTTCTTAAGTGCTACCTATGAGAGCGCTTTCCTTAGAAAACGCTTTCTAAAGTGAGGAGAATTTAAGACCTATAGCAGCGCTTTCTGAAAGCGCATTCTAAGGTTAACCTATAAGAGCGCTTTTCAAAAAGCGCTTTCTAAGGTTGCTTCCATTTAGGGCATTTAACAACACTTTTAAAAAGCGCTTTCTAAAGGCTGTCTTTTACAGCGCTTTTTTTTAGAGAAATTTTTTAAAGACCTATAGCAGCGCTTTGGCCAAAAAGCACTGTCTTTGGTGCGATGTGAAAAGCCAATTTTGGCATAGTGAACCTAAACCGTGCTAAACTTAGTCTCGTCTCCTCAATAACCACAATTTCCCAGTGCGAAGAAAAATCCAATCTTGTTCCTCGTATGATGTCTCATCAACAATCATCAATAGAAGGAGGAGTAAAGGAGACCTCTACATCTCCCGCTGCTAGGGAAAAACCGGGGAAGATGTCAATTGAAGATGCGATCAATGTTGTTCCCCTGTCTATGATGTCGTGCAAGCCTGAGAAATTTCCTGCACGAAGAGCTAAAAATCCCCTTGCAAGTAATACTTCTGAACCTATTAATCCTCCTCTTGATCCTAGAAGTAAGAACGAAATTGTTGAGACTGATAAGAGAATAAGGAAACTACAGTAGAAACTCTTTAAATTAATACTCGCTAAATTAATAAACTCTTTAAAATAATAAATTTGTCCGGTCCCGACTTGGGCCAATGTAAAAAATTGAAAAACTCGATAAAATAATAAGATAATAATTTTTCGGGAGATCCCTTTATAATTTTCGGTCCCAAGAAAATCATAAATTAATAATTCATAAAAACTGAAAAAAAATATATTACACTCTATTGAAATATGATTCAATAGTTGTCTGTTTTCCTTTAAAGTTCAAGTCTATTTGGAGCTCATCTCTAACTTTTCTTATTGCATCCAATAGCTCAGGTGTTGTATTTTTGTATTGCATCCAATAACTTTTCTTGTATGTTTCCTATTTAATTATCTCTCTTGTACTCACACAACTCCTTACGTATTTGATCTGACATAGTTGATTTTGCAACACCTTTTAGATGAGAAGCCATCTTGTGAGATATGGTTTGAATACTCTAACACATTCATGTAATTTATATATAGTATGCCAAACTTGCTTAAGAATACATTGAACACATTTGTTCCTCTTGTTTACATTTACTGTACTTCAAAAGTCATTATTGATTTCCAATGCATATGAACACAGTAGTTACTAATTTGCGTTGAGTCCCAAGGTTCACTGCAACGTAATTCTAAGAGGCATAGACTAATTTACCTTTTTGTTTGGTATGTACAGTATAATTACTTAAAAACTCTTTAAATTAATAATTATTAATTTATCGATAAATTAATAACTCTCTAAATTAATAAATTTATCCAGTCCTGACATTATTAATTTATAGAGTTTTAACTGTAGTTGCCGAGCAACTGAATATTAGAAGTAAACTGAATACTGATAGGGATGTGCCAATCACATCGGCTCCTGGTAAGGAGCAAGAGGGTGGTAGAAATACTAAAGAAGGGGTTGAGTCTAGTAAGGAAGATGGTGGACCTGAAAAGGGAACACCTTTATATCTAGAAGAATAATTAGAACAGGCACTGGAGAACATTGCTGAAGAGAGAACCAACAAGGAAATCAACCTTGATAATTCACCATCTGATGATAAAGTCATTGCTAGTGTAGTCAAGAGGTTGAAAACAAGAAAAAGGAAAAATGTGGATACTGAAAACAATGTTGTCAAAAGAAACATTAAAACTGTAGTTGGACCGCAGAAATCTTGGAGCAAGGTTGCAGTTGTGTCCGAGAAAAGAAAGGCGAAGTCTGACACTGAGTTAGACTATGATCTCACAGATGATAGCCAGGATATGACACCTACAAAGGATCCAAGTGCGAAGAAATAGACTGTCAGTATTCCCAAAGCTCCATTGGACAATATCTCCTTCCATGCTCCTGAGTATGTTCACAGATGGCCATAAGTGTACCAAAGAAGAGTTGCATTGGAAAGAGAACTCGGGAAGAATGCATTAGAGTTCCATGAAGTGATGAAACTGATCAATGACGTATGGCTGAAGAGGACAGTCACTAAGCTTGGAAACTGTTATGAAAAGCTGGTATAGGAATTTATTGTAAACATTCCTGACAATTATAGTAATGCAACTAACAGGATAGTGTATGTCAGAGGAAATGTTGTGACATTTTCTCCCACGATGATAAATAGGTTTCTAGAAAGATCTGAAGAGTCTCAGCCTGGATATGAAGACACTGATGGCCAAGTCTGTCAAGAGCTTACTCGCAACACTGTGAAGCAGTGGCCTAGTAATGGGAAGCTTTCAGCCGGGAAACTGAGTGTGGAGTATGCAATTTTGCATAGAATTGGTACCGTCAACTGGGTACCCACCAATCATACTTCAACCATTTCAGCGAGTCTAGGCAGATTTATCTATATGATTGGTAAAGGAAGATAGTTTGACTTTGGAACTCACATCTTCAATTAAGTTTTGAAGCAATCTACATCAATTGCAGTAA
The DNA here is from genome assembly GCA_022829125.1 of Lathyrus tuberosus. Taxonomy (NCBI): domain Eukaryota; kingdom Viridiplantae; phylum Streptophyta; class Magnoliopsida; order Fabales; family Fabaceae; genus Lathyrus; species Lathyrus tuberosus. The sequence goes on from JALAZF010000043.1 coordinate 7,831,483, forward strand.
AACTCCCTATATGTTATCCTTCACATATTTGTGGGATGATTCTGAATCAGTACCCAAGAGTCCTAGTCTCTGTAGATGAGGTAATGAAAAGGGCATCTCCCTTAACTCTGCACTATAAATTATTTACTGGGAAACATGTCACAGATATTGCTTCAACACCTGCTCTGACATCTGCTGTACAACCCTCGGAAGAGAACACTATTGCTCAACTGAAGGAAACCTATAAGGAGCTTGATGAGGTCATTAAGGTCACCATTTCCAGGAAGAATAAACTGGAAAGATTGATATAATTCTTGACTGCTGAGCAGCACAAGGCCATTGAGCAGCACAAGATTGATACAATTCTTGACTACTTTCATAATTCTTGACTGTGAGCAAGATGATGCTGCTGCTGCTGATGGTGGATCTGGTGATGATGATGAGGACACCGAAGATGACCTCTGAGAGTTATCTTCTCTTTATTATTATTTTTTAGTTCTGTTTGTTGTGTAAGGGCTGAATGCCCGGGATAATGATTATTTTTTGTTGGGTGTGTAATTTAACTACTATGAACTGTTTTATTGGTTTTTGAGCTAGTCCTTCTGCCTTTGTCATATTGTGGCTAAAAAGGGGGAGAAATACTAATATCACTAACCACTACTATTTTTCTACTAACCACTGAGGGGGAGTAGATCTGTACTGATTGAGGGGGAGACAATGTTAGGTTTCCGTTGCTGTTCTGATGGTGGTCTCCCTGATATGATTCTGCAGGTCAGTGAAAGTTAGTTTTAGCCAAAATCTGCCAAAGGGGGAGATTGATGAGTCCAAGTCCTTGAGATTGGCATCAATTTTGGTAAAACTAACTTAGGATAAAGATGTTGGACAAGATGTCCTGACATGATGAACTAACTGCAGGTTAAGTTGTTAGACAAGATGTCCTATAAGGTGGATTCGACATCTTTGTCTATTACAGTTTTGGGATAACTGTATTTTGGTAACAGGTGTGATTGGAATATGACTTGATTCCATGTGGCATCTGAGATTGTGGAATCAGAGATTCTGATTCTAAATGGAATATGCGGTTTCCTTGTAAGGAGACATTTTTGGTAACTTGGGATTGAAGAAAAGAATAGGTCGCAGATTCTGAGGAGCAGAATTGCTGCGCTTTTGAAGCCCAAATCCAGTTCTGTTTTGCAATATAAATAGGATGTTTTTAACCTAGTTTATGTGTTGAATATTGTAGCTGTTTTTAGAAGTACTAGGATTTGTACTTTTGTGAGCCTCTCGTGTATTGTGTGAATACCAGGGAAGGACAGTTTTTTGAGTTGTAATATTTTCAGTCACTGCTGTGATTGGAAGGGAATTGAGAAGGGTCTCATACCTAGGAGTGTCTTAGGTAGAAATCTAGGAAGGGTAGTTTCTAGGTACTAAGTTTTAAACGTTTGAGTTTAGCTTAGAACCAATTCTACTTAGTTGATTTCATTCCTGGCTTGGTAGCCCCCGGATGTAGGTGTTGTTGATCACCGAACTGGGTTAACAATTTCTGTGTGTCATTTTCTTTCTGCAGTTTGTTTCTGTTCTTCCTTAATCCTTGTGAGAAACGGAGATCAAGTGTCACGACATCCTGTCTGACATCTTAGTGATATGCTTAACCAGAATTTCACTTTGACGAGCTTATGTACATCAGACTTGAAGCTGAGACAATTCTTAATGTTATGTCCCGATCCTCCTTGATGGTAAGGGCAAGTCTAATCTGCTTTGAACCAAAAAGGTGGATTTTCTGGTACTGCGAGAGCGTCCTGGTTTGAACGTGCCCCTTGGCCAGTAGAAGTGGAAATAGTTATGCGTACAACATGGGTATAGGGTCGAACCCTGATGGTCGTGTAGTACGATTATTGTTATTGTACTGCGGGCGAGCCTGCTGAAGAGGCTGTTACGGCCTTTGCTGATACTGTTGTTGATTTGGTTGGCTCTGAGCAACCTGAGGTTGATATGTCGGATCTGGCACTGGGTTGATAGCGGGAGTTACCGCTGCTACCGATAAATACCTTCGCCTTTGCTTTCCCAGAGAGATATTATTGATATCTTGCTATTTCTTCTTTTGGAAAGCACTACCGTATCTCTTAGTACTGCTAGATGGCTCTGCATCTTTGACCTATCGTCCTTCTCGGACTGCTTCTTCAAGGCGTACTCCCATGTTCACCATTTCAATGAAGTCACTGGGTGCACCGGCGACCATTCGGTCGTAATAAAACGAGCTCAATGTTTTCAGGAAAATCTTTGTCATTTCCTTTTCTTCGAGAGGGGGACAGATCTGGGCGGCAACTTCGCGCCATCTCTGAGCATATTATTTGAAGGTTTCTTTATCCTTTTGTAACATTGCCCTGAGTTGGTCCCTATCTAGTGCCATGTCCAAGTTGTATTTATACTGCTGAACGAAAGTTGCCCCGAGATCTCTGAAAGTATTGATCTTGGTGAGATTTAAACCCATGTACCATTTGAGTGCGGCACCGGTTAACCTATCTTGGAAGTAATGGATTAGTAGCTGTTGGTTTTCTGTCTGGGTAGACATTTTTCGAGCGTACATCATCAAATGACTTTGAGGTCAAGAGTTGCCTTTGTATTTTTCAAAGTCAGGCACCTTGAATTTGTGCGGTATCTTTACACTAGGGACCAAACAAAGGTTTGTGGCGTCTTTACCAAATAAGTCTTGACCGCGAATGGCATGCACTTCCTTCTGCATTTCCAAGAATTGTTCCTGGAACTCATTCATCCTTTCGTATACTACTTCATTTCCGCCAGAAATTGCTTGCGGAATCAGTCCTTCTGGGATAGTGTGTACCACTGGTCGTGGTATAGTCATTACGGCGGTAACTCTTGGCGCTTCAGTGACTTGAAGTTTGTAACCTTCAGGAGTTTCTACTGTAACCCTTGCATATTCATTTACCTGAAGTTTGTAACCTTCAGGTCTGGCAGTTCCTGCTACGACTTCCGGGTCTTTAGTGACCGGTGGGATGTATCCTTTAGGTATAAAGTTGAGAGGTATGCCCAGGGAAATCCTTTAGGCATGTTGTACTAAGGATGACTGCCAGGCGTCTCAAATGATGGTGTGGATGTAATCTCCAAGATTACAGTACTTCGATACTGTTGTTCCTGGGCTGATTCCAGGGATTGCATGTCGTTATGGAGTTTCTCCAAAGTCTCCTTCAGAGTGTTGATTCTTTTCTCAGCTCTCTGTTCTCTTCCTCGAGATCGTCCATTTTCTTTTGTCGATTGGCCCAAGTCTTGTACGAATGAGAGAGTTTGACTCTAGAGTGCGACACATATGAGTGACTCAAAGACAAATATGTGTTATGTGAGAATGATGAATGATATACAGAGAATGATATATTTTTTAGTTTTAGTTTTCAAATTTTTTTTAACAATTATATTGCAAATATCACACAGCGGGAGAGACCCTTTTATTGAACTCGAAAGATTGCGGTATTTTACAAGGAAAAGTATAGTATTTTATAAAGCGCGATAAGGAAAATTAAGCATATGGATCCTGAGTTCTTTCTGGGGAGAGCTTAGATGCTGGTTCCTGAACTTTTCTTTTCTTTGATTGGCCCCTTTCAGCCGTTGTCGGGTCAATGATCCTTTGCCAAGTGAAAGGAGTGAGTAAATTTCTCCGTTCGTCCTGACTTTCTATGGCATGCTGCTCTAATATCTCAATCAGAGTATGATTTTCCTTTAGCAGTTCCTGAATCTTGGTACATTCCAAATTAAGGATCTGGTATTTGTTTTTCCAAGAGTTTCTCTCACATTGGACTTTGTTGAGAGCGATCTGGAGTTTTTCTGCATCAGACATGAAATAAATGACAGCTTCCTTTAAGGGAAAAACTTTTTGGCGAGGGTAAGGCATCCTTAGTTTGATAGCTCTAGTTTGTACCCAGTGGAGATAAGGCTCAGCAGAGATGCAGTTTGGCCTTCTTAGGGACTCTCTTCCCATTCTGTGAATATATTGCCAAGCATGCACTATTTCTTTCTTTAGTGCCCTGTCATTTTCTCCTTCCTTGAACAAAAGACCTTCCAGATGAGCATTATATGGGATATTCTTCATCGGGTATCCAAGTTGGCGGCGACCTAAAATTGGATGATAATTGATCCCTCCTTCAGTCCAATGAGGGGTACATTGGGGAAATTTCCACATTTGTCGATGATCTTTATGCCTTCGTAAATCCGATTATACCAATCTATGTCTGAATTGGTAAGAGACGTAATCTTCTGCGACCATCGCAGATTACTCTTGTGATCCCAAAAAGCAGCAGACTTGGGCAAGTGGGAAATAAACCATTTGTAGAGTAATGGTACACAATATGTGATCATCCCTCCACTATACAAATTCCTTAAGTGTACAAAATGATAAGCATTCGCGAGTAAGGTTGGGAGTGGCTTCCCAATTAAGAATATCTTAACAACATTTGTGTCGACGGAGTTGTCAATGTTGGGAAAGAGGAATAACCTGTACATGAGTAAAACAAATACATCTTTGAAAGCAGTTATGTTTCCTATACTGGCAAAGTATAGAGCTTTCTCCATTAGGAATTTAGCTGGTAAACCCTGGATTCCTCCTTTTGGTGGTCATGTGAGTCCTGACCTCTGACTCATCCAAAAAGATTGCTCTTGCAATGGCTTGATCTTTTGGAATTTCTTCTAGTCCAGAAAGTGGATCTTGATCGGTGATAGGTAAATCAATCGGGAGGGAGTATTCTTCTAGTGTTGGTGTAAGTTGATAATTCGGAAAAGTGAAGCAATGGTAAACCGGATCGTAGAACTGAACTAGTGTAGACAGGATCCCTTCAACCATGTTGACCTTCAGAAGAGATAACAGTCCTCCGTGCTTAGCTCTTAAAGCTTCGGGAGTAGTAATCATCATTCCCAATTTCCTTAGGTCTTCCAGTTTTGGAACCTTGAAAGTGTACTTGTGCGTTTTTCTTCTTTCGAAATCCATAACGGAAACTCTTTGATATTTGCAATTATTGTTTTAGTTCTTTTAGAAAATGATTTTTTCTTGTTTTTAAAAATGTTTTTTAATGAATGCATGCATGCATGAATGAAGCAAACAAAGACACTTGAAAACATGGGTTCAGGGGTTCATCGTCACAAGCATGGAGCCATGGATCTACCCATCCCCAAAGGTGTGTACTAATTGGTCAATTTTTGTACCTGTCGAACGAGTTCTAACAAAGGTTCCCAAAATCATTGACCCCTCTTAGGGATATTAACAGCAAACCGATTGACTCAGTAGAGCTGTAATATCCTAAGATGAATCTCCTTTGAGTGTAGTATCGCATATCAACTATTCCCGATAGTCACCACACTACTAATGGTTTAATGGTTAAGTGTCTACATATCCTCAGTTTCAAGGGTATCCAGTTTTGTCGGTGACGCGACCACCTTACCGCGGGAATTGGGATTTGGGTGATACTTTCTGATTTTTGTATTTATCCTATGAAGCTGGAAAGGAAAGGGAAGATATCTAAAACTAACCTTGCACGCAAATGTTTTCTTTAACAAATGCTAATAGATCGGGGATCGGGGTATGGTTATACAAAGGGAAGCTATTAACACCCAATGTATCGATGGTAATCCATAGGAACCTTTTATTTCATGTATTTCTGTTAACTTTAAATGCTTTCTCATGTTTATCTGCTATGGCTTGGGAACGTTTATCCTTTGGGAGAATTGAGAGAATGTTTTTGTTGTTTTCGGGTTTTCTGTTGTTTTTGGGAAGGTACTGAACCTAAAGTTTTTTATTTGTGTGCTCGCTAAGATTTCGCAATCTTATGCCTATGTATTCCCGTAAAAAGGTTCGGGAAATCAGAGCAATCGTAGTTCCTCCTATTTCTATGGGAGGAAAAAATTTGGTGTCTTGTTTAAAGCCTAAGATTGAAGCTATCTAAGTATTTGTGTCTTGTTTAAAGCCCAATATTGAAGCTAAAAGTTGACTGGGAGAGAGACTTTATCATCTCTAAAGGGAGATATCTCACCTATTCATCACAGATGTTGAATAATTAGTTATAAGGGAAATTACTTTAATTGGGATATGAGAAATCCACTAATGCCATAATTTCCTTTATAAGGGTGATGTCATGAAGGAAGAAAGCTTTAACTCAGTGTAGAGCAATGCCACTTTTTCCTTATGAATCTTTCATGCTAAGAGATGGACATTGGCTTGGATATGGAATTCAGAGGCTTGCGACTTACAGTAGTTAGATGAAAGAGAGATTTTAGCTAGGATAAAGGAAGGACTCCGACTTGGATATTGAATCAACAAGTGTGCCACTTACAGCAATTATCTGGAAAAAGGTTTTGATTGTCTGTTTTAATATGTGATGTATAGAGGAAATATCCTCCTGCAGAGAGGACTCATGGTCTTATCTGAGGGGATTTTGATTTTTGTGTGCCTTGATCAAAGCCCAAGGTTGAAGCTAAAGGAAATGACTCCACTGAGGAGGGTTTTATCTGTCTTGTACAAAGCTCAAGATTGAGACTGACTGAGGAAATTCTTATATGAAGCCTAAGAGGAGGCTATCTCTTGCTGAGGATTTATGGAAATCCAGGAGCATTTCCAAATTGTATTGGGGAATCCAAGGGTTTTACTCTTGCTGGGAATCAGGGAAGAGTTGAAGTATCAGATGCCATGAGGCTCTGATTCTATTGGGGATGGTAAATTAACCCTGGTTGGGGATTTTTAAGGTAAAAGCATAAACCTTGTTGGGGGTCATGGAAGATTTAAAAATGAGTTTGAAAACCTAAGAGGTCTTTAATTCTGTTGGAGACTGGTGTATTGGTAAAAATGATCAGGGTTTTTCCTGTGCTTTTACGAAACTTGAGGGTCTCTGTGTGAGATCCAAGAGGAGATGAGACTTTCCAAGTCCACTTGAATGAAGCCCAAGAGGAGGCTGAGACTGTCCAAGTCTCTAAAGAAGTGGTAGGCTCTAGTGTAGAGAGAGATCTTTGAATGATGCCCAAGAGGAGGCTGAGGATTTAAGGGATGGAGATCAACCCTTAAAATGGTATGATATTCTGGAAATTTTGACTCCCCTGGGGATTGAACTAGTAGAGATGACTAATTTCTATCCTATGCCTTAAGGAGGCCTTTAGGTCCTTGTACTAAGCCCAAGAGGAGGTTGGGGAACTTCTAAGAAGCCTGTTGGTCCTTGTACTAAGCCCAAGAGGAGGCTAGGGATACTTCTAAGAAGCCTGTGGGTCCAAGCCTAAGAAAAGTTCAAGAAAGGTTTCACCGGGATTTAATCCTTTCTCTGCTGAACAGCTCTAAGGTTTAAAAAAATTCAAAAGAAGTTTCACTGGGAATTAATCCTCTCCGGGGAAATTAATTTCTTGTATACATATATATTTCTAAGTTTTGACAGTCTTGAGAAAAGTTTCAATGGGAATAATGCCTTTCTCTGTTCCATATTGAATAAGCCCAAGAAGAGGCAGACTGTATAGGGAATTTCCTATGAGGGAACTAGTTTTGACTAAGTTGAAAGTAACCTGTGGTTTGACCTAAGTGTAGACCTAACTGCTGGGGGAAACTCTAGACAGATATGCACAAGTATATATATATATATATACAGATCAGTGATTTGGCAGATATATATAAATAAACATGCATTGAAAAAGATGTTGGGACTTACACTCTAAGAGGAGCCCAAGTGTATTGTGATCTGTTGTATTGACTACAACTGTATGATTGATTAGGGTTTCAAGAAATTGAAGAGAGTTTTGAGAAAACTTTGAATTTGAATTTGAATTAAAAGAAGTTTGTTTAAAAAGAAAAGAAAGTTTGGGGCTTATAACTCAAAGAGAGGCCCAAGTGGTCTAAGAGCAGTTTCACCGGGAATAATGCTCCTCTAAGTACCAGTTTAAAAACAGACAGATGATTTTGAAAACAGAGGTATGGGGCTTACAACTCAAGGAGAGGCCCATGAAAGTTGTTTATTGTTAAAAACAAAGTTTATGTACAAAATATTGGGGCTTATACTCAAAGAGAGGCCCAGATGACTTATTTGAAAACATTGATTGCACTGCGATACCGATAAACGTTGTGGGACTTATACTATAGCAGAGACCCAAAATTGTTTTTTTACAAATAGGGGTTCGGTCTTACACTCTAATAGAGGCCTAAAAGTGTTTGTAAAGAAAGAATAATTGGGCTTATACTCAAGGAGAGGCCCAGATGATTCATTTGAAAGGCGACGATCGCACCGTGATTTTGAAAACCACAGAGGGACTTATACAATGACTGAGGCCCAAAATTATTTATGTACAAGAAGGAATGGGTCTCACACTCTAATAGAGGCCCAAAAAGTTATTTTTATACAAGATATGTGGCTTATAGCGCAAGGAGATGCCCAGATGAAAACAGCGATCGTACCGTTTATTTTGAAAATCGTATCGGGACTTATACAATGACTGAGACCCGAAATTTTATATTTACAAAGGGGATGGGTCTTATAGTCTATTAGAGGCCCAAAAGTGTTTCAAATGAAGTTTGAAAAAAATCAAAATTAAGAAAAAACCATAATTTTAATTTAAAAATATAATTTTCAAAGGAAATTAAATAAAAAATGATAAAAAAATATCAAATATATTCAAAAACAAGTTGTAAACTTTGAAAAATGTTTTGAAAAATCATGTTTAATCACATGAAAACTTGGAATTCATTTGAATTTGAAAAATCAAGGTGGAAATTTCATTTAAAAATGTTTAAAAACAAATCAAATGAAATTATTTACAAAAATTCAAGCTATATTAAATGAATAATATAAATTTGATTTTTTTGTAGAATAAAATATTGTAACATTCTTGTGAATTTTAAAAAAAAGAACCAATAAAAAATGATAAAAATTGAGAGAGAAATTAATTTTTGAAATCAATTAAGAAAATAAAAGAAAATTCAAAAATTCAATATATGACGCCAACGGTCATCTTCTTCCTCGCGACTTCCCTCCATGGCCGTTTTTTGCAAAACCTCACATATCTCTCTCAATACGTAATGGTTTTGACCTTTGTAAACATGAAAGTTGTGTGTTTTTGAACAAAGATTTCAGTGATATAAATTAATTGCATTTATATTAAGTGTGGAGTGAGAAATCAAATGATGAACACATGAACCCTAATTTTTGCAAGAACATTATGAAATCCAAAACACGATAGCTACAAAGCAATTGATTGAGGGGAAACACTCTACATAAGTGCAGAAACATGTTTGTAACTTGAAAACACATTTATGATGCATGGATCATAGAGTTTGAAAGTTCAGGCTTACCTCTTGCAAGAAGAAATCGAATTCTGATGTAGAGGTGTTACAGATGTTGTGTGATGATCTGGAAAACTTCAATGGACCTTATGTAAGGTGTTTGGAAGCTTGGAATGGATTGAAACAACCTGGAACTTGTTGCGGTACCCTAATTGCAAATAGGCCAAAAAGCTTGAGCAAATGGATGGTGACTTAGTGATTATGGTGTTCCAGATGTGTTTTGAGGTTATAGATCACTTGTATATGACATATGTGAGGTGTTAGGATGGTTGGTTTTGATGGATTTTCTTTCTTTTGAAAAATTCGATAGTTACTTCAAGAAGAAGCAAAATCTGGTTTTGGAGAGTGAAGTGAAAGAAAACATGAATTCAGATGTTTTGGGGTGGTTTGATCAGTCACACATGACCTCTATTTATAGTAGATGAAGTTTGTTTTGGGAGAAATAGTGTTTGGAGGCTGATCATGGTATGTAGCTTGTAGCCCTTGACTTGGATAATCCAAAGTGCCAAGTCAACCCTCTTAGCTTGACTCCATTCAATTCTGCAGGCTTGAATGCTCAGAGTTTGGACTTGCATCTTGACTGGTTTGGAGTGTTATGGTCTGGTTCATGACACCTCAATGCATTGCATTGATTTTACCTTGCCAAAGTTGAATTCCAAAGTTCATGTCATAATGGTTTTTCCACATGCCAAGTTGAAATATTGACTTCTTGATTAAAAACCAAGTGAGTCATCAAATGTTTTGTGCTTTTGGAAGATGACAAAGTTGGCAAAATGGCAAAACTTGAGTGACAAAATCGTGTGGCACAAGTTTGGTTTTCACGCCTTTATGTAGGCAGGGTGAAAAATGCCATTTTTAGAGGCTTATAACTCCTTGCTCAAGTTGAATCATGGGAGGCTCTTGTATTTTTTGGAAAGTCCCTATAACATATTTAAACTTTGATGTTTAACTTTGGTCTTGAATCATCTTGGATAATAATGAAAAATAGCCTCAAAGTTGGTGAAAATGCAAAACAGATTCTGTCCAAAATTTCACTAAGTGTTGAAAAAAAGTGTCATTTTCCATTTTTTGTGATTTTGATCAATCCATAACTCAAAATCCATGACGATTTGGAACATGTTGCATTTGACAATCTTGAAGCATGTAATGAGAGCTTTCATTTGAGCTTTGGATGGAAGAAAAAGGTTGCTTGGATCACAAGTTATGGTCTTGGAAAGTTGGGTATAAATCACTTTTTTTCATGACTTAGTGAAAATTCAAGTTTCTTATGGTTGCCCCTTTTGCAAGTAACCCCATTTTCTTGATTTTTCTTGATGTATGATGATCCAAACCATAAGTTAACATTTTTTTTGACTTAGGGAAGCCTTGTTTGTCAAGAAATTCAAAAAGTCAAACTTGATTTTTGGCACAGTTGACTTTTTGTCAGATGAATTTCAAACTTTGTGATCCTCTATGAAATCAAGTCTTTGACCTAATTTAAACCTAATGGATAGATTCCATAGGTGTTTTAGAGTGTTTTGAATCATGTCCCAAGGTTTGGGATCATGTCTTGGTCAAAAGTTAAAGATATAGTTGACTTTTCATCAAAAAAACCCTAATTGGTCCAGATGAATTTGAATCCTTGTATTTGCTTATGAACCAAGTTATTTTAATCAATCCAATCTTGTAGATGGATCAATATGATGTATTGGAGGTTTTAAAAAAATTATCGAGGTCTTGGCTCATGCCTTGCTCCAAATGTCAAATTAGGGGTGAATTAGGTCAAGAAACCCTAATTCCTTATTTTTTATGAATGCATCCCCTGAGGCTATTTTGAACTTGTGATTGGGTCCATGAGGTCCCTTTGAGCTTCTTGAATCATGTTTTGAAGTATTAGCCCATGCCCAGATGAAGATTTCTCTCTGGAGGCCTTGGTCGACCAAAACCCTAATTTGGTGACACTAGTGATCTTGAGTCTTGATCAACTTGATATGTTGCATTTTCATGTTTAATTCTTGATGTAGGAGACCTCTTGGTCCTTCATGGATGTTTGAGAGGCTAGACAAGTTGAGGATCATGTCCATTCTTGATTGATCCTTTGTCGGAGTTCTTTGAGAGGGCTCAAAACCCTAATTGTTGATTGTAGTGAATGTTCAACAATATTTGAGAGGATCGATGAGGTATGAAGGTACATCCATATTGTGGTGATGATTTTCACAATGATGGGAAGTTTTATGGTCAAAATTTAGGGTATGACAGATGTGCCTATTTAATCTTCTTGGACCTGAAGGTATGAATGGCGAAGACGTTCAGACATTCAAGGTAAAAGAGGATTAAATATCGGAATACTCGAAAATTTGATTGTGGTTATGAATGTTAGTTGTTTGCTCATCCATCTTCTTTTGCTAAGCAATGGTACTTAGAAAAGGGTAAAACTTCCCCTCGATCCTGGTCTTCAGCCACGGAACTTGTCTTAGTTTTCTTTTGATATAAACTTCCCCTCGATCCTGGTCTTCAGCCATGGAAATGGTCTCAGTTTTCTTTTGAAATAAACTTCCCCTCGATCCTGGTCTTCATCCATGGAACTGGTCTCAGTTTCTTTTTGTCGAGTTCCTCTTTCGACAAGGAACGCTATTTATAGCGGTTTTCATCAAACTTCTCACCGAGCTTTACTGGGGAGATGCCATTTGATGGAAAAAGATTTGATGTCAGACTTGTTAGGGAAACCCATTGGTCTGAACTGTAGAGGCGTGCAAACTTCTTTGTGGAGATGCCATTTGTCGACCTACTGGGGAAAACAAGTCTCTTGAGAGATTGCTTTTTGCTTGGTGGCGTTACATCATACTTTCCTTCGAGACCTTTTTCGGAGAAATGCCATGTGATGTAATCCAAGTTTGAGGTGCTGATGACTTGATTGAAAACAACCTTTCAGGGAGAAACTACCATATTGCTGTGAATCTTCCATTGAGAGGCTTTCTCTAGGGATTTTCCTTAATCCGAGAAAGCAAGATATCATCTTTATTGATGAAGAGTGAAGTTTCAAAGGTGTATAACCAAACATCTTCTTGCATTTCAGAGGTTCAAGTTATCAAAGTGGTTGAGGACCGATTTCAATCCAGGAATACACTGGAGAGAGATCGTTTAGACGGTACATTTTCTTGAAGATTTCTCTCTGGAGGCCTTGGTCGACCAAAACCCTAATTTGGTGACACTGATGATCTTGAGTCTTGATCAACTTGAGATGTTGCATTTTCATGCTTAATTCTTGATGTAGGAGACCTCTTGATCCTTCATGGATGTTTGAAAAGCAAGAAAAGTTAAGGATCATGTCCATTCTTGATTGATTATTTGTCTGAGTTCTCTGAGAGGGCTCAAGACCCTAATTCTTGATTATAGTGAACGTTCAACAATCTTTGATAGGATTGATGAGGTATGAAGGTACATCCATATTGTGGTGATGATTTGCACAATGATGGGAAATCTTATGGACAAAATTTAGGGTATGATAAGGAGTAGTAAGTCTTAGCCAGTGGAGTGCAAGCAGAGAAAGGCTCATTTCATGTGACTTGAAGCTGAAGTCTTGGGCCTGAGAGGCTTGAGCATGAATGCTCAATGCATGGAATTTGGAGTAGTAAGTCTTGGCGGGTGCAAGCAAAGAGGCTCGTTTCATGTGACTTAGAGCAGAAGCCTTGGGCTAGGATCCTAAGCAAGGAAGTCTTGGGTTCGTGGAACCTGAGCAGGAAGTCTCGAGTGAGGAGCTTAAGCAGAAGTCTTGTACCTTGGGTCTAAGTGTCATACCCCAAATTTTGACCACAAGATTTTCCATCATTGTACAAATCATCACCACAATATGGATGTACCTTCATGCCTCATCAATCCTCTTAAAGATTGTTGAGCATTCACAACAATCAAGAATTAGGGTTTTGGACCCTCTCAGAGTACTCAGACAAAGGATCAATCAAGAATAGACATGATCCTCAACTTGTCAAGCCTCTCAAACATCCATGAAGGATCAAGAGGTCTCCCACATCAAGAATTAAGCACAAGAGTGCAACATTTTTAGTGGATCAAGCCTTAAGATCATCAGTGTCACCAAATTAGGGTTTTGGTCGACCAAGGCTTCTAGAAAAAAATTTCCTCTGGGCATGAGCCAATACTTCAAAACACGATCCAAGGAGCTCAAAGGGACCTCATGGACCCAATCATAAGTTCAAAATGGCCTCAAGGGATGCATTCATCAAAAATCAGGAATTAGGGTTTCTTGACCTAATTCACCTCTAAGTTGACTTTTGGAGCAATTCAGGAGCCAAGACCTCAATAAGTGTTTTGAAGGCCTCCAATACATCATATTGATCCATTTACAAGATTGGATTAATTCAAAGAACTTGGTTTATAAGCAGTACAAGGATTCAAATTCATCTGGACCAATTAGGGTTTTCTGATGAAAAGTAAATTGTACCTTTGACTTTTGACCAAAACATGATCTGAAACCTTGCGACATGATTCAAGACACTCTAAAACACCTATTGAATCCATCCATTAGGTTTGAATTTGGTCAAGAACTTGATTTCATAGAGAATCACAAAGTTTGAAATTCATTTGACAAAAAGTCAACTGTGCCAAAAATCAAGTTTTACTTTTTGAATTCCTTGACAAACAAGGCTTCCCTAAGTCAAAAACAATGTTAACTTATGATATGGATCATCATCCATCAAGAAAAATCAAGAAAAGTGGGGTTACATGCAAAAGGGGCAACCATAAGAAACTTGAAATTTCACTAAGTTATGAAAAAAAGTGATTTATACCCAACTTTGCAAGACCATAACTTGTGATCCAAGTAACCTATTTCTTCCATCCAAAGCTCAAATGAAATCTCTCATTACATACTTCAAAATTTTCAATTACAACAGATTCCAAATACTCATAGATTTTGAGTTATGGATTGATCAAAATCACAAAAATATGAAAATGGCCATTTTTCCAACACGTAGTGAAATTTGGGACAGAATCTGTCTTAGATTTTCACCAACTTTGAGGCCATGTTTCATTATGATCCAAGTTGAATCAAGTCCAAAGTTGGACATCAAAGTTGAAGTATGTTAGTGGGGCTTTCCAAAAAGTACAAGAGCCTCCCATGGTTCAACTTGAGCAAGGAGTTATAAGCCTCCAAAAATGGCATTTTTCACCTTGCCCACACAAAGGCATGAAAACATAACTTGGTTCCCACGATTTCTTGAGCCAATTTTGGACACTTGCATCACTTCATTTCTGTCCAAATTCAACTTGAATGATGAGGGATCTGATCATAAAGCCACCAAGTCAAAAATCATATTCCTTGGCATGTGAAATTCAATGTTGCAAATCCAAAAATTTCAATTTTGTTTCAAGTCATTCAAGAGATACATTGAGGTGGCATGGACTGAGTCATTGACCACTAAAGGAGTCAAGCCTTATCCCCACAACAAAAGACTCATAGCCTGCAAGATTGACTCAAGTCAATGGCTAGAGGAGACTTTGGCTACCTGACAAAGTTCAATGGATAATGGAGTGATCCAGCCTCCAATCACTATTGCTCCCAAAACAAAGTTGCTCTACTATAAATAGAGGATATTTCTGATCAATTCAAGTACACCAAAGCATAAAAACTCATGCTTTCCTTCCAATCACTCTAAAAAACCAGAATTTGCTTCTCTTACAAGTCACATTCGAATTTTCAAATAGAGAGCAATTATATCCAAACCAACCATTCTAACACCTCACATATGTCATATACAAGTGATCCATAACCTCAAAACACATCTGGAACACCAGAATCACAAAGTCACCTTCCATTTGCTCAAGCTTTTTGGCCTATTTGCAGTTGGGGTACCACAACAAGTTCCAAGTTGTTTCAATCCATTCCAAGCTTTCAAACACACTACTTGAGGTCCAAGGAAGCTGTCCAGATCATCACACAACATTTGTAACACCTACAACCGAGGATTCGATTTCCTCTTGCAGAGGTAAACCTAACACTCTCAAACTCTATGAATCATGCATCAGAAATGTGTTTTCAAGTTACAAACATATTTCTGCACTTATGTAGAGTCCTTCCCTTTAATCAATTACTTTGTAACTATCATGTATAGGATTTCATAGTGTTCTTGCAGAAATTAGGGTTCATGTGTTCATCCTTTGATTTCTCACTCCACACTTAATATAAATGCAATTAATTTATATCACTGAAATCCTTTTTCAAAAATACACAACTTTTGTGTTTACAAAAGTCAAAACCATTACGTATTGAGAGAGATATGTGAGGTTTTGCAAAACAGCAATGGAGGGAGGCCGCGAGGAAGAAGATGACCGTTGGTGCCATATTTTGAATTTTTGAATTTTTGGTCATTTTATTAATTGATTTAAAAAATTAATTTCTCTCTAAATTTTTATCATTTTTTATTGGTTCTTTTTTAAAAAATTCACAAAAATGTCAAAATGTTTTATTCTACAAAAAAATAAAATTTATATTATTTATTTTATATATTTTTCATTTTTGTAAATAATTTCATTTTTGTTTGTTTTTAAACATTTTTAAATGAAATTTCCACCTTGAATTTTCAAATTAAAATGAATTTCAAGCTTCCATGTGATTAAACATGATTTTTCAAAATATTTTTCAAAGTTGACAACTTTTTTTTAAATATATTTGATATTTAATATAATTTTTTATTTAATTTCCTTTGAAAATTGTATTTTTTAAATTAAAATTAGTGTTTTTCTTAATTTTGATATTTCAAACTTCATTTGAAACATTTTTGGTCCTCTAATAGATTGTAAGACCCATCCCCTTTGTAAATAAACCATTTTTGGGCTTCGGTCATTGTATAAGTCCCGATACGATTTTCAAAATAAGCGGTGCGATAGTTGTTTTTTTTTATATGGACATCTCCTTGAGCTGTAAGCCCCAACTCTTGTATAAAAATAAACTTTTGGGCCTCTATTAGAGTTTAAGACCCATTCTTTCTTGTATATAAATAATTTTGGGCCTCAGTCATTGTATAAGTCCCTCTGTAGTTTTCAAAACCGACAGGATTGTCGCCTTTTTCAAGTAAATCATCTGTGTCTCTCCTTGAGTATAAGCCCCATTTTTCTTTCTTTACAAACATTTTTGGGCCTATATTAGAGTGTAAGACCCAACCCCTTTTGTACTAAAAAAATTTTTGGGTCTCTGCTATAGTATAAGTCCCACAACGTCTTTCGATATTGTAGTGCGATCAATGTTTTCAAATAAGTCATCTGGGCCTCTCTTTGAGCTATAAACCCAAAACTTTCTCTTAATTCAATTTCAAATTCAAAGTTTTCTAAAAAATTTCTTCAATTTCTTGAAACCCTAATCAAGCTTACAATTGTAGTCAATACAATAGATCACAATACACTTGGGCTTCTTCTCAGAAGGTAAGTCCCCCACATCTTTTTCAATATAATGCATATTTGTTATATATCTGTCAATACATTTATCTGTATATACTTATGCATATTTTTTTAGAGTTTCCCCAGCACTTAGGTCTACACTTAGGTCAAACCAGAGGTTACTTTTGACATAGTCAAACTAGTTCCCTCATAGGAAATTCCCTATATAGTCTGCCTCCTCTTGGGATTATACAATATGGAACAGAGAAAGGCATAACTTTTCTCAAGACTGTCAAAACTTAGAAATATATTTGTACAAGAAATTCATTTCCCCAGAGAGGATTAATTCCCGGTGAAACCTCTTTTGAATTTCTTCAAATCTTAGAACTGTTCAAAAAAGAAAGGATTTATTCCCGGTGAAACCTTTCTTGAACTTTTCTTAGGTTTGGACCCACAGGCTTCCTAAAAGCATCCCTAGCCTCCTCTTGGGCTTAGTACAAAGCCTCCTCTTGGGCTTTGTACAAGGATCCAAAGGCCTCCTAAAGGCATATGATATAAATTAGTCATCTCTACTAGTTCAATCCCCAGGAGAGTCAAAATTCCATAATATCAGACCATTCTAGGGTTGATCTTCATCCCTTAAACCCAACAGCCTCCTCTTGGGCATCATACAAAGATCTCCCTCTACACTAGAGCCAACCACTTCTTGAGAGACTTGGACAGTCTCAGCCTCCCCTTGGGCTTCATACAAGTAACTTGGAAAGTCTCATTTCCTCTTGGATCTCATACATATACCCTCAAGTTTCCTAAAAGCATAGGAAGAACCCTGATTACTCCATCAATACACCAGTCTCCAGCAGAGTTAAAAACTCCATAGGTTTTCAAACTCAAATTCAAACCCCCTGACCCCCTTACAAGGTTTAAGCTTTCATTTTAAATACCCCAGCCAGGGTCAACTTACCATCAATAAATCCTAACAGAATCAGATCCTCATGGCATCTGATACTTCAACTCTTCCCTGATTCTCAGGAAGAGTAAAACCTTTGATTCCCCAATACAATTTGGACCTGCTCCTAGATTTCAAATCCTCGGCAAAAGATAGCCTCCTCTTAGGCTTCATATAAGAATTTTCCCTAGTCAACCTCAATCTTGGGCTTTGTACAAGACAAGTTAAAACCTTCCAGTGGAGTCAATTTTCTTTCAGCCTCAATCTCAGAATTTGTACAAGACAGATAAAAACCTCCCCAGTGGAGTCAATTTTCTTTCAGCCTAAATTGTACTTGGGCCTTGCACTTGCTTGGTTTGTGAGTTTTTGATCCATTTGCAAATTTGTACAATGTGAAATAAGTGAGAAATATAGCATGGAATGACTTGGTTCAAAGGCCAAAAATAATCCTTATGATGTGTACTTGAATGTTGTAATGAGACATGAACCAATAAAACCAATTACAAGTTCATTTGTGCCAAAATGCAAAAGGTGGAAAAAGAGGTACATGGAAAACCATCAAAAACACCTTGCCTTCTTTTGATCATAACTTGAGCTTCACAAATGCTATGAGAACCATCTAGTACTTTTTGGAAATGGGAGAGAAAGATATTCAACTTTCATGTTGGAGGAAAATTCATTTTAAGCTTTCTTGATGATGGAAAATCAAGTTGAATGTAGTGAAAAACTTGCCAAAAATGGAAACTTCTCATTATTGGTCACTTTCCAAATTTAGTAACATTTGTACAAACCCTTGATTCTTGATACATGGCATGAAAATTAACCCTTGAAGACCATATGAGGATGTGAGACCTTGAAAACCATGAAAAGAACCTCAAAATTCCACAGTTGACTTTCTCCCTTGCAGTTGACTTTTCTTGGCTCACAAACAACTGATCCACTGAACATTCTTCACCATAAACCATCAACCAAACCCTCATCTATGGACACATGCAAGCATAAAGACCTCATGACACCATGCTTGAACACACAAAGCCCTCCAAAAAGTCCTTTTGATTCACAAACCCTAATTGGTCCCTCTGGTTAGGAGAGAAAGATTCACTTGTAATCTTCTGCCAATCTTGATCTTGTAAAGATATGATGGACCCCATGAGACATCTTGAGGCTTGAGACTTGAGAATATGGACCAAGTACCTTGATCCCATGCTAAGAACCAATGCTATGCACAATGAAAATGCAACAAATGAAAAGAAACAAAAGCCAATTAGTATATAAACAAAAAGGGCAAATTTTGAGGTGTTACAGCTGCCCCTATTCAATCAACTTGGTCCTGAAGGTATGATGGAAATGGCTGTCATGCATTCAAAGGATTCATGGAGATTGAATACCAAAAGAAACCTGAAATTTTCATAAAGAACACCATCCCTGCTGATAGAGGGAATTGGCGAAGAAAATCTTCAACATGACTTCACATGAGAGAGACCTGAACGTCAACCTCTGCAGGGGAAGTACAATAAGAAATCTTCAACATGACTTCACATGAAAGAGACCTGAACATCAACCTCTGCGGGGGAAGTAAAATAAGAAATCTTCAACATGACTTCACATGAGAGAGACCTGAACGTCAACCTCTGCGGGGGAAGTGCAATAAGAAATCTTCAACATGACTTCACATGAGAGAGACCAGAACGTCAACCTCTGCGGGGGAAGTATAATAAGAAATCTTCAACATGACTTCACATGAGAGAGACCTGAACGTCAACTCTGCGGGGGATGTACAATGAGAAATCTTCAACATGACTTCACATGAGAGAGACCTGAACGTCAACCTCTGCGGGGGAAGTACAATAAGAAATCTTCAACATGACTTCACATGAGAGAGACCTGAACGTCAACCTCTGTGGGGGAAGTACAATAAGAAATCTTCAACATGACTTCACATGAGAGAGACCTGAACGTCAACCTCAGCGGGGGAAGTATAATAAGAAATCTTCAACATGACTTCACATGAGAGAGACCTGAACGTCAACCTCTACGTGGGAAGTGCAATAAGAAATCTTCAACATGACTTCACATGAGAGAGACCTGAACATCAACCTCTGTGGGGGAAGTACAATAAGAAATCTTCAGATGCGGCTGCAATGTTAAACAACATCCCTTGAATCGTATCCTTTTCTGCTGGCAAAAAAATTCTGTAACAAAATACCAAACTTGGCTTATGCTTCAAATGCAAATTTTTGAATTTTGCCGTAATGCTCCATACGAAATGGAATGCTACGCATTTGGGAGGATACCATGCAAAAGATGCTTATGCAATGCAAAAAGGGCGTCCTAGCGAAATAAACGCTAAGTACAAAGGCAGCTCCTGGGTATGGTAAACTGACATGTCATTCTTAACCAAGAGACCCTGATGAGGTATACTGCACCCTGCTGGGAAGAAACACGACCACCAATTCTGTCGGCGATGGACGAAACTCCGAGAGAATACCCACTCTGTTGGGGAATGTCAGGATCAACAACTCTGCTGGAGATGGATGAAACTCCGAGAGGATACCCATTCAGCTGGGGAGGGAGATGAATACTGAAGATGGAAACTCCTCCGCTGGGGATGACCAACTATTTCAGAACTTGGATTTGACGTCTGCTAAAAAC
Source organism: Lathyrus tuberosus (assembly GCA_022829125.1). Taxonomy (NCBI): domain Eukaryota; kingdom Viridiplantae; phylum Streptophyta; class Magnoliopsida; order Fabales; family Fabaceae; genus Lathyrus; species Lathyrus tuberosus. Next base: position 7,851,738 of record JALAZF010000043.1, read on the forward strand.
GATTGGACGTAAGACCTGCTGGGGATACCACTCACCACCAGACTCTGCTTGGGGATGTTGGTGAGCTTAATCTGTTGCTAGGGAAATAACTTTACCCTTACCCTGCTGGGGATTAGATCGAGCCGTTGTCGTTGAGAATATACTTTCTGACCAACTGAGGAAAGTAGATACCAGGACTCGGTGGGGATAATAACATCTTTGTCCACGAACTTCCTGTTGGAGATACCACAACATCCACCTTAGAGCAATCAACTTCTGAACGCTTGCTGGGGAATAGTAATCCAAACACAACTTCGGCTGGGCATACAATCCTCTGTACTCTGCTGAGGGGATAATCCTCAACGACTCCGCTTGGGAGAAAAAGAGTTGTCAACATCCACCCTGCTAGGGGATAAACCCATTGTTTCCTGACTAGCTGGGGGAAAACGACTGCCCCATACCCTGTGGGGAAACACCATCTTTAATCAAAGAAGATGCTCCACCAATCTCTTGCAGCAATAACAACTCCTGGCTACCTACTGAGGAAAGATGAGCCAAATCACAACTCTGGCTGGGGTGAACCTCTTATACCCTACTGAGGGAGACGATCCTCAACGACTCCGCTTGGGAATTACTCCTTTATACTCTTGTTGATGAAGACGATCCTGTAGAGTACTACAGACGTTTAGGATGCTAATACCTTTCCTAAGCGTAACTAACCCCCGAACCTTAGATCTCTTAGGTTTTTCGATCTTTAACCTTTCCTTTGGATAAATCAAAGACCGGTGGTGAATTCAAAGAAATACGATTCAAGTTAATATAATAGCTTGATATCCAATTCTCACCGCGACAGAAATGGCGACTTCACTGGGGAACGAACCCAGAATCCTCTCTTTAGGCCTCCTTTAGAGCTTTCTCTCTCATTCCCCAGTGAAGTCGCCATTTCTGTCGCGGTGAGAATTGGATATCAAGCTATTATATTAACTTGAATCACATTTCTTTGAATTCACCACCGGTCTTTGATTTATCCAAAGGAAAGGTTTAAAGAACGAAAAAAACCTAAGAGATCTAAGGTTCGGGGGTTGGTTACGTCTAGGGAAGGGATTAGCATCCTAAACGTCCGTAGTATTCTACGGGAACCTCTTGTTATTATTTATGTTATTTATTGCTTATTTGCTAAGGGTATCTGTTAAGGGAAAGGACCTAAAGGTTGATGGCGATGCTTAAAAAGCAACCGAGTTACACGGAAAAAAATGGCTCGATGTGAATTGAGAGTTTATTTAAAAAATAAGGTTTGAATATACGGGCGAATAAGAAAGATCAAAATAAGAGTAGAAATTTTCTTTTTAACTAATCAAAAGATAACTAAATATTTTTTTTTTATTTTTAAATATATAAAAAATATAAACAAAATATCGAGAGAGAAAAGTAAATATTTTTTTGACATTTTTCTTCAATTTTTTTTTTAACAAATAAACTACATGAGAAGTTAAGTCCTAAATTAACTAACAAAAACAATATATTAACAATTTATTAAAAATAAGGATTAAGATAAAATAGAACTCTAAATAAATGTAATTAACTAATTATTTTCTAATTAAAACTAATTTAGCTCAAACTAACTAAAAACATGAATTGGGTAAAAAAAACCAATGCCAAGGGAGGCCCAGTTGTGGGCGCTAGTTTTAGGTTGGACCGGGTCCAATCCCTAACCAATCCGACCCAGTAATAACAACAACATTGCATTTGAAAAGAAACAAGTAGCAATCCCAGCTCATCTCTCTCTTTCGGCTATCTCACCCTTTCCTCTTTCTCACGACTAACACCCTCTCTTTCTCCCTGACGCCATCCCTTCATTCTCCTCTCGATCTCACTCGTACTGTTTTAAATCACAGCAACAATCTTTACTCTCAGTTTCTCATCTCTCCGCTTTTTCCCTCTCTCGTTATTTCACTCACTACAAAACCTCGTCGAAAGTTAGTAAATGGGATCCACCGCGTTGTAATTGCAAACCGGTGGTGGCGGAGGGAACCGAGGATCGCTCGCGTCTCTCAATTAGTACTCTTCTCTCTCACACACAACGGCATCAATACGAAGTTTTCGAGTCGACGATCATTCAAATAATTGCAGCATTAATCAGCGATAAAATATTACATAGCAATACGAGAGCAAAAATGGATCGAGATTACCTATCGGAGTTCGTCCGACGCGTCTTCGGCAGCGAGGTTCGATTACGTCGGTAAGTCTCAAATATTCCTCTTCTCTTCCCTTGTGCGTGTATTATTGTTTTTTGCAATTTGCTCAGAATTGTTTGCTTCTCAGAATCGTCTCGTCTTTTTGGGTGATGAGGTCAGGTACTATTCTCGATCGATTCTTTGTGTGTAACTTCGAGCTGTTGATGTGAATCCAAACCGTGTGGATGTTTGTGATGTGGGGCTCCTCCTGATGAAAGTATGGTGTGTTTTACTAATAGTTTTTTTTTCTTTTCGATACTGCTGTACGTGTGACTTTTGGGAATTTTCTGATGTGACTTTTGATTAATTCTTCTCTGCGAATACTGTATGATGACCACTCTCTTTCACCGTGTGAATTTTGTGTATGTGATCTCTTGGTGATTTTCTGGTGATCTCTCTATGAACGTGCTTTTCACCTCTCTTTATATAGGCTTCTTTGAATGAATAAGCTGATTTGAAATTGAATGGATATGATTTTGTGATGAAAAAACCTTTCCATTTTGATTTGAGTATGTTGGAACATGTTCTATGTTATTTTGGAAACATTTTGATCTTGTGTTGGAAAGAATAAACCTTGTCTTAATGTGCAAAACTGAGTCCGATATCTTTCCGTTTTCAGCTCGACATGTCGGTGGGCAACTTGAAGAACATCCCTATTTTAGTTTGATGTGCTTGGATATTTTTTGTTTCTTTATTCAATTCAATCTTCTCCTTGAATATTCAAATTAATGATGATGCTAATTTGGTGTTTCTTGCAGATGTAGGCGACTTGAGTTAGTTTGCTTTTGATATTTTGCCATTTTTGTTCACTGCAGGCTTGATTGTGTTACTATCGGATAAAAGGCCAAGGCAAGTTACTGGAGTGATCTGCTAGACTTTTGCACAGCAACTTAACATATTATACATACCACACAAGTCAGTGGGCTAGAAACACACTTCACCTCACGAAAATACTAAAGCACTGTGACTGCTTCATAAGGCTCTCATCATAGAATTGACAATAGTACAGAACATAAGCAACGTCAATTATGACATTTTAATTCCATCATTTTATCTCTCAAAAAAATATCTGTGAAATTATCACAATTGAATGTGCATCAGCCACTATCCCAATCAGAGGCATAATTCTTTCAAAGCCTACTTAAACCTCATACAAGCATCGTCAACAAAGTTAAAAACCAAAGCATCCGACTTCAACATGATTGCATGCTTCGCTTTAAGAATCACAAATCTTGAAATAAATATGAAACAACATGTGAAACAATATGAAACCAAAGTATTCGGCTTCAACATGATTGCATGCTTCGCTTTAAGAATCACAAATCTTGAAATAAATATGAAACACCATGTGAAACAATATGAAACCAAAGTATCCGGCTTCAACTTGTGTTCCAATTTCTGTCTTCACACTATAAAACACAACCAAGGAAAAAAAATTTCATTGGCGACACAAATCCTTTCTCAAGCATTAACCTAAGTATAACCAATGCATGCGACCACATTTGCATTCTAGCCAAAGATAAAGTAAGTTTGGTAAATGCATCAGTATGAATCAACCGTGAACTCTCTTGAACAATTTTCAAAGAGAAATCAAATGATTTTCTCACCAAAACATGATTTGAAGAATAACACAAGTGAACAATAACCTGATTCAATAATTGAACCTCAGGGTAACCATAAAGTTTTCTAAAATCATGCAATGTTTCCAATGCTTCTTATGATTGATGATTCTTCAAAGCAAATTTAAGCTTTTCCAGTAGAATTTCTTGGGTGGAACGTTCCTATGATAATCTCTCGCAGCTGTTAGAACTAGAAGTTGAACTCATGAATAAAATATGGCCACTTGAATCCTAACTTGATTAAAACTTGAATTTTAGCATCAAATCATGAACTTCATACTAGTAATCAACAATAAACCTTGAAATCCGTTTGAACTTTTATAAAGAACATGAGTCTTACACGCTTGGCATAAACTGGATTCGAGACTTTATCCAAACTTTACCACTTCAAAGTAAATAAGTATTCCACTTCATGGATAAGAACCAAAAATCTTTCTTGAATTAAGCTTGACCCTTTTTTTTTGTTACCCGCACAATCAAAGATCTAGAGGATGACGAACTTGGTACACAAACCATGAAGATATAACCTGTAATATCACTTGCCGCAAAAATCACAACCAGTCCTCAAACGACCATGCTCGACACCAATAAACAGGGAGCCTTAATTCTTCTTGAAACACACTGAAACTTCTGAGAAACTCTGAGGAAAATAACAAGTAGAAACCTTAGGAACCTTTTGAACCAGAATTCAACGGTCGCGTCTTGAAACTCTGAATTATGAGAAAAAGTACTATCTCCACTGGAAATTAAAATTCCTGCACAAACTTGTAGTAATAAATCATGCAGACATGCAAGATGACGCACACAGAGGTGGAATCTTATGGTAAAAAATTAGGGTATGACAGATGCCCTTATTTAAGTTTCTTCTATCTGGAGATATGGAGATTGAAATCTTCGTCTCGACGAGATAGGAGAGACTTAAATATAAACATGCACAATTTTTGGCCCTAAGATGCCACAAGATGCATATGATATGACATGAAATAATGTGATAAGAGATGAATGCAAGATAAAGAAATCCTATGGGAACTTCCAGAAGAAGAGAGAAGATCAGACCAATGTTGTTATGTTTGAGACCAGAAGGCCTCGTCCTCGACCACAGTATGCTGACCACCCTGATATTGCTGTTGTTACTCCTGTTGTTACTGCTCCACGACCAGCTCAAGCTCCTCAACGTCCAGCTGTTGGACAAAATGAGTACCGTGGACAAAATTAGTACCAGCTGTTGCCCTCCAGTGAACAAAAATGGCAAAATATCAAAAGCAAACTAACTCAAGTCGCCTACATCTGCAAGAAACACCAAATTAGCATCATCATTAATTTGAATATTCAAGGAGAAGATTGAATTGAATAAAGAAAGAAAACATGTCCAAGCACATCAAACTAAAATAGGGATGTTCTTCCAGATCGAGTCTTTGTTCACATTCATTCAAAGCCATTATTGGATGATAGGTTTCTTTACCTTGTTCACTTTATCTAAAGCCATTATTAGATATTGTGATTATACCTTTCATTCAAAGCCATTATTGGATGTCTGGTTTCTTTACCTTGTTCACTTTCATCTGAAGCCATTATCAGATATAGTGATTGTACCTTTCGTTCAAAACCATTATTGGATGACTGGTTTCTTTCTGTCCGATGCCTTCTCGGATTACATTATTTTGTCTCATTCTCATCTGTTGCCTTCTTAGATATTGTGGGTTTACCTTTCATCCAAAGCCATTATTGGATGTTTGGTGTTTTTTTTTTCATCTAATGTCGTTCTTGGATGATGTTTTCCAGATACTTTGCTTTGTTTCAATTCATTTCTGACACAACTGTAACACTTTCCCCCTGTGGCATCATTTCCCTCAGGATCCTTGTCTTTGCATTCATTTCATACCATACCATCTCATATCATATCATCTGCATTTGTGGCATCTTAGGGCCAAAAATTGTGCATGTTTATATTTAAGTCCCTCCTATCTCGTCGAGACGAAGATTTCAATCTTCATATCGCCGGATAGAAGAAACTTAAATAGGGGCATCTGTCATACCCTAATTTTTTACCATAAGATTCCACCTCGTTGTGCATCATTTCTCGCATACTGCCCATGTTATCAGTCAGAAGGAACTTATTGGAATTACAGCCGAACCGGTCGCATTTTGGACACTTTAAACAAATTCAACGGATAAGATCTATTTCAAAATCAGACAAAATGTTGTATGCCTCCGAGTGGTTTATTCCGCGCTGATAATTTTAGTGTAGTCGTGTATCTTTTCCGGGAACTTCGGTACCCGACTTTTTATTCGTTTTATTTTTGTAATTTTATTTCGTTAACTTTTATTTTATTTTAGTTTGTCATTTATCTATATTTATTTATTTCCCAAGTATTTGGATTATATTTTTTACTAATTTAAGATTAAGTTAATTTGGTTTAGTCTTTTATTTAATTAATTAATTTGTTTAGATAATTAATTCTTTTAGCTGATCTTAGTTATTTCGTTTTAAAAAAAAATTTAGTTGAAATAATCCTATTTAGCCTTTATTGTTAGAATTTTTTAATTTAGTCATTTAATTATTCACCTAGTTTTTAATTTAATTATAGTTTAAGTTTTTATTTATTAACTTAATTAATTTGTTTCCTTTCAAATAAAAAATTCATTCTAAGAAACAATTTCGCCAAGCTACAAGCCATGACCCTACATAGTAGCCAAAACCATGGAAACAAGCATTCTTTCCCATCCAAGCGTATTGAATTCCTTAAGCTGACCTTGAACCACCTTGAAAGAAGCTTACTCCCACTTGGGCCCGCTAGCCACCACTGATCCTGCTTTATTAAAGCCATTGAAGGAGACTCTATTAAAGACACTTTCCCTGCAAGCTGCGGATGACACTTTTCCTGCAAAAGAACAAGGCCATTAGACATTTGCGTCTCTATGTAAGGAAAACAAGTCTAAGAAAAAGGAATGTAATCAAACACCCCATCAATTCCAAAATATCCAAAACCTGCACAAATTAAAAACTATTGTTAATTTCCAAAAACAAACAGTTGCCAAGCTGAATATGGAGAGTTTCCAAACTCAGTCCAAAACACGTTCCAGCGTATGAAGAAAAATCAGGGCAATAAATCAGGAAATGTCATCATCATCAATTGTTTTCAAAAGCATATCAAAACAAGGTTGGATTAAAGAGGGAAGATTATAATAAGCACAAAACATGTTCAGTCACAAATGGAAAGTTCTTCAAGAGGTGCATTATGAAAAATCACAACAAAGAATCAGGAAATTACAGCAGTAATTTGCTTCCCAAAACAAGATTCAACAAGGTTAATGGGGAATTAAATTCATTGTTTTCCTACAGCCTATAAAAGAGGCATCAAAAATACGTTCGGGGACGACTTGAAGAGCAAAACATCAGTGAAAAATCCCAGAAAATATCATACAATACCAACACACTCAGAAATTAGAGAGTTACAGTGAGAACCACGGTCTGAGATCACACGAGCAAGTAGACACGAGCAGAAAAGAAGATTCACAAAGCCACAACAACAAAGCCGTAACATTCATTGTTCAGAGAAAAAGAGAATACGCACACCAGAGCAAGTCACACCAGAAAAAGATTCACAAGAATTTACACTAAACACTAGCATCATATCAGTAAAACACAGAGCAGTATTCCAAGTGTCAGAAGAATCAACATACACAAGAACACGACCTTCATAGTGTTCACATCCACAACACAAAAGTTCAGATCAGACCTTTACACATACACACGAACCAGAAACCATTAAGAAGAAGCATCAACTCACATACACTGAGACGCACCCATCACATTCAGAACAGAAAAATACCTTAGCTCTTCACACGCACGGGTCGAATCCGAAGCGATACTAGCAACAGCGAAAACAAAGAAGAAGGCGGAAAAGAGGAGAAAACCGTTCGCAGATCTGCAGGTGGAGTTTGACGACGCCAATTTCCTACTACCAACCACCGTCGTGCCGTAAGTTAACTCTTTCGTTCTCTCGTTAACGATGTACATTGGCTATTGTTGTTGTTATGTTTTTGTATGAAATCGGTGGGAAGTTGATTAAAGAGGAGTGATTCGAGGGGTCCGTGCGAATGAGGGAGACGAGAGAAACAGAAAGGGAGAGAGATAAGAATGCGAGAGAGAAAGAAATTGGAAGATGAAACTGAACCTCAACCCTTTTTTTTCTTTCTGTGTTTTTTTTCTCAAATGTTGTCGCTGTTAGTATGGGTCGGGGAAGCAAGAATTGAACCCGGCCCATTTTCTTTTTTACTTAGTTTCATTTTTTTAGTTATTTATTTTATTTTTTTAGGCTTTATTTCTAAAAACATAGGAATTTATTTCCTGTAATAAAAAAAAAACTATTGCACTTTGTTTTAGAATTTAATTTAGTATTTCTTTTTTTTTTAATTTTAATATGGTAATATTTTATTTTTATGATTAATTGAATTTTTAATGGATTAATTAGAATTTCTAATATTCTAATTAATAAATTAGATATTTAGCTAATCATTGTTGTTAATCATTGAAATTTCTTGTATTATGATGTGTGATTGTATTGATTCAATTTACATGTTCCTCTTAATCCAATTTCAAAGGAAAGAATTCCCCCCGTTGACTACCATGTCATCTTAGCCTGACCTTAGGACCATCCCTTAATCCTAGCCTTAGGATCGGAGTCACCGCACTTCATACATGTGTTCTACCATGGACATTTTCTACCATTTTCAACTTAATCTTAACTTTAGAGTCACCGCACTCTATGTAGTGTCTTGCCATAGACGCTACCTCCCCCTGGAACCTTGACCACCGTCAAGAGTTCCTCACCCTCTTTGAGGGGAACTACGAATACTCTGATTCCACTCCCGTCAGGATACGTAGGCACAAGATGCGATGTCTTGGCGAGTATACTTAGATACTAACCCCTAGGTCTTTACCTTAGCACATACCTTTAGCAAGTGAGCAATAAATAACATAAATAATAACAAGAGGTTCCTGTAGAGTACTACAGACGTTTAGGATGCTAATACCTTTCCTAAGCGTAACCAACCCCCGAACCTTAGATCTCTTAGGTTTTTCGATCTTTAACCTTTCCTTTGGATAAATCAAAGACCGGTGGTGAATTCAAAGAAATACGATTCAAGTTATTATAATAGCTTAATATCCAATTCTCCCCGCGACAGAATGATACTTTTCAGAACTAATTCACCAGCTTGAAAACATCGAGGACACACTTTCTGATCAAAGGCTTTCTTCATCCTGCTCTGATACAACCGGCCATGCGCAATGGCTTTCAATCTTTTCTCTTCAATGATGTTCAGTTCATTCAGCCGGGAACGCACCCACTCAGCTTCATCAAGCTTCACGTCTGTCAGAATTCTCAAAGAAGGAATCTCAACTTCTAATGGCAGGACTGCTTCCATACCATACACCAGTGAGAAAGGAGTTGCCCCAGTTGATGTGCGTACCGAAGTACGATATCCATGCAAAGTGTAAGGCAACATCTTATACCAGTCTTTGTATGTCACTACCATATTCTGCACAATCTTCTTTATGTTCTTATTAGCCGCTTCAACAACCCCATTCATCTTCGGACGATAGGGAGAAGAATTGTGATGCTCGATCTTAAAGCTCTGGCATAGCTCCTTCATCATCTTATTGTTCAAATTCAAACCATTATCAGTAATGATTCTCTCCGCGACTCCATACCGGCAGATGATGTCCTTCTTAATAAACTGGGCTACCACTTGTCTGGTGACATTGGCATACGATGCAGCTTCTACCCACTTCGTGAAATAATCAATAGCCACCAGTATAAAAAGATGTCCATTCGAAGCAGTCGGCTCAATTTTGTCAATCATGTCAATGCCCTACATGGCGAAAGGCCAAGGTGACGATAAAACATTCAGAGGAGTAGGCAGTACGTGCACCTTATCAGCATAAATCTGGCATTTATGACATTTCTGGGCATATTTAAAACAATCAGACTCCATAGTCATCCAGTAATACCCCGCTCTCAACAATTTTCTTGCCATAGCATGCCCATTGGTGTCGCTCCCGGGATTTTCATCCAGGTACAAACGCGAGAGTGGCTCGGAAAAAATAGAGTCGCCAGCCGTGTAAATTTATCCCAAGAGAGGGAAAGGGAACACTGCATAAACCTTAGGAAGAGGGAAAGGAATGGTCATCGCAACCATAACCTGGGTTCGGGAGTCGGTTACGCGAGGGGAAGGTGCTAGCACCCCACGCGTCCATCGTACTCGATGGGATCCACGCTTGTTGTCTATTCTAAGGGTAAGTTACTATCATCTAGGGCTGTACTAAAACGGGGAGGGAAAGACTAAGACAAACTCGGTAGGACGCCAACGTCCTAGGCCTACGTACCCCCCTTGTGCAATGGGGGAATTCAGAGTCAACGTAGTTCGGACCAAGTTCTTTTTGTGTTTTTTATGAGCGACGTTAAGTTCGCGTCCGGCAGTTAGGATCGATGCCTGTTTGCGACTCAGACGGAAGGTAACGTGCCCTTTTTGAAAATACCCTTTAAGTTTGAAGGTCCCGAAGGACAAAAAAGTTTGAGGTAGGTTTGTGTTTTTTAGGACAGAAGTGGCTTAAGTTAGTTCCTAAGCTGCATTGCACCAAAGTCTAGGGCACAGGGGCGAATACTTAACGCATCGTCCCAAGACAGGACGCTCGCTAAGCACTCTAGAAAGATGAGAGGAAGCCCCTCATTTCTCATTCCCCATACTTAAGGCTCGTGCGCAATACACCTTATTATTATTAAGTGTTTTAAAGAAATTTGAGGTGAGAAGAGAGAAGACACAAGGGTAAATCTAAAGGGAGACTATGAATCCTAAAGTGATCATGCACGGGTGACCTACGGTTAGTGAGGCTTGAAGATGACCTAAACCCTAAAGAATAAAGATAGGAGAGAAGAAAGGTAAGGGTAACCATGGACACTTATCCATACTCTTAAGGAACTTACCTTGATCCTGCATAAAAGGTTAGTGAGAAACAGACGTGAATAAGAGCAATGAGGTGAATGAAAATCAAACAACGGCAAACAATGATAATAATAATCCAAACATGAATCAAAGAGACAAAGAACAGCCCCAAAATAAATGGCACAAGTGCCTTTCAAACAAGGTAATCACATAAGGTCAAAGATGCGCCTGCAAGAACATCTCAAGTGAAAATAACTCCAATAATTAGAAAAAATGATTCCTAAATTTCCCAAATTAATCATTAAAGTTTCTCAACCAGAGGCAAACAACATATAAAAAGTCCCTGTAAAAATCCAAAATGTTAGCCATTCAAATAGTCATACAAATTCAAGTAAGGGATAGGTTTCAACTATGACAAGGAGAAGGACCTAAATGCCACATGAAAAATATTTATAAATGCAAGAAAAATATTTTTAAGTACTTTAGAATGTTCATGAATGAATGCAAAAAGAACGGATGAAAAAAATTTTATAGATGAGGAGAATGAAAATAAATAAGTTTATGCATGCATGAGATGTGTAATTAAAAGGAATCGAATTAGATAATTAAATTAAATGATAAGAATAAAATAAAAATAAAATATAAAATTTGTAAAAATTTTATAAATTAATAAATATGATGTATGAATTTTCTGAGATTTTTTGAATGCAATTTACTAATTTTAAAAATTAAAAATGAAAACAATATAATTAAAACAAAATATCTAAATTGGATGCGCATGGGGGGTGTGGAAAGTAAAGAAAATGTATTGGAAAAGGACATGGGCTGAAGACGGGGGGTGCCAATAGGAGGCCCAACGTCTAAATCCTTCAGAAAAAATAAAAAAAAAGGTGCATGTGTGGACTCCCATGTGCCATGCACATGTCATTTTAATGCGTTGGCGAGATTCTGGCCGTGTGATTCATCAGACTGTCCAGGGTTAGTCAACGTAAATGAAAAGTAAACAAAAGGAACAAAATGATTGGGTGTACATGGTTGTTACGGTGAGGTAATAAGCATGAAATCATCAGAATAAAAATTAAAAAAAAAATATAATTCCCAACGCGTGGCAGCATGAGAACGGTTGGATCAAATAATGGACGGTGGGGATTATCTCTCCCACATGAAACCCTAAACTGGCCGGAGGGAGAACCAGACGCCGGAGCCCTAGCTCCGGTCGTCTTCTCCGGCGGTGCTGAACGGAGCTTTCACTAAAACGAACCCAGAAATCCACGACTCTTACATCATTCGAACCAGAATTCAACCCTGATCTCAAATATACAACTCAAAACCACAAATAATCAACATAAAATGAGAAACGAAGGAAATAGTGTTAGGTCATCAAATTTTAAATCATCATAGCAGGCACTATACGCATCCATAATTAAAAGTAATTATATCAGAATGATCAGTGATGAAAACACAACAATATGCATGCTTAAAAAACAAGTTTCACGATTATCAAAATCACCCCTAACCTGAGATGGCTCCACACTCGTGCGTGCTCTTGGCTGCAAGTGGTGATTGATATCTACTCCTTGGATCCCCAGGAAGATGTCTGTGGAAAAATCCTTTGAGAAAACCTTGTGGATCGTGAGTTTTGGTGAAAAAGAGCTCTAGGGTTCAAGCTTGAATTCCTCTCCAAATTTTCGTGTCCCCCTTTCAACCCTAGCATGAATTAGCTTATAAAGACTAGGGTTTTCTCTTCTGATGGTGAGTTGGGCCTGAATAATCCATTGTTAATTATTTTTTGAATTATTTCATTTATTATTGAATTTTAACTAAATAAATCCAATAAAAATAAAATAAAATGAGGAAAAACCAAATATATGCTCTTTGGGTCGTGCATGGCTTTGTGTTTATGTTTGGTTTAAGAAACTTATGGCCCATCTGTCAAAATTTGGATTTTAGGCATAGTTTGCTTTGTGCACCTCCTCAAAATTGCCTAACTTTGACTAAGCATAACTCCTTCAATTTTTAGCTCCTCAATGCAAATTAATACTTTTTAGAAACCTCAAGATGTCCTCTAACCAACCCTTTTTGTCCCATGTCAATTTGATCTTCCCTGTTCAAGTTATGAGCTTTTGAAGAAGGTTGACTTTTGTTGACTTTCAAAATGACCTATAATGTCTTAGCTCATATCTCCCAAATGAAGCATTTCTGGCCTTGGCTTGTGAGACACAAAGTTGTAGGGAATTAAATTTCCTTCAATATGGGCTTTGGTTGAGGAATTTTTGATGAAGTATGTGGAAGTTAGGCCTGGTCAAAAGTACAGTTGACTTTTCCTACAAAAACCCTAATTTAGTAACTCATGATTCTTGATGATTCTGAGGTTTCCCTGATGAATTGTGATCAACCCTTGATCAAATGATGAATTTCGCCCCCTAATCTTGATGTTGACCAAAAATCTTGAGGTTTGACTTTGTGTTGACCACAGTTGACTTTCTGACCAAGTTGACTGATTTTCAACCCATTGACCAATTGAACCTCTCCTGAATCAAACTGATGGACAATCTTCCACTCCTAGATACTCAGGGACCCAAGGAATACCATGGAATCAAGTCTTGCCCAATAAATCAGAAATAAACTGACTTTATAGCAAACCCTAGTTTTGGTACCCTCAGTCTAGGAGGAAATATCACAGTCTCCAAATTCAAATTCCTCTAAATATGATGTGTATCCTTTCCAACAAAGATAAGATATGCCATTTGTTGATGATAAAAATCCAAATAGCTTGCCCATTGGAGCAATAAACCCAAGAATTTCAAAACCCTAATTCATGCACTGGTTAAGAGGGAGTAATCCACTTGAGATCCCTTGCCACCTGTGAACCCTTGATGATGTGATGGACCAGATATGACCTTCCTGGATTGCCTCAGGCACCTTGACCCAATGCTAATGATATGCATACATGATAATGAAATGAAACATAAGCCAGTTAGTAAAAAGTAAGGAGGGCAAATTTTGGGGTGCAACAGCTGCCCCTATTCAATCAACTTGGTCCTGAGTGTATGATAGCAAAGGCTCTCAGACATTCCAGGATACACGGGGATTAAATACTGAAAGAACCCCAGAAATTTGCTAGTGATGAGAACAACGAGACGGAGCGTGCTGGAAAAAGGAAATATGACCTCAATCATGTCCACAAGAAAACGAATACGACCTCAATCGCCCGCAAAGGAAGACTGACTTCAATCACTCCCACAAATAAAATACGAATACGACCTCAATCGCACCCACAAAACGAACACAACCTCAATTGCACCCGTAAAGGAAGATTGACCTCAATCACTCCCACAAATAAAATACGAGTACGACCTCAATCGCACCCATAAAATGAATACAACCTCAATTATACCCGCCAAGGAAGACTGACCTCAATCACTCCCACGAATAAAATACGAATACGACCTCAATCGCACCCACAAAACAAATACAACCTCAATTATACCCGCAAAGGAAGACTGACCTCAATCACTCCCACGAATAAAACACGAATACGACCTTAATCGCACCCACAAAACGAATACAACCTCAATTATACCCGCCAATGAAGACTGACCTCAATCACTCCCACAAATAAAATACGAATACGACCTCAATCGCACCCACAAAACGAACACAACCTCAATTATACCCGCGAAGGAAGACTGACCTCAATCACTCCCACAAATAAAATACGAATACGACCTCAATCGTACCCACAAAACGAATACAACCTCAATTATACCCGCGAAGGAAGACTGACCTCAATCACTCCCACAAATAAAATACGAATATGACCTCAATCGTACCCACAAAACGAATACAACCTTAATTATACCCGCGAAGGAAGACTGACCTCAATCACTCCCACAAATAAAATACGAATACGACCTCAATCGCACCCACAAAACGAATACAACCTTAATTATACCCGCGAAGGAAGACTGACCTCAATCACTCCCACAAATAAAATACGAATACGACCTCAATCCCACCCACAAAACGAATACAACCTCAATTATACCCGCGAAGGAAGACTGACCTCAATCACTCCCACAAATAAAATACGAATACGACCTCAATCGCACCCACAAAACGAATACAACCTCAATTATACCCGCCAAGGAAGACTGACCTCAATCACTCCCACAAATAAAATACGAATACGACCTCAATCGCACCCACAAAACGAATACAACCTCAATTATACCCGCGAAGAAAGACTGACCTCAATCACTCCCACAAATAAAATACGAATACGACCTCAATCGCACCCACAACACGAATACAACCTCAATTATACCCGCCAAGGAAGACTGACCTCAATCACTCTCACAAATAAAATAAGAATAAGGCCTCAATCGCACCCACAAAACGAATATAACCTCAATTATACCCGCAAAGGATAACCAACATAAAGTGGACTTTACTGGGGATAATGTGAAAACAAAACTTCTGTTTTAAACCACCTCATTTCGGAACCTACTGGTAAGATGACTCCGTTGGGGAAGAAGAAGTCTAAATAAAAGACTCTGCCGGGGAGTACAAGTATGAGGAACGCGCCCCTCCAAAATCTCCTGCGTGATGCCACCTCCTGCTGGCAAAGAAAGTATCAAACCTGGCTTATGCTTCGAATGCAAATGAAAATGCCATATTTTTGAGGATGCGATGCAAATGCTTATGATATGCAAAGGGGTCCCTCCAGCAAAATAAATGCCGGAGAGGAAATACCAATTCAGCTGATGACAAAAATAAATTGTCCTTTGAATCCACGAACTCTGCTAAGAAGGATCACTCCGACCTAATCTTTGGATCAACAACTTCTGCTGGGGATGAAATTCCAAAAGAACATCTGCTCTACTGGGGATTATACGTAACTCTTTTGAAAGGGGAGGCCACGGCCTGGATCAGAAGAGTGCCAGATATCACTTGGATTTAAAACCTGCTAGGGATGTCAACCCCTGTTGGACAAACTGTTGCGAGGATTATCACCAAACTCTGCTTGGGGGAACGGTAAATGCTAACATCCACCACGCTAGCGGATATCATCAAGCTCACTTATCTGTTGAGAATCAGATCGCACCGTTGCTGCTGAGAAAAATATTTCTGACTGGCTGAGGAACATAAGTGCTCAGACTTTGTGGGGAAATAATGTCTTGATCAGAAAATACTTCCCAAGTCTCCTGCTAGAGAAGGTCTGCTCTGCTGAGGAAAGTGCAACCTCAATGCTGGGGAGAGTAAGCTGCTGGGGAAGTACGATCCTGTTGCCCTGCAAGTCAAATAACAGCAAATCGAATACGCCACAACATGACTATCACCGTTAACGCCTAGGTAATTTCTACTTCTTTTCGTTATGCTCCGCAAAGCTCGAAGTTTTATATGCAATGTTTATAAAAAATATCGGACGTTTTTTGCAAACAAAACAGTAAAAGTAAAAGTAAAACAAACAATAGAAAGCTCTTTGAGTGAAATGAATATTTTATTGAGAGAAGTGGCCTGTAAATAGGCATTTACAATTGGAGGCAATTCCTAGAAAGAGGTAATTGCGTAAAAACAAAAAGGAAAATACACATGTCGGCAATGTGGGGAACAGATATCCACCATGATTTGACGTAGCTATGACCCATATGACTTGCTTATCCACAAATGTCTTGACCTTCGAAGAGACTAACTGTATTGATTCCTTTCTTTTAGAACTTCCAAGTATCGAGGGTGCTCACAGATCGAACGCAGACCGTAGCCTTTCGCTTATAAATCCCTAACTTTTGCCTGGATCGCCCTTTTCGGGTTTTTAATCCACCGGGATACCCATTTTTGCCAAAGTCGCCTTTTCAGGTTTTCAACTTTGCGGGTTTACACATTTCTTTTACATTTTATCCCTAATTTTTGCCCGAACCTTTTCCTATTTATGGTTCGCCGGGATGCCCCTTTTTTGCCTGGATTTTCTTTTTTCGTCCAGCGGGTCTCTTTCATGCGAAGTATTTTTTGACTACGTCTGCGTTCACAGGGGAAGTAAAATCTTCGCCATCCATCGTTGAAAGTAGTAAGGCTCCACCAGAGAAAACCTTTCTGACTACATACGGCCCCTCGTAATTTGGAGTCCACTTGCCCCTGTGATTTGTCTGAGGAGGAAGGATCCTTTTCAAAACCAATTCGCCTGTCTAAAAACTCCAAGGACGCACTTTCTGATCAAAGGCGTGCTTCATCCTGCTCTGATACAACCGACCATGTGCGATGGCTGCCAACCTTTTCTCTTCAATAAGGTTCAACTGATCTAATCTGGAACGTACCCACTCCGCTTCATCAAGTTTCACATCAGCCAGAACTCTTAAAGATGGAATCTCGACCTCTAAGGGTAAAACTGCTTCCATACCATATACTAATGAGAAAGGGGTTGTCCCTGTTGACGTACGTACCGAAGTACGGTAACCATGTAGGGCATAGGGTAACATCTCATGCCAGTCCTTATACGTTACCACCATCTTCTGCACAATCTTCTTGATATTCTTATTTGCCGCCTCAACTGCCCCATTCATCTTTGGACGATAGGGAGAAGAGTTGTGATGCTCGATCTTGAAACTCCGACATAGTTCCTCCATCATCTTGTTGTTCAAATTCGAGCCATTATCAGTAATGATTCTCTCTGGGACCCCATAACGACAGATGATGTCCTTCTTTATAAACCGAGCTACCACTTGCTTGGTGACGTTGGCGTACGAGGCTACCTCCACCCACTTCGTGAAATAATCAATGGCAACCAAAATGAAACGATGCCCATTGGAAGCAGTAGGCTCAATCTTTCCGATCATATCTATACCCCACATTGCAAATGGCCAAGGAGATGACAACACATTTAGAGGCGTAGGCGGTACGTGCATCTTATCTGCATAAATCTGGCATTTATGGCACTTCCGAGCGTACTTGAAACAATCTGACTCCATAGTCATCCAATAATATCCTGCCCTCAATAACTTCCTAGCCATGGTGTGACCACTGGAATGAGTACCAAAAGAACCCTCGTGAACTTCCTCTATCAATGAGCTTGCCTTGTGTTCATCAACACAACGTAGAAAGACCATATCGAAGTTCCTCTTATATAACACATCATCCTTGTTCAGAAAGAAATTTCCTGCCAACCTCCTCAGAGTCTTCTTATCTTTGGTGGAGGCACCCTCTGGATATTCTTGCCTCTTCAGGAAAACCTTAATATCATGATACCACGGCTTGCCATCTGACACATCTTCAATTGCAAACACAAAAGCTGGTCTGTCCAGACGCATGATTTTGATCGAAGGTGTTTCGTTCCAACGGTTCACCTTATACATGGATGCCAATGTCGCCAACGCATCAGCCATCTGATTCTCAGCCCGGGGCACGTGATGAAAATCCACCCTATCAAAGAAAGGTAACAACCTCCTGGCGTAGTTGTTATAAGGTACCAAATTCGCCTGACGAGTCTCCCATTCTCCTGTAATCTGATTAACTACCAACGCGGAATCACCATAGACATCGAGGTTCTTAATTCTCAAATCAATTGCCTCCTCTAACCCCATAATGCATGCTTCATATTCAGCCTCGTTGTTGGTACACACGAATGCTAACCGGGCAGTGAAAGGTATATGAGAACCCTTCGGAGTTGTAATAATTGCCCCAATTCCATTACCATATGAGTTGACAGCCCCATCAAAAATCATCTTCCACTGTGATCCAATCTCAGGTCCTTCGTCAGGCAGAGGCTCTTCACAATCCTTCATTTTCAGAAACATAACATGCTCGTCTAGAAACTCAAACTTCATAGGCTGATAATCCCCGACCGGCTGTTCAGCAAGATATTCTGACAGAACACTCCCCTTAATGGCCTTCTGAGAAACATACTGAATATCGTACTCTGTCAAAACCATCTGCCAACGGGCTATCCTTCCCGAAAGTGCTTGCTTCTCAAACACATACTTAATCGGATCCATCTTCAAAATCAACAAGGTTGTGTGATTTAACATATACTGCCTTAGGCGCTTGGCTGCCCAAGCGAGTGCGCAACATGTCTTTTCCAACATAGAATATCTTGATTCGCAATCAGTGAACTTCTTACTCAGGTAGTAAATGGCATGCTCTTTCCTACCTGTCTCGTCGTGTTGACCGAGCACACAACCCATTGAATTCACAAGAACAGTAAGGTACATAATCAACGGTCTCCCAGACACCGGAGGCATAAGGACTGGAGGCTCCTGCAAATACGTCTTTATTCTTTCGAACGCTTCTCGACAATTTTCATTCCACCTGACTTCTTGATCTTTTCTCAACAACTTGAAAATAGGTTCACATGTAGCTGTTAGATGTGAGATAAACCTGGCAATGTAATTCTACCTCCCCAAGAAACCACGAACCTCTTTCTTTGTTCTCGGCTCAGGCATCTCCTGTATGGCTCTTATCTTTGCAGGATCAACCTCAATGCCTCTTTCACTAACGATGAACCCCAACAATTTACCAGACCTCACACCGAAAGTGCACTTGTTCGGATTCAATCTCAATCTGAATTTCCTTAGCCTTTCAAACAGCTTCTGAAGGTTCACCAAGTGTTCTTCCTCTGTCTGCGACTTCGCAATCATGTCATCAACATAGACTTCGATCTCCTTGTGAATCATATCATGAAAGAGAGTCACCATTGCCCGCTGATATGTTGCCCCAGCATTCTTCAATCCAAAGGGCATTACCTTGTAGCAAAATGTTCCCCACAGTGTTATGAAAGTAGTCTTCTCCATGTCCTTTGGTGCCATTTTGATTTGGTTATACCCAGAGAAGCCGTCCATGAAGGAAAACACAGAATATTGAGCAGTATTGTCCACTAACACATCAATGTGGGGGAGCGGGAAATCATCTTTCGGGCTCGCCCTATTCAAATCTCGGTAATCAACACACATCCTGACCTTTCCATCCTTCTTAGGTACAGGTACGATATTAGCAACCCACGGAGGATAATTTGTCACAGCAAGAAATCCGGCGTCCAACTGTTTCTGAACCTCTTCCTTGATTTTGACAGACATCTCTGGTTTAGTCCTTCTCAATTTCTGCTTGACTGGAGTACAACCCTCTTTAAGCGGTAACCGGTGTGAAACAATGTCAGTGTCAAGCCCAGGCATGTCTTGGTAAGACCAGGCGAAGATGTCCCCATACTCTCGAAGTAACTTAACCAATCTCCTCTTAACAGTGTCTTCCAAAGCAGCCCCAACCTTTACTTCTCGTTTGACGTCCTCGGTTCCTAGATTAACAGTCTCAACTTCCTCCTGATGAGGTAGAATAACCCTCTCCTCCTGTTTTAATAACCTGGCTAATTCTTCTGGTAAGTCACAGTCTTCATCAGTCTCTTCTTCAGCTTGATAGATAGGATTGTCAAAGTCATATCGAGCCATAGCTAGGTCATGGGTGGAATCTGAACAAAGGAACCTGCATGATGGATGTTTTATGTTTATTATGAGTGCAACAAACAAAAAAACACATTGCCATTTTGATGTGGGTTAATGCAAAAAGTAAAAACGGAAAGACAGGGATCAAAATATTTGAATGAAAAACGTCCTTTATTGATGATAAAAATAGCAAATAAAACATCCAATCCCTACAAATAAGTATCACTATGTCTTGGGCAGAACGTAGGACTCAACATAACAGAAAACAAAAGTAAATTACTCCGGGCGCATCACTTGGATGACTTTCTCGGAGGACCAGTTGTCTAAACTCTGACCAGGAATGCAGGGACGAATCCATCCATCCATGTCATAATCACTATCTCCTTCATCCTCAATGGCATTGACTCTGTCGAAGAACACGCCGACACTGGTGAAACGGACTAGACCGTAGAACTTGGGAGGCTCTTCAGTACGCCTGGGTGGCTTGTAACCTAGTCCATAGGTATCCTGCTTCTTTTGAACATTAATAACACTGCCCCACTTCTGAGAACCACCAGCTTCAACTATAGCACGCGCTTCCTTGAAAGAGGACATGGAAACCTCTGGTTGTATGACGACTTCAGGCTGGGCAATCCCCTCAGGCTGACTGACTGCCTTTGGGGGTTCCCCGGGAATCTTCACGGCTTCAAAGGCTTGGCACAAAGTTTCCTGTACTTCACCATCCACCTCTACATACTTGAAGGTTGATAGGTGACTCACCATGATATCTTCTTCACCACAAACAGTCACGACGTGGCCATCCACCATATATTTCAATTTCTGGTGCAGCGTAGAAGTTACTGCCCCAGCACCATGGATCCAAGGGCGACCCAACAAACAACTATAGGCAGGCTGAATATCCATAATGTAAAAGGTGGTGTTGAAAATCTCAGGATCCACCTTGATCGGCAAGACTAACTCCCCAAAAACTGACCTCTTGGAGCCATCAAAAGCACGTACCACTAAGTCACTTGGTGTACAAATCAACCCACGAGTATCCAACTTCATCAAAGCCTTCTTTGGTAACACATTCAAAGATGACCCAGTATCAACTAACACATGCGACATTAAAGAACCACGACATTCCACTGAAATATGCAGAGCATTGTTGTGATTCCTCCCAGCCGGAGTCAGATCTAAATCGGTGAAACCCAAACCATTACCAGCATTCACATGAGCCACAACCCCTTCTAACTGATTGACAGATATTTCCTGTGGTACATAAGCCATATTCAGAAAATTCAGTAGTGCATTTCGGTGTGCCTCAGAGCACAACAGTAGGGATAGAATGGAAATCTTCGATGGCGTTTGGTGAAGTTGGTCGACAATCTTGTAATCACTTTTTCTGATCAACCTCATAAACTCTTCTACGTCTTCTGAGAAAGTATCCCCACCTGGTTTGTCATAGAATTATTAGCCTCTTACCTCTGTATAGACCCATCCAATACTAGTTTGCCTCTGTTTTGACTTGAACTACCAGCCTGATTCTCGGACGGAATAAAAACTCTACCACTCCTAGTGATAGCCCCAGCTTCAACAAGATTTCCAACCCCTGTATTCACAACTGATGTGTCCTCCAATTCATGCTTCTTGCCATTAACAAACACCTCGGCCCCATAGTTCCATGGGATGGCCTTGGTGGTCTCATACGGGACTGGTCCAGGAACAGTGATAGTGACCGGCGCTGGTCTCGCCGGCGCTGATATAGTTATCGTCTTAAACGGAATCGTTATCGTGGCAACATCAACCTCTCTGTCAGTAACATTATTCTGCTTGCAACCTCTGTCAAACTGTAATACCCCTTCGCTGATCATTCTTTGAATACCTGCTTTCAATAAATCACAACCGCCAGATTGCGACACACATCCTACACAACCTTCATCACAACCTGGAAATACCCCTCCTTTTAACAGTCTTTCCTTTACCACACCCAAGGGAGTTTGGACCTCGTTCACATCTGAGATCAGGCTCAAGTGTTCACAGTCTTCGATAATAGCATTGATCTTCGGCCCACCGTGATTTGGCATCGGGTTCTGATTCACATTTGGAACATCATTGGAGAAATTGATGGATTTTGAATCCACCAAATCTTGTACCTGATGCTTAAAAGCTTTACAGTTTTCAATATTATGTCCGGGTGCCCCAGAATGAAACTCACAGTGGGCGTTGGCGTCATAACCAGGAGGCGGATTACCAGTAGGGGGAGCCAGTGTTCTTGTCTGAACCATCTTTAGATTTAACAAATGCTGGAATAGTTGAGCGTAGGACATAGGTGGAGTGTCAAAATGCCTATTCCGCTTAGTCAGAGGCTGCGACCGGCGAGGAGTCTGATTCTGTTGTTGAGATGATGCAGGCTGCTGAGGTGCTGCTGGGATGGTCACAGAAGCCACCTGCTGGTTGTAGTTCTTAAAACTATATGATGATACAGAGTTTGTATCACCCTCCTTCTTCTTATAGTTATTGGCATAAGGCTTCTTACCTCCTCCAGATGAGGATCCATCACTGCCTGATATTTTTCCCGCCTTAATTCCACTTTCCACCATCTCTCCTACCAAGATCAAATCAGCAAACTTTCCAGACATGCACGGAACCAATTTTTCAAAGTAATGACCCTGCAGTGTGGCCATAAACATAATTATCATTTCCCGTTCCAACATGGGAGGCTGAACCCTCGCCGCCAGTTCACGCCACCTTTGGGCGTACTCTTTGAAGCTCTCATTATTTTTCTGTGACAAATTCTGCAATTGCGTTCTGTTAGGAGCCATATCAGTGTTATATTGGTAATGTCTGATAAATGCCCCTGCCAGATCTCTCCAACTACGCACATCCCTCCTTTCCAGTTGCATGTACCACTCTAGGGATGCCCCAGATAGGCTATCCTGGAAGCAGTGCATCATCAGCTTTTCATTCTTTGCATGCGCAGCCATCTTATTCGCGTATGCTCTGACATGGGTCCTTGGACAAGACACACCATTATATTTCTCGAAAGTAGGAGTCTGAAACTTGTGCGGGATTACAGCGCCTGGAACCAGTCCCAAATCCTCTAGATCCATTCCCACAGAATCCTGATTCATAACACCCTTCAGTTGTTCTTCAATCAACCTGATCCTCTGATCATTGCCGGCCTGGGGACCAGCATCCCCATCTGGCAGAGAAAATGCATCATCTTGAACATCATCATACTGACGGCCATGATTTGCGCCAGCACCATTACCTCCTTCCCCAGCCTTAGGAATCACAACACTCCCTCCTCCGCCCGGAGGAATCACAACACCAGAAGCAGGAACACCTCCGCCCATAAGACCATTCTGACCATCATCAGTAACACCAGTCTGAAGTCCTCCATGAAGGACACCATCATTATCAACCCTCGCAATCAGTGGCTGAACGAGAGTTCTCAACCGTTCTTGTCCTTGAGCAACCCCTTGCATCAATTCCATGAATTGGTTCATGCGAGTCCGCATCTCAATGATCTCATTCTGTAGCTGATCCATGAGTCTCTTCCGATTTTGCTTAGTAGGATACCGGTGAATACGTTGATCTGCAATTCTGAGATGAGAACAAGATAAGAATACCAGAGATAAACACCTGTCATGCAAAAATGATTATGCAAAATGATTATGAATATGCAAATGCAAATGGACGTGTTTGAAAATTCACAGGGCGATCCACCCCTTGATTCCGGTTTAATAACAAGATATAATGGAACTTCTGCTCATATATTAAGAAAACCAGGGAAAAGCCAAATGTCAACAATCACAAATCCGAGATAACGAGTCTGAATATAGGTCCCAACCAACAAGCCTGGTGGTGATCCACATATAATGAAAGAAAACAGAAAACTATGGCATATCATCAAAGTTTACGAGCGTTAATCCCCCCATCCATTATGCTTTCTGCACCAGTCTTGAATCTCCTTGAACAACTTTCTGGTATCGGGATGCCTCGGCCTCTGAATTAGCCCTTGAATGAGAAGGTCTCTCCTGTGTATGATCCCATCCAAGTATCGGCAATGTAACTCCCAAGCGTCTTCTTTAGTAGCACCATCTATGCTAGGACCCTTATGTCTAGGTTTCTTCACTTCAGCTTGGACTTTCAATTCCTCTATGGAGGCTATAGCTTTGTTGAGTTGCTCTTGGACAGCTTGTCTCTTGAATATCCCTGATAGAATCTCGGCGTCTTTCTTCTTGAGCGTAGACTTCAACTGATCAATCTTAGCCAGGTAAGCGTCTTCTTTTCTTTTATTCTCAGCCATGGCAGTTTCTTGGTGATCATTGAACCTGTGAATCTTTAACAAAGCCTTGCCTAATTCCTCCTCCTTGGACCTGAGAACGCTACTGATACCATCCAAAGCTTGTTTCGTTCTTTCCCTGGATGCGACCATGTCAGCAAGCTCTTTTTCTGCTTTAGCAAGGAGCTCTGTCTTTAACTTGGCGGTATGAATAGCTTCACCCCACTCATGCTTCCACTGATAAATTTCTCTCCTTAGCTCATTATTTTCTTCCTGCAACCTTTCCTTTTCAGCCCATAATGTGTTATACTTCTCCAACTCAACGGTGGTAGGAGGCTCGATCACCAAAGGATACAGAGGTGGTTCCACCGGGAATGGGAGAAGCTCCTCTTCTACTCTCTTCTTAATCCACTCTTTATATGGATGGAAAGCCCGATTGTTACTTTTCCCGAATGGAATCTTACCCTTCTTAGTCACCTGTTTCCAAGCATTCACAACTTTCCTTATCAACCCTTGATCCTCAATACCATTGAAGAATAAGGATTCTCGGACATCTCGCTCTTCGGGTGGATTCTACAAAGGATAGCCAAACTATCTGATAGCTAAGGAGGGATTATAGTTAATTCCACCTCTCCTCCCTATCAAGGGAACATTAGGAAATTCTCCGCATTTGCAAATAATCTCCATTCCTAGCAAGTCACGATTAATCCAAACGATGTTATCGGCAGTCAAGCCCATAACCCTCTTAGACCACTTCAGAGAATCTTTCGTATCAACGAAAGCGCCAGATTCAGGGAGACGACTCAGAAACCAAGTAGCTAAGAGCGGCGCACAGCAACTCACAGTTTTCCCATGCCTATTCTCATTCTTATAGTGAACTGAATGGTACACATCACCTAGCAAGGTAGGTATAGGATTCTTCGACATAAAGATCCTGACGGCGTGGATATCCACCAGATCAGGAATATTCGGAAACAGAACAATCCCATAGATACACAGAGCTAGAATAGCTTGGAAAGCAGTCCAGTTCTTCTCTTTGACATGTATACAAGCTTGATCAAATAGGAACTTCAATAGGAAACCCTTAACTCCTTGTTTTTCTGCAATATTACTGTTAAGAACAGGCTCACTAATGTGAAGAGCAACAACCATATCTTTTATACCGGGGTGTTCTTCAGAAAAGAAAACTATATCATGACTAATAGGAATTCCCAAAATAAATGAGAATTCCTCCAACGTCGGAGCCAAGATGTAGTCCGGGAAAGTGAAGCAACGCAGAGCCGGATCGTAAAACTGAAGAAGTGTGTGAATGGCATCCTTCTCATACTGGGAGATATTATAGACAAATTTCAGAAGTCTTCCATACCTTCCACTGAACTCTGTACGAACTCCGAAACTAGCCATATTAATTAATTTATGAATTAGTGTCAAAGTCGGCTCTGGGAACGAATAGGCAACAGTCTTCTTTCTCCGAACATCCATGCTGAAGTAACCTCAAAAAACCGGAATCAAGAGTAAGATGCAAGCCCTGAAAAATGTCAAACGCGTCAGAATGCAAGAAAAATGATATGCTCATGCAAACATGGGGTCAAGGCACACTGCTGGATGTGCTGTGCTGTTAGCTGAACGAGGAACCAGAAAACCAAAACTCTGAACCACTGAGGAACCCACATAATCAGACATTGACGAGAAATCCAGAATATGGGTAGGTTGAAGGTCTCGGTTACCTGCAAACCTGCAAACGCCCATCCCCTCTCACGTGTAGGTACTAGGATGTTCAGTATCCCGAGCTCTCAGGTCGAGAAATGATGATACGTTCACCATTTCTGGTTTGGCATCATCATCAATCGAGGAGGCCTCAACTGATTCTCCAAGGTGGAAGGTCATCAGCTTTGGCACTGAGGTCGAGAAACAATAGTACGGTGGAGAAATGACTTTTTACTTTTGTTTTTCGCAAAACATGTTGCGGTTAGCAAGAGTCGCCACCGACTTTTCTTTTATCCAATTTATTTAGGAAAGGTGAAAAGAACAGGAAAGACCGTTTTGAAAATATTTTTGAGTTCGGGGGGTAAGTTATGTTAACACCCCTTTCCATCCGTAGTTATCTACGGGCTCTTAATTGCTAGCTCACTTTAACTTGCTTTTTTTTGAAATGTGGTGTGTGTTTAGAAAATATTTCGTAAAAGTTGACTTTGTAATAATTCGTGTAAGAACGTATACAAAGTGTTTGTTTTTGAAAATATTTTTGAAAGTGTGAGGTGTGAAAAGTATTTGTTTTTTGAGTTGTGAGCGAGCATTTAAAAGTTACCTACCCTTAATTTATAAGGTCTTTCTTGTACTTATCATTTTCCTTGAGAGATAGTACTATCCATACCATTAGTGGGTAGGTAGTCCTATCTATTGGATGTGGAGGGACAGTGAAGGGTCATCAAACGGTCATAGGAGGCAACATGTAAGGATACCTTAGCAATTCGTAGGGACTACCATCATTTTTCCGTAGGGTCATCGAGGAACAAGATCATTTTTTGTAGGCAACTTGAAGGGTCATCGAGGGACTATGATCTTTATATCGAAGGGACTATGATGATATTATTCGTAAGCGTCTTTTGCTAAAGTATCCTTACGTTCGAGGGGCATTCATTCCTCGGGGTACCGTACTAAAGTCAATCGAGGAGTGCCTCCGCTGATTCTCTTCAAAACGTAGGGGCCATCCTATGCGAGTTCCAAAGCGGGCCCTCGGGTGCGAATGGGTTTGCCACAGGATGTGGTCTGCCACTGTCACCACTAAAGAGGGATGTTTCCACTAAGGTCCTCAATGATCGGTCACCAGAGTCGACAGCTCTCTAGATCAACACCCCAACATGCGCAAGACACACACGTTAGAATGCGTCCCAAGATAGCCTCGTCTGGTTGTGAATTTCGTGAACACGCAAACGTACCAAGCGGGCACGTAGGTCCCACTACTTTCCACTCTAGTCCTAGGGTATTCTCAAGCCTTGGTATTGGGCTTAGCTCTCAAACCCACCCAACCTGCAAAACAAAGACAGCCAGCACAGCACAGCAGCATGATAGTAATAAAAAATGAAATGCAGAAAATGCGGTAAAAATAAAAATAAAATACAACACATAAAGCAAAACAGAACTGGACACCCAAAGAAGATAAAGACAAGCAAGCGTTAGGATTGACTCGCTTAGGGATGGACCAGCATAGGTCAACCAGTATTCCCCAGCAGAGTCGCCAGCTGTCGCTCCCGGGATTTTCATTCAGGTACAAATGCGAGAGTGGCGCGGAAAAAACAGAGTCGCCAGCCGTGTAAATTTATCCCAAGAGAGGGAAAAGGAACACTGCATAAACCTTAGGAAGAGGGAAAGGAATGGTCATCGCAACCATAACCTGGGTTCGGGAGTCGGTTACGCGAGGGGAAGGTGCTAGCACCCCACGCGTCCATCGTACTCGATGGGATCCACGCTTATTGTCTATTCTAAGGGTAAGTTACTATCATCTAGGGCTATACTAAAACGGGGAGGGAAAGACTAAGACAGACTCGGTAGGACGCCAACGTCCTAGGCCTACGTACCCCCTTGTGCAATGGGGGAATTCAGAGTCAACGTAGTTCGGACCAAGTTCTTTTTGTGTTTTTTATGAGCGACGTTAAGTTCGCGTCCGGTAGTTAGGGTCGATGCCTGTTTGCGACTCAGACGGAAGGTAACGTGCCCTTTTTGAAAATACCCTTTAAGTTTGAAGGTCCCGAAGGACAAAAAAGTTTGAGGTAGGTTTGTGTTTTTTAGGACAGAAGTGGCTTAAGTTAGTTCCTAAGCTGCATTGCACCAAAGTCTAGGGCACAGGGGCGAATACTTAACGCATCGTCCCAAGACAGGACGCTCGCTAAGCACTCTAGAAAGATGAGAGGAAGCCCCTCATTTCTCATTCCCCATACTTAAGGCTCGTGCGCAATACACCTTATTATTATTAAGTGTTTTAAAGAAATTTGAGGTGAGAAGAGAGAAGACACAAGGGTAAATCTAAAGGGAGACTATGAATCCTAAAGTGATCATGCACGGGTGACCTACGGTTAGTGAGGCTTGAAGATGACCTAAACCCTAAAGAATAAAGATAGGAGAGAAGAAAGGTAAGGGTAACCATGGACACTTATCCATACTCTTAAGGAACTTACCTTGATCCTGCATAAAAGGTTAGTGAGAAACAGACGTGAATAAGAGCAATGAGGTGAATGAGAATCAAACAACGGAAAACAATGATAATAATAATCCAAACATGAATCAAAGAGACAAAGAACAGCCCCAAAATAAATGGCACAAGTGCCTTTCAAACAAGGTAATCACATAAGGTCAAAGATGCGCCTGCAAGAACATCTCAAGTGAAAATAACTCCAATAATTAGAAAAAATGATTCCTAAAATTCCCAAATTAATCATTAAATTTTCTCAACCAGAGGCAAACAACATATAAAAAGTCCCTGCAAAAATCCAAAATGTTAGCCATTCAAATAGTCATACAAATTCAAGTAAGGGATAGGTTTCAACTATGACAAGGAGAAGGACCTAAATGCCACATGAAAAATATTTAAAAATGCAAGAAAAATATTTTTAAGCACTTTAGAATGTTCATGAATGAATGCAAAAAGAACGGATGAAAAACATTTTATAGATGAGGAGAATGAAAATAAATAAGTTTATGCATGCATGAGATGTGTAATTAAAAGGAATCGAATTAGATAATTAAATTAAATGATAATAATAAAATAAAAATAAAATATAAAATTTGTAAAAATTTTATAAATTAATAAATATGATGTATGAATTTTCTGGGATTTTTTAAATGCAATTTACTAATTTTAAAAATTAAAAATGAAAACAATATAATTAAAACAAAATATCTAAATTGGATGCGCATGGGGGGTGTGGAAAGTAAAGAAAATGTATTGGAAAAGGACATGGGCTGAAGACGGGGGGTGCCAATAGGAGGCCCAACGTCTAAATCCTTCAGAAAAAATAAAAAAAAAGGTGCATGTGTGGACTCCCATGTGCCATGCACATGTCATTTTAATGCGTTGGCGAGATTCTGGCCGTGTGATTCATCAGACTGTCCAGGGTTAGTCAACGTAAATGAAAAGTAAACAAAAGGAACAAAATGATTGGGTGTACATGGTTGTTACGGTGAGGTAATAAGCATGAAATCATCAGAATAAAAATTAGAAAAAAAATATAATTCCCAACGCATGGCAGCATGAGGACGGTTGGATCAAATAATGGACGGTGGGGATTATCTCTCCCACATGAAACCCTAAACTGGCCGGAGGGAGAACCAGACGCCAGAGCCCTAGCTCCGTTCGTCTTCTCCGGCGGTGCTGAACGGAGCTTTCACTAAAACGAACCCAGAAATCCACGACTCTTACATCATTCGAACCAGAATTCAACCCTGATCTCAAATATACAACTCAAAACCACAAATAATCAACATAAAATGAGAAACGAAGGAAATAGTGTTAGGTCGTCAAATTTTAAATCATCATAGCAGGCACTATACGCATCCATAATTAAAAGTAATTATATCAGAATGATCAGTGATGAAAACACAACAATATGCATGCTTAAAAAACAAGTTTCACGATTATCAAAATCACCCCTAACCTGAGATGGCTCCACACTCGTGCGTGCTCTTGGCTACAAGTGGTGATTGATATCTACTCCTTGGATCCCCAGGAAGATGTCTGTGGAAAAATCCTTTGAGAAAACCTTGTGGATCGTGAGTTTTGGTGAAAAAGAGCTCTAGGGTTCAAGCTTGAATTCCTCTCCAAATTTTCGTGTCCCCCTTTCAACCCTAGCATGAATTAGCTTATAAAGACTAGGGTTTCTCTTCTGATGGTGAGTTGGGCCTGAATAATCCATTGTTAATTATTTTTTGAATTATTTCATTTATTATTGAATTTTAACTAAATAAATCCAATAAAAATAAAATAAAATGAGGACAAACCAAATATATGCTCTTTGGGTCGTGCATGGCTTTGTGTTTATGTTTGGTTTAAGAAACTTATGGCCCATCTGTCAAAATTTG
Organism: Lathyrus tuberosus; assembly: GCA_022829125.1. NCBI lineage: Eukaryota > Viridiplantae > Streptophyta > Magnoliopsida > Fabales > Fabaceae > Lathyrus > Lathyrus tuberosus. The sequence continues at coordinate 7,882,288 of JALAZF010000043.1, forward strand.
GATTTTAGGCATAGTTTGCTTTGTGCACCTCCTCAAAATTGCCCAACTTTGACTAAGCATAACTCCTTCAATTTTTATCTCCTCAATTCAAATTAATACTTTTTAGAAACCTCAAGATGTCCTCTAACTAACCCTTTTGGTCCCATGTCAATTTGATCTTCCCTGTTCAAGTTATGAGCTTTTGAAGAAGGTTGACTTTTGTTGACTTTCAAAATGACCTATAATGTCTTAGCTCATATCTCCCAAATGAAGCATTTCTGGCCTTGGCTTGTGAGACACAAAGTTGTAGGGAATTAAATTTCCTTCAAGATGGGCTTTGGTTGAGGAATTTTTGATGAAGTATGTGGAAGTTAGGTCTGGTCAAAGTACAGTTGACTTTTCCTACAAAAACCCTAATTTAGTAACTCCTGATTCTTGATGATTCTGAGGTTTCCCTGATGAATTGTGATCAACCCTTGATCAAATGATGAATTTCACCCCCTAATCTTGATGTTGACCAAAAATCTTGAGGTTTGACTTTGTGTTGACCACAGTTGACTTTCTGACCAAGTTGACTGATTTTCAACCCATTGACCAATTGAACCTCTCCTGAATCAAACTGATGGACAATCTTCCACTCCTAGATACTCAGGGACGCAATGAATACCATGGAATCAAGTCTTTCCCAAAAAATCAGAAATAAACTGACTTTATAGCAAACCATAGTTTTGGTACCCTCAGTCTAGGAGGAAATAACACAGTCTCCAAATTCAAATTCCTCTGAATATGATGTGTATCCTTTCCAACAAAGATAAGATATGCCATTTGTTGATGATAAAAATCCAAAGAGCTTGCCATTGGAGCAATAAACCCAAGAATTTCAAAACCCTAATTCATGCACTGGTTAAGAGGGAGTAATCCACTTGAGATCCATTGCCACCTGTGAACCCTTGATGATGTGATGGACCAGATATGACCTTCCTGGATTGCCTCAGGCACCTTGACCCCATGCTAATGATATGCATACATGATAATGAAATGAAACATAAGCCAGTTAGTAAAAAGTAAGGAGGGCAAATTTTGGGGTGCAACAATTGGCATGAATACCGAAGGAACCTTCGTGAACTTCTTCCATTAACAGGCCTGCCTCGTGTTCATCAACACAACGTAACAAGACCATGTCAAAGTTTCTCTTGTACAACACATCGTCCTTGTTCAAAAATAAGTTTCCTGATAATCTCCTCAATGTCTTTTTATCCTTAGAAGATGCCCCAGCTGGGTATTCCTGACTCTTCAAGAAGACTTTGATGTCATGATACCAAGGCTTGCCATCTGATACCCCTTCAACTGCAAATACAAAAGCAGGCCTATCCAAGCGCATGATTCTGATTGAAGGAGCTTCATTCCAAAGATTCACTCGATACATTGATGACAATGTTTCCAACGCATCAGCCATCTGATTCTCTATCCGGGGAATGTGATGGAAGTCTACTCTGTCGAAGAAAGGTAACAGCCTTCTGGCATAGTTGTTATACGGAACAAGATTTACTTGACGAGTCTCCCATTTACCTGTAATCTGATTAACCACCAACGCAGAATCACCATAAACATCGAGGTTCTTGATTCTCAAATCAATTGTTTCTTCTAACCCCATGATGCATGCTTCATACTCTGCCTCATTGTTGGTGCATATGAACTCTAATCGGGCAGTAAAGGGTATATGTGAACCCTGTGGAGTCGTAATGATTGCCCCGATTCCGTTACCATATGAATTAACAGCTCCATCAAAGACCATCTTCCACTGAGATCCAATCTCAGGTCCTTCATCAGGCAAAGGTTCTTCATAATCCTTCATCTTCAGATACATGATATGCTCATCCGGAAATTCAAACTTCATCGGTTGATAATCCTCAATTGGCTGTTCGTCAAGATATTCTGACAAAACACTTCCCTTAATGGCCTTTTGGGAAACATACTGGATATCGTATTCTGTCAAAACCATCTGCCAAAGGGCTATTCTACCAGAAAGTGCTTGCTTCTCGAACACATACCTGATCGGATCCATCTTCAAAATCAAGAGGGTTGTGTGGTTTAACATATATTGCCTCAAACGCTTAGCGGCCCAAGCGAGTGCACAACATGTTTTCTCCAACATCGAGTACCTTGACTCGTAATCAGTAAACTTTTTACTCAAGTAGTAGATGGCGTGCTCTTTTCTACGTGACTCGTCTTGTTGACCGAGCACACAACCCATTGAATTCTCAAGAACCGTGAGATACATAATCAAAGGCCTTCCTGGCACTGGAGGCATAAGGACTGGAGGTTCCTGCAAGTATTCTTTAATATTTTCAAACACCTTTTGACAATTTTCGTTCCACCTGACCGCTTGATCTTTTCTTAGCAACTTAAAGATTGGTTCACACGTGGCTGTGAGATGCGAGATGAACCTAGAAATGTAGTTTAATCTCCCCAAGAAACCACGAACCTCTTTTTCTGTTTTCGGCACAGGCATTTCTTGTATGGCTTTTACCTTTGCAGGATCAACCTCGATTCCCTTTTCACTAACAACGAACCCCAGCAATTTTCCTGATCTCACCCCGAAGGTGCATTTGTTAGGATTCAACCTCAGTCTAAATTTCCTTAACCTCTCAAACAACTTCTGAAGATTCACCAGATGTTCTTCTTTCGTCTGTGACTTCGCAATCATGTCATCAGCATAGACTTCAATCTCTTTGTGAATCATATCATGAAAGAGAGTCACCATCGCCCACTGATAGGTTGCCCCTGCATTTTTCAATCGAAAGAGCATCACTTTGTAGCAAAAAGTTCCCCACGGTGTTATAAATGTTGTTTTCTCCATGTCCTCTGGGGCCATCTTAATTTGGTTATACCCAGAGAAGCCATCCATGAAGGAAAACACAGAATACTGAGCAGTATTGTCAACTAACACATCAATGTGAGGGAGCGGGAAATCATCCTTTGGGATTGCTCTGTTCCAATCCCTATAATCAACACACATCCTGACCTTCCCATCCTTCTTAGGTACAGGCACGATGTTAGCAACCCATGGAGGATAATTTGTCACGACAAGAAAACCGGCATCTAGCTGTTTCTGAACCTCTTCCTTGATTTTGACAGACATCTCCGGTTTAGTTCTTCTCAACTTTTGCTTGACCGGAGCACAACCTTCTTTAAGTGGTAGCCGGTGTACAACAATATCAGTATCGAGCCCAGGCATGTCTTGGTAAGACCAGGCAAAGATGTCCACATACTCTCGAAGCATTTCAATCAATCTTCCCTTGACACTGTCTTCCAATGCAGGCCCTATCCTTACTTCCTTTGTGGCGTCCTCGGTTCCCAGATTCACAATCACAATTTCCTCCTGATGAGGTAGGATGACTCTCTCCTCTTGCTTCAACAATCTGGCCAACTCTTCGGGCAGTTCACAATCTTTGTCAGTCTCTTCTTCAGCTTGATAGATTAGATTGTCAAAGTCATACCGAGCTATAGCTGAGTCATGATCGGTGTCATCTGAACAAAAAGACCTGCATGATTGATGAGGTATGTCTTATTATGTATGCAACAAAGAAACACATTGCCATTTTAATGTGGGTTTTTAATGCATAAAAATAAAATAAAAACAGAAAGACAGAGATCAAAATATTTGAGTGTGAAAAGTCCTTTATTGATGATAAAGCAAAACATGCAACAGTTAAAAGCCCTACAAATAAAATCACTACGTCTTGGGCAGAACATATGATTAACATAATAGGAAAACAAAGCAATTACTCGAAGCCAGTCACTTGAATGACTCTCTCGGAAGACCAGTTGCACAAACTTTCTCCTGGGACACAAGGGCAGATCCAACTATCCATGTCACAATCACTGTCCCTTTCTTCCTCAATGGCATTAACCCTGTCGAAGAAAACACCAACACTAGTGAAACGGATCGGGCCATAGAATTTGGGAGGATCCCCATCTCTCCTGGATGGCTTGTATCCCAATCCATAAGTATCCCTCTTCTCCTGGACTTCAACCACCTGGCCCCACCTTTGTGAGCTACCAGCCTCAACCACAGCTTTGGCGTCTTTAAACGAAGACATAGAAACTTCAGGCTGATTTGCCCCTGCAGGCTGCTCTATAGCTTCAAACTGGACAACCTCTTCAGAAACCTTCACCTTCTCAAACCCCTGGCACAGCGTCTCATGGATTTCACCATTCACTTCCACGTATTTGAAGGTTGACAGCTGACTAATCATTATATCTTCTTCTCCGCACACCGTCACTACATGACCATCAACCATGTATTTCAGCTTTTGATGCAAAGTGGAGGTTACAGCGCCTGCACCATGGATCCAAGGACGACCCAATAAACAGCTGTACACTGGCTGAATATCCATTATATAAAACGTTGCATCAAAGATTTCCGGTCCAACCTTGATCGGAAGCACAATCTCACCAAAGACAGGTCTCTTCGAGCCATCAAAAGCTCGCACTACCAAGTCGCTTGGTGTACAAATAAGTCCCCTGGTATCTAATTTCATTAATGCTTTCTTGGGCAATACATTCAACGATGATCCAGTATCAACCAGTACATGCGACATCAGTGAACCACGACACTCAATCGAAATATGCAGGGCATTGTTATGATTCCTCCCTGCGGGAGTCAAATCAAGATCTGTGAAGCCTAAGCCATTACCTGCATTCACGTGCGCTACAACCCCTTCCAGCTGGTTAACAGAAATCTCTTGAGGAACATAGGCTGCATTTAAAACCTTCAGAAGAGCATTCCTGTGAGCTTCAGAGCATAACAACATTGACAGAATAGAGATCTTGGACGGAGTCTGATGTAACTGGTCCACAATTTTGTAATCACTTCTCCGGATGAGTCTCATAAACTCCTCTACATTTTCGGAAAAAGCATCATCAACCGGTTTTACTATAGAATCAGTAACCACTGGAGTCTGAACAGAACCATCCATTGCCTGTTTTCCCCTATCTTGCGTAGAGGTGCTGGGTTGATCATTAACAGGAGTAAGCACTCTACCACTTCTGGTTATAGCATCAGTCTCAACTTTAACCTCTGAACTAGAACTCACTGGAGAAGTATTCATTAATTCCTGCTTTTGTCCATTGACAAATGCCTCTGCATCGTAATTCCACATAATATCCTTAGAACTTTCATACGGAATGGGTCCAGCCCTTGTGATAATGACTGGAGGTGGCCTTGCCGGACCAGAAATAGTAATTGTTTTGAACGGAATGGTGATAGTAGCAACCTTCTCACTAACAACCTCTTCTTGCTGATTGCCTCTATCAAACTGTAAACAACCCTCATCAATCAGATTCTGAATACCCATCTTCAGCGAATCACAACCATTAACCTTCGTCAAACAAACTGAGCAATTTTCATCGCAACCCGGATAGACGTCCCCTTCAATAACCTATTTTTAACCACAGCCAATGGAGTCTTCAGCTCCTCAACATCCATGATCAAATTCAGAGCTTCATATTCCTCAATTATCGCATTCACCCTCAGCCCATTGTGATAAGGCATAGGGTTTTGAATAACATTGGGCCCAACATTCGAGAAATTGATAGCTTTGAAGTCTACAAGATCCTGCACCTTGTGCATAAAGGCTTTACACTTCTCTATAGTATGCCCCGGAGCACCAGAGTGAAAGTCGCAATGGGCGTTAGCGTCATAACTTCGTGGCAATTCCCCTTTTGGTGGAGCCAGGGTACGGAGCTCAACTAGATGCAACTGTAGCAAATGTTGCAACAACTGTGCATATGACATTGGTGGCTGATCAAAGTGCCTATCTACTCTTCTCTGTCTATTCTGATATTGGCCCTGCTGTCCATTCTGATATTGATTAGCATTGTTGTTTTGTTGCTGTGGTGGAGGTAACGTTGCTGGGATAGTTACCGATGCTACTTGTTGAGATAGCATTGTTGTTTTGTTTCCCTTTTCCCCTGTGAGATGATACAGCGTTGGCCTCTCCTTTCTTCTTATAACCATCAAATGGCTTCTTGCCATGTCCCGAAGACGATCCGTCACCACTAGAAACTTTTCCAGCCTTAATTCAAACCTCTACCTTCTGTCCGATAGCAATCACATCTGCAAACTTGCCTAGAGAACAAGGCAAAAGCTTCTCATAATAATGCTTAGGCAGTGTGTCCATAAACATATCCAACATCTCTTTTTCCAGCATTGGTGGCTGCACCCTAGCCACCAATTCACGCCACCTTTGCGCGTATTCTTTGAAACTTTCATCATTTTTCTAGGACATGCTCAACAACTGAGTTCTGTTAGGAGCCATGTCTGTGTTGTACTGGTAATGCTTGATAAAAGCTGTAGCTAGCTCTCTCCAAGTACGAACATCTCTACTTTCCAGTGCCATGTACTGTAACTCCCCGATTCCGATTATTCCCATTTTGTTGAGTCTTTTATTTAAATTGAGTGATAAATTATTTTATTTGTGAAATTGGTGTGTTAATATGCTATGTTGACATGTTGTGATATTTTACCGTTTTGAGAGTTTTCGGGGAAATTAGAATGGAGGGTATTTTGGATATTTCTCAATTAATGGTAAGTTAGAAATTTAGTGGAAATAGAATTATGTGAGAAAATGAATTAATTGAATTTGTGTAGAAAATAAGAAAAGAAAAAGAGATAAGAAGAAATAGGAGAGAAAGAGAAAGAAGAGAAAAATAGAGAGAAAAAGGAGAGAAAGAAAGAGGAAGAAGAGAAAAGAGAAGAAAACTTGGAAAAACCTAGAACAATCATCTAGCAAGCTTGGAATCCGGGTAAGGGTGTGAAATCTTATTATCTCATCAATGTATATCATTATGTATGATTGTGTTGTTGTTGTTGTTGTTGTTGATTTTTATGAGTTTTTGTATAAACCCATTTGTGTAGAAAGTGTTAGAATTCGATTAATTAGTGTTGGAAATGATGTTTTCGTGTTCCTTGTTGTTGATACACGATTGATATATGTTGTTGTACATCAAATTAGTATTTTTCTGAGTTTAGATGATGAATTTGGGTGTGGTTGGGTGAAAAACGCAGAAAAATTATGCAGAAAAATTCTGCATTTTGCCTGGCCATACGCGTATTGGGGCAGGCTATACGCGTATTGACTAGGGCAATACGCGTATGGGTGGTGCATTTCAGGGCCAATACGCGTATGGGTTGCATGTTTTCCCGGCCATCTGGTGAAACGCGTATGATACGCGTACGAGTTTTGGGCCATACGCGTACGGAATTGGTGCATACGCGGATGGACAGGACAATGGTAAAAATGGGATTTTTCAAAATACCGTTTTCGTTTTCCTTCGTAACTTGTGTTCCGTTTATCCGATTTTTACATTCTTGGTATCGTTGTGAAGCTATTGAGCTGTAATTTCTTATTATGATGACTTGGAAATTGTTAGCCGATTTAATTATGTCGGAAAGTCGGGAATAGTGTTATGTAGCGACTTTTAACGTTTTGAATGTGTGTTTTGGATGTGAATCATACAATAGTGCATTGATGTGAATGTATATAGATTTTATGTGATAGTATGAGATGAATGCATGAATATATTGTGAATATGTATGCATTTCAAGAATGTCTGGAGTCATTTTGTATGTGAAGCATGATGATGTACATTCTTGTGTTGTGTGATTCTAATGAGAATCCGTTGTAACGTCGTGTGCCTATGTGAGGTGTGAGCGATGATTACAAACGATTGTGTGCCTAGGTGAGGTGTGAGCTATCGGATTGTGTGCCTATGTGAGGTGTGAGCAATCCATAAACATTGTGTGCCTATGTGAGGTGTGAGCAATGGGTGAACATCGTAGGCCCGACGGGGAGTTACATTGGTAACGAGCGATGGTTCCAATAAGTTCCTGAGTGAACTTGAGATGGTCTCTATGATTTGCATTTATCATCTTTATAATTGTGCATTGATGAATAAACATGAATATGTATGTTTATGTGGAATGATAAGAATTGTGAAAGTATGCATGATGAATATGCTTGGTTTTGTATATATATACATGGTGATGTATATGAGTGAGTTGTGATGAATTATGGTGAGAATGTAGAATATGTGTATTTTTATGCTAAGATATATAATTATATGTATTGTTATTATGATAATATTTCTCACCCTTCTGCTGTTTTATGATGCTCTATGAGGCATTGCAGAGTAGGTATGCTGGTGGTCTTTTTGTGGAGCGTGTCTTCATTCTTTTGGTCGGTCGGCTCTGATATGTAGCACCGGGTAGCTAGGATGTATATGATTCTTTTGTGATACATGTGTACATGTATCTTGTTGATGAATGTTTATGTAAACATGTATTATGTTGGTGGATAATACTTGATGATATATATGTATATATATGTTTGATGTTATTCGATGTTTAGATTTTCCGCTTTTATTCTAAATTTTGAGATGTGGGTGTAAGGACTAAGTTCCTCTGTTGCAAAGTTACCCCACTGTTGCATATCAATTGTTGAGCAGGTGTAGAATGTTTTAATTTCATGTATAATGTGACATACCTCTTTTATACTATGTTTATAATTATACTCTGACGGAATTTTTAATATGTGCCTAAATGATTATGTGATTATTTGGGGGTATAGAAAGGGGGGTGTTACATTAAGTGGTATCAGAGCCAGTGTTGAGTCAGTTGTGTCTGTCTTGTTGTTGTGATGGTTGAACTGTTGTTTAACCTTGTTGTCATTTTTGGGAATGATCAGAATATGGTTGGTAGAAACGACAATGCGATGGCTGCTGCTTTGGAAGCAATGGCTAGGGCGGTGCAAGGTGCGCCGAACGTGAATGCTAATGACGAGTTCAGGAAGAATCAACCACCGGTCTTCAAAGGAAGATTTGATCCCGATGGTGCTCAAATTTGGTTGAAAGAGATTGAAAGGATCTTCAGAGTCATGGGCTGTGCGGAGGAGAATAAGGTGAGGCTTGGGTCTCACATGCTGAAGGAAGAAGCCGACGATTGGTGGGTCGGTATGCATCAAGTTCTTGAGGTGGATGATGAAGAGATAACTTGGGATTTATTTCGTACCGAGTTCTTGAGGAAGTATTACCCTGAAAGTGTGAAAGGGAAGAAGGAGATGGAGTTCCTTGAACTGAAACAAGGTAGTATGTCCATGGTGGACTATACTGCTAAGTTTGTGGAGTTGGTTCAATTCCATCCTCACTATGCTGCAATTACTGCTGAGTTCTCAAAGTGTATTAAGTATGAGAATGGTTTGCGTCCCGAGATTAAACAAGCTGTGGGATATCAAAGGATAAGAAGGTTTACGGATTTGATGGAATATTGTAGAATCTTCGAGGAAGATAGCAAGGCTCGTTCTACACATTACAAAAGTTTGAATGAGAGGAAGGGAAAACAACAAGCTAAAAGTGGACCTTATGTGACACCCGTTGATAAGGGAAAGCATAGGGGAAACTTTGAGAAGAGATCTGGAGGAGGAGGTTCCGGTTCCGTTAAGTGTTACAAGTGTGGTGAAATGGGTCATAAATCATTTGAGTGTGGGAAGACCGTGGTGAAATGTTCTAACTGTGGAGGCCTTGGGCATGCTACTACCGATTGTAGAAGGAATATAGTGAAGTGCTATAATTGTGGAGAAGTAGGTCACATTAGTACTAAGTGTACTAAGCCGAAACAAGATCAAGCGGGCGGAAAGGTGTTTGCATTAGCGGGGACAGACACTACTAGTGCAGACCGTTTGATTAAAGGTACATGCTTTATTAATAGTACGCCTTTAGTTGCTATTATTGATACGGGAGCGACTCATTCATTCATTTCTCATGAGTGCGCTAAGCGTTTGAATTTGTTTATGACTTCTTGGAGTGGTGAGATGGTTATTGAGACTCCTGCTTCAAGGTCGGTAACTACGTCTTTGGTGTGTGTAAGTTGTCCTTTGACCATGTATGGTAAAGACTTCATTATGGATTTAGTGTGTTTGCCGTTGGAGGGATTGGACGTAATCTTGGGTATGAACTGGTTGCAATTTAATCGAGTTCATATAAATTGCTATCACAAGTTAGTGAGGTTTCCTTCTTTGGAAGATAATGAAGATGCGAGTTTCCTATCCACTAAAGAGTTGAAGAAACTTTTAGCGGACGAAGCTCAATTGTTCGGTTTGTTTGCATCATTGTCGGTGGAGAGTAAAGTTGAGCTCGATGTGTTCCCAGTGGTGTGTGATTTTCCAGAAGTGTTTCCGGAGGATATTACGGATGTACCGCCAGAAAGAGAAGTTGAGTTTTCTATTGATCTAGTTCCGAGTACTAGACCGGTTTCGATGGCACCGTATCTTATGTCGGCATCGGAGTTGGTAGAATTGAAGAAGCAATTGAATGACTTGTTGGACAAGAGATTTGTAAGGCCAAGTGTTTCTCCTTGGGGTGCTCCGGTATTGTTGGTAAAGAAGAAGGATGGGAGTATGCGGTTATGCATTGATTATCGACAATTGAACAAGGTGACAATTAAGAACAAGTATCCGCTTCCAAGGATCGATGATTTGATGGACCAATTGGTTGGTGTGCGTGTTTTTAGAAAGATTGATTTGAGATCGGGATATCACCAGATTCGTGTGAAAGGAGAGGATATTCAAAAGACGGCCTTTAGGACACGGTATGGCCATTACGAATATTCCGTGATGCCATTTGGGGTTTCTAATGCGCCGGGTGTGTTTATGGAATACATGAATCGTATTTTTCATGAACAGTTAGATCGTTTTGTGGTTGTGTTCATCGACGATATTTTGATTTACTCTAAGTCTCAAGAGGAGCATGAAGAGCATTTGAGGATTGTGTTACAAATTTTGAAAGAGAAACAATTGTATGCTAAGTTGTCGAAATGTGAATTTTGGTTGTCGGAAGTAAGTTTTCTTGGACATGTTATTTCCGGTAGTGGTATTAGTGTTGATCCATCCAAGATTGATGCGGTGATGCAATGGGAGGCTCCTAGATCGGTTACGGAAATTCGAAGCTTTTTAGGCTTGGCGAGTTATTATCGGAGGTTTATTGAGGGATTTTCAAAGTTGGCACTTCCGTTAACGCAATTGACTTGTAAAGGAAATGCTTTTATTTGGGATATTCATTGTGAAGAGAGTTTCAATGAGCTAAAAAGAAGGTTGACAACGACTCCGATCTTGATTTTGCCAAATCCGACGGAACCATTTGTTGTGTATTGTGATGCTTCATTGACTGGTTTAGGTGGTGTTTTGATGCAAGATGGAAAAGTTGTGGCTTATGCTTCAAGACAATTGAGAGTGCATGAAAAGAATTATCCTACACATGACTTGGAGTTAGCGGTCGTGGTGTTTGTTTTAAAAATTTGGAGGCACTATCTTTATGTGTAATACCCCAAATTTTGACCACTTAGATTTCCCATCATTGTGAAAATCATCATCACAATATGGATGTACCTTTATGCTTCATCAGTCTCCCCAAAGATGGGTGAGCATCCAATACAAGCAAAATTAGGGTTTCAAGCCCTCTCTGAGTGCTTAGACAAAGGATCAATCAAGAAATGACATGATCTTCAACTTGTCTAATCTCTCAAACATCCACAATGGATCAAAAAGGACTCCCACTTCAAGGATTAAGCACAAGGCTGCTCCCTTCTAGGTGGATCAAGTCTCAAGATCGACAGTGTCACCAAATTAGGGTTTTGGTCGACCAGGGCCTCCAGATGGAAATTTTCATCGGGACACAAGGCAATGATCCAAAACATGACCTAATATACTTCATGGAACCTCATGAACCCATGCATCAAGTCAATTTTGCCTCAGGGGATGCATTCATCAAAAATCAGGAATTAGGGTTTCTTGACCTAATTCACCCCTAAGTTGACTTTTGGGACAAACCATGAGCCAAGACCTCAAGAGATGATTTGAGGGTCTCTAATACACCATATTGATCCATTTGGAACAATGGATTGATCCAAGAAGCTTGAGCAACAAGTTTCATTTTCATCTGCACCACAATTAGGGTTTTAAGGGAAAAGTCAACTGTAACTTTGACTTTTGACCAAGACATGCTCCCAAACCCTAATACATGATTGAATATACCCTATGACACCCATGGAACATGTCCATCAAGTTTTATTTAGGTCAAGGACATGATTTCCTGAAGAATTGCACAGTTTGGAATTCATCTGATAAAAAGTCAACTGTGCACAAAAGTCAACTTTGACTTTTTGAGATTTTTCACCAAAATGGATTTTTAACCCTAAAATGATGTTAATGTATGATTTGAATCATCATTCATCAAGAAAAATCAAGAAAAGTGAGATAACTTGTAAAAGGGGTAACCATAAAACTTAGAAATTTTTCTAAGTTAAAAATAAAGTGGCAAAGGTACCAACTTTGGAGGACCATAACTCCTAAACCACAAGGCCATTTTTTCTCATCCAAAGATGGATTTGTAGCCCTCACTATCACCTACAAAAACTTCAACTACAAGTCATTCCAATTCATTAAGGATTTTGAGTTATGGAGTGATCAAAGTGGCTGAAAAGTGAAAATGTCACTTTTTCCAACACTTAGTGAAATTTTCACTAAGTCAGAATTCTGCTTCACTTTTTGCCAAATGTAGGGGGATTTTTCACTTGGAATCAAAAGAGATCAAAACCAAACTTGTTCAAACAGTTGTTGTATCATGTAAGAGCTTTCCAAAATGGCCAAGAACATTGCCAAATTCAACCTACACCATGAGATACAACATTGCCAAGTTGCCTTGTTGAAATCTGTCAAGGCAAGGCAGAATTTGCATTTTGGCTCGATTTGCCAAAATAATCCAATTACAATTGCTCCAATCCACTTGGACACCTCAGAGGATTGAATCCAAATGGGACAATCACTGAGCCAAGCCTCCAAGGTCCAAGGAACAAAGAATAGCATGTTGAACCTAGAGTTGCCAAAATAGGGACAAGACTTCAAATTTGGAATGAGGCATTCAATGGAACCACCAAGGTGGCATGGACTGACCCATTCTCATCTGAAATTAGTCAAGACTTATCCAAGACCAAGGGGACCAAAGCTCTGTGCCCTAACCTCTAGTCAATGGCTAGAGGAGACTTTCATTTCCATTGGCCAACATTGGCCAAACCTACTTACCAGCTGCCATGTACTATTCCTTGCAAAACAAACTTGCTCTACTATAAATAGAGCTCAATTGTGGTCAGTTTGAGTACACCAAAGCCATCTAACAGATGCTTTCCTCAAAATCTCTTTCTCTTGGCAAAAATGCCTTTCTTAGCAAGGTCACTATCAGGTTTTGAGTTTGAGAGCAATTCCAATCAAACCAATCACTCACACACCTCACATACATCACATATGAGCTGATCAGACACTTAGATCACTTATGAAACACCAATTTCACAAAATCACCAGCTGGTTGCTCAAGGTTTTAACCAAAGTGCAGTTGAGGTGCCATAAACTGATCCAGTCCATTTCAATTCAATCCAAGTGTTCAAACACACTCCATATGGTGTAGGGAAGCTGTTCAGATCATCACCACTCATCTGTAACACCTCCAAATCAAAAATCACATTGCACTTGCTGTCACGGCCTAGAGGTGAGCACATACTTGGTCATCTCTCAATCTATGCATATTTCCTCGCACAATAATTTGGCCATATGTTCATAATCATGCATGGAATGTTTTCCCTCAATTAATTGCATTGTTTGAATCGTGTATCAAAAATCCTAGCCTTCATGCAGAAATTAGGGTTCTTGAGGATTTTTCATGATTTCTTGTTGTATGTTTAATTTAAATGAAATTAATGGACATAGACATGATCGTGAGGTTGAGACGAGCATAATGATATGTGGATTGCATGTTATAATCAAGTATTTAGGGAGATTGGATAGAAAATGCAAATCTGAGAAACCCAGAACACGCGCGTGTTCTTCAGCTTGTTCTTGGCGCCATTTTTGAATAATTCAAATATTTGAATTTTGTGATTTTGTTTAATTGATTCAAAAATTAATTTCTCTCTGAGTTTTAATGATTTTGAGTTGATTCTTTTTTTAATAATTCACAAAAATGTTAAAATATTTTATTTTATCAAAAAATCCCAAAAATATTATTTATTTCATATAATTGATATTTTTGCAAAGAATTAATATTTTAATTGTTTTTGACATATTAAATATTTTTTCTACATTGATTTTGCAACTTTTAATGCTTTCTAATTATTTTGTAGGTCAATACTTAATTTTTGAAGCATTAATCCAAAATCACAATTTGTTTTTCACATGTTAAACAATTTTGATCATTTTAATTGAATTTTTATTCAATTAAATACATTTTTGAAAACAAATTAGGGTTTTTGGATTAATTCAACCCTCATAAATCATTTTCAAAACACTTTGGGCCTCTATTAGAGTGTAAGACCCAATCCTTTTTTTGACCAAAAACATTTTTGGGCCTCACTTATTGTATAAGTCCCGATACCGTAAAAAAAAAACAAACGGCGCGATCGTCGCCTTTTCAAAAATCATCTGGGCCTACCCTCGAGTAGTAAGACCCATTTCTTTTCTTTAAAAACTTTTTGGGCCTCTTAAGAGAGTGTAAGACCCATCCCTCCTTGTACAAAAACTTTTTGGGCCTCACTCATTGTATAAGTCCCTCTGTACAAGTAAACGGCGCGATCGTCGCCCGTTTAAAAAATAAAAATCATTTGGGCCTCTCCTTGAGCTATAAGACCCATTCAAAACACTTTGGGCCTCTATTAGAGTGTAAGACCCAATTCCCCTTTTAACCAACACAATTTTGGGCCTCACTTATTGTATAAGTCCCTCTGCATTAAAAGAAAACCTCGGCGTGATCGCCATTTTTAAACAAAAAATCATTTGGGCCTGCCCTCGTGTTATAAGCCCCTCTCTTTTCTTTAAACCTTTTTTTGGGCCTCTTGAGAGAGTGTAAGACCCGTCCCTTTGTACAGAAAACCTTTTTCGGGCCCCAGTCACTTGTATAAGTCCCGCTGTACAAAGTCAAACAGTGTGCTCACTGATAAAACCCTGGGCCTCTCCTTGAGCTGTAAGCCCCAAATCTTTCTTTTTCAAAGCACTTTCTCCTTTGATTTTGAATATACTGTTGTTTTCAATCTTTCTTTGTTGAACAACTAACCAAACAGCATGGAAGCACTACAACCGAGTAAGTGGTTATCGCTTTCATTTACTGCTTTCATATTATAAACTGTATTGTGGGGCTGCTCACTGTAAGTCTCCTTTCATAAACTCATATCTACTGTGTAATAATAGTATAGATATTTCGAGTTTCCCCGGCAACTACGTCTAGAACTAGGTGGCGCCGTTTCATTTATTCGTAGAAATAGACGCCTAGATCCCCAATAGGAGCACCAGATACAGTCTTCTCTTCGGCTATCCTCCTTAGGAATCGTCAAGAAGCTCTACTCCCCAAGATGAATGTATTCTCCGTGAATGCCATCTTTGAGTTTCTTCCAAATTCTCAAACTTTCCTGACTTGATCTATTCCTTGTGGATAGCTTGCCTTGAATGTCTCGGGGTTTGGGTACCCACTACGGTCATAATCTTGGACCTTAACTAAGGAACCCTCTTTAAAAGCTAAAAGTCGCTGGATAGTAAACCTCGCACGTTTACCAGTGGTTTTTATCTTTAAAAGAGTTATCTCTCCTAACGGAAAGGAGATGATAGACCCACGGGCTTCTTAAAAGCATCGGCCTCCTCTTGGGAATTATTCAAGGACACTACGGCTTCTTAGAAGTATTCACAGCCTCCTCTTAGGCTTCGTATAATGATCTCTTCCTCCGGGAATGATAGCCTCCTCTTGGGCTTCGTACAAGGACCCGTCGGCTTCTTAAAAGTTTCCAGCCTCCTCTTGGGCTTCGTACAAATTGTCCCGACGACCTCCTAGAGGTATAGGAACAGAACCTAGTCATCCTCATAGAACAGTCCTTTCATAGAGTCTACTACTGTTTCTCGAAGCATAGTACAAAAGATAAAACTCTAGACACGGACAGTCTAACTTCCTTGAGTCTCAAAGATATTCTCAAGCACCCTTCGTTAAATAGGAAGGAAACCCGCAGACTCGGACAGTCTCAATACCCTTTGGATTTCCCGTTTCCTCAAAGAGAAGGAAATACCCCTGATCCTCAAATTAAATCCCTGTGTACACTGTTACTCATATAAGAACTGATTTTCTCTTTTAAATCAGTATATTGGATCTGTCACTCAACTGAAACAGTTACAATAGCCTCCATCTCGGGCTTCGTACGAGATACCAAAATTCTCCCCAGTGGAGTCAAAACCTTTTAGCCTCTCTCTCAGGCTTTGTATGAGACACAAAAGATTCCCTCGTAGAGTCAATCACCCTTTTTTTGCCTCCATCTCGGGCCTCGTACGAGATATAAATCCCTTAAGCAAGAGTCGAACTCTTTGTTAGCCTCCTCTTAGGCTTTGTATAACGATATGCCCCACTGGGTCAAAAACCTTTAGCCTCTCTCTCGGGCTTTGTACGAGACACAAAATAGCCTCCTCTTAGGCTTTGTATAATGATTTTCCTAGCAGAAATTAGCCTCCTCTTAGGCTTTGTATAAGAAAACCACTGGTTGATCCAATCAACCTTTTAGCATCAAAGTTGTGCCTCGTTCACAGTAAATAAACATCAACAACTCCTTTCCCTTCATCTAATCACTGTAAGCGGCAAGCCTCTGGATCATCTATATCCATGCCACTGTCCCTCTTTTAGCATGAGAAATTCCTAAGGAAAGATGGCATTGCTCTACACTGAGTTAAAGTCTTCTCCTTCAGGTTAAAACCCTTCTTCGGAAATTATGGCATTGCTCGGATCCGCGTATCCCAGTTAAAGTAATTCTCCTTCCCCCTCTTTAGAGATGACAAATTCTCTCTAAAGTCGAGGTCTTTCAGCTTCACGTCTTGGGCTTTGAACAAGACACAAATAGACCTTTCAGCTTCACATCTTGGGCTTTGAACAAGATACAAACCACCTTTCGCTTCACGTCTTGGGCTTTGAACAAGACACCAAAAACCAATTTCCTCCCATAGAATAGGAGGAACTACGAACGCTCTGATTTCCCTGTTTCGGTAAACGGGAATACGTAGGCATAAGATCGAAAGAAAAGATCTTAGCGAGCGCAATCAATAAAAAACCCAAATCCCATATCTCCATTAATTAAAAGCAGTAATTCAAAAGCATCAGTCCTAACATCCTAATCCTTATTCCTCGCCAGAAACCCTTTGCCTAGGGAAAAAAAAAGAAAGAAAGAACCGTATTGGCGAAATACGAATAACCAGTACAAAATCCCCCCCACATTGATAGCATCCGTAACCTAACAGACCGCTGTTTAAACTCAGTATGCAAGCAGGGTTAATTGGAGACATCTATTTCCCTTCCTTATTCAGCTCACAATAGGATAAAAAATGAATCGACCTGTAGTCAAAGCTCAAACCGCAGAGAGCGACCAGCGCTTAAGAACCGCGTCCAAAATCGCTCGCTACATTATGGTGCAAGATTTGAAGTTTTTAGTGATCACAAGAGCTTGAAATATTTATTTGATAAAAAAGAATTGAACATGAGACAAAGAAGGTGGTTAGAGCTTTTGAAGGATTATGATTTTGGTTTGAATTACCATCCGGGTAAGGCAAACGTGGTGGCCGATGCTTTGAGTCGGAAGTCGTTACATATGTCCGCATTGATGATGAGAGAATGGGAACTTTTGGAAAATTTTAGAGACTTGAGTTTGGTTTGTGAAATGACGCCGAGAAGTGTAAGACTTGGTATGCTACATGTTACGAATGATTTTCTTGCAACCGTATGTGAAAAGCAAAAGTTGGATTTGAAGTTCGTTGATTTGATGATGGATGAGAATAAGGATTTCAAGGTTGATAATTTTGGAGTTTTGAGATTCCGTGGTCGTATTTGTATTCCCGATGATGCGGAGTTGAAAAAGATGATATTGGAAGAAGGACACCGAAGTAACTTAAGTATTCATCCGGGAGCAAATAAAATGTATCAAGATTTGATGAAAATCTTTTGGTGGTCCGGATTAAAGAGGGATGTGGCTCAATTTGTGTATGTGTGCTTAACTTGTCAAAAGTCTAAGGTGGAACATCAAAAGCCTAGTGGATTGATGCAACCGTTGGACATTCCGGAGTGGAAATGGGATAGTATATCGATGGATTTTGTTACGGGATTGCCGAATACGCAAAGAGGTCATAATGCTATTTGGGTAATCGTTGATAGGCTTACTAAATATGCTCACTTCATTCCAATTGATATTAGTTATCCTTTGGAGAAGTTAGCCGAGATTTATGTTCTTGCGGTTGTGAAGTTACATGGAGTTCCTAAGAGTATTGTATCGGATAGAGATCCTAGATTCACATCAAGGTTTTGGGAGACTTTACAAAAGGCTTTGGGTTCTAAGCTAAGATTGAGTTCGGCTTATCATCCACAAACGGATGGTCAAACCGAGAGGACAATTCAATCGTTGGAGGATTTATTGCGTGCTTGTGTGCTTGAGCAAGGTGGTGCTTGGGATAGTTATTTGGAATTGATTGAGTTCACCTACAATAATAGTTTTCATTCAAGTATAAGTATGGCACCATTTGAGGCTTTGTATGGTCGGAGATGTCGAACACCTTTGTGTTGGCATGAAACCGGTGAGAGGACGATAGTTGGACCGGAGATGGTACAACAAACGAAGGAGAAAGTGAAGTTTATTCGTGAGAAGATGAAAGCTTCTCAAAGTAGACAAAAGAGCTATCATGACAAGAGAAGGAAAGATCTTGAGTTTCAAGAAGGAGACCATGTGTTTTTGAGAGTTATGCCAGTTACGGGTGTGGGTCGTGCTTTGAAGTCGAAGAAGTTGACTTCTCGTTTTATTGGTCCGTATCAGATTACTGCACGAGTTGGTGTTGTGGCTTACCGTGTGGCGTTGCCTCCGAATCTTTCAAATTTGCATGATGTATTCCATGTTTCGCAACTTCGGAAGTATGTTCCAGATCCGTCACATGTTATCCCTATGGACGAGGTTGAAGTGAGAGATAACCTTACGGTTGAAGTTTCACCGATTAGGATTTTGGACCGTGAAGTTAAGAAGCTAAGAGGCAAGGATATTGCGCTTGTGAAAGTAGCGTGGGGAGACGCTGCGGAAGGCAATATGACTTGGAAACTAGAGAGTAGGATGCGAGAGTCGTATCCGGAGTTGTTTGAATCAGGTAATATTTTCGAGGACGAAAATTTCTAAAGTGGGGGAGAGTTGTAACGCCCCGATTCCGATTATTCCCATTTTGTTGAGTCTTTTATTTAAATTGAGTGATAAATTATTTTATTTGTGAAATTGGTGTGTTAATATGCTATGTTGACATGTTGTGATATTTTACCGTTTTGAGAGTTTTCAGGGAAATTAGAATGGAGGGTATTTTGGATATTTCTCAATTAATGGTAAGTTAGAAATTTAGTGGAAATAGAATTATGTGAGAAAATGAATTAATTGAATTTGAGTAGAAAATAAGAAAAGAAAAAGAGGTAAGAAGAAATAGGAGAGAAAGAGAAAGAAGAGAAAAATAGAGAGAAAAAGGAGAGAAAGAAAGAGGAAGAAGAGAAAAGAGAAGAAAACTTGGAAAAACCTAGAAAACCATCAAGAACAATCATCTAGCAAGCTTGGAATCCGGGTAAGGGTGTGAAATCTTATTATCTCATCAATGTATATTATTATGTATGATGGTGTTGTTGTTGTTGTTGTTGATTTTTATGAGTTTTTGTATAAACCCATTTGTGTAGAAAGTGTTAGAATTCGATTAATTAGTGTTGGAAATGATTTTTTCGTGTTCCTTGTTGTTGATACACGATTGATATATGTTGTTGTACATCAAATTAGTATTTTTCTGAGTTTAGATGATGAATTTGGGTGTGGTTGGAGTGAAAACGCAGAAAAAATTATGCAGAAAAATTCTGCATTTTGCCTGGCCATACGCGTATTGACTAGGGCAATACGCGTATGGGTGGCGCATTTCAGGGCCAATACGCGTATGGGTTGCATGTTTTCCTGGCCATCTGGTGAAACGCGTATGATACGCGTATGAGTTTTGGGCCATACGTGTACGGAATTGGTGCATACGCGGATGGATAGGACAATGGTAAAAATGGGATTTTTCAAAATATCATTTTCGTTTTCCTTCGTAACTTGTGTTCCGTTTATCCGATTTTTACATTCTTGGTATCGTTGTGAAGCTATTGAGCTGTACTTTCTTATTATGATGACTTGGAAATTGTTAGCCAATTTAATTATGTCGGAAAGTCGGGAATAGTGTTATGTAGCGACTTTTACCGTTTTGAATATGTGTTTTGGATGCGAATCATACAATAGTGCATTGATGTGAATGTATATAGATTGTATGTGATAGTATGAGATGAATGCATGAATATATTGTGAATATGTATGCATTTCAAGAATGTCTGGAGTCATTTTGTATGTGAAGCATAATGATGTACATTATTGTGTTGTGTGATTCTAATGAGAATCCGTTGTAACGTCGTGTGCCTATGTGAGGTGTGAGCGATGATTACAAACGATTGTGTGCCTAGGTGAGGTGTGAGAAATTGGATTGTGTGCCTATGTGAGGTGTGAGCAATCCATAAACATTGTGTGCCTATGTGAGGTGTGAGCAATGAGTGAACATCGTAGGCCCGACGGGGAGTTACATTGGTAACGAGCGATGGTTCCAATAAGTTCCTGAGTGAACTTGAGATGATTGAGTCGGTACCGCATTGCATTTGCATAGAGTCGTGAGCCGGTCTCTATGATTTGCATTTGTCATCTTTATAATTGTGCATTGATGAATAAACATGAATATGTATGTTTATGTGGAATGATAAGAATTGTGAAAGTATGCATGATGAATATGCTTGGTTTTGTATATATATATACATGGTGATGTATATGAGTGAGTTGTGATGAATTGTGGTGAGAATGTAGAATATGTGTATTTTTATGCTAAGATATATAATTATATGCATTGTTATTATGATAATATTTCTCACCCTTCTGCTGTTTTATGATGCTCTATGAGGCATTGCAGAGTAGGTGTGCTGGTGGTCTTTTTGTGGAGTGTGTCTTCATTCTTTTGGTCGGTCGGCTCTGATATGTAGCACCAGGTAGCTAGGATGTATATGATTCTTTTGTGATACATGTGTACATGTATCTTGTTGATGAATGTTTATGTAAACATGAATTATGTTGGTGGATAATACTTGATGATATATATGTATATATATGTTTGATGTTATTCAATGTTTAGATTTTCCGCTTTTATTCTAAATATTGAGATGTGGGTGTAAGGACTAAGTTCCTCTGTTGCAAAGTTACCCCACTGTTGCATATCAATTATTGAGCAGGTGTAGAATGTTTTAACTTCATGTATAATGTGACATACCTCTTTTATACTATGTTTATAATTATACTCTGACAGAATTTTTAATATGTGCCTAAATGATTATGTGATTATTTGGGGGTATAGAAAGGGGGGTGTTACATGTACCATTCCAAAGACGCGCCGGATAGGCTGTCTTGGAAAAAGTGCATCATTAACTTTTCATCTTTGGCGTGAGCAGCCATCTTCCTGGTATAAGCCTTTATATGAGTTCTCGGGCAGGTAGAACCATTATACTTCTCCAGTGTAGGAATCTGAATCTTGTGTGGAATGACAATATCAGGGACCAACCCTAGGTCGTCCAAATCTATTACCAAATAATCATGTTTTACAACCCCCTTCAGTTGCGCCTCAATTAAACGGATCCTCTCATCACTGACCACAGGAAGACCAGCGTCCAAGCTTCTGACTGAAAAAACATCATCCTGTTGATGGTCAAAACGATGGCCATGGATAGCTCGAACAGTGCTTCCTTCTCCAACCACTGAAGGAATCTCACCCTGTCTACCAGCACTAGGAATAGGAATGTTGATACCAGCACCACCTCCGCCCGGAGGAATAACACGATTAAGAAAACCATCGTGTAAGATACCATTTTCATCAACCTGTGACACCAAAGGCTGAACTAGAGTTCTGAATTCATTCTGACTCTGCACCACACCCTGCATCATCTCCATGAATTGATCGACGCGAGCTTGCATAGCTGCCATGTCTGCCTGAACTTTGTCCACCACTCTGCTTTGATTAAGCCTGGTAGAATACCGATGAGTTGGTTGATCAATCCTGACTGACAAAAAGAGAGAGCATAAGAAAACCAGAGAATCTGAGATAACCTGCAATGCAAAGATGATTATGATTATGCAAATGTAAACGCAAACATGTTTGTATATTCGCAGGGCGATCCACCCCTTGATTCCAGTTTAAAGATAAGATAGGATGAAACTGCTGCTCATATATAAATCAGAGTGAATCACTGTCAGAAGTTACAACCCAAGGTACCATAAATAGCCTGAAACAAAAATAAGCAAAGGTCCCAGCCAACAATTCTGGTGGTGACCCAAAATACAAAGAAAGCACAAACTACAAACTACAGAGTAGAGTTCTCTTTAATCATCAAGGTCTTGCACCCTTTGAGGACCACTGCCTGAGCTAGAGCTTTCCCACTTAGACCTCTTCACCTCTGCTTGTATCTTCAGCTCTGCCATGGTTGCTATGGCTTCATTGAGTCGTTCCTCGACTGCGTGTCTTTGGAATGTCCCTGACAAGATCTCCTCGTCTTTCTTCCTGAGCTTCAACTTCAGACTCTCAATCTGCTCCAAATACTTATCCTCCTTCTGCTTGTTGGCTGTGATTGTAGTATCTCGGTAAGCATTGAACTTGTAAATCTTCGACCAAGCCTTGGCTAGATCTTCCTTCTTGGATTTGAGAGTCTTACTAACACCTTTTAGAGCTTGCCCTACCCTTTTCTTAGCTGCGACCTCTTCAGCCAACTCATTTTCTTTCTTAGCGAGAAGTTCTATCTTCAAATTGGCAATATGAACAGCTTCACCTCGCTCATGTTTCAACTGGTAGATTTCCTTTTGTAACTCACCGTTCTCCTCTCGAAGTATCTCCTTTTCAGCCCACAATTTGTTATACTTCTTTATCTCAATCGTGGTCGGAGATTCAATCAGCAAGGGGTAAGATGGAGGTTCTCTGCAGAATGGTAAAAGTACACTTTCTACTCTCCTCTGAATCCAGTCTTCGTACGCAGGGAAGGCTTTGTTGTTACACTTTCCAAAAGAAGTCTTTCCTTTCTTATGGCGATCTCTCCAAGCATTTGCAGCTTCTTTCAACACCTCCAGATTGGCTTCCTCACTCACAAATAGAGACTCTTGAACATCTTGGCCCTTTGGCGGCTCTTTCAAAGCATACTCAAATTGCCTAATAGCAAGAATGGGGTTGTAATTAATTCCCCCCTTCCTTCCTACTAAGGTACGTTTGGGTAACCTCCGCAACTAATTAGGATCTCTTGGCCCAGCAAATCACGATTGATCCAAATCAAGTTGTCAGCCCTTAATCCCATTAATCTCTTCGACCAATCCAAAGTTTCCTTAGTGTCCTCGAATGCCGCATATTTGGGAAGACGATCAGCAAACCACTTATAGAAAATTGGAGCACAACAGTAAAGAGGTCCACCTCTTCTTTTCTCATTCTTATAGTGCATTGCATAATACAGATCCCCAAGCAAGGTAGGTACCGGATTCTTCGTGGTGAATATCCGGACAGCATGCACGTCTACAAAATCCTTCACATTCGGGAACAACGTCGTTCCATAAACACACATAGCCAAAATTGCATTGAACTCCGACCAACACTTAGCCTTAGCACAAGTAGCAGCCTGCTCGATCAAAAACTTCGTGTGAAAACCCTGATAACCCCCTTTACTGGCAATATTTTTCTTCAACAAAGACTGATCCAAACATAAAGCAGCAGCAACCCTTTCTAGATCAGGAAACTCTTTAGAAGGATAGAAAGGAGCTTCTTCTTTGACTGAAACATCCAAAATGAGAGCATACTCTTCCAACATCGGAGCCAAAAGATAATCCGCAAACAGAAAACACCGAAGGTGAGGGTCATAGAACTGTGCCAGAGTGTGTAGGGCCCTGAACTCATAGTTGGTAACATTCTGGGCGAAACTCAGAATCCTCCCATATTCTCCTCTAAAATCTGCCAATACCCCAAGTTTTGCCATAGCCGAGATCTTGTGCACAGCATCTAAATGAAGCTCTGGGAACTTGTACAGGATGATATTATTTCTCTCTCCAGTGCTAATACTCATCATGGACAGTCTTCGGACAACCGGAATCAAAGTTAGGATGCAACCCTACAAATGAACAAACATGTTAGAATGCAAAATGATGATGCAAAATGCAAACATGGGATCAAGGTATCCATGATGCTCAAACTGCTGCTATTCTGCTGACTGAATAAGACCCTAAATACCAGAAACCCAGAAATCTAGAATAACGGCCCAATCAAACTGTCAGAATATCAGGATAATAATAGTACACTGATGAGAAATCTAGAAAACCGGGTAGGTTGAAGGTTTCGGTTACCTGCAAAACTGCAAACACCCATCCCTCTCACGTGTGGGTTCTAGAAAGCCAAGGATCCTCAATATCACGGGCTCTCGGGTCGAGAAATGATGATACGTTCACCATTTCTGGTTTGGCATCATCACCAATCGAGGAGGCCTCAACTGATTCCCCTAAAAAAGAAAACATCCTATGGCAAGTCTTCAGTTTCGGCACTGTGGTCGAGAAGTAATAGTCATTTATCCCTCGGGGTACAGTACTATCGCCAATCGAGGAGTGCTTCCACTAATTCCTTTCCAAAAGGAAACCCTATAGCAAGTTCCCAGCATTGGGTCCTCGGATCGAGAAGTGTAATGGGTTTGCCACAGAACGTGGTCTGCCATTATCACGTCTCGAGAGGAGTGTCGTTACTGAGTTCTCGGGAAACGGACGCCAGAGTCGACAGTTTTCCAGGTTATATCCCATCATCTGCCCCAAATGAGCAGGATAGAACAATATCAAGGAAACCTTATCTGGATGTGGAGTTTTCATGTATATTAAGTCTGGCCAAATGCCAAACAAGTCACACTACTTTCCATGCTAATCATAGGTGTATGCTCAAGCCTGGGTATTGGGCTTTTCTCTCATGAATCCAACCCACCCTACAAACAGAAAATCCAGCAGAAGAACAGCGATATCCAGCATGACAGTAATAAAATGAAATGCAATGCAATAAAAGCTGTAAATACAGTAAAACAAGTAAAAAGCAATACAGTAATATACAATAAAATAAAGCACCACAAAAACAAACACCCAATGAAATACAAACAGACAAGCGCTAGGATTGACTCGCTAAAGGGGATGGACCAGCAAGAGGTCAACCAGAGTCCCCAACAGAGTCGCTAGCTGTCGCTCCCAAAAGATTCGCATCCAACGGTACAAACGCAAAAGTGGCGCAGAAAACACAGAGTCGCCAGCAATGTGTATTTATCCCGAGAGAGGGAAAGGAAACACTGCATAAACCTGAAGAGAAAGGGAAAGAACATGGTCTCATGACCAAGAGAAATGGGTACGAGAGTCGGTTACGCGAAGGGAAGGTGTTAGCACCCAACACATCCATCGTACTCGATGGGACCCACGCTTGTCGTCTGCATCAAGGGGTGTCGTCGTCTGGAGCTCCACTGCTACTGGGCCGGAGAAGAAACGAGAACGGAAAGAATGGAGAAACGAAGAAGAAAAGGAAAAAGAAGTGACTCGATAGGACGATATCGTTGTCCTAGGCCTACGTACTCCCTCAGTGCAATGGGAAAGTCAGAGTCAACGTAGTTCGGACGAGAACTGTGGGGGAAGGTTGCTCGCCAAGACAATCGCTGTCTTGTGCCTACATATCCTCAATCGGGCGAGAGAGAGGAATTAGAGCTAATGTAGTTCGTGGGTACGACCACGGATGGGTAAGTGTTTTTTATGAGCGACGTTAGATTCGCGTCCGGCAGTTAGGGTCGATGCCTGTTTGCGACTCAGACGGAAGGTAACGTGCTCTTTTCTGAAAATGGTCTAAAACCAAACAATCCCAAAGGATAAAAATATTTGAATTTGTTTTTGTGTTTTTTAGACAGAAGTGTTTTTTAAGTTAGTTCGTAACTTACATTGCACCAAAGTCTACCATGCGGGAACGAGTGAATCGTATGGTTGCCCCCAAATGGGACGTATGCTAAACACTCTAGAAGAGGAGGGGGGACCCCTCGTTCTTCATTTCCTACACTTAAGGCTCGAGCGCAATATACGTTATATTTTATTAAGTGTTTTCAAGAAGTTTTGAGATGAGAAGAGAGAAGACACAAAGGAAACTCTAAAGGGAAACTAAGAGTCCTAATGTTATCATGCACGAATGACCTATGGTTAGTGAGGTTTAGGAGAGACGACTACCTAAAACCTAATGCTAATCCTACTCCAAGCTTAATCAAAAATTAAGTTGGACTAGGTAGCTCTAAGGGAAAAAGAATCCAAGACTTAATCAAGTCTTGAGATTCATGGGATGAGAAAGAGTGAGAGAGAGGGGAAGCATCTTAAATGCTAAAGCAAACACAAGTATGAAATCTTAAAAGAGAAAGGAGAAGTTAGAATGTGGATAACTATCCACATCCCATTCACTTACCATTAGCCCCTACATGGTTAGCAAAAACAAACATAAGCAACAATAAGACAAATGAAACCCAAACAAGTCACAACCCAAAGAGAAATGGTTACAAACCAAATGAAACTCATCCAAGTCAGAATATACACCTTAGAGGTGACCCATAATGTTTACCAAACAAACTCAAGCAAAGAGAATGCAAACAAGTGGCAAAACATCCAAGAAAGTCATCAAAGAAGGAGTAGAAGAAGAATGAGTGGATATGCAAGGTGATCATGTAAGAATGCCTCAAATAAAATCCAAGTCAGAATGTGGATGACCTAAACATGTGCCTAAACATGCTATACAAGTGTCACATAAGGCATACAAGCAAGTATCCAAGCATTAAGAACCATTAGAAGAAGAAGAAAGAAGCATGTAAGTGAAACATGTTAAAGGATGCAAGATGAAACATGAATAACTCATGGGATGAATAAAAAGCTCCAAGGTCAGAAGCATACATCAAGTGAGATGTAAATAAGAGATATGGCATGGCATACACAAACCAAACACAAGTTAAGAAGAGGCATAGATGAAAAGAAGTGAAAAGATAAGTCAAAAGAGGCATGTAAATCAAACATTGAACATGTGCACCAAAATATGCAACAACCTCATACCAATGACCTATAATGATAATCAAATGACCTATAATGATTCAAACATGGTTCATGAAGTCAAATAAACAATCCGAATCAATGGCACAAGTGCCTTCTCAAACAAGTAATCAAGCATGCTCAAAGATGTGCACAAAGGAAGACCTCAAACAAAGAGCAATCAAACAATTAGCAAATCATCTTCAGAAATTACTAAATTAAATCTCAAGGCAACTCAAATAGAAGCAAACATCATATTAAAAACTCATGCAAAAATTCACAAGATAAGTCCTTCAATCAATCATACAAAGTCACATAGGAATTATGAACTATTATACAAAAGAGAGGGACCAAAATGCAATATGAAAAGAATTTAAAAATATGAGAAATTTTTTTTTACATACTTCAATATGTTGATGAAATAATGCAAAAAGAATGGGTTCAAAATGTTTTATATGCTATGAGAAATAAAATCTACAATGCAAAGTGTGCAAAATAGGAACAATTCAAAAAGAAATCAATTACACAATTAATTCAGATACCAAAAATAAAATAAAATAAGAAAATAAAATTTGGAAAAATTTTATAAAAACCTAAACATGCTTCATGATATTTTTTTATAATTTTTGGATGCATTAAACTAATTTTAAAAAATTAAAAATGCAAAAACAACAATTAAATGAAATAAAATGAAAAAAGAAATAAGCCAGGGGTGCAGATAGCAAGGTACTCACGTTCAAAACTCAAACTGGGCTCAAGGGTGGGGGTGGAAAAATCAAACCAAAACCAGGCCCAGTCCACAACAAAAACAGCGCAGCCAAAAAACAATAAAAACAAAGCAGTCAACCATCTGGACCATTGGATCAATCTCACGCATGATAATCAGTCAACCAAAACAAAAAGTAATCATGATTTGTGGCTCAGATCTACACGCACACCATAACCAATGTACACATGCGCACACATAATCACTCAGCATTTAAAAGAAGGAACGTGAGAGGCACACCATATTTTAATGTGCTGGCGTAAATCCAACCATCAGATCTATCCTACGCACACAATCACATCATCAAATCAACAATTAAACAACATGAGTGGCTCAGATTGAAGGTTCGTGGCAACACACGTGGAATGGCACACACACAATTAGTAAAATAAGAACAGAATTTAAATGGCGTGGCAACATGTAGACCGTCAGATCCAAGCAATGAATGATTGTGATTGCATCTCCTTCTTCCAAAAGCCTCGCCGAACTGAACAATAACCAGACGCTGGAGCCCTAGCTCCAGTCATCTCTTCCGGCAACCTGCATCCTAACAAACTCCAGAAAATGCAAATGAATAGACCATTCCAACCAGATTTTCACAAGGATCATGGATATGCAAACCAAATCATCAAACAATGAACACACAGTGCAAATCAAACAAAACAATTTTGAGATTCAAAACTTCAGATCTACATTATGCGCATATTACACGTCCAAAATTAATTCTAAACACATCAATGCACTCAACAACAACCATAGATCATTATGCACATAAAAAATTTAAGTTCTAAGAGCATGAAATCACCACTAACCTGAGGTCTTGAAGAGCTTGAAATACTCCTAGAAAACCAGAGATAAGCTGCAGATCAAGCCTTAGGAACCTCTAATTGAAAAATAAATGCAATTAGAGCTTGAATATGGTCTGGATCTTGAGTTTTGAAGAAATGGTTTCCAAATTCGAACCCACTGAATTCCTTGATTATAGCTTCAGATGATGATTGATTTGTGTTCTATGAACTTCAAGGATTCAGAATGTGAAAGAATTTCTCAAAAAACTCTTAAGGTGAGAGAGAATCGAAGAGGAGAAAGTGAGAGCAAAAATGTGAAATCTGAGCAAATGATGATGCATGGCCTAGCTGTGAAGGCATGAGTTAGCTTATATACACTTGGTTATTCCCATGATTATGATTAAGGTCTTGTTAATTCCTTGATTAGTGAGTTTTGGATGATTTTGCAAATTTGCACTTTGAGCTCAACCCACTAATTCTCACATGCCAATGCCACAAAATGAGCATGATCCACTCACATTTCCTCTGCTGATCACAAATGAATTGTACTTGGGCCTTGAACTTGCTTGGTTTGTGAGTTTTTGATCCATTTGCAAATTTGTACAATGTGAAATAAGTGAGAAATATAGCATGGAATGACTTGGTTCAAAGGCCAAAAATAATCCTTATGATGTGTACTTGAATGTTGTAATGAGACATGAACCAATAAAACCAATTACAAGTCTATTTGTGCCAAAATGCAAAAGGTGGAAAAAGTGGTACATGGAAAACCATCAAAAACACCTTGCCTTCTTTTGATCATAACTTGAGCTTCACAAATGCTATGAGAACCATCTAGTACTTTTTGGAAATGGGAGAGAAAGATCTTCAACTTTCATGTTGGAGGAAAATTCATTTTAAGCTTTCTTGATGATGGAAAATCAAGTTGAATGTAGTGTAAAACTTGCCAAAAATGGAAACTTCTCATTATAGGTCACTTTCCAAATTTAGTTACTTTTGTACAAACCCTTGATTCTTGATACATGGCATGAAAATTAACCCTTGAAGACCATATGAGGATGTGAGACCTTGAAAACCATGAAAAGAACCTCAAAATTCCACAGTTGACTTTCTCCCTTGCAGTTGACTTTTCTTGGCTCACAAACAACTGATCCACTGAACATTCTTACCATAAACCATCAACCAAACCCTCATCTATGGACACATGCAAGCATAAAGACCTCATGACACCATGCTTGAACACACAAAGCCCTCCAAAAAGTCCTTTTGATTCACAAACCCTAATTGGTCCCTCTGGTTAGGAGAGAAAGATTCACTTGTAATCTTCTGCCAATCTTGATCTTGTAAAGATATGATGGACCCCATGAGACATCTTGAGGCTTGAGACTTGAGAATATGGACCAATTACCTTGATCCCATGCTAAGAACCAATGCTATGCACAATGAAAATGCAAGAAATGAAAAGAAACAAAAGCCAATTAGTATATAAACAAAAAGGGCAAATTTTGAGGTGTTACAGTAAGCTACCATTTACCTATAAATAGGGAGCTAATCATGAATAAAAAACAAGTTGAATTTTGTTAAACAAACACTTTGTGTGATTTTGAGAGCTTTGCTCATCTGATTCTGGATTGGACCAAAGTTTTGATCTTATCAAGAAATCAATTTTCGTGTGGTGATTATTGCTCAGGCTTATCATCCTTTCTAAATCATAGAAAGAGTGTGGCGCCTCATTTCTACTCTTTTCAATTAATTTATTTTTTCATTTCATTTTGTTTTAATTCTGCCCCAACTAAAATAATAATTAGAAATTTGTGTCCATATTCAATCTTATCCCAATAAAATCATAACCTTCATCCTGTCATACCCTAAATTTTGACCCTGGGATTCTGTTGTTTCATTTTCCATCGCCTGCATAGCATATCACATCATTTCTAGGTCAATCATCCATGCATAGCTAACCAATTTACCAGACTTGTGTTTGTTTGTTTTCCTTTGTGAATTTAGGGTTGCTACAGAAGGTTCAAAGGTTGTGGAGGTTGTGTGTGTGTGTGTGTGTTCATGTGGATTATAGTCCCTTACGAGTTCCTATGGAGATGAAGGAGATATGCCCTCATTCTCATGGTCCCTTAGTCAATACAAGATTAACTTTCCTCAAGATTTCTCAGAGGTTTTCCCCAAGGAGGAATAGGGCTTTCTATCCTTTGATGTGGAATATGGTCATTCCAAGATTGGTCATGGTTGTGTGGCAAGTTATGTTATGAGTTTTATCTGGAGATTCTTTAGGGTGTGTTTTCTTGTACCAAGTTTATTTGCAATTGTGCGTGTAATAAAGGTAGAACAAGACTTTGTTCTTGAATTTTGGTTCTTTTGATCTTAGGAGATTGGACTTTATAGTTTGTGATCAATATGTGTTGAAGTGATAAGCTTTCTTGAATCGAGATTTAGTAAAAAGTTTTTAAAGTGAAATTCATGATCATATTCTTTACAAAAATTCAAATTAGATTCACATGGACTTCATATGTTAAGTTCAAGTCACTCTCATTACAAAATTTCATTTCAAACTACAAGGTGCAAAGTGCATAAGGTTCAAAGATCTTTACAAAATAAAAGAAAATTCAAGAGTGTTCAAAGGCCAATTTCATAATATGTGATTTGAATCCATGTTTCAAGCAAGCGGGTCGGACGACCCTGACCCATCTATACTGGCTGACCCACACCTATCCTGCCTGGGCAGAAGCTCTTGGGCCCTATTTCTATACACCCGTTTTTTTAGCACATCTTTGTTTTGCTTAGAAGTTAATTTATTTTAAATAAGTCTTGTTTAGGATTAGTTTTTGTTTAGTCAATTTAATTATAACCTGATTAGAGTTTAATTTAAGTTTTAATTAGGATTTAGTTTATTTAGTCATTACTTATTTATTTAACTTTAAGTAGATTTCAATTTATTTAGCCTTTAATTAGTTTTTTATTAACTAATTAGTTTTTTTGGTTACTTTAAATTAAAATCCAATCCATGTCGATGTTAACTGTGATTGTTATTTATCAATTTTCTTGTAAGTACCTTGATACACCTATATGGTTTTGATTCACATGCTCCATTATAATATCTTAATTTTTAACCTTTGATCAATTTGAATTAGGTTTAGACATTAGGATTAACTTACTTGCATGACGGTGTTAGGATAGAATTTCATCATTTGCTCTTTGTTGTTGCCTATTCCCTTTTCCCAAAGGAAAGGTTCCCCTCCATGTTGGCCACCGCGTCATACTTAGGAAACCTTACTTCCTTACCTTTTAATCCTAGCCCTAGGATTGGAGCCGCCGTGCTCTATGTCTTACCATAGACATTCCCTTTCCGTTTATCCTAGCCTTAGGATCGGAGTCGTCGCACTCCATGTAGATGTTCTAACATGGACATTTACTTCCTTACCCTTTCAACTTTAATCTTAACTTTGGAGTCGCCGCACTCCATGTAAGTGTCTTGCCCTAGAGACTTACCTCCCCCTGGAACCTTGACCACAATCAAGAGTTCCTCACCCTCTTTGTGGGGAACTACGAATGCTCTTATTCCAATCCCGTCAGGATACGTAGGCACGAGATGTGATGTCTTGGCGAGCATACTTAGATACTAACCCCTAGGTCTTTCCGAAATGTTTGCAACCTGCTTTTGAATTCCTTGAAACCATTACATCGCATTACAAATCATTCGCATCTTTGCATGATTCATTGCATGCATCTGTTTGTCCAACAACTCATTTCCAGTTGTCTCTATCTTCCAGTATCACCCGTCCGTCGTCAAACTGATTCCTCGACACAGATACTAGACTAGAGCTAATTACAGACGTAAGATGTTAGAGTAAGAAGCACACAATGTAGAGATCCGAATGGAGATCGATGATCTCAAGTCAAGCATGACAAAGCTCAGTTAAATGCTCCAGGTATTAATTGCTAGAGGAGAGCAACCTTAAAGGACTGCCTTCCAGGAAGTTTCAAATGTTAATCCTCAGTTTGTTCAGGTGCCACTTTCAACTTGGCCAGAGTTTGGTTTGCCACGCAACTACTCTCCACTGATTGTAACTACTGCTATGGTTGTTTAGTCTGCTATCCTTGTATTTCAAGCTCCAGTGTTCGCCGAGCCTAGACCCGTGGTTCATGTTGTTTCCCAGACTACTCGACCTCCTTTTGAGAACCCTCTCTATGGGTACAATGCTGCTAGTTCTCAAGGTGAAGAGCGTGAAGACTTTGTTGAACCTGCGGTGGTGTTTACTGGGAAAAATAGTAAACAACCTATGGTCTATCAATTTTGTAAAAAATTGATTACCTTGCAGGATCGACCACACTAAATCCTAGGGCATGTGCTAAATTGGTTTCTTGTATAGTTTCTAGAAAATTTCAAGAATACTTCGACACCGTAAGTAAGTGAAAAAGGACTTCTTCAAGAAATATAAAGTAACGGAAAGGTAAAAAAAAGCATTAAAAGGGCTTTAAATCGAAATGGCTGGTAAATTACAGAAGTTTAACTTGCATGAAATGAAAAGATACTTTAATGAAAGAAACTTAGTAAATTGCATTGAATTGTAAAAATGGTGTTACATCAACATACATTCTCACGCGCTCCTTTCTCTATGCTGGTTCTTTGAGCACACTGAGTTTTTGTATACAATTGAACACACACAAATCTATTCCTAAGACTTTCTATTTATAATGGTTAAAAATAACTACCCACTAACGGGCTACTAATCAAGGCGAAACACATGGCATCCTGCATGTCTTCACTTCTTGGATGAACGCGACATGTCCTCCTTCAGAATCAGAAATAAATAACCGTTCCCTCCTATTTTTGAATTTAAATCTTCGTGTCGAACGGTGCTCCTCATCCTTCTGTTGAAGAATCCTTTCAAACTCTTAGAAATATTTCTAAGTCTTTTAAATCCTCTCTTCTCTGCAGAAGGATAGCTTTCGACTAGATTTTCTGGTAGCAATATCTCTGTCAAAGCCTCATAAAACCTTAGAAATTCTATCTCTTAGTAAAAACTCTTAACCCAACATTAGGCGTCGAAATTAGGAGCTAACAAATTGCCCCCCAAAAATGTCATTTTCGACGTCACTGAAGAAAAGGACATTTTTTAACAATGGCATTCGACGCCTTATTCAGACCTTGTACGGTTCTCGAAGAGCAGGCTTGTACTTTTTTAAGTACTTCCCATTTACCCTCAAGATCCTCCTATCCTGATCTAATTCTTCGATCTCATAAGCACCGTTTGAAAAAACTTGTATGATTTGAAAAGGACCTTCCCACTTAGGAGACCATTTTCCCAAAGACCTAACCTTTCGATCCATAGGCAAGATTACTTTCTAAACCAATTCTCCAGGAGAAAAATTCTTCACTTTAACCTTCTTATTGTAATACTTTTCTACCCTTTTCTTTTTCCTTTTTAACAACTCTAAGGCATTAAGTCTTTCTTCATCCAAATCTACTAACTCATCTAACATCATATTCCAATAGGATTCAGAAGGGATCTCATGATGCCTTTGGATCCTTGTTGATTGTAAGAAGATTTCTACAGGTAAAACTGCATCGTGACCAAAAGTCAAACGAAAAGGAGTAGTGTTAGTCGCTTTCTTGGGGGAAGTTCGACATGCCCAGAGAATCTGGTCTAATGTCTTGTGCCAATTTCTCGGCTTCTTTCCCACATGTTACTTGATCAACCCAATCACTGCCTTATTCGCTGCTTCCACTTGACCATTAGCCTGGCCATAATAGGGTGTAGAGGTTAATAGTTTGAAACCCATCTCTTTAGCGAATTCTGTAACACCTTAAACCCCCGCGACAATTAACAACAAAATATCAGAGTAAAAATAACACACATAGATTTAGGATGCTACTTTCAACTATTCAACTTCTCATGCATACTAAAAGTAATACATCAACATCGAAATTAAAACATTGTATTTAAACATTTCTACAGCAGCGGAAATTCAACGAAATCTGAAACATGCTCAACCACACATAACATCATCAAATAAAAGAGTAATAACACATAACAAGGTAAAGGACTCTAAGCGTTTCGACAACCCGGTGTTACAATCAGAGCAGACGCGACTCGATGACATAAAAGAGAAGACCTCGTCTTCGCTAACTCCAACTCCGAACTACTCCTGTGTATCTGCACGTTACCCACGTGGAGGTAACATTCAAACAGAAGGGGTGAGATTCTCAAAATCACATAAGAAAAGCATAATATACGTATGAAAGAACATAATTCTTATACGGCTCACCCTAACAACATAACATCCACACAAATACGACAACATCAACACAACACAAATGTCCATACAGGCATACAATTTTATGCATCACAACACGACACAATGCAATGCAATGAGACCTACGACTCGACTCAATGCATGTGGTACCAATTCGACCCCTGTTTCATGGTCATAATCCCCATCGGGATTTCATAATAGTCGCTCACACCCCACATGGGCACACGACATCCGTGATCGCTCACACCCCACATGGGCACACGATCACCCATAATCGGTCACACCCTACATGGTCACACGATTACCTCAACAACAACAACAACACCAACACGATTCTATTTCAAAGAATCTGGATAAGAGCTCACACCCCACATGGGCACACGGCTTATCACACAACTTATGCAACAACATCATAAGCAACCACTAT
The DNA here is from genome assembly GCA_022829125.1 of Lathyrus tuberosus. Lineage (NCBI taxonomy): Eukaryota > Viridiplantae > Streptophyta > Magnoliopsida > Fabales > Fabaceae > Lathyrus > Lathyrus tuberosus. The sequence goes on from JALAZF010000043.1 coordinate 7,917,798, forward strand.
TGCGTTTACAAGTTATGCCACAACACAACATGCCATAACTAATCAACAACATCATCATACAACATCATAAGCAACAACCATTATATTTACACGGTATGCCATAATAACTCAACAACAACATCATGCAACCATCATAAGCAACAACTATTGCACTCAACAACAACATACAACGACGACTTAAGGCATATAACTAGCATATCACCAATACATTACCTCACGACTGCCCAACATACAACATATACCTGCTCAAACATGCAAACATTGCAATCCACAACAACGACACGCATTCGTACAACCGACTTCCACATTTCACGGTTCAACACGTCGAAACATACACGGAAACACATACAACATGTCGAATAGTTGGATTTCTGTCATTGAAATTAATTTTAACAGAAAGTACTTAAAACCAGCTTTCCAACGATTCGAACGGCGCTTCAAACGGACTTACGGATCAAAAGTTATGATCGAAACTGTATTTGGACCCAAAGTTGCGTGGCTGCAACGGGGCATCACGTCGCTCGCCGTAAGCCTAAAGGCGCTCGCCATTGCCCTGCAGAATGCAGACTTCTACATTTTTCAGCGTTGGAGGCCTTCCGCACCGCCGATTTCGATTTCGTAAAAACCCCCAAACTCAGAATTCGAAATCCCACCTCATACCACAATTATAAGCAACCTAAAATACATAATTGTAGATCCTCCCATCATTCATACATCATAAAATCATCAATCCTTCATGTTTATGTGCCAACCCTTAAAACCCAACAATGGAGGAAAGCATATCAATAATCAAAACAGAATTATCATACTCATGGTAAACGAAATTCAACATATCACATCATCAATTCTCATCAATTAGAACACATTCTAACACCACAAACATAACTCAAGCATACACATACAGCCACAACAATTCATATAAACACAAATTAACATACATCAACCGATCAATTGTACAATTTCCTCTTTTCAAACCTCTGGCATACAAAAACACCCAATCTCCCAAATCAGCACAACCACCTAGGAATGATCATACAAGTTTATCTACCCTCATACAAAGATTATGCAACCCTTAGAGATTAAAGAATTCCCACCCTTACCTTAGATGAAGATTCTTCCGATGTCTCTAGGCCCTAGCTCTGCTTCTCCCTTTTCCTCATAGCGGTTCTCCCCAAAATGATCATACCAACAATGACTTCTCATTTCTCTCCAATTCCTTTTTGTCCACTATACCCTTAGGACCCTTAATATGTTTTCCCAACTTCGTCCTCACTTATCCTCGCACAATTACCACTTAGCCCTTCCTTTTATTTTAAAATAATAATAATAATATATATCATATAATCATATTATTATTACCAAAATATTGTTAACACATCACATACTTCTAAATACTCTCAGCACCCCCTTAACATCATCAATACCCCACAACACAGGTCATCAGGTATCAAAATATTCCACCAAAATTCACCTAACTCACGAATATCTATAATAACTTAATTAAATAATTACCCTAATTATTTTGGGGTGTAACAACTCTCCCCCACTTAGAATTTTTCGTCCTCGAAAATTCACCCGATACGAACAACTCAGGATACACCCCACGCATCTTGCTCTCCCACTCCCAAGTCATGAAAGGCAACCCCATGAGTGACACAAAACAACCACCTACTTCATCAATAACAACCATAAGATGCAATGTCCACAAAATGCACTCGACAACCAATTCGAGACGCAACGAATAACCGAGTTACGCACACTCATGTTCACTCCTGAACCAGAACACAACACAATCGTTACCATCACCACAAGAATAAGAACATAAAGTTCCACAACAAAACATCGTCCTAACCACCTCCACATAACAGGAACACCAACCTCGTAGTCACACAATCATTAAGAAAACAATTCTATGATTTACCAATAGGACAGGTAACTGGTAGTACATGATTAATATTTAGACCTTTCACCATATCACTTCCATTCCTGCAAGTCATAACGTTCAACCTTTGAACTTCTACCGTTCACTCACGTATATTCGAACCGCACTACATCGCGCTTCTGCTGCGCACTCTGATTACTTACAACTATCAAATCCACCAATTTTACATCCAACTTCTGACTCTCTCCAACATTCACCAGGAAGTCATCATTCACCTTTTATATACCCAACCTCTCACTCTACTCCGTCATCTCACACACCAGATATCAGTCTTTGGACTGCTACTCAATTCCAATTCTCTGACCATCAAAGCAGACATATGAAAAGACTTTCGACTTAACTCATCATGCACGACATTAACTTTATTAATAGGATAATTCAAGCCAAGGTCATAATTCCTCAGAAATTCCAACCATCCTCGTCGTCTCATACGCTATTCCTTCTGACTAAACATGTGTGTTACACTCTTGCGATTACTAAACACTTTGAGTCCAGATCCATAAAAATAATACCTACGGATCCTCAACACAAATGCAACCGCAACTAATCCCAAATCTCGGGCAGGATAGACCCTTTCATGAATCCTCAATTGTCGTAAAGCATAAGCTACGACTTTACCATCTCACACTAGTACACGGTCTAAACTCATCACAGACACACCCCAATACCCCACAAACGGTTTATTAGGATCTGGCAGAATCAAAACTGGAGCCGTAGTCAACCTCTACTTCAGCCCTCTAAAACTTTCCTCACAACGAACATCCCTACACAATTAAATTACCCTTCACAAGTCAACTGAGACAAAATACTAACTTGGAAGAGTCATCCATAACCTGCGGTAATCACCCACTGAGTCCAAAAATCCTCTAATCTCCTTAACCAACTTCAGAGCTTTCCCATTGTAGAACCGCGTCTACTTTGGAAAGATCCACGACAACACTTTTATCTGCAATAGCATAACCAAGAACTCATCCTTATCAACCAAAAATCACGCTTTGATAACTTAGCATAAACTTCATCTTTCTTCAATACTTGTAACTGAAATCTCAAATACTCCACATGTTCTTCTTCTGATTCTATTATGGATCAAAATACCCCAACGAACACCACTTCGAACTTATCTGATTAAGTACAGAAGATATGGTTCGTAATCCCCACACACACCAACGCATTATAAGCACCGAACAACATCATCCTATATTGTAATACTCCAAACCGAGTTTCAAAGATTCCTAGTCATATATTCTTGAAATTGGACACTTATCCTTAAGCACTTTGGAGAGTTATTAATCTGCATAGAAACATACTTATCCACTGTAGTGCCTACTGATAGTTCCTGGATTGGCTGAAATTTTGGTAAAACAAAGGTTATTCAATGTTGATGTCAAGGGGCTGATGTTGTAACATTGAAGTCTTAAACACTGGGCTGTGTTAAGTAGTTAAGTGCTGAAGTTGGATGTCTGATGTCACACAGGTGATGTTGTAACATCAGACCTGCAGAATTAATAACAACAGCAGGTTGTTAGGGCATGTGTATTAGCTGGAATTGTGGAGAGTGGTTGACTCATTGGATGAGAATATCTTGGGATAGATATTTTCTGTTACATGGAAGATTTGATTGCAGATCTGTTGGAGAATTAAAAGGTTGAAGATTTAAAAAGATTTTGGGGATAAAATCTGTTTTGAAGATTCAGTTTTAATTAACAAATCTGATCAAATATTGTGACAAGTCCAAGCCCAATTTAGGAGCTATATAAAGCGCACAAGACCAAAGGGAAAAAGCGACAGAAAACATTCAGAAGATCAAGAGCAGAAGGCTTAGTGTCTAGAGTTTGTTTAAGTGCTTGTATTTACACTATTCTAGGGTTTGAATAGGTGTTGAGTTTCTGTCCTCTCTAAAGTTGTGAAGCAAAGAGAGTTGTGTGATTTGATCGAAACTGTGAAGTAAGATCAAGGGTACTCAAAGTGGGTTCTTTGAGTGTTTGTAAGGGATTGAGTGGTGTTTTCATACCTAAGTGGTTTCTTAGGTAGGAAGTCATTAGTATAGTATAAGTTTAGGAGATTGTCAACGGGTTGTTGAGTCTGTAAATTATATCTACAAGTAGTGAATTCCATCCCTGGCTTGGTAGCCCCCAGAGTAGGTTGGTTGTAACCGAACTGGGTCAACAATTATTGGTGTTATTTTACTGTTATTGCTGTCCATTATGCAGAGTGTGTTGTTGTGACATCACACCTTAACATCACACGTCTGATACCAGAATTTCAATTGGTATCAGAGCAGGCATCCTGTCTGTCTCTGGGTGAGATCTAGGGAAGTTACTTTCTGGTGAAAAGATGGACAAAGAAGTTGGAGGATTCGTCAACAGACCCCCTATTTTGGATGGATCCAGTTATGACTATTGGAAGCCTAGGATGACCACCTTCTTAAAATCCTTGGACAGTAGGGCTTGGAAGGCTGTTATTAAAGAATGGAAAGCTCTTGTCATGTGTGAGAAGGATGATGCTGGCAAAGATAAAGAAGGCACCTCTAAGCCAAAGCCTGAAGAAGAGTGGACCAAGGAGGAAGATGAGCTTGCCCTTGGAAATTCCAAAGCTCTGAATGCTATCTTCAATGGAGTGGATAAGAACATCTTCAGGTTAATCAATACATGTGAAGTTGCTAAAGAAGCATGGGATATCTTGCAGGCTACTCATGAAGGAACATCTACAGTCAAGATGTCAAGATTTCAGATTTTAACATCAAAATTTGAAAGCCTGAAGATGAAGGAAGATGAGACTATTCATGATTTCCACATGAGTGTTCTTGAGCTGGCCAATGCATCTAGTGCTCTTGGAGAGAAGATGGCAGATGAAAAGCTTGTGAGGAAGATCCTTAGGTCCCTACCTAAGAAGTATAAGATGAAGGTTACTGCCATTGAAGAATCACAAGACATCAGCAAGATGAGAGTAGATGAGCTCATTGGATCTCTTCAAACCTTTGAGCTTGGGTTGAATGAGGAAGAACCAGAAAAGAAGCCAAAGAGTATAGCCCTGGTGACAAACGGTGAAGAGGAGAAAGGGAAGAAATCTGAATCCCAGGAGGATCTGTCTCAGGCCATAGTGATGTTGGGAAGATAGTTCACCAAAGTATTCAAGAGAATGAATAATATCTTCAGGCCTAATGTCAAGAACATGACTTCTGACACCAGCAAGAAGGATGAAGAGAAAACTGCCCAAGACAAAGGAGTTCAGTGCTTTGAGTGCGAAGGGTATGGACATGTCAAGAAAGAATGTCCCACCTTCTTGAAAAAGCAGAAGAAGGGCATGACAGTTTCCTGGTCTAACTCTGATAGTGAAAGTGAAGGCGAGTCAGCAAAGCATGTGAGAGCTTTAACGGGAGCTGTTGTTTCTGATGATGATTCTAGTGATGGAGAAGTAACTTATGAGGAGTTGGCATCCACCTATCAAGAGCTGTGTTTAAAGAGTGCTGAGATTTGTCAAGAAAACAAGTGCCACAAGCAACATATTGCTCAGCTAGAGAATGAAAAAACTGATCTTGAAAATGAAGTGGTGCTAGTTAGAGCTCATCTTGATCAAATGACCAAGTCTGTCAGGATGCTGAGCTGTGGTACAGACACACTCGGCAAGATCCTTCAGTCAGAAAAAGCTGCTGGAGACAAAGCTGGGATAGGTTATGTGGCTGAGGACAAGGGAACTTCAGAAGGAATCACTTCAGGTTCAAAGAAGGAAGTGTCACAACTTTCATCTCAACATCAGCCAAAGAAGCAGGGTCCTACCCCTAAGAAAGCTGATGTTTCACAACCTAATAAGATTGGTCCCTATCAGAAGAGAAAGCAGCCACAGGGAGCTAGTCAGTATATGCCCCCACAATACCATGAGAGCATGCAAGCTGCTCAGTTCAAACAGCACATGTCTCATCAGATGTCTCAACATCAGGACAACTGGTATGGGTATGGTTATGGGTACACCAATGTTGTTCCTTATGTATATTGAAGAAGAAATCCTCACCATCATGGGAGACAATCCAGGAAACAGCATTCTCAGCCGACTTATGGGAGAAGATATCAACAGAATAGATGGCAGGGCAGTTATGGATGGCAGCATAGGCAATCTCATCATGGCAGAAGATTCAAAGATGGAAGGGTGAGATGCTATTATTGTGGAAGATTTGGACATATGCAGTACTCTTGCTACAAGCTGCATGGATACCCTCAGCCTCAAAACAGATGGAGAGAGCACAGGCCCAGAGTTGTTAAACAATGGGTACCTAAGGAGAAGGTGAAGTGCTTATTGGCTCACATGGGTGATAAAGAAGGAACATGGTATTTTGACAGTGGGTGTTCCAAGCACATGTCTGGATGTAGATCCATGTTTGATGATCTTAGACCTTGTTCCTCTCATGAAGTCATATTTGGCAATGGAGGAAAAGGTGTTGTTGCAGGAGTTGGGAAAGTGCAAGGTGATGGTAGACCTGAACTTGACAATGTTATGTTTGTCAATGGCTTAAGTGCAAATTTGATCAGCATAAGCCAGTTGTGTGATGAAGGTTACAAGGTAAACTACACTAAGCATGAGTGTGTGGTTTCTGATGAGCAGAATCAGATTGTTATGAAGGGTGCCAGAACCAAAGACAACTGCTATCAGTGGACCTCCCTTGAAGGAGATTCAACTAGTAATGTTTTAGTTGATGTTATAACATTAAACTATGATATCAGAATGCTGAAAGGTCACTCAGAGTTAACAAGTTCTAATTTGAGTGTTTTAAAAGGAAAGTCTTTATGGAGGGAGAAAATTAGTAATTGGTCTTTAAAGAGTTTTCAAAATCAGGCGCCTTACTGTATTGAGACTACATCAAGACTTAGCAAAGCAATCTCATCGCAACGCTTCATCTCCCTAAATCTCAACAAAATAGAAAGCTCTCCTTCGAACCTAGTTTGTCACAAAGGAACGATGTCTGTCCCTTCCAAGAAATCTAAGCAGGTTCGAACTAGGGTTTCTTCCGAAGAACTCATTTCCGAATCAAGTAACCCAAAACCCTCAACCACGGTAAACAAACCTGAAGCTAGGTCATCATCCTCTCAAGCTGTTGAGGAGAAGTTTGATGTAGACGAGCATTTGGAACAGCTTGCCACCAAAATCCTTGAAAAGGGGATATGGGTGAAAGGGATTTCCGTCCCTCTAAGGCAAATGCCTGCTGAACAAGTCGACTCTTAAGGAGAGGACAAAAATCTTCAAAGCCAGGCCCTTAGTCAAGAAGCTGAAGGTGAAGGTTCTGATGACACTGGTGTCAGTCTTGATGTCAAAACATCATCCCCTAGGAATGAAAGCCACAGGGATAAAGGGAAGGAGCAGGTTGAGGTTATAGAGATTGAGGACTCATCTGATGATGATAGAATTGGAAGAGGGAAGGATAAGAAAAGGACTTCATCTACAGACTGTCCCAAGTTATGGAGCAAAGGTGCTAGGTCTGGCAAGAAGAGGAGAATCAGGGAGGAGGCAGATTCTGAGAGTGATGCTCAAGACATCAACCCGACTACAAATCAAGTGCCTGATAACACCTCATCTCACAGTGCCAGAAGTGCCTCCTTGTGGAAGTGTGTGAGCCTAAGAAAAGTAGCTCTGGAAAGAGAGGTTGTAGCAAAGGACCTAGAATCTACTAAAATTATTGACCTAATTAAGCTTGCTGGTCTCATAAGGACTGTGTCAGGGTTGGCTGATTGCTATGATAGACTGGTCAGGGAGTTCATAGTGAATATACCTGAATCAATAAATGACAGTAAGAGCCGAACTTTCAGAAGAGTTACCCTCAGGGGTAAGTGTGTCTGGTTTTCTCCTGAGATGATCAATGACTACTTAGGAAGAAATAAGGAAGATTATGGGGAATTAGAAGCCTCCAACAATGTTATATGCAGAGAAATCACTGCTGGTCGAGTAGATTTTTGGCCCGTAGAAGGAAAGCTGTTAGCCAGTTTATTGAGTGTCAAATATGCTTTTCTGCACATAATAGGTATTGCCAACTGGGTTCCTACTAGTCACAAGACCACAATTTCTGTTGAATTGGGGAAGATAATCTATGCAGTTGGGACAAAGCAAAGAATTGACTATGGCTCCTACATCTATGATCATACTATTAAGCATGCTGCTACAAATGTTGTGAAGATGCACATTGCTTTTCCCTCTCTCATTTGTGGGATTATCGTGTCTCAACATCCTGGAATTCTACAGCATTCAGATGTAGTGTGCAAAAGGAAGCCTGCCTTGTTACTTCATTACAAGTTGAAACATGTTCCTAACAATGTCAAGACATCTGCTTCAACATCACAACAGTCACCAGCCAAGACTGGGGTGATTACAGAACTAGAGGAGGCTTGCAAGGAGTTAGATGAAGTCATAAGAGTTAGTACTGAAAGGAAACAAAAATTTGAAAGACTTGTCATGGCTCTGAGATTGGCAACGAAGGAAGGTGAAGCTGTCAACACTAGGAAGGATGTTGATCTCAGCTCAAAAGATTCAAGCTTTTAATGATTGCCTTCTATTTTAGTAGGGTTAGCTTTATTTTCTATATTTGTTTTAGCACTTAATGTGCTTGGTTTTGTAAGTTGAATATTGTGCTGTTTTATGCACTGTTTATGCTTTTAGTTTCCTTCTATGATTTGTTTTGCCTGTTTACTAACTGAGAGGCTAACAATGAGGGCTAGGGTATACTGACTATAGTTAATAGGGCTTCTTATAGAAGCTTGCCTAATTATGGCTAAAAAGGGGGAGAAGATAGCCAAAATAGTCAAGAGGATTATTGCCATATGCTGCTGATATGATGCAGTTATTAAGGGGGAGTATTGAAGATATCATGACATTTGAAGAGTGCAGCCAAGCAGACATCTAGGGGGAGTAATGTGCTGCACATTATGAGCTACTGAACAGCTGTGATGCTGGTTCATGTTTTTGAGGGGGAGCACCAATTGGCTGTTGTCAATAATGAAGATGGTGCTGCAGCAGATCAAGTGATGAAGACTTTTGAAGATTATCAAACTGCTGCTGATTAATGAGTTTCAAATTGATTGAAGATTATTCCGCTGCTGAAATCTCTGAAGGTGCAGAGTGCAGAAGTTGTTTGCAGAGTGCAGAGTTTGTTTTAGCCAAAATTAGCCAAAGGGGGAGATTGATAGTTCCTGGATTGGCTGAAATTTTGGTAAAACAAAGGTTATTCAATGTTGATGTCAAGGGGCTGATGTTATAACATTGAAGTCTTAAACACTGGGCTGTGTTAAGTAGTTAAGTGCTGAAGTTGGATGTCTGATGTCACACAGGTGATGTTGTAACATCAGGCCTGCAGAATTAATAACAACAGCAGGTTGTTAGGGCACGCGTATTAGCTGGAATTGTGGAGAGTGGTTGACTCATTGGATGAGAATATCTTGGGATAGATATTTTCTGTTACATGGGAGATTTGATTGCAGGTCTGTTGGAGAATTAAAAGGTTGAAGATTTAAAAAGATTTTGGGGATAAAATCTGTTTTGAAGATTCAGTTTTAATTAAGAAATCTGATCAAATATTGTGACAAGTCCAAGCCCAATTCAGGAGCTATATAAAGCGCACAAGACCAAAGGGAAAAAGCGACAGAAAACATTCAGAAGATCAAGAGCAGAAGGCTTAGTGTCTAGAGTTTATTTAAGTGCTTGTATTTACACTATTCTAGGGTTTGAATAGGTGTTGAGTTTCTGTCCTCTCTAAAGCTGTGAAGCAAAGAGAGTTGTGTGATTTGATCGAAACTGTGAAGTAAGATCAAGGGTACTCAAAGTGGGTTCTTTGAATGTTTGTAAGGGATTGAGTGGTGTTCTCATACCTAAGTGGTTTCTTAGGTAGGAAGTCATTAGTAGAGTATAAGTTTAGGAGATTGTCAACGGGTTGTTGAGTCTGTAAATTATATCTACAAGTAGTGAATTCCATCCCTGGCTTGGTAGCCCCCAGAGTAGGTTGGTTGTAACCGAACTGGGTCAACAATTCTTGGTGTTATTTTACTGTTATTGCTGTCCATTGTGCAGAGTGTGTTGTTGTGACATCACACCTTAACATCACATGTCTGATACCAGAATTTCAATTGGTATCAGAGCAGGCATCCTGTCTGTCTCTGGGTGAGATCTAGGGAAGTTACTTTCTGGTGAAAAGATGGACAAAGAAGTTGGAGGATTCGTCAACAGACCCCCTATTTTGGATGGATCCAATTATGACTATTGGAAGCCTAGGATGACCACCTTCTTAAAATCCTTGGACAGTAGGTCTTGGAAGGCTGTTATTAAAGAATGGAAAGCTCCTGTCATGTGTGAGAAGGATGATGCTTGAAGAAGAGTGGACCAAGGAGGAAGATGAGCTTGCCCTTGGAAATTCCAAAGCTCTGAATGCTATCTTCAATGGAGTGGATAAGAACATCTTCAGGTTAATCAATACCTGTGAAGTTGCTAAAGAAGCATGGGATATCTTGCAGGCTACTCATGAAGGAACATCTAGAGTCAAGATGTCAAGACTTCAGATTTTAACATCAAAATTTAAACGCCTGAAGATGAAGAAAGATGAGACTATTCATGATTTCCACATGAGTGTTCTTGAGCTGGCCAATGCATCTAGTGCTCTTGGAGAGAAGATGACAGATGAAAAGCTTGTGAGGAAGATCCTTAGGTCCCTACCTAAGAAGTATAAGATGAAGGTTACTGCCATTGAAGAATCACAAGACATCAGCAAGATGAGAGTAGATGAGCTCATTGGATCTCTTCAAACCTTTGAGCTTGGGTTGAATGAGGAAGAACCAGAAAAGAAGCCAAAGAGTATAGCCCTGGTGACAAATGGTGAAGAGGAGAAAGGGAAGAAATCTGAATCCCATGAGGATCTGTCTCAGGCCATAGTGATGTTGGGAAGACAGTTCACCAAAGTATTCAAGAGAATGAATAATATCTCCAGGCCTAATGTCAAGAACATGACTTCTGACACCAGCAAGAAGGATGAAGAGAAAACTGCCCAAGATAAAGTAGTGCAGTGCTTTGAGTGCGAAGGGTATGGACATGTCAAGAAAGAATGTCCCACCTTCTTGAAAAAGCAGAAGAAGGGCATGACAGTTTCCTGGTCTGACTCTGATAGTGAAAGTGAAGGCGAGTCAGCAAAGCATGTGAGAGCTTTAACGGGAGCTGTTGTTTCTGATGATGATTCTAGTGATGGAGAAGTAACTTATGAGGAGTTGGCATCCACCTATCAAGAGCTGTGTTTAAAGAGTGCTGAGATTTGTCAAGAAAACAAGTGCCACAAGCAACATATTGCTCAGCTAGAGAATGAAAAAACTGATCTTGAAAATGAAGTGGTGCTAGTTAGAGCTCATCTTGATCAAATGACCAAGTCTGTCAGGATGCTGAGCTGTGGTACAGATACACTCGGCAAGATCCTTCAGTCAGAAAAAGCTGCTGGAGACAAAGCTGGGATAGGTTATGTGGCTGAGGACAAGGGAACTTCAGAAGGAATCACTTCAGGTTCAAAGAAGGAAGTGTCACAACTTTCATCTCAACATCAGCCAAAGAAGCAGGGTCCTACCCCTAAGAAAGCTGATGTTTCACAACCTAAGAAGAAGACTGGTCCCTATCAGAAGAGAAAGCAGCCACAGGGAGCTAGTCAGTATATGCCCCCACAATACCATGAGAGCATGCAAGCTGCTCAGTTCAAATAGCACATGTCTCATCAGATGTCTCAACATCAGGACAACTGGTATGGGTATGGTTATGGGTACACCAATGTTGTTCCTTATGTACATGGAAGAAGAAAGCCTCACCATCATGGGAGACAATCCAGGAAACAACATTCTCAGCCGACTTATGGGAGAAGATATCAACAGAATAGATGGCAGGGCAGTTATGGATGGCAGCATAGGCAATCTCATCATGGCAGAAGATTCAGAGATGGAAGGGTGAGATGCTATTATTGTGGAAGATTTGGACATATGCAGTACTCTTGCTACAAGCTGCATGGATACCCTCAGCCTCAAAACAGATGGAGAGAGCACAGGCCCAGAGTTGTTAAACAATGGGTACCTAAGGAGAAGGTGAAGTGCTTATTGGCTCACATGGGTGATAAAGAAGGAACATGGTATTTTGACAGTGGGTGTTCCAAGCACATGTCTGGATGTAGATCCATGTTTGATGATTTTAGACCTTGTTCCTCTCATGAAGTCATATTTGGCAATGGAGGAAAAGGTGTTGTTGCAGGAGTTGGGAAAGTGCAAGGTGATGGTAGACCTGAACTTGACAATGTTATGTTTGTCAATGGCTTAAGTGCAAATTTGATCAGCATAAGCCAGTTGTGTGATGAAGGTTACAAGGTAAACTACACTAAGCATGAGTGTGTGGTTTCTGATGAGCAGAATCAGATTGTTATGAAGGGTGCCAGAACCAAAGACAACTGCTATCAGTGGACCTCCCTTGAAGGAGATTCAACTAGTAATGTTGTAGTTGATGTTATAACATTAAACTATGATATCAGAATGCTGAAAGGTCACTCAGAGTTAACAAGTTCTAATGTGAGTGTTTTAAAAGGAAAGTCTTTATGGAGGGAGAAAATTAGTAATTGGTCTTTAAAGAGTTTTCAAAATCAGGCGCCTTACTATATTGAGACTACATCAAGACTTACCAAAGCAATCTCATCGCAACGCTTCATCTCCCTAAATCTCAACAGAATAGAAAGCTCTCCTTCGAACCTAGTTTGTCACAAAGGAACGATGTCTGTCCCTTCCAATAAATCTAAGCAGGTTCGAACTAGGGTTTCTTCCGAAGAACTCATTTCCGAATCAAGTAACCCAAAACCCTCAACCACGGTAAACATACCTGAAGCTAGGTCATCATCCTCTCAAGCTGTTGAGGAGAAGTTTGATGTAGACGAGCATTTGGAACAGCTTGCCACCAAAATCCTTGAAAAGGGGATACGGGTGAAAGGGATTTCCGTCCCTCTAAGGCAAATGCCTGCTGAACAAGTCGACTCTTAAGGAGAGGACAAAAATCTTCAAAGCCAGGCCCTTAGTCAAGAAGCTGAAGGTGAAGGTTCTGATGACACTGGTGTCAGTCTTGATGTCAGAACATCATCCCCTAGGAATGAAAGCCACAGGGATAAAGGGAAGGAGCAGGTTGAGGTTATAGAGATTGAGGACTCATCTGATGATGATAGAATTAGAAGAGGGAAGGATAAGAAAAGGACTTCATCTACAGACTGTCCCAAGTCATGGAGCAAAGGTGCCAGGTCTGGCAAGAAGAGGAGAATCAGGGAGGAGGCAGATTCTGAGAGTGATGCTCAAGACATCAACCCGACTATAAATCAAGTGCCTGATAACACCTCATTTCACAGTGCCAGAAGTGCCTCATTATGGAAGTGTGTGAGCCTAAGAAAAGTAGCTCTGGAAAGAGAGGTTGTAGCAAAGGACTTAGAATCTACTAAAATTATTGACCTAATTAAGCTTGCTGGTGTCATAAGGACTGTGTCAGGGTTGGCTGATTGCTATGATAGACTGGTCAGGGAGTTCATAGTGAATATACCTGAATCAATAAATGACAGTAAGAGCCGAACTTTCAGAAGAGTTACCCTCAGGGGTAAGTGTGTCTGGTTTTCTCCTGAGATGATCAATGCCTACTTAGGAAGAAATAAGGAAGATTATGGGGAATTAGAAGCCTCCAACAATGTTATATGCAGAGAAATCACTGCTGGTCGAGTAGATTTTTGGCCCGTAGAAGGAAAGCTGTTAGCCAGTTTGTTGAGTGTCAAATATGCTTTTCTGCACAGAATAGGTATTGCCAACTGGGTTCCTACTAGTCACAAGACCACAATTTCTGTTGAATTGGGGAAGATAATCTATGCAGTTGGGACAAAGCAAAGGATTGACTATGGCTCCTACATCTATGATCATACTATTAAGCATGCTGCTACAAATGCTGTGAAGATGCACATTGCTTTTCCCTCTCTCATTTGTGGGATTATCGTGTCTCAACATCCTGGAATTCTACAGCATTCAGATGTAGTGTGCAAAAGGAAGCCTGCCTTGTTACTTCATTACAAGTTGAAACATGTTCCTAACAATGTCAAGACATCTGTTTCAACATCACAACAGTCACCAGCCAAGACTGGGGTGATTACAGATCTAGAGGAGGCTTGCAAGTAGTTAGATGAAGTCATAAGAGTTAGTACTGAAAGGAAACAAAAATTTGAAAAACTTGTCATGGCTCTGAGATTGGCAACGAAGGAAGGTGAAGCTGTCAACACTAGGAAGGATGTTTATCTCAGCTCAGAAGATTCAAGCTTTTAATGATTGCCTTCTATTTTAGTAGGGTTAGCTTTATTTTCTGTATTTGTTTTAGCACTTAATGTGCTTGGTTTTGTAAGTTGAATATTGTGCTGTTTTATGCACTGTTTATGCTTTTAGTTTCCTTCTATGATTTGTTTTGCCTGTTTACTAACTGAGAGGCTAACAATGAGGGCTAGGGTATACTGACTATAGTTAATAGGGCTTCTTATAGAAGCTTGCCTAATTATGGCTAAAAAGGGGGAGAAGATAGCCAAAATAGTCAAGAGGATTATTGCCATATGCTGCTGATATGATGCAGTTATTACGGGGGAGTATTGAAGATATCATGACATTTGAAGAGTGCAGCCAAGCAGACATCTAGGGGGAGTAATGTGCTACACATTATGAGCTACTGAACAGCTGTGATGCTGGTTCATGTTTTTGAGGGGGAGCACCAATTGGCTGTTGTCAATAATGAAGATGGTGCTGCAGCAGATCAAGTGATGAAGACTTTTGAAGATTATCAAACTGCTGCTGATTAATGAGTTTCAAATTGATTGAAGATTATTCCGCTGCTGAAATCTCTGAAGGTGCAGAGTGCAGAAGTTGTTTGCAGAGTGCAGAGTTTGTTTTAGCCAAAATTAGCCAAAGGGGGAGATTGATAGTTCCTAGATTGGCTGAAATTTTGGTAAAACAAAGGTTATTCAATGTTGATGTCAAGGGGCTGATGTTGTAACATTGAAGTCTTAAACACTGGGCTGTGTTAAGTAGTTAAGTGCTGAAGTTGGATGTCTGATGTCACACAGGTGATGTTGTAACATCAGGCCTGCAGAATTAATAACAACAGCAGGTTGTTAGGGCACGCGTATTAGCTGGAATTGTGGAGAGTGGTTAACTCATTGGATGAGAATATCTTGGGATAGATATTTTCTGTTACATGGGAGATTTGATTGCAGGCCTGTTGGAGAATTAAAAGGTTGAATATTTAAAAAGATTTTGGGGATAAAATCTGTTTTGAAGATTCAGTTTTAATTAACAAATCTGATCAAATATTGTGACAAGCCCAAGCCCAATTCAGGAGCTATATAAAGCGCACAAGACCAAAGGGAAAAAGCGACAGAAAACATTCAGAAGATCAAGAGCAGAAGGCTTAGTGTCTAGAGTTTGTTTAAGTGCTTGTATTTACACTATTCTAGGGTTTGAATAGGTGTTGAGTTTCTGTCCTCTCTAAAGCTGTGAAGCAAAGAGAGTTGTGTGATTTGATCGAAACTGTGAAGTAAGATCAATGGTACTCAAAGTGGGTTCTTTGAGTGTTTGTAAGGGATTGAGTGGTGTTCTCATACCCAAGTGGTTTCTTAGGTAGGAAGTCATTAGTAGAGTATAAGTTTAGGAGATTGTCAACGGGTTGTTGAGTCTGTAAATTATATCTACAAGTAGTGAATTCCATCCCTGGCTTGGTAGCCCCCAGAGTAGGTTGGTTGTAACCGAACTAGTTCAACAATTCTTGGTGTTATTTTACTGTTATTGCTGTCCATTGTGCAGAGTGTGTTGTTGTGACATCACACCTTAACATCACACGTCTGATACCAGAATTTCAATTGGTATCAGAGCAGGCATCCTGTCTGTCTCTGGGTGAGATCTAGGGAAGTTACTTTCTGGTGAAAAGATGGACAAAGAAGTTGGAGGATTCGTCAACAGACCCCCTATTTTGGATGGATCCAATTATGACTATTGGAAGCCTAGGATGACCACCTTCTTAAAATCCTTGGACAGTAGGGCTTGGAAGGCTGTTATTAAAGAATGGAAAGCTCCTGTCATGTGTGAGAAGGATGATGCTGGCAAAGATAAAGAAGGCACCTCTAAGCCAAAGCCTGAAGAAGAGTGGACCAAGGAGGAAGATGAGCTTGCCCTTGGAAATTCCAAAGCTCTGAATGCTATCTTCAATGGAGTGGATAAGAACATCTTCACGTTAATCAATACCTGTGAAGTTGCTAAAGAAGCATGGGATATCTTGCAGGCTACTCATGAAGGAACATCTAGAGTCAAGATGTCAAGACTTCAGATTTTAACATCAAAATTTGAAAGCCTGGAGATGAAGGAAGATGAGACTATTCATGATTTCCACATGAGTGTTCTTGAGCTGGCCAATGCATCTAGTGCTCTTGGAGAGAAGATGACAGATGAAAAGCTTGTGAGGAAGATCCTTAGGTCCCTACCTAAGAAGTATAAGATGAAGGTTACTGCCATTGAAGAATCACAAGACATCAGCAAGATGAGAGTAGATGAGCTCATTGGATCTCTTCAAACCTTTGAGCTTGGGTTGAATGAGGAAGAACCAGAAAAGAAGCCAAAGAGTATAGCCCTGGTGACAAATGGTGAAGAGGAGAAAGGGAAGAAATATGAATCCCAGGAGGATCTATCTCAGGCCATAGTGATGTTGGGAAGACAGTTCACCAAAGTATTCAAGAGAATGAATAATATCTCCAGGCCTAATGTCAAGAACATGACTTCTGACACCAGCAAGAAGGATGAAGAGAAAACTGCCCAAGACAAAGGAGTGCAGTGCTTTGAGTGCGAAGGGTATGGACATGTCAAGAAAGAATGTCCCACCTTCTTGAAAAAGCAGAAGAAGGGCATGACAGTTTCCTGGTCTGACTCTGATAGTGAAAGTGAAGGCGAGTCAGCAAAGCATGTGAGAGCTTTAACGGGAGCTGTTGTTTCTGATGATGATTCTAGTGATGGAGAAGTAACTTATGAGGAGTTGGCATCCACCTATCAAGAGCTGTGTTTTAAGAGTGCTGAGATTTGTCAAGAAACCAAGTGCCACAAGCAACATATTGCTCAGCTAGAGAATGAAAAAACTGATCTTGAAAATGAAGTGGTGCTAGTTAGAGCTCATCTTGATCAAATGACCAAATCTGTCAGGATGCTGAGCTGTGGTACAGACACACTCGGCAAGATCCTTCAGTCAGAAAAAGCTGCTGGAGACAACGCTGGGATAGGTTATGTGGCTGAGGACAAGGGAACTTCAGAAGGAATCACTTCAGGTTCAAAGAAGGAAGTGTCACAACTTTCATCTCAACATCAGCTAAAGAAGCAGGGTCCTACCCCTAAGAAAGCTGATGTTTCACAACCTAAGAAGAAGACTGGTCCCTATCAGAAGAGAAAACAGCCACAGGGAGCTAGTCAGTATATGCCCCCACAATACCATGAGAGCATGCAAGCTGCTCAGTTCAAACAGCACATGTCTCATCAGATGTCTCAACATCAGGACAACCGGTATGGGTATGGTTATGGGTACACCAATGCTGTTACTTATGTATATGGAAGAAGAAAGCCTCACCATCATGGGAGACAATCCAGGAAACAGCATTCTCAGCCGACTTATGGGAGAAGATATCAACAGAATAGATGGCAGGGTAGTTATGGATGGCAGCATAGGCAATCTCATCATGGCAGAAGATTCAGAGATGGAAGGGTGAGATGCTATTATTGTGGAAGATTTGTACATATGCAGTACTCTTGCTACAAGCTGCATGGATACCCTCAGCCTCAAAATAGATGGAGAGAGCACAGGCCCAGAGTTGTTAAACAATGGGTACCTAAGGAGAAGGTGAAGTGCTTATTGGCTCACATGGGTGATAAAGAAGGAACATGGTATTTTGACAGTGGGTGTTCCAAGCACATGTCTGGATGTAGATCCATGTTTGATGATCTTAGACCTTGTTCCTCTCATGAAGTCATATTTGGCAGTGGAGGAAAAGGTGTTGTTGCAGGAGTTGGGAAAGTGCAAGGTGATGGTAGACCTGAACTTGACAATGTTATGTTTGTCAATAGCTTAAGTGCAAATTTGATCAGCATAAGTCAGTTGTGTGATGAAGGTTACAAGGTAAACTACACTAAGCATGAGTGTGTGGTTTCTGATGAGCAGAATCAGATTGTTATGAAGGGTGCCAGAACCAAAGACAACTGCTATTAGTGGACCTCCCTTGAAGGAGATTCAACTAGTAATGTTGTAGTTGATGTTATAACATTAAACTATGATATCAGAATGCTGAAAGGTCACTCAGAGTTAACAAGTTCTAATGTGAGTGTTTTAAAAGGAAAGTCTTTATGGAGGGAGAAAATTAGTAATTGGTCTTTAAAGAGTTTTCAAAATTAGGCGCCTTACTATATTGAGACTACATCAAGACTTACCAAAGCAATCTCATCACAACGCTTCATCTCCCTAAATCTCAACAGAATAGAAAGCTCTCCTTCGAACCTAGTTTGTCACAAAGGAACGATGTCTGTCCCTTCCAAGAAATCTAAGCAGGTTCGAACTAGGGTTTCTTCCGAAGAACTCATTTTCGAATCAAGTAACCCAAAACCCTCAACCACGGTAAACAAACCTGAAGCTAGGTCATCATCCTCTCAAGCTGTTGAGGAGAAGTTTGATGTAGACGAGCATTTGGAACAGCTTGCCACCAAAATCCTTGAAAAGGGGATACGGGTGAAAGGGATTTCCGTCCCTCTAAGGCAAATGCCTGCTGAACAAGTCGACTCTTAAGGAGAGGACAAAAATCTTCAAAGCCAGGCCCTTAGTCAAGAAGCTAAAGGTGAAGGTTCTGATGACACTGGTGTCAGTCTTGATGTCAAAACATCATCCCCTAGGAATGAAAGCCACAGGGATAAAGGGAAGGAGCAGGTTGAGGTTATAGAGATTGAGGACTCATCTGATGATGATAGAATTGGAAGAGGGAAGGATAAGAAAAGGACTTCATCTTCAGACTGTCCCAAGTCATGGAGTAAAGGTGCCAGGTCTGGCAAGAAGAGGAGAATCAGGGAGGAGGCAGATTCTGAGAGTGATGCTCAAGACATCAACCCGACTACAAATCAAGTGCCTGATAACACCTCGTCTCACAGTGCCAGAAGTGCCTCCTTGTGGAAGTGTGTGAGCCTAAGAAAAGTAGCTTTGGAAAGAGAGGTTGTAGCAAAGGACTTAGAATCTACTGAAATTATTGACCTAATTAAGCTTGCTGGTCTCATAAGGACTGTGTCAGGGTTGGCTGATTGCTATGATAGACTGGTCAGGGAGTTCATAGTGAATATACCTGAATCAATAAATGACAGTAAGAGCCGAACTTTCAGAAGAGTTACCCTCAGGGGTAAGTGTGTCTGGTTTTCTCCTGAGATGATCAATGCCTACTTAGGAAGAAATAAGGAAGATTATGGGGAATTAGAAGCCTCCAACAATGTTATATGCAGAGAAATCACTGCTGGTCGAGTAGATTTTTGGCCCGTAGAAGGAAAGCTGTTAGCCAGTTTGTTGAGTGTCAAATATGCTTTTCTGCACAGAATAGGTATTGCCAACTGGGTTCCTACTAGTCACAAGACCACAATTTCTGTTGAATTGGGGAAGATAATCTATGCAGTTGGGACAAAGCAAAGAATTGACTATGGCTCCTACATCTATGATCATACTATTAAGCATGCTGCTACAAATGCTGTGAAGATGCACATTGCTTTTCCCTCTCTCATTTGTGGGATTATCGTGTCTCAACATCCTGGAATTCTACAGCATTCAGATGTAGTGTGCAAAAGGAAGCCTGCCTTGTTACTTCATTACAAGTTGAAACATGTTCCTAACAATGTCAAGACATCTGCTTCAACATCACAACAGTCACCAGCCAAGACTGGGGTGATTACAGAACTAGAGGAGGCTTGCAAGGAGTTAGATGAAGTCATAAGAGTTAGTACTGAAAGGAAACAAAAATTTGAAAGACTTGTCATGGCTCTGAGATTGGCAACGAAGGAAGGTGAAGCTGTCAACACTAGGAAGGATGTTGATCTCAGCTTAGAAGATTCAAGCTTTTAATGATTGCCTTCTATTTTAGTAGGGTTAGCTTTATTTTCTGTATTTGTTTTAGCACTTAATGTGCTTGGTTTTGTAAGTTGAATATTGTGTTATTTTATGCACTGTTTATGCTTTTAGTTTCCTTCTATGATTTGTTTTGCCTGTTTACTAACTGAGAGGCTAACAATGAGGGCTAGGGTATACTGACTATAGTTAATAGGGCTTCTTATAGAAGCTTGCCTAATTATGGCTAAAAAGGGGGAGAAGATAGCCAAAATAGTCAAGAGGATTATTGCCATATGTTGCTGATATGATGTAGTTATTAAGGGGGAGTATTGAAGATATCATGACATTTGAAGAGTGCAGCCAAGCAGACATCTAGGGGGAGTAACGTGCTACACATTATGAGCTACTGAACAGCTGTGATGCTGGTTCATGTTTTTGAGGGGGAGCACCAATTGGCTGTTGTCAATAATGAAGATGGTGCTGCAGCAGATCAAGTGATGAAGACTTTTGAAGATTATCAAACTGCTGCTGATTAATGAGTTTCAAATTGATTGAAGATTATTCCGCTGCTGAAATCTCTGAAGGTGCAGAGTGCAGAAGTTGTTTGCAGAGTGCAGAGTTTGTTTTAGCCAAAATTAGCCAAAGGGGGAGATTGATAGTTCCTGGATTGGCTGAAATTTTAGTAAAACAAAGGTTATTCAATGTTGATGTCAAGGGGCTGATGTTGTAACATTGAAGTCTTAAACACTGGGCTGTGTTAAGTAGTTAAGTGCTGAAGTTGGATGTCTGATGTCACACAGGTGATGTTGTAACATCAGGCCTGCAGAATTAATAACAACAGCAGGTTGTTAGGGCACGCGTATTAGCTGGAATTGTGGAGAGTGGTTGACTTATTGGATGAGAATATCTTGGGATAGATATTTTCTGTTACATGGGAGATTTGATTGCAGGTTTGTTGGAGAATTAAAAGGTTGAAGATTTAAAAAGATTTTGGGGATAAAATCTGTTTTGAAGATTCAGTTTTAATTAACAAATCTGATCAAATATTGTGACAAGTCCAAGCCCAATTCAGGAGCTATATAAAGCGCACAAGACCAAAGGGAAAAAGCGACAGAAAACATTCAGAAGATCAAGAGCAGAAGGCTTAGTGTCTAGAGTTTGTTTAAGTGCTTGTATTTACACTATTCTAGGGTTTGAATAGGTGTTGAGTTTCTGTCCTCTCTAAAGCTGTGAAGCAAAGAGAGTTGTGTGATTTGATCGAAACTGTGAAGTAAAATCAAGGGTACTCAAAGTTGGTTCTTTGAGTGTTTGTAAGGGATTTAGTGGTGTTCTCATACCTAAGTGGTTTCTTAGGTAGGAAGTCATTAGTAGAGTATAAGTTTAGGAGATTGTCAACGGGTTGTTGAGTCTGTAAATTATATCTACAAGTAGTGAATTCCATCCCTGGCTTGGTAGCCCCCAGAGTAGGTTGGTTGTAACCGAACTGGGTCAACAATTCTTGGTGTTATTTTACTGTTATTGCTGTCCATTGTGCAGAGTGTGTTGTTGTGACATCACACCTTAACATCACACGTCTGATACCAGAATTTCACCTACCCATCAAACAATACACCAATCTCATTTATGTCCATCAGTATAATAACCTCCCTATCAACAAACAACTGTTTAGTATAGGTTCAACACTCTCCAATGATAGAGATGCAAGAGTAATACTATTACAATCATAACATACGCTACCGTCGAAATTCATTCTGAGTTCAAAACAATTTATCCAAAACAGCTTCACAACCTCTGGTTCTGGTTACCACATTCCATATCAATTCTTCTTACGGGGTTTCGACCCACTCAATGTTTCCGTTGGCATGAGATTTCCAACCCATAACAAAGTAATACCATCAAAGAACTTCAAATCATCTGTGATTTATCACAATTCAAACTCAAGCTATCTAGAATACAACTGTGGGTTTCCATACTACTCACTGATTAACACGCGACCTCATGTTATCATCCATTTCTCTACTAACAATGTTGAAGCTCTCCAAGGCGACACCCTTGATCTCACAAATCTTTTTTCTAGTAAATCTTTTAACTGGAATTTCAGTTCTACTAATTCTAACGCCGAGATCATGTATGATGCCATAGAATATGGAACCAGGGACAAGATCAACAAAGAATTCCACCTCTATCTTTAGCCGCACGTCCGATATGTCATCCAAAACGCGTCTAGAACTCACGCACAACTGGCAGTTCATTATGGTGACTTTACTACTACTCTCAAGAATACCATCAATGCAAACATGGCAACATCTGAGCATCATCTCTTGAGAGTTCTTCTACTTACTTAGCAGGCATAACCTTAACTCTTCACTTTCATCAAAGTTAAGTTCACTCTTTACTCTCTAAGAAGCAACCATCCACAATACCAAATCATTTCCTCTCTGAAACATCCTAACTTACCGACGTACAAAACCTCAAATCTGTCTCATCTTCAGATATATAAGAATATGCATTGGCTCATCAACACCATCGGTAAGAACTTTGCTTAACTCTGAACAATTCACTAAACACACTATCTAAGCTGACAAGATACGTCTATTCCATCCCAAATGATCCCTTCTACTATCAACAAGAGATTAAAGGTGATCAGTTCCTCAATTTGTCAATAGACAGCCGACCATCATGATGGGACATAAACCATCTATACCAAACTATAATAGTGTTCCTTGCATCTTGTGCACAAGCTATCTTAGGCACAATCCTTAGTTGACATAAGCATTCTTTCTGTATTTCCTTTAGTTTCACAAACAACACACTCTCACAACTCCTACATTCTTGAAATCAGCGGCACACTACATTACTTATCCAAACGTTTGGTAACCACAGGGTTTAGCTCCTACCAATGCGTCTAAAGAGTAACATCATCTCGTTCCAATTGAAGACAAACGGGTCCCATCCTTAGGAAACACGTCACGATACTCCACACATCGCTGGCTAACCTCTAGCCAAACATCGCCTCCTCCCTCACAAGGAAGCGAACAGCGAGGACACATGTCCGTCTTCCCTCGAGGGTCACACCATTCTCAAACAGGTGAACAATCTAACACTGTACTCCCTCATGTAGTAAAATGATATCCGATCTCTTCAACAATGGGAACAAAATTGTCCCATTCAACAATTGCACTCTTGCAATCAACGACACACTAAGCCAACACTCCACACCTGAAGCATCTTGGAGAAACACAAGCTTCTCCCCCACTTGTCTCACTCTCATCCTGCAGACAAGGGATTAGAAAAACAAGAAAGCACCGATAGTGTTTCACACACATATCACGTACTAAGGAACAAACAACATTGACAGTATTCAACTGTCACACCATAACGACTCGACAACTTGGCCGGACAGACCGACCTGCTCTGATACCACTTTGTAACACCCTAAACCCCCGCGACAATTAACAACAAAATATCAGAGTAAAAATAACACACATAGATTTAGGATGCTACTTTCAACTATTCAACTTCTCATGCATACTAAAAGTAATACATCAACATCGAAATTAAAACATTGTATTTAAACATTTCTACAACAGCGGAAATTCAACCAAATCTGAAACATGTTCAACCACACATAAAATCATCAAATAAAAGAGTAATAACACATACAAGGTAAAGGACTCTAAGCGTTCCGACAACCCGATGTTACAATCAGAGAAGACGCGACTCGATGACATAAAAGAGAAGACCTCGTCTTCGCTAACTCCAACTCCGAACTACTCATGCGTAACTGCACGTTACCCACGTGGAGATAACATTCAAACAGAAGGGGTGAGATTCTCAAAATCACATAAGAAAAGCATAATATACGTATGAAAGAACATAATTCTTATACGGCTCACCCTAACAACACAACATCCACACAAATACGACAACATCAACACAACACGAATGTCCATACAGTCATACAATTTTATGCATCACAACACGACACAATGCAATGCAATGAGACCTACGACTCGACTCAATGCATGTGGTACCAATTCTACCCATGTTTCATGGTCATAATCCCTGTCGGGATTTCATAAGAGTCGCTCACACCCCACATGGGCACACGACATCCGTGATCGCTCGCACCCCACATGGGCACACGGCTTATCACACAACTTATGCAACATGCTATGCACTCAACCACAACATCATACCACACCATAAGCAACCACTATTGTGTTTAAAAGTTATGCCACAACATAATATGCCATAATAATCAACAACATCATGATACAACATCATAAGCAACAACCATTATATTTACATGGTATGCCACAATAACTCAACAACAACATCATTCAACCATCATAAGCAATAACTATTGCACTCAACAACAACATACAATGACGACGTAAGGCATATGACTAGTATATCACCAATACATTACCTCACGAGTGCCCAACATACAACATATACCTGCTCAAACATGCAAACATTGCAATCCACAACAACGACACGTATTCGCACAACCGACTTCCACATTTCACGGTTCAACACGTCGAAACATACACGGAAACATATACAACATGTCGAATAGTTGGAGTTCTATCATTGAAAATAATTTTAACAGAAAGTACATAAAACCAGCTTTCCAACGATTCGAACGACGCTTCAAACAGACTTACGGATCAAAAGTAATGATCTACACCATATTTGGACCCAAAGCTACCTGGCTGCAACGGGGCATCATGGCGCTCACCGTAAGCCTAAAGGTGCTCGACATTGCCCTGCAGAATGCAGACTTATGCATTTTTCAGCGTTGGAGGCCTTTCGGACCTCCTATTTCGATTGCATAAAAATCCCCAAACTCAGAATTCGAAATCCTACCTCATACCACAATTATAAGCAACCTAAAATACATATTTGTAGATCCTCCCATCATTCATACATCACAAAATTATTAATCCTTCATGTTTATGTGCCAACCCTCAAAACCCAACAATGAAGGAAAGCATATCAACAATCAAAACAGAATTATCATACTCATGGTAAACGAAATTCAACATATCACATCATCAATTCTCATCAATTAGAACACATTCTAACACCACAAACATAACTCAAGCATACACATACAACCACAACAATTCATATAAACACAAATTAACACACATCAACCGATCAATTGTACAATTTCCTCTTTACAAACCTCTGGCATACAAAAACCCCCAATCTTCCAAATCAACACAACCACCTTGGAATGTTCATACAAGTTTATCTACCCTCATACAAAGATTATGCAACCCTTAAAGATTAAAGAATTCCAACCCTTACCTTAGATGAAGATTCTTCCGATGTCTCTAGGCCCTAGCTCTGCTTCTCCCTTTTCCTCGGAGCGGTTCTCCCCAAAATGATTGTACCAACAATGACTTCTCATTTCTCTCCAATTCCTTTTTGTCCACTATACCCTTAGGACCCTTAATATGTTTTCCCAACTTCGTCCTCACTTATCCTCGCACAATTACCACTTAGCCCTTCCTTTTATTTTAAAATAATAATAATAATAATAATATATATCATATAATCATATTATTATTACCAAAATATTGTTAACACATCGCATACTTTTAAATACTCTCAGCACCCCCTTAACATCATCAATACCCCACAACACAGGTCATCAAAATATTCCACCAAAATTCACCTAACTCACGAATATCTATAATAACTTTATTAAATAAATACCCTAATTATTTTGGGGAGTTACAAATTCCTACATCTTTCGACCAGTAAAAACAGATCCCTGATCCGTTGTAATAGTTTCTGGGATTCCAAATCTGTAGATGATGTGTTTCTTAATGAATTCAATCACATCCTCATGATCAACATTTGGTAAAAGTATAGCTTCGACCCACTTCGTAAAGTAATCAATACCTACCAAAATGTACCTTTGACTCTTAGATAATACTGGTCAAATCTCACCAACCAAATCCAAAGCCCAACCCCTAAAGGGCCATGGTTTGACTATGGAGTATAGTTCGCTTGCAGGAACATGTTGTATACCTGCATGCACTTGGCACTCTTGACATCCTTTTGCAAATTCGATACAGTCTTTCAACATGGTAAGCCAATACATGCCCTGTTGAAACAAGAGCCATTTCATTTTATGGCCTACCTGATGTGCCCCACATGCCCCACTATGGAGAGTTGAAAGGGCTAAGTATGCCTCTGATTCATTAAGGCATTTGAGCAAGACTCCTTAAGGAGTCTTTTTAAATAATTCATTACCCAAAAGAACATAACTCAAAGCTCGATACCTAATTTTTCGCTCTATGGATGCTATTGGATTTTGCAAATATTTTACTATTGGCTTCCTCCAATCTTCGTCCATCAAACTATCCACAGCTAAGATTTCAAAATTTTCCTTATCAGCGTACCCTAGCTTTGTAGCTTCCAAATCTGATGGGGATAATCTAGTTGACACAACTCTACCTCTGACTTCGATTGCGCCTTGCAACTTTTCTTTCGAAATTTTGTACCCAGAAGCAATTTGAGCCAAGTCATTGGCCACATGATTCTCTAGTCGAGGCATGTGTCGAACACTCACCATCTCGAACTTTTTCAATAATCTATTGACTATTACAAAGTACATGATGAGATTCTCTTTCGCGCACTTGTATTCCCTTGTAATCTGTTTGATGACTAACTCTGAATCTCCCATTATTTCGACTCGAGTTGCCCCCAATTCCAACAAAATTTCAAGCCCGACTATTAAGGCTTCATATTCAGCCTCATTGTTCGAGCAGAGACCTCCAACTTTGTATTTGAATTTTTTTGGGATTTTGTTAGGAGAAATAATTAAGACTCATACGCTTGTGCCATATTTATGACTTGAGCCGTCGAAATATAATTTCCAAGGTTCAAGCTCAAGATAATTCGACACGTTCTTGCTTAAAGAGTGGTCGACAATAAAGGCTGCTACCACTTGTCCCTTAACGGCCTTTAAAGGTCTATACGTTAGGGAGTATTCAGTTAATGACAATGGCCACTTACCAATTCGATTATGCAAAATAGGTTTGGATAACATATGCTTAATGATGTCGAAATGAGCCGAAACATACACATCAACTGACTTTATATATTGCTTTAATTTTGTAAAAGAGAAATACAAGCATAAACATAATTTCTCAACCATGCTATACCTAGTTTCTGCATCGTTCAAAACCTTACTAAGGTAATAAATGGCTCTTTCGATGTCATTTTCATCCTCTTGAGCCAACATGCTCCCTAAGGTTTTGTCCGACGCAGATATGTACAATCTCATACTCCTACTTCTACAAGGCGGTGCTAAGATTGGAGGATGACTCACATATTCTTTGATTTTGTTGAAAACCTCCTGTTGAGCTTGCCCCCATTCAAATCCTTCCTTGTTCAATCGGAGTGGAGGTGAAAAAGCTTGAGTCTTTCCGCCGAGATTTGAGATAAATCTTCTCAAGAAATTGATCTTTCCCAACAGCGACTGCAGTTCCTTTTTTGTCAATGGCGTTTTCGCTTCCATGATGGCCTTGGTCTTATTCTGGTTTATTTTGATTCCCTTTTTGTGGACCACAAAGCTTAAAAATTCTCCTTCCTGCACACAAAAAGAGCATTTGAGATAGTTCATTTTGAGACCATGTCTTCGCATCCTTTCGAATGATTGTCGAAGATGGTCAATATAATTCTTCCCTGAAACAAACTTCACAACAATATCATCAATGTAAATCTGCATAAAAGTTTCTATGAAATTATGGAAGATTGTATTCATTGCTCTTTCATATGTTGCCCCAGCATTTTTTAGGTCAAAAGGCATAACTACCCATTCGTAAGTGCCTAAGGCCCCAGGGCATCGAAATGTCGTCTTAGGGACATCATATTCAGCAATAAATATTTATTTATACCCATAATAACCGTCGAGCATGCTAAGATATTCATGGCCAGCGGCAGAGTCGACTAACATTTCTGCCACAGGCATTGAGTATTCGTCTTTTGGGGTCGCGGCATTCGGATCTCTGAAGTCTATGCAAACCCTCAAAGTCCCATTTTTTTTATAATAGGCACAATGTTTGCAAGCCATTCGACATACCTGGCCATTCGAAAAAATCTGCAACGAAGAAGCCTTTCGACTTCCTCTTTGATCTTCGAAAGGATTGTTGGTGCAAACCATCTGGGATTTTGCTTGACCGACTTCTTTCCAGACTTAATTGGCAACTTTAGTTCGACCAACTCTCTGCCCAAGCCAGGCATCTCATCGTTATCCCACGCGAAACAGTCTTTGAACTCTCTCAGCATTGGATTACTTTGACTCTGAGTTGTGGAGTAATGTTGGCGCTGATGTAAGTAGGCCTTTTCACTGCCCCCTCTCCCAGGTCGATTTCTTCAAGTGGATCTTAAGCTAGCATTTTGATATTTGCTGCCAACGGATCCTTCTCGAAACCCAAAGGCTCATCAGCCATGTTTTTAACTTCAGCCTCTAAGGACGCTTGTAACTTGTTCTCGGCTATATAAGCCGAAATCTTTTTCATCACTTCGAGCTCAGACATCATCACTGACCTCACTTCCCCAACCTGTCGGGGTTATTCCACGTACAGGAACATGATATGAAAAATCATCCCCATCTACCACCTCTCTATCCCATCTAAATCCATTGACGGGATGCAGATGTAATGAGCAGTATGCTTCATCGTCTGGGGTAAAACCAAAATCAGCCGGATTGCATGGAGAAATATTGGCTAAGTGCTTATCGAACTGGCGCCTGTCGAGGTGGTTGATTAGGGCCTTGAAATATCCTTGATCGGCCTCAATGTTCTCAACAATGTCGTTTGGCCTCCATATTGTGATCCTCTGGTGCAAGGAAGATGATACAACCCCAATTCCATGTATCCATTCTCGCCCCAACAGCAAATTATAGTTTTCCTTTGTTTCGACCACCATAAAAACTGTAGGCCTTGTAACCGTGCCAACTGACAGGTCAACCTGTATAACACCAAGAGTGGTGCCAATTTTTCCTTCATAATTTGACAGAACCATGTTGTGTGGTTTAGTATCTGTATCGAATTTTCCAATCTATCTCAGCATAAAGTGCAACATCAAATTCACTGTAGCACCGCAGTCAACCAAGATTTTATTCACTAAAACATTTTCAACCTTTCCAGTAATGAATAAAGGCTTTAGATGGTTCTTCATTGCCTCATCTGTCCACTCAAAGAAGGCAATATGCTCTTTGACACAACCATTGTTCATTACATAGTATCACATTGGTTTGTGTGCCGCCATTTTAGCTTCTGAATAGGCATCAACCTCTTCGACCTCCGTGATCTGATCAAATTCTCTAGGCAATACTGATGCCACATTCACAATGATGTCCAATGAAGCCTCAGAATCAGAATCGAAATTATCTATCTTCATTTCGTCTTCCGTTATGGCTCGATCATGTTTTTCTCTAGCCTCCTCGTCTTCGGTTTTGAACAATTTTTTCCCTATGGGAAACTTTTCGACAACTTTTGTCTTTCCCTTTCCGTTGATTTCGACAGGTAAGTTTGTACTTGATTCAACCTTATCTTTTGATTCAGCTTCCCTTTGGGCTTTCCTCCTTCGTGGCTCTCTCCTCCACTGCGACCTCGACATGGGATTTTTACCCTTGTAATTTTCATAAATGTGGGCCAATTTTCTAGAGGATTGATGTTCCTTGCGATAAGTAAGTGAAGAACCCCTGCTGACGTCGAAATCCTTCCACTCTTGTTAACCTTTCTCCCTATTCTCATTTGGTTTTACCCATTTGCCGTTAGAGAGTTTAGCAAATGGTTTAAACGTAGCAGGCCTTGCACCTGACACTCTACCCTTTGACTGCTCTTGGTTCGACGCAGACCTCCTAGGGTCGAAACTCCGTGGGCCATGATGGGCTTTCTCCCACCTTTGCTTACCCTTTCGAACGCCTTCTAGATTTTGTGCTGCTTTTTGTCGAACACAGCGCTACACTTGGGGCATAACATGACTTCAGACCCCTTCCTTTGACACCTGCGTATAAAATCAACCAAATTTTCTTCCTCTTTCGGGAAGGCCAGCTTGTTGTACTCTTCCTGTCGGCGTTCATCACTGACTTTCATTGGTGCCTCCTAGGAGATTTCCACCATATTAACTTCCATTTTGACATCCTCAGTTATGTCAAGCTTGAACAATTCCATTTGTAGGCCCTCAGCAGCCTTATCCATCTACACGAAACCGTCAGCGGTTTCTTTTGTTACCAACATCCACTGGGAATCCTCAGCAACTTCCTTGTCGGCACCTTCAGTGATCTCAAAACCATTAGTAGTGTTGTTGGTGAATCTTTCGACAGCACCAAAACTCCATAGGAATTCTTGGTCGAGATTTTCAGTAACCCTGACCATGACTGCCTCATTGTTGAAATCATCAGTGATTTCAATCATATTGACATCATTGTTGAGGCCTTCAGTAACCTTGACCATATGGACCTCCGTTGGCTCAGTATAATGAGCATCAGCTACTGGTAGGGGGTCTGAATCGATCTTCATCTAATTTTTAGACTTCTCTCTGAATTTCCACCTTCCTTCTTAGATTGCATTTTGAACAAGATCCCTGAAAAGAAAACATTAAGAGGTCTTATGGCCCAAGAAATTATGATATTTACAAAACCCTCTTTTTTTCCTTTGTTCTAAAGGAGGCATTTTAGCACCAAGTGGCACTATCATTTGCCCATCCTTAACTAACAAATAAAAAATTTCATCACATTTAGTAACGTCGTAAGTATAAGTTTTCTTGGGGAATTTTTCATTTTTCTCCGGTTCGACAGGGTTTTTCCCATTCGAATGGGCCAATAACTTACAAGAGTAAGGTGGGCCTTGTTTCAATTCAGCAAGATTGATCTCGCCTTCGTCGAAACTCACTGGCTCATTATAGTATTTTTCATCGTCGTCATTAACTTCGACGTAAGCCACCCTTTTATTCTTATTCGCCCTAGCCTTTTCCTCTTTTAGGCGTTCTAATTGTCGAACTCTGTCAGCTAATTGGGCCATATCTCTTAGATATTGCATATCTAATTTCTTTCTAATAGAATAATCAAGGCCTCTAGTAGCCATTTCGACTAACTCATGCTCTGGTACTTGTGTAAAGCATCTATCTTTGAGCAGTTGGAATCTATTCAAGTAGTCATCTATTGGCTTAGTGAATTTACGTTTTATACTAGCCAACTCTTTCAGACTAATCTTTGTATGTCCCATATAGAACTGCTCATGAAACAACCCTTCTAACTGGGTCCAATTGTGGATCGAATTAGGTGGCAAAGTTGTGAACCATGTGAAGGCATTCTTCGTCAGAGAAGTTGGAAAGTACTTTATCTTATGATTCTCATTATTCGCGATTTCTCCAACCTCTATCACATATCTGACCATGTTCGATAGTGGATTCAGTGGTATCCCCGGAGAACTTAGTGAACTTAGGGAGTTTCGTTCTTGGGGGCAATTCCGACTGGATAATGTATTCTGACAATGGAGATGTATAATTTGGCCTTCGCAGGACAAAGTTCACCCTATTTTGGACCATAATCCTTTCGACAATGGCTGCCAGATTGTTGTCTGCTGCCATATCATTACGTCGAACTTGTTGTACGACATTGTCAGCATCCTGATTTCTATTCACCAAAACCAATCTTGGTTGTTCTCCTACAGGAATTTGTGGTTGAATCCTAGGGGGTTCGACTACTCCCTGGTTTGGTGCATTTGCCTGAGGCATATTTCATGGATTTTGTTGGTTTTGGTTAATAGTGGGATCCTCTTCGAACACTACCCCTTGGTTCCCTGCGATATACTCTCTCTAAGGGTGTCGAGGAGGGTTAGGCACACCAAAGAAATCTGCAAGGCGCGTCATTTGCGCAGCCATTTGCTTATTAGTCTGGGTAGTATTCTGAATTAGAGGTTTAAAGATTCACCCCATGGTTTGGGACATCATCTAGACCATTTGGTGGTTACTCTCATCTATTTGCTGCCTTAAATAGGCTGCAGTGGTATTCGTCAAGCCTGGCATTTGGGTCGAATATCCTATTCCTAAGGATTGGTTGTTTCGACCCATATTCTGGAAAGGTGATGTTATTACGGGTTCTGAATATACCGGGGGCGTTTTGTAAATTTACCATCATTGAAGTTGGCATCCTATAAGGCTGTTCTCGACCGTTTAAAGGCATCAAAAAACCTGGTGGCGGAAAATGTCAATAAGTAGACGTTCCTATTGGTGGGGGAGTCACTGGGGGTCCCCTTGGCCCAATATAAGTCAAATTTGTTTCAGTATGGGAAATCGAATGTGTTGGTGTCGAACTTGCCATAGATGGCATAGTTTCAGATACAGAAATAGGAACCATGGGTCCTCCAATCGAAGACCCTGAAACTGGTTCTGCATTGACACCTGACATAGTTTGAGGATTCGAACTATTTGGCTGATTAGTACTTGCCATTTTCCTCGTATACTTTCTTTTTGGTCTCTCTTCGTTTGCAGTGGCGACTTTTCCACTTCTTAATAACATACAACGAAGTACTCGACACAAAAAAGATAATCAAAACACACAGTTATAAGTTTTGCGAAAAATTCATTTAGCACTTCCCACTGGGTGTGCCAATTTGTTTACTGGGAAAAATAGTAAACAACCTCTGGTCTATCAATTTTGTAAAAAATTGAGTAACTTGCAGGATCGACCACACTAAATCCTAAGACATGTGCTTAATTAGTTTCTAGAAAATGTCAAGAATACTTAGACAAAGTAAGTAAGTGAAAAAGGACTTCTTCAAGAAATATAAAGTAATGGAAAGGTAAAAAAAAGCTTTAAAAGGGCTTTAAATCGAAAAGGCTGGTAAATTGCAGAAGTTTAACTTGCATGAAATGAAAAGAGACTTTAATGAAAGAAACTTAGTAAATTGCATTGAATTATAAAAATGGTGTTACATCAACATAAATTCTCACACGCTCTTTTCTCTACGCTGGTACTTTGAGCACACTGAGTTTTTGTATATAATTGAACACACATAAATCTATTCCTAAGACTTGCTATTTATAATGGTTAAACATAACTACCCACTAACGGGCTACTAATTAGGGCGAAACACATGGCGTCGTGCATGTCTTCACTTCTTGGATGAACGCCACATGTCCTCATTCAGAATCAGATAGATAAATCTTCCCTCCTATTTTTGAATTTAAATCTTCGCGTTGAACGGTGCTCATCAGCCTTCTGTCGAAGAATCCTTTCAAACTCTTATAAATATTTCTAAGTCTTTTAAATCCTCTTTTCTCTGCAGAAGGATAGCTTTCGACTATATTTTCTGGTAGCAATATCTTTGTCGAAGCCTCATAAAACCTTAGAAATTATATCTCTTAGGAAAAACTCTTAACCCAACATTAGGTGTCGAAATTAGGAGCTAACAGGTGGTCCGTGAACATTTTCAGACCATAGACAAGGGACTTAAAGCCATAGAGGGTACTGATTTCTTTAATGTGGATGCAGACAACATGTTCTTAGTTTCTGATCTTGTTATGCCTGCTAAATTCAAAACTCCCACGTTTGTGAAGTACAAAGGTCATTCTTGCCCAAGGGCTCATCTGGTCATGTATTTTTGCAAAATGGCTGCTTATACCAATAATAAAAAACTACTTATCCATTGTTTTCAAGATAGTCTGAGTGGAGCTTCTCTCAAATGGTATATGAATCTTGAATAGAACAGTGTCCACTGCTTCCAGGATCTCACAAATGCCTTCATGAAGCAGTATATGTATAACCTCGACATTGTTCCTGATCGCCGTCAGCTTCAAAATATGTCTTAGAATGATAAAAGAGTCTTTCAAGGAATATGCTCAGCGTTGGAGAGAGTTGGCTTCCCAAGTTGAACCTCCTTTGGCAGAGAAGGAATTGATTGGAATGTTTATGGATACCTTGTCCCCATTTTATTGGGAAAAGATAATTGGTAGTGTTTTCTCCAACTTCACTGATTTGGTTACTATTGGTCAGAGACTCGAGGAAGGACTCAAGAAGGGTAAAGTATCCAAGGTTGTTGAATCTTCTAATGGTGCCAAGAAATCGTTTGGGAACTTCCAGAAGAAGAGATAAGATCAGACTAATATTGTCATATTTGAAAAAGGAAGGCCTTGACCTCAGTATGCTGATCACCCTGATATCGTTGCTGTTACTCCCATGGTTACTGCTCCACGACCAGCTCAAGCTCCTCAACGTCCAGCTGTTGGGCAGAATCAGTACCGTAATAGGAATCATTTTGATCTTATTCGAATGACGTACACCGAACTTTATCCTGATATGGTTCAGAAGGGGTTGATTACCACAAGGCCTATGCCTCCTCCTCTGAATCCTCTGGCAGCCTGTATAGCTCTGATCTTCATTGTGAATACCATCAAGATGGTGCAGGCCATAACTTGGAAGGCTGCTTTGTGTTGAAGGCTAGAGTACAAGAGCTGATCAGAAATAAAATCCTCTCATTCCGTGACACTAATCCTAATGTTTAGAACAACCCTCTGCCAGGGCACGCCAGTTGAAGCTTCAGTCGACCTCATCCAGCTATCTTCTTAAAAGTCAGTGTTTTAGACAAGATAGCTCATCTTTGTTTCTGATTAGTCACTAGGCCATGTTTCTCGTTGTTTTCATTTTCCTTATTTGTATTAGCTGTTTGCTTTCAAATTATGTTTGTACTTTCGTAATTAATAAAATGAGCATTGCAATTTTTGGATTCAATTCATTTGCGTTGTTATTCACTTCTTTATGCTTTCGTTTACAAATATATATATATATATATATATATATATATATATTATTCCTTTTCCACTTTCTCTTCGATTATGCACAGATTGGAGGGAGGATTATGAAAACGTAAATACTCATAATTGTTGTTGGTATGCTTTCAGATCAGAACTTTGCTGATGATGTAAGGCATTGTTTCAATTTCCAAACACTGGAGAAATAAGGAAGATAACCCCTCATTAACCCCTTTGATCCTTGAAGTAGATGAAGCCTCTGCTGATTTGAGCAAATTTTTGGTAAAATAAGGCGTTGAATGAAGTGTCCCAACATGATGTCCAAACGAATGTCCTGACATCTTAAACTGATATAGCAGGCTAATTTTAAGTGTTCCAAGAATCATGGAAGCAATCAGAACGTGGATCAAGGAATCAAGGACAGAAGATTGAAGCCCAAGGAAGCAGGAGACTCTATAATTAGAAGACTTAGACCTAGGATTTGAAGAGCTTTTAGTACACCTTTTGTAACCTTGTTTTCTTGCGTAAGAAACAAGGGTTTAGGGTTTCGAGAGTCGTTGGTTCTCTAGGTTGTAAGTCTCCCTTTGTATCGATTGATGCACTATGGTAGATATAGGTGTTGCACATATCCATAAGCCTTGAGGTATTGGATTGTGTATTGTTCTTGGATGAAGCTTTTAAGCCAATCCAAGTTAGCTTGTTTGTCAAGAAAGCTTGACAGGTTTCTGTATTGACAGGGATGATGTAGAAATCACAGTTGGTGATTAAGGGAAGTGAGTGGGGTATCTCATATCAGGGTTGTAAACGTTTAAGTTTAGCCTTGGTAAAGATGTTCGTTGGGTAGATGATAGGTATAAAGTTGTAAACGGGGGAGTTTAGATTTGTAATAGTTCTACAGATAGTGAAATCTTCTTCCTAGATTGGTATCCCCCAAATGTAGGTGAGTTGCACCGAACTGGGTTAACAATTGTTGTGTTCTTTATCATTCTGTAGATTTACGTTTTATGTTAGGGTTAATGATAATCATGTTGGATCAGATGTCGTGACATCTATGATTGTGCAGTCCTGATATTCAAGGTATCATTCTGCAGTTGCGCCTATGAGTTTAAATGATTATGTAGCACAATGTCTTGACATGTGTTAGGACATTTGCTGTCTGCATAGGCCAAAATTTCAATTGGTATCAGAGCAGGCATCTTGTCTAGTTCTGGATGAGATCTTTGGGAGATACTTTCTGGCGTTTAAATAAGGAGGAGTTTTGAAGATCAGATCAATTAACTCAGACATACTCAATGGTATTAATGGATGAGATGGATGGTCTGGATCGAAGGGAGCGACCCGAAGGTTGTTCATGTTGCTGAGGAGGTTCTACAATAACTACAGGAGAAGTGGCTAGTTCTCTTGTTGGTGTGTCTTATAAGATGTTTTGACATCTTATTAGGGCAAGCAGGATCTGTTCCTTGGTGGTTCCACTGCATGTGTTTCTAATGGAAGAACTCTAGAATTATGGGATTCTGGAGTTGTTACTGAAGACAGCTGGTGGAAGATCTAAATCATCGGCCTCTATGTGTGAAGATTTAAATCAAAGATCCTCACAGGCTTCTTTGGCATCGATGGGTACGTCTTAACCTTGGGATTGTCTTGGGAAACAAGAGATAGCGGCTGCTGGGGAAATTCTGGACCCTTAGGTTGTGAAGACGATCCCCTGGGTAAATCAACCTTTAGGAGAGATCCTACAGGAAAGGGAGAAGTGACAACTTCTGATGCAGCCTCAAGCATGGGGTTGCCTTCCTTTCTCAACATGTTTCTCAGGATTTCCATAATCAAGCCCATCTGAGCCTTCAGCTGGTGGACTTCCTCTCTCAGCATTTCCTGGTCTTGAATCAAAGCTTGCATGTCTCCCATAAACTGCCCCATCTAAATCTTCATTTCAATCACTTCTGCACTGAGCTGTTCCATGGCTATCCTCTGATTATTACAGGTGGAGTAGTGGTTGCAGGTCAAGCCGTCAATTCTGAAGATAATGCCAAGTCAGAATGAGAACTCTGCTCCTGAGCACCTGTTATGCATATGAGTATGGAAATGCAAATGCAAAATGCCATGTTCGAATATTTCCAAGGAACCATTCTGCTTTGATTCAATTTTTTCTCACATACGAACCACAAGAAATAGATGGAAATGCTCAACAGCTAGTCTCAAAGTTAAGATCCTTGGAAATACAAGAACATGTATGTCAGAATGCAGAATGATGATACATATGCACACATGGGATCAAGGCTGCCACATAGACTGGACAACTGCTGCACTGAACTAACTGAATAAGCTCAAGGATCTGCCCAAATACCCAGAATACCGGAATAACCAGAATACCACACTGATAAATCCAAACTGATAGGAAAACCAGAAAACCAGATATGTTGAGGGTCAAGGTTACCTGCAAACTTGTAAACATCCCGCCCCTCTCGCATGTGGGTTCTAGAAAATGAGAGGTCCTCAGCTTTGGACACTGAGGTCGAGAAGCAATAATACATTCATCCTTTTGGGTACAGTACTATCACTAATCGAGGAGTGTCTCCACTGATTCTCCCTCAAAAAGGTCATCCTATAGCAAGTTCTCAGCTTCAGGCCCTCAGATCAAGAAGTATAATGGGTTTGCCATTTCTGGTCTGCCATTACTACCTCTTGGGAGGAGTGCTTCAATTGAGTCCTCGGGAATGGTCACCAGAGTCGACAACTCATTAAGGGAAGGTCCAATGACTTGCATCAACATGCAGTATCGGATATCTCCTGAAAGAACCTCATCTGGCTGTGGATCTCGCGAACACTCCACGTGGTCACCACCACGCGAGCAACACGACTATCCACGCTAAAACCTATGTGTACACTCAAGCCTGGGTAGTGGGCTTATTTCTCAGAACACTCATCCCGCCAAACGAAAAAACCAGTACAGCCCAGCACAATCCAGCATATGACAATAATGAAATGAAATGTAATAAATGCGGTAAAAATAAATAATATACAACAAATAAAGCACAATAGTAAACACCCAATGAAAAATAAACAAACAAGCGCTAGGATTGACTCGCATAGGGAACCAGAGATTCTGGGTTCGATCCCCAGCAGAGTCGCCA
This sequence comes from Lathyrus tuberosus, assembly GCA_022829125.1. NCBI lineage: Eukaryota > Viridiplantae > Streptophyta > Magnoliopsida > Fabales > Fabaceae > Lathyrus > Lathyrus tuberosus. The sequence goes on from JALAZF010000043.1 coordinate 7,955,799, forward strand.
GCTGTCGCAACCGCGAATAAACAACCGGCGAAAACTAGAACAGAAGAGTTGCCACCGAACGTTATTTATCCCAACGCATGGAAAGGGAACGATCGAAGAAAACCTAAGAGGGAAAAGACATGGTCATCGCAACCATAGTCCGGGTTCGGGATTCGGTTACGCGAGGGGAAGGTATTCGCACCCCCACACCTCCATCGTAATCGATGGGATCCACGCTTGTTGTCTAAACAAAGGGTGAGTTATCTAAAGGCCACTGCTAAATGGAAAATGGGGGAGGGGGAAGCAAAGACGTACTCGCAAAGATTATCGCAATCTAATGCCTACGTATCTTCGTGGACGAATGAAGAATCAGAGTCAACGTAGTTCGACGGACTACGGGGGAGGGTTGCTCGTCGAGATATCGCATCTCGTGCCTACGTATCCTCAATCGGATAGGAAAGAGGAATCAGAGCAAACGTAGTTCGACCCAACGAGGTCTTAGTGTTTTTTACGTGAGCGACGAGCTCTTTTCTGAAAATGGTTTGAAACTCAACAATCCCGAAGGATAAAAAAGGTTTGAATTTGTTTTGTGTTTTTTTAGACAGAAGTGAATTTGAGTTAGTTCATAACTTACATTGCACCAAAGTCTACTACGCGGGAACGAATGCGTTGCATGGTCGCCCCCAATGGGACGTATGCTAAACACTCTAGAAGAGGAGAGGAGACCCCTCGTTCTTCATTTCCTACACTTAAGGCTCGAGCGCAATATACGTTATATTTATTAAATGTTTTAGAAATATTAAGAGATGAGAAGAGAAGACTCAAAGGAAAAGAAAACACTACGGGGAATTCGATCCTAATGTTGTCATGCAAAAGTGGACCTAAGGTTGCGTTCAAAGGGGAAACATCTACCTAATGTTAGCATGCATGGTTTGAATCCTAATGTCTACCCTACTCCAAGCTTAATCAAAGATTAAGTTGGACTAGGGAACCTTAAGGGAGCATACAAAAACAAAGCAAAAACCAAAGAAATAAACAAAACAAAAACAGTGGCTACAACAGCGCTCAAACACCTGCACAGCAGTAAAATCCAGCAAATACGCTGAAAAACAACAGGGTAACCGATTATCAGATATGCTGTAACCGGTTACTCTGCAACAGAATTCAAATAAACAACTTCCAAAATCACTTTTAAGAAGCTTATCACTTCTCCAATCACCTGCATGTTAGGGCATCTAAATATGCACGAAAATTACATCTCAAAACTAGCAAACACACATCAATTAACAAACAACAACAATCAAATCCACAATCTAATGGATCAAACTCAACAAATTCAAGATCTACATCATGAACAAGCAAAATAAGCTAAAATGAAAAGTAGATCTAAAATTCACCAACCTACAAAGCTGAGTATTGCTTTGCTGAATGTTGATAAGCTGCAATTGATGAATCCAAGCAAGAAAACCAGAGATCCAATGCTATCTTCACCAAAAAAAATGAAAAATAAATGCAATGTGATGAACTTGCTTCTAGCTTCTCCAAAAATCACTTCCAAGTACTTAAATCCAGAAGCAAAACAGTAGCAAAATCAGAATTCCTTCAAGAATTAATGGATAGATGAAGGTTTAGTTCCAAGATCAATAAATTTCAATGCAAAATTTGTTGAACTTTGAGTGAGGGTTTTGGGATGAGAGAAAAGTTGAGAGAAAATGGAGTGAGATGTTTAGAAAATTTAGAAAATGAATCAAAGTTCTGAGAGGTTTGGAGTTGATTAGATTAAATAACCCCTAGGTTAGGAGTTAAGTTTGGGTTTGGAGTGAGGTTTAGTGGGTGGAAATTGGGGTGAAAAATGAATTAGGAAAGGAAATGAGGAATTAGAGTGGAAAATGTTGGAAGGAATTTGAATTTTGGGTGGAAAATGATGAAAATAGATCGGTTCTAGATCCTTCCCACACATGCACAAGCCAAGCACATGATCACAAATGATGCAAACTTAATTTTTTTCAAACTTTGCCCAGAGTAACCGGTTACAGCATATATGCTAACTGGTTACTTAGTTCAAAATCCCTGAAAATATGCAGAAAACAAAGGAGTAACCGGTTATCAGATATGCTGTAACCGGTTACTCAGTTCAAATTTTGAATTTTGGCGCCTTTTGGAGGGAAACTTGGAAAAGTGACCTCTGACATCTATTTTAAACCCCGTTAAGCCTCCGGAACTCAAAACTTGATATTGCTACTAAGTAACACTTGAAATGAAACACAAATTCTTCCCGACACCTCAAAATATCCTGCTGGATTAATAATTCCTGATACCGGATCGCTTGATCAACAATGACTGCCAGAGCTTCTGATTATTAAATCGTCTAATGAACAAAATAAAAGCTCAAAAAGACCTTGAAAGTTATCTGCTTGGCTCTGAATACTGCTGAAAATGATACCAAAACTGATGACGCCATGAACTGCTAGGAAATACCTTGACCCCATGTGTAAAGGAAACATGCCAATGCAAAATGTCGATGTGAATGAAATGAAGCATAAGCCAAAAAAGGTTAGAAATATGAGGACAAATTTTGAGGTGTTACAGCTGCCCCTATTCAAACTTCTTGGATCCGAGGGTATGGAAGCAAAGGCTTCCAGACAATTGGGATACATGGAGATTGAATACTTAAATAACTGCACAAATTTGCATCCTGCAAAAGGAGAGATGACTCCGCTGGGGAACAATTAATAAAAAGATGTAAGATCATAACATAGACGAGCGTCAGGGATCATTACGGATGAAGTATTGAAATGGATTGAAACAAACACGGACGACTGTTAACTGCGTTGGGGACAAACATCGACGAGTGTACATAAAGGTTCACACACGGAAGGGTGCTGAAAGAACACGGACAGGTGTCAAAGGTCAATACGGACGGGTATTGAAATAAAAGTTCAAACACAGACGAGTGCTGAAAGAACACGGACGAGTGTCAAAGGTCAATACGGACGGGTATTGGTTAAAAAGTTCAAACACGGATGGGTGCTGAAAGGACACAGATGGGTGTCAAAGGTCAATACGGATGTGTATTGGCCTAAAAAGTTCAAACACGGACGGGTACTGAAAGGACACGGACGGGTGTCAAAGGTCAATACGGACGGGTATCGGCTTAAAAAGTTCAAACACGGACGGGTGCTGAAAGGACACGGACGGGTGTCAAAGGTCAATACGGACGGGTATTGAAAAAATTCAAACACGGAAGGGTGCTGAAAGAACACGGACGGGTGTCAAGGGTCAATACGGACGGGTATTGAGTAAAAGTTCAAACACGGACGGGTGCTGAAAGAACACGGACGGGTGTCTAAGGTCAATACGGACGGGTATTGAATAAATGTTCAAACACGGACGGGTGCTGAAAGAACACGGACGGGTGTCAAAGGTTAATACGGACGGGTATTGGTTAAAAGGTTCAAACACGGACGGGTGCTGAAAGGACACGGACGGGTGTCTCAAAGGTCAATACGGACGGGTATTGAAACAAAAGCTCAAACACAAACGGGTGCTGAAAGAACACGGACGGGTGTCTAAGGTCAATACGGACGGGTATTGAAATAAAAGTTCAAACACGGACGGGTGCTGAAAGGACACGGACGAGTGTCAAAGGTCAATACGGACGGGTATTGGTTTAAAAAGTTTAAACACGGACGAATGCTGAAAGGACACGGACGAGTGTCAAAGGTCAATACGGACGGGTATTTAAACAAAAGTTCAAACACGGGCGGGTGCTGAAAGGACACGGACGGGTGTGAAAGGTCAATACGTACGTGTATTGAAATAAAGGTTTAAACACGGACGGGTGCTGAAAGGACACGGACGGGTGTCTAAGGTCAATACGGACGGGTATTGAAATAAAAGGTTCAAACACGGACGGGTGTCTAAGGTTAATACGGACAGGTATTGGCTAAAAATTCAAACACGGACGGGTGCTTAAAGGACACAGACGGATGTCAAAGGTCAATACGGACGAGTATTGAAATAAAAGTTCAAACATGGACGGGTGCTGAAGGGACATGAACAGGTGTCTAAAAGGTCAAGACGGACGGGTATTGAAAATTCAAACACGGACGGGTGTTGAAGGGACACAGACGAGTGTCAAAGGTCAATACGGACGGGTATTGAAACAAAAGTTCAAACACGGACGGGTGCTGAAAGGACACGGACGGGTGTCAAAGGTCAACACGGACGGGTATTGAAAAAGTTCAAACACGGACGGGTGCTGAAAGGACACGGACGTGTGTCTAAAAGATCAATACAGACGGGTATTGAAAGTTCAAACACGGACGGGTGTTGAAAGGACACAGACGGGTGTCAAAGGTCAATACGGACAGGTATTGAAAAAGTTCAAACATGGACGGGTGCTGAAAGGACACGGACGGGTGTCAAAGGTTAATACAGATGGGTATTTAAAAAGTTCAAACACGGACGGGTGCTGAAAGGTATTGAAAAAGTTCAGACACGGACGGGTGCTAAAAGAACACAGACGGGTGTCCAAGGTAAATACGGACGGGTATTGAAAATAAGTCAAATGGCAACTTTACTGGGGATTGAAATGCTAAACCGAACATGGACGAGTGTTGAGAGAACATGGACGAGTGTTTGAGGGAACACGGACGAGTGTTTAAAATCAATAGGACGAAGTATTGAGGCGATAGAAAAGAACACGGACGAGTGTTTAACGCTAACAATCTTGAGGGGATAAACCAAAAGACCACCTGGACGGAAGGGTGAAAAGAAACCATGGACTGGCGATCCTGACAAACTTTGCAGGGGTATACCAAATAGTCTCTCCAAATGACCAAGTCCACTGCTTGGGGTATAAAGTTGGACGATATCTCCTGAATTACGACTCTTCCTGCCGGGGAAACACTTGGCAAACGAGAACTCAAACCTGGCTTATGCTTCGAATGCATATGTTTGAATTTTTCTATGGCGTAATGCTCCATACGAAATGGAAATGCTATGCTTTTGGGAGGATGTCATACAAAAATGCTTATGCAATGCAAAAGAAGCGCTTCAGCAAAATAAATACTGAAGACGAAGGCAACTCCACTAGGGATGACAAACTAAATTGTCTCCGAGAACAAAGAACCTGCTGAGGAAGACCACACTGAACGACTTTCCTGATTAACAACCTCTGTTGAAGATAGAACCCAAAACCTGATACTGAGAATTGCCAATACCAATTGGACTTAAAAACTGCTGGGAATGTCAACCACCGTTGAACAAACCGTTGCGAGGATTACCACCAAACTCTGCTTGGGGATATCACTGAACTAAACCTGCTGCTAGGGGAAATGACTTTACCCTCACCTTGCTGGGGATTAGATCAAACTATTGTCGACGAGACTATACTTCCTGACCGACTGAGGGAAGCAGTCACCAAGACTCTGTGGGGACGATAACATCTTTGTCCAAGGAGAATATTCCACAAGTCTCCCGTTGGAGATACAACAACATCAACTCCTGAATGCTTGCTGGGGAATAATAATCAAAACACGACTTTGGCTGGAGAAACAACCCTCTATACTCTTGCTGAGGAGAGTATGCTCTGCTGAGGATGATGAAATTTCAATGATGGAGAGAGTAACTCTACTGGGGAGAAACCTTGCTACCCTGCCTGACCTGCCTCTATGGTCATAAACGGCCCTTTGAACTTTCCACCTGCCCCAGACCACCAGGTCTAATGGAAGGAATCATATCAAGAGGATTTTATAGAAGACCGAGCATTCACACTACCCCAGGGTCTTCAAACTCTTGGAGAGATTTATCATATCTCGACATAACTGCCCCAGACTGTATACTCTATGAAGTAACTTGCCTCGAAAGGATTGTAATGACTTAGAATATTCTGCCCCGGTATTTTAAACCTTGCAGAGGTGCTTTCAAATAACCGTCTTCAGGAGTGGATAACTTCTTGTGCTCTTGAGGTGGCCTACCCCAGTACGAGCCTTGAAGTGAATTTGTCTCTAACCGACTGGTCTTCGAGAGATTTGCCTAAATCTTGACGTGATTTCCCCTGTTTGGCTGCTTTAGGGAGAGTTTTCAATGCGATTGCTCCAGATTGGCTACATCTTATCACCACTCATCGGGAACGCCCAGGATGCGCACAGTCTCTTAGCCACATGCCTCTTGACATGACTGTCCTTTAGAAATTTTCACCATCTCAACTCGACGTGATCAAGCTTCTTGACTGACGTTCATTGTGTAAGCTCCCCTGATCCTTAAGCACATGCAAGCGGAAAATGTTTATTATGAGAATGATAATTCTAATGCAACACACATGTTAACCTTGAAGTTTTATTGAAAATGCGTCACCCAGCCTTGTGAACGAATCACTGGCTGGAATGCGACATTGATTTTTGAATGGAAAACAAAACGCACATGCAATACCCACAAAAATCTTATTAGCATAACTCATAGGAGTCAGGAACGTTATCTCGTTGAAGAACACCTTCGGAATAAACCCTGTTTCAATTAGGACTTTTAAGGGTTGTAACGTGGCCTGGTTCATGGTTTTTTAGAAAAAAGGTTCTATGGCTCAAAATTTTGTATGTACCCACCCATTCTCCATGATGTCCTCCAGTCCTACGTTCAGTTGATCTGGCATGAGCGCTCACCTACCAAAAGGTTACGACATGTCATTGGTGACAATTAAGGAGTCTGCAAGGGTTTCGGAGTGGTAGTCGCTCTTTTCGTCTTTGGCGCCTGTGGTCACACAACTTGCTTTTGCTCGAGGGCTTTCCCTTTTGTAGCCCTTTTCGCTTTTTCACTTTGCTCTTTCTTCTTTTGTTTACCTGATTTTGCCTGGACCGAATTCTTTTGAATTCTTTTTTTTCTTTTTTTTCAATTTTGAGGTCCAGCGGGATGCCCTAACTTTTGCCTAAATCATTTGTTTTCAAACTTTCAACTTAGCGGGCTTTCTTTCTCTATTTTTTTCTCTTTTTCCTTTTTTTAACAAATCATGTGACACTGGCTGTCTTGACTTCTTTTAAAGGATTGTGACTACTTCACTCTTTGCGGTGAGGAATAACCATTGTGGTCTCACGTCCCTTGACCTCCTGATATGTGAGGAAAGAAAGGTAATGGATCCTCATATGCACACTCCTTTTGAAAGTTGAATGCTCGGTCAAATCAACTGACAACTACCCTACCCCTGGGTTAGATGTGAGGGTTTTTTCAAAATAAAAAAAAACTCATACTTCAAGGCTCAACAGGGTTGACAAGGGTCTATCTCCCTTATATCTCCGGTGTTTGGGGATTTGAAACAATGCATGTACATCCTCAACAGGGTTCTATCCAAAAACATACAACCAGAGATTTTTGCATTTTCAAATCATCATCCTCCCTCAAAGAGTTTAAGCAAGAAAGTCAGTATTGCAATGCACATGAACATTTAAGAGTGAACACGAATGGATTACTTCAAGAAAAACATGTTTATTGTATTATGATTGTCATTCAAAAAAGAAACAAGTTTCTACATGCAGACACTGTTTAAACAAACAAGCAAGATACAAATGAAAATGCAGTAAAGAAACAGGAAATTGCCATCGTTGAGGAGACTTGACTCTGTCTGGACCGATTGCTTCTGATGACGCTCTTGCAGTCTGAGTGCTCACTCGGGAGGCTTCAGTTGATGTGTAAACCATTTGCAGTGAAAGTAATGACCCCTGCATCAATCAGATCTTCCACCTTGTGCTGAAAGGCCTTGCACTTTTCAATACTATGCCCCAGCGCTCCATAATGAAAATCACAATAGATACTTGCGTTGTAGCCTGGTGGGGGAATGCCAGTAAGCTGAGTCAGCGTCCGAAGTTCAACCAATTAAAGTTAGAGAAGATGCCTCAACAGCTGAGCATAAGGCATAGGAAGTGGATCAAAGATCCTCGCAGGCTTCTTCGGCCTCGGTGGGTACTTCTTAACCTTGGGATTGTCTTGGGAAACAAGAGATAGCTGCTGCCAGGGAAATTCTGGACCCTTAGGTTGTGAAGACGATCCCCGGGGTAAATCACCCTTTGGGAGAGATCCTACAGGAAAGGGAGAAGTGACAACTTCTGATGCAGCCTCAAGCATGGGGTTGCCTTCCTTTCTCAACATGTTTCTCAGGATTTCCATAATCAAGCCCATCTGAGCCTTCAGCTGATGGACTTCCTCTCTCAGCATTTCCTGGTCTTGAATCAAAGCTTGCATGTCTCCCATAAACTGCCCCATCTGAATCTTTATTTCAGTCACTTCTGCACTGAGTTGTTCCATGGCTATCCTCTGATTATTACAGGTGGAGTAGTGGTGGCAGGTCAAGCCATCAATTCAGAAGATAATACCAAGTCAGAATGAGAAATCCGCTCCTGAGCACCTGTTATGCATATGAGTATGGAAATGCAAATGCAAAATGCCATGTTCGAATATTTCCAAGGAGCCATTCTACTTTGATTCAAGTTTTTCTCACATACGAACCACAAGAAATAGATGGAAATGCTTAACAGCTAGTCTCAAAGTTAAGATCCTTGGAAATACAAGAACATGTATGTCAGAATGCAGAATGATGATGCATATGCACACATGGGATCAAGGCTGCCACATACTGGACAACTGTTGCACTGAACTGACTAAATAAGCTCAAGGATCTGCCCAAATACCCAAAATACCGGAATAACCAGAATACCACACTGATAAATCCAAACTGATAGGAAAACCAGAAAACCAGGTATGTTGAGGGTCAAGGTTACCTACTAACCTGTAAACATCCCGCCCCTCTCGCATGTGGGTTCTAGAAATCGAGAGGTCCTTAGCTTCGGACACTGAGGTCGAGAAGAAATAATACATTCATCCTTCCGGGTACAGTATTATCGCCAATCGAGGAGTGCTTCCACTAATTCTCCCTCAAAAAGGTCATCCTATAGCAAGTTCTCAGCTTCGGGTCCTCGGATCAAGAAGTATAATGGGTTTGCCATTTCTGGTCCGCCATTACTACCTCTTGGGAGGACTGCTTCAACTGAGTCCTCGAGAATGGTCACCAGAGTCGACAGCTCATCAAGGGAAGGTCCAATGACCTGCATCAACATGCAGTATCAGATATATCGTGAAAGAACCTCATCTGGCTGTGGGTCTCGCGAACATTCCACGTGGTCACCACCACGCGAGCGACACGACTATCCACGCTAAAACCTATGTGTACGCTCAAGCCTGGGTAGTGGGCTTATTTCTCAAAACACCCATCCCGCCAAACAGAAAAACCAGTACAACCCAGCACAGTCCAGCATATGACAATAATGAAATGAAATGCAATAAATGCGGTAAAAACAAATAATATACAACAAATAAAGCACAACAGTTGACACCCAATGAAAAATAAACAAATAAGCGCTAAGATTGACTCACATAAGGAACCAGAGATTCTGGGTTTGATCCCCAGCAGAGTCGCCTGCTGTCGCAACCGCGAAAAAGCAACCGGCAAAAACTAGAACAGAAGAGTCGCCACCAAATGTTATTTATCCCAACGCAGGGAAAGGGAACGATCGAAGAAAACCTAAGAGGGAAAAGACATGGTCATCGCAACCATAGTCTGGGTTCGGGAGTCGGTTACGCGAGGGGAAGGTATTAGCACCCCAGCGCGTCCATTGTACTTGATGGGATCCACGCTTGTTGTCTAAACAAAGGGTGAGTTATCTAAAGCCTACTGCTAAACGGAAAACGGGGGAGGGGGAAGCAAAGACGGACTCGCAAGGATTATCGCAATCCAATGCCTACGTATCTTCTTGGACGAATGAAGAATCAGAGTCAACGTAGTTCGACGAACTACGGGGGAAGGTTACTCGTCGAGATATCGCACCTCGTGCCTACGTATCCTCAATCGGACGGGAAAGAGGAATCAGAGCAAACGTAGTTCGATCTAACGAGGTCTTTGTGTTTTTTACGTGAGCGACGAGCTCTTTCTGAAAATGGTTTAAAACTCAACATTCCCGAAGGATAAAAAAGGTTTGAATTTGTTTTGTGTTTTTTTAGACAGAAGTGAATTTGAGTTAGTTCATAACTTACATTGCACCAAAGTCTACTACGTGGGAACGAATGCATCGTATGGTCGCCCCCAATGGGACGTATGCTAAACACTCTAGAAGAGGAGAGGAGACCCCTCATTCTTCATTTCCTACACTTAAGGCTCGAGCACAATATACGTTATATTTATTAAGTGTTTTTGAAATATGAAGAGATGAGAAGAGAAGACTCAAAGGAAAAGAAAACACTACGGGGAATTCGATCCTAATGTTGTCATGCAAAAGTGGACCTAAGGTTAAGTTCAAAGGGGAAACATCTACCTAATGTTAGCATGCATGGTTTGAATCCTAATGTCTACCCTACTCCAAGCTTAATCAAAGATTAAGTTGGACTAGGGAACCTTAAGGGAGCATAAAAAAACAAAGCAAAAACCAAAGAAATAAACCAAAAAAAAAACAGTGGCTACAACAGCGCTCCAACACCTGCACAGCGGTAAAATCCAGCAAATACACCAAGCATCATTCAACAGCTCATGTTTCAGCACAACAAATGGGTGTAGAAAGGCAAACAGCAGCACATTCGACAGCATGTATGCGTATAGACAGCAGTAGAAAACAGGGCAGCATGCAAAGCATCTAAACAAGTACTCTGGAAAGCAATGATTGCAAATAGACACACAAAGAATGGCAAACCAATCATAAAGGTTGCAAGCATCAAGAATGAACAACATGATCATGTTAGCAATTTAAGAACAATTACTCAACAAAGTTGCATAAATCAAACATTGATCGAAACATCATGCATAAGCAACCACGGAAACAAACAACAATCATGCATCATATGTCCAGCAGGTTGAGCATTCATCAAGAATTAACATGATTCAAATGTGTATGCATCGTGTTTATCGCATCAATTAATCAACAACGTAAACATAAACATTCATCGATAAAAACCAAGAATCGTGTGTCGAAGAATCGTGTTCATGCAATGGTGTGAGGTGAAACAGCTCAAGAATAGTCCACAAATCATCAACATATTAATCCATGAAGTTTAGGCATGCAAAGGATCTCAAACAAACAAGAAAATGCAAGAAAATCACATTCTGCAGCAGTGGTAATGGGTTATCAGATATGCTGTAACCGGTTACTCAGTTCAAAATAGCCAAAATACGTTGAAAAACAACAGGGTAACCGGTTATCAGATATACTGTAACCGGTTACTCTGCAACAGAATTAAAAAAAACAACTTCCAAAATCACTCTTCAGCAGCTTATCACTTCTCCAATCACCTGCATGTTAGGGCATCTCAATATGCACAAAAATTACATCTCAAAACCAGCAAACACACATCAATTAACAAACAACAACAATCAAATCCACAATCCAATGGATCAAACTCAACAAATTCAAGATCTACATCATGAACAAGAAAAATAAGCTAAAATGAAAAGTAGATCTAAAATTCACCAACCTACAAAGCTGAGAATTGCTTTGGTGAATGTTGATAAGCTGCAATTGATGAATCCAAGCAAGAAAACCAGAGATCCAATGTTATCTTTACCAAAAAATGAAAAATAAATTCAATGTGATGAACTTGCTTCTAGCTTCTCCAAAAATCACTTCCAAGAACTTAAATCCAGAAGCAAAACAATAGCAAAATTAGAATTCCTTCAAGAATTAATGGATGGATGAAGGTTTAATTCCAAGATCAATAAATTTCAATGCAAAATTTGTTGAACTTTGATGGTGGAACTTTGAGTGAGGGTTTTGGGATGAGAGAAAAGTTGAGAGAAAATGGAGTGAGATGTGTAGAAAATTCAGAAAATGAATCAAGGTTCTGAGAGGTTTGGAGTTGATTAGATTAAATAACCCTAGGTTAGGAGTTAAGTTTGGGTTTGGAGTGAGGTTTAGTGGGTGGAAATTGGGGTGAAAAATGAATTAGGAAAGGAAATGAGGAATTAGAGTGGAAAATGTTAGAAGGAATTTGAATTTTGGGTGGAAAATGATGAAAATAGATCAGTTCTAGATCATTCCCACGCATGCACAAGCGAAGCACCTGATCACAAATGATGCAAACTTAATTTTTTTCAAACTTTGCCCCGAGTAACCAGTTACAGCATATATGCTAACCGGTTACTTAGTTCAAAATCCTTGAAAATATGCAGAAAAATAAAGGAGTAACCGGTTATCAGATATGCTATAACCGGTTACTCAGTTAAAATTTTGAATTTTGGCGCCTTTTGGAGGGAAACTTGGAAAAGTCACCTCTGACAGCTGTTTTGAACCCCATTAAGCCTCTGAAACTCAAAACTTGATATGTCTATTGAGTAACACCTGAAATGAAACACAAATTCTTCCTGACACCTCAAAATATCCTGCTGGATTAATAATGCCTGATACCGGATTGCTTGATCAACAATGACTACCAGAGCTTCTGATTATCAAATCGTCTAATGAACAAAATAAAAGCTCAAAAAGACATTGAAAGTTATCTGCTTGGCTCTGAATACTGCTGAAAATGATACCAGAACTGATGATGCCATGAACTGCTGGAAAATACCTTGACCTCATCTATAAAGGAAACATGCCAATGCAAAATGACGATGCGAATGAAATGAAGCATAAGCCAAAAAAAGGTTAGAAATATGAGGGCAAATTTTGAGGTGTTACACCAATCCAGGAAGAAGACTTCACTATCTGTAGACTGTTACAAAGTTAAACTCCCACGTTTACAACTTTATCCCTAACATCTACCCCATGAACATCTTTACCAAGGTTAAACTCAAACGTTTAGAACCCTGATACGAGATACCCCACTCACTTCCCTTAATCACCAACTGTGATTTCTTCATCATCCCTGTCAATACAAAAATCTGTCAAGCCTACTTGACAAACAAGCTAACTCGGATTTGCTTAAAAGCTTCATCCAAAAACAATACACAATCCAATACCTCAAGGCTTATGGATCTGTGCAACACCTATATCTACCACAGTGTATCAACTGATACAAAGGGAGACTCACAGGAGAAACCTACGACTCTCAAACCTAAACCCTACTTTACAAAATAGGATTCCTAAGTCTATGTCATCGTCTCACACTTTCTGTCTAGGTCTTGGTCTTCTTTTATAGTCTTCTATTGAGTTTGGATTTGTATCTTTCTTCCTTGATCCATTGCTAGTCACGCCTTGAATCATGGAATAGATTTAAACAAAACCTGATATATCAGTCATGATGTCGAGTCTTCATGCTGTGACATTTCACTCGACATCTTTAGTCTGGACTGAAAACATCTATGTTGAAACATCTTTCATAGCATTTCTGTTTAACCAAAATTTTGTCAAACACTCAAAGCTTTCAATCTCCCCCTTTTGACAAATTTCGGTTAAAACACTTTCTTTAGCCTGATGATGCATGTAGTGGAAAAGTACTTGAAACAAGAGCTCCTTGTGATATCTAATACATAGATTATGTAACTCATATCACAAGACATAACTTGCTTCCTAACTCTGATCACAAGACATAAATGTGCATATACCAAGAATGTCGAGACATCCTTAGAGAAAATTTTGCAAATCAGTAGTACAAATACACCATACACATCTGGATAGTAACAAGCCATTCTCCCCCTTTTTAACCAAAATTTGACAAAAATGGCCCATGCACACCCAGATCCAAATAATGCTTACCCACACACAAACAAAACACATTTGATCTTACCTTAAGTAAGATGTTCCTGTTTAATCATCCTTAAATATGTGGATAGAGCACATCCATACAAAAGACTAGTCAAGGACTGCAAAAACTGCTGGTCAAGTTTGTTTCAAGATATTCCATCTTTTCTGACTTGCTCTTGAAACCACTTCTGAACAAAGATCTAATACTCATCCTGCGATTGTCAGATTTATGGTCCCACAACTAGGACTGCTCAGTCCAGATTTAGTAGACTCGATTACAAGCAGAATTCTTTCGTTAGCGGAAAACCAATTTCTTCCAGTTAGCTCTCAATAGATTTATGTATTGAACATAAACCCTCACAACTCTGTGATTACAATCTGCAGAGAAAAATAAATTCCCCCAGACTCAATCAATGATTCTTAAGCATCCAATAAGAACCATTAAATATGCACTGCCAAGTTTCCCACAACTTGCCACAATACTCCAATGTCAAGACATCCTCCTTAACATCTCAGTTTGCTTGACACGCAAATGCAAACTGGAACTTCAACTGCATCCTCACAGTAATTCATCTTAGATCAAGGGGCCTCTCCCCCTGACTAAGGTAACTGGTGCTCCTCCACCAAAAACCTAAGCTAATGACTGGAAAACAAAAGACGCATCTTCATGTCTTCAAGAGCGCACCCTTTGTTCAACACACCTGCTGAACGCAATAATTAACTCTCTTATTGTTCCCTCTGACAAGAAACAATAATCACTCACACATGATCACTGTCATGCATCCCGTGAGGACGTGTATACAAACTATAACAAACTCTTGGATTGAGATCAAAGTCCCATTGATCCTCCTCATTCCATAACCATCTTATACACCACACGAACTCTTCTTGAATTCTCATGTATAGACATCCAGTTGCTTGAGGCATAAACCAATTGAATCAGAATGCTTCCCATTCCTCAAAGAGACGCACAGGGTCCTTTAGTTTGTTATAACAATGTCAGCTATTATATGCATGCTCCAGAACTTCACAGCTGCTAAACTGATCCACTACTAGCATGACTTGCTCCCAGGGCACCATCCCTTTTGCAAGATTTTCCACTGACCTCACCAGGCTAGGAATAGAGATAAACACCCACAATCCAAGACAGTCATTCCTTATCATTCTCTCGTATGATAATCTGGAATACTTCTGATATATGGTGAATCTCCACTTCTGAACGCATTAGGAAAACAGACTTTCATGCAATCAACTCGTGATACACTTCAGTCTTGTAAACACTTACATCCACCATCCAAGGCAATCCTTCTACTCCATCATTCTCCCGGATGATAATGTAGATACTTCTTGGACACAATGAAAGTAACAAGTTCCTCACAGAACCTGAAATCCTTCACCAAGGATATTCAACCCAAAGATGTTCCAACATCAGTTAGGACATCTTCCACACATCACAGACACCACACACCATGGTGTCACACCCTAATTTTTGACCCTAAGATCCTCGTTTTGCTCTTTGCATAGCATTTTAGGTCGATCATTCGTGCATAACTGACTGCTTTGTCTAGTTTTGGCTTGTTTGTTTCATTTGTGAAGACAGGTGCTGCTGCAGAAGATTCTGTGTGTGTGGCTTGTGTTGATTCTGGTATTTACAGTTGTTTGAATTCTTGTGAAGATAGAGGAAAGATTGTATCCCAAGTTGTATCCTTGTTCCCAAAGACTCCTTAAGGCATTGGTTTACGTGAAAGATTAATACTAGTGGGGTCATTGGCTCAAACTTGTTTGGACGACGCCAAATTCGAGAGTGATGCTCATTCAATTCCAAAAGGTTCAAAGTATTTTGAAGAACTAGAAATATTATATTTGGCGCAAAACTCATTTAACTTCTAAGACATTACCAAGTGTAAAAGTAAGCTACAAGATTGCAAAGATTTCGTTGATTCACCCAAGTGGTGGAATTTAAAGTCTAGAATGCCATTTCAAGATTCAAGTTCAGAGCATGCTAAGATTAGAAGCAAGTTATGGGGGATGAGTTTGAGGTCATTCAGGTGAATCTGAAGCACACCCTTTAATTTTCTAAGGGATGTACTTGTTTAAATTTCAAGCAATAGAAGATCGAACAGAAGTTTCTATTCAAGGGGGTGACGTTGTACTGACTTGAAAATCTAATTTACTGAAGTAACCAACTTCAACCTCGTTTATTAGTAAAGTCATATATTTGTGCTAAAGGGACTATTATCTTGAAAAACATCATTCTCAAGCACCATTTTGTCCAAATATTAACTTTGAGTTGGTGGATAATGAACAGTGAATCCCTTTTGGAGAACGTGGTGATGTTGTACCTACTACATGGGGGTTTGTAACGATATCATGTGTTAGCATTCATTCCTCCCCATAGCCACACGCACAGTACATATTAGGCTGTTGCAATTCCCTTTTCAATGCACAAGGATCGTATAGAAAGATCTATAATTCTGCATACATATTTGAATTTCGGTGAACTATTTAATTCTCAGATTGTCTCTTCTCATACATATTTGGAGACACCAACATTATACAAAACACCATCCAAATCATTTGATCAAATTAAGTAATTCAAATCAAACATTCATAGGGGATTTTGCAAAAAAAGCATCAAAGAAGTTCACAATTCACAATCACATTTGATATTCAACGTGATATTCGGATACAAAATGCCATTGTCAATGGTTATACAAGGCATGTGTTAGACTCAATTAAAAGATATTGTGATTACTTCCTATGGAAAATTAAAGAAGAGAATTACAGCATAAAAATCAATGCTCAGAGTTCTCGCTGCAGGTTTTTTTCTTTCGCGTCCAGTGTTGTGAGAATAACGAATACAAAGATCTATCATTTGATTTTCACGACAGGTTGGTCACGCCGGGCATGTTCTCAAAACCGAATGTGGAACCACATCTAATCCTCACAAATCTAAGATTCCAGGCGCATTCTCATCCTTTGAGGCTAGTTCTGCAGTTAAAGGATAAGACATTAGAGATGTTAAGAAGTGTGACACAACATTCAACAAGCTAAATGCCTCTCAAAGATTAAGGTTTCGACTTGCAGTGATGATTGTGAGGTTTTACCGTTTGATATCAGTCCAAAATTGAAAGTTTCTCCCTGCTACGACTACGAGTCTTTCATTGAATTGAACTCAGAAGAGCAGTCTGAGAACACCAACATGATTCTAATGTTTTGTTCTTCCAAGTATTACTGAGAAAATTGTTCTTGCCGTGGAAAAGTTAGGTAACTAAGCTGCAATCATATTACCCTACAAGTCTGCAAATCAACTTGAAATAAGAGAGCTTCAGTCACTAATTTATTAAACACAAAGAACAAAATCAGCAAAGTCAATGAATCTTTTCTTATCAGACCTTACAACTACAATTGCAGAGCCTTGAATTCCCCACTAGATCCATCCTTTTCACGCTTCCGTATCCACGTAGCGTCAACTGCGAATGTTTCCCGCAAATAAGATGGGTAGCAGTATTCTATCAGCATCAAAATACCATAAAACCTAAAACTAGATTCAGCTTCAATCATCAACAATCATCATTAACATTAATTCAAACTTTCCAAGACTATCAACATCAATTTAAACCACATCAACACCATTCAAAGTACAAGTTCAAACCACTCCATACCTGGCCTCCAGCAATAGATACCTCCAACTCTAAAGGTGATCCCGTGCAAAAGAAAAGCCATCCTCCAAATTCATACCAAGCGAACCGTTACTCCAAAGGCAATACATGAAAAAGAGAATAGAGTGATTAAAATTGATATCATTTTAAATCAATAACATGTGGGCCAAAGCAAATAGTAACCACAAAGAGAGAAGATCGTTGGTCATGACAAATCCCAATCATTACACCCTAGTCCATAAAGGGATCAGAATCCATCACACGATAAAGAAAAGGAAATGAGGTTATCAAAATTTGAGTAGAATAATACGCAGAGTTTAGACTTTTTAAGAAAAGGATTTATTTTGTGACAGGCCTCAGATTTCCTAGAGAACATTCCCGAGCAGGATTTCATGAAAAGAGACAAAAACATGAACATTGAATGAAAAGATGCACAAGTTTCAGAAGTTCAAAATAGAACAAACGCATTGTGATTCAAAGAACTTAATCAGGCCTCAGAGTTTCCAAAATCGCTTTTTCATCATTTCAAAAAAACCTAACCAGCAATTATGAATAATGTCACAGTGATTACAGGATTTTTTTTCCTAAACTGGAAAGGACATCACAACATAATTCAGAGATTCTTTCCCAAACAAGTATCAGACAAAGAATAACAGCTTTAAACATGTGAAACCGTTTCAGCATTAAATTGAGTTTTCAAAGCTTTCCAAACAAATCAGACAACACTTTATTCCCTTCCAAAACCAGCATCAGACAAAATCAAAAACTTGCAACAAATTGAAATCACATTTTCAATACAGCATTCAAGAGTTTTCCAAACGGATTTATCATTGGCCATCTATATAAAGGGGACATTTTATCAAAAAAAGGGGATGGTGGAGAAATCATCAGAAAACCAATTCCTCAACATATCTTACTAAAAGCAAATACACATCAAATCCCATACATACACCAAACATCGTATCAAAACCAGAAGTCTAGCCAAGGATTCACGATTCACATAACACCAGCAATAGCATACAGATAGCAGGGATTCACAAAACCATATACACCATACACGACAACAGGGACAATCCACAAACTCATACCAGACGATTCAGAGAACAACTACACAATACACTAGCAAGACAACAACGACACACGACGGAAATTGGAAGAAGAAGGAGACTTATCTGGGAGGAGATCTTGAGGTTGCAACCACCTTTCCTCGCCAATATCGCCAGCCTTCGTTTCCTTTTACTCTTGCTTTAATCTCAGCATCTTTGTAAATGTAATCAAAAGCTAATAATGAGAATGGGGTTGGGATTCTATGGGATTTTAGGGTAGTTAGGTTTTATTTGTGCTTGATCGAGAGAGAAAATGAAAGAGAGTATGAGAGAAGACAACAGGAATCGAGAGAAATCCATGGCGGATTTAGGGTTTCAACCCTTTCTGCCGAGAGAGACTTAGAGAGAGCGAGAGACGTTGGGAGAGATGAGAGACGAGAGATGAGTCTGAACCTCACTCTCATTTTTAGTTTTTGTTTTGTATGATCGCATGCACACATGATCACAGCACACACGGTGCACCCTCACTCTTTACACCTCAGATTCACAACACACATACCTCACACGACCTTGATTTGAGGGTCCATGATGGACCCTCTCCCTCGCGAACCACCAGATCCCTCCGTTTAAAACCATCTTTTTAATTTAACTTTTTAATAAATTCAGATTCCTTTTTTCTAAAAAATGATAAGCTTTATAAATAACTCTTTTAATAAGATATAACCTTTTTTATATTTCCAAATATCATTTTTAATAAAATGTAACCAAATTAATTAAAACTTGTGTTAACCCTTTTTTCTAAAGTTTTTAAAATAAAACTTTTTTTAAAATATTAAAATTAGAATCTTTTTTTTTTAATAAGAAAAACTTTATTAACTCTTTTTAATATAATTTAAAAATTAAATAATAATGAACATTTTTTTTAAATATTAAAATTAAAACCTTTTATAAATTAATATGAAAACTCTTTATTTTTTTTTTCTAATTAACTTTCTTAACATAACTTTAAAACTAAAAAATAATAAAAACTTTTAAAATAATTAAACGTTTAATAAGAAAACCTTTTTTATTTATTAACTTTATTAATATAACTTTAAAACTAAAATAATAAAAACTTTAAATAACTAAAACTCTTTTATTAATAAGAAAACCTCTAACTTTAAGTTAAAATAATTTTTAACATAAAATTCTCACAATAATAACCATAATTATCCAACCCTTTTCTTAATAAAACTATTCTTCTAGAATCCCTCATCGCGCGTATGAGTGAATCATATGTTTGTGAGTTTCTTTAAATATTGTGATTGTGATTGATATCATGCCTTATTATGCTTTGCTTATGTTTACTATTATACTTGATGTATGCGTTTGCTTTTGTGTTCAAACCTTTCAAAACATAAAAAATCCTCGATCCAACGTCGAGCCCATTTTCTACCCATGTAAGTCGATTGCCTTTAGGCATCGCATTCAACCTTTTTGGTCACCATACACTATACTAGCTCACCTTTGCTAGTGCGCATAACTAATCTAAGTTAATCGTCCCCTTAACTCCAAAGGAAAGGTTATTAATATTGACTCAACGTCATAAGATTAACTTTAGAACCCTTGGCCTTAGGATTCGGAGTCTTTGTACTCCACGTCTCTCCATAGACACTTAGAATCTTAGCCTTAGGATTGGAGTATTTGTACTCCAAGTAAATGTTTCTCCATGAACATTTACAAGCATACCCCTCTTAAACCAACTTACAACTTTAGAGTCGCCGCACTCTATGTAAGGTCTTGCCCAAGACTTTACCTCCCCTTGGAACCTTGACCCCGTCAAGAAGTTCCTCTTTCCAGAACTACGCATACTCTGATTCTATTCCCCTTGGGATACGTAGGCACAGAGTGCGATGCCTTGTCGAGTATACTTAGATACTAACCCCTAGGGTCTCTCCCTTAGAATAGCAACCTTTAGCATATCACCCTTAGCAAGCGAGTAATAAATAACATAAGCAAAACAAGAGGTTCCTGTAGAGTACTACAGATATCTAGGGTGCTAACACCTTCCCTAGGTATAACCAACCCCCGAACTTTAGAATCTTAGTTTGCATTTGCATTGCATTGTGGGTAATTCGATCTTTCTCCCTTCCCTTGGATAAATCAAAGACGGTGGTGAAATAAAAGAAATGTGATTCAAGTTAACATAATAGCTTGGTATCCAATTCTCACCACGACAAAAATGGCGACTTCACTGGGGATAAGTCGAGGGTTTCCCCTATCTTGTTTTTACTTATGTTATGTTCTCTTTATTTACTTGCTTTATTTGCTTATTATCTGTGCTGATTTTCAGGGTTATTACTTGTGTGGTGAGACAAAGTCCTACACCCGGACTAGAGTGAAAATTATGATAGGAACGGTGAGAATTCAAGGATACTTTGAGGGAGTCGATTCCTGAAGAAATTGAATTAAGACTTCACTACTCAGTCTAGGCCCTCTCAAATTTAATATTATTCAACGAGTCCATTCCTGAAGACGATATTATTTCGAACTAAAGGCCATTGAGACTGGGGACCGTAGTTACCTTTAACCCAACTTGGCCTATTAGGATGTAGTGCGGGGACTATGCGGGAGTCTATTTCTGCAATAGTCGCTACGCGATACTACACTCAGACGAGATTCTCTTGAGAATATTATTGACCACCAAGTGATTTGGAAAATTGATAATATCCGAAAGATGGATTGTAGACTCTGGGAACTTTGTAGAACCCGTTCGGCAGGTACATTTGAAACTATAGTGCACTCCTATTGGGATGGGTAGACCTTGGCTCCATGCTGTGACCTTTCAAACCTAGGGTCCTTTGCCTGTTTGTTTTGCTTATATGTGCTTTATGTTGTTTGCCTTGTGTATTGCATACATTCATGAGCATCCTATCATAAAGATTCATGGAACTTAGTCTTGTTTATAAACATCATAAGGATATCATGGACTCTAAAAAAAATTTTAAAAAATAAAAAACTTTGAGGTACACTTACAAGAGTCATAACCCAGACGATCTAAGGAGATTGAAGATTTAGTTGATAGATAAAGAAGGGTTCAAGACCAAATATGGGAAGCTGCTACCTCTGTCGAATGGGAAGCTTGATAAGGGATTTCTATCTACTCAGTTTTATGACCTTGTTTTCACACTTCCTGATTACCAGTGGTGCCGACTCTTAAAGAGTATCCTCAGCTGATGGAGTTACTTATTCAAGACAATCATCAATTAATATCTTGGGAGCTCAATCGGAAGAAGAAGTCAAGCGACTCAAAAGAAGACCGTTGGAAGAGTCTCCTTAGATCCATCATTACTAGCTTTTATTTAGCTTTTGTGTCGTGATTCTTGTAAGGCGTACAGGCGCGTTTGTAATCAATTTTGTAATAAATCAATCTTTTAGTATTCTGATACTAATGGTTGTAACCATTTTAATAAAAAACGAGTCTCTTGATATCCCTTGATGATTATAAATAGTTGAGTTCCATGAACCTTTTTGCATCTCATTTGCATTTGCATTCCAGGTTCTCATTTGTGCTTCTCTTCTCAGTCAAGCTGAATTATCGATACGATACTCGAGCCAATCAAAGGAAGAAGATGGACAATATTGAGCACGAAAATCGTGAACTCTGTAAGGAAGTGACTGCTTTGAGGGCTGGTGTGGAAAGGCTCTCTACTTTGGTTGAAACTCTGATTGCTGCTCGAAGTCAACCTTCTCCTCATATTTCTCAGACTTCGTTTCAGGAGACCGAGACTTCTGAAATCACTCCAACACCCATTTTCGCGGCTCTCGTTAACATTCCTAACAGTTCTAAGGATCTTAAAGAGGGTTTGCTCAATAAGAAGGAACAAATTGCTGATGCCATTCCGCGAGAAAAGTATAAAGGATCTCGTAGCAAAAGTAAACAACACGTGGATCAGTTTGACCCGATCCCAATGGCCTATTCTGAGTTATATCCTGCTTTAGTACAGAAGAATCTGGTGCAAAAGAAGAAACCGCCGGCCATCCCAAAGAAGCTCCCATGGTGGTTTAAGTCTGATCGTTTTTGTCTATTTCATCAAGGGGCACCTGGTCATGACATTGAACAATGTTATGCTTTGAAAGCTGAAGTACAGAAGTTAGTGCAAAGTGGCATTTTGTCTTTTGAGGATTTTGGGCCCAACATCTCAACTAACCTGTTGCCCAAATATGAAAGCCCTGTAAAAGAATGCCTCGAGGAATACCGTATTTCTGACGTGAATTCTATAAGAGGATCTTTGGTGGATATGCATGCCGATCTGTGTAAGCTTACCCACTACGAGCATAACCATGCTTCTTGTAAAACTTGCTCGAGGAATCCCCGTGGATGTTCTGTCATGAAGAGAGATCTCCAAGATATGCTGGATCAGGAACTTCTTCATATCCCTAGAGAAAGGATGAATGTCGTAGTCCCGCGCTTTAATATGCCAAAACCAGTGGTGATTACTGTTGAATGAGGTACAAAGGCTAATGCGACAAGCTAAGACAGCAACAATCTCCTCAAAGCTTTAGTTAATTTACTGCTTTTTACATGTAACGCTCCTTGTTTGTTAATGCATTTGTTATTTGCATGTAAGAACTTGTTATTTTGAATAAGTAATGCAATGAATAGTGTTTTTCTTGAAGAAATCCATTCGTTTCACTCTTTTTAAAATGTGTTTTCTATTTTATAATGCCAATGCTTCCCAATCTCTTGCCTCGGCAGAGAATTGAATGGAGGATGATGAAATCAAACGGAATACCTCTTGTCGTATGCTTTTGAATAAAACTCTGCTGGTGATATAAGGCATTATTTCAAAAATCCTAAACACCAGAGACATAAGGAGATAGACCCTCGTTAACCCTTTTGAGCCTTTGAAGTAGGAATTTTCTTCTCTAAAAAAAAAACCCCTCTTTCTTAACTTGAGGCAGGATAATTTTCAAAAAAAAAGGAGTAAAATATCGCGAAGATTGGGTGGGCACAAACACACTTTGAGCCTTATATCCTTTGTTTCTTAAATCATGAACCAATCCATGATATAACCCTCGAAAGACCTAATTGAAGCAGTGTTTTATTTCAAAGGCATACTCATTGAGATATCGTTTCCTGACTCCTATAAGCTATGCTCAAAAATTCGTGTTGGCATTATAAAATCAGTAATTCAACCACCAAAATATTTTTAAATAAAAACTTCAAGACAAACATTTTTGCCTTATCAGTTTCGGAATTAACATTTTGCTGCTTGCTGACATTGCTTGACGTCATAGAAGCTAGCATACGATCATCAATGATGAGCTAGATCTTTTGAGATTTGAAACTCTGATGAGTAAATGGCGGATCATTTCAAAAGGATGACCATATCCAGGGGCACGTTACTTGAAGACTTTTCCGAGCAGGGGCAGGTTGTTTCCCAGTTGATTTTTCACAGTCTGACCCCAAAGAACAAGTTTGAAGACTCAGAACACCGTCAATCTGGGGCAGTTAAGTCGAGATTTGATAAATCTCTCCAAGTTCAAAGACTCAGAACACCATCAATCAGGGGCAGTTATGTCGAGATTTGGAAAATCTCTCCAAGAGTTTGAAAACATTAGAACAGTTGGATGCCAAGTTTTTTGTAAAATCCTCTTGGAATGACTTTTTCTCATAAACCAAGTGATCTGGGGCATTTGAGAATTGAAGATTACTGTTTATTCGTTCACAACAACTGGTGTTCAAAATGGCGACTACCACGCGGTTCATTAATACAGAACTACCTTATTCTCGCAACATTCTTCACCTATGCTCCTAAGAGTTTCTATCCCAAGTAATATGATGACTCCCCAGTAAGTCTTTACTCCAGGTAGTCACGACTATTCCCCGATGAACCTCCACTTCAGGAAGTTATGACACATTTGACACAATATTTCTCCAGTCGGCAACCTAAGAATCCTCGGTGGATTTTCTTACAACTTCAACCTTCCCCAAGGAAGTGAATGTTTATTTCATTCCTCAAGCGGTTTTCCTCACTACCTCATTCTTCACCAATAAAGGAGGATGTTTATTTCATCCCCTCAAAGTTTTATCTGATATTTTCAACTACTATTGATTCAAGCTTCCCCGATGAACTGGATATTTATTTTATCCAGATACAACTCTCATCCAAACTACTTCAGCTCACAGTGGATATTTATTTTATCCCCCATGAAGTCTCTTCGGTCATGATTTTGATTCGTTCCCAGTGAATCTTTCTCATCCCCAACAGTTTTCCCCAAAGAAAGTTTGAAGCTGTGAACTGGGACATGTTTCCATATATGGCTTTCCATTCATCCCCAATGATGCTTCTTATATTGCAAAGATTGGTCGAGTATTCGTATCGAGATGCTTGTTTTCATTTCCGATTGAGTTATTGTCGTTGTTTTGTCAGCATAAGCATAAGCATGGCATGGCATTCTTTCATGTAGATTCATGGCATGTGGCATTTTCGCATCTTGCATCTTTGTGTTTGTTTGTTTCTTTCTTTCACTTTGGTTGCGTTTATCTCCAAGTGAGTGGGTTTGTCTGCTTCCTCCAAGTAGAGTCGTCAGCCCTAGGCAGAAAGAGTGCATCCTTTCTAATTCCCCACTGAGTTCGATCCTCGTGGAAGATGGTTGCTTTAGTTTATTTTCCATATTTGGATAAAGATAAACCCCTTTAAGTTCATTCCTCAATGGATGGAGTCTTGCTTGACCGTTTCTTTTTAGTTTTTTTCCTGAATTGAACTTTGGTCCCTGACAATCACAAATTTTGGATACCTCTGAGATATTGAACCCGAACTAAGCGTGCATTTATTTTGCATTTTGTCTCCCCAAGAAGAGTTTACTTGAAGATCTCTATGGAAGACAGGAGTTATTTCTCCAACAGTTACTACTACATTTTCCTTGGAATACAGGCCATATAACAAGTATCAGCTCTTTGTTTGAGCAGTTTGGTCATCAAGATTTCTACGACAAATGACAGTCTCCTCGAGACAGTTTGTCTATCCCCAGCAAGTTATCAAGGTTATCAACTATTCTCCGTCAGATGTTATCTCTCCGGAAATCTGTCAGAGAAACCTATTGAAGACTTTACAAGTATTCTCTTTATTTGAGAATCTCTATTACAAGAATTATACTAGCTTCAATGCAGTGTCCAGCTACAGCAATATTACTTCTCAGTGGTATTCTCCCAGTGAGTCCACAATTCAATTCGCTTCCATCAAATGGAATCTCTTCGAGAAGTTTGGGGAAGATTCAAAGGATCTTTTCTCTTTATTTGAGATGACATATTTTACAAGTCAGCCGGCCCGCATCTCTTTTGAAGATCCCTGGTGAAACTTCCAGACCTCGGCAGTAGGTATTTCCCTAGTTATTCTCGGCAGTAGATTTCCAGAAGACCTCGATAGTAGGTATTTCCCTGGTTATTCTCGACAGAAGATTTCCAGAAGACCTCGGCAGTAGGTATTTCCCTGGTTATTCTCGGCAGTAGATTTCTAGAAGACCTCGGCAGTAGGTATTTCCCTGGTTATTCTCGGCAGTAGATTTCCAGAAGACCTCGGCAGTAGGTATTTCATTTTTAAATTCTCTGGTTATTCTTGGCAGAAGATTTCCAGAAGACCTCGACAGTAGGTATTTCCCTGGTTATTCTCGGCAGAAGATTTCCAGAAGACCTCGGCAGTAGGTATTTCCCTGGTTATTCTTGGCAGTAGATTCCCTAGTTAACTTTAAACTTCGACAAATAGTTGTTTCTTTCCAGGATCTCGTTAGTAGATTCCCTAGTTAATTTTAAACTTCGACAAATAGTCGTTTCTCTCCAGGATCTCGGCAGTAGATTCCCTAGTTAATTTCAAACTTCGGCAAACAGTCATTTCTTTCCAGGATCTCGGCAGTAGATTCCCTAGTTAATTTTAAACTTTGACAAACAATCATTTCTTTTCTCAGCAGATTCCCCAGTATCTTTGACAGTGGACACGTTTTCAATAAAACCTTCGGATAAGGTATTCTCAGAAGAGGTTCTAAGTCTCAACAACAGACTCCTCCAGTTGATATCTCTTGAGGTTTCCTTTGGTTGACCACTAAAGCAGGATCCTCAAGTAGATTTTGTTAGAAGGTTTCATCGCAAGTTCATCACCCTATGCTTCAGATACCTTGTGATTGTCAGTTGGTAGTCTCTTTCCCCCAGTGGAGTTAGATCTTTTCCCGTGGAGTCTTGCTTTGCTAGTCGTCCTCATAGGGTCTTTCTTTCTTTGTGTTCCAACTCCAGTTATCCCCTGTGACATTATTCCTCATAGGATCTCTGTCTTGCATTTCATATCATTTCATAGCATGTGCATTTGGTTGCATCTTAGGGCCAAAAATTGTGCATGTTTGTATTTAAGTCCCTCCTATCTCGTCGAGACGAAGATTTCAATTTCCATATCTCCAGATAGAAGAAACTTAAATAGGGGCATCTATCACACCCTAATTTTTGACCCTAAGATCCTCGTTTTTCTCTTTGCATAGCATTTTAGGTCGATCATTCGTGCATAACTGACTGCTTTGTCTAGTTTTGGCTTGTTTGTTTCATTTGTGAAGACAGGTGCTGCTGCAGAAGGTTCTGTGTGTGTGGCTTGTACTGATTCTGGTATTTACAGTTATTTGAATTCTTGTGAAGATAGAGGAAAGATTGTATCCCAAGTTGTGTCCTTGTTCCCAAAGACTCCTTAAGGCATTGGTTTACGTGAAAGATTAATACTAGTAGGGTCATTGGCTCAAACCTGTTTGGACGACGCCAAATTCAAGAGTGATGCTCATTCAATTCCAAAAGGTTCAAAGTATTTGGAAGAACTAGAAATATTACATTTGGCACAAAACTCATTTAAGTTCTAAGACATTACCAAGTGCAAAAGTAAGCTACAAGATTGCAAAGATTTCATTGATTCACCCAAGTGGTGGAATTTAAAGTCTAGAATGCCATTTCAAGATTCAAGTTCAGAGCATGCTAAGATTAGAAGCAAGTTATGGGGGATGAGTTTGAGGTCATTCAGGTGAATCTGAAGCACACCCTTTACAAAATAGGATTCCTAAGTCTATGTCGTCGTCTCACACTTTCTGTCTAGGTCTTGGTCTTCTTTTATAGTCTTCTATTGAGTTTGGCTTTGTATCTTTCTTCCTTGATCCATTGCTAGTCACGCCTTGAATCATGGAATAGATTTAAACAAAACCTGATATGTCAGTCATGATGTCGAATCTTCATGCTGTGACATTTCACTCGACATCTTTAGTCTGGACTGAAAACCTCTATGTTGAAACATCTTTCATAGCATTTATGTTTAACCAATATTTTGTCAAACACTCAGAGCTTTTAATCTCCCCCTTTTGAAAAATTTCGGTTAAAACACTTTCTTTAGCCTGATGATGCATGTAGTAGAAAAGTACTTGAAACAAGCTCTCCTTGTGATATCAAATACATAGATTATGTAACTCAGATCACAAGACATAACTTGCTTCCTAACTCTGATCACAAGACATAAATGTGCATATACCAAGAATGTCGAGACATCCTTAGAGACAATTTTGCAAATCAGTAGTACAAATACACCATACACATCTGGATAGTAACAAGCCATTCTCCCCCTTTTTAACCAAAATTTGACAAAAATGGCCCATGCACACCCAGATCCAAATAATGCTTACCCACACACAAACAAAACACATTTGATCTTACCCTAAGTAAGATGTTCCTGTTTAATCATCCTTAAATATGTGGATATAGAAAATCCATACAAAAGACTAGTCAAGGACTGCAAAAACTGTTGGTCAAGTTTCTTTCAAGATATTCCATCTTTTTTTACTTGCTCTTGAAACCACTTCTGAACAAAGATCTGATACTCATCCTGTGATTGTCAGATTTATGGTCCCACAACTAGGACTGCTCAGTCCAGATTTAGTAAACTCGATTACAAGCATAATTCTTTCGTTAGCGGAAAACCAATTTCTTCCAGTTAGCTCTCAATAGATTTATGTATTGAACATAAACCCTCACAGCTCTATGATTACAATCTGCAGAGAAAAATAAATTCCCCCAGACTCAATCAATGATTCTTAAGCATCCAATAAGAACCATTAAATATGCACTGCCAAGTTTCCCACAACTTGCAACAAAACTCCAATGTCAAGACATCCTCCTTGACATCTCAGTTTGCTTGACACGCAAATGCAAACTGGAACTTCAACTGCATCCTCACAATAATTCATCTTAGATCAAGGGGCCTCTCCCCCTGACTAAGGTAACTGGTGCTCCTCCACCGAACACCTAAGCTAATGACTGGAAAATATAAGATGCATCTTCATGTCTTCAAGAGCGCACCCTTTGTTCAACACACCTGCTGAACGCAATAATTAACTCTCTTATTGTTCCCTCTGACAAGAAACAATAATCACTCACACATGATCACTGTCATGCATCCCGTGAGGACGTGTATACAAACCATAACAAACTCTTGGATTGAGATCAAAGTTCCATTGATCCCCCTCATTCCATAACCATCTTATACACCACACGAACTCTTCTTGAATTCTCATGTATAGACATCCAGTTGCTTGAGGCATAAACCAATTGAATCAGAATGCTTCCCATTCCTCAAAGAGATGCATAGGGTCCTTTAGTTTGTTATAACAATGTCAGCTATCGTATGCATGCTCCAGAACTTCACAGCTGCTAAACTGATCCACTACTAGCATGACTTGCTCCCAGGGCACCATCCCTTTTGCAAGATTTTCCACTGACCTCACCAGGCTAGCAATAGAGATAAACACCCACAATCCAAGATAGTCATTCCTTATCATTCTCTCGTATGATAATCTGGAATACTTCTGATATATGGTGAATCTCCACTTCTGAACGCATTAGGAAAATAGACTTTCATGCAATCAACTCGTGATCCACTTCAGTCTTGTAAACACTTACATCCACCTTCCAAGGTAATCCTTCTACTCCATCATTCTCCCGGATGATAATGAAGATACTTCTTGGACACGATGTAAGTAACCAGTTCCTCACAGAACCTGAAATCCTTCACCAAGGATATCCAACCCAAAGATGTTCCAACATCAGTTAGGACATCTTCCACACATCACAGACACCACACACCATGGTGTCACACCCTAATTTTTGACCCTAAGATCCTCGTTTTGCTCTTTGCATAGCATTTTAGGTCGATCATTCGTGCATAACTGACTGCTTTGTCTAGTTTTGGCTTGTTTGTTTCATTTGTGAAGACAGGTGCTGCTGCAGAAGATTCTGTGTGTGTGGCTTGTGTTGATTCTGGTATTTACAGTTGTTTGAATTCTTGTGAAGATAGAGGAAAGATTGTATCCCAAGTTGTGTCCTTGTTCCCAAAGACTCCTTAAGGCATTGGTTTACGTAAAAGATTAATACTAGTGGGGTCATTGGCTCAAACTTGTTTGGACGACGCCAAATTCAAGAGTGATGCTCATTCAATTCCAAAAGGTTCAAAGTATTTTGAAGAACTAGAAATATTATATTTGGCACAAAACTCATTTAAGTTCTAAGATATTACCAAGTGCAAAAGTAAGCTACAAGATTGCAAAGATTTCGTTGATTCACCCAAGTGGTGGAATTTAAAGTCTAGAATGCCATTTCAAGATTCAAGTTCAGAGCATGCTAAGATTAGAAGCAAGTTATGGGGGATGAGTTTGAGGTCATTCAGGTGAATCTGAAGCACACCCTTTAATTTTCTAAGGGATGTACTTGTTTGAATTTCAAGCAATAGAAGATCGAACAGAAGTTTCTATTCAAGGGGGTGACGTTGTACTGACTTGAAAATCTAATTTACTGAAGTAAACAACTTCAACCTCGTTTATTAGTAAAGTCCTATATTTGTGCTAAAGAGACTATTATCTTGAAAAACATCATTCTCAAGCACCATTTTGTCCAAATATTAACTTTGAGTTGGTGGATAATGAACAGTGAATCCCTTTTGGAGAACGTGGTGATGTTGTACCTACTGCATGGGGGTTTGTAACGATATCATGTGTTAGCATTCATGCCTCCCCATAGCCACACGCACAATACATATTAGGCTGTTGCAATTCCCTTTTCAATGCACAAGGATCGTATAGAAAGATCTATAATTCTGCATACATATTTGAATTTCGGTGAACTATTTAATTCTCAGATTGTCTCTTCTCATACATATTTGGAGACACCAACATTATACAAAACACCATCCAAATCATTTGATCAAATTAAGTAATTCAAATCAAACATTCATAGGGGATTTTGCAAAAAAAGCATCAAAGAAGTTCACAATTCACAATCACATTTGATATTCAACGTGATATTCGGATACAAAATGCCATTGTCAATGGTTATACAAGGCATGTGTTAGACTCAATTAAAAGATATTGTGATTACTTCCTATGGAAAATTAAAGAAGAGAATTACTGCATAAAAATCAATGCTCAGAGTTCTCGCTGCAGGTTTTTTTCTTTCGCGTCCAGTGTTGTGAGAATAACGAATACAAAGATCTATCATTTGATTTTCACGACAGGTTGGTCACGCCGGGCATATTCTCAAAACCGAATGCGGAACCGCATCTAATCCTCACAAATCTAAGATTCCAGACGCATTCTCATCCTTTGAGGCTAGTTCTGCAGTTAAAGGATAAGACATTAGAGATGTTAAGAAGTGTGACACAACATTCAACAAGCTAAATGCCTCTCAAAGATTAAGGTTTCGACTTGCAGTGATGATTGTGAGGTTTTACCGTTTGATATCAGTCCAAAATTGAAAGTTTCTCCCTACTACGACTACGAGTCTTCCATTGAATTGAACTCAGAAGAGCAGTCTGAGAACACCAACATGATTCTAATGTTTTGTTCTTCCAAGTATTACTGAGAAAATTGTTCTTGCCGTGGAAAAGTTAGGTAACTAAGCTGCAATCATATTACCCTACAAGTCTGCAAATCAACTTGAAATAAGAGAGCTTCAGTCACTAATTTATTAAACACAAAGAACAAAATCAGCAAAGTCAATGAATCTTTTCTTATCAGACCTTACAACTACAATTGCAGAGCCTTGAATTCCCCACTAGATCCATCCTTTTCACGCTGCCGTATCCACGTAGCGTCAACTGCGAATGTTTCCCGCAAATAAGATGGGTAGCAGTATTCTATCAGCATCAAAATACCATAAAACCTGAAACTAGATTCAGCTTCAATCATCAACAATCATCATTAACATTAATTCAAACTTTCCAAGACTATCAACATCAATTTAAACCACATCAACACCATTCAAAGTACAAGTTCAAACCACTCCATACCTGGCCTCCAGCAATAGATACCTCAAACTCTAAAGGTGATCCCGTGCAAAAGAAAGGCCATCCTCCAAATTCATACCAAGCGAACCGTTACTCCAAAGGCAATACATGAAAAAGAGAATAGAGTGATTAAAATTGATATCATTTCAAATCAATAACATGTGGGCCAAAGCAAATAGTAACCACCAAGAGAGAAGATCGTTGGTCATGACAAATCCCAATCATTACACCCTAGTCCATAAAGGGATCAGAATCCATCACACGATAAAGAAAAGGAAATGAGGTTATCAAAATTTGAGTAGAATAATACGCAGAGTTTAGACTTTTTAAGAAAAGGATTTATTTTGTGACAGACCTCAGATTTCCTAGAGAACATTCCCGAGCAGAATTTCATGAAAAGAGACAAAAACATGAACATTGAATGAAAAGATGCGCAAGTTTCAGAAGTTCAAAACAGAACAAACGCATTGTGATTCAAAGAACTTAATCAGGCCTCAGAGTTTCCAAAATCGCTTTTTCATCATTTCAAAAAAACCTAACCAGCAATTATGAATAATGTCACAGTGATTACAGGATTATTTTCCTAAACCGGAAAGGACATCACAACATAATTCAAAGATTCTTTCCCAAACAAGTATCAGACAAAGAATAACAGCTTTAAACATGTGAAACTGTTTCAGCATTAAATCGAGTTTTCAAAGCTTTCCAAACAAATCAGACAACACTTTATTCCCTTCCAAAACCAGCATCAGACAAAATCAAAAACTTGCAACAAATTGAAATCACATTTTCAATACAGCATTCAAGAGTTTTCCAAATGGATTTATCATCGGCCATCTATATAAAGGGGACATTTTATCAAAAAAAAGGGGACGGTGGAGAAATCATCAGAAAACCAATTCCTCAACATATCTTACTAAAAGCAAATACACATCAAATCCCATACATACACCAAACATCGTATCAAAACCAGAAGTCTAGCCAAGGATTCACGATTCACATAACACCAGCAATAGCATACAGATAGCAGGGATTCACAAAACCATATACACCATACACGACAACAGGGACAATCCACAAACTCATATCAGACGATTCGCAGAACAACTACACAATACGCTAGCAAGACAACAACGACACACGACAGAAATTGGAAGAAGAAGGAGACTTATCTGGGAGGAGATCTTGAGGTTGCAACCAGCTTTCCTCGCCAATATCACCGGCCTTCGTTTCCTTTTACTCTTGCTTTAATCTCAGCATCTTTGTAAATGTAATCAGAAGCTAATAATGAGAATGGGGTTGGGATTCTATGGGATTTTAGGGTAGTTAGTGTAATACCTCAAAATTTTCCTTCATGTTTTCTCAATAAATTGGTCTATGCTTTACTCATTTTGCATTCCATAATAGATCATAAATTACATATCATTGGTTGCATAAGGGCATGTGATCAGTGGTTTTCAAAGGTGTTAATCATCCAAAGTAAGAGAATAAGAGCCAAGGGTCTTCAAACAAGCCTCAAAGGTCTCCTATATCATACATCATCCCAAATGACCTCACAAGTCATTAGAAGATGGGAATTCATCAAGAAGATTGAGCAGTGCATTATCTCCTAGCAAAACAGTCTAAAATTGGGATATGGCCCACAAATGGGCAAGCTCCTTGAGTTTTTATCACTTCCAAATGTAATATCTCACCTTGGTTAGATAGGATATACATCATATTCAGAGGAATTTGGATTTGGAAGATGTGTCATTTCCTCCTAACCAGAGGGTACCAAAACTAGGGTTTGCCCTGAAATCAGTTTATTTATGATTTTTTGGACAAAAATTGATCTCATGGTATTCCTTATGTTCCTAAGTATCTAAGTATGGAAGATTGGTCATTGGTTCATTTCAGAAGAGGTTCAATTGATCAGTTGCTTGAGAATCAAGAAATTGGGGAAAAAAGTCAACTGTGCAGTGAAAAAAGTCAACTCCTGACTTTTTAAGGTCAAATTCATGAAATTCAAGTTATATATGGTCATTGGACAATATTTGATCAAGAAAGGATGGAGGAATCATGAAAAATCAAGAAATGTGCAAAGTTGCCATTTTTAGAAACTTAGGGTTTCCAAAAATGGCAAGTTTGGACCATTTTGCACCACACTTTGAGGCTTTCTCTCTCCATGATAAGAGCTTCCAACCTCAGGCCCAAGTTGATCCAATTAAAGTTCACATTCTAAGCTTTAAATCCATATAAATAACTCTTCCATTGGATCAAAATTTAGGGAGTTATGATCAATCAAAGTTTGATAAAACTAGGTCAAAAACCAAGTCATGACCAAGCAAGACCAGACCCATGTGCCATAATTTTGTCAAACACATGGTGGGAAAAATGTTAAGCCATTTTTCTCATTCAAGGAAGCTTCAAATGGAAAACTTTCCAACATTAAAGTTGTTCCTTTCCATGCCCTCTACAATGTTCATGTTGGACATTTTTTAATTTGAGCAAGTTATGAGATAGTTATGATGGTCCCAAGTTGATGGTGTCATGCTGAAAATTTTACAAGTCATGCTGCTATGCACAACTCAATTTGCCACGCCCACAAGTCAGTTTTGTTCCCTTGAGTTCATGTCCATTTCCAAGTGTGTTTGAGGTCCCATTTCAATTCAATTCCAACACCAATCTTGTTCTACTATGTTCCGTCTTTCCAATGACACAAAAAACTCATCATTTCATGCACCACATTGAGAGAAATTCATTCTTAAACATCTATGGTCGCCACTGATTTGTTTTGATGACAAGTGGAGAATGTTATGAGTTTAGTGTTGTTGTATCAGTGTGCACGCATGTATAATACATCATTCACTCTTTACTTCTTTAAGCCAAACATTCTTTTGCATATCTTGTACATACCTTACTTCATACATCAAATTGGAAAGAACAAAAACTTGTTCAAGTTTCCTCGCTGCAGCATTCCTCCATCACCACCACTCTTTCTCTTTCAATCTCACCATAACACCATGGACCCTCTTCACCGGATTAAACCTCTCTCAACTCGCTCTAACTGTCATGACTCAGTTAGTTAGAGTACACTCAGTTAACCTCACACCAACTCATTTAACTCACTCAATTAACCACACTAGTTACCATTTTAACTCAACATATATAAAGAAAAATCACTCACAATTTCATGCTAACACTTTATTTTCTCATTCTGATTCCAAAACACTCTCAAATTCTCTCTGCTCTCTCTCTCTCTCTGATCTCACACGATTTCATCATTTTCTTCAATCATCTTCATCAATAATCATCTTCAGTGTAGTTTTTTGAGCAAGAATAAGCAAGAACACTCATCATTTCCTCAGTTGCAGTCATCAATTCTCTTCTCATACTCAAGGTCAACAGCATTTATTTTGCTCAAAGTTGAAGTTCTACAAGCTCAGGATCTCACAAGTTCTCTGGTTTTCTCAACAATTTCAAGATCTCCAAGTTTCAGGTTCCAAAACACTCAAACCTTGCTCACACGAGTTCTTGTTTATTTTGCTATTTTTGTGTTGATTTTAGCTCATTAGGAGCTCTGAAGTATCCGGCTAGTTGATAGGCATGCTAGATGCTTAGTTTCCAAAAATTAGGGCAAATTATTTGTGCTTGTTTCTTACTGAGTGTGCATTGGTTGATGATTTCAATGTTAGATCCTTGCTCGCCTTAACTTCCTCTTTTGATTTTCATCATTTTTGTGAATTTCTGGAGGAATGTAGAATTTGCAGTGGCCGGAGAATGGCTGAAGAAGATGACCGGAGGTCATTCTCCGGCCGGTGAGGTTAGAGGCTAGGGTTTTTTTCAACTTTAAGTCGTGACCATTAGATCTTCATCATCCAATGCTCATAAATGTGCCAGCGCATTAATGTCCACCCTCCCTCTCACGTGCATCATTTTGAACCTGAATGACTTCTCTATGCGTGTGTGCATGCTATCTATTGTGGACCTTAGCTCTGAGTGGCTTGATGTGTGTACTAGCTTGATGATCTTGCATGGACATTGATCCAATGGCTTAAACGTTGCCAACGCATTAATGAAGGTGTTGCATATCACGTGTATTCTTTTGACCTCTGAATTGGTTGTGTGTGCAAGTGTGTAGGAGAGTTATCATGTGCTTGCCTTATGGATTGTTGGATTAGCATATTTTAATGATTGATCTTAATTGACTGGATCTTGTGGCTGTGATTGCATCTTATTTTAACTGCACATGCACACTATCACACGTGCACACATTTGTAATGGATTGGGTCATTAATTACTACCTATACACCCCTATTTGAGCCCAATACACTTTTCAACATGGAAATTGCTCACGATGCACCCCCCTCCCCATTTTCTTTTGTCTTTTTATTTCTTTTTCCATATCTGTTTGGTTTTCTTATTTTAAAAATAGCAAATTATCTCTAAAAATCATGAATAAATTCATGTGTGTTATTAATTCATTTAGATAATTTTCTCTATTTTTTTAATTCTGATTTCATGAATTTTTGCACATTGTTCCATATTTTCTTTTAATTTCTTTTTTAAGTGAACTTCTTCATGATACTCAAACTTATGCATTTTCTTTCTCCCATTTCAAACAACATTTTTAACTCATTCTTTTTTATTTGTTAGATAACACATTGAAGCATGTAATACAATTGTCATTTGAATTTTAATGTCATTTTATCATGTGTTTTGATGTTCTTATTTGAGCTTGCTTTTGAGGTGTTTCAAGGTGAATTTGTGAACTTAATTGAGCATGGTTCTTGTGGAATTTTGTGCTATACTTTTGCTATGTGATTCCATTCTGACTTAGTTGACTTGTGTTCTAGTTTCCCAATTTTAAAAAATCATTTACTATTTGTTTATGCATGCTATGTTAGGAAACTTTTGGTGAAGTTTTGTTAACATCTAAACCCTAGTTTTAGGTAGGCATTTATGCCATCCTATTAGGATTTGTTTGTGAATTTTTTGTATGTCATTTGCATGATATTATAGGTCATCCTTGTTTCATTATAGGTCACCTTGACTTGTGTTTGCATGTGGTGTGAGTTTGTGTTATAACTTGAAACTTTGACATGTTTTCATTCCTTATCTCTTCTTATGTCCTACATGTTGCATGTGTGCATTTTGTATGATATTTCACACATTTTATTTGCATCTTATTAATAGTATGTGACTGCCCATATTATTCATTTTACATGTTATGCATCCTTAATATGTCATTTTGTGCATGTAATTGATATTTGTCTATTCTCCTTACTTCTACTACTTCTTACCTCTTCTACTTGTATCATTGCATCCATGATTGGTATGATGATTCATATGCATGTTAAGACATTGATAAATGACATTTGGTTTTGACTTTGATCTTGTGTGAAGCATTATTGCATTATCACCTTGCATATTCATCCATTCTTCATCTATTCCTTTCATATGTGCTTTTATTTGATGTTTAAGACATTTGATTGTGCATAGTTCATTTGTGTTTGATATCTTAGTATTAGAGAACATCCCTTAGACATAGGTTCTGACCTTGATTGAGTTTCATCTCTTAGGATCCTTATTCATTGGTTCTTAATGTGTTTGATCACTATTTGTTGTTCTTTCTTTATTTTTACTACTTGAAAATAGTTTGTGAACTAACCTTT
This sequence comes from Lathyrus tuberosus, assembly GCA_022829125.1. Taxonomy (NCBI): domain Eukaryota; kingdom Viridiplantae; phylum Streptophyta; class Magnoliopsida; order Fabales; family Fabaceae; genus Lathyrus; species Lathyrus tuberosus. Next base: position 7,993,180 of record JALAZF010000043.1, read on the forward strand.
TCATGTAGGTACAAATGGTAAGTAAGTGTGTGGATATGCTTCCACATGCACTTCTTTCTTTCATTTTATCTTATCTCTTTTAGTAGCTCAACTTGTGATCATGATAAGCATTTATATGCTTTCCTTGAATAACTTCTTCTTCATCCCTCTTTAAGATCAACTTAACTTCCATCTTGGAAGTAAGTTGCTTCTTTTGCTCTTCTTATCTTTTCTTTTAGGATTAGGTTTCTTAAACCACATTAACCATAGGAACATCCATGTATGATAACTTTAGGGTTTGAGTCTTAGTCCCCTTTAGTTTCACCTTTTGCTTCCATTTGAGTCTCTTCTTCTCATCTCAAAACAAAAGTAAAAAAAACACTTAATAAAGGCATACCAGATATTGTATTTGAGCCTTTCATGTGAGAATAAGGAGGTGAGGGGTCTTCTCTCACTTTCTTAGAATGTTTAGCGTACGTCCCGTCTGGGGGCGATGTGCGAGGCATTCGATCTTACGTGACGGACTTAAATACAATATGTGTTACAAAACACAAAAACAATCAAAACACTTCTTTCTTAAAAGACAAAAACAAACAAAATCTCTTCTCATCTCATTCACTCATTCCTTAAGGATACGTCATTTCCGTTCTACCGCAAACAGGTAACGCCTAAGTCTCCATACAGCGAGCTGCAACACCTAACTGCTAGGACGTGAACATTGACATATTCCACTAAAAAACACAAACAATTTTCCCTTAGCTGAGGGGAACTACGTCGCTCTGATTCTCATGTTCCCGATGAGATACGTAGGCAGTGGGGTAGGGCCCATTCGAGCACTTCTTTTATTTTCCCTACGTTTGTTTCTCTTTCTCTCTCCTTTCCTTTTCCAGTTCTCCAGCTAGCAGTTTCTTTTCCAGTATCCTTTCCTTACACCCTTTGATTGAAGCAGCAAGCGTGGATCCCATCGGGTACGATGGACACGTGGGGGTGCTAATACCTTCCTCGTGCGTAACCGACTCCCGAACCCAGTTATCTTGGTCGCAAGACCATGCTCTTTCCTTTTCTCTCAGGTTTATGCAGTGTTTCCTTTCCCTCCCTTGGGATAAATACACATTGCTGGCGACTCTGTTTCGGTGCCACTTTCGCGTTTGTACTTGGATAAAAATCCCGGGAGCGACAGTTAGGTTTTATTTGTGCTTGATCAAGAGAGAAAATGAAAGAGAGTATGAGAGAAGACAAGAGGAATCGAGAGAAATCCATGGCGGATTTAGGTTTTCAACCCTTTCTGCCGAGAGAGACTTAGAGAGAGCGAGAGACGTTGGGAGAGATGAGAGACGAGAGATGAGTCTGAACCTCACTCCCATTTTTAGTTTTTGTTTTGTTATATCGCATGCACACATGATCACAGCACACACGGTGAACCCTCACTCTTTACACCTCAGATTCACAACACACATACCTCACACGACCTTGATTTAAGGGTCCATGATGGACCCTCTCCCTCGCGAACCACCAGATCCCTCCGTTTAAAACCATCTTTTTAATTTAACTTTTTAATAAATTCTGATTCGTTTTTTCTAAAAAATGATAAGCTTTATAAATAACTCCTTTAATAAGATATAACCTTTTTTATATTTCCAAATATCACTTTTAATAAAATGTAACCAAATTAATTAAAACTTTTGTTAACCCTTTTTTCTAAAGTTTTTACAATAAAACTTTTTTTAAAATATTAAAATTAGAATCTTTTTTTTAATAAGAAAAACTTTATTAACTCTTTTTAATATAATTTAAAAATTAAATAATAATGAACATTTCTTTTAAATATTAAAATTAAAACCTTTTATAAATTAATATGAAAACTCTTTATTTTTTTTTTCTAATTAACTTTCTTAACATAACTTTAAAACTAAAAATTAATAAAAACTTTTAAAATAATTAAACGTTTAATAAGAAAACCTTTTTTATTTATTAACTTTATTATTATAACTTTAAAACTAAAATAATAAAAACTTTAAATAACTAAAACTCTTTTATTAATAAGAAAACCTCTAACTTTAAGTTAAAATAATTTTTAACATAAAATTCTCACAATAATAACCATAATTATCCAACCCTTTTCTTAATAAAATTGTTCTTCTAGAATCCCTCGTCGCGCGTTTGAGTGAATCATATGTTTGTGAGTTTCTTTTAATATTGTGATTGTGATTGATATCATGCCTTATTATGCTTTGCTTATGTTTACTATTATACTTGATGTATGTGTTTGCTTTTGTGTTCAAACCTTTCAAAACATAAAAAATCTTTGATCCATCGTCGAGCCCATTTTCTACCCATGTAAGTCGATTGCCTTTAGGCATCGCATTCAACCTTTTTGGTCACCATACACTATACTAGCTCACCTTTGCTAGTGCGCATAACTAATCTAAGTTAATCGCCCCCTTAACTCCAAAGGAAAGGTTATTAATATTGACACAACGTCATAGGATTAACTTTAGAACCCTTGGCCTTAGGATTCAGAGTCTTCGTACTCCACGTCTCTCCATAGACACTTAGAATCTTAGCCTTAGGATTGGAGTATTAGTACTCCAAGTAAATGTTTATCCATGAACATTTACAAGCCTACCCCTCTTAAACCAACTTACAACTTTAGAGTCGCCGTACTCTATGTAAGGTCTTGCCCAAGACTTTACCTCCCCTTGGAACCTTGACCCCATCAAGAAGTTGCTCTTTCCAGAACTACGCATACTCTGATTCTGTTCCCCTTGGGATACGTAGGCACAGGGTGTGATGCCTTGTCGAGTATACGTAGATACTAACCCCTAGGGTCTCTCCCTTAGAATAGCAACCTTTAGCATAGCACCCTTAGCAAGCGAGTAATAAATAACATAAGCAAAACAAGAGGTTCCTGTAGAGTACTACAGATATCTAGGGTGCTAACACCTTCCCTAGGTATAACCAACCCCCAAACTTTAGAATCTTAGTTTGCATTTGCATTGCATTGTGGGTAATTCGATCTTTCTCCCTTCCCTTGGATAAATCAAAGACGGTGGTGAAATAAAAGAAATGTGATTCAAGTTAACATAATAGCTTGGTATCCAATTCTCACCACGACACATGGTTCTTGATATGCTCCACTACTGGACTTACTATCAGCATAATAATCCACATTTAAGATCTTCACACAACACTGCCCCACCAGCTTGAACAAAGAAGACTTCAGAAACCCAGAGAGAAATAAACTCTCAACCACCAAAGAAGGTATGCTTCCATTCTCAACCCAGAACTTCTGCCACAAGCTCCCAGAGAACCAGAACCTCCTTGCAAATTCAACCAACTACTCTTACGCACAAGAGAAATTAGTTTCAAGCATCCTGCTTGAACGCACATTGTGAAACCAACCAAATGCCACCTTTTGATTGACCACACTCATCTTCAGAACTCCCACAAGATACACTGATCTACTAATGAAATCAGATCTTCAAGTCACATAAACTACTTGCCCTATAGCAAGATATCTTGGATCCACCAAGCCTCTTAGTCATGTAACATCTTCCCATCCACAGCTCCCGCAAACTGCATGAGATAGACTTTTTTTAAGCATCCATAACTCTCATTCTCCTGTAGATCACCTTATCTTAAGCTGATGTGCCACATCACCAGCTGAGACTTCTGATGTTAAGCTAGATGTCAGAACATTATGACATCCAACTGTTGAATTCAGCTCCTCCTTCTGCCACTTAGAAGAACCTCCTCCCTTTGCAGAAACAGATTTCCATGCTCTCATAGACTTGATTCAACAACCAAGTTTGAGTAGGCAACCTTCATCCTGCTTAGAAACTCCAAAGACTTCAAACCTGCCACATCTTAATCTTCAGAAAGTAAGTAGTCCAAGACTACCCCATAGCCATACCAAAGAATTCCACTTCCCTTAGTTGAGCCGTCAATAGAAAGCCAGAGATAACTGCCACTTATCCTCGACCTTCACAACCAAAGCAAAATCCATGCTCCAAAGCACCTAGATCAGAAATAAACCGATCCAAGCTGTAACCATCAAGATTATGATGTCTTCATCTTCATCTTCAACAGCATCAAAGTCCATACTAGTTTCTTGCCAGGAAATTCTCCAGAGAACACATGCTTCTGTCACACCCGATTGAAGCCACTTCTTGGGTCACCACCTAAGACTAAAACAGATGCTAAAGCATATGCAGTACCCCTCCCATGATTCTGCATAAACTCTGATGATGAGATGTTCTAACATCTTGTTGAACATCAACAATCTTGACTTTCAAGGATAATTAATTAAATACTTGTGGATTCCACAAATAGCAATTGATCTAAAATCCTTGTCCAATAACCCTTCTTCACTGCTGTAGCTGAGCTCCACCAGATCATGTCATGAATACTTATAAAGTATTTAATCTTTTTGCAAGTGTCTTCTTCAATGACAATGTTGAGATACCAAGGCGGCCACCCTTGACTCAAGTAACTACGACTTTCTCTGAACAAATCTTATTTACCTCAACAAATCTTCAATCAGATTGGATCCACTCTTAGGGTCAAGAGAGATGAATCCTTCCTTGCTATTTTTGGATGGTGAAAATAAATCACCTCCACTTCTTCAGATTGTGTTTCAAAGAAACACCTTCTAGTCAGAAGAGTAACTAGAAGACTCCAGATACACGACATAGATGTCTTTATGAGTGGACTTGAGAGAATTCTCAAGTATCTTTGACAACCTAGCCGACCAATCATTTATCAAACTCCTAGAGCAAGAACCTGATAAACTTAACTCAACTCCTCTCCTCTTCAACTGACTCCAAACTGCACCAGGAAACCAAGCCTCCAAGTACCAAGTCATCATATCAGATATCTAACCACAACTTCCTTCACTCCATCGCTCCCGACTTTGGAATAAAAGAATGCAGATATCTTCAAATATAGAGGCCGACAATTGAGACCTTCCAGCAACTGTCTTCAGTAACAACTCCAGAATCCCATAATTCTAGAGCTCTTCCATTAGAAACACATGCATCGGAACCACCAAGGAACAGATCCTGCTTGCCCTAACAAGATGTCACAACATCTTATAAGACACACCAACAAGAGAACTAACCACTTATCCTGTAGTTGTTGTAGAACCTCCTCAGCAACATGAACAACCTCCGAGTTACTCCCTTCAATCTAGAACATCCATCTCATCCATTAATACCCTTGAGTATGTCTGAGTTAATTGATCTGATCTTCAAAACTCCTCCTCGTTTAAATGCCAGAAAGTATCTCCCAAGGATCTCATCCAGAACTAGACAGGATGCCTGCTCTGATACCAATTGAAATTCTGGCCTATGTAGACAGTAGATGTCCTAACACATGTCAAGACATTGTGCTACATAATCTTTTAAACTTGGAGGTGCAACAGCAGACTGATACCTTGAATATCAGAACTGCATACTCACAGATGTCACAACATATGATCCAACATGTTCATCATGAACCCTAACAGAAAACGTAAATCTGCAGAATGATAAAGAACACAGTAATTGTTAACCCAGTTCAGTGTAAACTCACCTACATCTGGGGGATACCAATCCAGGAAGAAGATTTCACTATCTGTAGACTGTTACAAAGTTAAACTCCCATGTTTACAACTTTATCCCTAACATCTACCCCATGAACATCTTTACCAAGGTTAAACTCAAACATTTAGAACCCTGATACGAGATACTCCATTCACTTCCCTTAATCACCAACTGTGATTTCTTCATCATCCCTGTCAATAAAGAAATCTGTCAAGCCTACTTGACAAACAAGCTAACTCGAATTTGCTTAAAAGCTTCATCCAAAAACAATACACAATCCAATACCTCAAGGCTTATGGATCTGTGCAACACCTATATCTACCATGGTGTATCAACTGATACAAAGGGAGACTCACAGGAGAAACCTACGACTCTCAAACCTAAACCCTACTTTACAAAATAGGATTCCTAAGTCTATGTCGTCGTCTCACACTTCCTGTCTAGGTCTTGGTCTTCTTTTATAGTCTTCTGCTGAGTTGGGCTTTGTATCTTTCTTCCTTGATCCATTGTTAGTCATGCCTTGAATCATGGAACAAATTTAAACAAAACCTGATATGTCAGTCATGATGTCGAATCTTCATGCTGTGACATTTCACTCGACATCTTTAGTCTGGGCTGAAAACCTCTATGTTGAAACATTTTTCATACCATTTCTGTTTAACTGAAATTTTGTCAAACACTCAGAGCTTTCAATAAGTGTTCATGAAGTGATCTGGTGGATCTCAAGCTAAAACAGTTAAGAAGGGTTATTGTACAAGGATTTAAGATCAATTTCTATTTATGGAGTCCACAAATATTTAATTGATTATCCTTGAAAGTCAAGATTGCCAATGTTCAACAAGATGTTGGAACATCTCATCATCAGAGTTTGTACAGAATCATGGGAGGGGTACTGCATACGCTTTAGCATCTGTTTTAGTCTTAGGTGGTGACCTAAGAAGTGGCTTCAGTCGGGTGTGACAGAAGCATGTGTTCTCTGGAGAGTTTCCTAGCAAGAAACTGGTCTGGTCTTTGATGCTGTTGAAGATGAAGATGAAGACATCATAATCTTGATGGTTGCTACTTGAATCAGTTTATTTTTGATCTAGGTATTTGGGAGCATGGATCTTGCTCTTTGTGAAGGTCAAGGATAAGTGGCAGTTATCTCTGGCTTTCTATTGACGGCTCTACTAAGGAAAGTGGCATTCTTTGGTATGGCTATGGTGTAGTCTTGGACTACTTTTTTATGAAGATTCAGACGTGTCAGGTGTGAAGTCTTTGGAGTTTCAAAGCAGGATGGAGGTTGTCTACTCAAACTTGGTTGTTGAATCAAGTCAATGAGAGGGTGGAACTCTTGTTCTACAAAGGTAGGAGGTTCTTCTAAGTGGCAGAAGGAGGAGCTGAATTCAACAGTTGGATGTTGTATCAGAATGTTCTAACATCTAGCTTAACATCAGAAGTCTCAGCTGGTGATGTGGCAAATCAGCTTAAGATAAAGGTGATCTACAGTAATGGAAGTTATGGATGCTTCAAAAAGGTCTATCTCATACAGTTTGCGGGAGCTGTGGTTTGAGAAGATGTTACATGACTAAGAGGCTTGGTGAATCCAAGATGTCTTGCTATGGAGCAAGTAGTTCATGTGACTTGAAGATCAGATTTCATTGGTGGATCAGTATATCTTGTGGGAGTTCTTAAGAAGATTAAGGTCATTCAAACAGTGGCATTTGGTTGATCTCTACTGTGCTTTCAAGCAGCATGCTTGAAACTGATTGCTCTTGTGCAGAAGAGTAGTTAGTTGAAAATTGAAGGAGGTTATGCTTCTCTTGGAGCTTGTGGCAGAAGTTCTCAGTTGAGGATTGAAGTATACCTTCTGTTGGTGGAAGAGAGTTTATTTCTCTCTGGGTTTCTGAAGTTTTCTTTGTTCAAGCTGGTGGCGCAGTGTTGTGTGAAGATCTTCAGTTTGGATTACTATGCTGATAGTAAGTCCAGTGGTGAAACATATCAAGAACCATGGTGTGTGGTGTCTATGATGTGTGGAAGATGTCCTAACTGATGTTATAACATCTTTGGGTTGGTTATCCTTGGTAGAGGATTTTCAAGTTCTGTGAGGAACTGGTTACTTGTATCTTGTTTAAGAAGTATCTACCTTGTAATATGGGAGAATGATGGAGTAGAAGAACTGTCTTAGAAAGGTTTGGAAGACTGGAGTAGATTATGTGTTGATTGCATGAAGGTCTGGTTTCTGATGCGTTCAGAAGAGGATATTCACCAGAAAATCAGAAGTATTCCAGGTTATCATACGGGAGAATGATAAGGAATATCTGTCTTGGATTGTGGGGTGTCTATCTCAATTGCTGGCTTGATAAGGTCAGTGGAAAATCTTGCGAAGGGGATGTTGCCCCTGGCTGCAAGTCATGCTAGTAGTGGATCAGTTTGGTAGCTGTGAAGTTCTGGAGCATGCATATGATATCTGACATCGTTATAACAAACTAAGGGGCCATGTGCATCTCTTTGGGGAATGTGAAGCATTCTGATTTAATTGGTTTGTGCCTCAAGCAGCTGGAGGTCTATACATGAGAATTCAAGAGGAGTTCGAGTGGTGTGTAGATGGTTGCAGGATGGGGGGGATCAATGGGACTTTGATCTTAAGCCAAGAGTTTGTTATGGAAGGATTTTGATCCTTATATATATTTCCTCACGGGTACATGATGGTGATCATGTGTGAGTGATTATTAGTTCTTGTCAGAAGAAGCAATAAGAGAGTTGATGATTATGTTCAGCAGGTGGCTTGAACTGAGGGTGCGCTCTTGAAGACATGAAGATGTGTCTTATGTTTTCCATTCATTAGCTAGGTGTTATGTGGAGGAGCACTAGTTACCTTAGATAGGGGTAGTTGCTCCTTGATCTATGATGTTTTACTGCGAGGGTGCAGTTGGAGTTCCAGTTTGCATTGTGCGTCAAGCAAGCTGTGATTATATGTCCATCCTGGGAGGATGAGATGTCAAGAAGGATGTCTTGACATTTGTATTGTTGCAAGTTGGGGGAGACTTGGCAGTGCAAGTTATATGGTTCTTATTGGATGCTTAAGAATCATTGGTGGAGTTGGGGAGAATTTATTTTTCTCTGCAAACTGTGATCACAAAACTGTGAAGCTATTGATTAATACAGAAATCTCTTGGGTGCTAACTAGGAGATGTTTGAAGAGATGTTTTAACATCTTGGCCAGCTACATTCTTCTTCTGGTTAAAAGGATTATACTTGGGACTCATCAAAAGGATGGAGACTGTAGTTCAGATGGACTGAACAAGACTGACAAAATGTCAAGATACTATTTAAGACCTGAATGTAGGTCCTATCTGACGTTGTTGAATGGTAGGGAGTGCTTCCTAAGAGAAGGCATGAGTAACATGTGCTTTGTTACAAGTGATTCTTTTTGGACGGTTACTCTTAAAAAGGTTGAACAGTCTTATCCTAGTTGGGTGGTGCACAATTATTAATGTTGAATTCACCTACCTAAGTTTATTTCTCCTTGAATTGTTCAGCGGTAACTTCGTTGGACCATGGATATCTAGAGAAAGTGTTTATGTATTTAAAAAGGGCATATGTCTGAGGCATTTCAGATTGTGGGTTGATTCATCATATCTTTCATTCGTGTTTGGATTAGTATCATATGGACATGGAACTACATTGGATTCTTTTGCCAATTTTTGGCTAAAAAGGGGGAGAATAATAGTTTTGTAGCTTCTCTCAGCATACATCTTTGGTGTAGGTTTTGCAAAGATGTTGGAGAGGATGTTCTAACAATTTATTAGAATCTTTCCCTTGTGCCTTGTGATCTGTGTTATGAAACAGGTTGCGTCTTGTGATCTGAGTTACATTCTCTGTAAAATTTGTGTTACAAATGATACAACTGTTTCCTCTTAAGCTCTTTCTAGATCTTCTTGTGGGTTCTCTAATGTTCCTCAAGAGGAAGATTTATCCCTTCATGACATGTACTGGTTTGAGGGGGAGAGAGTCATATACTCTTCCTCATGTACACCAACATACGGCTAGGAATTTTAGGGGTAAGAAAGAGTCTCAGAAGTATTCCGATCATATCCACCAAACGCCGGACTTTCTTTTTTTACCTAAGGAGTTTTAACAAAAAATTTATCAAAAGGGGGAGATTGAAGGCTCTGCAGATTTGAGCAAATTTTTGGTAAAACAAGGCGTTGAATGAAGTGTTCCTACATGATGTCCTAATGAATGTCCTGACATCTTAAACTGATACAGCAGGCTAATTTTAAGTCTATTCCAAGAATCATGGAAGCAATCAGAACGTGGATCAAGGAATCAAGGACAGAAGATTGAAGCCCAAGGAAGCAGAAGACTCTACAAATAGAAGACTTATACCTAGGATTTGAAGAGCTTTTAGTACACCTTTTGTAACCTTGTTTTCTTGCGTAAGAAACAAGGGTTTAGGGTTTTAAGAGTCGTTGGCTCTCTAGGTTGTAAGTCTCCCTTTGTATCGATTGATGCATTGTGGTAGATATAGGTGTCGCACAGATCCATAAGCCTTGAGGTATTGGATTGTGTATTGTTCTTGGATGAAGCTTTTAAGCAAATCCAAGTTAGCTTGTTTGTCAAGAAAGCTTGACAGATTTCTGTATTGACAGGGATGATGTAGAAATAAAAGTTGGTGATTAAGGGAAGTGAGTGGGGTATCTCATATCAGGGTTGTAAACGTTTGAGTTTAGCCTTGGTAAAGATGTTCATTGGGTAGATGATAGGTATAAAGTTGTAAATGAGGGAGTTTAGCTTTGTAACAGTTCTACAGATAGTGAAATCTTCTTCCTAGATTGGTATCCCCCAGATGTAGGTGAGTTGCACCAAACTAGGTTAACAATTGATGTGTTCTTTATCATTCTGCATATTTACGTTTTATGTTAGGGTTCATGATAAACATGTTGGATCAGAACTCGTGACATCTGTGATTGTGCAGTTCTGATATTCAAGGTATCAGTCTGCAGTTGCGCCTCTGAGTTTAAATGATTATGTAGCTCAATGTCTTGACATGTGTTAGGACATCTGCTGTCTGCATAGGCCAGAATTTCAGTAGAAGTTTCTTTTCTTTACAAATAAAAACCCGCAATCTTAACCTGGGGCAGAGTAGTTCTTAGTCAATTTGATTGTGCATTCAAATACAAGAGTTTCATGCAAGATACCTTTCAACAAAGTTTGTATTCACAAGTTTTCCTTCGCACACAAAAAAGCAAGTGTCGAAGATGTCTTTCAAATCGGAAGCCAATGATGGTTCACTGTAATCATTAAGCCAGACATTCACAACCTTTCAACTCTTCTAAATTAACTGAATAAATGTTGTACAAGTTGTTCCTAAAGTGATAAATAAAGAAGGATCGTTAAGAAATCCTTACTCAAAGAATGAGCCGAGCCCCTTTCGAAGCAAAAGCTAAGAAAGATGGGAAGCTCATGACCTTACCTTATGCAAAGAGAAATAAGAACAAGCTTGTATAACAACTCTAATATTGTAAGGAAGCGGTGACTGTCATCTCAAGTCCCTTGACTTTTGAACCATCATCATCACTACTATCAATAATATAATTCCTAACCTCTTGGAAACTTGAGTGCATAGTCTGAGTTAACTGAGCGTAGGACTAGAGATCATCACGAAGATTGGGTGGGTACAAATAAACTTTGAGCCTTTATCCTTTGTCTCTTAAACCGTGAACCAGGCTACGATACAACCCTCAAAAGTCCTAACTGAAGCAAGGTTATTTTGAAAGCATACTACAGCAAGGTTGCGTAAAGTGACTCCGAAAGATCTTTGCAAATCATCTGTTATGGCATTACACCTTTTACTTAAACTTTTCACTTTGAATGTCTTGAACTGCCGTGTTCTGACCAATGACTCGTATATTTTTCATCCTTCAAATTTTGATTTTGATTTCAAAAGTTGCATGAACTTTACATTTACTATGTTTGTATGAACACTTTTGTCTGCAAACTGGCTTCCTCTTAAAGAATTTTCAAACATTTGAGAAACTTGGTCAGTGATACTATCAGGGGCAAGTTCTTTCCAAGACCATGTTAAGAATCAGTTCAAGATTTGTGGTTTAGGGCAAGTCCTTCTCAGAGTTTGTTTATCCAGAAGATTTTTTCAAGACACAGACTGGGGAAAGATTTCCAAGAGCACAGTGATTCAGTCATTTCAGAATCAGACAAGCTGAAGCAGTGGTCAGTCCATCTACAACGGATAGCTAATCTGGGGCAGTTTACTTGAAGAATCCCATGCAGCTTTCCATCCTTCCTACAAGGATCAGCAAATTGATACAATTTACCAGTGTGGCAGAGATTGTGTTCAATAGCATCTTTAGTCCCTAAGCAGAATGGCAGTGATCTTCGTGTTGAGGAATCAGTCTTCCAGTCTTGTCTTCTCCCTAAAAGAGTCGAGTCGTGTCATCGACGTCTGCATTACATCTGCATTTGCATTTGATCATATATCATGGCATAATTCATATACATATGCATAGCAAGATTGTCATCCTCATTTGCACTCATTTGTATTCTCCATAGGTCGTGTTGTCATCCACGTCTTACCTTGTCGTCTAAGTCCAACTCACTTGGTACCTACCAAACAGATATTATCGTGTGTATCCAATGTTTTCTTGGGTATTTCCTTGTTCATGTTCGTTCAATGCTTTCTTGGACGTTGTGATTCCTTTTATCCAATGCTTTCTTGGGTATCTCCTTGTTCATATTCGTTCAATGCTTTCTTGGACACTGTGATTTCTTTGTATCCAATGCTTTCTTGGGCATCTCTTTATTCACATTAATCCAATGCTTTCTTGGATATTGTGATTTATTTGTATCCAATGCTTTCTTGGGTATATCTTTGTTCACATTCACTCAATGTTTTCTTGGACGTTGTGATTTCTTTGTATCTAATGCTTTCTTGGGTATCACTTTGTCCACATTCATCTAAAGCCATTATTAGATATTGTGATTATACCTTTTATTCAAAGCAATTATTGGATGTCTGGTTTCTTTGCCATCTGATGCTTTTCTAGATGGGTCCCTCTTTCTGATGTTCTTCCAGATTGAGTCTTTGTTCACTTTCATCTTATGCCTTCTCAGATATTGTGATTATACCTCTCATTCAAAGCCATTATTGGATGATTGGTTTTGTTGTGTCCAATGCTTTCTTGGATCCATACCTTGTTCACTTTCATCTGATGCCTTCTCAGATATTATGATTATACCTTTCATTCAAACCCATTATTGGATGACTGGTTTCTTTGCGTCCAATGCTTTCTTGGATCTCTACTTTGTTCACTTTCATCTGATGCCTTCTCAGATATTGTAATTATACTTTTCATTCAAAGCCATTATTGGATGTCTAGTTTCTTTACCATCTGATGCTCTTTCGTATGTGTCTCTCTTTCTGATATTCTTCCAGATTGAGTCTCTGTTCACTTTCATCTGACGCCTTCTCAGATATTGTGATTATATTGGATGTCTGGTTTCTTTACCATCTAATGCTTTTCTAGATGTGTCCCTCTTTCTGATGTTCTTCCAGATTGAGTCTTTGTTTACTTTCATCTGATGCCTTCTCAGATATTGTGATTCTACATTTCATTCAAAGCCATTATTGGATGTCTGGTTTCTTTACCATTTGATGTTCTTTCGGGTGTGTCTTTCTTTCTGATGTTCTTCCAGATTGAGTCTTTGACATCTGATGTTTCTCCATATATTATCCTTGTTATTATGATGCTTTTCCGGAATGACATTGCTTTGGCCATCTGATGCTCTTCTGGATGTGACTTTCTCTTTTTGATGTTCTTCTAGATTGAGTCTTTGTTATCTGATGTTTTTCTAGATATTTGCCTTGTTATTCTGATGCTTTTCCGGAATGACATTACTTTAGCCATCTGATGTTTTTCCAGATGTGTTTGCTCTTGATGCTTTCCCAGAGCCCATTTGTGTCTATTTGATGCTCTTCCGGATATGACCTTGTTTATCCAATGTCCTTCCGGATATGTGACTTTATTCCGGTGCTTTTCCCCCAGATATGTCTTCAATTTGCTTCTAACTTAACTGTAATACTTTTCCCCTGTGGTACCATTCCCTATTGGATTCTTGTCTTTGCATTCATTTCATTTCATATCATTTCATTGTCATATCATATGTATTTTGTGGCATCGTAGGGACAAAATTTGTGCATGTTTGTATTTAAGTCTCTCCTATCACGTCGAAACGAAGATTTCAATCTACATATCTCCGAATAGAAGAAACTTAAATAGGGGCATCTATCATACCCTAATTTTTGACCCTGAGACTTTGTTGTTTCATTTCGCATCGCCTGCATTGCATATCACATCATTTATAGGTCAATCATCCATGCATAGCTAACCAATTTACCAGACTTGTGTTTGTTTATTTTCCTTTGTGAATTTAGGGTTGTTGCATAAGGTTCAAAGGTTGTGGTGGTTGTGTGTGTATGTGTGCTCATGTGGATTATAGTCCCTTACCAGTTCATATGGAGATGAAGAAGATATGCCCTCATTCTCATGGTCCCTTAGTCAATACAAGATCAAATTTCCTCCAGATTTCTTAGAGGTTTTCCCCAAGGAGGAATAGGGTTTTCTATCCATTGATGTGGAATATAATCATTCCAAGATTGGTCATGGTTGTGCGGCAAGTTGTGTTATGACTTTTATCTGGAGATTCTTCAGGGCGTGTTTTCTTGTAGCAAGTTTATTTGCAACTGTGCGTGTGATAAAGGTCGAGCAAGATTTTGTTCTTGAAGTTTGGTTCTTTTGATCTTAGGAGATTGGACTTTATAGTTTGTGATTAATATGTGTTGAAGTGATAAGCTTTCTTGAATCAAGATTTAGTAAAAAGTTCTTAAAGTGAAATTCATGATCATATTCTTTACAAAAATTGAAATTAGATTCACGTGGACTTCATATGCTAAGTTCAAGTCACTCTCATTACAAAATTTCATTCCAAACTACAAGGTGCAAAGTGCATAAGGTTCAAAGATCTTCACAAAATAAAATAAATTTCAAGAGTGTTCAAAGGTCTATTTCATAATATGTGATTTGAATCCATGTTTCAAGCAAGCGGGTCGGACGACCCTGACCCATCTATCCTGCCTGACCCGCACCAATCCTGCCTGGGCTGAAGCTCTTGGGGCCTATTTCTATACACCCAATTTTTTAGCACATCTTTGTTTTGCTTAGAAGTTAATTTATTTTAAATAAGTCTTATTTAGGATTAGTTTTTGTTTAGTCAATTTAATTATAACCTGATTAGAGTTTAATTTAAGTTTTAATTAAGATTTAGTTTATTTAGTCATTACTTATTTATTTAACTTTAAGTAGATTTTAATTTATTTAGCCTTTAATTAGTTTTTTTATTAACTAATTAGTTTTTCTAGTTACTTTAAATTAAAATCCAATCCATGTCGATGTTAACTATGATTGTTATTTATCAATTTTCTTGTAAGTACCTTGATACACCTATATGGTTTTGATTCACATGCCCCATTAGAATATTTTAATTTTTAACCTTCGATCAATTTAAATTAGGTTTATACATTAGGATTAACTTACTTGCATGACGGCGTTAGGATAGAATTTCATCCTTTTCTCTTTGTTGTTGCCTATTCCTTTTTCCCAAAGAAAAGGTTCCCCTTAGGGCTGGAAATGAGTCGAGTCGAGTCGAGTCGAACTCGCCTTAGCTCAGCTCGACTCGTTAAGAATTGGTTCAGCTCAAATCTCCATTCGAGTTCGATACGAACTTTTTTTTCAGCTCAAACTCGACTCGTTAAAAGTTCACGAACAATTCGGTTCATCTCGTTAGGTTCATCTCATTAGGTTTAACTTAATTGCTTCACGGACGTAAAAGCCTTTTTTTAAAGTTTATTTTATTTTTATATATTTGAAAATTTAAATTAAATTTTTTTTTTAAGTAAGAAAATATTGAAATAAAATAAAAGTTATGAGTATGGAATTAAACTTTGTTTTAAAAATCTACTTATTCAAAAATTACACAATTTTCAAGAGACACATTTGAAAGTCTAATTCAAAAAACACTTAATTGAAGTTTAAATTTGTCTCAAAAATCCATAACTTCATCAAATATTTATGAAACTTACAAATTTATTAATAGTATACAAAAAATTACTAGAAATTGATACATTTTACTCACAAAATGATTACACCACTTGTAATCTTCATTACACATGTTATTTTAGAAAATGCTATAATGTCTTCAACAAGGACGGTTGTAAATGCAATTGTCAGCTTTACTGCCATAAGTAGTACATAAGAGAGAATATATGGTTAAGATTTGGAGCAAATCTTTAAACCTACTCTTAAAGATAATATAATCATTCTCGTATATAATCGAGTTGACTCATGAATCTAACGAGTCGAGCAATGTATGGTTCAAGTTCAGCTCATTTAGTTAACGGACATAGTTTTTTGTTCATATTCAGCTCATTTGGTTCATGAACCAAGTTAAATGATTTAATTGTCGAACCGAGTTTCGAACTATTTTCGAGTTGGTTCGGTTCATTGTTAGCCCTAGTTCCCCTCCATGTTGACCACCGCGTCATACTTAGGAAACCTTACTTCCTTACCTTTTAATCCTAGCCCTAGGATTGGAGTCGCCGTGCTCTATGGCTTACCATAGACATTCCCTTTCCGTTTATCCTAGCCTTAGGATCGAAGTCATCGCACTCCATATAGATGTTCTGCCATGGACATTTACTTCCTTACCCTTTCAACTTTAACCTTAACTTTGGAGTCGCCGCACTTCATGTAAGTGTCTTGCCATATATACTTACCTCCCCCTGGAACCTTGACCACATTCAAGAGTTCCTCACCCTCTTTGTGGGGAACTACGAATGCTCTGATTTCAATCCCGTCAGGATATGTAGGCACGAGATGCAATGTCTTGGCGAGAATACTTAGATACAAACCCCTAGGTCTTTTTCCTTAGTACAACTCCTTAGCAAGCAAACAATAGATAACACAAATACTAGCAAGAGGTTCTTGTAGAGTACTACAGGCGTTTAAGATGCTAATACCTTCCATAGGCGTAACCAACCCCCGAACCTAGATTCTTTTAACTTAGGGTTTTCGTCCTTTACCCTTTCCTCTGGATAAATCAAAGTTCGGTGGTGAATAGTTAAAGATTTACGATTCAAGTTAATATAATAGCTTGACATTCGATTCTCACCGCGACACATCCATTTATAAAAGTATGAGAAAAATGACTGATTTCAAATTAGTTAGCCATTAGGTTTCCCCCTTAAACCCCCAAACAAAAATTAATGATTCATTTCTAAAAACATTAATGTGAAAAGTAATAAAGTGAGAAATATTTAAATAAGAGTGTAAAGGTAGTGCACTGTCAGTGTAAAGAAATATTACACATACATCCAATCAGATTATTTTAAAGTGCCAAATCATAGCAGTATTTTAAAAATAAAAGTGTGATGTGGCGGGATACACGTCCGTCATTGGTTGACAGTGTAAAAATATTTTACACTGTCAGTGTATATTCCTTGTTCTGTTTAAATAATAAGTGTAATATTTTTATTTAAAAGAATTAAAAATAAATTTATCAAATAGTTGTCCTGTATAAGAATTATATTTTTAACAACACTCTTTAATAATTATTTATAAGAAATATTGTAAACAATATAAAAGAACGGGGAAAAATAAAGAGATTAATTATTATACACTGTTAGTGTAAAAAATTTTACACTGTCAGTTCATCACTATCATTCGTTAGTATTATTTTATTAGTGATTAAAATAAAAGTCAAACTTTTTCTAACGTCCAACGGTTATGATTAACTAACAGTGTAAAATCATTTTAAATCATTTTATACTGTCAATGCATTTCAATTAAATCTAAAAATAAAAAGAAGTTATTAGTAATTAAATAGTAAGTTATTAGTAAATTATAGGCATAATTAGTTACCAAGTCTTTTAACTTAATTTAATATTTAATAATTAAAAAAACGTTACACTTTGGTTCCTTAAACTTTGTTCTGTTAGTATTATTGGTTCCTTCCGTTAATATTTTTTGAAAAAACGTTAATCATTGCCAACCTGACATGACAACTCGGCAAAATTATGAGATTTTTTATTATTTATTTATTAGGATCATCTTGAACTTACATTATGAGATTTTTTAATTATTTCTCTATCAAAATATCTTCTATAACTAAATTTCACAATTGTTTCTCAATTTATCATCATCTCCAACTCATAATTATTTTTTTATGAATTTTTTTTACCAGCGCAACAATTTATTAACAGAACCACAACATTTTCCAGAAAATGAATGTCTTAAATGAATCCATAATAAAACATCAGTTTCTAAACTACAACAACAATTCCATAAAATTTTGACAGCTTTGAAAATGGAAATGTGAACAACCTTTTAAACAGAACCAAGTTAAAAAAAAATAATGTAGTTATTATTTATTCATCAAATTTCTTCTTCAGCTTAGGATACTTGGCAAAGTACTCATCTACTTTCATGGTACTGGTATTTTTCTTCTACTCTTGTACTTCGGAAATTTCCTTTTCCAAACACTCAGACTCCTTCCAAGATTTCTCCTCTGCTTCTTTAAGCACAACATACAGGGCATCAAATCACAACCACCACACCAAATTTCAGACTCCCTTAAAGTTTCACTACCATCACACAAAATTACAACTCAAGAAATCACAACATCACACATCTTAAAAAAAACGAAGCTGAAAAACAAGAGGAGAAGAAGAAAGAAAGAAAGAGTAAAAGAAAGAGAAAAAGAAAGAAGGAGAGAAAGAGAAAGAAAGAGTGATTCAAACCGTTGTTCTCTTTTTTTTAAAATCAAAAAATCAAAAATAGTTGTAGATCCGTTATGCTATGTTGAGGAGAAAGAGAAGAAAGAAGGAGAAAGAGAAAGAAGATGACGACTTCAAGTTTCATTAGAGAACCATTAGGGTTTGTTTCAAATAAAAAATATAAATGAAAATAAGTGCAAAAAATATGAACTATATTAAAAATGAAAATAAGTGAATTAATAAAATAAAAAAATGCCAAAATAAAAGCCACATAGGCAAGTTAACAATTTTTCGTAAAAAAATTAATGGGAAGGACTGTTTAGGCTAACGACACAATTTTAAAGGACTACATTGTAACATTTTTTAATTATGAGACTAAAGCGAAACAATAAAATAAATTAAAGGATTAAAAGATGAATTAAGCCTAAATTATAATAGCAAAAAATAAATATGTTGCGACAAACATTACAAATTCACATCATTTTATTGACCCCTCTACTTAGACAAGGGCATTATAGCAATTTATAAGAGTTTACATTGAACTGTGGCCCACCGTATACACCCCCAAAATATCAACGGATTCATAACGATCAAAGAATCTATAACAATATATAAAGGTAAAACCTTAATGTGGTGTAGCCTATTTTTTTTACCTATTAGACCCTTTACATCTTATTTTAATTATTTAATTATTTTGTAACTTCCACTTTTTTTTATGAGATTCAAAATTCAAAATAAATTATTTTGTAACTTCCACGGTTTTTATGAGATTCAAAATTCAAAACAAATTATGTAGTTAACTTCCATTGTTTTTTTTTAATAAATACTAAAATGTTATGAATAATTGGATAATTTGTCTCATAATAACTTCTTTCCTTATTTAATCAATTTGTATTTATTATAATGTTTATATGATGTCCTATAAATAGGACCAGTCTCATTATATACGATAGACTAATGAAATAATACATAATCATTCTAATCTTTCTCTCTTCTATTTTATATTCTTTTTCCTTATTTTATAACACGTTATCAGCACGAAACTGTACAATATGAATGTTAATTAATTGTCTAAGAAGTGATACAAATAGTTTGATAATGAAGGTCTAACGATATGAAGCTCCAATATTTAGAAGATAATTTTTTTTTGTTTCGTAATATATATTTCTAATTCTACCTATTATGTATTGATATATTGATTAGAAGAAAAAAATCAACAATGATTTTCATGAATCCCAGAAGGATTGGATGAGTAATGTTAAAATATCTCTGAAAGACTATAAAATAATGTGTTTGTTATATAGTTCTTGAAGAACTTAATAAATATCCTTGAAGGATAGAAAAAAAAAATTATTATATAGTTCTGAAGAACTTATCAAGCATCCCTGAAGGAGAGCAACATAATAATTTATTATATAGTTTCTGAAGAATTTATCAAGTATCCCTGAAGGATAGAAAAATAATAATTTATTATATAGTTCCTGAAGAAGTAATCAAGATCCATGAATGATTGAAAAATAATAATGTATATAGTTCTTAAAGAACTTATAATGCATCCCAGGAGGATTGCACGAAAACTGTTTATCTTTATCATTGTTTGAAAATCTATGATCTACCTCTCAAAAAAATTATATATTTATAAAGGATACCTAGAGGATTGTTCAAAGAATTAATTACTTTTATTCATTCATTAAAGAATGGTTATCCCTTGATGATTGATAAGAAAATGATTATTCTGTCTCCGTTGATCATAAAAGTATGAATGACGATTTTCATGGATCTTAGAAAAATTGACAATCATAGAATGGTTGCATGAATAATATTAATAATTATAAATTTATTAAGATTGAAAAATATATATTTTATACAAATTATTTTATATTTACTAGAGATTAAAACTAATTAGAAGAATAGAATCATATGTATTATGGTAAATCAGATGTTTACAAATCACACTTAAGTGTGTTGTTGGCAAAATTGGTTGGGTCATCTCAGATGTATTATGATGTGAGAACTAGTTTTGAAGAACCAGAAGTTTCTTCAATCCAATAAAATTTGTTTATTCCTAAAGGAAAATTTGAGAAATTGAGTTTTTATGACATTAATTATTGCATCGACTAAAAGATCGTGCATATGTCTATTCACAACCAGAAGTTTGTGAAATTATTTTCTCAACCAATTAGACTAAGATCTTGGATTTTTCAGAAATTCCTTGATAAGTATCACATATATTAATAAAATTATTATTGAACATCTTGAAGGACATGCTCATAAAAAATGGACTTGAAGATCCATTCTTTAGACGTCTAAAGTTAGTTATATAGTTGATACTTGTGAGATCGTCAATTCTAAATTTGATATTTGAAACACACAAAATGTGAATATGAAGATATTTATTCGTATTAAGCCAACAAGTTAATATAAGATGATTCTCCCCTTAACTTACAAATTATTTTAGGTTAATAACCTATTATATCTCATCTAAGTAAATTTTTGGATGTGTTGTAATTATTCAATTGCTCCAATATAGTACGCTAATATGAGTTTTGAAATAATTTTGAGAAAAGATATTTTATATGAATCTCGTGCTTGAGGATATATCTTGATCCAATAAGTGAATACTTGTTTGAAGCCTAGTAGGCTGATTCTCAATTGATAAATTAATTTTCTCAATATTAGGGGGAGAGAATAAGCAGCACAAAGTGTGAACCAGAAGTTCAAATTAACAATTTAAAATAAAATATTATTATATCATTTTGGTCCTCGAAGTTCAAAACAAAATTCATTGCAAAGTTTATGAAACAAATTATTAGCTGCTAATATTCCACTCAAAATGGATTCGCCTATTGGACAATCTAATATTGCAAATGAGTTATAGCCGTGCCAGAAGCGTGGTAGAAAAATTGGTTCCGATGTTAAAAGTCCTCTACCAAGAAAAGAAACTAAAGTTAAAAACAACCCAAATGAGGATATGAAAACTCTACGAGCACTTTGACATAATTTAATTTTGAGTTCCAGAAGAACTAACCAGGTACCTGAAATTTATGAAAATTAAGAGATCTCGATAAATTATGTCATGAATAGAATATGATGGAACCAAAATAAAGTCAATATTGACAATGTCTTTGTATACAATATAGCGCTAGAGATGATAAATAATAATAAGGATCATGAGTCAAAGTCTATCAAAGATTGTAAACAAAGTGAGAATTGGCCAATATGAACATATTCAATTGAAGAAAACTCGCTTTACAAGTTACTCGATTTTGGACCAGTATTCCGAACACCTAAAGGTGTAAAACCAATTGGATATAAATGATTTTTTTTGTGAAAAAGCAAAATAAGAATGGTGAAATTGTGAGATACAAAGCTTGAGTCGTTGTTCAATAATCTTCACAAAGACCTAAGATTTATTTTGATGAAACATATCCACCTGCAGTGGATGCAATTCAATTCTTGATATTTAATTAAGTTTGTAGTACGTGAAGGGCTTAATTTGCACATGATGGATGTTGTAACAACTTATCTGTATGGTTTACTTGATAGTGAAATTTACATGAAACTCCCTGAAGGGTTCAATATACCAGATGCACACAACTCTGAATCTCGAGAAAGCTACTCCATAAGATTGAACAAGTCTTTCTATGGGTTGAAACAATCTGGACGAATGTGGTATAATCGTCTCAGTGAATATTTGCTTAGAGATGGATATACAAATAACTCCATTTGTCCTTGTATTTTTATAAAAAGATCAGGAAATGAATTTGTAATAATAGCTGTCTATGTGGATGACATAAATATTATTGGAACTCCTGAAGAGCTTCCAAAAGCTATGAATTGTTTAAAGAAAGAGTTTGAGATGAAGGACTTAGGAAAGACAAAATTATGTCTAGGTTTGCAAATTGAACATTTGGACAAAGGAATATTTGTACATCAAGAAGGCTATATAGAAAAAGGTGTTAAAACGCTTCTATATGGACAAATGTCACCTGTTGTCTACTCCAATGGTTGTTAGATCATTAGATATGGAGAAAGATCCTTTCAGACCTCAAGAAAAGGATGAAGAATTGCTTGGTCCTGAAGTACCATATCTCAGTGCAATTGGAGCACTAATGTACCTTGCTAATTATACACGTCCTAATATATCATTTGCGGTCAATCTATTAGCAAGATATAGTTCTTCACCTACACGAAGACATTAGAACAGAGTCAAGCATATACTCCGTTACCTTAGAGGTACAATAGACATGGGTTTTTTTTATAGCAAAGTATCCAGATTTGAATTAACAGGTTATGCAGATGCAGGTTACTTGTCAGACCCTCATAATGGTAGATCACAAACAGGTTATTTGTTTATATATGGGGTACAACTATTTCATGGAGATCAGTCAAACAAACCATAGCAGCAACATCATCTAATCATGCGTAACTTTTAGCACTACATGAGGCAAGTCAAGAATGCGTTTGGTTGGGATCCTTAATCCAACACATACAAAATACTTGTGGTTTGTCTTCAGGAAAAATAAATACGATGACCTCATGTGAAGATAATACTGCATGCATCACTCAATTGAAAGATGGTTATATTAAAGGAGACCGAACAAAACATATATTTCCAAAGTTCTTTTTCACTCATGATCTTCAGAAATACGGTGATATAAACATCCAACAAATTCGCTCATGTGACAATCTTGTAGACCTTTTCACAAAGTCACTCCCAAGTAGTACTTTTAGTCAACTAGTACAAAAGATTGGTCTTCATCATCGAAGAAATAATCGTTCAGCTGAGGGGGAGAAATAAATTTGTTTTAAAAGGATATTTTATTCTTTTTCTTTCACTAGATTTTTTTCCACTGGGTTTTTTCTAATAAGGTTTTAACGAGGCATAGCCAAAACAAACATCCAAGGGGGAGTGTTATGAATAATTTGATGTTGTCTCCCAATAACTTATTTCCTTATTTAATCAATCTGTATTTATTATAATATTTATATGATATCCTATATATAGGACCAATCTCATTGTATACGATAGACCAATGAAATAATACATAATCATTCTAATCTTTCTCTCCTCTATTTTATACTCTTTCTCCTTATTTTATAACACTAAAATACAATTTAAAAAATTGAGTGGTCAGAACTTTCGTATATTAGTATTTACAAGAAATTGAAAGCTAACTTCCTTCTTTCATATATGAAAAAGAAAATATAACTTCTTTCATTCTCCACAACTGTTTATGTCGGTTTCTCTTTTTGAGTTTAATGAACAACACAAATTTATACAAATTGCTTGCATATAGAAAAAGAAGAAAAAAAAACATCTATGTTGCATAGAGAGAAGATGAACTACCACAACATGTATATATTCGTTCTCACTTTAGTAATTTTTTATCTCAAGGGCTAACTTTGTATTACTTATATGTATGTTTGTGTCAGTATGGATAGAGAATAAGAAGTATCTTATTTATTTTTTGAATTCTGTATCAAATCAGGGAATATAGTTGTTATTGGAGGGTGCCGCGAATACACAGGCGCCCCCTTATTTTGGTGCTATTTCAGCCTTAAAAATTGTTAGTACATGTACCCTTTCTTTGTACTCATTTTCAAAGTTTCTGTATCTATTCTTCAAAGCAAATAGATCTACCACATAAATATGGATTATAGAGTGCATGGTGGAAGCATAATTTTATTTATTTTTGGACGAAGACGACGGCATTTGACTATAAACGAGTTAGTTTATCTTTTTATAAAAAAATTTCTAATATGAAATCATAGTTGTGAATTGATTGTCAATTGGATTTGTAACATTTTATTTAAAAGTAATTATATCATTTAATATTATTAAATTTAAGTTGTTTAAAAAATGAATTGGATACACGTTTGTTTATAAAAATCATATTTTTATGAACATCTATAATATGCCTCAAATAAATATTTCCTTGATGTTTAAAGAGTTATTAATATTTTCCAGACAAGATTAAAAACTATCAAATTATCCATATAGTTGAAATTATATCTACAATATCTATTTTTTTTATCAGTTAATAATTTTTTTTTCAAATTTATTAGTAATTTACTTCTACAATAGCCACTTAGAAGTTGTAGACATATTATTAATTGTATTTTCAAATTTATTAGATATTTACTTAGAATATAGTACGGAAGTGCATTACCAAACTAACATGAATGCACTGCAGGAATGCAGGAACTAATATGAAAAAAAAGGTTATAACAAAAAGGCGGTGCCAATAGTCTATCATCATTGTGGTTCACAATATAAAGTTTTTTATTATATTTCTTTTTTTCACACATTCTTTGTCACACTTGATATATTTTTTCTCAATCATTTCCATCTTTTTTTCAATCTATCTTTTTTCATTCATATTTTTTTTCATTCCAATTAGTGAACTTTTGTTATTGTGAATTTTTTGTTTTTTTTTATGTTTAATTATTAGTGAATTGTTTGTTGTTTATATTTACATAGATTTTTGTTGTTATATATATTATTGAAGTATTGATTTATATTATAAATTGTAACAATAGATATATAATGGAGGATGAAGGTTAATATAACAAAGAATATAGTGGTTGTGACACAAGAAAAATATAGAGGTTTTACTTTCATCTATTTAATTCTCTTCGGTATACTACTTAAATTTCTCATAATAATCCTAAAATTATTTATAATATGGTGGTATTCATTATTTGGTGTTCGGAATATTAACACTTCTTGATTTTGCTTGCATAATTAAGTTAATTAACCGTATTACCCTTCAATTGTTATGGTCTCTTTAACTCCCTATGCATTCATCAATTTCTTATAATTTCTTTTATATTTTAATGTAAAAATTTTCATCTATAACAAAATATTGGTGAAATAATATGACATATTTTAAAGATTTGGAAATATTATTTAAATATTTTCTATTTTATTAAAAATAAAATTTTCTTTCTCTTATTAATCACTACAATAATTGTGTATTTATAATAGATTTTACGTTTTTTTTCTAATTCACCAACAAATAAAACTGAAATTAAAAATAAATCTAAAATGAAATTAAATAAAAATAAATGAATATAAGAAAAATGTAATTTTATATTTTTTTCATGTGCACATTAAAGATAGCGAACATATTCGTTTCTTCTTCTTCTGTTTGCATATTTCACAGTATTACCAAAGTGAATCGTTTCGTTTTTGTTACATTTGATGCACGCTTGGATAGTTTCTACGTTCACAATTTGTGACTGAAAAACGCGATGGTTTCAAATCAAAGTCGAAAACACTTTCCCGTGGCGATTTTCCATGGGATTTGAAGAAGCACATCAAAATCTATGTGCTATAAGACTCTTATATAGACTTCTTGAAGATAACAGTACCGCTTTGAAAGATTCGAATCCAGAGAGAATGTTAGTGTTTTCGTTATGCATCCTTTCTTTCTTCACGATGGATCTGAGTTGTGCTTCATGAATTTTTTACGTGTTTTTTCTTTGATTTTGTTTGTGAGAGCTCGAGTATCATTGAAAAGATTACTTGATCTTGTACAAGACCTTGATAAAAACATTGCTAGAAATGAGTCGTCGTTTGATCCGAGTAAACGCAGAAGATTATGGCATCATGAGGATGTTTTTGAAGTCTTGACAGAAAGCATGGTGAGTTTGAAGCTATATTAACTTTTAAAGCCTTCTTTTTACTCTCATTTTGAAATTTCACTAATATTGAAATTCGACTAATTGTTATTTTGATGGTTGGTGGTTGAATTCAAATAGGGAAGTGATACAATTGAAGGCATTGTGTTGGACATGCCTAACCTAGAACAAGAAGTTCAGTTAAAAGCCAACACCTTTGATAATATGCGAAGGTTTAGAATCCTCATAGTTAGGAACGGACAAGTTTCTGGAGCACCTCAAAATCTTCCGAATAACTTGAAATTGCTCGAGTGGAACAAATATCCTTTAACATCTTTACCTGATAATTTTCATCCAAAGACACTTGTTGTAGTCAATTTACCAAAGAGTCATATAAAAATGGATGAGCCATTCAAGGTATGTGTTCAAATTCGATCCTCATTTATCTATCTTTATGTCATGTTACTTGTTATGAGCCCCGCGTGGAATGAGATTAGATCCACCTAATAACTTGCATATCTAAATTTCTAAATCACCAATTGTTCTTGTTGTGCAGAAGTTTGAGCATTTGACTTTTATGAACTTCAGCGATTGTGACTCTCTAACTAAACTCCTATGGAAGTCATTGGAAAACAGGTCCAATAATGATTGGCTTCCAAAGTTAAGTAATCTGAGTCTCAAAAATTGTAATCTATCTGATGATGATCTTGAGTTAATTCTCAAATGTTTTCTACAACTAAAGTGGTTGATCCTATCAGATAACAATTTCTTGACTATTCCTGATTGCATTGAAGACCTTTCTCATCTCTTACTTCTTAACATAGAAAACTGCAAGCATCTTAGAGATATTTCAGTGCTTCCACCATATTTGCAATATATAGATGCCAGAAAGTGCATGGCACTTACTCCTCAATCATCAGATGTGCTCTTGAGCTAGGTTAATCTACATCCTTCTCTTCCTTTGTAGAACTTGATCTTTATTGGTAATGCTCGTAGAATTTAAACACAAGTTGTAATTTTTAACCCTAAACTTGAATATCAGTAAGGAGAATTTGGCCAAACTCTGATAAAATCCTTAATGTTCTTTGTTTGCGTTCTTCGTTTATGTTTTCTTTTGAATCAGGGTTGTTTTTCTAACTATCTTTTGCATTGAAATTTCGTTTAGACTACTAATAATGAACAGTTATATTTACTAAGCAGGCATTTCAAGAGGTTGAGTACATAGACATCGTTGTTCCAAGGAAAAAAATTCCGAGTTGGTTTGATCATTGTAATAAAGGAGAGTCTATTGCCTTTTGGATTCGTAAGAGCTTCCCTTCAATCGCTCTGTTTTTTCTTATAAGTGGTGATGATGATGAAAGGAAAACCAATTATACATGTGAATTCTGCATACTAATAAACGGCATACAAGTATACCAAGGAAGAAGCGAGTGGCCAGTTGATCATATATGGCTTTTTGATCTGCGAATTCACCTCACCGGGAGTGAGTGGCAAGGCTTCAACGAACAAATAAAATCTGGTTGGAATCATGTGGAGATTTCATGTTCAGTCATTGATGAGTCAAAAAATTTAACTATTAAATGTTGTGGAATTCATCTATACAAAGATAGAATTAATATCCACCATGTCTCTTTCATAAGTCCTGATCTTCAAAGCTCAAATATGGTTCATGATGATGATAGTTTGGATATCTATGATGAAGTAAGCAATGATGTTGTTTTTCCTTCAATATTCGCTAAATATTTTAACAAGACTATATTAGAGGCCATGAATGATCTTCAATCCAGCAAGGGAAAAGTTGATAATGAATATGACTTTGATGAGGAGTTGGAATTAGGCAGTGACACTGACATTGACAACCAGTACATGGAAGAGGAACAAAATTCATATACCCTTAATCATGAAATCCTAGAAATGTTTGAACTTGTGAATAATGACAATGAAAAAGGTATCATAGCACGTCAAACTCTCCGGTTAACTCTTAAATTCTTACAAGTTTTCGATTCTAGGACACAAAAACGAGTTTAAACTGATTAAGTATATAAACTCCATTTTACTAGGGAGTTTATGAACTTACAATTCTTTACTCATTTAGTCTTAAAATGACTAAGTAAGTCTGGAATTCCAAGGTTATAGATTCAGATAAGTGACTATAACAATCTCACTAATTTCAAATTTTCTTGTCTTGCAGATGCCAATTCCAGTAAAATCTTGCTTGATCCTTCATCAACTGAAACACAAGAAGAACCCCTTGATATAAGCATCCATAAGAATGAGCCATCACTTGCACAAAAAGAAAAGCTCAAGGAAATTGAAAGTTTTGCACCCGTAAGACTATAGCCCCGTTTTCTTCAAGTGTTTCCTATTTTCATTTCTATTGATAAAACAAACATTGGAGAA
This sequence comes from Lathyrus tuberosus, assembly GCA_022829125.1. NCBI lineage: Eukaryota > Viridiplantae > Streptophyta > Magnoliopsida > Fabales > Fabaceae > Lathyrus > Lathyrus tuberosus. Next base: position 8,021,596 of record JALAZF010000043.1, read on the forward strand.
GACAAGTTTTTTTTAATCATTTCATTTCTCATGCTCTCAGGAGTCAAGCACCATTGTATCAACAAGCACAGACAAGGGAAAACAATTAGTTGATAAAATAACTTTTGTTGAACAAATAGAAGTCGATTCAATAAAAAGAAAACAACCTGTCCTAAATGCAGGATCCTACATAAACATTGTTAAGTCCACCATAAACGAAGAAAATATGGAGGAATTTTACGCTTCACTTGAAGCAGAAAAAAGTTCTCCCTTACAAGTCCAACCTACCGAAGAAACTGTGAGAACTAGGCCTAGTGAAAAGGCTCAGAAAGCATTGCAGATTCTACAAGACTTTGTCTCAAAAAAGTTCTCTCTTTTGCTACTTCCAGGACGTTCCGGATTGATGAAAAATATTCTCAAGTACCTACTCAGTTTAACACCAGAAGAAGGATTATCCCTGAAATCAAAATCAATAATACTGCAGCTTTCACATGGCTTTTCTCAGTGGATCTTGGATTACAACAATGCGAACTTTAAACTTGAGTCAGCAACTACACATCTAACAAAAGCTGAGAAAGTGAAGGATTATCTTGATGATAATGTGAAAGAGTTCCGAGAAATGGACATGGTGGAAAAGTGTTTGTCGAATCAGTTGGCCTGCTTGCAGGAAGAGAAGAGAGAACTTGAAGAGAAAATGAATGCCATAAAAGCTGATATTGCAGATTTTACAGCACAGAGAGACGTGGTTGCTAAGAGAAAGACAGAATTATTTCAGAAAGGAAGTGTGATGAAAGCTGAAAGGGATGATTTGAGGAACCAAGTGCCAAGGTTGAAAGCTGAGAAGGAATTGGCAAATATAACACAAGCAAATATTGAAGAAGAGTGGTCAAAGTTTGGAGAACAATTCATTGGAAGTATCTAAGAAACACTTCCTACATGATGTAGATCAATTGTTGGTATCTCTTGCTCAATAATCTAACTCAAATATTTTCAAGATTATATAAAATTTCTCTCTAATCTTTGACCATTCATTCTCAATGTATCCTTTGGTAGCTTTGGCTGATTCTTGTTCTGCTCTCAAGCGTAGCCTTTGCTTCCTCAACTCATCTCTTTGAGCTTTCAACTCTCTTCCATTTCTCAAAAGTTTCTCTTTTCTTTCTAAGTGCAGCGTCCCTAGCCACTTTAAAGATTGAAATGTTCCTTTTAATGACACTAATTTGCTCTTGTATCTCTTTCATTCTTTCTTCCAAATAAACTAGTTGGCCTGTTAACTCACTTTCTACGAACACAAACTCACTGAACTGGTCTTTGTTGGCTACAACACCCTCTTCAAGTGTTTGTAGCTTTGATAGTACTAAAGTTGAGGACTCAATTTTCATGTTTGCATCATTGTAGTACAGAGATATACCAAAGTAGTTTTCATAGATGTTGATGATGTTGGTTCTAGAAGATGAGAAATTTGTTGAGAGAAGTTCTTTCAAAATTTCCAAGGCTTTCTTGATTTCTTCACTCATTTTAGGATAAGCCAATTTTGAATCATATTTAGTATCTCATAATGGAGAAAATGTCTCAGAAGAGAAGGCAGAATAAAATGATTCCATACTGTCATCACTTACGGTCTCGTCAAATTCACATTTCTCATGCTCCGTAGGAATCACAGAAATATCATTGTTATTACCTTCGTAATCCTTTGTCTCCAATTCTCGACGACTCAACAATATGTTGTCTGCAGGATGGATATTAGATTGTAAAAAAATCACATACTAATCAATGTATAAGTAAATTGTGATTACTTTTAAGGTCAATATCAATTCACACTAGAGTTAGATACCATTACCTTTGTGCTTCTCATTCATGCAATTTAACTAACATTCTAATAGCATTGGATCCCAAATTCTATCATCATATAGCTACATATCCAATGAAGATATCTCCTTGAATTGATGTATTGTATCATCTGAAAAAATATCTTTAGTTTTTCCATTCTTCTGAGCCATAGAACCAATAGCTTCAAGCATTTCTAGACTTATCGAAGCGAAAAATTCTAGCATCTGCTCATCTGATATTTCCTGAAGCCTTAAATTCTCAGGCAAGTTTCAACAATCAAGTTCCAAGTTACTTTCATATTTACATTTATATTCACGTGTTTCCCTTAAAAATTGTGTGTTACCCAAGTTTTCATTATTACAAGGACTAGAACTTGTGCTTAATATCAGATTTGGTTTCTTGAATTTTCTGGCACATATAACACATGATGGTGATTCTGATGTCTCAACATCAGAGTACAAAGTCATGACAGATGTTTTGACATCTTCAAACTAACAGAACAATTTATCCAACTGTAAAAATGCAGAATTTTAAATGCAGAAAGATAAATAAAACTGTCAATTGGTAACCCAGATCGGGTCAACATCACTTACATCTGGGGGCATCCAAGCCAGGAAGGAAATCCACTATGATAGTATTAGTTCAAAGCTAAACTCTCCCGTTTACAACTTCTCACCTAATCACTACCTTGTGCTACTTCTACCTAGAAATCGCCATCTAGATATGAGATCCCTCTCTCACTTCCTAACAAGCAGTCATAATCCCAATGACCATGCCATGAGAAACCAAAAAGAAGGATGTACCCTCCTTCTACTACAATACTAGGTCAAGACTCTTGACCAAGAACAATACTCTGTTTTGCTTCAAAGCTTCAACCAAGAACAATACTCAACTCCTTTGCTTAAAAGCTTTAGAGTGAGAACAACATACAACAAATAATATTTCTACCATAATATATCAAAAGATCCAAAGGGTGACTTACAAAGTCACACGAGACTCTCATACCCAACACTACCAAAACCTCCCCTTATTTTTTTACAAAAGTGAAAGCCGTGAGTACATCAGGTTTAGATCTTCTTTAAATAGCCTTTAGGCCTACTGGACTTAGGCTTCTTGAGGCGCAATTCATCAAGAATCAGCTTGGAATCACAAGCACAATTTCCTTCACAAAAATAGGAACAAAATACAAAGTTTCCTAAAAATGCTCAACGATTCTTTTTCAGAAAACCATCACAATCTGTCAAAACAGAAGTTCCCAAAATATCCTTCCTTGAATAGCGCATACATGTGAATCAGAACATACTCAAAGATCACACTAAAAATACCAAAATAGTCATGCCCTAACTATCTGGTATAAAATGTCCTGGAACATGTCACAACATCATCTAGAACATGATGTCTGATTATCATGGCAAGAACAACAAGTTCAACATCTTGCTAACAACATGTTGTTTTACCAAAATGCAGCCAATCCAAAAGTCACAGAACTTACAATCTTCCCTTTTGCCAAATTTTGCGTAAAACAACCTTTGCAATAATTCTGGAGAAGAGGAATAATACCACAAAACATGCAATCAGAAAAATATTAGAGATAAGGTGCAGTTGCAGGTCATTAGAGGTTACAGCTCACTCAACCTCCAAAATCGCTAGCGATCAGATGTCAAGACATGTAGTCTGACATCACAGCTTCAACTCAGCAACCTCAGACAAGTCTATTTCTCCCCCTTTCACACATACCCAATACTCCCCCTAAAGAGGAAAACCCAAAGTACAAGGCAGAAAATTATGAACTATCCAAGTTCATGCATTAGAAATGCATACAACAGAAGCCACACATTTTAGAAACACATACAGCGGAAGCCACACATATTACTCAGAGTATTAGAGTAATAAACAACCATAGAGCAACCACAGTTTTCCATCACCACAACATGTCAGAACATGTTACAAAACATTGCCCATAAACTTTGACAGCAGCATTAGCAGCTCAGCTTCCCCTAAATAGTTGTACACAAGCAACAACAACCAACAACAACCAACTACTCTTCCTAAGAAGTAGCACAAACATGACATAAAGTCATGACATCTAACATCAGAACCAGCAACAACAATTTACTCCCCCTTTTTAGCCAAAAATTGACAAAAAGAAAACAGAGTATATGTAAACAACATAAGTGGAAACATACGGTAGCAAAGGCTACAACAAACCAGATTGGAAACAACGAAACCGAAAAAAACACACCAGATTGGAAACACCAATTGTCAAGGACTTATTACAACATAAACATCAAAATCAAAACAAAAAAATAAACCAAAAGAAGGCTTCAACTATGGAGCCTACAAACCACTCCAACCTCCTGAGTTAATGAAATTAACTCAATCTTCATCACCATCCTCATCAGAGTTTTGGTTTTTCTTGAAGGACCTCATTGTTGTCACAAATGCCTTCCTTGTCCTAGATGCTCCAAAAGATGAGGAACCAGATGTCCCAACATTAGACTCTACCTTTTTTGAATCAGCACTCTTGACGCTTTGGCTTCCAACAAACCAGGCTTCGTAGCATCAGAAGTTTTGGAATTTTCGCTCATGTTGAAAACATGACCGTGTACACGGCTGAAACTGCATCAAAGAATAATACCCTTGCTTATAATGCCTGGACGGTCAAGCATAGGAAAGTGGACCGGAGGGAAGGTATCCTCGGTAACAGAGGCATTCTCCTGTTTAGCTTTCCCACCTTTGACTACAGTCTTGAAATGACATTTTCAATGTCATTGAAAAAATCGATTTTCTTAAAAAAAACATATGCACCCAAAAAGAAAAAACATCTTTCATGCATCTTAAACTGAAGATGCTATAACTCTTCATTAGCATATCCTCCTATAACACCTCTGACAGGATGTTGACCAGTCATAGCAATGTTGTCCAGCTGTACAGAGAGAGAATCCTTGAAACTACTGATTGTGATCAACTTGTCACAGTACAATGTCAGGACACCGCGTTTGATATTGGAATCTTCTAGAATTCAAATCAGTTTAGAGCAACAGCTTCCGCAGCAATATGCTTAGACAAAAAATGACTATTATCGATCCACAAAGACAGGATTGTTTCTCAAGAAAAACATCTTTAATCAACCAGAGGAACACAGGCTAGAAACAGAACAGGATCCATATAAGAACACCACACAATGAGAGCATAAACATTTCTCTATGGAATACATAGCTGAAGAAATCAGTAAGGTGAAGGTGAACTGCTAAAACACAATGTCAAGACATCAGGTCTGACATCACAAACCAACACAAGCTACATGTAAACATGTGAGCTTTCTACCAACTGCGACCTTGCAGCTACAAATCAAACAGATACCACCCATGAAGATCACAACCTACTGCAATAAACAACAATGTTCAAAAGGACACACCCATGCAATTATGACTTGTCCCCGTTCATATAACAAAGGCACATGCACAGCGAAAAAATATACCGCAAACACATTTAAGAGAAACCACGGTTCTCCAAAGCACTTAAGGCAGGCAAGATGTCATGCATATTTGGTTTGACATAAAGCACACAAACCACATCAGAATAATTACATTTCCTCTTTAATCATCAACAACTAGAATGATGTCAGAACATGACATTCCTTCACCACCAGGGAACACATAGACATGCATAAGTCATTTCCATGTTTCACATCACAACATCATAACAGAACACCCAGAGAAACCATGGTTCTCCTCAACATCAGGTATGCCATCCTGCATCACACATCAGATCCTTCATATCAGCCATAATCACCACCATACTTGGCCAAAACTCCACTCCAAACTCCATAAGAATTAGATAATTCAATTCTGAATCTGTTGGTGAACACAAACTCCATGTGATGAGCTCTCACGAATAATCTGCTTCATTATCTGGAGAGTTAATTTGTTGCAATGATGTTCCAACATATGCTTGGACATTAGTCCCTTGAACCATTAACCTTGGTTCCAGACAACATTCATAGGATCTGTTATCATTATAGTAGCTCAAGCACATCCACTTGCATAAACTACTTAAGGACCATCATTTAATCACAGCAGAAAAGCAACAGATTGCAGAGGCAGACCAAAGATACTCAAGGGAAACCTTCACATAGAGAAATAAACTCTCACCCACAACAAGAACCAAAGATATCTTCTACACAGAAGTACGATGTCAAGACAACCTATTTGACAACACAGTATCAGCATAAGAACTTATGCAAACAAGAAGAGGTTCCTTTAACCGACACCATTTGAGTTGCCCAAACTACCAGGGTGTTGACTAAGCATATCTCACTTATCATATTTTTCACCTTAGTCTGCTACTTCAACCACTAAGACTCTTCCTTGCATTTCCCTCATAGGAGCTATGAGAGAAAGGTCTTTAACCGCTGCAGAAGATTGATGATGCATTATTTGGAGGCTTCATCTTCCTTGGTCATAAGCACAAAAGTAACTTGCAATGGAATCAACTTCCTCCTCAGAGCTTCATAAGTCTCATTAGTGGCCAAGCATTCTCTCCTTCAACAGGACCTAGAACCTACCATATCCTCCTTAACTCCATACATGAGTTCTTTAAGTGAAGCAAAAGTGCTTGATGTGACCAGCTTAAACCTAGAAGAACGACTCCTTCAGAGCAAGTTCCTGCCTCCAACAAGAGTATTCCGATGTCAAGATATGTCGAGAACAACGTTGACTCAGTTTCCCTCCTGATGAAAATCAGAACAACAAATTGACATTTGAGTTCTATAGAGCCTTAAGAACACCTATCCCATTTAGGTTCTCAGTCAACTCCTCAAACAGAATAACATCAAAATAGTTGTTCACAACCTCATTGAATTGATCAAGATTGGAGGAAAAACCAGCCACCACTTTATGGTCTTTCTATACTCTTGATGCACAAACCTTGAAGGGGCAACCAGCTCAGCATGAATTGATTCTCCAATACAGGGAACTCTACCAAGTCCAGATTATCCTTGAGCAACAAATTCTAGAAGATGTTGGAATAAATGTTCTTGACATTTGACCTTGTCAATCTCTCCACTTTCTTCAATCATGGGTTGAAATGTCTCTTCATCATATGCCAGCTCACACACTCTTACAGAGTAGGAAACAAAAGCCATGCTCATGTTCTTTAAATCACAATAAAACAGTGACCTAAGAGATCCATTTGCTGATGATGACATGATCTTTATCTACAACAGCAGTCACATTCATGACACATCCCTAGGGAAGAGACCTATGAAACTTGCTAGCCTGGTCAGATGTTCCTTGAAGCAAGATCTTGAGATACTCCCAATATTCTTTGGTCACCACACATGTGTTTATCAACCTAAACACATGCTAAACAGCTTCATTGGATATGGACCTCAAATCACCACAATGAACAATCCAAACACATTCTTTGGTGACAGATTTTCAACAAATGTTGTCCTTTCAAAGATCATACAGTACTAGAAAAAAAACTCTCTGAAGCTCACCCAAAACTGACTAGGGTGCTAGCTCTAACGTCAATTGAAAATTTCTGGCACATACAACACATGATGGTGATTCTGATGTCTCAATATCAGAGTATAAAGTCATGACAGATGTTTTAACATCTTCAGACTGACAGAACAATTTATCCAACTGTAAATATGCAGAATTTTAAATGTAGAAAGATAAATAAAATAGTCAATTGGTAACCCAGTTCGGATCAACATCACCTACATCTAGGGGCATCCAAGCCAAGAAGGAAATCTACTATGATAGTAGTAGTTCAAAGCTAAACTCCCCCGTTTACAACTTCTCGCCTAATCACTACCTTGTGCTACTTCTACCTAGAAATCGCCATCTAGATATGAGATTCATCTCTCACTTCCTAACAAGCAATCATAATCCCAATGACCATGCCACGAGAAACCAAAAAGAAGGATGTACCCTCTTTCAACTACAATACTAGGTCAAGACTCTTGACCAAGAACAATACTCAGTTTTGCTTCAAAGCTTCAACCAAGAACAATAACTCAACTCCTTTTCTTAAAAGCTTTAGAGTGAGAACAACATACAATAAACAATATGTCTACCACAATGTATCAAAAGATACAAAGGGTGACTTACAAAGTCACACGAGACTCTCAAACCCATCACTACCAAAACCTCTCCTTATTTTACAAAAGTGAAAGTCGTGAATACATCAGGTTTAGATCTTCTTTAAATAGCCTTCAGACCTACTAGACTTGGGCTTCTTGAGGCGCAATTCATCAGGAATGAGCTTGGAATCACAAGCACAATTTCCTGCACAAAAATAGGAACAAAATACAAAGTTTCCTAAAAAGGCTCAACGATTCTTTTTTAGAAAACCATCACAATCTTTCAGAACTGAAGTTCCCAAAATATCCTTCCTTGGATAGTACATACGTGTGAATCAGAACATACTCAAACACCACACTCAAAATACCAAAATAGTCATGTCCTAACTATCTAGTATAACATGTCCTGAAAAATGTCACAACATCATGTAGAACATGATGTCTGACTGTCATGGCAAGAACAACACGTTCAACATCTTGCTAACAGCATGTTGTTTTACCAATATGCAGCCAATCTAAAAGACACAGAACTTATAGTTTCTTCTCTTCCTCGTCCTCCTTATACACATGAACTCCAGAAAAGTATAATGTCACATATGCACCTTTACTCGAATAAAAAACCTGACAAGAAACCTCCACATGATTTTGTTCATGCAGTAAATATATATTTAAATATATCAAATTTTATTGATGATACAACCATACAAGATCACTAGAAACTGATAGGGAGTACTTTTCTCTAATGGGTGCTTTTTGTCCATTAATATATATCTAGACTCCACAAACAAAAAATTCAATTCTTTCATTTTATATTTTATCAAATATGAAGCATAGAACAATTCATGGAAACTTTTGACAAATCCAGAATGACATGGATCCTTCATTGCTATAGTAGTTGAACTTGAATGGCATAGGTAATCTTGGCCTTGGTGCTATAACTTCAAATTTGAATGCCTTATGGAATCCCTATTATAAAATAATTGTCATGTGACTTATAAGTTATTTTCATAATCTGATTATAGACTTGTCATAAAATGTTTCTGTAAAGTTTAAATAGTGTAACATGTAACACCCCCAATTCCCACCGCGAATAAATAATACATAAATGAAATCAGAGTAACTAAAAATTTATTTTTCCGACAGAAAAAGGAATGCCACATTTAAATAAACAAAACATCATCCCTGCTTATAAATTTGATACATAGCATAAAATAGAGTACCCTCAAATGGGAAACTTTTTCCATAATAAAGGAAATGTCAATTATGGAATAAAACGGAAGGATCCATAACCGACTTGTTTTACAAAATAAACTGTTTTATACATCAAAATATTCATACAAAATATATCCTACAAATATATACATATATAACATAATCGTTCCCCGACTCCCGTGCTACGTATCAGAGCAGACACCAATACCTAAGCAAAGACGAAGATCTAACTCTTCCATTTGCCTCCACGCCTCTAAAGCTGACAATCTGCACTATGCCATAAAAAGCATATTCCAGCAGAAGGGTGAGAAATAACAACTATAACAAGATTGCATAATAATATGCCACAACATAAATAAATTCACATATATAATATTTCTCACCACATACATCATATACTAACACATATAGCATGCCACCAATACATAACATATTCCTAACAATCCAACCACATGGCATATAACGATTATACTAATACAATCACATTTCACACATAATGTACACCACAGTTATGACCTATGAAAACAAACCACCACATCACATATCATATGTTTATACACAAAACATATTACTCACAACCAATGCATTTATCACCTATGCATAATAATTCACCATTATCACCATTCCACATGAACACACACATACTTGTTCATCCAACAATGCATCATTATAAGATACAGTTTATATCATCTCCATAAACATACATATATCAATGTTTATTCATCAATGCACAAATACAAAGATGATCAATGCAACTCATAGAGACCGACTCTCGACTCTATGCAGATGCATGCGGTACCGACTCATCACCCGAGCTCAATTGAAGAACTCAATGGAAATATCCTCCCTGCCAGGCCTACGATATTTCCCCATCGCTCATACCATCATGGCATCCGATGTTTCTGGATTATTCACGCAGACACAATCCGATTGCTCAAACCCCACAAGGGCACACAATCATTCTGAAGATTCCCACGGAATCAAGTGTAACTCATCGCAACGATTACACCCATTGACTACGCAATGTTCAGAGGATCCTCAATGATCATTTGTGTAATCAATCACTCACACCCAACAGGGACGTGATATTACACCCGATTCTCCACGGAATCGCGACACATGAATGCATGTCATGATGTTTCTCATACAAAATGACCACATACACTCATGCAATGCACACATATTTCACAATATAGTCATGCATATACCATTAAATACACACATTGCAATTTCTTGCCTTTCGGCCATAATTCATCACCACAACATGTCATCACATGCATTATCATCACACGACAGCATACAAGTCATACGACATCCATATCCACAGCACATTGCATAATACACTTCATCGTATTCATGCATTGAAAACAATTCAAACAACGCACATATTTGCCATAAGGCTACCAAATAACACACATTGAATTTCACATAAGCAATGCATTTTACAAACCACAACAACAAACCACGAACCAACACGACATCATAACCACATACATTGATATTCAATCAAACAATGTATTTACCGCACAACAACAACATTATCACAACATCGCCTCACAACACCTTATCACAACATCTCATTACATGTATTCACATCATATGGCAGCACACAAGCTATACGTTACCTATTAAAAGCATATAGCATGATAACACATCAATCGCACACATTGTACGCGATAAAAACCCGACAACCCAACACTTTTCCAAAACCACGACCTAAATAAATCATCTACTGCCCTCCAACCCATTTTTAAAAGAAAGAACATTTCATAAGCTTTCTAACGCTTCGAACGGGGACCAAAACGGACTTACGGTTCAAAAGTTATGGCTAAAATACAAAAATACTGTTTTTGCTGTCCCAGGCAAATTCGCCTGGCGAATACCTGGCGAAACGGATTCGCCACCAACTCGCCTGGCGAATCTGGACGAACCAGAATTTCTCCAAAATGGGTTTGGGACCCGAAAATGATCCAAATCTTCCACCCACATGATAGTATTACACCCAATGACCCAAAAATACATGTTAGAACACGTTTAGGCATGTATTTCATCAATTCATCCGTGAAAACATCGATTTCTACGAATTACTCACAATTTCACCCAAATAGAAAAACCTATTTTTTCACCCAAACATTTAAACAAAACATACATATTCATATACAAGCATGATATAATTGAAACTTCTCACCCTTACCCGATTAATCGAAGTCCAAGCATTGATTTTGATGATTTTCCTCTTTTCCTCTTTTTCCCCTCTTCTTTCTTCTCTTTTCTCTTCTCTTCCCTTTTCTTTCTTTTTCTTTTTCCTTACTATCTTTTCTCTCTTTTCTTTCTATTTATATAAAACATAAAACTTACCCAAGCAAAAGACCAAAATACCCCTCAGCTCAAATATCTCTCAAACGCTCTCAAAATGCGATAAAACATAAACAATGATGAAAAATAACATTTTGTCAAATAGAAATCAAGAATAAAATAATATAAAACCAAAACCAATTAAATCTACTCTATTAAATAAATCTAACAAAACTGGGGCGTTACAATTCTCCCCCACTTAGACATTTTCGTCCTCGAAAATCTAACCGATACGAACAACTCCGGATTCGACTCTCGCATCCGACTAACAAACCAACATGCCAACAAAAGGCACACCACTAATAACACAACTGGCAAACCACCTTGCTAACTACCACAACGACACGACAACGACGACAACTACAACGACAAGATGCAAAGCCCATACAATGCACTTGACGACAAACTCACAACTCAAAGAAAAGCCAAGATACCAACACACAGGTTCACTCTAGAACCGAAACACAACAAGATCGTTACCCTACCCTAGGTAACACTCCCCTAATTCCCCACACAGGAATTAGCTACACACACTCGAACCATCACCATGGAAACGAGGCAACAACACAAACAAGAACATAAAGTTCCACGACACCACAAGGTCTCAACAACTTCAACAAAACCAGAACACCAACAACAAAGCTACGATTCACCAATCGAACATGCAACCAAACATCCATCTACATAGTAGCCCATGGATAACAGTTAAACCTTTCACCTAACACTTCCATTCTGAAACATCCAATGGTCTCTTCACCCCTACATGTTCTCAATGTTCAACCTATGAACTCTTACAAGTCCCACACGCAAATACAAATTGTGCCACACCACGCATCCGCTGCGCACTCTGATTACTCGTAACCATCAAAACTACCATGTATAAAAACTTCCAACTTAACTCATCACGCACGACATTAACTTTACCAATAGGATAATCTGAGCCAAATTCATAACTCGTCATGGATTTTAACCATCCTCGTTGTCTCACCCTCTATTCCTTCAGACCAAACTATTACTCCATATCCTTGTGATTACTAAACACTTCGAATCTAGAACCATAAAGATAATACCTCCAAATATTCCAACACAATACAACCGCGACCAAATCCAAACCCAAAAGAGTATAGATCCTTTTATGAATCCTCAAATGTCATAAAGCATAAACCACGACTTTACTCTCTTGCATTAACCCACAGACTAAACTCATCAGAGACACATCTCAATACCTCACATCCGGTTTATTAGGATCGCACAATATCAAAACTGGAGCCATAGACAATTTCTACATCCGCTCACTAAAACTTACTCACAACGAACGTCCAAAACAAACGAGTCACCCTTTGCAAGTCAACTGAGGTAACAAACGTACGAACTTAGCAAAGTCTTCCATAGCCTGCTGTAACAACTAACTGAGCCCGAAAGTTTCTAATCTCCTTAACCGACTTCGGAGCCTCTCATATAGAACTACATCTACTTCCGATGGATCCATAACAATACCATCATCAGAAATAACACATCCAAGAAAACTAACCTTTTCAACCAAAATTCTCACTTGAATAACTTAGCATGAAACTTCGTCTCTTTTCAACACTTGTAATACAATTCTCAAACACTCTACCTGTTCTCCCTCTGAGTTTATAACAGATACGAATATCCTCAATCAAAATCAGTACGAACTTATCCAAACAAATATGGAAGATACGATTCATATACTCCACAAACATTACAGACGCATTACTAACACCAAATAACATCATTGCACGTTGTAATGCCCAACCAAATTCCAAAAGATGTAAATTCTTAAAGCTTTTGCAAAACCTTGCACTGGGCAACTGGCTACTCACCCACAAGCTTAACCGAGTAATTACCAATCTATTCTGATGATAACAAACATAACCAGTCACATCAAATCGATCAAAGCCTCAACTCACACAATTCACCACTTTTATCAAACATTCCAAACAATTGCAATTTCACTCAAACTCAACCAACCCATTCTAGTTATCTTTTCATGAAAGTGGACACTCATTCTCAATCGTTACCTTATAAAACTGTCTGTAATCCATACACAATTTCTTCACTTAACAGTCCAAATTCCATAAATTCCAACATGTAGCAACAACCATCCCAAAGGAACTCCCAAATACTACATCCACACTTAAGGTTTTCTCAAAATTTCCATTAATGCTCTAAAATTCCAAAAACTCCAAACCTCTCAAGAACTCTAAGTTTTGCTTTCCATAGTCACAATACCATCATACACATCATGCTCGTTATTCCATTCAACCATCATTCCCTTTTGTTACTAACAAAGCTGGAGCTCTCTAAGACCACGCCTTAATGTTCCATTCAAAAACACATCCGAAAACCATGCACAACTGACGGTCCATCACTGTGACTTCCTGCCAATTTCCAGAACACTATTATCACAAATATAACAAACACCTTGGTTTCATCGCCTAAGAGTTTTTCTACTTACTTAGCAGATTCCAAACCTCACATCTTCACCTTCGTCAAATTTGAGTTCACACTTTACTCTCGGAGAACAACCATTAACGATACCCAATCATTCTCCCTCAGTTACATTCCAACTTGACCAATATACCAAAACCTTCAATCCATCTCATAAACCAAAATTTCACTTTCCACAGCATAGAACACTTTCATAGCTTCATATCGATATAAAGAACGCTTAAATCGGACACCCGAGTCAAAAGATATGAATTTTTGAAGGAAAGTCAATTATTGGAAAACAGCCAGATTCGCCTGGCGAGTCAAGATTTCGCCTGGCGAATACCTCTTCGCCAGCCCTTCGCCTGGCGAACAAGCGGCGAATCTTGATTTTTCTAAAAACTCAAACTTCCAGTAGCTAACACATTTCTGTCTTTCCGTTTTCGCCTGGCGACTTCCGATTTCGCCTGGCGAATCTCCCTTCGCCAGCACCTCGCCTGGCGAACTATTGGCGAATCACAAATGTGGAAAAATCCCAAGAGTTACAGAAGCTACCCCATTTCTGTCATTCCAAATTCGCCTGGCGACTTACGATTTCGCCTGGCGAATCACCCTTCGCCAGCACTTCGCCTGGCGAACGAGTGGCGAGACTTAATCCGCCTGGCGAATTCCCAATTCGCCTGGCGAATCGCACCAGAACCAGAATTTTCTGTTGCACTTCCATGGTTTCCACACCTCAAAATCAAACTTTTCCAAACCAACACATTTTCAAATTCCAAACAATTCATCACACGCACTATCAAGGCCGGAAAGACACGTCTATTCCATCCAACATAATTTCCGTCTACTGTCAACAAGAGATTAAGGGTGATCAGTTCCTCAATTTGTCAATAGACAGCCGACAATCATTATGGGGCATAAACCGTCTTTACCAAACTATAATAGCCTTCCTTACATCCTGCGCACAAAACTACCTAAGGCACAAATCCTTAGTTGACATAACCTTACCTCCGCATTCCCTTCAGAACCGGGAACAACACCGTCCAAACAACACTTACAATCTTGCAATACACAACACACTGAGCCAACGCTCCACACCTAAAGCAACTTGGAGAAGTACCAGCTTCTCCCCCACTTATCTCATTCTAAATCCTACAGACAAAGGATTAGAAAACCAGAAAGTACTGACAGTGTTCCACACACCTATCACGTACTAGGGGACAAACAACAACGACAGTATTCAACTGTCACCCCCACTGACTCAACAACTTGGCCGGACGGACCGACCTGCTCTGATACCACTAATGTAACACCCCCAATTCCCACCGCGAATAAATAATACATAAATGAAATCAGAGTAACTAAAAATTTATTTTTTCGACAGAAAAAGGAATGCCACATTTAAATAAACAAAACATCATCCCTGCTTATAAATTTGATACATAGCATAAAATAGAGTACCCTCAAATGGGAAACTTTTTCCATAATAAAGGAAATGTCAATTATGGAATAAAACGGAAGGATCCATAACCGACTTATTTTACAAAATAAACTGTTTTATACATCAAAATATTCATACAAAATATATCCTACAAATATATACGTATATAACATAATCGTTCCCCGACTCCCGTGCTACGTATCAGAGCAGACACCAATACCTAAGCAAAGACGAAGATCTAACTCTTCCACTTGCCTCCACGCCTCTAAAGCTGACAATCTGCACTATGCCATAAAAAGCATATTCCAGCAGAAGGGTGAGAAATAACAACTATAACAAGATTGCATAATAATATGCCACAACACAAATAAATTCACATATATAATATTTCTCACCACATACATCACATACTAACACATATAGCATGCCACCAATACATAACATATTCCTAACAATCCAACCACATGGCATATAACGATTATACTAATACAATCACATTTCACACATAATGTACACCACAGTTATGACCTATGAAAACAAACCACCACATCACATATCATATGTTTATACACAAAACATATTACTCACAACCAATGCATTTATCACCTATGCATAATAATTCACCATTATCACCATTCCACATGAACACACACATACTTGTTCATCCAACAATGCATCATTATAAGATACAGTTTATATCATCTCCATAAACATACATATATCAATGTTTATTCATCAATGCGCAAATACAAAGATGATCAATGCAACTCATAGAGACCGACTCTCGACTCTATGCAGATGCATGCGGTACCAACTCATCACCCGAGCTCAATTGAAGAACTCAATGGAAATATCCTCCCTGCCGGGCCTACGATATTTCCCCATCGCTCATACCATCATGGCATCCGATGTTTCTGGATTGTTCACGCAGACACAATCCGATTGCTCAAACCCCACAAGGGCACACAATCATTCTGAAGATTCCCACGGAATCAAGTGTAACTCATCGCAACGATTACACCCATTGACTACGCAATGTTCAGAGGATCCTCAATGATCATTTGTGTAATCAATCACTCACACCCAACAGGGACGTGATATTACACCCGATTCTCCACGGAATCGCGACACATGAATGCATGTCATGATGTTTCTCATACAAAATGACCACATACACTCATGCAATGCACACATATTTCACAATATAGTCATGCATATACCATTAAATACACACATTGCAATTTCTTGCCTTTCGGCCATAATTCATCACCACAACATGTCATCACATGCATTATCATCACACGACAGCATACAAGTCATACGACATCCATATCCACAGCACATTGCATAATACACTTCATCATATTCATGCATTGAAAACAATTCAAACAATGCACATATTTGCCATAAGGCTACCAAATAACACACATTGAATTTCACATAAGCAATGCATTTTACAAACCACAACAACAAACCACGAACCAACACGACATCATAACCACATACATTGATATTCAATCAAACAATGTATTTACCGCACAACAACAACATTATCACAACATCGCCTCACAACACCTTATCACAACATCTCATTACATGTATTCACATCATATGGCAGCACACAAGCTATACGTTACCTATTAAAAGCATATAGCATGATAACACATCAATCGCACACATTGTACGCGATAAAAACCCGACAACCCAACACTTTTCCAAAACCACGACCTTAATAAATCATCTACTGCCCTCCAACCCATTTTTAAAAGAAAGAACATTTCATAAGCTTTCTAACGCTTCGAACGGGGACCAAAACGGACTTACGGTTCAAAAGTTATGGCTAAAATACGAAAATACTGTTTTTGCTGTCCCAGGCAAATTCGCCTGGCGAATCTGGACGAACCAGAATTTCTCCAAAATGGGTTTGGGACCCGAAAATGATCCAAATCTTCCACCCACATGATAGTATTACACCCAATGACCCAAAAATACATGTTAGAACACGTTTAGGCATGTATTTCATCAATTCATCCGTGAAAACATCGATTTCTACGAATTACTCACAATTTCACCCAAATAGAAAAACCTATTTTTTCACCCAAACATTTAAACAAAACATACATATACATATACAAGCATGATATAATTGAAACTTCTCACCCTTACCCGATTAATCGAAGTCCAAGCATTGATTTTGATGATTTTCCTCTTTTCCTCTTTTTCCCCTCTTCTTTCTTCTCTTTTCTCTTCTCTTCCCTTTTCTTTCTTTTTCTTTTTCCTTACTATCTTTTCTCTCTTTTCTTTCTATTTATATAAAACATAAAACTTACCCAAGCAAAAGACCAAAATACCCCTCAGCTCAAATATCTCTCAAACGCTCTCAAAATGCGATAAAACATAAACAATGATGAAAAATAACATTTTGTCAAATAGAAATCAAGAATAAAATATTATAAAACCAAAACCAATTAAATCTACTCTATTAAATAAATCTAACAAAACTGGGGCGTTACAATTCTCCCTCACTTAGACATTTTCGTCCTCGAAAATCTAACCGATACGAACAACTCCGGATTCGACTCTCGCATCCGACTAACAAACCAACATGCCAACAAAAGGCACACCACTAATAACACAACTGGCAAACCACCTTGCTAACTACCACAACGACACGACAACGACGACAACTACAACGACAAGATGCAAAGCCCATACAATGCACTTGACGATAAACTCACAACTCAAAGAAAAGCCAAGATATCAACACACAGGTTCACTCTAGAACCGAAACACAACAAGATCGTTACCCTACCCTAGGTAACACTCCCCTAATTCCCCACACAGGAATTAGCTACACACACTCGAACCATCACCATGGAAACGAGGCAACAACACAAACAAGAACATAAAGTTCCACGACACCACAAGGTCTCAACAACTTCAACAAAACCAGAACACCAACAACAAAGCTACGATTCACCAATCGAACATGCAACCAAACATACATCTACATAGTAGCCCATGGATAACAGTTAAACCTTTCACCTAACACTTCCATTCTGAAACATCCAATGGTCTCTTCACCCCTACATGTTCTCAATGTTCAACCTATGAACTCTTACAAATCCCACACGCAAATACAAATTGTGCCACACGACGCATCCGCTGCGCACTCTGATTACTCATAACCATCAAAACTACCATGTATAAAAACTTCCAACTTAACTCATCACGCACGACATTAACTTTACCAATAGGATAATCTGAGCCAAATTCATAACTCGTCATGGATTTTAACCATCCTCGCTGTCTCACCCTCTATTCCTTCAGACCAAACTAGTACTCCATATCCTTGTGATTACTAAACACTTCGAATCTAGAACCATAAAGATAATACCTCCAAATATTCCAACACAATACAACCACAACCAAATCCAAACCCAAAAGAGTATAGATCCTTTTATGAATCCTCAAATGTCATAAAGCATAAACCATGACTTTACTCTCTTGCATTAACCCACAGACTAAACTCATCAGAGACACATCTCAATACCTCACATCCGGTTTATTAGGATCGCACAATATCAAAACTGGAGCCATAGACAACTTCTACATCCGCTCACCAAAACTTACTCACAACGAACGTCCAAAACAAACGAGTCACCCTTTGCAAGTCAACTGAGGTAACAAACGTACGAACTTAGCAAAGTCTTTCATAGCCTGCTGTAACAACTAACTGAGCCCGAAAGTTTCTAATCTCCTTAACCGACTTCGGAGCCTCTCATATAGAACTACATCTACTTCCGATGGATCCATAACAATACCATCATCAGAAATAACACATCCAAGAAAACTAACCTTTTCAACCAAAATTCTCACTTGAATAACTTAGCATGAAACTTCGTCTCTTTTCAACACTTGTAATACAATTCTCAAACACTCTACCTGTTCTCCCTCTGAGTTTATAACTGATCCGAATATCCTCAATCAAAACCATTACGAACTTATCCAAACAAATATGGAAGATACGATTCATATACTCCACAAACATTACAGACGCATTACTAACACCAAATAACATCACTGCACGTTGTAATGCCAACCAAATTCCAAAAGATGTAAATTCTTAAAGCTTTTGCAAAACCTTGCACTGGGCAACTAGCTACTCACCCACAAGCTTAACCGAGTAATTACCAATCTATTCCGATGATAACAAACATAACTAGTCACATCAAATCGATCAAATCCTCAACTCACACAATTCACCACTTTTATCAACCATTCCAAACAATTGCAATTTCACTCAAACTCAACCAACCCATTCCAGTTATCTTTTCATGAAAGTGGACACTCATTCTCAATCGTTACCTTATAAAACTGTCCGTAATCCATACACAATTTCTTCACTTAACAATCCAAATTCCATAAATTCCAACATGTAGCAACAACCATCCCAAAGGAACTCCCAAATACTACATCCACACTTAAGGTTTTCTCAAAATTTCCATTAATGCTCTAAAATTCCAAAAACTCCAAACCTCTCAAGAACTCTAAGTTTTGCTTTCCATAGTCACAATACCATCATACACATCATGCTCGTTATTCCATTCAACCATCATTCCCTTTTGTTACTAACAAAGCTGGAGCTCTCTAAGACAACGCCTTAATGTTCCATTCAAAAACACATCCGAAAACCATGCACAACTGACGGTCCATCACTGTGACTTCCTGCCATTTTCCAGAACACTATTATCACAAATATAACAAACACCTTGGTTTCATCGCCTAAGAGTTTTTCTACTTACTTAGCAGATTCCAAACCTCACATCTTCACCTTCGTCAAATTTGAGTTCACACTTTACTCTCGGAGAACAACCATTAACGATACCCAATCATTCTCCCTCAGTTACATTCCAACTTGACCAATATACCAAAACCTTTAATCCATCTCATAAACCAAAATTTCACTTTCCACAGCATAGAACACTTTCATAGCTTCATATCGATATAAAGAACGCTTAAATCGGACACCCGAGTCAAAAGATATGAATTTTTTAAGGAAAGTCAATTATTGGAAAACAGCCAGATTCGCCTGGCGAGTCAAGATTTTGCCTGGCGAATACCTCTTCGCCAGCCCTTCGCCTGGCGAACAAGCGGCGAATCCTGATTTTTCTGAAAACTCAAACTTCCAGTAGCTAACACATTTCTGTCTTTCCGTTTTCGCCTGGCGACTTCCGATTTCGCCTGGCGAATCTCCCTTCGCCTGCACCTCGCCTGGCGAACTATTGGCGAATCACAAATGTGGAAAAATCCCAAGAGTTACAGAAGCTACCCCATTTCTGTCATTCCAAATTCGCCTGGCGAGTTACGATTTCGCCTGGCGAATCACCCTTCGCCAGCACTTCGCCTGGCGAACGAGTGGCGAAACTTAATCCACCTGGCGAATTCCCAATTCGCCCTGCGAATCGCACCAGAACCAGAATTTTCTGTTGCACTTCCATGGTTTCCACACCTCAAAATCCAACTTTTCCAAACCAACACATTTTCAAATTCCAAACAATTCATCACACGCACTATCAAGGCCGGAAAGACATGTCTATTCCATCCAACATAATTTCCGTCTACTATCAACAAGAGATTAAGGGTGATCAGTTCCTCAATTTGTCAATAGACAGCCGACAATCATGATGGGGCATAAACCGTCTTTACCAAACTATAATAGCCTTCCTTACATCCTGTGCACAAAACTACCTAAGGCACAAATCCTTAGTTGACATAACCTTACCTCTGCATTCCCTTCAGAACAGGGAACAACACCGTCCAAACAACACTTACAATCTTGCAATACACAACACACTGAGCCAACGCTCCACACCTGAAGCAACTTGGAGAAGTACCAGCTTCTCCCCCACTTATCTCATTCTAAATCCTACAGACAAAGGATTAGAAAACCAGAAAGTACTGACAGTGTTCCACACACCTATCACGTACTAGGGGACAAACAACAACGACAGTATTCAACTGTCACCCCCACTGACTCAACAACTTGGCTGGACGGACCGACCTGCTCTGATACCACTAATGTAACACCCCCAATTCCCACCGCGAATAAATAATACATAAATGAAATCAGAGTAACTAAAAATTTATTTTTCCGACAGAAAAAGGAATGCCACATTTAAATAAACAAAACATCATCCCTGCTTATAAATTTGATACATAGCATAAAATAGAGTACCCTCAAATGGGAAACTTTTTCCATAATAAAGGAAATGTCAATTATGGAATAAAACGGAAGGATCCATAACCGACTTGTTTTACAAAATAAACTGTTTTATACATCAAAATATTCATACAAAATATATCCTACAAATATATACATATATAACATAATCGTTCCCCGACTCCCGTGCTACGTATCAGAGCAGACACCAATACCTAAGCAAAGACGAAGATCTAACTCTTCCACTTGCCTCCACGCCTCTAAAGCTGACAATCTGCACTATGCCATAAAAAGCATATTCCAGCAGAAGGGTGAGAAATAACAACTATAACAAGATTGCATAATAATATGCCACAACACAAATAAATTCACATATATAATATTTCTCACCACATACATCACATACTAACACATATAGCATGCCACCAATACATAACATATTCCTAACAACCCAACCACATGGCATATAACGATTATACCAATACAATCACATTTCACACATAATGTACACCACAGTTATGACCTATGAAAACAAACCACCACATCACATATCATATGTTTATACACAAAACATATTACTCACAACCAATGCATTTATCACCTATGCATAATAATTCACCATTATCACCATTCCACATGAACACACACATACTTGTTCATCCAACAATGCATCATTATAAGATGCAGTTTATATCATCTCCATAAACATATATATATATCAATGTTTATTCATCAATGCACAAATACAAAGATGATCAATGCAACTCATAGAGACCGACTCTCGACTCTATGCAGATGCATGCGGTACCGACTCATCACCCGAGCTCAATTGAAGAACTCAATGGAAATATCCTCCATGTCGGGCCTACGATATTTCCCCATCGCTCATACCATCATGGCATCCGATGTTTCTGGATTGTTCACGCAGACACAATCTGATTGCTCAAACCCCACAAGGGCACACAATCATTCTGAAGATTCCCACGGAATCAAGTGTAACTCATCGCAACGATTACACCCATTGACTACGCAATGTTCAGAGGATCCTCAATGATCATTTGTGTAATCAATCACTCACACCCAACAGGGACGTGATATTACACCCGATTCTCCACGGAATCGCGACACATGAATGCATGTCATGATGTTTCTCATACAAAATGACCACATACACTCATGCAATGCACACATATTTCACAATATAGTCATGCATATACCATTAAATACACACATTGCAATTTCTTTCCTTTCAGCCATAATTCATCACCACAACATGTCATCACATGCATTATCATCACACGACAGCATACAAGTCATACGACATCCATATCCACAGCACATTGCATAATACACTTCATCGTATTCATGCATTGAAAACAATTCAAACAACGCACATATTTGCCATAAGGCTACCAAATAACACACATTGAATTTCACATAAGCAATGCATTTTACAAACCACAACAACAAACCACGAACCAACACGACATCATAACCACATACATTGATATTCAATCAAACAATGTATTTACCGCACAACAACAACATTATCACAACATCGCCTCACAACACCTTATCACAACATCTCATTACATGTATTCACATCATATGGCAGCACACAAGCTATACGTTACCTATTAAAAGCATATAGCATGATAACACATCAATCGCACACATTGTACGCGATAAAAACCCGACAACCCAACATTTTTCCAAAAACACGACCTAAATAAATCATCTACTGCCCTCCAACCCATTTTTAAAAGAAAGAACATTTCATAAGCTTTCTAACGCTTCGAACAGGGACCAAAACGGACTTACGGTTCAAAAGTTATGGCTAAAATACGAAAATACTGTTTTTGCTGTCCCAGGCAAATTCGCCTGGCGAATACCTAGCGAAACGGATTCGCCACCAACTCGCCTGGCGAATCTGGACGAACCAGAATTTCTCCAAAATGGGTTTGGGACCCGAAAATGATCCAAATCTTCCACCCACATGATAGTATTACACCCAATGACCCAAAAATACATGTTAGAACACGTTTAGGCATGTATTTCATCAATTCATCCGTGAAAACATCGATTTCTACGAATTACTCACAATTTCACCCAAATAGAAAAACCTATTTTTTCACCCAAACATTTAAACAAAACATACATATACATATACAAGCATGATATAATTGAAACTTCTCACCCTTACCCGATTAATCGAAGTCCAAGCATTGATTTTGATGATTTTCCTCTTTTCCTCTTTTTCCCCTCTTCTTTCTTCTCTTTTCTCTTCTCTTCCCTTTTCTTTCTTTTTCTTTTTCCTTACTATCTTTTCTCTCTTTTCTTTCTATTTATATAAAACATAAAACTTACCCAAGCAAAAGACCAAAATACCCCTCAGCTCAAATATCTCTCAAACGCTCTCAAAATGCGATAAAACATAAACAATGATGAAAAATAACATTTTGTCAAATAGAAATCAAGAATAAAATAATATAAAACCAAAACCAATTAAATCTACTCTATTAAATAAATCTAACAAAACTGGGGCGTTACAATTTTCCCCCACTTAGACATTTTCGTCCTCGAAAATCTAACCGATACGAACAACTCCGGATACGACTCTCGCATCTGACTAACAAACCAACATGCCAACAAAAGGCACACCACTAATAACACAACTGGCAAACCACCTTGCTAACTACCACAACGACACGACAACGACGACAACTACAACGACAAGATGCAAAGCCCATACAATGCACTTGACGACAAACTCACAACTCAAAGAAAAGCCAAGATACCAACACACAGGTTCACTCTAGAACCGAAACACAACAAGATCGTTACCCTACCCTAGGTAACACTCCCCTAATTCCCCACACAGGAATTAGCTACACACACTCGAACCATCACCATGGAAACGAGGCAACAACACAAACAAGAACATAAAGTTCCACGACACCACAAGGTCTCAACAACTTCAACAAAACCAGAACACCAACAACAAAGCTACGATTCACCAATCGAACATGCAACCAAACATCCATCTACATAGTAGCCCATGGATAACAGTTAAACCTTTCACCTAACACTTCCATTCTGAAACATCCAATGGTCTCTTCACCCCTACATGTTCTCAATGTTCAACCTATGAACTCTTACAAGTCCCACACGCAAATACAAATTGTGCCACACCACGCATCCGTTGCGCACTCTGATTACTCGTAACCATCAAAACTACCATGTATAAAAACTTCCAACTTAACTCATCATGCACGACATTAACTTTACCAATAGGATAATCTGAGCCAAATTCATAACTCGTCATGGATTTTAACCATCCTCGCTGTCTCACCCTCTATTCCTTCAGACCAAACTAGTACTCCATATCCTTGTGATTACTAAACACTTCGAATCTAGAACCATAAAGATAATACCTCCAAATATTCCAACACAATACAACCGCGACCAAATCCAAACCCAAAATATTATAGATCCTTTTATGAATCCTCAAATGTCATAAAGCATAAACCACGACTTTACTCTCTTGCATTAACCCACAGACTAAACTCATCAGAGATACATCTCAATACCTCACATCCGGTTTATTAGGATCGTACAATATTAAAACTGGAGCCATAGACAACTTCTACATCCGCTCACCAAAACTTACTCACAACGAACGTCCAAAACAAACGAGTCACCCTTTGCAAGTCAACTGAGGTAACAAACGTACGAACTTAGCAAAGTCTTCCATAGCCTGCTGTAACAACTAACTGAGCCCGAAAGTTTCTAATCTCCTTAACCGACTTCAGAGCCTCTCGTATAGAACTACATCTACTTCCGATGGATCCATAACAATACCATCATCAGAAATAACACATCTAAGAAAACTAACCTTTTCAACCAAAATTCTCACTTGAATAACTTAGCATGAAACTTCGTCTCTTTTCAACACTTGTAATACAATTCTCAAACACTCTACCTGTTCTCCCTCTGAGTTTATAACAGATCCGAATATCCTCAATCAAAACCATTACGAACTTATCCAAACAAATATGGAAGATACGATTCATATACTCCACAAACATTACAGACGCATTACTAACACCAAATAACATCACTGCACGTTGTAATGCCCAACCAAATTCCAAAAGATGTAAATTCTTAAAGCTTTTGCAAAACCTTGCACTGGGCAACTGGCTACTCACCCACAAGCTTAACCGAGTAATTACCAATCTATTCCGATGATAACAAACATAACCAGTCACATCAAATCGATCAAAGCCTCAACTCACACAATTCACCACTTTTATCAAACATTCCAAACAATTGCAATTTCACTCAAACTCAACCAACCCATTCCAGTTATCTTTTCATGAAAGTGGACACTCATTCTCAATCGTTACCTTATAAAACAGTCCGTAATCCATACACAATTTCTTCACTTAACAGTCCAAATTCCATAAATTCCAACATGTAGCAACAACCATCCCAAAGGAACTCCCAAATACTACATCCACACTTAAGGTTTTCTCAAAATTTCCATTAATGCTCTAAAATTCCAAAAACTCCAAACCTCTCAAGAACTCTAAGTTTTGCTTTCCATAGTCACAATACCATCATACACATCATGCTCGTTATTCCATTCAACCATCATTCCCTTTTGTTACTAACAAAGCTGGAGCTCTCTAAGACAACGCCTTAATGTTCCATTCAAAAACACATCCGAAAACCATGCACAACTGACGGTCCATCACTGTGACTTCCTGCCAATTTCCAGAACACTATTATCACAAATATAACAAACACCTTGGCTTCATCGCCTAAGAGTTTTTCTACTTACTTAGCAGATTCCAAACCTCACATCTTCACCTTCGTCAAATTTGAGTTCACACTTTACTCTCGGAGAACAACCATTAACGATACCCAATCATTCTCCCTCAGTTACATTCCAACTTGACCAATATACCAAAACCTTCAATCCATCTCATAAACCAAAATTTCACTTTCCACAGCATAGAACACTTTCATAGCTTCATATCGATATAAAGAACGCTTAAATCGGACACCCGAGTCAAAAGATATGAATTTTTGAAGGAAAGTCAATTATTGGAAAACAGCCAGATTCGCCTGGCGAGTCAAGATTTCGCCTGGCGAATACCTCTTCGCCAGCCCTTCGCCTGGCGAACAAGCGGCGAATCCTGATTTTTCTGAAAACTCAAACTTCCAGAAGCTAACACATTTCTGTCTTTCCGTTTTCGCCTGGCGACTTCCGATTTCGCCTGGCGAATCTCCCTTCGCCAGCACCTCGCCTGGCGAACTATTGGCGAATCACAAATGTGGAAAAATCCCAAGAGTTACAGAAGCTACCCCATTTCTGTCATTCCAAATTCACCTGGCGACTTACGATTTCGCCTGGCGAATCACCCTTCGCCAGCACTTCTCCTGGCGAACGAGTGGCGAAACTTAATCCGCCTGGCGAATTCCCAATTCGCCTGGCGAATCGCACCAGAACCAGAATTTTCTGTTGCACTTCCATGGTTTCCACACCTCAAAATCCAACTTTTCCAAACCAACACATTTTCAAATTCCAAACAATTCATCACACGCACTATCAAGGCCGGAAAGACACGTCTATTCCATCCAACATAATTTTCGTCTACTATCAACAAGAGATTAAGGGTGATCAGTTCCTCAATTTGTCAATAGACAGCCGACAATCATGATGGGGCATAAACCGTCTTTACCAAACTATAATAGCCTTCCTTACATCCTGCGCACAAAACTACCTAAGGCACAAATCCTTAGTTGACATAACCTTACCTCCGCATTCCCTTCAGAACCGGGAACAACACCGTCCAAACAACACTTACAATCTTGCAATACACAACACACTGAGCCAACGCTCCACACCTGAAGCAACTTGGAGAAGTACCAGCTTCTCCCCCACTTATCTCATTCTAAATCCTACAGACAAAGGATTAGAAAACCAGAAAGTACTGACAGTGTTCCACACACCTATCACGTACTAGGGGACAAACAACAACGACAGTATTCAACTGTCACCCCCACTGACTCAACAACTTGGCTGGAAGGACCGACCTGCTCTGATACCACTAATGTAACACCCCCAATTCCCACCGCGAATAAATAATACATAAATGAAATCAGAGTAACTAAAAATTTATTTTTCCGACAGAAAAAGGAATGCCACATTTAAATAAACAAAACATCATCCCTACTTATAAATTTGATACATAGCATAAAATAGAGTACCCTCAAATGGGAAACTTTTTCCATAATAAAGGAAATGTCAATTATGGAATAAAACGGAAGGATCCATAACCGACTTGTTTTACAAAATAAACTGTTTTATACATCAAAATATTCATACAAAATATATCCTACAAATATATACATATATAACATAATCGTTCCCCGACTCCCGTGCTACGTATCAGAGCAGACACCAATACCTAAGCAAAGACGAAGATCTAACTCTTCCACTTGCCTCCACGCCTCTAAAGCTGACAATCTGCACTATGCCATAAAAAGCATATTCCAGCAGAAGGGTGAGAAATAACAACTATAACAAGATTGCATAATAATATGCCACAACACAAATAAATTCACATATATAATATTTCTCACCACATACATCACATACTAACACATATAGCATGCCACCAATACATAACATATTCCTAACAATCAAACCACATGGCATATAACGATTATACCAATACAATCACATTTCACACATAATGTACACCACAGTTATGACCTATGAAAACAAACCACCACATCACATATCATATGTTTATACACAAAACATATTACTCACAACCAATGCATTTATCACCTATGCATAATAATTCACCATTATCACAATTCCACATGAACACACACATACTTGTTCATCCAACAATGCATCATTATAAGATACAGTTTATATCATCTCCATAAACATATATATATATATATATATATCAATGTTTATTCATCAGTGCACAAATACAAAGATGATCAATGCAACTCAAAGAGACCGACTCTCGACTATATGCAGATGCATGCGGTACCAACTCATCACCCGAGCTCAATTGAAGAACTCAATGGAAATATCCTCCCTGTCGGGCCTACGATATTTCCCCATTGCTCATATCATCATGGCATCCGATGTTTCTGGATTGTTCACGCAGACACAATCCGATTGCTCAAACCCCACAAGGGCACACAATCATTCTGAAGATTCCCACGGAATCAAGTGTAACTCATCGCAACGATTACACCCATTGACTACGCAATGTTCAAAGGATCCTCAATGATCATTTGTGTAATCAATCACTCACACCCAACAGGGACGTGATATTACACCCGATTCTCCACGGAATCGCGACACATGAATGCATGTCATGATGTTTCTCATACAAAATGACCACATACACTCATGCAATGCACACATATTTCACAATATAGTCATGCATATACCATTAAATACACACATCACCACAACATGTCATCACATGCATTATCATCACACGACAGCATACAAGTCATACGACATCCATATCCACAGCACATTGCATAATACACTTCATCATATTCATGCATTGAAAACAATTCAAACAATGCACATATTTGCCATAAGGCTACCAAATAACACACATTGAATTTCACATAAGCAATTCATTTTACAAACCACAACAACAAACCACGAACCAACACGACATCATAACCACATACATTGATATTCAATCAAACAATGTATTTACCGCACAACAACAACATTATCACAACATCGCCTCACAACACCTTATCACAACATCTCATTACATGTATTCACATCATATGGCAGCACACAAGCTATACGTTACCTATTAAAAGCATATAGCATGATAACACATCAATCGCACACATTGTACGCGATAAAAACCCAACAACCCAACACTTTTCCAAAACCACGACCTAAATAAATCATCTACTGCCCTCCAACCCATTTTTAAAAGAAATAACATTTCATAAGCTTTCTAACGCTTCGAACGGGGACCAAAACGGACTTACGGTTCAAAAGTTATGGCTAAAATACAAAAATATTGTTTTTGCTGTCCCAGGCAAATTCGCCTGGCGAATACCTGGCGAAACGGATTCGCCACCAACTCGCCTGGCGAATCTGGACGAACCAGAATTTCTCCAAAATGGGTTTGGGACCCGAAAATGATCCTAATCTTCCACCCACATGATAGTATTACACCCAATGACCCAAAAATACATGTTAGAACACGTTTAGGCATGTATTTCATCAATTCATCCGTGAAAACATCGATTTCTACGAATTACTCACAATTTCACCCAAATAGAAAAACCTATTTTTTCACCCAAACATTTAAACAAAACATACATATACATATACAAGCATGATATAATTGAAACTTCTCACCCTTACCCGATTAATCGAAGTCCAAGCATTGATTTTGATGATTTTCCTCTTTTCCTCTTTTTCCCCTCTTCTTTCTTCTCTTTTCTCTTCTCTTCCCTTTTCTTTCTTTTTCTTTTTCCTTACTATCTTTTCTCTCTTTTCTTTCTATTTATATAAAACATAAAACTTACCCAAGCAAAAGACCAAAATACCCCTCAGCTCAAATATCTCTCAAACGCTCTCAAAATGCGATAAAACATAAACAATGATGAAAAATAACATTTTGTCAAATAGAAATCAAGAATAAAATAATATAAAACCAAAACCAATTAAATCTACTCTATTAAATAAATCTAACAAAACTGGGGCGTTACAATTCTCCCCCACTTAGACATTTTCGTCCTCCAAAATCTAACCGATACGAACAACTCCGGATACGACTCTCGCATCCGACTAACAAACCAACATGCCAACAAAAGGCACACCACTAATAACACAACTGGCAAACCACCTTGCTAACTACCACAACGACACGACAACGACGACAACTACAACGACAAGATGCAAAGCCCATACAATGCACTTGACGACAAACTCACAACTCAAAGAAAAGCCAAGATACCAACACACAGGTTCACTCTAGAACCGAAATACAACAAGATCGTTACCCTACCCTAGGTAACACTCCCCTAATTCCCCACACAGGAATTAGCTACACACACTCGAACTATCACCATGGAAACGAGGCAACAACACAAACAAGAACATAAAGTTCCACGACACCACAAGGTCTCAACAACTTCAACAAAACCAGAACACCAACAACAAAGCTACGATTCACCAATCGAACATGCAACCAAACATCCATCTACATAGTAGCCCATGGATAACAGTTAAACCTTTCACCTAACACTTCTTCTGAAACATCCAATGGTCTCTTCACCCCTACATGTTCTCAATGTTCAACCTATGAACTCTTACAAGTCCCACACACAAATACAAATTGTGCCACACCACGCATCCGCTGCGCACTCTGATTACTCGTAACCATCAAAACTACCATGTATAAAAACTTCCAACTTAACTCATCACGCACGACATTAACTTTACCAATAGGATAATCTGAGCCAAATTCATAACTCGTCATGGATTTTAACCATCCTCGTTGTCTCACCCTCTATTCCTTCAGACCAAACTAGTACTCCATATCCTTGTGATTACTAAACACTTCGAATCTAGAACCATAAAGATAATACCTCCAAATATTCCAACACAATACAACCGCGACCAAATCCAAACCCAAAAGAGTATAGATCCTTTTATGAATTCTCAAATGTCATAAAGCATAAACCACGACTTTACTCTCTTGCATTAACCCACAGACTAAACTCATCAGAGACACATCTCAATACCTCACATCCGGTTTATTAGGATCGCACAATATCAAAACTGGAGCCATAGACAACTTCTACATCCGCTCACCAAAACTTACTCACAACGAACGTCCAAAACAAACGAGTCACCCTTTGCAAGTCAACTGAGGTAACAAACGTACGAACTTAGCAAAGTCTTCCATAGCCTGCTGTAACAACTAACTGAGCCCGAAACTTTCTAATCTCCTTAACCGGCTTCGCAGCCTCTCATATAGAACTACATCTACTTCCGATGGATCCATAACAATACCATCATCAGAAATAACACATCCAAGAAAACTAACCTTTTCAACCAAAATTCTCACTTGAATAACTTAGCATGAAACTTCGTCTCTTTTCAACACTTGTAATACAATTCTCAAACACTCTACCTGTTCTCCCTCTGAGTTTATAACAGATCCGAATATCCTCAATCAAAACCATTACGAACTTATCCAAACAAATATGGAAGATACGATTCATATACTCCACAAACATTACAGACGCATTACTAACACCAAATAACATCACTGCACGTTGTAATGCCCAACCAAATTCCAAAAGATGTAAATTCTTAAAGCTTTTGCAAAACCTTGCACTGGGCAACTGGCTACTCACCCACAAGCTTAACCGAGTAATTACCAATCTATTCCGATGATAACAAACATAACCAGTCACATCAAATCGATCAAAGCCTCAACTCACACAATTCACCACTTTTATCAAACATTCCAAACAATTGCAATTTCACTCAAACTCAACCAACCCATTCCAGTTATCTTTTCATGAAAGTGGACACTCATTCTCAATCGTTACCTTATAAAACTGTCCGTAATCCATACACAATTTCTTCACTTAACAGTCCAAATTCCATAAATTCCAACATGTAGCAACAACCATCCCAAAGGAACTCCCAAATACTACATCCACACTTAAGGTTTTCTCAAAATTTCCATTAATGCTCTAAAATTCCAAAAACTCCAAACCTCTCAAGAACTCTAAGTTTTGCTTTCCATAGTCACAATACCATCATACACATCATGCTCGTTATTCCATTCAACCATCATTCCCTTTTGTTACTAACAAAGCTGGAGCTCTCTAAGACAACGCCTTAATGTTCCATTCAAAAACACATCCGAAAACCATGCACAACTGGCGGTCCATCACTGTGACTTCCTGCCAATTTCCAGAACACTATTATCACAAATATAACAAACACCTTGGTTTCATCGCCTAAGAGTTTTTCTACTTACTTAGCAGATTCCAAACCTCACATCTTCACCTTCGTCAAATTTGAGTTCACACTTTACTCTCGGAGAACAACCATTAACGATACCCAATCATTCTCCCTCAGTTACATTCCAACTTGACCAATATACCAAAACCTTCAATCCATCTCATAAACCAAAATTTCACTTTCCACAGCATAGAACACTTTCATAGCTTCATATCGATATAAAGAACGCTTAAATCGGACACCCGAGTCAAAAGATATGAATTTTTGAAGGAAAGTCAATTATTGGAAAACAGCCAGATTCGCCTGGCGAGTCAAGATTTCGCCTGGCGAATACCTCTTCGCCAGCCCTTCGCCTGGCGAACAAGCGGCGAATCCTGATTTTTCTGAAAACTCAAACTTCCAGAAGCTAACACATTTCTGTCTTTCCGTTTTCGCCTGGCGACTTCCGATTTCGCCTGGCGAATCTCCCTTCGCCAGCACCTCGCCTGGCGAACTATTGGCGAATCACAAATGTGGAAAAATCCCAAGAGTTACAGAAGCTACCCCATTTCTGTCATTCCAAATTCGCCTGGCGACTTACGATTTCTCCTGGCGAATCACCCTTCGCCAGCACTTCGCCTGGCGAACGAGTGGCGAGACTTAATCCGCCTGACGAATTCCCAATTCGCCTGGCGAATCGCACCAGAACCCGAATTTTCTGTTGCACTTCCATGGTTTCCACACCTCAAAATCCAACTTTTCCAAACCAACACATTTTCAAATTCCAAACAATTCATCACACGCACTATCAAGGCCGGAAAGACAAGTCTATTCCATCCAACATAATTTCCGTCTAATATCAACAAGAGATTAAGTGTGATCAGTTCCTCAATTTGTCAATAGACAGCCGACAATCACGATGGGGCATAAACCGTCTTTACCAAACTATAATAGCCTTCCTTACATCCTGCGCACAAAACTACCTAAGGCACAAATCCTTAGTTGACATAACCTTACCACCGCATTCCCTTCAGAACCGGGAACAACACCGTCCAAACAACACTTACAATCTTGCAATCCACAACACACTGAGCCAACGCTCCACACCTGAAGCAACTTGGAGAAGTACCAGCTTCTCCCCCACTTATCTCATTCTAAATCCTACAGACAAAGGATTAGAAAACCAGAAAGTACTGACAGTGTTCCACACACCTATCACGTACTAGGGGACAAACAACAACGACAGTATTCAACTGTCACCCCCACTGACTCAACAACTTGGCCGGACGGACCGACCTGCTATGATACCACTAATGTAACACCCCCAATTCCCACCGCGAATAAATAATACATAAATGAAATCAGAGTAACTAAAAATTTATTTTTCCGACAGAAAAAGGAATGCCACATTTAAATAAACAAAACATCATCCCTGCTTATAAATTTGATACATAGCATAAAATAGAGTACCCTCAAATGGGAAACTTTTTCCATAATAAAGGAAATGTCAATTATGGAATAAAACGGAAGGATCCATAACCGACTTGTTTTACAAAATAAACTGTTTTATACATCAAAATATTCATACAAAATATATCCTACAAATATATACATATATAACATAATCGTTCCCCGACTCCCATGCTACGTATCAGAGCAGACACCAATACCTAAGCAAAGACGAAGATCTAACTCTTCCACTTACCTCCACGCCTCTAAAGCTGACAATCTGCACTATGCCATAAAAAGCATATTCCAGCAGAAGGGTGAGAAATAACAACTATAACAAGATTGCATAATAATATGCCACAACACAAATAAATTCACATATATAATATTTCTCACCACATACATCACATACTAACACATATAGCATGCCACCAATACATAACATATTCCTAACAATCCAACCACATGGCATATAACGATTATACCAATACAATCACATTTCACACATAATGTACACCACAGTTATGACCTATGAAAACAAACCACCACATCACATATCATATGTTTATACACAAAACATATTACTCACAACCAATGCATTTATCACCTATGCATAATAATTCACCATTATCACCATTCCACATGAACACACACATACTTGTTCATCCAACAATGCATCATTATAAGATACAGTTTATATCATCTCCATAAACATATATATATATCAATGTTTATTCATCAATGCACAAATACAAAGATGATCAATGCAACTCATAGAGACCGACTCTCGACTCTATGCAGATGCATGCGGTACCGACTCATCACCCGAGCTCAATTGAAGAACTCAATGGAAATATCCTCCCTGCCGAGCCTACGATATTTCCCCATCGCTCATACCATCATGGCATCCGATGTTTCTGGATTGTTCACGCAGACACAATCCGATTGCTCAAACCCCACAAGGGCACGCAATCATTCTGAAGATTCCCACGGAATCAAGTGTAACTCATCGCAACGATTACACCCATTGACTACGCAATGTTCAGAGGATCCTCAATGATCATTTGTGTAATCAATCACTCACACCCAACAGGGACGTGATATTACACCCGATTCTCCACGGAATCGCGACACATGAATGCATGTCATGATGTTTCTCATACAAAATGACCACATACACTCATGCAATGCACACATATTTCACAATATAGTCATGCATATACCATTAAATACACACATTGCAATTTCTTTCCTTTCAGCCATAATTCATCACCACAACATGTCATCACATGCATTATCATCACACGACAGCATACAAGTCATACGACATCCATATCCACAGCACATTGCATAATACACTTCATCATATTCATGCATTGAAAACAATTCAAACAATGCACATATTTGCCATAAGGCTACCAAATAACACACATTGAATTTCACATAAGCAATGCATTTTACAAACCACAACAACAAACCACGAACCAACACGACATCATAACCACATACATTGATATTCAATCAAACAATGTATTTACCGCACAACAACAACATTATCACAACATCGCCTCACAACACCTTATCACAACATCTCATTACATGTATTCACATCATATGGCAGCACACAAGCTATACGTTACCTATTAAAAGCATATAGCATGATAACACGTCAATCGCACACATTGTACGCGATAAAAACCCGACAACCCAACACTTTTTCAAAACCACGACCTAAATAAATCATCTACTGCCCTCCAACCCATTTTTAAAAGAAAGAACATTTCATAAGCTTTCTAACGCTTCGAACGGGGACCAAAACGGACTTACGGTTCAAAAGTTATGGCTAAAATACGAAAATACTGTTTTTGTTGTCCCAGGCAAATTCGCCTGGCGAATACCTGGCGAAACGGATTCGCCACCAACTCGCCTGGCGAATCTGGACGAACCAGAATTTCTCCAAAATGGGTTTGGGACTCGAAAATGATCCAAATCTTCCACCCACATGATAGTATTACACCCAATGACCCAAAAATACATGTTAGAACACCTTTAGGCATGTATTTCATCAATTCATCTGTGAAAACATCGATTTCTACGAATTACTCACAATTTCACCCAAATAGAAAAACCTATTTTTTCACCCAAACATTTAAACAAAACATACATATACATATACAAGCATGATATAATTGAAACTTCTCACCCTTACCCGATTAATCGAAGTCCAAGCATTGATTTTGATGATTTTCCTCTTTTCCTCTTTTTCCCCTCTTCTTTCTTCTCTTTTCTCTTCTCTTCCCTTTTCTTTCTTTTTCTTTTTCCTTACTATCTTTTCTCTCTTTTCTTTCTATTTATATAAAACATAAAACTTACCCAAGCAAAAGACCAAAATACCCTTCAGCTCAAATATCTCTCAAACGCTCTCAAAATGCGATAAAACATAAACAATGATGAAAAATAACATTTTGTCAAATAGAAATCAAGAATAAAATAATATAAAACCAAAACCAATTAAATCTACTCTATTAAATAAATCTAACAAAACTGGGGCGTTACATAACAAGTATTTATGCAAATAGATAAATTCAAATAAATCAATCTAATTAGACTCAGAAGAGTTAAAGTGATAGAGAAAAACCTGGTTTAATAACATTTTCAATGATTGTGAATTCAACATTATGCAACTAGACGCATCTATGTCCTCTAAATTAGATGGAATCCCAAGAATTTGTTGAAGATTCTTGTAATTGGCCATGCTTAGCTCCTGCAAGGTACTGAGTCTGTTGAAGCATTTAGGTATGGTTATAAAATTGTGTCTTGATATGTCTAAGAACATGAGGTTGGAAAAGCAACTAAGGATATGTAGAACTTCATCTGATAGACGGGAGTTATTGAGTTCATTGTTTCCCATAAAGGGACACCATGCGAGGATTGGGTACCTGAAGAGTCAGAGCTTGTGAGTTTCCTAGAGAGGAATTTGGGGTGATTGAAGCAACATCAGGGGTTGGGGATTTTTTGAGGAGTGCTGCCGAGGATGAGAGGGAAATAGATTCACGGGCAGCGCGTTGAATCATAGTGGATTCCTCTAGTTCGAGTCTCGATTTTGCAGTTGCAAAAGTTGGCAATGGACCATGTTGTTGAATGTATGTCACAAAACCGGAGTATACATCAGTGAGGCCAGAATTCATTTTTAATACTAACTGTTTATTAGTGGCGTCATTTGCTAATTGATCGGCCAGAAGTTTGAGTGGTTGCAATAAGCCTTTGTTGAAGAAAAATCCTCCAAATTGGTGTTGATGAACTGGTTCTCGAGTTGGACAGCTCTTGAGTGTTTGTTGTCATGAAATAACGCTGCATTATGTTTCCAACATTGTTCAGCTGTGTTATTAGCTACAAGCATAGAACTGAGAGTATCGTGAGTAACAATAACATACATCCATTACAACACGACCGCATCAAGGCGATTCCAGAGGTCAATGTCACTGTTTTTGACAGTTGCAGTAGCGGCGAAAACTTTCTCATCAATCAGTGAAATTATATGATCAAGCACATTATGAACACATGCTTGAATCATGAAGAGGGCTGACGAAGAGAGATAGAGATTGGAGTCATTGTCTAATGTCACTGGGATGATTTATTTGACATTATTAATGGAGAAAGCGGTGTAAAATTTGTTGGATGCTGCAGTTTGGTTTTGAGATTGATGAGAGGATGTTTCAAAATTGGTGGAGGCGAAAGAATTGGTGGAACTAGGAGATTGAGTAGCCATTGAAATGGGAGGTGGTGACGGCTAAGAGGGAAGAAGTGTAAGTAGAGTTTGCACCTAAAATGGGGGGTGTGTGAATTAGGTATTTAAAATTTTTCCGATTTTAGACTTATGTGTTATAATTTTTTTGATTGGTTACTAAGTGATAAAAGCGGTAAAATGCGTAAAAATAAAGAATACTAAGAGATAATACTAGTTCCTCTCATAGTCCGAGAGTACGTCTAGTCTCCTTACAACATGTAAGAGATTTACTATCTTGTTTGGACTTTGTACAAGCTATCCTAGCTATTATACAAAAGATCCTAAACAAATCAATAAGGACAATCCCCTTATGATTAACGCTAAGAGTGTGTTTGAATGAGGTAATTGAGAATTTTTAAGCAATTCAAAATTTTAAGCAATTCAAATTATTCAATTGAAATTCATTTATTTTTAAATTGTTTTGCTTGGATGGAGTATTAAAATGATTCATTGTTAAATTTTTGGGGTCATTTTCATAAATTTTAAAAATTTTGAGTCAAATTTAAAATATGGAAAATAGGAAACAATTTGCAATTTTGAAATTTTAGAAGGACTAATTTGTAAAATTTGAAAATTATTAGGGACTTATTTGCAATTTTTTGAAAATTTTAAGGGTGAATTTGAAATTTTCTTAAAATATGAGGATAATCTTGCAAAATTTAAAAAATTAATAATAAACAATTTAACATTTGTATTATATAGAGTGAAGAAGTAATTTCAAATTCTTCACTTTTGGTGTCATTTGAAATTCCTTAAATTTAACTTGAATAAAATATTTCATAAATTTACATCACTTTAATAATTCTCTATTTTTTTTATACAAACAAGAGATTTTGGTCAAATCATTTTAAATTCCTTTAAAAAATTACTTTCCCTCATTAAAACGTTTCATCCAAACACACTCTAAGTGAAATAAGCCAACAATATCCCTTTAATCACTCTCTTGTTTCCAACAATCCTGGACAACAAAGAATTCAACAATATTCTGAATTTTTACAAGAGTTTTTGAAGTAGTATTCTCCTTCAAACAAACAATTCTCTTTCAGTAACACAAGTGGTCAAGTATGCATGTGGTTGAAACTATATGAATTTGCAATGAAAATAAAGTGCAGGAGTATCAACAAAAAATTATGTTCAAGAACAATTGAAAATTTTGAAAGATGAGAGAAAATGATTTTGACTTGTAGATGAAAGAGATGTGTTTGAAAATCTAAAAGTTCAGGTATATATAAGGCCTTAACACCTCTCTAAATGAGTACAAATACATGAATAAATGTCATTGCTCAAAAAACATTTTAAAATTCCGTTTCCATGAAAAAAAAAAAAACCTAAAATACCTGAACCACTGCCACTACTTCAGTGGTAACCAGTTACCATATATGGTATAACCGGTTACACTTGTAGCGGTGTTTAAAATTTTTTTAAAAATATGCACATATAACCGGTTACAAGATTTTAGGTAACCGATTACATCCTTTAAAAATTGCCACATAATGTAACGTTTAGGTGTGGTAACCGGTTACAGGAATTTTACTAACCGGTTACATGAGAGGCAAAATCAAAAAATACTTTAAAAAATTGTATTTTGGCCAATGTTTGATGCAATAAAAGCTTTAATGTTATGGCAAGATTGTGCATGAATATTTTAAGCACTTGACATTAACATAGAGAGGTTGTACACTTGTACGGTATATTGTCATGATCAATCCATTAAGAGCATTCTAAGACTTGAACTTTATCACTTAGAAATGGACTTTATTGCACTTTTGCTTAATATCTTGATCCATATACTTTTTGATATAAACACATTCTTATAATTTGTCTTCATCAAAACAATTACTAGAGAAGCTTGTCTTCTTAAGAAGGAGAGGAATTTTCCGGCGACTAATAGGGATTTTGGATCAAATCCTCTGATACCATATAAGAAATATGTTCGATGATTATCATTGATATGATTGAGTCCTTAGATACAAGTATTGGTAAACTAATAAATAGTAACTAATCATGGCTCATAAGGGCTAACCATTGACTAGTACTACCTAATAAAGACTAATGATATTTACATCAATAATAATAAAAGCTAATAATATTTAAATCAATAATAAAGAAATTCTATTGCGTCGAAGTTCGACGCTATATTGTAAACTAGTGATTTGGTTTCAGCAGAATAAAAGAGAACTACCTTCTTCGAATTCTTCGAATTGAGCTGAGAAGCTGAAGAAGAAGCAGAGACCAATGAGGAAGAAAAAGAAGAATTGTTGCTGTGAACCGAATCTCTATTCATATTTGAGAAATGTTCAATTGTGGAATTTCGATGATTCTCGAAACTGAACTTTGCGCTGAAATTGTAACGGAAATTGGAAGAAGAGAGAAGGTGCGGAGAGTGAAAGAGTATGAGTTTGTTTGTTTCCGGAAATAACGGAACAGGTGGCCTGGCCGCCATTATCGGTGCTCAGTTGAAAATCTCGGATTTTCAGGTGGAATGAAACCAAATTAATTAAATTCCGTTGCACTCAAATATAGGATTTTTTTTTATATCGCAGATGTAATTAAATAATGAGAAACATTGCGGTAAAAAGTCCATAACATTTTAAAGTTCTTAGATGTATTTCTGAAAGCAATTTTTTTTAGTCATTTCTTAAGTTAAATTAAAAAGATATTTTTTTTTAAGTTAAAATTTAATTCAAAGATTAATTTGAAGATATGGAATTTTTTTTTAAATAATTATTATTATTTAAAATATAATAGACGTATCTAAACTTATAATCGTTATTGTTTAATATTAAAAATGAAGGAATTAAATATGATTATTTGATTTGATTTGCAAGTCTTTTATTTCTATATTTAGATTTATAATTTTTTGCTTTTGTTAAAATAAATCTAGTTTGTTATAAATTTGCTTTAAAAATTAAATCTTTTTAAAACTAAATTATGTTTTTTATATTTTGTTTCAAAATTTTAAACCCTTATTTACTTGCATACTTAGCATTCCAAGTTTTAGAAGCTTGTAAATTGAAACCCTTATTTTCTTGCATACGCATTCCAAGTTTTACTCTTTAAAACAACTAGTAGTTAGTTGTAGTTCTTAGGTTTAGCAATTCTTAGGTTTAGCAAGCTTGTTAGTTTCTTAAAGTATCTGTCTAAAAAACGAAGGATTGTAGGAAGGAAAAACCCTAACTCATTCATTCTCCTCCATTGCATTATTTTTCTTTTCATTCCTATTAATATGGAAGTGCCTCAAGACATTGCTTTTGAGATATTTTCATGGTTACCTGCAAAAAGTATTTGTAAGTTCACATTAACTTGCACTTCAATATTTAACTTTTCAAAAGAAATATTTTTCAAAACAAAACAGGCTCGTAATTTGTTGGAGACCGATGATTCCTGTTTTTTTATTCAACCTGATCAAGTTAGTCAAAGGTATGAAAAAAGAGTTGAATTATTTTCTTTACCTAAGGAGCGTCCATCTTCGGGTGTCCCTTATAATACTCTTGCATTCTTATCAAACTCGGTGTGCATATTAGATTCAAGTAATGGTTTGCTTCTTTGTCACACAATTAATGACCACTCAATTGAGTTGTTTATATGCAACCCAATTACAAAGTCTTGCTTTTTCATTCCTACTCCAGAGTCACTTCAAAAAAATCGTAATTTTTGTAACATAGATCTTATGTTAGATTGCTCTCACAGATCTTTAAATGATTACTCAGTGTTTCTTTTTGAATTTACATTAGATTGGTGGCCATCATATTATAGGTGCAATGTTTATCATGGCAAAGAAGGTGTGTGGAAAACAATGGAACATAGTTTTTTACCCGGTGAAAGGACCATGAAATTTGACATGTCCGTGTTTCATAAAGGAGCACTTCATTTTATCTCAGATAGTACTCCTTACATTACAAAATCAAGTCCTTTTTATAAGCCATATATAATGTCTTATAACTTAGATAATGGAAATTCAAAAATGCTTAAGTTGCCGAGGAAAGCTATAAAAGGTTGTCATGACTGTAACATGGGCATATTCAATTGGGGCAAAGTATCAAGCTCAAATCAATCCATTTGTTTGGTGAAATTGAAGAAATTTGTTTTTACTGTGTGATGTTTAAGAGATTATGAATCAGGTATTTGGCAAAAGGTTTTGAAAATGAGAGTGAAAGCATTGGGATTAAAGGAGAAAGATCCTAATGTTACCGGGTTTATGGTGATGAACGGTCATCTTTTAGTTTTTGCAACAGAAGAGAATGTTTATAGTTGCGATTTGGGTGGTGAAAATTTTATGATGGTCGAAGAAATAGGTCAGCACAATTGTGGACTTCATCCTCGCTTTATCTCATACTCAAATACTCTTCGTCCGTGTGGAACTAATGCTCAAGATGTGTCTTATTAAGAACTCTAATGTAATTGATGCATTTTCTATTGAGAACTTTATTGTATCACTAGTGTCTTGTTATAAGGTAACTCCATAGTTTTTTTATTATAGTTTCTTTAATTAATGAAATGTCTCTCAAGCTGGGCTTTTTGTCCTTTTGTTTCTCAAAAAAGCAAAAATGTCTTTCAAACCGTTACTAGCTCACCTTATAATAGTAGATGATAATCAAATATTTTTCATGGGTTTGCTATGAAATCTGTATTTCTAGCTTACACATAGGGGCACAAAGGGCAAACAAAATGCTTGAGTTGCTTTCCACAACTTGTGTGCGGAACATAACATGGATGCTGTTAATCTTTAGACAGGTTGTTTATCAGTTTTGGTTTTTTAAGAGTTAGCCATTTCTCTATTTTACAGCTGCAAATTCTAAAGAAAATTAAATAGTTTGCAGCAAATAGATGCCCCCTCAATAAAACTGACCAGGCTCTACCATCGCTCATTATCACTGATGTTATCTACGACTATCATCATCTACAGTCAAAGTGCTAAAAAACAACTCTATTTCTTCCAACAACCTCTTACTACCCGTATGAAATCCCCAGAAATCCATATCTAATTAGAATGCATATGCCGTCTGCATTCCTGTGAATAACATAAATGGCACAACTACGTAAT
This sequence comes from Lathyrus tuberosus, assembly GCA_022829125.1. NCBI lineage: Eukaryota > Viridiplantae > Streptophyta > Magnoliopsida > Fabales > Fabaceae > Lathyrus > Lathyrus tuberosus. Next base: position 8,064,502 of record JALAZF010000043.1, read on the forward strand.
CTAATTATTTAAATGTGCCCTTGTACCTACATGTTTTCCATGTTTTTCTTTGCTAAATCACCATTTATCAGTATCAATAGACCTTATAGATTTTTATGAGACAAAAAAACACCTAATAGATTTGATACATGTGGAAGAAATTTTTCAGACTCGAAACACGTGGAAGAATTTTTTTCAGATTTGAAACAGGTGGATGAATTTTTCTATGTAATTTACAAAAATAAAAAAATGAAAAAGCTTTAAAATGAGGAAGTTACCTGCAGTATTTGATTTATAGTTGCGTCGAAGTTCATAATAGCATTGCGTCAAAGTTCGACCAATCCTATTTGAGAGATTGTTTCCGCACTATTATGTTTATTCAAAAAGTAACCATTTGAATTTGTGTTTTACAGAACTATGCAAATATGACTTCTCTGAATCTTAGTTCATGCGACTTCCTAATAAAACTACCTGATGTTTCGGGTATACCGAATTTACAGCAAATTATTCTAGAGGATTGTAAGAGCTTAGTTGAGATTCATGAATCTCTTGGATCACTTGATAAACTAGTTTATTTAGGCGTTGAAAGGTGCACTGAGATTAAAAAGTTACCAAGTGTCCTAAACTTGCCATCTTTATCATGCATTGCTCGTAATGGGTGTCCTCAACTAGAGAATTTTCCAGATTTGTTAGGAAAATGGAAAATCTGAGAATCATCGCGGCGGACGAGACGGCTATACAAGAATTGCCTTCTAATATGGTCAATTTCAGTAACCTTCAGGTGTTAGTACTAAAGTCTTGCTCAAATGTTAAGGATCCTAATAGAGCCATTTCCTTGTTGCCAAATCTTCAGTTACTTGACATTTCTGGCTGTTCAAAACTTCAACTATTTCAAAAGTCCAATGAAAGTTCATCAAATTTAGAGTTACCGCCAAAACCATGTCAAGCTTTTGACTCTTCAGGCATCGAATCCTCGCATGGTTTCGCTTGTGAAGTCGAGATATCTATTAATGGACAGAGAGCATCCAATAAAGAACAGTACTTCCTATCAGTTTCTGGTGATCTCGTATGGTTGTATCATCAAGAAAATTTGATAGATTTAAATACATATTTATTGCATGAACAGAATTATGTGGAAGTTTCTTGTGAGATTTTTGACGCGAGTAAAGGCGCAGAAGTGACAATATCCTTTTCTGGAGTTCTTGAGTATATGGAAGAGGATGAAGCACATGAATATCAATGTCAATATGAAGATAAGCTGGATATTGATTGTTGCACCTTGCCTGAGAGTTTAAGACTTCATGAAATATCAGATGAACAGATGCAAGGACTTTCGCCTTCGATAAGCTCAGAAATGCTTGAAGCTAATGGTTCTATGGCTCAGAGGAATGGAAAAACTACAGATATTTTGTCAGATAATACAATACATCAAATCAAGGAGATACCTTCATTGGATATGCAGCTATATGATGATAGAGTTTGGGATCCAATGCTATTAGAATGTCAGTTAAACTGCATGCATGAGAAGAATATAGGTAAGAGTTCATGGTGTATGCATTGATTAACATATGATTTTTTTACAATCTAATATTCATCCCGCAGACAACATCGAAATGGAGCCAACGGATCATGAATATAATAGCAATGATATTTCTGTGATTCCTATGGAGCATGACAACATGGAAGCATTTTATTCTTCTCTCCATGCCGAGACATATATTTCATGAGGAGATACAAGTGATGTTTCAAAATTGGTATATCCTAAAATGAGCGAAGAAACCAGAAAAGCCTTGGAAATTTTGAAAGAACTGCTCTCAAAACAAATTTCTCATCTTCTAGAACCAACCTCATCAACATCTATGGGAACTACTTTGGAATATCTTTGTACTATAATTGCAGATGATGATGATGTCTCAATGAGGTTAAAGTCTGTAATATTACAAATTTTAGCCGAATTTACTCAGTGGAGCTGTGACTACAATGATGCAAACACGAAGCTTGAGTCCTCAACTTTAGTACTATCGAAGCTACAAACACTTGAAGAGGGTGTTGTAGCCAACAAAGATCAGTTCAGTGAGTTTGTGTCCATAGAAAGTGAGTTAACAAACCAACTAGTTTATTTGGAAGAAAGAATGAAAGAACTACAAGAGCAGATTAGTGTCATTAAGGGGAGCATTTCAATCTCTGAAGTGGTTAGGGATGCTGCAGTTAGAAAGAAAAGAGAAACTTTTGAGGAAGGAAGAGAGTTGAAAGGTCAAAGAGATGAGTTGAGGAAGCGGAGGCTGCGGTTGAGAGCAGAACAAGAATCAGCCAGAGCTACCAAAGGATATATTGAGGATGAGTGGTTAAAGATTGGAGAGAAATTTGATAGAATCTTGAAAATATTTGAGTTAGATTATTGAGCAAGATACCAACATTTGATCTACATCATGTAAGAAGTTTTAGTTAGGTTTAAGTACTTATTTCAATAATTTTTTTCACTTATTTTCCAAACAGAAATAATTTAGTATATTTGGAGTTAGATACAGAAAAGTATATTTGGAGAGTGTAGATTTCGTCAGAGTTTACTTTTCCGTTCAAACATTTTTAAGATTTATTGATTTAAGGAAAAATGAATTTTGTTCCTCTTCTATGTACTGGTCCGATTATTAAAACTAAGGAAAAATATTTATTTTTTATTTTAAGAAAAATATTTATTTTCAAAAATAAATAAATTTTTTTTTAATTTTCAGCATTTTTTAGAAAAATTCCATAAAAAAATTAATTTTGTTTTTCTTGAAAAAAATAATTTTTTTTAGAAGGAAAAAAAATTTCAAATTAAAAAAAAAAACTAATTTAATTTTTATTTTGGATTTGGTTAAAACCATATTAATAACATATCCAAAATATAAATTTGGTTAAAACCAAACTAATAATTAATTTGTTTTTAATAGTTGAATTTGAATATGGATAGTTTAACTAACCGTTATAATTTGAGCACCTTTACTTCTTACTACTACAGTAATACGAAATTCACCTGAATTTCTTACTACCTTACTCCTAATATATGAAGAACTTGCATGAATTTCTTACTACCTTACTCCTAATATAGGAAGAACTTGCACAAATTCAGTTGATTACGGACAACTTCAATTCAACTCACCTAAATTCAGTTTCTAACCATTCATTTCATTTTTCTTATTTTTAATCTTAAATCATAAAGTAGGAAGAACTGGCACAAATATTATATCAGTGGGAATGAAAATGTTCACTTTTTGTTATGGACATGATCATGAAAATAGAATCAATCGAAAAATATGTTTCATTTCTCACCATAGAAGCACACTACAAATATGACAGTATCTGATATAGTTAAAATTCAGTTTTGTTATATGCAATTTTCTGATGAACAAGCTTGAATGTATTCAGAATTTACCCCATTTAAGCTTTTGTTAAATTTTTCTCCAAGCTTTAACCATTCAACTTGAATATTTTCTTGGACTTTCTTGGCCATTTCCCTCTCATCTTTCAACTGTGGAACTTGCTGCCTCAACTCATCTCTTTGTGCTTTCAGAGTCTTTGCTTCTTCAAAAACTTCCCTTTTTCTCTTTATAGCCGTGAACTTAGCCGATTGAAACACGGATATGTTAGCTTTGATTGCATTTATCTGATCTTCCAGCTCTTTCTTTCTTTGCTCCAGAGTTGCTAGCTGGTTGCACAACTTGTTTTCCAAAGACAGAACTTCCTTGAACTCGTTCTTGTTTGCTTCGAGGCTTTCTTCGAGTTTATCTGCTTTCGTGATATTGGAGCTCGCTAAGTTTATTTTCTTACTAGCGTCGTTGTAGTCGCAACTCCACCGAGTGAATTCTCTAGAAACTTCCAATATCAACAACTTCATTTCTGCCGAGATTCCCTTGACCGATGACATCTTGGAAAGGTATTCTAGCGTAGATTTCATGGCACCGCACTGTTTCGTTTGCAGTAGAACAGAGAAGTCTTTGGAGAGAAGGTCTTGCAGTGTTTTTAACGCTTTGCTTGTCTCTTCACTCGGCGTATTAGTGTTGGATGATTCGGTGATGACCGCGGTATCTTGGGACGGTGACTTAAATGAGGTCTCAACATCAAGAGAATCATAAAATGCTTTCATTTCTACGTCGTTGTCGAGAGATAGTTCCTCTTGATTTTGACGAGATTCAAGGCTAGGCAGTAACAAAGTGGAACTGTTTTTATGATTTAGTTCCACAATGGAATTGGAAGCATTATCAATGGATGCAATAGTAACAGCTCCAGTTCCATAATTTGGAGTAGGAGAAAAACATATGACTTGCGATTGAGGCTCGACCTTTAATGGGCGTACCATAAGCGCTTTGCTTAATCCAGAATCTTCAACAAAAAGAAAAAGGTTAGTAGTGGTAATAAAAGGTAGCAAAACATTAATACAGTCACATGATCAATCTCAAACTACAATGGCTATTGTAGGCTCAATAGCACTAACACTTCTAATCAAAGGCATGTTGTATTCTACACAGATACAGACACTGACAGAGACAAGTATGACATTTGATTAGGCATTAAAAAAAAATCATGCTAACCTTTGGCACTATAGGTACCGCTAAGATATGCCGGAGACATTGAATCTTGTGTAACAACACCAACGGGCTTTGGTCGCTTGGGACATATGACTAAATGCCGCTTCAAATGAGAAGTTCCACAGTTATCTTGTAAAAGCTTTCCACAGTATTTACATAGAACTTTACTACCTTCTGTTGTTTGAATGCGTTGCATTTCTTCCCATACTTTAGAGGTCATTTTCGGGCGCTTTGAACTATTAAAATCTTCGCAATCATAATCTATCTCACTGCTCATTGTAATCTCATTTGTCATTTTCTCCTGTGAAAAAATATCAACTAAACTAAGCAAAGCAAACTAATTGAGAATTTCATATCCAAAATACTTGGCTATTCGCTTAAACAATAGTATGAGTTCACAAAGGCCAGAACACGGTGAACTGTCAGCAGTCATTAACGACTACAAAAATATGATTAATGATGACAATGTATAAAATCATTATAGTGTCAGCAGTGTATACAAATTCATTTTGTAATATATATGCAATTCTCATAAAGTATCTAAAATCCTAATGTTGTCTTAAAAATATTCCGTTAAATGAGTTGGTAACTGTGTAAGAACATCATGTGCATGGCGCGGGGTTGAACCTGCCACATCTCATTTGTTTACCTTAAAAAATAAATGAATTCAGGTCACTAGGCTTAGCAATATAAGCTAGAATTTGCGGACAAAAAATAATACTTTTGTAAAAAATAAAATAAAATTAGTAATATCAGTGAATTTTTTTCATCAATATTATAGCTTATAAAATAAAATTAGTAATATCAGTGAATTTTTTTCATCAATATTATAACTTCTAAAATAAAATTAGTAATATCAGTGAATTTTTTTCATCAATATTATAACTTAATAGAGATTCAATTTTTCATCTTTTTCCAGGTGAATTGTATTTTTTTTTTCAACACAAACCAATTTTAAAGGTTCCCACTATTCAACGTTTACAAATTTCACAGATTAAAGCTTCTATAAAAATAAAACCAAAGTCAAGTCCTCTATTAGATCCTAAATTCCAAGTCCAGATATTGAAATTGAAAAAGAAAAAACAAGAATCACAAGACTTAAAGCATAAAGAACCTTGATGAAACACACAGAATATATGAATCATAAAGAGGTGGTGTTACCTGGGTTTTGCAATTGTACCCAGCGAGGTGAAGCTGTCTGAAGGCAACAATGACGACGAGTTTCAGAGACTAACGGCAGATGGCAATGCGTCAGGAGAGAGAAGAACTGACCGGGCTATGTCGGATTTATGCTTGAGCCCGGGCCTGATTTGGGTAATCCATCGCTTGGGCTTCAGCCCATGACCCAAAGTTTGATGCATTTTCTTATTTTTCGTTTAAGTTTTGATCTTCCAATTTTAAAAACAAATACTCGATTTAAAAAGCACTAATACTTGAAGTGATTGGGATTCGAAGTTGCGAATTCAAGTGAAAAAGAACGGCCGGTTCTACATGTTGTGAAACTGCTCTAACACAATATATATATATATATATATATATAATATATATATATATATATATATATATGCTAATATACACTCAAAATTGGTGGGTCTCACACAAAAATACCCTACATCTATTTTCTTTCTATTTTTTTCTTCATCTTTTTAATGTGGGTCCCACACAAAAATACACAAAGGTGTATGTTGCTAATGCATAGAGCTGTCAAATGGGCTGGCCCGGCCCAGCCCGTATTGGCCCGGTGGGCCAACACTTATAAATGGGCTGGAGTGGGCCGGCCCGATTACTTCATGGGCTATCAAAATTGAGCCCGGCCCAGTTCCTTATGGGCCATGAAGCCCGATGGGCCAGGCCCGCCAATATATTTCAATATTATAATTTTAATTTTTAAATTTATAGACAATAAAATACAATCGTACATAACAAAATAATTACTCGTCTAACCATTCAAATTAGATATAAAAATAAATTATCTAGTAAACAATTTTTCGGCTAAGTCCCCTAAACACTTGGTGAATCCAACAATTGTCACATAATGTAACTTTAAAGACAATAGAATATAGTCACACATACATAACTCAATAATTAATCACCTAACAATTCAAAAAGTCCAACTTTGATGTTGGGTCAAGAACATTCCCAAGTGCAAGAGTAACAGAATATTCATCCAATACTTATCAAATTTTTCCTTCACCCCCTTAGCCATATCTTTGATCACATCATCTTGACTTTTCAAATTTCTATTCAATTCCATCTCTATAAGTTCAACTTGCATGAAGTATAAGTTTGATGTTGGGTAAGATGATCCAGAAATTAAGTTAGTAATATTACAAAATGGAGCAAAGGAATTACAAATGTTCTGTGCTCTATCCCACTTTTCAATGCTTGAACAAATATTTTACTTTTTATCATTTTAACTCAAGCTAATGAATGCATGTCGATACCTAATAGCACTTTCAAGCATCATATATGTGACATTCCATCTAGTACATACATCCAACCTTAAAATTAACAAAAACATATTTTAACCCAATTTCCCCTCAAAATTAACAAAAATGGTTTTCTATTTTTTTTATCAAAACAAATTATTATTTTTTAATATTTTTAACGGGCCAGCCCGAAGCCCACTTGGCCGGCCCCGCCCGGCCCATAAAAAACATTGGCCCAATGGGCTGTCCCAAAAAGAGAGGGTTGTATTTTTTTAATACTTTTTTATGGTCCGGCCCGTGCTAAAATTTAGGGCTTATGGGCTGGCCCAATGGGCCTGGTCCATTTTGACAGCTCTACTAATGCACACCTACATGGGTGGGCATTAGCATAACCTATATATATATATATATATATATATATATATATATATATATATATATATATATATATATATATATATATATATATATATATATATATATATATATATATATAAATTCATGAACATTCAATTTTCATATATATTTCAAAATGATAAGAAAAATGAAATAAAGTGAATGCTAATAAATATAAGAGAAATAATCTCACATAGAAAAATTTACTCACATTCAAAACCTTTATAAAAAGTTAAGAATAACTCAACAAAATGACAAAAGAGGATAAAGTGTCACGTGGACAAATGTGGCGGTCTCAAATATTATGTCACTTATCTCCTTCATACACTCATCGCCGGTGTCGATGCGCGACATGTAACACCCACATATAATTCCATACATCAAAGATATATATTATACATGAATCAAAGTTTTGGTACTTAAAAACCAATAAGTTCCTAAATAACACATTGTATACATTACATGCCCAAAACAAAAATCTAGAACTATGGCATAATATACACAAGATGTTCCAAAGTACTAAGAACTAGATCAACAGAATGATCTCAAAATAAAAATCTCCACAACAGAAGCTATGCCATCCAAAATGCCAAGATACGTAAGGATAATCAAACGACTTTATCCTTACCCTTCACGGAACCTGAAGCACCTGTAATATAATCAACAACGTGGGGTGAGATAATAAATCCCAGTGAGTTCCCTATTATATGGATTCTCTCGGCTTTAAACAAATCCTAACTCAAGTCAAGGGAAGGGAAAAGACATTGAGTTCACAATCTCACACTATATGGAAACAAGTTCATGAGTTCACCAACTCAAACTATCACTAATCGGTAACCTCATCAAGGCATCCCATTTTCCCGTCCTCTTCTACGTCTAGAAGTCGGCACGAGTCATGGATCCTTGCACTTACTTGACATACGAAATGGATTCGGGTCCTAAAGGCCATTAACCTTTATGAACTGTCACTTCACATGGGCCATTAACCATCACAAGTCTCTACCCGTAGGTTCCATTCGTACTACACGCGGGAATCAAACCTGCCAAGTAATCTGCGTACATTCCAGAGGAGCCCTAAGCTCATGAAATGGCAAGTCTCAGGGAAACGGTTCCGATTATATGATCTCACACACAAACGTGATTGTATTCAACAATCACAAGGCCACAATTGCCTTAATCACAAAGAACAGAAGTTTCACACACATGTTCCATACTAGTGTCTCACTCTATTCTAGACCATTACTCGTCAAGGATGCACGCCTAGGCATCAAATGCACGAGCATCGTCATCTAGATTCTCTATCACAATCCTAGTCATAACCTAAAATTACACCATTTGGTTTTGTGGTAATGTTTCCTCATTCTTATTATTTCATTTTAAGCATACATTCACTCAAATCACAATTAACAACATGAAGATGAATATAGCATAACACAATAGTATAAACAAAATACATGTAATAGTACATCTCATAAAACTATCACATTCACTCGATCTCCACCGATTAATTAATCCCATATCTAAATCGATATTTTCACTTTTTATTGCGTAGAATATTTTCATAGCTTTCCAACGCTTACTACTGTTAGAGCAGTAAAGCGGCAAGCAACTAAAGTTTTGGAAGTATTTTTCTGAGAATTTATCGTGTCCACATATATCGGTGCTATTGAATTGCCGTTTGACAAGTCTCACGTTTACGAGTTTGGATTAAATTGGTTAAAGTAAAAGCAGAAAAGTAAAATGAATATAAAAAGAATTCATTAATCAGAGAGAAGAAACTTATCTGGTATGCATATAATCCACTCGTCACAAACTTAAACTTACCGACCAATTATACTCAACCTACAATACTCCTCAATATCATCCAACATCGCTCACAACAGTGTCCATCTCTGAAACATTGAGCCGAGAGAACAACCGTGTTACCCTCGTCGACACTCTCGCACCCGACTCGAGATACGGAGGCATTAAGCTTCGACACGCATAAAGATTGTTAGCTCTAAATCTATCTCTAGCGTCCAGAAACTAACAAATAATCATCCCTAATCACGGTTTGTGAAGTAGATTTTATACAACACCATGGGCGACAAATATACACGAGTTCAAAGTAAATACATATACAACAACCCAAAAAAGAAGAAATACACAAAGAAGAAAAGAAATAAACCAAACATCTCACGGTTTGTCAACGCTGGTTGATGAGAAATCCATCCCGTATCATCCGTGCGCAAACTTCAATGTTGTTTTCTAAGCTAATCATACTGAAAAATGAGTTTGATGGAGTTGGGAGCAAAAATCTCCAAAATCATAACCTAAAAATGAATGAAATGGCTTATATATTATTTACAAAATCTGCATAAGTTCGTAATGCGAACTTTTATTCGCAAAACGAACATCAAATTAGGCACCTATGTGCCTCAGGAACAGTTAAACCGCTTTGCGATTCTGCAAAAGTTCGCAATGCAAACTTTTATTCGCAAATCGAATATTCGCTGGAAAGTTCGCAATGTGAGCTTTGGTCCATTTTTCTACTGCCTCAAGTCTGGGAACATTCGTTGGGAAGTTCGTAAAGCGAACTTGACAGCACATCAACCCTTGTTTTGACCATAACTTTTGAACTGTAACTCGGATTGACGCACGGTTGGAAGCATTGGAAAGCTTATTCAATGATCTATACAACAATGGTAAAATATATTTTCTTGAATACCTACAAAAATGATAGAAAATCAATTAAACTCAATGATATTTACACGATACGCAATATATACCCTATAACGTAAAGTAAACGTATTTACAAACAAGCGGGGTTTATTCGAACGATATTAACAAAAAGTATCGATAAGTGCAACAAAACTTATATACAAAAATAGCTATAATTTACACTTATCAACTTCTACGCCTCGATCGGAATCCCGGTTCAAAAGATATGAATTTTCAAATATTTTTCATCAACCTACAGTGTTAATCGGTTAACGGGATATGGTTAACTGGTTAACCATGTGGCACTATTCACAAAGAATCAAAATGAGAGTTAGAGGCATAATTCGGTAACCGATTAACCATATTGGGTTAATCGGTTAACCAGTCATATTTTACACCCAGAACAGCAAAACGCGCGCGTTAACCGGTTAACCGCCTTTGGTTAATCGGTTAACACTGTAACAGAAGTTCAAAAACTCATTTTTCATAATTCAAAATCCAATTAAACTCAATCTAAACATGTTGGAACACTAAAATCAGTATTTCTGATTAAACTCATGCATTACCCGATTATACTACGCAATCTATTCCGCATTTGAACCGTTAAAACATCAATTCGACAAATTACTCATAATTTATCAATTTCTAACCTAAGTTCTAACAATTCTAACTTCTAGAACTTAAAGATTCTAACTAGAACCCACCTCAAGACAAGATGGTGATGAAGAAAATGAGATGATTTGGTGAAGAGGTGATGAAGATCCAAGTTTTCTGTTAGATGTCAAACATGATATATATTTGTATGAATTACTTGGCATTTTTCATTTCTTTCCATGTGGAATATGTTGATTTTAGTGTGGAATGATGTTGTTGTGCATTCATTGAAATATACTTGTGGTGCTTGTAATTTGTGTGCTAATGTGCAGTAATAGGCATAAAAAGATCAAGATTGTGAGACACAAAGAATGGAAGCAAGTTGCCATTGAAGGAAGAAATCAACAACAGCATTCGCTAGGCGAGTGTTGGAGAAACAACCAGCGAAGGTTCGCCTAGCGAACGTTAGCGAGTGTGCCAGCGAAGGGTGGCAGAAAGTTGCAAAAAGTTACAGTAGGAAAACTGGGTAAATTTGCTGGGCGAGGAATCCAGCGAAGGCTCGCTGATGTGCTCGCTAGGCGAAGGTGCCAGCGAAGGGTGGCAGTAAGTTCCACTTTTGAAAACACCCAAACTTCGCTGGGGCGAATGTGGTAGCGAAGGCTCGCTTCGCGAGTGATTTGGTTCGCCTAGCGAACCCACGATAATTCTTGTGGGCGGTTTAAGTCTGAGGCACTTAAAGTGCCATGTTTTAGTTCATTCGCTAGGCGAAGGGTGCTGAGATTTTAATTGTAAAAATAGATTTTCACTTTATGTAAGAAGGATCTCTTGTCCATTTTAAGCAAAAAATCATAGTTTTCAGTATTTTGAGCATTGAAGATTGTAATTTCACTTGGAGAAGCTGAAGTCGCATCCATTCTCGATTATTCGACGTGGATGTTCATTCATCTCCTCTCTTTACTTGTCATCAAAGCTACCATGAGAGTGGGTAGCTAAACACTCAATGTTGAGGTTAGATGTCGTTGATCCTGATTTTATGTATTACATTTGATCTTTTGTATATGAACAAAGTCTTTGATCAATATAGATGATGTTGTTTTCTCTTAATGCTCCATGTGTGATTTGTATTGCTCTAGACATAGATTTTACAAATCATGACCTAACAATTTCATCTCTTAAAAACCAAACTCTAGACATAGATTTGGGATTTGCTATTCGCATTGTGTTGATCTTAATGATTGTTGTTTAGATTGTTAGCGTGAGACATCATCTGACGGTCTAAACAACGATACTCACGACTTCGCTTTAGACATAAACTTAGTCGGGAGGATACGCGGTTGTATTGGTCGGAAATCGAGTTCATATGCTTGATTATTTGTTTATACGTGAAAAGGATTAGCGAAACCTAACCTTGACATGCTTTTATCAAAACTTTTACAAACTCTTTGTCACCAATTACTCTTTGCTACCAATTAATGTTAACAACAATTGAGAACCTTTTGAAACCATTAAACTTAAAATATCGCAACTATTGAACGACACGCATCAAATATCGAACAATCCCTGTGGAGACGATTTAAAAACACCCCCACTATTACTTCACTAACAAAATGGCGCCGTTGCCGGGGATTGTTTAGTGATATTGCAAGCATTGCGATAGTTGAGCTATTTTAAGCTTGTTACCATATCTTGAACTTGTTAATTTTTTCTGTTTAGTGTGCAGACTTAGTTTATGCGAGGGAAACTACCGGCAGACCAACTTCTTTTCGATCCTGAGATTGAGAGAACCGCTTGTAGAATCAACAGCAGAACTAGACGAAGGAGGGAGCTAGCAAGACAGAAGCGAGAACAAGAGGAAAGTACTTCTACACCACCACCACTTCCACAAATACTTCCATTTATGGAGGCAGATCCACCACCACCACCACCACCTGCTTCTAGGCCTTGCACAAATAGTCCAAGACACAATGCGCAATTCGCTCGCCATGCACATAACGGTCATCATTCCGAAATGAAGACCGGTATTCTCCAACTGTTATATCAAAGTCCATTTACGGGTATGGATCATGAAGATCCTTTTACCCATCTGACGAAATTCTATGAAATTGCGGGAGCGACTGGTGCACCTGTGGCAGAAGAGGAGTCTCTGTTCAAGATACTATTCCCGCATTCCCTCATTGGGAAGGCCAAGGAATGGTACCTTGATCAGTCAACGGCCATAATGACAGACCGGAATGCACTGGAAGAGAAATTTTTGGAGAGATTTTTCCCACACACTCGGTTTATGGAGGCAAAGACCGCCATCACGGTATTCACACAAGGAGCCAATGAATCTCTCAATGAAGCTTGGGAGAGGTTCAAATCAATGTTAAGGATGTGCAAGGGCCATGGTTTTGATGAATTGTCACAAATTCATATATTTAGAAATGGACTTCAACTTGTACACAAAACCTTGTTGGATGCCACCGCTGGTGGATCCTTGTTAAGCAAAACTGCAGCAGAAGCCATAGCTATTATTGATAAGATGGCCTTGAACGACCATCAAGGTAGTCACAACCGAGGACCTTCTCAGCGGCCTCCTGGAGTCTTGAATTGGGAACAAACGATGCTATCCTTGCGCAGAACAAGTTATTATCACAACAGGTTGAGTTGTTGACTAAGCAAATGTCTAAATTGCCGCAACAATTCAAAGAAATTCATGATTCTTCAAGTAAAAATGTGCAAGTCTTAATTTGTGAACTGTGTAGAGGTGACCATCCGACCGGTTATTGTCCTCCAGTTGTGGAAGAGGCAAACTATGCTAGAAATCAAGGATACCAACCCCGACCTCCGTATCAACAAGGCAACCAAGGTTACCAACAACGGGCTAACCAAGGTTATCAACAACCATGGAGACCGCAAGAAGCCGGACCATCAAACCGTCAACAATTCCAAAATTACACTCAACCTCCGCAAGCTCCCATTGGAAATACGAAGATGGAGGATACTCTCACACAATTTATGCAAATGGCAATTTCCAATCAAAAGAATACTGATGTGGCCATAAGGAATCTTGAAACACAAGTCGGGCAATTATCAAAACAATTGGCGGACCAACAAAAAGGGCACTTTACGGCAAATACGCTTCTGAATCCTAAAGATTATAAAGCAATTCTCACAAGAAGTGGAAGAGAGATTGACATGGGTGTAGGTAAAAGAGTAGTGGAGGAGGAGGTTATAGTTGAAAAAGAAAAAGATAGTGATGAGATTGAAGTAGAAAAAAATGTTGAGGGTGTTTTAGTTGAAAATGAGAAGGAAAAAAGTGAGAATGAGAAAAAAATAGAGAGTGAAGAAAAAGTGAAGAGAACTAGGAAGGGAAAAGAACCGGTGAACAATATTCCGATCCAACATTTACCATATCCTCATGCTCATACAAAGAAAGATACTGCGAGGCACTATTCTCGGTTTATGGATATTTTCAAACAATTACAAATAAATATTCCATTTTCCGAGGCTTTGGAGCAAATGCCTAAATATGCGAAATTTATGAAGGATATCCTCACGAAAAAAAGAGGTATACGGATCAAGAGACTATTATGGTAGATGCAAGCTGTAGCGTCATCATTCAACGTACTCTCCCGAGGAAAGAATGTGATCCGGGACGAGTCACCTTGCCGGTTACTATAGGAAACATTTATGTGGGCAACAAATTGATTGATTTGGGCTCTAGTATCAACTTGATACCTTTGTCGGTTGTGAAACGGTTAGGACACATGGAATTGAGGTCCACTCAAATGACATTGCAACTCGCAGATAAATCCACTACCCGTCCTCACGGTGTAGCGGAAGATGTGTTGGTCAAAGTGAACAGATTTTTGTTTCCGATAGACTTTGTTGTCCTTGAAATGGAGGAGGATGAGGATGCACCTTTGATTCTTGGAAGGCCTTTCATGAAAACTGTCCGAATGGCAATTGACATGGACGATGGTCTCATGAAAGTGAGAGTCTAAGATGAAGAGGTGTGTTTCAATCTTTATGATGCCATAAAGCACAAGAAAGATAAAGGTGATTGTTTCCGAATCGATGCAACAGAGGAAGTGATTGTTGATGTTACAAATCAAATTCATGTCATTGATCCTTTACAAAGAGCTTTGGATTATTCCTTGGAAGTATTCTCGGTTAAAGAAGAGAAAGCTCTTGAAGAGTGTTTGTTAGAGCTTGAAGCTTTGGAAGAATTGCAACCTTGGGAGTATGAAGAGGAAATTCTAAAAAAAGTGGTTAATGAGGAACAATCCAAAATTGAATTAAAAGTGTTACCTTCAACCTTGAAGTGTGCTTTTCTCGATGACGGTGGTAATAAACTGGTGATCATAAGTAGTATTTTATCTGAAAACGAGGAGAGCCGCTTAATTCAAGTGTTGAGAAAAAATCAGGATGCAATGGGATGGACGTTGTCCAATCTCAAAGGCATAAGCCCTTCGTATTGCATGCATCGTATATTTATGGAGGAAGATTTTAAACCGGTTGCTCAACCTCAACGCCGGTTAAATCCAATCATGAAAGAAGTGGTAAAAATGTTAGATGCCGGAATGATTTATCCCATTTCTGATAGTCCGTGGGTTAGTCCGGTGCATGTGGTACCGAAAAAAGGTGGATTAACGGTGGTCCGAAACGAGAAAAATGAGCTCATTCCAACAAAAACCGTGACCGGGTGGAGAATGTGCATCGATTACCGTAGGTTAAACAAAGCTACGAGAAAATATCATTTCCCTCTACCTTTTATGGATCAAATGCTCAAAAGGCTTTCCGGTCAACAACTCTACTGTTTTTTAGATGGTTATTCGGGTTACAACCAAATTATTGTGAACCCGGAGGATCATGAAAAAACCGCTTTTACATATCCTTTTGGAATCTTCGCTTATAGGAGGATGCCGTTTGGATTATGTAATGCACCGGCGACTTTTCAACATTGTATGCAAGCTATATTCTCGGATTTGATCAAAAAGACAATTGAGGTCTTTATGGATGATTTCTTGGTTTTTGGACAATCATTTGATAGTTGCTTGAAAAATTTGGATACGGTGTTGGAATGGTGTGTGGAAACCAATTTGGTGCTTAATTGGAAAAAATACAACTTTATGGTGAACGAGGGAATTGTGCTCGGTCACAAAGTTTCTTCAAAGGGCCTTGAAGTTTATAAAGCCAAGGTGGACATTATTGAGAAATTGCCGCCACCGATGAATGTCAAAGGCATAAGGAGCTTTCTTGGACACGCTGGGTTTTACCGTAGATTCATCCAGGACTTTGGAAAGGTCGTAAAGCCATTGAGCAGCTTGCTCGTCCAAGGTAAGATTTTTGACTTTGACGAGTCTTGCCTTTTTGCGTTTAATTTTTTGAAAAAGAGTTTAACTACCTCACCGATAATCGTTGTACCTAACTGGAAATTGGATTTTGAATTAATGTGCGATGCAAGTGATTATGCGGTTGAGGCTGTTTTGAGTCAAAGGAAAATGAAATTTTTCCACGCGATACATTATGCGAGCAAAGTTTTAAACGAGGCTCAAATTAACTATGCAACAACTGAGAAAGAGTTGCTTGCCATAGTGTATGCGTTGGAGAAATTTCGTTCCTATTTGATTGGTTCACGATTCATCGTTTACACGGACCACATAGCTATAAGGTATCTGCTCACCAAGCCTGATTCTAAGCAGAGGCTTATTCGTTGGATCCTTTTGTTACAGGAATTTGATCTAGAAATTCCTGACAAAAAAGGATCCGAGAATTTGGTGGCGGATCACTTATCCCGCCTGGTAAACGTTAACGTGACCAAGAATGAATGTGAAGTCAAAGAGAAGTTCCCTGATGAAAAATTGTTTAGGGTGCAGGTTAGACCGTGGTTCACCTACATGGCTAACTACAAAGCCGCCGGATTGATACCGGACGGTCTAACGCACCATCAAAAAAGAAAATTTTTGTCGGATGCCAAGTCCTTTGTATGGGATGAACCTCATTTGTTTAAACTTGGTGTCGACAACCTCTTAAGAAGGTGTATGTCGGTAGAGGAAGCCACGAATATTCTGTGGCATTGTCATAACTCTCCGTATGGAGGACATTTCAATGGGTTAAGAACGGCCACTAAATTCCTTCAATCGGGCTTTTATTGGCCGTCGTTATTCAAAGATGCGCATGCGCATGCCCTAAGTTGTGAAAAATGCCAGAGAAGTGGAGGAATTTCACGGCGGCACGAAATGCCTTTGCAAAATATGTTAGAAATTGAAGTTTTTGACTGTTGGGGGATCGACTTTGTCGGTCCATTCCCATCTTCATTTTCTAATGAATACATTTTGGTCGCTGTGAATTATGTTTCTAAATGGGTTGAGGCGATAGCTTGTGATAAAGCCGGTGGAAAAACCGTAATGAAATTTTTGAAAAGAAACATTGTTGCGCGTTTTGGTACTCCGAGAGTGTTGATAAGTGACGGAGGATATCACTTCTGTAACACTTAGCTTGACAAAGCTCTGGAGAAATATGGTGTGAAGCACAAGGTTGCCACACCATATCATCCTCAAGCTAACGGTCAAGAGGAGGTATCAAATCGTGAGATAAAATGCATTTTGGAAAAAACTGTTTCGGCCTCAAGAAAAGATTGGGCCAACAAACTGGATGATGCTTTATGGGCTTATCGGACCGCTTTTAAGGCTCCGATCGGTCTCACGCCTTTTAAAATTGTCTATGGTAAGAATTGCCATTTGCCGGTGGAGTTGGAACATAAGGCGTTTTGGGCCTTAAAATTTTTAAACTTTGATCCAACTCTTAGCGGTGAAAAAAGAAAAGTGCAATTACACGAATTGGATGAATTACGCCTCCGGGCGTATGATTCCAATAAACTGTATAAAGAGCGTGTAAAGTATTCCCATGATAGAAAAATTGTCATCAAACAGTTTGAAGTGGGACAGCTGGTCCTGCTCTTCAATTCTCGGTAAAAATTGTTTCCAGGAAAGTTAAGGTCTAAATGGTCGGGTCCGTTTCGGATTTGAGAAATCAAGCCTTATGGAGCAATTGTAATTGAAGACACAACAACCAACGAGAATTGGACTGTTAACGGCCAAAGATTGAAAGTGTATCTTGGAGGAGATTTCGAGCGGAATCCCACCATTGTTCCTTTCCGCGATCCGTGAGATTGCGGTGGACCGTCGAGCGTAGCCGACGTTAAACAAGCGCTTGTTGGGAGGCACCCCAACATTGTAAGTATTACTGTTTATTTCTGTTTTAATTGTGTTTGGTTATAATTGTGAAGCCTTGAAAGATGTGGTAAACTTTTGAAAATTTTTGAAAATTCTGGTCTTGTTCGCTGGCGTTCGCCTAGCGAGCTGGGGCGAGCATTCGTTGGCCTTCGCTTCGCGAACCCAGCAAGGCAGACCAAACCAATTTTTGCCACATCAGAAAAAATGAATTGTGGGTGGGCCAACCAATTGGGCCCAAGACCCATTTTGAATCAGAATAGAGGGGGAAACCCTAATTCATTTGCCACCATTTCCATTTTCCACCGTTTTTGCAATTTCATATCCTTTCCTCTCAAGAGCTTAGCAACACATCTCTTTCCAATTTCCATTCTCCCTAATCCCACCAGTAACGTGCGAAATTTAGGTTTGCACACTCTTTCATTGTTTATTTCATTGTGCATTGTTTATTTTTGTGATAGATCAATTAGGGTTTGAAAAAATTTTGGAACCTCTGTCATTTTGCTTGTGGATTGCATGTTAAAAACTACCTAGGCATTATGAGTAGAGTGATAATTAAAAAAAAGAGATTGCTGTTGGACTGGTTTTGATATTGTTTTTCTGCATTTTCACGGGTTCACTGCTGTATTCGCTTCGCGAGCCTGCGCGAGCATTCGCCAGCATTCGTTTCGCGAACCTGGGGCGAATGTTCGCCAGACTTCGCCTAGCGAACCTGGAGCGAACAGATGCAAATTTACAAATTTTTTTAGGTAATGCAAGTCTCTGGCTGGTTTGTTATGGTTCACTAATGTGTTGGTTTGTCGTTGTTTTGTTTTATTGTTTGTTATGTGCAGATGGCACCAAAAACGGCAATTCACGCGGCGAAGAAACGAAAAGCTTCAACTTCCAGACAGGTGCCCGTTCGTTTTGATGAGGACAGATTTAGGGGATCTAAGCAAGTAGCCAGATACGAAACCCTTGAGAGAAAGCACATATTGACTGAGAAAAGATTCCTACTTAGTGACCGTGGAAGCTACCGGACAATTGATACACTTTTTGTGCAAAAGAAATGGGATCGTTTGATGATGCCTCTGGATGGGTACAATGCTGAAATTGTTCGGGAGTTTTATGCGAATGCCTTACCAGATGATGGGGAGAGATTTAGTTGGACCTCATTTGTTAGAGGGGCTGTTGTGAGATTTGATCGAAGGACGATCAACACTGTTTTGGGATATCCTTTGCCATTGATTGGTACTGAGTTGGATGATTATCATCGCGACTTGCATCTCCACCGAGACATTGAAAAGATGACCCGGGATTTACTTCTTGAGGGTAAGGAAGTTGAGCGGAATTCATCTGGGGTAGCGATTAGATTCAGAAGGGTGGACATGCAGCCTTTGGTTCAGCTCATCTTGTTGTTTGTGCTCACCAACATTTCTCCCAGGTCGCATTATAGTACAGTTCCTATTGCTCTAGCTCATCTTATTCATAGCATTCAGATGAATGTTTAGATTGACGTGGCCCGCATCATTGCGAATGAAATCAAGGCAATTGTTTTAAGTGGTTTGGGAGGTACTGCGGCGCGCAAGAATGCCCCGCTTGCTTTTCCATGTCTTATTATGTCCTAGTGTGCTCACGCTGGTGTGGATATCCCAGCACGCAGGCAGGTCACGATTCCGTCGGCAATTGATGATAGGTATGTGGATAAGTTTTGTAAGGCTAGAGGGGTTGTTGGAGAGTCTTCAAGGGCTGGTGCTGAAGATGCAGCTGAGGCTGGTGGAGGTTCTAAACCAGCGTCGCCGACCTTTTATCCATATCAGCAGGAGATTTGCCAATATAATTGGGATTGGATGGCTGCCCAGCAGCGTGCTATGACTGATCTTCATGATTCTATGCAGGTTCTCCAATTGCAGATCCGGGACCCTTCTACCGAGCACATGATGATGTCTAGGGAGCAGTTCCTAGCACATACTGGTTAGCCTGAGGCCAGGCCAATTTTAGGAGGGGGTGAAGATGATGCTGATGATGAGGAGGCTGGCGTGGAGACTGTTGGTGATGATGACGATGAGGAGGAGGCTACTTCTGCTGGCGGTGATGAGGATATTGAGGTGTCAGATGAGGAGGATTGATTTTTTGTGGCTCATAGACTTTTGCACTTCCTTTGGTCACCAAAGTGAAGTTTTCTAGTATTTGTTTTTTTTTAAGCTTTTACTAGTCTATTGTATCCACATAGTGGAATATTTTGAATATTGTTGTACTTGTACCCTAGAGGTACCCTTTTGGATTATGTAGGTGTTTTTACACCAAGCACTTTATTATTATTATTAGTAATGTTAAGTGTTTTTAGTAAAAAAATTTGTTTCGCTTTTACTAATAATTTGTTGGCTTTTAATTATTGTATTAAGTGTTGAGTTCTTCAGTTTACGAATGCTCAACACTTATATGTGTTTTTTGTTGTTAAACTGTTAATATGTTTTCATTTTAATGTTCCTTATTTTATGATGGAATTTTGGAAATAGGTTTGAGACTCTTGATTTTAAAGGAAGATTCCTCTAAGATGTGAGGGCTTTGATAGTGCCTTAAGCATTGTGTTGCGACAAGGTACATCGTTACCTAGTTCGAGAATTTTGTATGTTTTAGAACTTTGTGTCTTAGTGCGATTGAAAATGTTGTTTCATGTTACAACTTCCTTTGAATGCATGTGTCATTTTAGGATCAAAAACCATTAAAGTGAGAAGCCTCCAAAGTGTTACTATATGTTAAGGATTGTTGATGAATGTTGTTTTTACTTTTAATTCATGCCTTATCTTGTGACCATGTGATTTTGTGGAAGTATGAGAAGTGATCGAGGCACTTGTTGAAAGTGAGCACAACCATGTCCATATAGTAATTCACCTGGGAGGAGTGAGCATTTGGTAGCCCCTTTGAGCCTAAACAGTTTAGAACTCAGTTTAGTGATGAACTTGTTTTATGTACATAATTTGCAAGTTTGGTTCATCACTGAATTTGGTGAGTTTCTAACATTTTCTTCTTGAACCTTTGAAAATTGTATACTTTGATTTCTTTGCCTTAAAAAGCAAGGAACATTCACTTTAGGTTGAGTCGAAAATGAGTTGGGGAGAATAAAAAGAAGATGGGTGCATTACTCCAAATTTTGAAAAAAAAATTCAAGCAAGCATGTAAAGAAAAGAGTGTGTTGTACAAATGAGAAAATGCTTGCTTGAATGAAAAAAAAAATAGATTCAATAATTGTGCACGGTAGTTTGTGAAGGTGTAATGAAAAATTGGTGAAATGAAGTTGTGATGTGTGAATATGTGTTTAGTGAATGTTCTTTTGCTTCGGCAATTTCGTTTCAATGGCCATTAGAAATGTCCCTTTTTGTTTACCCGACCAAGCTACAACCTTGAAGTCCTTTGTGATCTTTTACTTCCATGATTTCTTTTGTGTTCATTGAGATATGGTATGAATTGCTTAGTATTTGCATCATTGGTCATTTGAGTGTAATTGTCCCGTGCTTGTATGCACGTTTGCCTTCAATCCTTTTTCGAAGAGGAGTGTAGAATGACATGTGCATGAAGAGTTAGTTGTCTCTTGAAACATTGTTTGAAATTGTTTAAGAGTCAAGTTCTTTTACATTATAGGTTCTTGAATTGTGTAATTGTTGCATTGTTGTGATCGTTGTTTAGTTGACCCGTTTTTCGCGTCTTGGTTGAATTGAGTGCTCGAGCAAATCCTCGTGAGAGGCATACTTTGCTTGAGGACAAACAAAGAGTTAGTTGGGGAGAGTTTGTTAGATGTCAAACATGATATATATTTGTATGAATTACTTGGCATTTTTCATTTCTTTCCATGTGGAATATGTTGATTTTAGTGTGAAATTATGTTGTTGTGCATTCATTGAAATATACTCGTGGTGCTTGTAATTTGTGTGCTAATGTGTAGTAATAGGCATAAAATGATCAAGATTGTGAGACACAAAGAATGGAAGCAAGTTGCCATTGAAGGAAGAAATCGACAACAGCATTCGCTAGGCGAGTGTTGGCGAAGCAACCAGCGAAGGTTCGCCTAGCGAACGTTAGCGAGTGTGCCAGCGAAGGGTGGCAGAAAGTTGCAAAAAGTTACAGTAAGAAAACTGGGTAAATTCGCTGGGCGAGGAATCCAGCGAAGGCTCGCTGATGTGCTCGCTAGGCGAAGGTGCCAGTGAAGGGTGGCAGTAAGTTCCACTTTTGAAAACACCCAAACTTCGCTGGGGCGAATGTGGTAGCGAAGGCTCGCTTCGCGAGTGATTTGGTTCGCCTAGTGAACCCATGATAATTCTTTTGGGCGGTTTAAGTCTGAGGCACTTAAAGTGCCATGTTTTAGTTCATTCGCTAGGCGAAGGGTGCTGAGATTTTAATTGTATAAATAGATTTTCACTTTATGTAAGAAGGATCTCTTATCCATTTTAAGCAAAAAATCATAGTTTTCAGTATTTTGAGCATTGAAGATTGTAATTTCACTTGGAGAAGCTGAAGTCGCATCCATTCTCGATTATTCGACGTGGATGTTCATTCATATCCTCTCTTTACTTGTCATCAAAGCTACCATGAGAATGGGTAGCTAAACACTCAATGTTGAGGTTAGATGTAGTTGATCCTGATTTTATGTATTACATTTGATCTTTTGTATATGAACAAAGTCTTTGATCAATATAGATGATGTTGTTTTCTCTTAATGCTCCATGTGTGATTTGTATTGCTCTAGACATAGATTTTACAAATCATGACCTAACAATTTCATCTCTTAAAAACCAAACTCTAGACATAGATTTGGGATTTGCTATTTGCATTGTGTTGATCTTAATGATTGTTGTTTAGATTGTTAGCGTGAGACATCATCTGACGGTCTAAACAACGATACTCACGACTTCGCTTTAGACATAAACTTAGTCGGGAGGATACGCGGTTGTATTGGTCGGAAACCGAGTTCATATGCTTGATTATTTGTTTATACGTGAAAAGGATTAGCGAAACCTAACCTTGACATGCTTTTATCAAAACTTTTACAAACTCTTTGTCACCAATTACTCTTTGCTACCAATTAATGTTAACAACAATTGAGAACCTTTTGAAACCATTGAACTTAAAATATCGCAACTATTGAACGGCACGCATCAAATATCGAACAATCCCTGTGGAGACGATTTAAAAACACCCCCACTATTACTTTACTAACAAAATGGCGCCGTTGCCGGGGATTGTTTAGTGATATTGCAAGCATTGTGATAGTTGAGCTATTTTAAGCTTGTTACCATATCTTGAACTTTTTAATTTTTTCTGTTTAGTGTGCAGACTTAGTTTATGCGAGGGAAACTACCGGCAGACCAACTTCTTTTCGATCCTGAGATTGAGAGAACCGCTTGTAAAATCAACAGCAGAACTAGACGAAGGAGGCAACTAGCAAGACAGAAGCGAGAACAAGAGGAAAGTACTTCTACACCACCACCACTTCCACAAATACTTCCAGTTATGGAGGCAGATCCACCACCACCACCACCACCACCTGCTTCTAGGCCTTGCACAAATAGTCCGAGACACAATGCTTAATTCGCTCGCCATGCACATAACGGTCGTCATTCTGAATTGAAGACCGGTATTCTCCAACTGTTATATCAAAGTCCATTTACGGGTATGGATCATGAAGATCCTTTTACCCATCTGACGAAATTCTATGAAATTGCTGGAGCGACTGGTGCACCTGTGGCAGAAGAGGAGTCTCTGTTCAAAAGATTATTCCCGCATTCCCTCATTGGGAAAGCCAAGGAATGGTACCTTGATCAGTCAACGGCCATAATGACGGACTGAAATGCACTGGAAGAGAAATTTTTGGAGAGATTTTTCCCACACACTCGGTTTATGGAGGCAAAGACCGCCATCACGGTATTCACACAAGGAACCAATGAATCTCTCAATGAAGCTTGGGAGAGGTTCAAATCAATGTTAAGGAAGTGCAAGGGCCATGGTTTTGATGAATTGTCACAAATTCATATATTTAGAAATGGACTTCAACTTGTACACAAAACCTTGTTGGATGCCACCGCTGGTGGATCCTTGTTAAGCAAAACCGCAGCAGAAGCCACAGCTATTATTGATAAGATGGCCTTGAACGACCATCAAGGTAGTAACAACCGAGGACCTTCTCAGCGGCCTCCTGGAGTTCTTGAATTGGGAACAAACGATGCTATCCTTGCGCAGAACAAGTTATTATCACAACAGGTTGAGTTGTTGACTAAGCAAATGTCTAAATTGCCGCAACAATTCAAAGAAATTCATGATTCTTCAAGTAAAAATGTGCAAGTCTTAATTTGTGAACTGTGTAGAGGTGACCATCCGACCAATTATTGTCCTCTAGTTGTGGAAGAGGCAAACTATGCTGGAAATCAAGGATACCAACCCCGACCTTCGTATCAACAAGGCAACCAAGGTTACCAACAACGGGCTAACCAAGGTTATCAACAACCATGGAGACCGCAAGAAGCCGGACCATCAAACCATCAATAATACCAAAATTACACTCAACCTCCGCAAGCTCCCGTTGGAAATACGAAGATGGAGGATACTCTCACACAATTTATGCAAATGGCAATTTCCAATCAAAAGAATACCGATGCGGCCATAAGGAATCTTGAAACACAAGTCGGGCAATTATCAAAACAATTGGCCGACCAACAAAAAGGGTACTTTACGGCAAATACGCTTCTGAATCCTAAAGATTATAAAGAAATTCTCACAAGAAGTGGAAGAGAGATTGACATGGGTGTAGGTAAAAGAGTAGTGGAGGAGGAGGTTGTAGTTGAAAAAGAAAAAGATAGTGATGAGATTGAAGTAGAAAAAAATGTTGAGGGTGTTTTAGTTGAAAATGAGAAGGAAAAAAGTGAGAATGAGAAAAAAATAGAGAGTGAAGAAAAAGTGAAGAGAACTAGGAAGGGAAAAGAACCGGTGAACAATATTCCGATGCAACATTTACCATATCCTCATGCTCCTACAAAGAAAGATAGTGCGAGGCACTATTCTTGGTTTATGGATATTTTCAAACAATTACAAATAAATATTCCATTTTCCGAGGCTTTGGAGCAAATGCCTAAATATGCGAAATTTATGAAGGATATCCTCACGAAAAAAAGAGGTATACGGATCAAGAGACTATTCTGGTAGATGCAAACTGTAGCGCCATCATTCAACGTACTCTCCTGAGGAAAGAATGTGATCCGGGACGAGTCACCTTGCCAGTTACTATAGGAAACATTTATGTGGGCAACGGATTGATTGATTTGGGCTCTAGTATCAACTTGATACCTTTGTCGATTGTGAAACGGTTAGGGCACATGGAATTGAGGTCCACTCAAATGACGTTGCAACTCGCAGATAAATCCACTACCCATCCTCACGGTGTAGCGGAAGATGTGTTGGTCAAAGTGGACAAATTTTTGTTTCCGGTAGACTTTGTTGTCATTGAAATGGAGGAGGATGAGGATGCACCTTTGATTCTTGGAAGGCCTTTCATGAAAACTGCTCGAATGGCAATTGACATGGACGATGGTCTCATGAAAGTGAGAGTCCAAGATGAAGAGGTGTGTTTCAATCTTTATGATGCCATAAAGCACAAGAAAGATAAAGGTGATTGTTTCCGAATCGATGCAATGGAGGAAGTGATTGTTGATGTTACAAAGAAAATTCATGTCATTGATCCTTTACAAAGAGCTTTGGATGATTCCTTGGAAGTATTCTCGGTTGAAGAAGAGCAAGCTCTTGAAGAGTGTTTGTTAGAGCTTGAAGCTTTGGAAGAATTGCAACCTTGGGAGTATGAAGAGGAAATTCTAAAAAAAGTGGTTAATGAGGAACAATCCAAACTTGAATTGAAAGTGTTACCTTCAACCTTGAAGTGTGCTTTTCTCGATGACGGTGGTAATAAACTGGTGATAATAAGTAGTATTTTATCTGAAAACGAGGAGAGCCGCTTAATTCAAGTGTTGAGAAAAAATCAGGATGCAATGGGATGGACGTTGTCCAATCTCAAAGGCATAAGCCCTTTGTATTGCATGCATCGTATATTTATGGAGGAAGATTTTAAACCGGTTGCTCAACCTCAACGCCGGTTAAATCCAATCATGAAAGAAGTGGTTAGAAAAGAAGTGGTTAGAAAAGAAGTGGTAAAAATGTTAGATGCCGGAATGATTTATCCCATTTCTGATAGTCCGTGGGTTAGTCCGGTGCATGTGGTACCGAAAAAAGGCGGATTAACGGTGGTCCGAAACGAGAAAAATGAGCTCATTCCAACAAAAACCGTGACCGGGTGGAGAATGTGCATCGACTACCGTAGGTTGAACAAAGCTACGAGAAAATATCATTTCCCTATACTTTTTATGGATCAAATGCTCGAAAGGCTTTCCGGTCAACAATTCTACTGTTTTTTAGATGGTTATTCGGGTTACAACCAAATTATTGTGAACCCGGAGGATCATGAAAAAACCGCTTTTACATGTCCTTTTGGAATCTTCGCTTATAGGAGGATGTCGTTTGGATTATGTAATGCACCGGCGACTTTTCAATGGTGTATGCAAGCTATATTCTCGGATTTGATCAAAAAGACAATTGAGGTCTTTATGGATGATTTCTCGGTTTTTGGACAATCATTTGATATTTGCTTGAAAAATTTAGATACGGTGTTGGAACGGTGTGTGGAAACCAATTTGGTGCTTAATTGGAAAAAATGCAACTTTATGGTGAACGAGGGAATTGTGCTCGGTCACAAAGTTTCTTCAAAGGGCCTTGAAGTTGATAAAGCCAAGGTGGACGTTATTGAGAAATTGCCACCACCGATGAATGTCAAAGGCATAAGGAGCTTTCTTGGACACGCCGGTTTTACCGTAGATTCATCAAGGACTTCGCAAAGGTCGCAAAGCCATTGAGCAGCTTGCTCGTCCAAGGTAAGATTTTTGACTTTGACGAGTCTTGCCTTTTTGCGTTTAATTTTTTGAAAAAGAGTTTAACTACCTCACCGATAATCGTTGCACCTAACTGGAAATTGGATTTTGAATTAATGTGCGATGCAAGTGATTATGCGGTTGGGGCTGTTTTGGGTCAAAGGAAAACGCGATACATTATGCGAGCAAAGTTTTAAACGAGGCTCAAATTAACAATGCAACAACTGAGAAAGAGTTGCTTGCCATAGTGTATGCGTTGGAGAAATTTCGTTCCTATTTGATTGGTTCACGAGTCATCGTTTACACGGACCACATAGCTATAAGGTATCTGCTCACCAAGCCTGATTCTAAGCAGAGGCTTATTCGTTGGATCCTTTTGTTACAGGAATTTGATCTAGAAATTCCTGACAAAAAAGGATCCGAGAATTTGGTGGCGGATCACTTATCCCGTCTGGTAAACGTTGACGTGACCAAGAATGAATGTAAAGTCAAAGAGGAGTTCCCTGATGAAAAATTGTTTAGGGTGCAGGTTAGACCGTGGTTCGCCAACATGGCTAACTACAAAGCCTCCGGATTGATACTGGACGGTCTAACGCACCATCAAAAAAGAAAATTTTTGTCGGATGCCAAGTCCTTTGTATGGGATGAACCTCATTTGTTTAAACTTGGTGTCGACAACCTCTTAAGAAGGTGTGTGTCGGTAGAGGAAGCCACGAATATTCTGTGGCATTGTCATAACTCTCCGTATGGAGGACATTTCAATGGGCTAAGAACGGCCACTAAATTCCTTCAATCGGGCTTTTATTGGCCGTCGTTATTCAAAGATGCGCATGCGCATGCCCTAAGTTGTGACAAATGCCAGAGAAGTGGAGGAATTTCATGGCGGCACGAAATGCCTTTGAAAAATATGTTAGAAATTGAAGTTTTTGACTGTTGGGGGATCGACTTTGTCGGTCCATTCCCATCTTCATTTTCTAATGAATACATTTTGGCCGCTGTGGATTATGTTTCTAAATGGGTTGAGGCGATAGCTTGTACTAAAGCCGATGGAAAAACCGTAGTGAAATTTTTGAAAAGAAACATTTTTGCGCGTTTTGGTACTCCGAGAGTGTTGATAAGTGACGGAGGATCTCACTTCTGTAACACTTAGCTTGACAAAGCTCTGGAGTAATATGGTGTGAAGCACAAGGTTGCCACACCATATCATCCTCAAGCTAACGGTCAAGCGGAGGTATCAAATCGTGAGATAAAATGCATTTTGGAAAAAACTGTTTCGGCCTCAAGAAAAGATTGGGCCAACAAACTGGATGATGCTTTGTGGGCTTATCGGACCGCTTTTAAGGCTCCGATCGGTCTCACGCCTTTTAAAATTGTCTATGGTAAGAATTGCCATTTGCCGGTGGAGTTGGAACATAAGGCGTTTTGGGCCTTAAAATTTTTAAACTTTGATCCAACTCTTAGCGGTGAAAAAAGAAAAGTGCAATTACACGAATTGGATGAATTACGCCTCCGGGCGTATGATTCCAATAAACTGTATAAAGAGCGTGTAAAGTCTTCCCATGATAGAAAAATTGTCATCAAACAGTTTGAAGTGGGACAGCTGGTCCTGCTCTTCAATTCTCGGTAAAAATTGTTTCCAGGAAAGTTAAGGTCTAAATGGTCGGGTCCGTTTCGGATTCGAGAAATCAAGCCTTATGGAGCAATTGTAATTGAAGACACAACAACCAACGAGAATTGGACTGTTAACGGCCAAAGATTGAAAGTGTATCTTGGAGGAGAATTCGAGCGGAATCCCGCCATTGTTCCTTTCCGCGATCCGTGAGATTGCGGTGGACCGTCGAGCTTAGCCGGCGTCAAACTATGCTGGAAAACTCAATCAACGGCAAAAGTTCTATCCAATTTCCTCCACTTTCAAGCACACAAGCTCTTAACATTTCTTCTATCATTTGTATTGTCTATTCCGTCTGACCATCTGTTTGAGGGTGATTGGACGTGCTTAAACACAACTTTATCCCCATAGCTTGTTTAAAAGCTCTCCAAAATCTTGAAGTAAACTTTGGATCTCGGTTGGACACAATGCTAGAGGTAATACCATGTAGTCTCACAATTTCTGAAATGAACAACCGTGCAAGATGACTTGCCTTATAAGTAGTCTTTACGGATAAGAAATGTGCATACTTTGTCAACCGGTTTACAATCACCCAAATAGAATCATAACCACCTTGCGTATGGGGTAATCCAACAGCAAAGTCCATAGAAATACTATCCCACTTCCACACTGGAATTTCTAACGGTTGTAGTAAGCCACCCGGTCTTTGGTGTTTAATCTTTACCTGTTGGCACACCGCACACTCTGACACAAACACCGCAATACCTCCTTTCATTCCGGACCACCAATAGTCCCTCTTTAAGTCTTGGTACATCTTCGAAGAACCAGGATGTATAGTAAAAACACCTTTATGAGCTTCCTCTAAAATCCTCCTTTTTAATACCAAATAAATTGAAGATTAAGATCTCTAAACTTTTCCAATAAGGCATACTCTAAGATCATCAATTCGGCATTATGCAACACTTTCTGACTCAATGCATCCCCTACTTTATTCGCTTTACCCAGATGGTACTTCAACTCTAAATCATAATCTTTTAAATACTCCATCCATCTCCTTTGACGAATGTTCAATTCTTTTTGGTCGAATAAATACTTTAAACTCTTGTGGTCGCTAAACATTTCAAAACACACTCCATACAAATAATGACGCCACACCTTCAGTGTAAAAACAACCGCCGCCAATTCCAAATCATGAGTTGGATAATTCTTCTCGTGAACTTTTAACTGTTGAGAAGCATAAGTGTAACACCCCAAAACTTGCCCTCCTATTTATACCATCAATAAGTGGCTTATGTTTCATATTTCATGTACTTTTAGGTCATAAACATTGCATATGCATCATTGGTCTCCTCAAGGCATGGTATCAAGGGTATCACTATCATTGAGTATGCAAAGCAAGGAGAATAGAATATGTTCAAATAATCAAGCCACAAAGGCTCATCATGCCTCAAGGCACCTCATATGGTTCACCATGCCATCAAGAGATTGAGGTTGGCAAGTGAATTGAAGAGGATCACACCCTCATAACTGGTGATCCTCAACTAGGGTTTTGGATGTCCATGCTTGGGACACCTTCATAAGCAAGGATCTTAGAGCTTTAACATCATCTTATCACATGAATAATCTTGGTTTAAGGGATTCCACATCATGTTCAGAAGAATTATGGTTTGAAGAATCAGTCAATCTCTCCTGACATTTGGGGGACCAAATTAGGGTTTTACCTAAAATCACTCGATTTCTGATTTTTTGGGCAACACTTGATCCCATGGTGTTCTATGTGTTCCCAAGTGTCCAAGATTGGATTATGGACCATCAATGTCATTCACAGGATTTTCCATTGGATGGTTAATTGAAAATCAGGATAATTGAAAATAAAGTCAACTGATCAAAGAAAAAGTCAACTCTTGGCTTTTTGAGGTCAAAATCATGCTATTCATGTCAAACATGGTCCATGGATGGATTTTGATCAAGAAATGTCCAAAGAATCAAGAAAATTAAAAGTTGTGAAAACTTGCAATTTTTGGAAATCCTCGTGTTGGGTCTTTATCAAATTGATTTAACTAAATTAAATATTGTTGAAAAAAATATCTACTTACAATCTTTTCAGTCACTTCGCGTGTAGCCTCTGATGTGAACTCGCCCCCTTTTCTTTGACATGCACTCTTACATTTCTCATGGCGTGATGGTGGAGATGGAGTGCAATCAAGGCTTATAGAATCTCTCAGCTCCAATTCCCTTTGTTTTCTTTTTGCTTCAATCATCTTCTTTTCAAGTTTTTCATATCCTCCACAAGACAACCTTTGTGGATAAATATTTTTAGATCTATTATCCTTTTTTTTTCTTCTAGCCAAGAATTCAGGAGTAATACGAGACTTTAACAATTTCTCCCAAACATCCCGATCAATAAATGAATACATCAAGTATGGAGATTTAGCTTCATCAGTTGGATGATTGATATAATCACAAGTGAGATATGTCATAAAGTCCCTCCAACGCTCACTAGCATATGTAAGCAATATTTTTTCACCATACTATCCTATAGACTAACAATAAAAACCTCCTATGTTTACACAATACAATTATTATTAGTATTAAACAAAATAAATAAATGATCATATATACTTATATCTTGAGGCAGCGCATCATCCATCAAGAATAAAGCATCATAGAACAATATTGCTCACAAATCATATTTAAGTGACACGTTAATGAAGTTCACCTTCTTAGCAAAAATCATTATGCATAACTTTCTTCTTTTGCAAGAATTTCTTAAACCAGATGGCTGATATTTTTGGATATCTTTTCAAACCATTTTTATAATCTACAAAGTTTATTCCAGTTCTCACCACGTATCCTAATGTCCATTCAAAGTCATCGAGCAATGACCATGCAACATATCCTTTTACATTCACACCATCCTTGAAATTTTCAAAATGTTAAAACTCATATATGTGTTAGTACGTGAGGCACTTTTAGTGAGGAGAGAAAGAGAGAAAATAAGGAAATAAGGATTTGTATTATTGAATTGTGTAAATAATGATACAAGCTAGGTCTATTTATATACAACCCTAATTGGGCTTGAGCTAACGCAACTTGGATTATATCTAAATATTAAATCTAATAAAATCTAATCATATCAAATCAAATCTAATTTAATATTTCAACACACCCCCATAATCCAAGTTGTCGAACCTACGCTAGTCGATCTAAACTATTCCTAATTTCTTTCTCAAATTCAGGAATCTGTCAATCTTTAATCCTTTGGTGAAAATGTCGGCCAACTGTGCTTCACTTGAGCAATGCCTAACTTCAAGTTCACCTCGATTTACCTTTTCCCTCAAGAAGTGAAATTAGGCTTCGATATGCTTACTCCTTCCATGCAGAACTGGATTCTTCGCCAGATTTATAGCTGACTTGTAGTCGATTTGCAACACAAGAGGTTTCTTCACTTCAACCTCCATTTCTTCAAGTACTGATCTGATCCAAATTGCTTGACATGCAACATAGGATCCTGCTATATATTCAGCTTCACACGATGACAATGCCACCACAGGTTGCTTCTTCGAACACCATGAGATTGGGGCACCAAATACTTGAAAGAAATAGCCAGTTGTACTTCTTCGATCTTCCTTATCTCCACACCAATCAGCATCTGAAAAGCAATTAACTATTGCTCCTTTGCCTTCAGAATCTCGTCGAAATTGAATTCCAAAATCTGTTGTTCCCTTTAACTATCTTAGAATTCTTCTTGCAGCTTTCATGTGTGACACTCTTGGTTCACCCATGAATCTGCTCACTAATCCGACTGTGAAACCTATATCAGGTCGACTATTAGACACATATCTCAGAGATCCAACTATTTGTTTGAACAAAGTTACGTCAACTTTGTCTTCCTCTCCATGCTTCTCCAACTTCAGGTTTGGTTCGATAGGTGAGGATGCAGGATTCGAATCATCCATTCTGAATCTCTTGAGTATCTCTTTGACATACTTCCTTTGATGTAGCAACATACTTTGCTTCGACATATGAAATTCCATGCCTAGGAAATAAGACAATTTTCCCAGATCCTACATTTCAAATTCCTTCTTCATCAGCTCTTTGAACTTCGACAAGTTCTTCAGGCTATTTCCAGTTACTAACAAGTCATTGACATATAAGCAGATGATTGTTATATCTTGTGCTACAACCTGAACATAGACACCATACTCAGATTTGCATTTTACGAATCCCAATTCGACTAAGTATGAGTCGATCTTCTTGTTTCATGCCCTAGGTGCCTGCTTGAGACCATAGAGTGCTTTGTACAACTTATATACTTTACTCACTTTGTTCTGAATCACAAACCCAGAAGGTTGTGTGACATATACCTCTTTGTCTAACGGACCATTCAGAAAAGCTGACTTCGCATCTAAGTGAAATGTCGACCAACCTTGGTTACATGCCAATGCTACTACTAGTCGAACAGTCTCCAGTCTTGCTACTGGAGCAAATACTTCAGAGTAGTCAAGTCCTTCTCTTTGAAGAAACCCTTGAGCTACTAATCTTGCTTTATGTCTTGCTATCGACCCATCAGAATTGTGTTTCAACTTGAATACCCACTTTACTTCGATAGCTTTTGTATGTGCTGGCAATTCGACTAACTCCCATGTGTTGTTTCTTTCAATTGTCTATAACTCTTCGACCATAGCTAACTTCCACTGTTGAATTTTTAAAGCTTTGTAATGGTTTATTGGTTCAGCACCTGCAAGTAAAGCAAAATGAACTAATTCTCCATCTGGTGTGACTTCATCATCACCAGTCACTTCATAATCATGAAGTCTTGTTGGAGGAACTCTATTTCGCCGAGGTATTTGACTTGTTTCAGCCACATCCTCTATTTCAGGAATGTTAGTAACTGCTTCTATTTCGACTTCGACTGAATTCTCAACAATTTCTTCAACTTCGACTTCATCAGTTTCTTCGTCGAAATCAGAGCTCATTAATGGCTTGTTAATTGAATTGCCAGAATTCCAATCCCAGGCAAAATTTTCATCAATCACAATATCTCGACTTAACACAATCTTCTCATTAATTGGATTGAATAGCCTGTATGCACCTGTCTTATGAGATCCTACCAGAATCATGGGTTCACTCTTGTCATCAAGCTTCCTTCTTCTTGTATCAGGAACATGCTTGTAACACATAGAGCCAAACACCTTTAGATGACTCACTGATGGTCGTTTGCCACTCCACACTTCTTCAGGAACCTTGTTTTTTAGCTTCTTGGTAGGGCACCTGTTCAGAATATAAACAGCAGTTGAAATAGCTTCACCCCATAAATATTTTGGCAAATTCTTCTGCTTAAGCATACATCTCGCCATATCCAATATGGTTCTGTTTCTTCTTTCAGAAATTCCATTATGTTGAGGAGTATAAGGAGCAGTTACCTCATGATCAACACCATGTTCTGCACAGAATTTTTCAAACATCTTCGAAGTGTATTCGCCACCTCCATCTGTTCGCAGAACTTTGATCCTATTCTCACTCTGGTTTTCGACAAGCATCTTGAATCTCTTAAAGATTTCAAATACTTCATCCTTTCTCTTGATCACATAGATCCACAACTTTCGACTAAACTCATCGACAAACAAAAAAAAAATATCTGTTTCCACCAATGGTATGTTCTTCGAACGGACTACATACATCTGAATGTACAACTTCGAGTATGCAGGATGATCTCATTGGCATAGTCAAAACGAAAGAATTTCTGGATTGCTTTCTAACTAAACAACCTTCACAAAGTTTGTCAGGCATCTCAAGACTTGGAATACCAGATACCATATCTTGAGTAATCAGCTGATTGAGTGATCGAAAGTTCAAATGTCCAAACCTCAAATGCCACAACCAACTATCCTTGTGGTCAACAACAGTTTTTAGACATTGTACTTCAATCGAACTGATCATGGTCTTAAACATCCTGTTCTTTGACAATGAAGATTTCAAGACCAAATTGTTCTGGGTGTCGAACAATTTCAAAACTCCATCTTTCATGACAACTGAGAAGCCTTTTTCGACCAGTTGTCCAACACTTAACAGGTTGCACTTCATTCCAGGTACATAGAACACATCTCTGATCATAGCTTTCGCTCCATTACTCAGTTGAAAAACTATGTTGCCAGTACCTTCTGCTTGCAACGAACCGTTATCAGCAAGTTTTATCTTGTTCTTCTTCAACTCATCAAAATCTGCCAACCACTCATTTCAACCAGTCATGTGATTTGAGCAGCCTGAGTCGAGGAACCAGATCTTGGATTCGACATGGTTATCTGCTACTGCAGCCATAACCACCATACCACCTTCGGAATCATCTGAATCTTGGCGTGCAAGGTTCACTCCTTCGTCCTTGCCTTTTTCCGATCCATTGTCTTTCCTGTACCAATAATGTTTGGCCAAATGACCCCTTTTTTCACAGTTATAACGCCGTATACCTTTCTTATCTTCCTTGTCCTTTCGATAGTTTCCTCATCCTCTTTTCGAGGATTCAGAAGCTCTATCTTCGACCTGATTCTTGTGAGGGTTCGACCAAGACTTCTTTCCTTGAGTCTTGTCGACTTTGCCTTTGAATTTGTTGGAACCACCATTCTTTTTCCATGACTGAGTCTGCA
Source organism: Lathyrus tuberosus (assembly GCA_022829125.1). Lineage (NCBI taxonomy): Eukaryota > Viridiplantae > Streptophyta > Magnoliopsida > Fabales > Fabaceae > Lathyrus > Lathyrus tuberosus. The sequence goes on from JALAZF010000043.1 coordinate 8,099,580, forward strand.
GTGCTTGTACCGAATCCTGAACTCCCTTTCTTTCGACAATCCTCATCTCATGCGCCTCCAACGAACCAACCAAATATTCCACTTTTAGGGTTTCAAGATTTTTAGATTCTTGAATAGCTACGATAGTGTGATCAAAGTGAGAGGTCAACGTTCTCATTACCTTCTCAACTATCATCTTATCAGTTATGGTTTCACCACAACCCTTCATGAGATGGACGAGTTTCTGAACCTTCGACACATATTCTACGACTTTTTCGTCTTCTTCTATCGACAACAACTCATATTGTCGACGTAAGGTTTGCAACTTGACAACCTTGACTTTCTCACCTCCCTCATAATACTTCACCAGAATATCCCATGCCTCATTCGCCGTTTCAGCATGAGAGATTCTGTCGAAGTTAGCAGCATCGACCGCCGTCTGAATGCAATAAGCAGCCTTGCAATCTTTCTTCTTGACTTCGTTGTGGGTTTTTTTTTCTGTTCTTCGGTTGCATTTTCAGCCAATACAGGAACGCCACCGTTAACCACTTCTAGGGTCTCATGTAAGCCAAATAAGGATTGCATATATTTTTTCCATCTGATCCAATTCTTGCCGTCAAGCATTGGAAGGGAACTCGGAATGCTCTTATCACCAGTCATCTTCGCAGTGATTGATTCACTTGTCCTGAAAACACGATCTCTGACGTGAAACTCTTGAAAACTCGATCAAGAACAATAACCGGAAGCTCTGGATACCAATTTGTTAGTGCGTAAGGCACTTTTAATGAGGAGAGAAAGAGATAAAATAAGAAAATAAGGATTTGTATTATTGAATTGTGTAAATAATGATACAAGCTAGGTCTATTTATATACAACTCTAATTGAGTTTGGGCTAACACAATTTGGATTATATCTAAATATTAAATCTAATCAAATCAAATCATATCAAATCAAATCAAATTTAATATTTCAACAATATGCAATAGAATAATTAGAAAAGAAAATTATTTCTTTCATTCCATAACACATACTTGATTGCACTTTGAAGATAACGAATGTGACTATAAATAGTAATCAATCCTAAGTGTATCTGCAAAGGCTTCTTCAAGTGAGAGTGTTGGATCATTGAGCTCGTCTATACCTGATAAATTATACAAAAAATTACCTCCTTTAACTTTAGTATAAAATATATGAAGTAATGATATAGACACAGACACAAGACACAAACAGTGACATAAACATAAAATATAATTAAAAAATTAGAAGTGATTTAATGTAACAATTAGTTGTGAAGGCTTGGATCTTGAGAGTATGCTCCTCGCAAGATTTCAGATTCGAATTCTACTAAGTGCAATACATTCTCGTGTTGGGTCAGTCCATATGGAGCTTTGCTCTGACTTTAAATTGGACCTCCACTAATGAACGATGGGATACGTCCTCTTGAATTAGGCTGTCATAAAGCCAGATACTAAGATTTAAAAAAAAACATAGATTCTATTAACACTTGTCGAATATCAGATACACTTTCAATCAGAAGCATTAGTGCTACATTAAATACAAACTAAATTTACACCAACAAATAATCTCTATCTCTATGGATAAATATTCACTTGTTTGATTGAAAATAAAAACAATTGATGTTTTACCATTTTCTGTGATGTATATCAAAGGATTGTTGTACGTTGTTTTAGTATAGAGCAACAGGTTATGAATTCCTTTTGGATAAACTGGCTTCCATGTTAAAGAAGTCTATGTGTACAAAGGTTCCCATTTTTCATAATTTAAGAAAAAATAAGATAAAAAAACTAATTGAGATGAAACAATGATGCAAGATTTAAGTACATACCATCGGGCCAATAGGTATCATTACATTCGCCAGTGACAACAAAATGCATCATACTCAAATACCAACATAAATCATCATTGATCACAATTATAGGAAAATTTTACCTCATATCCCTACTTTTATTTCTATACCTCTATATTTTATAAAAAAATATCAATTCTACCCTTATATATATTTAACTAATTTATTATTCTATTTTTTAAATTTTATTTTGAATATCAGAAGACTTTGCAAAAGAGTTCCGGTACACAAAATAAGAGTTAAAAAATATTTTAAAAAATGATTACCGAAACTCTTTTGTAAAGTCTTTCCACAAAAATTGATTACCGGTATGAAGAGGTCTACTAGAGAATTCATAGTGGTTATGAAGGGATCCGGGTCGGGTTCTCTAGTCCGGTTGACGGTTATTTCCAGAACAATCAGTCGAAGAAAAGACCAAGAAAGGGAACACAAGAGATGATTGGCCGGTTGTGCCCAAAAAGATGGATGAAGGAGAAAGGGCGATAGGAGAAGTGAAGAGGGGCTACATGTTTGCTAAACTACTGAAATACTGAATATTTTTTCTAATTAAGATAATAGATTGTTTTACGGGCTCTGTTTCAGATGTATAAGCAGCCAATAAGAAAGACCTCTTCTTGACAAGGTATTATTTAGTAACTATATTTTTTTTCACTGTTTATTAAGTTTAGTTTTATAACTATAGTGTTTTAAAACATACTAGTATTAGAAAAGGAGTTTTAATAATGTATCGACATTAGTGAGAAACTTGCTTCTCTAAAATTTCAGTGGGGCTCCTTTTTTTGGATAATCAACATTTGATGTTGATGCTTTAAAAAGGAATGGGCTTGATTTTTTTTTATGTCGTAAAAATTCTTTACTTAGTTTTGGTGTTGTTGTTGGTATTGTTATTAGTCTTATGACAGGTGTTGTTTTACTTCATTGTTGATTGGGTTATATGAAAAAAAAAAGAGAGTTAACAGATATGAGTTTGTATGTTGTTTGTTGTAAGTTATGATAAATTTCATTGCCCAATTTTTATTTCCATTTTAAATGCTACGTGAATATTATCCACCTTGACATGTACTTTCGCTTTGAAGTGCATCACATTCGTGGACGGATCACAATTATCCAATATACCAAGTTCTGATAAAGAAGTTTAATTATTAGAAATATTCTAATACTTGTTATTTTCTATAATGAAAATATATTATCGAATGAAAAAAAAAGTATATCATTATTGTTCTGGACTAGGCCAACGGCCATGCGCGGCCCAATCCGCGACTGCTACAGTAACGACCCAAACGCTTGGATCCAGTCCATTAAGATGACATAAGTACCCTTTTGCCACTACAACCGGGCATTGACTGCTCAGTCCTGCCCGGAGTTATTGTTCGCCACACACGAACTACAGCTCCCCGACAGCTGACGGACAGATGCCCGCAACTACCCTCCTGCCCGTCATAACGGCTAGTTTGGGCAGTTACCTATTCTTCAGGAAAACAGTTATTTCGCCTTGAAAATAGGACCGTTGGCCACGCGCTGGGGAACATTATATAAACCCTCTCATTTGAGAGGGCGAGGTATCACATTTTCACCCTAAGCTTACACTTTGTACTTGCCCCTTTTTCTCTGACCCTTTCTTACTTGAGCGTCGGAGTGCCTTGCAGGTACACCACCTTTCTTCCTCATCACCCGTCCGAGCATCTTGCCCGTCTGACGACCAGAGTGCGTGGATCTGATCAAATACTCGAGATCAGTGGCGCCGTCTGTGGGAACTCCTTGTTCTCCCCTTCTTTCTTTCCTTCTCGGAAACTAAAGATCAAAACATACTTTCTTTAATCCACCCACACATGGCCGCTCAAAACTCCGCACAAGGTGCTGATGTTACAGTTCTCGTTCCCGTCAACAAGATGGACGTTGACGGTAGATCTCCATTACTTTCCGATCCCCGTTTCCTTCGAGACGGGGCTACTGCGTCTCCAACTCCTCCTCCCCCCGGGCAAGGAGACAGACAGCTACCATCAGGTGAACGACCAAACCCTGGCCCTCCTAGCGCCGACCTAACCGTTGCAGCTCTTTTGGAAGCTGTCAACCGCACAAACCTCCTCATCTTGCAGCAAGGAGAGAGAATAGGAGCTCTCGAGGAAGCATCTCTTCCAAGATCCTCTCCTCCCAAGAACAAGCACCGGGGATCAAGAAGCCCTCCACCTGGCCGTCGGGGAGGCCACAGATCGAGGCATGAGCCTGAGTCACATCACGTTCTCAAGCGCGACCAGATCTCCCCGCGAGATCGATCACCACCAAGACACAAGAGGACGAGGCAAGATAGTCGTTCTCCAATGGTCAGACCTCGTGACCAGCCACAATCACCCTCACCTCGGCGAGACCGGCGCCACGAGCACAGATAACGGTCACTATCCACTCCAAGTTCGGACAGCGACGACGAGACTCGCGGCCCGTTGACCCGCAGGATCCTGGCCACCCGTCTCCCCAAAGGACTAGAGAAACCGCCGTCTCTAGGGACTTATGATGGAACCACGGACCCAGACGAGCACATAGAAAACATAGATGCACTTCTGGACTACAGAGGGGTACGGGGAGCAATCAAGTGCCGTCTGTTCCCAACCACGCTCCGGAAGGGAGCAATGACCTGGTACAAACAGCTGCCAGAGGAATCCATCACGTCCTGGAGGTAGCTCGGGAGGATTTTCTCCCGACACTTTACCGCATCACGACGCCATCCAAAGACTGAGGCGTCCCTTGTAGCTGTCGTACCGGGGAGAGATGAACCTCTTTGGGACTACATTGAGCGGTCCAACAAGGAGGCCGTCCAAGTGCCAACGACCGACAAGATGAAGAAGTTCCTGCTCGAGCAGGGATTACGTCCTGGCTCAGACTTCGTGAAAGCCATCGGCCTAGATCCACCGAGGAACCTCAACGCTCTCCTCCACCAAGCCCAGTCGCATATACAGTACGAGGAGAAGGTCGCTGCCCACTCTGTCCGGGCCTTCCGTCACCAGGAAGGTGCCTGGACATCCAGAGCTGAAGAGCCCTCGACATCCCGTCGAGGAGATAAAAGACGCGATGATCGGCCTCACGATGCTCGCGAATAGAAGGGACCTTCTGGACGGTTCCATGACTATACCCCCTCACTACCTCGAGGGAGAAAATCTTGTCCGAATGTGCCAACTCAGAGTTCAAGCAAGCGGGGGTCCGCTTCCCCAAACAGATGCCGGCCAGGCCAGGTGTGGACAAATCCAAGTATTGCCGCTTCCACAAGAGCCACGACCATACGACGGAAGAATGCATCCACCTCCGAGATGCCATTGAGATCCTCATTCGCGACAGCCACCTGAAGCAGTTCGCGAAGAAGAAAGAAGCTCCCCGGCAAGAAACCCAGGAGAGCAAGAAGGCTGCAGAGGAGACTCCGCCCTCCGATGACACCAACGTGCAGGTCGCTATGTCCGTGACTCGGCCAGAAGACTTCTATATCCCTGATAGTCTGCCCGCTTCCACGTTCCTCGACGCTCACAGCCCGTGGGAAACCTTCCCGTCGGCCATGGTCATCTCCGGTGGTGGATTCAACAAAATCACGGTTGGTTCGGTCAAGAGGAAGTTCGATCAACTGATCAGCAAGAGTTCCAACGAAGTCACCACGCTGGATACCACTCGCAAAGGATCCTCTCCCATTTCCTTCTACAAAGAGGAGCTCCTCGGCGGGTCACCGAACTCAAGCATCCTGCTTCTCATCCGGGCAAGGATGGCGAACTTCGACGTTCGCAGGATACTCGTGGACCAGGGCAGTTTAGTTGATATAATGTACAACCACCTGTTCGAGACACTACAGTTGGACGACTCTCACCTTACTCCATATGTTGGATCCGACCTGCAGGGATTCAACGGAGCAGTAACAAGGCCCCGAGGTTACGTAGAGCTCATCGTGACCTTTGGTTCAGGAAAGACAACCCGAGCAATCAAAGCACAGTTTCTGGTAATTGACTGCCCGTCACTATATCAGTGCATTCTCGGAAGGCCCACCCTGGCAGAGTTGGTTGCAGTGCCTTCCACCGTACATCTCAAGATGAAGTACTACACTTCTGAAGGGATGGTCGCCACCCTCCACAGCGACATCGAAGCTGCCCGTCGATGCTTTGAAGCAGCATCAAAAGGACTGGGCACCATCTCAGCGAAGCCGAGGATTTATGGTCACCCCCCTCTGCCCAGCAGCTCCGAGTAGCCAAAGCCACTCCCCCAGGTCGAATCCATCGACCTGGACAGCCGTTTCAGCGAGGAGGATCACGCCAAAGACCTGACAACTTTGGGTAGCCAGTCCCACAACAGCGGCCATCTCCTGCGCCCCATACCAGATGGCAACTTCGAGATCGTCCCATTCAGGGAAGACCCCCAACGGGGAGTGAAGATCGGAACATACCTCCCCGACCTGGCCAAGAGACAGCTAAAAGCGTGCCTCAGGGAGAACGCAGACTTGTTCGCATGGAGCGCTGCTGAAATGCCAGGATTGGACCCCTCCGTCGTTTGCCACCAACTTACAATTAATCCGGCCGTCAAAGCCGTTGCCCAGCGCAGAAGGAAACAGTCCTCGGAGAAGATGGAAGCCGCGGAGAAAGCTGTTAAAGACCTTCTAGAAGCTAGGTTTATTTCTGAGGCCAAATACACTACATGGCTCTCAAATGTTGTACTTGTAAGAAAAAATAATGGCAAATGGAGAATGTGCGTTGATTATACCGATGTTAACAAGGCCTGTCCGAAGGACGCCTACCCCCTCCCCAACATAGATAAACTCGTAGATAACTCCGCAGGTTTTAAACTTTTATCGTTCCTCGACGCCTACTCGGGCTATAACCAAATCCCAATGGCCGCGAGCGATAAAACTTACACGGCCTTCATGACCGAATCGGGCAACTATTACTACAACGTAATGCTCTTCGGACTGAAGAACGCCGGCGCTACATACCAACAAATGATGAACAAAGTCTTCCAAGGACAAATAGGCGACATGCTCGAGGTATACATGGACGACATGATCGTCAAGTCACACGAGGAGCTGGACCACGTCGCCCACCTTCGCCAAATCTTCGAGCAAGCGAGAAAATATCAAATGCGTTTTAACCCGGAGAAGTGCACGTTCGGAGTACGGGCAGGTAAATTCCTTGGTTTCTACTTAACGGAACGAGGAATAGAGGCTAACCCCGACAAATGCCGGGCATTCTCTGAGTTCCCAACACCCACGTCTAAGAAGAACATCCAGTCCCTCAACGGGGTACTCACCTCGTTATCCCGCTTCGTCATAAAATCCGCCCAACACGCCCTTCCTTTCTTCAAGCTCTTGAGGAAAGAAGCCGCGTTTGAATGGACCGAGGAATGCGAGGCGTCCCTCCTTCACTTAAAACAAGCTCTGTCGAAACCGCCCGTGTTATCACGGCCAGATACCGGGGAAGTTTTGTTCTTATACCTCGCCGTCACCGCCGAGGCCGTGAGCGCCGTTCTCATCCGCGAGAATCACGCCGGGGCAAAAACCCGTATACTTCACGGGCAAAGCATTATAGGACGCGGAGTTGCGATATCAGCAGATAGAAAAGGTAGCATTGGCCCTCGTCAACGCTGCCAGACGACTGAGACACTACTTCTTGGCCCATACTATCGTGGTAAGGACGGATCAACCCATCAAGCAATTGCTGGGCCGGCCAGACATGGCCGGTCGAATGCTCAAGTAGTCGTTGGAACTGTCCGAATTTGAGGTCCGGTATGAAAGCAGAAAAGCTCTCAAAGCACAGGCCCTGGCCGATTTCGTGGCGGAAGTAACCTTCTCAGACTCCTCGCCCCACATAGCAAACAAATGGACCATCTACGTGGACGGAGCATCCAGCTCGAGTGGAAGCGGGGCAGGAGTAATTCTTGAAAACGATGAATGGTCCATAGTAGAGGCGTCTCTCACTCTGTCCTTCCCCACATCGAACAACCAGGCGGAGTATGAGGCCTTCCTCGCTGGGTTGCACCTAGTCGAAGACCTAGGGGCAAAAGAAATCGTCATCTGCACGGACTCTCAGCTCGTAGCCCACCAGATCTCCGGGGAGTATCAGGCCAAAAACGACAGTCTGTCTGAATACCTCTCCCTAGTCAAGGAAAAGATGTCGAGGTTCAGGACGGTAACAGTAAGACACGTTCCCCGTGAACACAACGTGCGAGCAGACGTCCTGTCCAAACTAGCGAGCACCAAGAGGAAAGGCAGAAACAGGTCAGTCATTCAAGAGATACTTCCCCGGTCCAGCATCGACAAGGTGTCCTCGACCCTACACGTGCACGCGATCGGAGACAGCGACTGCTGGATGACGCCCGTGTACAACTACCTCACCAGGGACGAACTTCCGGATGACCCCAAGGAAGCCAGCACCGTCAGACGAAGAGCTTGCTCGTACGTCATCCTCGAGAATAAACTTTACCAAAGGGGCTTCTCCATCCCACTACTAAAGTGCATAGATGAGGAGGTTGTCCCCCACGTATTACGAGAAATCCACGAAGGTATTAACGCCCAGCACCTGGGAGGAAGGTCCCTTGCCCGCAAGGCACTCCGGGCAGGATATTACTGGCCAACTATGCAGCAAGACGCCAAAGAGCATGTGAAAAAATGCGACAAATGCCAACGGAATGGGGATATGCACCTAGCTCCACCTAACGAGCTGAAAAGCTTGACGTCCCCGTGGCCATTCGCTTGGTGGGGCCTAGACATCCTAGGACCCTTCGTGACAGGGTCTAGCCAAAACAAATACCTGATAGTGGGCGTAGATTATTTCACGAAATGGATAGAAGCAGAAGCCTTAGCGAAGATAACAACACTTAACATTCTACGCTTCTACAAACGGAACATCCTTGCCCATTTTGGGATTCCCCAAGCAATCCTCACGGACAATGGAACACAATTCACGGATAAGAAGTTCCAAGACTTCGTCGCCCATCTCGGAACAAAGCAACACTTCGCTTCGGTCGAGCACCCCCAGACCAACGGGTAGGCGGAAGCGGCCAACCGTGTCATCCTTCGTGGCCTCAAACGAAGACTGGACGAAACGAAGAAGGCCTGGGTGGAGGAGCTCCACAACGTCTTATGGGCATATCGTACTACCCCCCAGTCTACCACCGGGGAGACGCCTTTCCGCTTAGCATATGGCATGGAGGCTGTTTTACCCATCGAGATCCACGTACCGTCCAGAAGGACCGAGTCACCTCTAGACGAGGAGATGAATAACGAAGCGATGAGAGAAGAGCTCGACCTCGTCGAGTAAATCTGGACTGGAGCAGCCCTCCGCGAAGCATCTCTTAAGCAAAAAATAGCAATCAGGCACAACACCAAAGTCTTACGATGAGAATTCGACGTGGGTAGCCTTGTCCTGCGAAGAAACCACAAGGACTCTCGCGAAGGCAAACTAGCGGCCAACTGGGAAGGGCCATACAGGGTCCGTGCCAAAACGGGAAATGGTGCATACTTCCTCGAAAACCTCAACGGGGATACAATCCCTTGACCATGGAACGCTGAAAAACTTAAGCAATACTACAGCTAAAGTCACAATAGGCTTCCTCGCGTCAAAGGACCACCCAACGGTCATAATGCTCGTCCAGGTACAAACGATGCATACGTACAAAGTGGAATCCCGCTCAAGTAAATGAGCCAGAACTCTGCTCGTCGGCGGTCCTCAATCGAGCACCGCCATCGCCCAAGTACCATGATTGGCAGAACCCCAGCTCGTGATGGGACGTTCACGCAGCGAACTCATGCCTCAATCGCGACCTGAGATCCGCAACCTCGCCAGGACCTTCCCCGGCTATTCGACCAGTTCTCTGCACTGGCGAATTCACACACAACGAGCAAGCTTCAAAAGATAGCTCTGCTAACGGACACACCCTCCGACGGGCAGTCATACATGCACAACTAATGTAAAGTACATCAACATAAACAAAAATCATATAAGTAACAAAACCGGCCAACATAAACCGGGCATTAAGTGAAAAAGGCCACCAGGGCCAAAGATTGTACGAATTAAATAAAAAGGGGGGCCACGCCCCCCAAACCAAATAAAATTACAACAAACTACACGGCACGCAGGCCGGCAAAACATCATCGTCGGCAAACATCATTCCTCGGTGTCTTCGACTCGTTCATCATCGGGCGGAGAGGTCTGGGTTCTAGCTTGGCCTGCAAGGATAGACTCTGGCATCACTATTTACCCGTCTTTAACGTACGCCAGGAAATTAGTACCTTCGGTCACCAAATCAACACCAGGATTCGCCACCTGAAGCTGAGACACTGCGTTTTTGAAAGACTCCTCGCCGAGCACCACATTGTCATCCTCGGCCACCACTAGTCGGGCAACTAACTCTGACCTTGTCTACAGCACCTTCATGTCCTCAGGCTCCTCCTCGCCCGGAGCGTTGGCCGCCTGCAGTTGCGAGACCAAGTCCTTAGCAGCCTTTTTCTTAGCCTCGAGCGTAACCATCTTCCCCTTTAGCTGGGCAACCTCCTCGCTCTCCTTCTCCCTCGCCTCCTTGGCAGCCCTAGCTTCCTCCCTGGCCTTCCTCAAGCTCTCCTCGAGAGCGATCACCTTCCCGCGGGCAATAATCAACTCACCCTCAGTGGCCGTGTCCCCTTCGGCATAGGTGGCCGCCATCTCCAGCAGCCTAACCACCGCAGTGGCATCCTGGGCCACCAACGCCCTCTTGCTCGGACGGTCCAGGCTTTGCAGATGTAGAGAATCAGCGTGGGGAATCACCAAAGAGGTCCCTTCAAAAAACCTCTTATCCAGTACACAAGAAGGCAGCTCGAATTTCGCTTTCTCTGACGCCTTGCCCAGATCCACCGCCTCGTTCCTTGGACGCTTAGACCTGGTCGCCAGGGGAATTGGAGACCGTTGAGCATTGGCCGGTGAAGTATTCCCCTGAGGAGGCTGGGAAGGACCAATCACACGGGCAGGTGAAGGACGAACCTTAGGAGTAACAGCTGCAGCAGCTTGTTTCCGCGCGGCCACGTTCCTCACCATCCTTTCGTGGGCTGAAGGCATAGCGGCTGCAAAAGACAAAAACAGGAGTCAGATGATAGAAAATAACGAGCAATACAAAGCAATATATTAAGATTAAATACCGAGCAGATCCATAGCATCCCTATAAGTGTTGCACCCCAGCAGTTCCCTAACGTTAATAAAACGAGGCTCCACCCGAGGACTACCATCGTCCTCAAGGATCGCCACATTCTTATTCGTGTCACACTCGGTCATCTGGAACGAGTTCACATACTTCAGTAGTTTCTCATATGAGGCAGCATCCCCCTCATCCAAATTGGTCAGCTCAAAAACATAGTCCTTTAGGGCCTTAGTAAAATGCGCCCCGGTCCACTGGAAGGGATATTTTAGCAATCGCCGCCCAATGTATTTACCCTCCTCGTTAATCATATCCTCCCCGTTCTTATCCACTTCAAGCTCCCAGTATAACTTGCTATCCTGGGCAGCCTCCGATACGGGCTCCACGATGAAGTACCTCGTCTTAAATGTACGGATAGATTCAGAGAAAGGTTTGAACAGCTTACGCTGCTGCTTCAAAGAGACCCAGCCATAGCTCTTTCCAGAAGTCTGCCGCTGAAGATGAAATACGGTGAAGAAGAATGGAAGAGTCGCCCCCACCTGCAAGTGTTCGCACACCAGCTCGAACGCCCGCATGAACGCTAACGAGTTGGGGTGGAGCTGCGTAGGGGCCAGGTGAAGACGTAGAAAGACGGACTGCTGGAAATCCGTAAATGGAAGCCTCAAGCCCAACTCCTTGAAGACATATTCATACATCGTGAAATGCTCCCCGTAATTGGTGCAGACGCGCTCATTAGTAGTGGGAAAGTGGACTCTCCAATCCCCGTCGTCTCCCACCGTCCGGAAGCAGTCTCCAACATAGCTCGCAAACTCGGACACGTGCTCAGAGGGTTCCGCTACCTCCCATTCCTCTGCTTTATTTTCTGCTACATCCTCCTCGGGTGCATCCTTCTCGGGTACCTCCTCCTCGAGTATCTCTTCCTGATCATCGTCCCGCAGTTCGTCCTCTTGCTCGTAGTCCGTATCCTGCTCAGTGGACCCACTCAAAGACTGAGTGCTATTACTCCCCGAGGAACCAGACTCCTCCTCGGACGAATCTAATACAATTTCTCCACGGGGCCCTGTCGCCATCACCTGAAAAGCAGAGAAAGACAGTGAATTCAATAGCTAATCAAATCCACCCTTCCACCGCTGAACAAGTTAAAGGGCGCGCTAAGGGCTGAGGACGACGTCCCCGGCCTAAGCCCTGTCAACACTACGAAAAGTCTCCCTGCGAGACAGTGCCCGGAACTCTCCTCCCACACGAGGAACTTCTCCAAAGCAAGATCACGAGTTTTTCATTCAGCTCACAACTCCATAAAACGCAACGCTCGCACGGTCACGTGCACGTCACCATCGCGACGACGTCACGGACAGACCCTCCACACACAGCGTAACAACAAGCTAACGGCGATGGAGACGGCGGAACCATCATCCACCACCGGCGGCGACCACTTATACAGCCCTAAGTCTCCTAAAATCTAACCTAACCACATGCAATGTCTAAGTAAACATCGACAAAAAGAAAAACAAGGAAAAGAGACGACTTACTCGTAAATATAGGACTGAAAGGACTTGCTCGAAGCTTCAAACAATGAAGGTTGCGACGGACAGCGTTCACGGGCAACGAATTTGCTGAAGATTGAAGGAAAAGGTTCTGAATGAAGGTTTTTCCCCCTATTTATACAGGAGGTCACGTGCAACCACACGCGCACATAGGTCATAATGACTACCCACTAGCCATCATTGCCTAAGCGGCGGCGGCACAAGTTCCAACACACACGTGGCAATCCCCGTACTATTTCATATTCCACTAAACTGTTGGTACCCACCGGTGACGGGCAACGTATAACGACCAACAGCCGCAACGGACAATAGGAACCACGGGCTTCCACAGCCAACGAGCAAAATGCTCCACTTCCCCGAGACTGTACGCTATCCTTAAGTCATCACTTCCATGCTCGGAAGCAACGACTTGGGGGGCTACTGTTCTGGACTGGGCCAACGGCCATGCACGGCCCAATCCGCGACTGCTACAGTAACAGCCCAAACGCTTGGATCCAGTCCATTAAGATGACAGAAGTACCCTTTTGCCACTACAATCGGGCACTGACTGCTCAGTCCTGCCCGGAGTTATTGTCCGCCACACACGAACTACAGCTCCCCGACAGCTGACGGACAGATGCCCGCAACTACCCTCCTACCCGTCATAACAGCTAGTTTGGGCAGTTACCTATTCTTCAGGAAAACGGTTATTTCGCCTTGAAAATAAGACCGTTGGCCACGCGCTGGGGAACATTATATAAACCCTCTCATTTGAGAGGGCGAGGTATCACATTTTCACCCTAAGCTTACACTTTGTACTTGCCCCTTTTTCTCTGACCCTTTCTTACTTGAGCGTCGGAGTGCCTTGCAGGTACACCACCTTTCCTCCTCATCACCCGTCCGAGCATCTTGCCCGTCTGACGACCAGAGTGCGTGGATCTGATCAAATACTCGAGATCAATTATGATAAGGAAATTTAATTATTATAAATATTCTAATACTTGTTATTTTCTATAATAAAAATATATTATCGAATGAAATAAAGTATATCATCATAATAAAAGAAGTATATTATGCTTTGTTGATGGTAGTGTATGTATCTATTCTGCTAGTGACCTTTTATCATGTTCTACAGGGTAATTTTTGTAAAGCAAGTATTTATTTGACGTTAAATGTCAAATAACTTTTGACTATGTAGTTGATTTGATTTGCAGACTGATCTAAATGTTGATGTTAGAGATTGAATGATTAATTCTGGTATATTGATCATTGATAAAAATGGAAAATACAATGTCTCATTGTTATTTCCCATATTTGAGAACTACTTAAAACAAAACAGTGAGTTCCATGTCATATTGAAGATACATTTATGAATACTCCCGTGTTTTTTTTCCCTCTCTTTGTAATCAGACACTTAATTCATCTAAGAGTTCTAGGGGATCTTTTGTTAATAGATTCTCCTCAAATTTCTTAGGCACCAGATGAAGAACAATATGAGTTGGTTCGTGACGGTGTGTTTATCTTCACTGAAGCTCTGGAAAAACACTTGGCAAAGGTTATTACTGAAGTTTTATTCTGTTACTGCTTATTGCTAACATCTCATTTTTATTGATTGTTCTTGGTTTTAGTGGCAAGTTGAATTTTAACTTTCTTGAGAGTGGTGTTATAGTTAGCCAGGATCCTGCAATTCAATTCGTAATTTTTCTCTTTAAGTTGCTTTAGTTTATCATCATTAAAATAATTTGCCTTGTGTTCTAATCTATTACTCATTGTCAGATACTTGTGGCAAAGGATTATTAGAGGGGATGAGTGTTAAAGGAAAGCTAAACCGAAAGAAGTAAGCATTCTCTCCCCTTGAATCTTTGTTTGTCCTTAATTTTAGTGAATGTAGTCACAAAGTAACTTGACCATTGATAATAGTTTGATGGTTCAAATCGGTTTGTCTAATTTACCATAAGAGATCTTGGTCAAAAGATGATGATAATTTGATTGACTATATTTCTATTGGTAGTACCAACGGTTTAGTTTGTATGCATGAAATAGTGTCTGACTTTGATGCATGATAGTTAGATTCACTACATTTCTATTGGTAGTACCGACACTTCAGTTCGTATGCATGAAATAGTGTATAGTGTCTGACTCTGATTCATGTGTTGTAATCACATTCAATTAATTATTACTGATGTCTTAATTAGAGTGGTCAATAGCAGCCAATAGAGGCGTTATGCCACTATATCAGAGCGGAGGCCAGCTGCTATGGGAAGAGTTTTGGCGGTGCAGATCACTATAGCGGCTGCTATAGGGTAAATAGTGGGTAGCGGGGTAGTGCGGTTCCTGCCCCAGAGCGGTTCCTGTCTAGCTATTCTTTTCCTCTATGTCAATTGTTCAGTGATGGATCAATGTTTGGCCTAAATTAGATGGGGAATTTATAAGTGATCATTGCAAATGTTTGAGCCACTACATAAATTATACAAATTATTAGCTAACTTATTTTTATAGTAATAACTTGAGTTGCTACTGATACTCTTCTTAGTTAATCATATTTGCATTACTCTTATATTATGCAGAAGACCCGATGAAGCAGAAAACATGCCTATAACTCTTGACTTAGAGAATGTAAGACACAAGAGGGAGAATAATATCTTACAACAGATTCAAACAAATCCTCCTTCTCCTCAGTGCTTCTCTGCAGGACTCACTAAACCTAACCCAAGGGTTCCAGATCTTGGCTAATGGTATGTTCAAACTCTACGATTAAACTATTCGTATTGATTAATGATGACTTACATACAAGACAATGCTAACATTAAATTAGATAATCAAACTATTCTTATTACTATCATGCTACAAACTTGAAGAGGGCTTTTGACAACATATACTTTTGAAATCGAAGTGTTTGTACTGTGTTATATAAGAGTTGAAAATGTCTGATGATGAAGCTTAACATAGACTCTATTATTTAAAAAAAAATTATGTTGTCTTCAGAATGATTATACTTAGTATTTAGTTGTATGAAGTTTTTTTCCTCTACTTGCTGTCTCTTCCAAGACTAATTTGTATACTTTACTTGGCTTTTTATTTTGAAATGACAATTCTTATTAGGTCCATATCAGCATAATACAAAAGTATGAGTTTTTAAAGAGGTTGTTTCATTACTGTGCTTTTGTCACTAGTAGTGTTTCTCATGTTTTCTTAGCGTTTAATGTTTCATTACTGCAGATTCAATTTAATTGAATATTAAATATATTAACTAATTAACAATCATTTCTTATTGTGGATATTGATAATTTTTTTGTTTAATAAAATTATAATTTTTCATGGTATTTTGTATTGATTGAATTGAATATTGTAATAGTATTGGTATTATACTAATATGAAGAGAGGAGATAATGTAGCATTTTTTAAATTTTTTATAAAAAATAATAAAATTACGGCGGTTACAACCGTCGTTATTTTTAATGAAATATATAATATAAAATTATGGCGGTTACAATCGTCGATATTTTCAATGAAATATATATTACAAAATTATGGCGGTTACAACCGTCGTAATAATATATTAGAGGTCGTTTCAAAACCGTCGTGGAATGTTACGGCAGTTGGAGCGACAGTTTCACAAACCGTCGTAAAACAGCCTCGCGACACATGTTTCTACGACAGAAGAGGAACCGTCGCGACTTGCAATTTGCGTCGGTTGTAACCGCCGTAATCTGCTAAAATTAACTATCGTAATTTACCAATTTTCTTGTAGTGAAATTGGCACGCCCAGTGGGACAGTGCTAAACGTGTATTTGGAAGTTTATAACTTTTAAATAACTGTCAAAAGGAAGTTTTATAACTGCCTTTTTGAAATTTTTTTGTTTCATTGGTCGAGATTGTGGCAAACGTTATTGTATGCACTTGAGAAGTGGAAAGGTAGCCAATTCAAACAAATATAGACCAAAGAGAAGAAACCCGAGGAAAATGGCATATGGCCAAGGGAATTAAAATCCCAGTTCTGCTTGGACTAATCTTCAACCAAGCAGTTCAAGCGCTCAGAACAGCACCATCAATCCTCAAGAAATACCAAGAAGTACTGTGGCACCAACTCCAGTTCTTTCGACAGGAGGGTCAACAGTGTTAACCATGGTGACAGAGCCAGCGCCTTCGACAGCAGGACCAGGGGCGACATATGTGAGGCCTTACACTCAGCCAGTCCTGGAGTACATTGGCCCATCAGTGACAAATCCTCAGACTCCACCAGGAGGGAGTTCGACGTATAGGCAGTTTCCTCCCCCAGGATTTTCACAGCCTTTTCCTAGGAACTCAATCTATGGCATGCCAACGGCAATGATGCAGAATTTATGCACTGCACCCCCAATATTTTCAGAGAATGTGATATCTTCCCCTTTACAGGAGTCAGGTTCTGGAATTAACATGGGTCAAAACAGCCAGTCCATAGGTTTGGGATATTCTGCTCAAGGACCCAACTTAACAAATGAATCTGCAACATATTTGAGGTAACAGATGGATGAGAGCAACATGCAAATCGTACATACTTTGTCTCAGACAATGGGAGAGATTTTCCAGCCATTGATCCAGAATACTACTCAAACCAATCAAATGATGACAGCCCAGATGGCGCGTATAGCAGAATTCATGGGAATTGCCCGCTCCTGTTCAACACCAAAATCAAGGAGTCGAGAGGAGGGAAAACACTCAACAAGTGAATCCAGTGAATCCAGAGTTGGTCGAACCACCTAGGGAGGAGCCTCATAGAAATCAAATACCTATACCTGAAGAGGAGGAACTAAGGATGGTGTTAGTAAACAGAAATCAAAACGCTGATCATGTGGTGAATCAGGTTCGACGCAATAATGTAGCAGCAGAGAACAATTTGGCAGCCATGGTCGAGAGAATAATGGCTCGAAATGGCCTGAATATGGGTTTTTCTAGGCCAAACTTCACTTCGCCTATAGTAGACTATATACTCCAGGCTGAATTACCCCCCAGGACGAAAGTACCAAAGTTTACTAAGTTTTCAGGAGATATTACAGAATCTACCGTCGAACATGTGGCGCGCTACCTGATAGAAGCTGGTGAGATTGTGAATGATGAGAGTCTAAGGGTGAAGTATTTCCCTAGTTCCCTTACTAAAAATGCATTCACATGGTTCACTACGTTACCATCTGGTTCGATTTGTAATTGGACCCAGTTAGAACGTTTGTTCCATGAGCAATTTTACATGGGGCATACTAAAATTAGTTTGAAAGAATTGGCTAGTGTGAAATGAAAGTTCAATGATCCAATAGATTATTACTTGAACAGGTTTCGACTACTCAAAGCTAGGTGCTTTACACAAGTGCCTGAGCATGAACTTGTCGAAATGGCCACTGGTGGCCTTAATTACTCTATCAGGAAAAAACTGGACACCCAGTATCTAAGGGATATGGCCCAGTTAGCTGACAGAGTTCGACAGCTAGAGCGTCTCAAGGACGAAAAAGCTAGGGTGAACAAAAACAAGAAGGTAGCTTATGTCGAATACCAAGAGGGCTTCGAAGAATTGTATGACGAGCCTGATAGGTTCGACGAAAGTGAAATAGATCTTGCTGAACTTAAGCAAGGTCTCCTTATTCTTGTAAATTATTAGTCCCTTCAAATGGGAAAAACCCTGTCGAAACCGAAAAGAACGATAGGTTCCCAAAGAAAACATACACTTTCGACATCACTAAATGTGACGAAATTTTTGATTTGTTAGTTAAGGATGGTTAAATACTAGTGCCTCCTGGTGCTAAAATACCACCTTTAGAGCAAAGAAAAAAGAGAGGGTTTTGTAATTACCATAATTATTTGGGTCATAAAACTTCTCAATGTTTTCTTTTCAGGGATCTGGTGCAGAATGCTATACAAGAAGGTAGACTCAAATTTGGGGAGAAGACTAAGACCCAGATGAAGATTGATGCCAACCCTCTTGAAGTAGCTGAAACAAATTACACAGAGCCCCATGAGGTTAACATGGTCGAATTAGCTGAGGAATCTGACAGCAGCTCCGACAGTGTTAGCACTAATGAAGGTCTTGGCAGAAATGCCACAGTGGTGGAGGTTACTGAGGACCTTACCAATGATGTTGTGTTTATTAGAGAAGTCGAGGAAATGGATGGCTGCCAGCTTGAGCATTTGATATGTATGGCTGTTGAACACTACTTTAGGACATCTTCTGAGGTTCAAAGGTTCGACGCTGAGGCCACAGTAGAAATCCATGACGAAGCTGAAACATCAAAATTGCAGATGGTAACAAAAGAGACTGTTGACCGTTTCAGACAGATGGATGAGGCTGCTGAAGACCTTGATGTCAACTTCTCCAAAATGCGCTTAAAAGATGAAATTGACATAAACATGGTCGAAGTTACTAACGGACATGCCATGGATGTTGATGAACAGGTTCATCAAGAAGACTGCAACAAGTTGGCTTATCCCAGAGAAGATGAAACCATTATTGATTTTCTCCACAGGTGCCAGGGAAAGAACTCTGAAGTCATGATGTGCCCTCGATGCAGTGCTATCTTCGACAAAGAAGCTGCTCATAGCCTCCAAGCGGGGAAATAAGCCAAATCTGGATGTGAGAAAAGAGCTGCTTAAAGGCCAGGGCGTTTCGACCCAAGGAAAGCTACTAAAAAACAATATGGCCAAAGGCCACAAATGCCAAGGGCTAAGCAGGCTACTTTCAAGCCTAGCAGTGAGGTACCAACTGGAAAGTAGGTCAAACCAGTTGACGCAGCAGGGAAAGGGAAACAGGGATGGAAGAATTTTGACGTGGCTAGAGGTTCTCCAATGGAGTACCGGAAAGAATTCAAGTCCTCCAATAAAGGTGCCTATATCTCTGAGAATTACAAAGGAAAAAATCCTATGTCCAGGTCCCAGTGGAGAAGGGAACAGAGACGAAGGAAGGCTTTGAGAGAAGCTCAGGCCAAAGACATAACTGAAACTAGTACCAACATTCTGCCTGCTAGCAATAAAGATATTGGGACAAAAATAACAAATAAGATGCCTGTGGGGTGTAGGTTATTTACTTCCAAGAAGGAAGAAGCTGAGAGGTTTGCAGTCGAAGCAGCTGAGGACGAAGATTCGACTCACAACTTCGATTCCGACTCTGATGCCTATTTAAACATCATTGTTAATGTGGTTTCAGTAACTCCAAGAGAATATGATAGGATAACTGAAGTAGAAAACTTGGATGCCAACGCTGAGGCTGAAATGGCAGCGCACCAATCTGTGTGCTACTATGTGATGAACAATGGCTGTGTCGAAGAACAGAATGCTTTTTTTGAACGACCAACTGAGGCCATGAAAGGGCACTTGAAACTGCTGTACATTACAGGGAAAGTAGAGAACGTGGTTGTGAATAAAATCTTGGTGGATTGTGGGGGCTACAGCCAATTTAATGCCACATTTCCTACTAAGCAAAATCGGTAAATTCGACTCTGATCTTAAGCCCCACAACATGGTCCTTTCTAACTATGAAGGGAAAATTGGGACCACTCTAGGCGTTTTGCAGGTGGATTTAACTATGGGAACGGTGACAAGGCCTACCTTGTTTATGGTAGTCGAAAGCAAAGCTAACTATAACCTTCTGTTGGGGAGGGAATGGATCCATGGTGTTGGAGCAGTACCTTTGTCAATGCACCAGCGGATCACAATCTGGAGGCCTGATGGCATAGTAGAAAACATTGAAGGTGATCAAGGGTACTTTAAGGTGCCTGTTAATCATGTTGACGGTGTCGAGTTTGACAAAAATTTGGCGCATATTGCGCCTTGTACTCCAGCAGAATTTGATTCTACCCCAGATGACCATGTATTCTGCTCATTACACTTGCACCCTGTGGAGGGATTTCGATGGGATAGAGAGGTCATAAGGGAAGAAGGCAATGTCCCATACTGTGGGGAGCCTGATGTAGACCCCACAGGTTGGGGAAGTGAATTCAGTAACAATGACTGAATTCGATGCACTACAATGAATTTTGGCCTATGTGGCCGAATCTAAGTTACAAGCGGCCTTGGAGGCTGCACACAACCACATGGTTGTCGAAGCCACAACTCAAATTTGTGAAGTAGGCCCTGGTAATGACTTTGAGCCTGAACCACCTGATGGGTCTTAAATCGAAGACCAAAATCAAAGGCTTGATGCTATTTATGATAATTAGCCTTTGGGTTTCGAAAAGGATTCTTTGTCAGACAACAGTAAAATGCTGACGCAAGATCCTTTGGAAGAAATTGACTTGAGTGAAGGGGGAGTAAAAAGGCCTACTTATGTTAGTGCTAATCTCGACCCACAACTCAAAGTCGAAATGGTCCAACTATTGAAGGAATTCAAGGATTGCTTTGCTTGGGACTATGACGAAATGCCTGGTTTGAGGAGAGAGCTTGTTGAACATAAGTTGCCAATCATACCTGGGAAAAAGCCAGTCAAGCAAAATCCAAGACGGTTTGCCCCAACAATCCTTTCAAAGATCAAAGAGGAAATTGAAAGGTTACTTAGATGCAAGTTCATCCGTACAGCTAGGTATGTCGAATGGCTAGCTAATATTGTACCAGTCATTAAAAAGAATGGTTCTTTAAGGGTCTGTATAGATTTTAGAGATCTAAATTCTGCAACCCCTAAAGACGAATATGCTATGCCTGTGGCAGAAATGTTGATTGATTCTACTACAGGACATGAATACTTGAGTATGTTGGATGGTTATTCTGGTTATAACCAAATATTCATTGCTGAGGAAGATGTCCCTAAGACTACTTTTCGATGTCCAGGGGCATTAGGCACCTATGAATGGGTAGTAATGCCTTTTGGTCTAAAAAATGCTGGGGCAACTTACCAGCGAGCAATGAATTCGAACTTTCATGATTTTATTGAGACTTTTATGCAAATCTATATTGATGATATTGTTGTTAAGTCTTTTTCAGGAAAAGATCATTTAAGCCATCTTCGACATTCCTTTGAAAGGATGAGAAAGCACAGTCTTAAAATGAATCCTCTCAAATGTGCTTTTTGTGTGCAGGCAGGGGATTTCTTAGGTTTGGTGGTCCACAAGAAGGGGATCAAAATTAACCAGAATAAAACCAAAGCCATTATGTATTATTTCTTTGATTATGTGGTTGGCATTTATTTTGCTAAAACTATTCTAGCAGCAAGATGTTGAAACAAGATGTTCTAATTTACTGCACTCAACATGTCGGATAAAGATGTCCCATCCTGGATCATAGGACATCGCGTCTGTTATTGGTTTAAAAGGAAGATTCTGTTAGTTGTTATTTGTTACTGAATATTCTGTGAATATTTAGTTATCCTATGTGGCGTCCAAAGTAAATTGAGTTGAGTTTTTGTGTTGGTTTTCAGATTTTCACTACTTTCTAAATATGGAGACATATTAGGAAATATTAGATTGAAGACCTATTTTCTTGGAGTTTATATTGCAGAATTATGTGCAGTCTCTCAGCTGCGTTTTGAAGCCCAACCCAGTCCAGATTTAATGCTATATATTGACTGGTGTAAACCTAGTTTAGGTGTGGAACTTACGTGTGTTTTTGTTAGGGTTTTTGATTGTTAATTGTGAGCCTAACTGGTATCATCCTGATAATAGTATAAGGACTGGTTTTGTGTTGTACGTTCTGTCAGTTACTCATAAGCTTTTAAGCATTGAGTTTCTTGTGTGTCAGTTCTCATAAGCTTTGAAGTATTGAGAATTATGTGTTTTTGAAAGTGTGTCCTTCGTTTTGTTACTTGTGTTGAAAGGAACCAGTCACGGGTTGTGATTGAAGAGGGATTTGAGGAGGGCCTCATACCTAGGTGAGCCTTAGGTAGAAGTCATAGGAAGGGTAGTGATTAAGTGAGCGGATTGTAACCGGGTGTGGTTGTTGTGTGATCTGTGAATTGATACTATCGTATTTTGATTTCGTCCCTGGCTTGGTAGCCCCCAGAGTAGGATTGTTGATCCGAACTGGGTAAACATATCACTGTGTTCTTTACTTTTCTGCACTGTTATTTTTATTGTTATCTTGTTCATTGTGTTGGATATCCGTGTCTCAACATCTGTGTAGGACATCTGATATCTGTGCCAGAATTTCAATTGGTATCAGAGCTTGCACCCTAGTTTGTTTCTGGGTGAGATTTAGGGAAGGTACTTTCTGGTGCAATGGACAAGGATGGAGGATTTTTAAACAAACCACCACTGCTTAATGGTTCCAACTATGACTATTGGAAACCAAGGATGATAGCATTCATCAAATCCATGGATGATCAAGCATGGAAAGCTGTTATCAAAGGATGGGAACCCCCAAAGGTTAGAGATGGAGAAGGTAATCCTACTGATGTGGTGAAGGAAGAGGAAGACTGGGATGATGCAGACTACAAAGGGTCTTTGGGAAATTCCAAAGCCATGAATGCCTTGTTTAATGGTGTTAACAAAAATATTTTCAGGTTGATTGAACATTGCACCATTGCAAAAGAGGATGAGAGCATTCGTGATTTTCACATGAACATTATTGAGATAGCTAGTGCTTCAAGTGCCCTAGGTGAAAAGATGTCTGATAGCAAACTGGTCAGAAAAATCCTCAGATCTCTACCTAAGAGATTTGACATGAAAGTGACTGCTATAGAGGAAGCTCAGGACATAGATAAGATGAGAGTAGATGAGCTTGTGGGATCTCTTCAAATGTTTGAATTGGGGATTAGTGAAAAGTCTGAAAAGAAGAAGAGTATAGCCTTTGTGTCAAATGCTGGTGATTCAGAAGATGAAGGTAACCTGGCCAGAGATGAAGGGGTGTCTAAAGATTTGGTATTTCTTGGAAAACAATTTAACAAAGTGTTGAAAAGGATGGACTGGAAGTCAAGAGCTAATGTTCAGAACAAGTCACTCGACATCAGTAAAAACCAGGATGTAGGCAGAAGGTCCAGAACTGAAGGAGACTCCAATCAAGGGAAGAGAGTTCAATGCTTTGAATGTGAGGGATTTGGGCACATAAAAACTGAGTGTCCCACGTATCTCAAAAGGCAGAAGAAGGGCTTATCTGTGTCTTGGTCAGAAGGAGAGTCTGAGAGTGATCTTGAAGAAGAATCAGCAAAATTGGTGTCAGCCTTGACTGGAATCTGTAAATCTAATGGAGAAACAACTTATGAGTCTGATGAAGGAACAAGTTGTGATTCTGACAAAGAATCTTACATTGGAGAACTTACTAAACAGGAAGTTATCACTGGGTTCTCAGAGTTGTGTATCAAGAATGAAGAAAGGTGCCAGATAATATTAGAACACAAGGTTCTGATAGCTCAACTAGAAGCTGAGAAGGAAGAACATCTATCGATCATTGCTGATCTTAAAGAGGAGGTTGTATGGCTAAATTCAAAACTTGACAATATGACCAAATCTATAAGAATGCTGAACAATGGTTCCACACGGTTGGATGAGATTCTTCAGACTGGGAAAAATACTGGGAATGTACAAGGTCTTGGTTTTAACAATCAAGCAGAGAACTACAAGCAGTCTGTAGTAAAGTTTGTTCCTCAAAAAATAAAGCAAGAGGAGAAGATGTCAAATCACATATTTCAACATCAGCTGAAACATCAGAAAATAGTATATAGTTCAAAGTATAAACCACGAAGATGTCATTACTGTAGAAAGTTTGGTCACTTAAAGTCCTTTTGCTACAATTTGCATGGTTATCCCAAAACTGTTCATCACCCAAATAAAGAACAGATTTGGGTTAAAGTAAAGAAAGGATGGACTCCTAGAAATATGGTGGCTGGTTTCATAGCGCATACCTCTCTCAGAGCATCTGCAAGGGAAGATTGGTACTTTGACAGTGGTTGTTCAAGACACATAACTGGTGTGAAGAAATTTTTGTCAGATATCAAGCCTCACTCTACCAATTATGTCACTTTTGGGGATGGATCAAAAGGTGAAATAAAAGGTGTTGGAAAGCTGGACTACACAGGACAACCAAATTTGGATCGTGTTCTATTTGTCAAAGGGCTGACTGCAAATTTGATTAGTATAAGCCAACCGTGTGATCTATGGCTCAAAGTAAATTTCACAAAATCTGAATGCCTAGTAACCAATGAAGAAAATGAAGTTGTTATGAAGGGAACCAGGTCTAAGGATAACTGCTCTCTGTGGAATCCTCAAGAATTAGAAAGTTTGACTACCTGTTTGATGTCAAAGGAAGATGAAACCAAACTGTGGCATCAAAAATTGGGTCACTTACATCTGAAAGGGATGAAAAAAGTTATGTCAAGTGAGGCAGTTAGAGGTATTCCCAAGCTGAAGAGTGATGAGGATAGAATATGTGGTGAATGTCAAGTTGGGAAGCAAACAAGGATGTCACACAAAAAGCTTCAACATCTTACCACAACTTCTAGAGTTCTGGAGTTGCTTCACATGGACCTAATGGGACCTATGCAGGTTGAAAGTCTTGGAGGGAAGAAGTATGTCTATGTTGTCGTTGATGATTACTCCAGATTCACCTGGATAAGCTTTATCAGAGAAAAGTCTGAAGTATTTGCAGCTTTTAAAGAATTGTGTCAAAGGATTCAACGAGAAAAGGATTGTGGTGTTATTCGAATCAGAAGTGACCATGGGAAGGAATTTGAAAATAGCTGGTTTGAAGAGTTTTGTTCATCTGAAGGAATCACTCATGAATTCTCATCACCAATCACTCCTCAGCAAAATGGTGTGGTGGAATGCAAGAATAGGACTATTCAAGAGTGTGCAAGGGTCATGGTTCATGCCAAAAAGCTTCCATGTCATTTTTGGGCTGAAGCCATGAATACTGCTTGCTATATACACAATAGGGTGACTATCAGATCAGGTACTTCTATTACTCTTTATGATCTATGGAAAGGAAGAAAGCCAAATGTGAAATATTTCCATGTTTTTGGGAGTAAGTGCTATATCTTGGCGGATCGTGAGCAGAGGCGAAAGATGGATCCTAAGTGTAAGGAAGGGATATTTTTTGGATACTCTACAAACAGCAAAGCATATAGGGTATTTAATTCCAGAACTAAGGTGATGATGAAATCCATAAATGTGGTGGTTGATGACTCTGGCAGAGACGAAGATGTCCCAGATGATGTTGGAACATCCTTTCCCATGAACAATGAAATCTCACAAGACACTGAGTCCGTAGAAGATAATGTTCAAGAGGCTTGTACTAGACCTGAGAATGAAGAGGTAGAGGATGCTAACAGGGGACCCTCTATAAGGATTCAGAAGGATCACCCTAAGGAGTTGATTATTGGAAATCTGAATGAAGGTGTAAGAACCAGATCGAGGGAGGCTGTGTCAAATGCATGTTTTGTTTCAAAGCTTGAACCAAAAAATGTTAAAGAGGCTTTGACAGATGAGTTCTGGATAAGTGCTATGCAGGATGAGCTTTGTCAATTCAAGAGAAATGAAGTCTAGGAATTGGTACCACGACCAGTAGGAACAAATGTGATTGGAACAAAGTGGGTATAGAAGAATAAGTCTGATGAACAAGGAGTTGTTACCAGAAACAAAGCCAGACTAGTTGCTCAAGGATACACACAGATTGAAGGAGTAGATTTTGATGAAACATTTTCTCCTGTGGCTCGCTTGGAATCCATCATATTGTTGCTAGGAGTGACATGTTTTTTGAAATTCAAATTGTTTCAAATGGATGTTAAAAGTGCCTTTCTGAATGACTATCTTAATGAAGAAGTCTATATTGAGCAGCCTAAAGGGTTTGTGGATCCAAATTTTCCTGATCATGTCTTCAAGTTAAAGAAGGCTTTGTATGGTTTAAAACAAGCTCCAAGAGCTTGGTATGAAAGGCTGACTGCGTTCTTAGTCAAACATGGATACAGGAAGGGTGGTATTGATAAAACACTCTTTGTCAAGGAGAAAGATGGGAAACTGATGATTGCTCAGATTTATGTAGATGATATTGTGTTTGGTGGGATGTCGGATGAAACGGTCCAACATTTTGTTAAACAAATGCAATCTGAATTTGAAATGAGCCTGGTAGGTGAATTGACTTACTTCCTTGGATTGCAAGTCAAGCAGATGGAAGATTCCATTTTTATTTGTCAGAGCAAATATGCTAGGAATATTGTGAAGAAGTTTGGATTGGATAATGCCAAGCACAAGAGAACTCCTGCTCCTACTCACTTGAAGTTATCCAAAGATGAAAAGGGAGTGAATGTTGAACAGAGTTTATACAGAAGCATGATTGGTAGTCTGCTGTATCTTACAGCAAGTAGGCCAGACATAACCTTTGCAGTTGGTGTATGTGCAAGATACCAAGCAGAACCCAAGGTCAGTCACATCAATCAAGTTAAGAGAATTCTTAAGTATGTGAGTGGTACGTGTGATTATGGGTTGTTATATTTCCATGATTCAAGTTCCATTTTAGTAGGATACTGTGATGCTGATTAGGCTGGAAGTGCTGATGATAGGAAGAGTACCTCTGGAGTTTGTTTCTTTTTGGGAAATAATCTTATTTCATGGTTTAGTAAGAAGCAAAATTATTTATCTCTTTCTACTGCTGAAGCTGAGTACATAGCAGCTGGAAGTAGTTGTGCTCAACTGGTGTGGATGAAGCAAATGTTATCTGAGTATAATGTCACACAAGATGTCATGACATTATTTTGTGACAACCTAAGTGCTATTAATATTTCTAAAAATCCTATTCAACATAGCAGGACTAAGCACATTGATATCAGGCATCATTTCATCAGAGAACTTCTGGAGGACAAAGTCATAACTCTTGAGCATGTTAGCACAGAAAATCAGCTTGCTGACATATTTACCAAGGTTCTGGATGCAGTTCAGTTTGAAAACCTGAGGAGAAGACTTGGGGTTTGTATTCATGAAGAATTATAGCAATTAATGTTCTTTTTGGCTGACAGATTAAAAAGAATAAAGGTAATTCTGGTAGTGCAGCTTGTGCAGGTGTGTATGAAGGGAAAGGAGATGCTGAAGATTGTGCGTGACATTTGGTCATGTGATTTTGTGCGCATCTACTTTCTGATGCTGTTTATTCTGGTGTATGATTTGATCATTTCTCAAAATTAAGAACTGTTCTACTTGCCTTTGTCATATTTATGGCTAAAAAGGGGGAGTAGTGTGCTTGTGGTGTGCTTGTGCTGGTGCTGCAGTTAAGGGGGAGAATGTTGTTGTGTTTCTGCAGTTGAGGGGGAGTTTTTTTTTTTGGTTGTGAATTTTTGTTGCTATGTTGTGTTTTTCGCTGCTGTCTCTGATATTTTTGTTTTGCTTGATTTATCTTTGCAAGATTATTTGTTGTGTAGTTTTAGCCAAAATAAGCCAAAGGGGGAGATTGTTATTTCTTTGATTATGTGGTTGGCATTTATTTTGCTAAAACTATTCTAGCAGCAAGATGTTGAAACAAGATGTTCTAATTTACTGCACTCAACATGTCGGATAAAGATGTCCCATCCTGGATCATAGAATATCGCGTCTGTTATTAGTTTAAAAGGAAGATTCTATTAGTTGTTATTTGTTACTGAATATTCCGTGAATATTTAGTTATCCTATGTGGCGTCCAAAGTAAATTGAGTTGAGTTTTTGTGTTGGTTTTCGAATTTTCACTACTTTCTAAATATGGAGACATATTTGGAAATATTAGATTGAAGACCTATTTTCTTGGAGTTTATATTGCAGAATTATGTGCAGTCTCTCAGCTGCGTTTTGAAGCCCAACCCAGTCCAGATTTAATGCTATATATTGACTAGTGTAAACCTAGTTTAGGTGTGGAACTTACGTGTGTTTTTGTTAGGGTTTTTGATTGTTAATTATGAGCCTAACTGGTATCATTCTGATAACAGTATAAGGACTGGTTTTGTGTTGTAAGTTCTGTCAGTTGCTCATAAGCTTTTAAGCATTCAGTTTCTTGTGTGTCAGTTCTCATAAGCTTTGAAGTATTGAGAATTGTGTGTTTTTGAAAGTGTGTCCTTCGTTTTGTTACTTGTATTGAAAGGAACCAGTCACGGGTTGTGATTGAAGAGGGATTTGAGGAGGGCCTCATACCTAGGTGAGCCTTAGGTAGAAGTCATAGGAAGGGTAGTGATTAAGTGAGCAGATTGTAACCGGGTGTGGTTACTGTGTGATCTGTGAATTGATACTATCCTATATTAATTTTGTCCCTGGCTTGGTAGCCCCCAGAGTAGGATTGTTGATCCGAACTGGGTAAACATATCACTGTGTTCTTTACTTTCTGCACTATTATTTTTATTGTTATCTTGTTCATTGTGTTGGATATCCGTGTCCCAACATCTGTGTAGGACATATGATATCTGTGCCAGAATTTCATTATGGAAGCTAAATCGCCATCAACAAAGAAGGAATTGCAGTCTCTCTTGGGCAAAATAAATTTCTTAAGGAGGTTTATATCCAACTTGAGTGGGAAAACGCAAGCCTTTTCGTCATTGCTTCGAGCTAGCAAGGATGGGTTTGACTGGGGGCAAGCACAACAGTAAGATTTTGACAAAATCAAAGAGTACCTGAGTCACCCCCCGATTCTCTCACCACCTTGTGGCAATAAGTGTATGAGATTGTACATAGCTGCATCAGATAGGACTTTAGGGAGCATGTTAGCTCAAGAGGATGATGATGGTGTCGAAAGGGCCGTCTATTACCTTAGTAGAGTTCTAAATGATGCAGAAACTAGATATAGCATGATTGAAAAATTATGTTTATATTTGTATTACTCTTGTACAAAATTGAAGCATTATATAAAACCACTTGATGTTTATGTTTCTTCTCGTTATGACGTTATTAAACATATGTTGTCCAAACCTATTTTGCATAGTCGAATTGGAAAATGGGCATTAGCATTAACTGAGTATTCCTTAACTTATAAGCCTTTAAAAGCTATTAAAGGACAAGTAGTGGCAGACTTTATAGTTGACCACAAATGAGACCCCTCTGAACTATCTTGAAGTGGAACCTTGGAAGTTATACTTTCACGGGTCAAGCCACAAAGATGGGACATGCATAGGAGTGCTTGTTATTTCTCCTAATAAAATTCCAACAAAACTTAAGTATAAAATTGAAGGCCGTTGTTCCAACAACGAAGCTGAATATGAAGCTTTAATTGTTGGACTTGAAGTATTGTTGGAATTGGGGGCAACTCATGTCGAAATAATGGGAGATTCAGAACTGGTCATAAAATAAGTTACCACGGAATACAAGTGCATAAAAGAAAACTTGATTATGTACTTTGTAGTTATGAATCGACTGTTGAAAAAGTTCGACGCAATTAGTTTTCGACACATCCCTAGACTGGAAAACCAGGTAGCTAATGACTTGGCTCAGATTGCATCAGGGTATAAAGTTTCGAAAGACAAATTACAAGATGCAATCGAAGTTGAAGTCAGAGGAAGGGTGGTGTCAGTAGGATTAGCCCCATCAGATTTGGAAGAAACTAAGCTTGGATACGCTGATGAAGACAATTTTGCAATTCTAGCAGTTGATAACATAACTGACAAGGATTGGAGAAAACCTATAGTAGATTATCTAAAAAAATCCAATATCTTCGTCAGAAAGGAAAATCAAGTATCAAGATTTGAGTTATGTCTTGTTGGGTAATGAATTATTCAAAAAGACTCCTGAGGGAGTATTGCTTAAGTGCCTTAGTGAGGCAGAAGCGTACTTGGCCCTTTCGACTGTCTATGGTGGGACGTGTGGGGCACATCAGGTAGGCCATAAAATGAAATGGTTGTTATTTCGACAAGGCATGTATTGGCCTACCATGTTAAAAGATTGTATCGAATTTGCTAAGGGTTGTCAGGAATGTCAAGTTTATGCTGGCATTCAACACGTCCCTGCAAGTGAATTACACTCTATAGTGAAACCTTGGCCTTTTAGAGGATGGGCTTTGGATTTTAGAGAAATTCGACCAGCATCATCTAAAAATCATAAGTACATTTGGTAGGTATTGATTATTTTAACAAATGGGTCGAAGCTATCCCTTTACCAAATGTTGATCAAGAAGATGTGATTGAATTTATCCAGAAACACATCATCTATAGGTTTGGAATCCCAGAGACAATTACAACAGACCAAGGATCAGTCTTCACTGGTCGAAAAATGCAAGAGTTTTCTAAAGAAATGGGATTCAAGCTTTTAACATCCACACCTTATTATGCTCAAGCTAATGGCCAAGTCGAAGCGGCAAATAAAGTAGTTATTGGGTTGATAAAAAAGCATGGGGAAAAAGGCCAAGAAATTGGCATAAGACATTGGACCAAATACTCTGGGCATGTCGAACGTCCCCAAAAGAGGCAACTAATACTACCCCATTTCGACTGACATTTGGTCATGATGCAGTTTTGCCTGTAGAAATTTATCTTCAGTCCATAAGGATCCAAAGGCATCATGAGATCCCATCTGAGTCTTATTGGAATATGATGCTTGATGAGTTAGTGGATTTAGATGAAGAAAGGCTCCATGCGTTGGAGTTTCTGAAAAGGCAAAAGAAAAGGGTGGATAAGTCTTATAACAAAAAGGTCAATATTAAAACCTTTTTAGCAGGGGAATTATTGTGGAAAGTGATCTTGCCTATGGATCGAAAGACCAGATCTTTAAGGAAGTGGTCTCCTAAGTGGGAAGGTCCCTTTCAAATTATTAAGGCATTCAGTAATAATGCTTACGAGGTTCAGGAGATTGAGGGTGATCGAAGAGTCTTAAGGGTAAATGGGAAATATTTGAAAAAATATAAGCCTATTTTGCAAGAGATTCATATTAGAACATAAGTCTTATTAAGATGGTAAAAGCCAAAATAGGCCATGTGAGGCCAAAATGGCATACAACGGAAAGGAAACAAGTACAACAACATGAAACCTAGGAGAAAGATCATTCATAGTCTCTCCAATTAATAGAGTTGAGGAAGGTGACATAATCTCCGTCAGCTTCATCATCAGAGTTTTGTGCTTTGGAATGTCCTTTCTTGGGGACCTTCATCTTAGTTTCTCGCTTCTTGCGCGAGAGGTTGCTCCAGTTGAAGTATCATTGTAGGCAGTAGTTGTTACCTCAACTTTCTTTGTCTCCTCAGCCACCTTCTTGGTCACTGCCTTCTTTGAGGAAGTACTCATGCTTGCTTCAGTGGGTGCAAAATATGGCTCATGTGAAAAGGATTTTATAGAGACAAAACCTTGTAAGGATTGGCCAGTCAACAATGGAAACACGTGAAATTTCTCTTGGGAATATACCCTAGGGTTACGCTATTAATATTCCTTTATGGAATAGAAACTTGTGCCGTTGGAACACTAAGCTGTTAAAAGCTGCGTTATTTTCATGATTTCCAAGAAAAGAGGCAGAGTACTTTAATTACAAAGATTAGCAAAGCTTAAGAGAAAATACGCCATGATTTTATCATAGATTTTGCAAGTCGAAGAGCTAATAGCAAACAGAAGTATTTAGATAGATGCCAGGGGGCATTGAGATTGTCTTTACATAGGGCCACAAAAGGGCCAGAAAACATGATGATAAAAAAAGAACTACAAATAAGAAATTATAGGACAATAAAAAAGGGAGCTTCGACTTCAACTCAAGAAAGTTGACCTTGTGAGTCTTAAGGCGTTTCTTACATAGAGCTTTGTTGAGCTTAGCTGCTAAAAGTTCCTTTTCAAGCGTTTGGGCTTTATCAACGAAGTCTATAGTGCGCTTTAGCTCTCTGGCCATTTCAGTATCGTCGAAGTCTTTCAGCTCAAGGTTGCGCTTTTAAGCATTAGAAATCTTGTTTTGCAGTTCTTCAATTTGCTGCTTCCAGGTATCAATGTCCTTTTGGTTCGACTCTATCTCTGCCTGCCTTTTGTTTTGGTCAATCTCCAGATTTTTGACCTTAGCTTCTGATGCGTGTGCTTCATCCCAAGCTGAATGTTCCAGTCCAGTTGTAACTTTAATGGTGTGTTGGATCTTGGGAAGAAGTTTGAAGTCCTTAGACATCTGATTTACTAAAGCAGTTAACTCCACAAGGAATTCAGACATATCTTTACTAAGAGTCGAGAGGTCCAGTTTTTGGAGGCTATCTTTCAAGAAGAGAGGAGCAGTTCGATCTGAAAGTAAGACATTGTGGATGTCTCCCTTGAAGAATTTGTCTTTGATCTTTTGAAGGATAGGGCTGGCAAAGTCATCTGAAGCTGGACCCCCAGAACTGGTCGAAGTACTAAGGCTAGTACCTGAAGAGCTGTACTTCTTCCCAAGTATCATTCTGGCATACTCTCGAGGATTCGACCATTTAAGGGCCGCCAGTGGGTCTCTAGTGGGGGATCCTCCAGTAGTCGAAGTGACTGTAGGCCCAAGAGTTAGATTATTGACAGGACCTGTTTCAGCCACAGGTGAATGGGTCTGATCCTGCTCAGTCCTTTCCCTCTCTTCTTCTTGTTCTTCTTCATTTTCGCCCTTCTCTTCTTCCTCTTCAAATGACCTTCCTTCTACGTCCATGGTAATGGTCTCTGTATGGTCGAGAGGTTGTTGGTTAGAAACATCATCCTCTTCATGTTCAGAGCCATCTGTTTGGGATTGTTGAGTGTTGGTCCTGGTGGGCGAGTTTTTGTTTGTTTCATCTGCTTCAGAAGGAGGAACTGTAAGAAGGATAGGTTGGTTAATTTCACTCAGTGAACTATATCGAGAACCAAGGTCAGAGGTAGGGTGATAAGTTGGCTCACCTTGGCTATTCAGGATAGTTGTTGCAAAGCTGAATGAAGTTTGTGGTGGGTTAGAACCACCTACATCAGCCTGAAAACCACAAGTAAAGAGAATAAGATTGAAAGAAATCTGAGTAAGGAATGCAAATGCTGAGTAAAGATAGTGTGCATACCTATACAGTTGCGGCATCAGGACTTGAGTTTGCGCTCTCAGGATCACCAGCGGTCGTTTTCGACGCAATCTTGGAGAGTTGTTTCTTGACACCACTATCAGCAGGTGTCTTCTCAAGCATTCTGGCTGCCTTTGAGGAAGATTGGGTGGTAGCTCCAGAAGCTTTGGTAAGCTTCCTTTTCTTTTTATCCACTACCTCCTCAGGGGATTCATCATCAGCATCTGAAGGGACAACTGTTTGGGCACATTTCTTGCCCTTTTTTGAAGGCGTTGGAGGTTTTCGAGCAGTCTAAAAGGTGATGCAAATATTAGAAGTTGGTTACACAAAAAGATTTAGGCAAGGGATATAAAATACCTTTGTGCCTTCAGTTTCCTTTTCGACTCTTGCAGCACCCTTCGATGAGCTGGTCTTCTTGGCCATAGCTGAAAGACAGATGATTATTACAAGATTAATAATTGAGTGGTTAGTTAAAAATTACAAATTACAAATTGAGGGCCTCAAACCTTCATATATTTTAGATTCGACGCGAACATCCTCGACCCCTATATGAAGGTGTCCTTTGAAACTGTCCAGCGTATGTTTAGTCGCAACCACCTGTTGGGCTTTTGGTTGAGACTGCTGTTGAAGGAGTTTTAGGTGCTCACCACAGACAAACCAGTCTGGAAATGGGGGGCAAGTGCCACTCCAAAATCAGCGTTAGGAAGTCGAGGGAAATTTGGAGGAAAGATTTCAAACGCCACCTCATAACGTTTGTCAAGAGGAACGTTTGAAGGGATTTTCAACTGATCCATTTTTTGTAGAAATTTCTCCTTCAAAGTGACAGCAGCCTCACGAACGGTTCGACTAATATCATCTGGTCGATAGACAATTTCAAAGTACTTTTGGAAGGCCTGAATTTCTTTGACATGAATGAACTTACTCTTCTTGGTTTTCTCCTGCACATCAAGAAAAGCTTGGTCAAGTAATGAAGAGAAGGCAGCAACATCAAGAAATTGTTCACTGTAGTACTTCGACCACCATTCGTGAAATGATTTAGTGCACAAAAATGTGGGTTAAAAGTGCACAGGGGAAAGAGTTGCTTTTCTAACGTTCCACCGGTCGAAAGGGATTGCAGCACCTCCTTCATCAAAATTGGCAGTATGAAGGACTACATGGCCTTTCTTCTCATACATACACTTGGGGAAAATTTGAGCCAACCCAAACTGTCGAGAGACAAGGTTTGGTTGGTAAGCAATCAAGGCTTCCATATCTCTTCTAAGATTTAGCCTCTGAATGATAAATCTAGGAATCAAAAAGGCTTCCCAGATTGAAACAGATTCATCATGGAGTTTTTTGGATGAATTAGGGAATGGCCTTGTAAACCACTCAGGTCCACATTTTCTTTCAGCAAAAGGGGCCATACTGGGTGTGAAATCATACCGCTTGGCAAACATCATAATGTAACTGGAGAAGGCTCCTTTGAGAGTTTCCCCATCATCATTGGGCGTGAGTTTCACCAGGCGAGTACCTTCGACCCTCATTTCTTTGATTTCAGCAGAGTCCTCATCGACTTGCCCTTTCCTGGGAAGGCTAACTTCGAAAGTTGCATTGAGCCATAATTGAAGCAGCCAGAGGGGGCCATTCAGGTGTACAGTGCCCTGGGCCTCCAAGTCTTTGAGTCGAGCTGCCCCTTCACTGAGAGACTCATAGAGGTTTGCCAAAATCAACCCACTAAGGCAAACTCCTCTGTTGTTGTGAAGTTGGTTGGCCAGAGTGAGATATTTCTTGGCCACCTGTAGGGATTTTGAGTAAAATATATACCTCGACAACCATACGGTGAGGAATGCAATGTGTTCCTTGTCAGTTATTTCTTCAGTGTCACGTTTGTGGTGGTTTATGAAGTGGGTGTATGTAAGCTTGGAATCAGAGATCCCTATGGTATCTTCTGCATCAGTTTCAGGATCATATGAAATGCCATCTGGTCGAAGTCCTGCAATGGCAGCCAGGTCGAAGAGTGTGGGGGTAACCATCCCACAAGGAAGATGAAAAGTGTAGTGGGTACTATCCCAAAAGTAAAGTGATGCTGCCAGCAGGTGCAAACAATAAGGAATATTGGTCTTCGACAGCATAAGCAGATCATAAATTCAAATGGTTTTCCAATGATCAGCTTTGACCTTTTCCATCCTGGTCATCCAAAGGTCAAAATCCTTTAACTGGTTAACAGCTCTTACCAATCTAGTACCATCATGAAGATACCTAAGATCCATCTTAGTCAAGGTGGGTGTATCAGGGGAAGCTTCATCTTCCTTAGGGTTGCTCTTTTGCCCTAAAGGTCTTGATTTACGGTAAGAAGGGAAAAACTCACTAAGTTTTTCATCGGTGGGTTTAACATCAGCTAAGGGGCCACATAAAGCATAGGGTTTATCAGAAACAATGAGAGGAATCATTACCTGAGACTCGTAAATGCTCCTCGCTTCCGCAAGAAGGGGTTCTGGCATGAACTGTTGATTCTTCACCACCTTGGGTCCTGGAATGTTCGAAAATGGTGGAAGGGATTGCTTGAACTGTGTGGCTCTACCTTTTTTACCTTTTGTTTCTTGGGGGATGGTTTGTGAAGACACCATTGTTGGAAGTTGAAGAAAAGTGAGAATGCGTTCTGATTTTTTTCTTGAGAGAGTTTGAAGGATGAAGAAATAGGGTTGCAAGAAATTCTGAGAATGCAAAAGTTTAATAAGTTATGGAAAAAGGGTATTTATAGGCGTTTGGAAGTTAAAAAGGTTGTCAATCCACCAATGGAGCAAAGTGGGTAGTGGGACGCGTGTCTGTTTTTGCAAAATCGTTTGAGTGGTGGCAGTTATGATCAGACTACAAATGTCTAGTTCCAAGAAAGGTGATGATGAAAACTGTTCAAGGATGCGGCGAAAAAGAGGTTTGAAGATTTACCATTATGGTATGACGTCATAAGCGTGATTGAAAGAAACTGAATAGTTTCTAGATCGTGGGTTGGTCAGTTATGACCACATCTTCTCATAGTCGAATGCGCAAGTGTCGAAAATAGTTCTATCAAAAAATGACCTTCCTACCAACACTGGCGAAAGGACATTTTTGGGAGGCAATTTGTTAGCTCCTAATTTCGATGCTACATGATTTCAAATAGATTTGGCTTTTAAAGAAGTTATTCTTTAAAATAATAAGCTAAAGGAGAAGAAGGCTTCGACCATATTTGTTGAAAGCCTGAGTCGAAGAGAATGATTTTAAGACTTCAAACATTTTCAAGTCCAAAGAGTCAATTCGACAGGGTAAAATGGCTATGGATAATGCGCTGCAGTTACAGTTAATTATTGGAGGGAAGTTCTACTATTTGAATTTGAAAAGAGGACAAGTGGCGAATATCCAGAAGTTGAAGACATGCAAAGTGCCAAGTGGCGTGTTCTAGGAGTAAACCGTCAAATGGTGGTTATTTTAGAGTATTATAAATAGGTTAGTTCTAGAGTTAGAATGTGTGAAAAATCATGTTGTACAAGTAACTCTGTAATCACTCAAAGTATCCAGCGTGTAGAGAAAAGAGTGAGGCGAGAATGTACGTGATTGTAATCACCATTATCTTTCATTGCAATGCAATTTACTTTGAAGTTTCTACCTTAGATCCTTTACTTTGAAGTCCTTTAATTCAGTCTGTTACTTCCAAGCATTTTATATTACAAAGTTTCTACTTCGCAGTTTTTACATTAAGAAGCCTTTACCTTCAAGCATTTACATTTCTGCAGTTTATTCAAGACTTTAAGCATTTTCTTTACCATTTAAACTTCAGTCTTTCATTGAATTTGCTTTTACATTGTTTTCTCTGAGTTTCTTGTTCGACTTAAACACTTTCCTGCCCTTTATCACTTTTTATTTACATTTCACAACATCCTTTTTTGTTTGCCAGCATGGTCGAAAGGTTTGTTTTATGCATTTGTGAAACATTTTAAATACACTCATAACACATGTCCTATGATCAATATGATCGATCCTGTAAGTTACTAGAACTTTATTGTTTTAGAAGATCAGCGGTTGTTTACCAATTTCCAAGGTAAACAGGGGTATAGGGATAAAAGTAGGGGTATGAGGTAAAATTTTCCAATTATGGATTGTTAATTGTGGATTTTTTTTTCAAATAAACAATAACAACCAAGACTTGTATTTGTAGGCGAGGTCAACTACATGCATCGAACAATATCATAATACTCTATCATTGATTCAAGGATAGTGGAAACAAATTTATCTATGCATTTTAATAGAAATGTCATTTGTTTTTACTATATATCTAAGATGCGATTATATATTAAAATCGGTTCGATTAATGAGATATATTTAAAATACATACTTACTTGTAGTGATAATTTGAGAATATGTGAGTAAGCTAGGTTTGACCTTACTTAATTCGGGTGCATTAGTAGCATAATTTGAAATGTAATAACTTAATCCTAAAAAATCAAAGGATCCTTTTACAAGCTTGACCTCATGTTTAAAGAATTTTGGTAATCTGCTTCCTACCAAAGATCGCATGGAAATTGGATAATCTCATACTACCAATGAAACAATCAACCTGATATAGTTTTCTCAGTCAGATTAGTGAGCAGATACATGAGTGAACTAAGAATGTTACACATAAAGGTTGCAAGAAGAATCTTGAGATACTTATAAGGATCGATAAACTATGGAATTCTATTTCGACGAGACTTGAGACACCCCCAATCTATACCCCGAGTAATTAAAGCGATAACAAATAATCAGAATATAATTAAAACATTCATGGCATAGACGGGAGTGTGACATCAAAGTAATGAATTATAACAACCTGCTCATATAGATATGCAACAATCAGTTAACAACATAAACAAAGGAACTCAGTTCCTAACACCCACAATTCAGATACAGAATAAAAGCGGAAAATCTGCAACTGAAATCTCATATATAAACATAGAAGTTTGTCTGTCATATACAGAGTCATACATGTAAAATCCAAAAAGATATATATACACATAATCACATAACGATCTCCCCGACTACCCGGTGCTACATATCAGAGCCGACCGACAAAAGAATGAAGACATATTCTTCACAAAAAGACCTCCAGGATCTAATCTGCAATGTCTCATAGAGCATTCAAAACAGCAAAAGGGTGAGAAACACAATTATAATATAATTGCATACAATTATGTAATAACATGAAATACGCATGCAAAAACATTCTCACCACAACGTATACCATAATTCAAATACAAAACAAAACAATTCATAATTCATGCATCCATCACAAAGGCATATCAATCATGCTCAATACATTTATCACCAATGTATATCAACTCATCAATCACATTCACAATTTCCCACACATAATCAATCCATTCATGACTTATGCAAATGCACAGAGACCGACACAACGACTCTATGCATGCGGTACCATTTCATCCATCATTCTCATCATCATTAATTCACTCAGGAATTATTGGAATCATCGCTTGTTACTTAGTGTAACTCCCCGTCGGGCAAACGATGTTCCCCGTCGCTTTAGGTCCTCTTTGTATAAGGCTCACGACGTTATGGATCGCTTTAGGTCCTCTTTGTATAAGGCACACGATCCGATCGCTTTAGGTTCTCTTTGTATAAGGCACACGATCGTCTAAAACGTCGCTTTAGGTCCTCTTTGTATAAGGCACACGATCATTACAGCAGATTCCCTCTGGAATCGTTTCGTCGCTCACACCCCACAAGGGCACACGACATCACATGGTGCATATTCATGATGCATGGCATACTAATGACTCATGACGCATGGCATACTAATGACTCATGACAATCAAATACATATACATATATAACCATGTGAACCATCTCAACATCAATAATCATGCATTGAAGTTTAACCCGAAACAATGCATTTATTTTTCCATAAGACCACAAACCATTGTCATAACCTCTCATCATATATATTCACATAATATAACAGCACACAAGCTATACGGTATATATCAAAAACATATCGCATGATAACACATCAATCGCACACAATTACGACGGTAAAAGTCGACAAAACGACACGTTTCCAAATTCCCGACACAATTAAATCGGCCACTAATATCAAAACCATTTTTATAAGAAAGAACATCTCATTAGCTTTCCAACGCTTCGAACGACGGCCAAAACGGACTTACGGTTCGAAAGATATGAATTTTTGAAGTTTTGAATTTTTAAATTTTTTGCCTTGGTTAATCGGTTACCACATATGGTTAACCGGTTAACAGTTGAAAAACTAACGTGAAACACCAAATTTTCACGTGTTAATCGGTTAACACATTTGGTTAACCAATTAACACTGTTGCAGAACCACAAAAACTCTGTTTTAATGACAGAAAATCCAACCAAAACCTGATTAAATCACTCGGGATCACACCAACAACATCAACCGATTAAATAACAGTCCATAACAATAATACCAGACATATCCAAACACATTCAACTCGATTACAATTCCAATTCAACTAAATTCATCAATATATATAAAAAATGCAAAAGTTATTAAAACAACCAATTTCAATCCAACAATCATACTAAATCACGACCTAACATCACTCGACTCTACTACGCGATTTATTCCGACTTTCGTCCGTAAAAACATCGACTTCTATTAATTTTTCTCATTTTCAACCTAGAATTGAAAAACTTATGAAAAACAAGTAAACATTCAAACACACACATACATATTCATACACAAACATATAATAACCGAGTTTCGCACCCTTACCCGATTAATCGTGCTTTGAAGTGTCGGTTGAATAGATTTCTTAAGCTTTAAGTTTTCCTCTTTTTTTTCTTCTCTTCTCCATTCTCTTTCTCTATTTTTCTAAAGCTTCTTTTTCTCTCTTTCTAATCTCTATGTTTCTATTTTAAAGAAAAACAATAATATCTAACCAAGCAAAATGACAAAAATACCCATACACTCAATTTTCCCGCAAACGCCCCCAAAACGCGATAAAACATAATAACGATAAACATAACATATTTACCAAATAAAAACCAAGAATAAAATAATATAAAAACAAAAATAATTAAATCAACTCAATTAAATAAATCTAACAAAAACTGGGGCGTTACAAGACTCTAAAAGCAAAGAAGTCATGGTTACTTGCTATTCAGATGTTAATTGGTGTGAAGATAAGGAAGATCGAAGAAGCACAACTGGTTATTTCTTTCAAGTATTTGGTGCCACAATACCATGGTGCTCGAGAAAGCAATCTGTGGTGACATTGTCATCGTGTGAGGCTGAATATATAGCAGGATCATATATTGCGTGTCAAGCAATTTGGATCAGATATGTGCTTGAAGAAATGGCGGTCGAAGTGAAGAAACCACTGGTACTGCAGATCGACAATAAGTCATCCATAAATTTTGCGAAAAATGCAGTTTTGCATGGAAGAAGTAAGCACATCAAAATTAGATTTCACTTTTTAACAGATCAGGTAAATCGAAGTGAACTTGAAGTAAAGCATTGCTCAAGTGAAGCACAGTTGGCCGATTTTTCACCAAAGAATTGAAGATCGACAAATTCCTAAATTTGAGAAAGAAATTAGAAATAATTCAGATCGACTATAATAAGAGTATGTTTGACAACTTGGATTAAATGAGGTATGTTGAGATATAATATAATCTAAGTTGTATGGTCCAAGCCCAAAATTACTTAGAGTTTAGGATTTGTTACTTAGTTTGTTATATTAGTTTGTTACTTAGAGTACAAGTAACTTTGTATATAAGTACATGCATATTGTAGCACAATCTTTCAATAATATTAATCCTTATTTTTATATTCTCTATCTTTCTCTCCTCACTAAAAACACCCCACACACTAACACTTATGTATTATAAAGTATTCCTTGATAAACTAGACAAATAAAACACTATAGTTGTTATTTTTAAACACCGTAGTATAATAATAAACTTTGAAAAGGAATTTCAAAAATAAAATAAAAAACTTGAAGAAAATATTAGAAAAATATTACAATTAATGATCAAATGAACCCCTAAACCTTAGAGTTAGACTATCAGGACCATGACCATAGCTCACCGCCAACACGGTTCATCTTAACTTCTACTTTAAGAAAACTATGTGTTATAACTCCTTAGATAAAATACTAATTACTATTTTAATAACTATGCGATCTTGAGTTGATTTTTCAAATGCAGTCGTGAATTGTGATTATGCGATTAGGTGTTTAAGACTCGTGAATATGTGATACTTGAAGATGTTTTGTGATTTTGTGTGTATGTATTGAAATAATTTGAATTAATAACTCTGAACATTGATTAAGTGATTATATGTTTGTGAACTTTAATATGAGAGTTATGTGTGATCTGTGAAAATGTGAAAGTCGTCATTGCGTGTTGGAGATAGTCCTCTATCTAATGAGTGACTTGAGTCCAAGAAGGGAGAAACATTTTAAGACTCATCTTTTTTCCCTAACCCATATCAATTTGAATTAACATTTTAAGACTCATCTTTGCAAAATAAATTTATATCTTGAGACAATGCATCATCCATTAGGCCTAAAGTATCAATAGAACAATATTGCTCACAAATCATATTTAAGTCACACATTAATGAAGTTCACCTTCTTAACGCAAATCACTATGCATAACTTTCTTCTTTTGCAAGAAATTCTTAAACCAGATGGCTGACATTTTTGGATATCTTTTCAAACCATTTTTATAATCTACAAAGCTTATTCCTGTCCTCACCACGTAGCCTAATGTCCATTCGAAGTCATCGAGCAACGACCATGCAAAATATCCTTTTACATTCACACCATCCCTGACAAATTCAAAGTGTTAAATCTCATATATAAAATAATAGAATAATTGGAAAAAGGAAATTATTTCTTTCTTTTCAGAACACATACTTGATTGCAGTTTGAAGATAACAAAGATGACTATAATAGTAATCAATCCTAGGCGTATCTGCAAGGGCATCTTCAAGTGAGAGTGTTGGATCATTGAGCTCGTCTATACCTGATAAAGTATTTTCCAAAAAAACATTAGTATAAAATATATGAAGTAATGACGTATACACCGACACAAACAGTGAGATATAAACACAAATTATAATTTAAGAACT
This sequence comes from Lathyrus tuberosus, assembly GCA_022829125.1. Taxonomy (NCBI): domain Eukaryota; kingdom Viridiplantae; phylum Streptophyta; class Magnoliopsida; order Fabales; family Fabaceae; genus Lathyrus; species Lathyrus tuberosus. The sequence goes on from JALAZF010000043.1 coordinate 8,142,025, forward strand.
GGAAGTGATTGAATGTAACTACATAGATTCTATTCACTTGTTTGATTGAAGATAAAAACAATTGGTGTTTTACCATTTTCTGTGATGTATATCAAAGGATTGTTGTACTTTGTTTTAATATACAGCAACAGGTCATGAATTCCCTTGGGATAAACTGGCTTCCATATCGAAGAAGTCTGCATGTATAAAGGTTCCCGTTTTTCATCAATTAAGCAAAAATAAGTAAACGAAACTAATGGAGATGAAACAATAATGCATGATTTCAGTATATACCATCGGGCCAATAGGTATTCCATTACGTTCGCCTGTGACAACAAAATGCATCATACTCAAATACCAACATAAATTATCATTGATCACAATCATGGATTGTTAACTGTGGCCTTTTTTTCCAAGATTCAATAACATCCAAGCCTTATATTTGTAGGTGAGGTCGACTACATAGATTGAAGAACATCATAATACCCTATCATTGATTCAAGGATGGTGGAAAGGAATTTATCTAAGATGTGATTACGTTTTTTATGTACATTAAAATTTGTTCAATTAATGAGATATCTTTAAAATACATACTTACTTGTAGTAACAACTTGAGAATCTGTGAGCAAGCTAGGTCTGGCCTTACTTAATTCGGGTGCATCGGTAGCATAATTTGAAGTGTAATAGTTTAATCCTAAAAAATCGAAGGACCCTTTTACAAGCTTGACCTCATGTTTAGAGAATTTTGGTAATCTGCTTCCTACCAAAGATCGCATGGAAATTGGATAATCTCCTACTGTCAATGGATCCATAAACCTGACATACATTTTCCAATCAACTATTTTGTTAAAATGATGCGATGAATGAAAATGTCAAAATAAGACATGCTAGTTTAGATCGAATACAATTAAAAAGTAGCAAATTAGCATTGCAAGTTTAGAGTAACAATTCGTTGTCTAAAACTACTGCATTAGCACAGAATAAAATAATGGTTTCAAATTGCGATTGAAGTTTTGTGTTCATGAAGATCTTTACCATCCAAGTATGAAATCAATGGCTCTTTGTGTCGCATGAATGTCTGATTCTGTATCATGGAGCGGAAGCATCCAGTCACACGATAGCGTTATTCCTATCAAGCCCTTTTGAGATGCCTAGTAATAAAGTTTAAAACCAATAAATCCGACTCAGTTTATTTACAAATCATTGAAATACAAACAATTGGATTTTATAAAAAAGTTAAAGCAAAACCTGATACTTAGTTTTGTATACTTTGACAGCAGTTGCATGAGCAAGCAACTGATTGTGAGCCACTATATAGGGTTCAGTAGCTGAATCACCGCCAGTGCAATTTTTTTCAAGCCAAGATGAACATCGTCCTGGTGCTGCCCATCCATCGGCATAACCGAATTTGCTTACGGTCCATGGCTCGTTTAATGTGATCCAATGCTTTACTCTATCTCCAAATTCCTTAAAGCATAGCTCTGCATAGTCTCGAAAATCATTCCTACACAGAAATATTGATAAAAATAACAAAATAAAATGATAGTTTATTCAAATTATTTATCATCACCAAAAAATTGTTTGATTATCATCAATTATAAGGCATGTGAAGTACACTATATTAGGACTTAGAAAGCCACCATATTCTTCTTCAAGTATTTGAGGAAGATCCCAATGGAAAAGGGTTACAAAGGGTTTAATTCCTACATCAACAAATGCATTTAAACAAAAGTAACTAAGTTTTTGAACAAATTTAGTAAAACCAAAATTAAGCTATTATATGAAGACATCACCTTTGTCTAGAAGTTCATTGATGAGGTTGTTGTAATAACTAATTCCTTCCATGTTCACACCTCTACTAAGCTTGCCTTCTGAAATAAGCCAAGAAACCTAACATTTAAATTAATACTCACTCATTTGCAAACAAAATACCTTTTATTTTGGAATGTTTGAAGAAAACTAAAAAGTTTCTTACTTGGAATTACTCTGGACCAAGAGATGGAGAATCTATAAGCGTCCATGTTCAAATCCTTCATAATCTCAACATCTTCCTATATTATATCAGTAATGTTTTTAGAAGAATCTCAATTATGCTTTAGCTTCATTCTGTTTTACAATATTAATACATGAGTTAATGCATCAATTTTGTACCTTATAACGATGATATTCATCAATGGCTACGTCTCCATTGCTTCTGCCGAATATCTTTTCTGTCGAATTTAGCAGCCGAAATATGATACATATCAGTCTATAACTATAACTGGAAACATCTAAATGCGAATTATTTAAAATTTTAAAGAGATTAATTACTATGTACTGTCAGTGTCACCATCAATTATTTGCTTTAATGTATAGATTAAGGATGCTCATAGACGGTTAATTTTCATAACCAATCCATAACCTTAAATAGTCTATATGTCATAATCGGTTATTAAAACCAATTGTCATAACCGGTTTTCATTTTTGTAAAATGGTTATAAACCAGTTAACAACCGGTTATATCCATAACCAATTTTATAATTAGTTTTGATTTAATTTTATTTTAAAATCATTTTTTTAATAATTTTTTTAAGAAAAAATATTTATGTTCAAAAATAAAAAATAGTTTTTTAATTATAATTTTTTTTTTTTGAAAAAAAATATTTTCTGAAAAAAATTATTATTTTAAAAAAAAAAATTTCAAAAATTTTTTTTTGAAAAAAAACTTATTTTCTTTTGGAAAAAGAAATTTTTTTTTGAATTTTTTTTTTTTTTTTGAAAAAATTTTCAAAGTTTTTTTTTTTATATAAAAAAATTGACTAATTTGGTTTTTATTTTGGATATGAATGTCCAAATTATGGATTTGGTTAAAACTATATTAAAAATATATCCAAAATATGGATTTAGTTAAAACCATACTAATAATTAACCAGTTTTTAATAACCAGATTTGAATATGAATATGGATTATTTAAACAACCGGTTTATTTGAGCACTCCTATAAATAATTAAAATAAAAATTAAACTTCTCCCGACATCCAATGTCTATTATTAACTGACTGTGTAAAATCCTTTTATATTGTCGATGCATTTCAATTAATTTAAATTTTAAAATTAGCCAATCATGTGTAGGCATAGCAATGGGGCGGGTCGGGACGGATTTTACCTCCCTCAAACCCAAACCTGAATCCCCAAACAATCCCCGTTCCCCGCCCCAAACCCAATCGGGGATGGAGAATTAAAACTCAAACCCATCCCAAACGGGTTCGGGTATCTCCGCCCCACCACCATCCATTTAGTAAAATTAATTTTTTAATAAAAATATTTATCTTTTTCAAAATCAAATTACATTACAAATAATAAAATAAAAAAAAATCTCAAAAAAAATCATACTTACATTTGAAATATGTTAAATAAATAAAACAAATCAAAATATCAAAACATTGACCACATATTTAATATTCTAAATTAACAAAATTAAATAATAATGTACATAATATAATAAACGGGGCGGATTCGGAGACGGGTTCGGGATGGGTACTAGTGTCCCCATTACCCGACCCGTCCCCATATTTTTTAATAGAGGAAAACCCAAACCCAAATCCAGTCAAAGCGGATTTTCCCGTCAACTTCGGAACGAGTTCGGGTGGATACCCGCAGGTATGGGTTTTGTTGCCATGTCTAATAATGTGTATACCTGGATAGTTATGAGAGTGAGTATCCCATATACTTGGTTCCCTGCCTCCAACATTTGCTGCACCTTCACACTGCAAAAATTAGTGTAGAAATGTATAAAATGGTACTAAATTGAACCATATTAATGATTTTGTTTTGTTCTTAAAAATCAATATCGTAAAAACCGTTTAATTTCACAAACCAGTTTATAGTTTGGAACTGGTTTTATTCATATTGACTTGTTTCAAACTATACAACCAGATTATTTTTGAACTGGTTTTAATTACCGATTATATTTAGGAGAACGGATTCATCGTTAGAAGTTGAACCGGATTCGATTGCTTTCGATTGAGATCCGAATCGATCCAGACGAATGAGAAAGGAATTAATGGAGATTTGGATCTAAGAGTGGTGTGTGAGAGTCTGAATGTATTTTTTCGTGCTTTCTTTTTGCTGTTTCTTACACTTGCGGCCATTGTTATCGCTAATCTTTTTGGATTGTTTCTATTTCTAAATGAATTATCTGAAATGAAATGAAAGAGAAAAAGAAAATGGATAATTGCAGAGGTGAAGAGAAGAGATTGAAATCGATTCGGGGCTAGGGCTAGGGCTCGGGCTCAGCCTATCGAAATTTGGGGGCCAGCGTTCAATTTTTCATTCTTATGTCATTTTGCACAAATTTCGTTTTTTTGGCTTTAGGTCGTGGTTCACTTCAATCTAAAAATAAAAAATTACCTTTTTTTTTTTTTTTTTTCTTTCTTACTAATAAAGTTTAGTGTGTCTTTGATTCTACATTAAAAGAAAATTTTAAATAAATTAATTCTGTAAAATTATTTTTATTTAAAAGTGATCTTAACATTAATGTTTTATAAAAATAACTTGAAGAATAAACTTTAATAAAAAAATACATTTAAATTAAGGTGGCATCCAAGATGAGGGCTTAACTAAGTCGCTCATCTAAATTATTAGTGTACCATTATTAAAGTTCATCGGAGAATTTTTTTTTAATATAACACACTTATTTAAAAAAAATACCAAACAAATTATATTTTCAAAAATATTACCAAAGTGACATGGTTTGGGATAAAGGAATGACCTGAGGCGCCATATAGTATGACAACTCAGGCAAAAACATTTCTGAAAGGTGCCCTAATTCTTAGGGGAGGCGCCATATGGTATGGCGCCTCAGGCTAATCCTTTTTTTTTTAAAACGATTTAAATTTTATGATTTTAATATATAATTAATTTTATTTTTTAATAGGGTATCATGTGCTCATAAATAAGGGTATACCCTCATTTGTTATTACACCACACTTCTCACCAAAACCCTAGTTTCCTCATTTCCCTTATCAATATCCTAATCTCTCCTCTCCCACCATGTCTGAGTGGTTAAATCGCCGTCCATCGTCATCATCATCAACACCGGAGGAACCGTTTCCAAAATTTTCACTGATGAAAAGAAATGCCCTAGTTGTATTCTCAGTTGTTAAGCCTCCGATGAAGATGCTACTGTAGAACACGCAGACGTTGGAGCATTTGTATAGGGAACTTCACCGCTGGCTAGAAGGAGAATTTCAGGCAGGTGAAAAGATCAAGAAGATTGAGAGGCTGGTCCAAACGGAGTCACCCGGACTTGGAGAAAAGTGGAAAATGATGCTGGTGTCCTCATGATGATGTTGACACCAAAGAAAATTCAGTTGATGGTTGTAATTTCCTAGATAAGTTGATGCGTTGGGTTGTTTATTTTCTGTATGTTGTTGTTATTTTCTGATTTGGTATTAGGTTATGTCATTGTTATTTGTTGATGTTTAGCTATTAAGTTATGTTCTATTATGTTATGTCGTTGTAATCAATTAGGGTTGCCATCAATGAAATAAAATTTGTTGTTGTTATAAATAGACAAGTTTACAGTTGAAATTATGATGTTGTGCTAGAGCCCACATTTGGACACTTGGTACGATTGTGGGCTGGCTGGCGGCACAAACCACATAACCTCACCATTTTGTCTGCTGCATCCATCTCCGTTCGAATACGGGTGCTGTTAGGGCGACCCTTTTTATTTCTTCGCATCAAATCATTATGCCACACAATTTCGCCTTCGTATGGAGGCCAGTAGTCCTCCCTTGCTACCACTTGAAAGCTATTGCCGTAGACATTGCATAGAGTAATGACTTGGTGAAGAACAGAGAGATAGTTGGTTGGGTCCAACCGGGTCTTGGAACAGGCGACTATAACATGGGAGCAAGACATACGAAACGCATGAAACTTTCCATAGTCACACCAACTCCTATCCAGTTCCACTTGGTAACATCCCCTAGACCTTCCTTTGTTGTGATCAATAGACTCTGCAACACTGAAGTGACCTTTAGTACAGTCAAAGACCGTGACCACATGTGTGTTGGCCTCTAAGATGAAGGCTTAACTAAGTCCCCCATCTAAATTATTAGGGTACCATTATTAAGAGCAGTATCATGTGATAACCACACTACATTGGATCCAACACTTTTATATTTACTTTTCTCTCTCCCTCTAACTGCCTTACCTCCTCTCCTCTCTTGTTACCATGGCTTTTTACCACTCACTCTTTCTTAACTCTTGTAACTCTTCTCTCTTGTTACCATGGCTTTTTACCACTCACTCTTTCTTAACTCTTGTAAGTCTAACTCAAATATAAGATTAATCCACACTCATACTCTTTTTTTAACTCTTGTAAATCTAACTCAAATATAAGATTAATGCACCTTTGCATAATCCTTCTCTGCTTGTTTTTTCATTTGAAGCCACCATCTTTCGTTCTATTAAACTTTTATTTGCAAATATTTAAAGCATTATAAAATTAACAATGCAAAACATAACTATTTTTGTTCAAATATAATTTAAGCCATATTGCATGGCCACTTTGTTATTAGTTCACTCTTCAAATCTTTAAGAAATAAAAACACATTTTGTTTACTACCTTTTCAAGCTTCTTTTCATTGTTGTGTTTTTAATAGATCCCCTTTTTCTAAATTTTGAAGTTTAATGTTGGTGGATCACTGTTACTCTTCAATCACTTGATTGATTTTTGTCTATAATTTCTCAGTTTTCAAGTTTTCACACTTTTTTTTATAGAGTGGTATCCTTCCTTTCGTACCGACTAATCCACTCGAGAGCGCGCCCGTAAGCAATGCCCCACGTAGTCTCCGAAAGTTGAACCTAGACTCCTTCAAACTCAGTACCTCAAGGGGAGCAAACCCTTAAGACCCAAGTACCCTCATACTAGGCCAACCCTCTCGGGTTTCAAGTTTTCACACTTGAAAAAACATTGCAAAAAGTATCCTAAAACACAATAAAAAATCAAAAAAAAAAAAAAATTGTGTGACATTTTAAGAAATAAAATTAAGGGAGAGGTGAAAAGGTGGATATTTTCGGTAAACTCCGTGGAAGAATTTGAGTAAACCATTAGATGTGCAGAAGCACACACATTCTCACATGTTAGGGCACGTCTTTGTACAGCGGCAGAGTAGAAGAGATAAATAACGTGGATGTTGAAAAGGGGTATTAGATCTAGTATAGCAAATATTAATAGAATCCTGTAGATTTATTTAATCCAATGGTTTAAAAAAGTGGTACATGGGCGAGGGATTCAATTGAATCCTCACCTTAAATTAAAAAATTTTAATTTTAAGTTAGAGTAAAATCAATTTATAAACTATTCAATTAATTTAAATTGTGTATTTTCTTTACATAGTTGGGTAGACTTATCTCTAACTAGAGAACCACAATGAACCGTACAATTGGATACAATTGGATAGATTAATTCATTGAGTTGGGAAATACTACAATACACAATTTAATTGAAGATGTTCATATTTTAAATTGGGTTACAATAAATAACAGAATTGCAAATATTAATCCTTCAAACACAATAAACAACAATTTTTTTTAGTTTAACATAAAGAAATCTCTTATAATCTCGTTCAAATCCTTTTGAATAACCATTTAATTAGTATGAGACAATATAAACTAAAGTGAGACATGAAAAAAAAAAAAAGTCTTCCTATTAATAATGTGTATTATATTTTATTTAAGGGTTAAATATACAAAACCCCCCTGCAATGTTAGCGAATTCTCATTTTACCTCCTGTAAATTTTTTTTTTTTAAACACCCCCTCTTAATATCCAGATTCCCTCACTTAGCCCCCTGGCTGCCACATAGCAGCCAGGTGGCATTTTTAATATTATTTTATTATTATTATTATTTTTAATTTTTTTTTTATTTTTTATTTATTTATTTATTTATTTTTTAATTTATTTTTTAATTTTTTTTAATTTTTTTTTTAATTTTTTTAAAATTTTTTTTATTTTGTTTTATTTTTTGTTTTATTTATTTTATTTGTTATTATAATTTTTATAATTTTTTTTCTTTTTTTTTTATTTCTTTTTCGCTTTGCAACCGATGTAAAAACATACATTTTAAGAAAGATAGCATACATTTTACATCGGGCCAGAAAGGAAACCGATGTAAAAAAAAAACATTTTACATCGGGCCAGAAAGGCAACCGATGTAAAAACATACATTTTACATCGGACTTAATAGTCAACCGATGTAGTAGATGTATTTCACATCAGACTTAATAGTCAACCGATGTAGTAGATATATTTTTTACATCGGACTATGGCCCGATGTAAAATGTCTTTGATTTACTACATCGCTTGGCTTTACATCGGACCCAGAACCGATGTAAAATGTGTTTTTCGCCCGATGTAAAAAGTCTTTTCTGCACTAGTGTAATTTTTAAAATAAAAATTTGTTTAAAATAGAATTAAAAATAAAAATTAGGTCCAAAAACGAAAAATAAAAAAATAAAAAATATATAAATAAAAACGAAAAAGAAATAAAAAAAAAAAGAAAAAAAATTATAAAAATTATAATAAAAACAAATAAAACAAATAAAACAAATAAAACAAAATAAAACAAAAAAGTAAAAAAAAATTTAAAAAAAAAAAAAAAATTTAAAAAAATTAAAAAAAAAAAAAATAATAATAATAATAATAATAATAATAATAAAATAATATTAAAAATGCCACCTAGCTGCCACGCAAGCAAAGATAAAGGAATCTTTGCTGCCATGTGGCAGGTAGGGGGCTAAGTGAGGGAATCTAAATAAGATGAGGGGGGTTTTAAAAAAAAAACTTTACCAGGGACTAAAATGAAAAATCGTTAACATTGCAGGGAGTATTGTATATTTAACCCTTTATTTAAATATGATTAATCATTAATCCCACAAATAGTTTGTAAACTCATGTTTCTCCCAAAATGTTTAGACATTGACAATATGAATTCCATTACTTATCCAACACTCATGTTTCTATCTAAGGTAAATTTTCTTACTCACTCTAATATTCAAACCTATCCAATCTAATATACACAATTGAGCAAAGTAATATTGAAATAGAGTACCTGGTAAGCTGATGAAGCTGTTCCGAAAATGAAACCGTCTGGAAAACTACTACGGTTGAGCGGGGGACTAATACCGTCGGTGAATACGGTAGCAGCTTCAATGATAACCACTGAACAAAGAATAAACAAAAAACTAGCGAGAAGAAGAAGAATATTCAACGCCATAAGTATATAGATCACCAGATTTGATTTACATCGACATCAAATGAATACTGCTTATCCTGGGTCCTTGTGTATAAATAGTATATTAAACAAGTTATCGATGAAAACATGCATTATTGAATTGATAAGAAAAGATAATATAAGTAAAGTGCACGTTAAAGTCGTTGTGTCGATAAATTATATATATTACTAAAATATGTAGGGACAGCCTGATGATAGTCTGTAAAAGGCAAGTCCAAGATCTTTTTCTTTTTTTATATGTTTGTGTCGTGTTAAAGTGAGTACTCATCCAAGTCTCACATCGAGTAATGTGAAGAAAAAAGAGTAAAAGATTATTATAAATATAGAGAGTCAGTTTGATTTTATTTACCACAACAATTCTAGTCTTTTTGGTGTTTTGGTGATTTGGGTAGTTCTATGTCTAGAGAGGATTTATAATTTTTCCGTACAAAAATTGTGGTGGAGAGGGTTTTCTATTTTTCCGTTCAAAAATAGTTGTTGAGAGGGTTTGTAATTTTTCCGTACAAAAATTGCGAGTTAGTAATAAATTTTTGATTGTGCGTTTATTTTATTTTATTGTATCAATTATTGGAGATTTACTCTGGTTATATTCCCAACAAGTGGCATCAAAGCAAAGATTCCGATCAAGGGAGGAAATCACAGGTTTGCTATCCTCTTATTTGATTTGAGTTTTATTTTCTTAGACAATATTATGGCTACATTAAAGTTGGATATTCCTTTTGATCGTGAATGCTGGATCAGATCCTGTAGAATTAGGTCGCCAAGTGCGTCAGGGATGCTGGTCGTATGGAGAGGAGGGGGGTGTACCTGCAAGGTACTCCGACGCTCAAGTAAGAAAGGGTCAGAGAAAAAGAGCAAGTACAAAGTATGAATTCTTAGGGTGAATATTGGATACCTGACCCTCTCAAGCGAGAGGATTTATATAGAGCACCCAGCGCGTGACCAACAATCCTATTTTCGAGGCGAAATAACCGTTTTCCCGAAAGAATATGTAACTACCCAAACTAGCCGTTATGTCGGGCAGGGTGTCCAAAACTAGCCGTTACGTCGGGCATAAGCGTGGTTTCGGGCACCTGCCCTTAGCTGTTCGGGGAGCGATGAGGCCGTGCGTAACAGGCAGTAATTCCGGGGAGGAACGTTGCATTCCTTGCCCGGTTGGAGGGGCAGAAAGGTAACTTTTGCCCCTCTGTGGATTGGACTTAGGCAATTTGGGCCGCTCTGGAGTAGAAGCGGATTGGGCAGTTTCTAGCCATTGGTCCAGTCCAGAACAGGAGCCCTCCAAGTCGTTGCTCCCGAGCATGGGAGTGATGGCTTAAGGACTGCTTGTTGATTCGGAGATCCAGTATGGAGTCGCCGTTTGAAGACGAGGAGGATTGTCTCAAAGTGCTCGTGACCCCAGATGTTCGTGAGATTCATGGTCGTGACATCGTTGCTCGGTGTTCGGGGAGGCTAATGGTCAGACAGAATTGGAAACGTTGGGACGCCACGTGTGCCTAGAGCTCTGTGTAGCAGTTAATAGGCAATGATGGCTAATGGATAGTCATAATGGCCTACGGGCGCGTGTTTGCACGTGCTCCTTTGTATAAACGGGGGAAAATCGTTCCATTTGGAACTTTTCAGTCTGATTTCTCTTCGCTTCCTTCAAGCTTTTTCCCGACACCGTTTTCTGCTTCTCCGACCACCGTTACAAGCTTCCGAGCAGCGCTTTCTTCTACTCAAAACAAGTAAGTGTTCCGATCCTTTGCTTGTTCTACCTCTGTTAGTTGTTAATGGTAGATTGCATGCGGTTAAGGTTAGCCTTAGAGGATAAAATGAGTGAATCTCCGGTGATTGTTGGTGGTGGACGGTGGCTGTGCCATTTTTCTACTTCTAACATGTCACCGGAGTTGGTAGTATGTTTTGGTTAGGAAGGCGGTTGACGGCGTCGTCGCGATGGCGACGCTTGTGTAACCGTCGTGACTTTTTGTCTTCTGGGCGGATGATGAATTTTCCGGTAGAACGCTCCCAGATTCCGGTGAAGATTTGCGATTTCCGGAGAAGCTTCAAACGGAAACTAGGTATGAGTGCGGGGAAGCTCCTCGCTAGGGGATGATTTGTTCCGAGCGTCTCCTCGCGGGGAGGTTTCAACTCCATATTTGATGTTAGGGCTTAGGCTGGGGACTTTGTCCTCAGCCCTTTGCGCGCCCTTTCACTTGACTTAGCGGTGGAATGGTGGATTTGATTTGTTGTCGAATTCACTTTCTTCTCTGCTTTTCAGGTGATCGACATGGCGACGGGGCCAGATAGAGAAGTTATTTTAGACACCTCCGAGGAAGAAACAGGATCCTCGGACAACACTAGCTCTACGGCTTCGAGCTCGGCGTCTTCGAGCTCCCCAAGTGATGTCGGGGAAGAAGAAGAGGCTTTGGACGATATGGACGAGGATGTTCCTGATGATCCTGCGGAGGAATGTGAGGTGGCCGAGCCTGCTGAGCACGTGTCCAAGCTTGTGGGGGATGTTTTTACTGAAGTCGGGCCGGAGGGAGAGTGGAAGGTGCACTTCCCTTCCGAGGACGAGTGGGCCTGCATAAACTTCGGGGACCGCTTTACGATGTACGAATATGCCTTCAAGGAGCTGGGCTTGAGGCTGTCGTTCACCGATTTCCAGCAGTCAGTGTTCGAGCATTTGAGGTTGGCCCCCACGCAACTGCATCCGAACTCTCTGGCCTTTATCCGGGCGTTTGAGTTGGTGTGCGAGCATCTTGCTATATGGACTACTCTCCCTCTGTTCTTCACTGTCTTCCATCTTCAGCGGCAGCTGTCGGGGAGGAAGTACGGATGAGTTTCGTTGAAGAAGCCCCACAAGCTGTTCAAGCCTTTTTCGGAGTCAATAAGGACGTTCAAGGAACGTTATTATGTCGTTGAACCCTTGTCCAAAGTTGCCCAGGACAACACATACGTCTGGGAGATAGAGGTTAACGAGAACGGGAACGAGCTGCACGTCGAGGAGGGGAGGTATATTGGGCGGAGACTTTACAAGTTCCCCATCCACTGGTCACCCGACCACTTCACCAAGAAGCCTAGTGATTATGTCTTCCAACCGAGCGAGCTGCTCGGGCAGGACGCCACGGCGTATGAGGCGCTGGTGAACTGGGTAAACTCCATTCGGCTTGCTGAGTGCTGGACGAGCAAGGGCAGTCTAATTTTCGAGGAGGACGGGAGCCAGAGAGTTGAGCGTAGATTCATCAATATTAAGGCACTGCTGGAGTGCAAGACTCCTCAGGACGTCGCGAAGCTGCTCGGTAGTCTTAGTTGCTTAATTTTGTTTGTGTCATTTCTTTTCCTTGTATCTAACATACTCGTATTTTGTCTGTGCAGGTGAGATGCCTCAGGCCCACGATAGAGTTGTGAGGAATGCTCTTGCAAGGAACAAGACTGGGGCGGCTCCTCCGAAATTCCGATTTACTGGTGCTCGTGCTCCTCCTCCTGTTCAAACTGCCGCGGGGACCTCCTCTTCTCCTACTCCCGCTCCCCGGGGATCTCCTCTATCCTTGACCGGGCGAGCGAAGCGGGCAAGGGTAGCTGACGCTGTGGACCTTACCCGGGTACCGGAGAAAGGGAAGTTCGAGCTTCCTCCCTGTATCCTTGATAGGCGGTTTTTTGAAGGCAACTCTTTGGTCGTTCCCCGGGCGGAATCTCTTCGCTTGGAAGGTATGGATCGCCCGAGCAAGAGGGCGCTGGTGGCCCAAGATGCTTCTGCCTTGGTCAGGATGCTAGAGATGGCTGCTGTTTACGCTGAAGGGGACTCTGCAACTGAGTCCGAACTCAATGCTGCTCAGGCTTCTGTGGCATCCCTCAAGGAAGAAGTCAAGAGTGTCGGCGAGGCTCGGAAGAAGGATGAAGAGGAGGCAGTTAGGCTGAAGGAGGAGAATTTCAAGCTGGCGGCAGAGAAGGAAGCTGCCGAGGAACTGATCAGGGAGCTGAGGGCGGTCAATGCCCCGGGTGTCGACGAGCCGGACGATGTGAAAGAACTGAAGACTAGGTCTGAGCTGGTGGCTCGCATGCTGCTGGCCGAAGACGATGGTATTGTCTTCGCGGAGGAGTCCTTCAAAAATGCCGTGGCTCAATTGCGGGTGGTGAACCCTGAGCTCGATTTTTCTGTCGAGGGTACTCACTACCTGGCGCATATAGAAGATGGCCGTATTGTCGTGCCCGACGGTCTCCTTGAAAGTACCCCTGAGGATCAGCCCGCAGAGGCCCAGGGACCCCAGCCAGAGTCTGCCGAGCATGCAGACAAGTGAGGAGTTTGTATCTTTGATGTTGTTGTAATCTGTCCGGCCTGCGTGCCGTGGAATCATTGTAATTTATTTTCTTTCTGGGGGGCGTGGCCCCCGTTTGATGTAACTAAGTACAATTGTGGCCCTTGTGGTCACCCATTAAGCTAACTTATTATATTTCTGGCTTCGCTATCTGCATGATTTTACTTGCGTTTATTTTTGCTAAGTGTTGTATGCATGCTCGCTGTGAATGTATGTCCGCCCATGATAGGGGGTGTTTGACTTGTGTGAATATTTTGGGGAAATTGCTCGTTACAGATGTGTTCGACAATGAGGGGGACTGGTCGAACTGCCAGGGAATGACCTGGCGGGGTGTGGAGCTCAGGTCGCGTTTGAGGCCCGAGTTCGCGGCGTGAACGTCCCATCGCGAGCTGGGGTTCTGCCAATCATGGTACTTTGACGACCGTGATGCTTGATCAAGGACCGCTGTCGAGCAGTTGTCCGGCTCGTTACTGAGCGGGGTTATGCTTTAATCGTATGCGACACTTGTACCTAGACGCGCATAGTGGTCGGTGGCTGACGTTCGTCGTTGCGACGGCTCGAACCGAGAATTTAGCTGTAATATTGTTTTAGCTTTTCAGTGTTCCATGGTCGAGCAAGTTCTTCCCCAGAGAGATGTTCAAGGTAGTAGGCCCTATTTTCCGTTTTTGCTCGGACACGATAGGGTCCTTCCCAGTTGGCTGCTAGTTTGCCTTCGCGAGAGTCTTTGTGGTTTCTTCTTAGAACAAGGCTTCCCATGTCGAACTCTCGCCGTATCACCTTGGCGTTGTGCCTGATGGTAATTTTTTGTTTTAGTGAGGCTTAGCGAAGGGCTACCCCGGTTCGGATTTCCTCGACGAGGTCTAGCTCTTCTCTCAACTATTCGTCGTTCATTTCCTCATCTAGGGGCGACTCTGTCCTCCTAGAGGGCATGTGAACTTTGACGGGAATTACAACCTCGGTCTCGTATGCTAAACGGAAAGGTGTTTCCCCGGTCGTTGAGTGTGGAGTTGTGCGGTATGCCCACAGTACGCTGTGTAGTTCCTCGACCCATGCCTTCTTCGTTTTGTCCAGCCTTGGCTTGAGGCCTCGAAGGATGACTCAGTTGGCTACTTCAGCCTGTCCGTTCATTTGAGGGTGCTCCACGGATGCGAAGTGCTGCTTCGTGCCCAGTTGGGCGACGAAGTCCTGGAGCTTCCTGTCCGTGAATTGCGTCCCGTTGTCCGTTACTATCGCTTGGGGAATACCGAAATGTGCGAGGATGTTTCATTTGTAGAAACGCAGGATGTTGAGGGCAGTTATTTTGGCCAGAGCTTCTGCCTCTATCCATTTTGTGAAATAGTCCACGCCCACTATGAGATATTTGTTCTGACTTGATCCTATCATGAAGGGTCCTAGGATGTCTAGGCCCCACCAGGCAAATGGCCACAGGGAGGACATAGCCTTGAGCTCGTTAGGCGGAGCCAGGTGCATGTCCCCGTGCCGTTGGCATTTGTCGCATTTCTTCACGTGTTCTTTCGCATCGTTTTGCATGGTCGGCCAGTAGTATCCTCCACGGAGAGCCTTTCAAGCAAGGGACCTTCCGCCAAGATGTTGGGCGTTGATTCCTTCGTGGATTTCACGCAGGATGTGTGCGACCATTTCCTCCTCGACACATTTGAGCAGCGGAATGGAGAATCCCCGTCTGTAGAGTTTATCTTCGACCAAGACATAAGAGCAGGCTCTTCGCCTGACTATGCTGGCCTCCTTTGGGTCGGACGGGAGTTCGTCTTTGGCGAGATAGTTGTAGACTGGGGTCATCCAACAGTTGTTGTCGCCGACCACCTGCACGTCGAGTGTCGCGAAGGCCTTCTCGATGCTGGGTCGAGGAAGTACTTCCTGTATGACGGATTTGTTTCCGCCTTTCTTCTTCGTGCTAGCTAGTTTGGATAGCACGTCTGCTCGTACGTTATGTTCGCGTGGAACGTGTTTCACTTCCACTGTTGTGAACTTCGCCATTTCCTTCTTTACCAGGGCCAAGTATTCGGTCAAGTTGTCATTTTTGGCTTGGTATTCTCCCCGGAACTGGAGGGCCATGAGTTGTGAATCTGTGCAAATGACGACTTCCTCTGCGCCTAGGTCCTCGGCGAGGCGTAGCCCAGCGAGGAAGACTTCGTATTCAGCCTGGTTATTGGAGGTTGGGAAAGACAGTGTGAGTGATACCTCGACGATATTTCCTTCTTCGCTCTCCAGTATGATGCTCGCGCCACTTCCTGCAGAGCTTGAGGCACCGTCGACGAAGATGGTCCATTTGCGTGCTTCGCTCGCGGGGGAGTCTGCAAATGTCATCTCTGCAACGAAGTCGGCCAGAGCTTGGCCCTTGAGGGCTTTTCTGCCTTCGTATTGGATGTCGAATTCAGACAGTTCCAGCGACCATTTGAGCATTCGGCCGGCCATATCTGGTCGTCCGAGCAGCTGCTTTATGGGTTGATCTGTTCGAACCACGATCGTGTGAGCCAGGAAGTAGTGTCTCAACCTCCTGGCCGCGTTGATGAGGGCCAGCGCCACCTTCTCTATCTGTTGGTATCTTAACTCTAGTCCTTGCAGCACTTTGCTCGTGAAATAGATGGGCTTCTTCCCATCAGGTGTCTCGCGGATGAGAGCGGCACTCACTGCTTCTGTTGCTACGGCCAGGTATATTTACAACATTTCTCCGTTGTCCGGGCGAGAGAGGACCAACGGCTCCGAGAGTGCCCGTTTCAGGTGGAAAAGGGCCTTGTTGCACTCCTCGGTCCATTCGAATGCTGCCTCTTTGCGGAGGAGTTTGAAGAATGGTAGGGCGTGTTGGGCGGACTTGGCCACGAAACGAGATAGTGACGCGAGCATCCCGTTGAGGGACTGGATGGATTTTTTGGACTTGGGCGTAGGAAACTCGGAGAATGCCCGGCATTTGTCGGGGTTGGCTTCGATTCCTCGTTCTGTCAAGTAGAAGCCGAGGAATTTGCCTGCCCGGAGACCGAACGTGCACTTCTCCGGGTTAAAATGCATGTTGTATTTCCTGGCCTGTTCGAAGACCTTCCTCAAATGGGCGGTATGATCGGTTTCCTTGTGGGATTTTACGATCATGTAGTCCATGTAGACTTCGAGCATGTCGCCTATTTCTCCCCGAAACACTTTGTTCATCATTCGTTGGTACGTTGCTCCAGCGTTCTTCAAGCCGAAGGGCATTACGTTGTAGTAATAGTTGCCCGATTCGGTCATGAAGGCCGTATATTTTTTGTCGGACATTTCCATTGGGATTTGATTATAGCCCGAGTAGGCGTCCATGAACGATAAAAGTTTAAAACCAGCAGAATTATCAACAAGTTTATCAATATTGGGGAGGGGTAGGTATCCTTCGGGCATGCCTTATTGAGACCGGTATAATCAATGCACATGCGCCATTTTCCATTAGATTTTTTAACTAATACAACGTTGGACAGCCAAGTTGTGTACTTGGCTTCCGAAATAAATTTGGCCTCGAGGAGGTCCTTTACAGCTTTTTCAGCAGCCTCCATTTTCTCCGGAGACTGCTTCCTCCTACATTGTGCTACGGCCTTGACGGCCGGGTCGATGGTCAGCTGGTGACAAGCGACAGATGGATCCAAGCCGGGAATTTCCGCGGCGCTCCATGCGAATAGGTCGGCATTCTCTCGGAGGCATGCTTTGAGATGCTTCCTCGCGATGTAAGGCGGGTCTGCTCCGATCTTCACTCCTCGTTGGGGGTCTTCGCCGAACAGAACTATCTCGAAGTTGCCATCTGGGATTGGGCGCATCAGATGGGAGCTGCTGCTGGACGACATGGACGGGCTTGCTGAAGCTGCTCGTTCCTCCTGTTGGTCCTCGGGGAAGTGACTGTCGAGGTCGATAGAGTCGACCTGGGGCAGGGGCTTGGCCTCCTCGGAGCTGCTTGGCAGTGCTGGCTTGCCCGACACTTTTGGCTTGGGCGCAATGGTGTTGAGTCCCTTTGTAGCTGCTTCGAAACACCGTCGGGCAGCTTCTATATCGCTGTGGAGGGTGGCGGCCATCCCTTTCAAAGTGTAATACTTCATCTTCAGGTGGACGGTTGAGGGCACTGCTACCAACTCGGCTAGAGTTGGCCTTCCGAAAATGCATTGGTAGAGCGACGGGCAGTCGATTACCAGAAATTGCACCTTGATGGATCTGACTATTTCAGCTGAACCGAAGGTCACGATCAGCTCAACGTATCCCCATGGCTTGGTTACAGATCCGTTGAATCCCTGTAAATTGGACTCTACTTAGGGGGTAAGGTGCGATTCGTCCAGCTGAAGTGTTGAAAATAGCTGGGAGTACATGATGTCGACCGAGCTGCCCTGGTCGACGAGTTTCCTGCGAACGTCGAAGTTCGCCATCCGGGCTCTGACGAGCAATGGTATGCTTGAGTTCGGGGAGCCTCCGAGGAGTTCCTCCCGGTAGAAGGAGATGGGGACGGAGCCCTTCTGTGCCCGATCAAGCGTGGTCACTTTGCTGGAGCTTGTGTTGATCAGGTGTTCGAACTTCCGTTTCACAGAGCCCACAGTGACTTTGTTGAAACCCCTGCCAGAGATGACCATGGCGGAGGGAAATTTCTCCCACGGGCTGTGGGCCGTGAAATATGCAAGGGCGCTGAGCCCGTCCGGGACGTTGAAGTCCTCGGGTCGCGATATGGACATAGCGACCTGTATGTTGGCGTCTTCCGAGGAGGGTACCTCCTCCTCGACCTTCTTGGACTCCTGGGCATCCTGCCGAGGAGTGTCCTTCTTCTTCGCAAACTGCTTCAGGTGACCGTCCCTGATCAGCATTTCAATTGCATCCTTCAGATGGATGCAGTCCTCCGTAGTATGGCCGTGACTTTTGTGGAAACGGCAGTATTTTGATTTATCCACGTTTGGTCTGTTCGGAAGCTGTTTGGGGAAGCGGACCCTAGCCTGTTTGAACTCTGAATTGGCATATTCGGACAAGATCTTTTCCCTGGAAACGGTCAGGGGAGTGTAGTCATGGAACCGCCTGGAGGGGCCCTTGCTGTCACGGGAATCACGAGGACGGTCCTCGCGTGTCCGTTCACCTCGACGAGATGTCGAAGCTTCTTCTCCTCTGGATGCCCGAGCGTTCACCTGATGGCGTGATGCTCGGACGTTGCTGGCCGCAACCTTCTCTTCAATATGAATGTGTGATTGGGCTTTGAGGAGGATGGCATCTAAGTTCCTCGGTGGCGCGAGGCCAATGGCTTTAGAAAACTCGGAGCCTGTGCGGAGCCCCTGCTCGAGCAAAAACTTCTTCATTTCATCAGTCGTTGGAACCTGCACTACTTCTTTATTGAACCTCTTGATATATGCGCGGAGAGGTTCGTCTTTACCCTGGATTATGGCTCCAAGAGAGGCCTCAGTTTTGGGGTGGCGGCGAGATGCTGTAAAGTGCCGCAAGAACATCCTGCCCAGCTGTCTCCACGAGGTAATGGACTCCTCGGGCAGTTGCTTATACAATGTCATTGCTCCCTTCCGAAGCGTGGTCGAGAACAGTCTGCATTTCTGGCGAATCCCTTCGTCTGGGGAAAAATCATCATGTTCTATCATATGAGGGCTTTCCAAAAGGGCCAATAACTCCATGAAACTCCACTTAAGCCATGAGATATGACCATGCCAATATGCCTTGCTACAAACTGTCATGGCAAGGCAGATTTGGGGATTTTGCTCAATTTGCTCAAATTTTGCAAAGGGCAAGCAAAATCTATCCATTTGAACACCTCAAGGGGGGACCAAGGAGGGGCAAACACTGATCCATCAGCCTCCCAAGTCTTTGGAACCAAAAGTAGCATGCCAAACCTAGAAATGCCTAAAACAGGGACAAGATTCCAATTTTAGTTTGGAGCATTTAATGGATGCACCAAGGTGGCATGGACTGAGCCTCGCCCAACTGAATTCAGTCAAGGCTTATCCAAGACCAAGGGAACCATCAGCCTGTGCCCTAACCTCTAGTGACTAGAGGAGACTTGGATTCCCATTGATCAACATTGGCCAAACCTCTGCAGCAGTTTCCATTCACTATTGCAGCTGAAACAAACTTGCTCTACTATAAATAGAGCTCATTTGTGCTCAGTTTAAGTACACCAAAGCACTACAACACTTGCTTTCCTCAAAATCTCTTTCTCTAGGCAAAAATGCCTTCTTTAGCAAGGTAACTCTGAGTTTTTGAGTTAGAGAGCAATTCCATCACAGCTCATGATCCAAACATATCCAATATGTCATATCTAAGCTGTCCAAACTCTCACAAGTGACATGTAACACCAAAATCTCAAAGTCCCCTCCCAAAACCTCAAAATAGGGCCTTTTTGCATTTTTCAAGCCATGTCTTGATTCAGTCACTTTCCAAACCAGATAAAACCTCAAACACACTCCAAATATCATCCTTGAACTGTCCCAAATGGTTTCACACATCTGGAACACTATTTGAGAGAGTTGTTATTTTGGCCACTTTTGCCCCTTTTGCAAGAAAGGGCCAGTTTCCATTCCTGAGGTTTCCAGCTGGTTCCAACCACTCTAAAAACTTCTAAGGGATCGTTTGAGATTGTTCAAAGCATCAAAACATTTCTGGAACAAAGCACTTGTCAGATAGCCCAAAAGCTCCAAAAAGAGGTAAGCATCACAACTTGAACTCTCTGAAATATGCCTTACTTTGAAGTCCACTGATCATGCATCTCTTATACATGTCATATGTGTTGTGTTTGCACCAATTTATCATGTTATTCATACCTGTACCAAGAGGTAGCACAGAAAATGCAAAACATGGCCTATTTCAAAACCACTATCGGGTTTTAAGGAGGATTTGTTTTCTGGAAAAACCACCACCACCATTGGATTTCTTGTGAAATTCTAGGCCAGATACATATAAATTTTGTCTCCATCCATGGAGAAATGAGAAAGTTATGGCCTTCACGTTTCTAACCAAAATCTTGTCTTGCCTTGCCTTGGCCAGGCCTAGAAAACAAGGCAAGCCTTGTATATTTGTGGTTTTGTTTCAATCAACATATGTATCACTACCCTAGTGGTAAGGCGCGCACCCTATACACAAGAGGTTTGGGGTTCGAATCCCCCTCGCCCCAGATCCTCTTTTTGCTATTTTTTCCACTTTTTATTATTTTTCTTATTATTTTTAATGATATGAAAAATTAATAACTCCCTCAATTTTAACTATTTTTGATTGGTTAATTTTTGCAAAAAATCCCAAAAATTTTGAAATATTGTATTCCACAAAAAAATCAAGTTAATATTATTTATTTAATATAATTGGTATTTTTGTGAATAAATTCATTTTTAATTATTTTTAAACATTTAAAAGTGAATATTTACCTTGAAAATCAAAACCAAATGAGTTCTAAATCATCTTGTGATTAAAACCTTATTTTTCAAACCTTAAACAAAAATCACAAGTGGTTTATTCAAACTCATTTGGTATTTTTATCATTTTTGTTGATTTTCTTTAATCATTTTCAAAACACTTTGGGCCTCTTAGTAGAGTGTAAGACCCAATCCTTTGTAAATACAAACCATTTTGGGCCTCAGATGTTGTATAAGTCTCGTTGTATTTTTAAAATCACGGCGCAATCGTCGCCTTTTAAAACAAAACCATGGACCTCTCCTTGAGCTGTAAGCCCCATCACTGGTACAAAAATACTTTGGGCCTCTAATAGAGTGTAAGACCCAACCCCCCTTGTACATAAAAACTTTGTGGGCCTCACTTATTGTATGAGTCCCTCTGTACAATTTTCAAAACAGCGGTGCGATCATCGCTAAACCTTGGGCCTCTCTTTGGGTTGTAAGCCCAAACAACTTTTCAAAACACTTTCTCCTTTGACTTTGAATATAATATTATTATCAAAGTTTTCTTTGTTGAACAACTAATCAAACAGCATGGAAGCTCTACAACGGGTAAGTGTCTATCCGCTTTCGTTTATCGCTTTCATATGTATATAACTGCATTGTGGGGTTGTTTCACTATAAGTCTTCTTTCAAAAACTTTTATATACTTGTCCAATATCCACTGTGTAATGCTAGTATAGTTATTTAGAGTTTTCCCCGACAACTACGTCTAGCACTAGGTAAAGCCCTGTTGGTCACTCTTAAATACAAACAAAACTAGATCCCCATAGGATTTCCAGATACAGTCTTCCCTCCTATTGGGGTAAAACAATATGGAGACGTGAAAGGCAGCATTCTTGGTGAACCCTTTCTCAGACTGTCACTCTTAGAAATTGTAAAAAAAACTCTACTCTCCAGAGTTGATCTATTCTCCGTGAATAGCATCTCTTGAGTTTCTTCCAAATTCTCGGACTTTCCTGTCTTGATCTATTCTCGGTGAATAGCATGTCTTGAATTTCTTGGGGTTTGGGGACCCACAGGCTACCTAAAAGCATCCCCGCCTCCTATAGGGCGTTGTACAAGGACCCTTCGGCTTCTTAGAAGTTCTCATGCCTTCTCTTGGGCTTAATACAAGGACCCTAATGACCTCTTAAAGGTATAAGACAGAACTTAGTCATCCTTTGCTAGAGCAGCCTTTCCAGTGTCAAAACTCCAGCCTTTGTGGAGTTGATACCCATCCCTTAATACCCGTGCCTCTTCTTGGGCATTGTACAAAAGATAGAACTCTAGACTTGGACAGTCTAAGACCCTTGAGTCTCAAAGACATTCTCAAGTTCCCTTCAAACATAGGCAGAAACCCGGTCTCTCTCAAGAGAGTTCCCCACACTTGGACTCGCTTCCGGATCTCCAGAATCCAGATGGATAAGAGAGCCTCTTCTGGGGCTTTGTACAAATGATTCTCCCTAGTGGAGCTAACCTTTTAAGACTCTCTTGTTGAGTCAGTCACCTTTTAGCCTCCATCTCGGGCTTTGTACGAGATACCAAAATCACTCTCTTGTTGAGTATAAAAGACTTTCTTGTTGAGTCAGTCTCCTTTTAGCCTCCGTCTTGGGCTTTGTACAAGACATATAAAATCACTCTCTTGTTAAGTATAAAAGACTCTCTTGTTGAGTCAATCTCCTTTTAGCCTCCATCTCGGGCTTTGTACGAGATACCAAAATCACTCTCTTGTTGAGTATAAAAGACTATCTTGTTGAGTTAATCTCCTTTTAGCCTCCATCTTGGGCTTTGTATAAGACATACACAAACACTCTCTTGTTGAGTATAAAAGACTCTCTTGTTGAGTCGATCTCCTTTTAGCCTCTATCTCGGGCTTCGTACGAAACAGCAAAACACTCTCTTGTTGAGTATAAAAGACTCTCTTGTAGAGTCAAACTGGCTCCTCTTATTGAGTCAATCACCCGTTCAAGACTCTCTTGTTGAGTCAACCTTGTTTAGCCTCCGTCTTGGGCTTTATACAGGACAGATAAAAATACTCTCTTGTTGAGTCAACCCCTTTCAGCCTCCATCTTGGGCTTTATACAAGATACATTCTCCCCAACGGAGTCAAAATCCCCTATAAAGGAAATTATGGCATTGCTGGAATCATTTATCCCAGTTAAAGTAATCCTCCTTTATAATCAGTCACCCAACAATTGTGATAAACAGACCAAACAACCCCTCTTTAGAGATGACGAATTCTCTCTCATCCAAAACCCTTTAGCTTCACATCTTGGGCTTTGAACAAGATACAAACCACCTTTAGCTTCCTGTCTTGGGCTTTGAACAAGACACCAAAACAACTTTTTTCCTCCCATAGAATAGGAGGAACTACGATCGCTCTCATTTCCCTGTTTCGTTAAACGAGAATACGTAGGCATAAAATTACAGAAATCATAGTGAGCATACTAATCAAAGACCCAAATCCAGTACCCCCATATATATTAACCCAAAGGCACCAAGTCCTAACATCCTACCAAAAAAACCTCGCAAATGATCCAGACATGTTGATTTTAAAAAAATATAACCGAAGAGGGACCCACATCTTAATCGCATCTGTAACTTAACAGACCGCTGTTCAAACTCAGTATGCAAGCAGGGTTAATTGGAGACATCTATTTCCCTTCCTTAATCATCTCAATAGGATAAAAAATGAATCAAACTGT
Organism: Lathyrus tuberosus; assembly: GCA_022829125.1. Taxonomy (NCBI): domain Eukaryota; kingdom Viridiplantae; phylum Streptophyta; class Magnoliopsida; order Fabales; family Fabaceae; genus Lathyrus; species Lathyrus tuberosus. The sequence goes on from JALAZF010000043.1 coordinate 8,165,656, forward strand.
AATACCCAAGCGATCGTGACTCAGGACCACAAAAACCGCGCTACAGAAAAATGGCGCCCACCGTGGGGTCTTCTTCTCTTTCTTACAATCTTCGGTGGGAAACTAACAAGGTGCCACAGAAATGGCGACTCTGCTGGGGAGCCATTGTCTGTATAGGATCATAAGACTAGAGGTCTAGGATGACTAAGACAAATATATATATACTGCTTTTCCTAATTGATATCTGTGTTTATTTTTCTGCTAATGGGAATGCGTGTGATGCCGCATGTGGAAAGATTGAGTATACACCTAAGATAGGTTATGGAAATATGGGTAATCTTACTGGGAGTGAATTCCAGCTAAGAGTCCCCGGTCGACCATCAAACTCAGTGGAGACTCCCTTTGCAGATACATTGCCTATACGACTTCGGTTGTTGAAAGTAGTGTGGTCGACTGGGTTATCTGAGAAGCTGAGGTTTTTAGTAGACTGAAACCATTTTGTAGTGTCGAAGCTATCGGAAATAGTTGTCACGCGATACTACCCTCATTTGAGATCACTCTAGGATACATCAGCTCGCTGGCGATTCGCTTGCTGTTGTTATCCCAAGAGGGGTCAATGATTTTGCGGACAGGTACAAAAAATCACCAGTATAAACCTTTGGGGGGGAAGGGGGGGGGGGTAGAGCCTTGACTTCATGACACCGATCCTTTGACCCCATGTTTTTTCTATGTTTTTGTGTGCTGCATTCATACATTCATATAAAAAACATTAAAACAAAGAAAAATCTTCTCTTCTAGTCTCTCTATTTCAAATTAAACTAAGACAACGATTGCAAATGTCAGAGAAAAGAGATTGCGCTAATGGATTTCGGTAGAAGGAAAACTCATAAGTACACCTTCAAGGTTCCAAAACTAGAGGATTTGAGAAGTCTGGCGAGGATGATAACTAATCACGAGGCTTTCAGAGCAAAGTACGGAGGACTGTTGTCCTTGTTAAGGGTCCATGTAATAGAAGGAATCCTGTCCACACTAATCCAGTTCTACGATCCGGTTTATCACTGTTTCACATTCCCGAATTATCAGCTAGCACCAACACTGGAGGAATACTCTCACCTGACTGATCTACATATCATTGATCAGACTCCCTTTTCTGGACTGGATGAAATTCCAAAGGATCAGACCATTGCAAGAGCAATTTATTTGGATGAGTAAGAGGTCAGGACTCACATAACTACTAAGGGTGGTATCCAGGGTTTTCCACCCCAGTTCTTAACAAAGAAAGCTCTATACTTTGCTAGTATAGGGAACATGGCCGCTTTCGAGAGCATCTTTGTTTTGCTCACCTACGGGTTATTTTTGTTTCCCAACATCGATAACTTTGTAGATATCAATGCCATTAAGATTTTTCTGATAGGAAACCCTGTACTGACTTTGCTCGCAGATGCGTATCATTCTGTGCACTTAAGGAATTTATACAACGGAGGAATGATCACGTGCTATGTGCCCTTGCTTTACAAATGGTTCACTTCCCATTTGCCAAAGTCTGTTGTATTTTGGGATCAAAAGAATACTTTAAGTTGGTCACAGAGAATCATGTCTCTTACCAACTCCGACATCGATTGGGACAATCGAATCCATGACGGGATTAGAATCATTGACCGTTGTGGAAACTTCCCAAATATGCCCATTATAGGAACTAAGGAAGAAATCAATTATCATCCGGTTTTAGTTCGTCGTCAATTTGGATACCCGATGAGGCATATCCCGCGTAATGCTCATCTGGAAGGTCTTTTCTTTAAGGAAGGAGAAAATGACAGGGCACTAAAGACAGAAATAGTGCATGTATGGAAACACATTCATAGAAAAGGAAGAGAGTCTCTAGGAAAACCAGACTGTGTCTCGGTGGAGCCTTATCTCCACTAGGTACAAACTAGAGCTCTCAAGCTGAGGATGCCTTACCCTCGTCAGGAAGTTCTTCCATTAAGGGACTCTGCCCTTTATTTCATGTCTGAGACGGAAAAGCTTCAGGTTACTCTCAGCAAAGTTTAGCAGGAGAAGAGGTCTTGGAGGAACAAGTACCATATTCTCAATGTAGAGTGCAGGAAAATACAATAATTGTTAAAAGAAAAGGATGCTCTGATTGAGATTTTAGAGCAGCATGCTGTAGAGAATCAGGATGACCAAAGGAATTTGCTCGCTCTTTTAGCTTGGAAAAGGAATGACAACCCAACAACGGCTCAAGAGCCCCGATCAAAGAAAAGGAAAGTACCAGAACCAGCACCTGAGTTCTCTTCAGAGAGGACTCAGGATCCATTAGCTTAGATTTCCTTTCACAACACTATGTAAATTACTGTATTTCCATTTCCGCAATCCTTTGAATTCAATAAAACGGGGTTTCCCCACTGTTTGATATTTGCAATCTAATTGTCGAAGTTTACTTTGAATAAACAAAAACATATAATTAATATAAGGGTTAATTGTGATTTACCCCCCTGACATATGAGCGAGTTTTGATTTACCCCCCTACATGCCTTTAGGCAACGGTTTTTTTGAAAAAATCGTTGCCAAAACCTGCCTATGGCAACGGTGGGGGGGTAAACCAAAACACGCTCATATGTCAGGGGGGTAAATCACAATTAACCCTTAATATAATCATTGCATATCATTCATCATTCTCGCATAACACATTCTTCTTACCTACGAATCTCACGTTTGTGTCTCGGTTCTAGAGTCAAACTGTTTCATTCGTACAATACTGGGGCCAATCGTCAGAAAAAGATGGATGGTCTCGAGGAAGAGAATAGAGAGTTGAGAGAAGAGATCGACACTCTGAAAGAAGATTTGAGAAAGCTTCATAACAGCATGCAAGCTCTAGCAGAAGCTCAGATGCAACAACAACGGACTGTGATCTCAGAGATCACATTGACGCCCATAGTGGAAAAGTATGATCCTCGGTATAACATGCCAAAAGATCGTCCCTGGGGCATGCCACTCAACTATATCCCGGAAGGATATATCCCGTCGATCATGGAAGATTTGGAAAACGCAGCAGGAACCGCTGGGCCTGAAGGTTACAAACTTCAGGAAATCGAAGATGCCAGGGGCATGACAACAACTCCTAAAGGTTATAAACTTCGGGAGACACCAAGAGTCTCTGCCATGATGACTATACCACCGCCTGTGGTGCACACTGTCCTGGAAGGACAAATTCCACAGATACCTTCTGGTGGAAATGAAAGTATGATCGACAAAATGAATGAGTTCCAGGAACAATTCCTGGAAATGCAGGAGGAACTGCAAGCCATTCGCGGTCATGACCTATTTGGAAAGGACGCCGCAGACCTTTGTTTGGTCCCCAATGTAAAAGTTCCTTACAAGTTCCAAGTGCCTGATTTTGAAAAGTACGAGGGTAACTCTTGCCCTCAAAGTCACTTAGTGATGTATGCTCGGCGAATGTCAGCTTAGACAAAGAACCAGGAGCTATTGATTCACTACTTTCAGGATAGTTTAACCGGTGCCGCACTCAAATGGTACATGGGTTTAAACCGCACTAAGATCGCTACTTTCAGAGATCTTGGCGTTGCCTTCATTCATTAATATAAGTACAATTTGGACATGGCACCAGACAGAGATCAACTCAGATCAATGTCACAAAAGGATAAGGAAACCTTTAAGGAGTACGCTCAGAGATGGCGTGAAATTGCCGCTCAGATTTGTCCACCTCTTGAGGAAAAATAGATGACAAAGATCTTCTTGAAAACCTTGAGCTCATTTTACTACGACCGAATGGTTGCCAGTGCGCCCAGTGACTTCACCGAGATGGTGGGTATGGGAGTTCGTCTTGAGGAAGTCGTCTAAGAAGGATGTTTAGTTAAAGACGCTGGATCATCAAGTAATATAAAAAGATACGGTAGTGCTCTCCCTAAGAAAAAAGAGCAGGATATTGGGAATATCTTTATCGGAAAGCAAAGGCGACGATACCAACCAGTAGCAGCTGTAACTCCTGCTATCAACCCTGCGCCTGTTTCTACGTATCAACCTCAGGTTGCGCAAAGCCAACCTAATCAACAGCAATATCAGTAAAGGACACAACAGCCTCTTCAGCAGGCTCGTCCTCCGTACAACAACAACCGTACAACGCGACCACCAGGGTTCGACCCTATACCAATGTTGTATGCAGACCTGCTTCCGTTACTACTGGTCAAGGGGCATGTCCAAACCAAGTCTCCTCTTACAGTACCGAAAAATCTGCCTTTTTGGTTCAAAGCGGATCAGACTTGTCCTTACCATCAAGGAGGACCAGGGCATAACATAGAAAACTGTCTCAGTTTCAAATCCTACGTACAAAAGCTTGTTAGGAGCTGGGTCTTATCTTTCAAAGATACGAATCTGAATGTTCTCATGAACCCGCTGCCTCAACACGAGAAAGTTGCGGTCAATTTGATAGAGGGAGAGTCCAATGACAACTATCAAATTCATGATGTACTCTTATTGAGAACCAATCTGGTCAAGATGCATCGTAGATAGAGTGGATATGGCCATGTGCCACCTCACAATTACCACCAGTGTCATATCTGCTCTAAGAACAATCAAGGATGTTCTGTGATGCAATCAGCTCTACAGGAACAATTGGATCTCGGGTGGATCCAAGAGCATCGAGTTCGTGGGGTCAACATGACTTATACGAATTCCAACATCATTCAGAGCCACGACATCCGTGCGATGAATGTCAACTTAGTGGCAATGCACTCAAGGCAAAGCCAGTATCATAATCTGCCACGACACGATTACAATTCCTGTCTGACTTGCTCGGTAAACAAACAGGGATGCTCTTTTGTACAAGAGGCCCTCTAGCGTCAGATGGATCTTGGATGGATCCAGGACTACCATGATAAAAATCCTTGTCAGATTAACATGGTTCAAATCTTTGATATTCATTTGATGAATACCAGCTTGGTGGAGTTACACGCCAAGCAAGTCCAACTCGGTTTTCTCACTTCACATGATTATCTGAGCTGTACAGTATGCCGTGAGAGTAACCAAGGGTGTGCTCTCGTGCAAAGAACTTTGCAACACTTGCTAAACCACTGGTGGCTTCCGATCTATATGGATGAAGACACACAACAAATCAGTGTGGTTAACGGGAACCGTACTAGGCATCAGAGTCAGGATGTTCGATCAATGGAAATATACCTAGTGAGGTTACACTGCATTCAAAGCGGACGTGGTCGGGTGCCACCACATAATTATGAACGTTGTAGAGTTTGTTCGGAAAATAACCAAGGATGTTACCTCGTGCGAGCAGCCCTTCAGAGTCAGTTGGACCGTAAAGAGATTCAACCATGTCCAGTTTCAGGGTCCATCAACTTGATGCCCGACTATTTCGCTGATCAAATTAAGGATGTTATTTTAATCTCTGTTTTGAGAGGACCAAAGATGTTTATGCCATCATCCCTCTACTTGACGAATCTAAGATTCTTAGCCAAGAACTGATTGAAGTTACTTACGACAGTCAGAAAAATCAGAAGGCTTTTGTAGTTATCTATCTACCAGGACCGTTACCGTATGAAACAGCTAAGGTAATCCCTTACAAATACGGTGCCACAACTGTTGAGAATGGGAAGGAAATTCCATTACCCTTCGTCGTGAATATTGCAGACATCAGTCGAGTAACACGGAGCGGTAGAGTCTTCAACAGAGGAGTTAGAGAACCCAGTAGAGAAAAGGAACCTCTAACAGAAGTTCCTAATCCATCGGTCGGTCAGTCCAGTGATCCGACCTTTCAAAAAATGATGATGAGATGCTGAAGCTCATCCAAAGAAGTGAATACAACATTGTTGATCAACTGTTACAAACTCCTTCAAAGATCTCTGTGTTATCACTTTTACTCAGTTCCGAAGCCCACAGAGAGGCTCTACAGAAGGTCTTAGAGCAAGCCTTTATGGAACAGGATGTGTCAATACGACAATTCGATAACATTGTCTCTAACATCACTTCCTGCAACAACTTAGGATTCAGTGATGAAGAACTGCCGAAAGAAGGGCAAAGTCATAACATGACGCTCAATATTACAGTCAGCTGCCAGGACGATGCTTTAGCCAGCGTACTGGTAGACACCGGATCGGCTCTCAACGTCATGCCGAAGTCCACTTTAATGCGACTATCATTCAAAGGATCCCCGATGAGGGGTAGTAAGGTCGTCGTCAAAGCATTTGACGGATCTCAGAAAGCAGTTATTGGCGAAGTCGACCTTCCCATAACTATCGGTCCTCACACTTTCCAAGTCACTTTCCAGGTCATGGACATCCGGGCAACATACAGTTGCTTATTATGAAGACCTTGGATACACCAGGCTGGGGCAGTCACTTCGACACTGCACCAGAAACTAAAGTTCATCAAGAACGATCAACTCATCATGGTCTGTGGAGAACAAGCCTTGATCGTGAGTAACTTGACGTTATCTACTTGTGTAGAGCCTGAGGAGGTTGTTGGAACTCAGTTCCAGGAACTTTCGATGAGCAACGACAATCAGTCAGAGAAAGGAACCTCGATTTCCTCGTACAAAGATGCTCTTAAAGTGATCAAAAGAAACAACGTAAAAGGATGGGGACAGCTTGTCATTCCTACTGATAACAAAACAAAGAAGGGTCTTGGTTTTTCTGCAACCTGTACCCAGACAGCTGCTAACGGTGAAAGTCTTCATCCCATTCAGGACTTCTTCCATAGTGGAGGTTTCCTTCACCCAATATCTCAAGAAGTTCATACCATCAACGAGGGAGATTCCTCTGACACAGATGAGGAATGTAAGTCCTATCTTAATGAGGACGACTATATGTCTCAGAAGAGGTGCCTACGCTATTTTTCTATCCCGCACAGAGTCTGAGATTTATACTTAGGTCAGACGTCGAAATGATATACGGAGATTGTGATCCGGAAGGATGTCGTGCTCCACTAAACTCATTAGAGGAAGACACTCTGATGAAAGACAACTTTGACCATGACTACTATGGCCCAATGGATGGTCTGCCTATCTGGCAGCCGTACCCAGGAAACTCAGGACAAGAAAATCAGCCGAACAATGAAAATCAGCTGAGCATCATTGAACAGAATACCTGCGTCCCCACCATGTCATGGGACCAACACTAGGGTCGTTCAGAAAATATCCTGTACGACGATGAATTGGCAAAGCTTGCCGGACTAGAATTCATCAACTACGCTTTTCCTGAGGTCAACGTCATCGAGAGAGATGACTCCTCCAGCTCCAAAGAAGTGTGGGACACCTTGGGACAACCAAGTGGAAAATACGACTATATGGTCAAGTACACTGCTCCCGAGAGCTCTCGTATCAGGCTCGAAGACATTAAGCCAACTGGGTGGGGAGATCCACCTGAGAGTACAAATACTATGCAAAATACAACTGAGGAATCCTCCTACGACAACTCTGCCTGGGAGACAGATTCCAAAGATCCAGCTCCACCAGAAATCAGCATTATTTCTGAAGACAAATCAAGGAAGGTACCAGACTTTGTGATTCACCGAGGAGTTCGCCGCTAATGGGTTGCCGTTGATGTTCCGAAGATTGTTCATAAGTCAAAGTAATTGCCGTCTTTAACCTTTCACCCTGCCCAGGTGAAACGGATGTTTTGATAGGGCTCACTTTCTGTAAATATCCCTCTTCGCTTTGCCCAAAGCGACAGAGTTTTGTTTTATAGGGCTGTAGTTTCAAGAATCGACTCGTTCATAAATAAAATAAATATCGTTCTATAATTTCCGCATTTATTGTTGTTTTCTCTTTTTTCTTTTTCAGAAAATGGTAATCCTAAAAAATAATTCAATAATAAAAACAAGCAGTTTTCAGAAAAAACACTGCACACACTCTTGCATTTTCTCTATCTCTTCTAAACACGAATCATCACGTCATACAGATTGCTTGTCGTAAACCCCGTTGAAACACGCGATCCGATGCCTTCTCCCAACTTTGAATTCCTTGTATTTAGGGTTGAAGAAGAAGTTGACAACGAAATTCCAGAAGAGATCTCCCGACTGCTCAAACAGGAGGAAAGGTCGATTAAACCTCACACAGAGCCGTTGGAAACGGTAAACTTGGGTTCGGAAAAAGAGAGGAAAGAGATCAGGATTGGGGCATTGCTCAGTCCAACTGCCAAAGAGGGTTTGACAAAGCTTCTCAAAGAGTTTCCCGATGTATTCGCTTGGTCCTATCAGGATATGCTAGAGTTGGATACCAGCATCGTGGAACATCATCTATCGTTAAGGTCAGAATGTCCGCCAGTAAAACAGAGGTTGAGAAGAACTCACCCAGACATGGCCATCAAAATCAAAGAGGAAGTATAGAAGCAGATTGACGCGACCTCAATGCTGGTTGACAGTACAACAAAGTTCAAAGTCTTCTCCTTCATGGATGGATTCTCGGGCTATAATCAAATAAAAATGGCGCCGAAGGACATGGAGAAAACTTCGTTTATCACCCCTTGGGGTACCTTTTGTTACAAGGTAATGTCGTTCGGTTTGAAGAATTCTGGGGCAACCTATCAAAGGGATATGACTACTCTCTTTCATGACATGATACACAAGGAAATTGAGGTATATGTCGATGACATGATTGCCAAATCTAGGACAGAAGAGGAGCATGTGACCCACCTATCAAAATTATTCGAGCGGTTGAGAAAGTATAAACTCCACTTGAATCCCAACAAGTGCACATTTGGTGTCCGATCAGGGAAACTCTTAGGGTTCATCGTCAGCTATAAAGGAATTGAGGTTGATCCTGACAAGGTCAAGGCCATTCAAGAAATTCCTTCTCCAAAGACTGAAAAACAAGTCAGGGGATTCCTGGGACGTTTGAACTACATCTCCAGATTCATATTCCTCATGACCGCGACATGTGCGCCGATTTTCAAATTACTCAAAAAGAATCAAGACTACGTTTGGACAGATGACTGCCAAACCGCCTTCGACAGTATCAAGGAATACCTGTTGAACCCGCCGATTCTATCATCTCCAGTGGAAGGAAGACCACTGATCATCTACCTCACAGTCCTAGAGGACTCAATGGGTTGTGTACTTGGCCAACAAGACGAAACCAAAAGGAAATAGTCTGCCATCTACTATCTGAGCAAGAAATTCACCGACTGCGAGACTCGGTACACTATGCTTGAGAAAACTTGTTGTGCTCTGGCTTGGGCAGCCAAATGTCTTCGCCAGTACATGATTCATCACACTACTTAGTTGGTCTCCAAAATGGATCCAATCAAGTATGTATTTGAAAAACCTGCTCTCACGGGAAGAATCGCCCGTTGGCAGATGTTGTTATAAGAATACGACATCGAATACCACGCTCAGAAATCCGTTAAAGGGAGTATTTTAGCCAATCATTTGGCTCATCAACCGATTGACAATCAGGAATTAATCGGTTTTGAATTCCCAGACGAAGATGTCATGTATTTAAAGATGAAAGATTGTGATGAACCGCTACCCAGTGAAGGGCCAGAACCAGGTTCCCAATGGGGACTTATCTTTGACGGAGCCGTCAATCACTATGGAAATGGAATTGGGGCAATCATCATAACACCTCAGGGTACCCATATTACTTTCACTGCCAGACTTACGTTCAAGTGCACGAACAACGAGGCCAAATACGAAGCTTGTATCATGGGTCTCAAAGAAGCGATCGACTTAAGGATCAAGGACTTGGATGTATATGGCGACTCAGCCCTAGTTATCAATCAAATCAAAGGAGATTGGAACACATACTAATCAGGACTGATCCCCTACAAAGATTATGCAAGAAGGTTGCTACTCTTCTTCAACAGAATCGAGTTTCATCATATCCCTCGTGAAGAGAATCACATGGCTGATGCATTAGCCACCCTCTCTTCCATGATTAGTGTAGGTCAATGGAACGACCTACCTAAGATCGACATAATGCGCCTTGAAAGCCCCGCTTATATCTTCACGATTGAAGCAGTCATAGACGGCAAACCTTGGTATCTCGATACCAAATGCTTCCTTCAGAAACAAGGGTACCCACCTGGGGCACTAAGGAAGGACAGAAAAACCCTCAGAAGACTGGCTGACAGCTTCTTCCTGAGCGGTGATACACTCTATAAGAGAAATTTCGACATGGTCTTGCTCTGATGTATAGACAGACCAGAAGCAAACATACTAATGAAAGAGATTCACGAAGGATCCTTTGGCACTCATGCCAACGGACACACAATGGCGAGAAAAATTCTAAGAGCAGGGTACTACTGGTTGACCATGGAATCCGACTGCTACAAGTACATGAGGAGGTGTCACAAGTGTCAGATATACTCAGACAAAATCCATGTACCGCCAACACATCTCAAAGTTCTTTCTTCCCCATGGTCTTTTCCCATATGGGGAATCGACATGATTGGCATGATCGAACCCAAGGCTTCAAACGGACATCGGTTCATCCTCGTAGCCATTGATTACTTCACCAAGTGGGTCGAAGTAGCGTCATACGCCAATGTAACCCGACAAGTGGTGGTCTGATTTATCAAAAACAATATCATCTTCCGTTATGGTGTTCCTAGCCTGATCATTACGGATAATGGATCTAACTTAAACAATAAGATGATGAAAGAGTTGTGCGCTGAATTCAAGATCGAACGCCATAACTCATCTCCCTACCGACCCAAGATGAACGGAGCGGTAGAAGCGGCTAACAAGAACATCAAGAGGATCGTTCAAAAGATGGTTGTAACCTACAAAGACTGGCACGCGATGCTACCCTTTGCTCTCAACGGTTATCGCACACCTGTCCGCACTTCAACAGGGGCAACCCCTTTCTCTCTAGTGTATGGCATGGAAGCAGTGCTTCCCATAGAAGTAGAGATCCCATCAATCCGGGTATTGATGGAAGCTAAGCTAACAGAAGCTGAATGATGTAAAAGTCGACACGATGAACTGAATCTGATCGAAGAAAAGAGAATAACGACACTATGCCACGGTCAGTTGTATCAACAGAGAATGAAGAAGGCGTTTGATAAAAAGGTCCGACCTCGCGTCTTCAGGAAAGGAGACCTTGTGCTCAAGAAGATACAATCATTTCTCACTGATTCTCGGGGCAAATGGACTTCGAATTATGACGGACCCTATGTGGTCAAGAAAGCTTTCTCAGGTGGCACTTTGAGACTTGCAACCATGGATGGAGAAGAATTTTCCTACCCCACAAATGTTGATGTAGTCAAGAAATACTTTGCCTAAACTAAAAAAACGTCTCGGTGGATTAAAAACCCGAAAGGGCGGTCCAGGAAAAAACTAGAGACATAATCAAAATCATCCCGGTAGATTGGAAACATCACAGTACAATCCAGGCAAAAATTAGGGATAATGGCAAGTAACTATGTTCAACAAAGGGGCAAATCCCTCAGCAGCAGTTACACCATCCATCGAAAGAAAACTCCAGTCAGGGTCATCTTCGACAGAAGCTCAGGATGTCCAGAATTCAAAGTTGGTAGAAGGATAGTGGTCGTTATGTTTTAATGTAGCCCTTTTCCCTTAAATTTCCATTTTCTAAACTTTGTAAATACTCTATGGAATCACGCGTTTGGCTGATTTCCATCCTATCAATAAAATTTGAGCCCTTGTGCTTTTGTTTGTAATTCTTATTTGTTTTAGCTTTATAGAACGACATTTTAACATGATCAATGATTCTTGAAACGAAACAAAAATGAATTTACTTGTTAAAACTTTTCTGCTTTTAAAATAAAGATGGCATTTCTTTTTACTGTTGAACATAGAAAGAACGTCGCTCGCTTCTCCAGAAGTAATCGAGCTTCAAAGTGCAGAATCAAGGTACTCCTTCTAAACCAGTGCACCTGAATGAAGGATCAACTGTGTCAGAGACCATGCTCCATCTGACATCCTAGGCAGAGTTCTTACCTCCTAATCCCGACCAACATAGCTCCCAACATGGACTATCCTTCCTAAGCAAGGCAGAATTGCTACTTTTGGACCAGCAATACCTCTTCGTCCCCTGCTGTGTCTGAGTATCTAGTCGTGTTCATTCATTAGTCTGTATGTCACGTCAGTTTTGTTAGCATATACGTACATATAGCATACATTATTGATTTGCATTCACATTCATATTGCATCACTATCACTCCAGTCGATCTTGTCCCCTAGTGATAAAAGTCCTCTCAATCGAGTTGTCAGCCCTTTCCTCGCCAAGAAGTGTTGCATCTGAACAATCTCGCCTCCAGTTTATTTCTGGATTGAAGTTGGCTCCTTGACCACTTTGATAACTTGAACCTCTGAAAGACCAAAAAACGTTCGACAAACATCACTCTTCGCCATTGAAGATGATATCCTTGCTTTCCCAGATTAAGAAAAATCCCCAGAGAAAGCCTCTTAATCAGAGATTCAGCAATACAACACTTTTTCTCCGAAAAAACCGCTGACGAAAAGGTCATCAGCACCTCAAAATTGGATCACATCATATGGCATTTCTCCAAGAAGATCTCCGAGAAAAGTATGGTGTAATATCCCCAAGCGAAAGCAGTCTCCCAAGAGACTCGTTTTCCCGATAGAGGCGGCAAATGGCATCTCTAATAGAGAAGTTTGTACACCTCTGCAACTCAGACGGCTGGGTTCCTCAGCAACTCTGACATCAGATCTTTTTCCATCAAATGGCATCTCCCCACGAAAATTCGGTGAGAAGTTTGAGGAAAACTGCTACGAACAACGTCCCTTGTCAAGAAGTTTATTGACAAAAGAAACTGAGACCAGTTCCTTGGTAGGAAACCAGTATCGAGGGGAAGTTTATTTCAGAAACTTAGACCAGTTCCTTGGTAGGAAACCAGGATCGAGGGGAAGTTTATATCAGAAAACTAAGACCAGTTCCTTGGCTAAAAATCAGGATCGACGGGAAGTTTTTACCTTTTCTAAGCATCATTGCTTAGCAAAAGAAGAAGGATGCATGAACTACCATTCCTAACCACCATCAAAATTTCGGGTATTCCGATATTTAATCCTCTTGCACCCCGAATGCCTGAATACCTGCGCCATTCACACCTTCGGGTCCAAGAAGATTAAATAGGGGCATCTGTCATACCCCAAATTTTGACCACTAATTTTCTCATCATTGGGAAAATCATCATCACAATATGGATGAACCATTATGCCTCATCAGTTTCCCCAAAGATGGGTGAGCATTCACTACTACCAAGAATTAGGGTTTCAAGCCCTCTCTGAGCCTTAGACAAAGGATCAATCAAGAATTAACATGATCTTCAACTTTTCTGACCTCTCAAACATCCACAATGGATCAGGAGGACTCCCACAGCAAGAATCAAGCACAATGTTGCAGCATTCCAGGTGGATAAAGCCTCAAAATCGACAGTGTCACCAAATTAGGGTTTTGGTAGACCAGGGCCTCCAGATGGAAATTTTCCTCTGGGCATGGGCCAATGCTTCAAAGCATAACTTAAGATGCTCCAAGGTACATCATAAACCCAATCATTAAGTCAATTTAGCCTCAGGGGATGCATTCATAAAAAAATCAGGAATTAGGGTTTCTTGACCTAATTCACCCCTAAGTTGACTTTTTGGACAAATCATGAGCCAAGACCTCAAGACATGATTTAAGGGTCTCTAATAAACCAAATTGATCCATTTGTAACAATGGATTAATCCAAGAAGCTTGATTCCCAAGTTTCAAGTTCATCAGAACCACAGTTAGGGTTTCGCGGAAAAAGTCAACCGTGCCTTTGACTTTTGACCCAGACATGCTCCCAAACCTTGGGACATGATTCAATACACCCTACAACACCTATGAAATCAATCCATCAAGTTTGATTTAGGTCAAGGACTTGATTTCATAGAGGATCGCACAGTTTGGAATTCATCTGATAAAAAGTCAACTGTGCACAAAAGTCAACTTTGACTTTTTGAGATTTTTCACAATTATGGTTCTTTGACCCTAAAATGATGTTAATGTGTGATTGGGATCATCATTCATCAAGAAAAAACAGAAAAGTGGGATAACTTGTAAAAGGGGTAACCATAAAAACTTAGAAATTTTCTAAGTTATGGAACAAAGTGGCTAAGGTACCAACTTTGGAGGATCATAACTCCTAAACCACAAGGCCATTTTCCCCATTCAAAGCTGGATTTGTAGCTCTCATGGCCCTCTACAAAAGCTTCATCTACACCTCATTCCAATTCATCATGGATTTTGAGTTATGGAATGATCAAAATGGCTGAAAACATGAAATTTCACTTTTTCCAACACTTAGTGAAATTTTCACTAAGTCAGAATCTGTCTTGCTTTTTTTCCAAAAGTAGGGGGATTTTTCACTTGGATCCAAAAAGTATCAAGACCAACTATGATCACATACATGTTGTATCATATGAGGGCTTTCCAAAATGGCCAAGAACTCCATGAAACTCAACTTAAACCATGAGATATGACCATGCCAATATGCCTTGCTGCAAACTGTCATGGCAAGGCAGATTTGGGGATTTTGCTCGATTTGCTCAAATTTTGCAAAGGGCAAGCAAATCTATCCATCTGAACACCTCAAGGGGGGACCAAGGAGGGACAAACATTAATCCATCAGCCTCCAAAGTCTTTGGAACCAAAAGTAGCATGCCAAACCTAGAATTGCCTAAAAGAGGGACAAGACTCCAATTTTGGTTTGGAGCATTTAATAGATGCACCAAGGTGGCATGGATTGAGCCTCTCCCAACTGAATTCAGTCAAGACTTATCCAAGACCAAGGGAACCAGCAGCCTGTGCCCTAACCTCTAGTCAATGGCTCGAGGAGATTTGGATTCCCATTGATCAACATTGGCCAAACCTCTGCAGCAGTTGCCATTCACTATTGCAACCAAAACAAACTTGCTCTACTATAAATAGAGCTCATTTGTGCTCAGTTTGAGTACACCAAAGCCCTACAACACTTGCTTTCCTCAAAATCTTTCTCTAGGAAAAAATGCCTTCTTTAGCAAGGTAACTCTGAGTTTTTGAGTTAGAGAGCAATTCCATCATAGCTCATGATCCAAACACATCAAATATGTCATATCTAAGCTGTCCAAACTCTCACAAGTGACCTGTAACACCAAAATCTCAAAGCCCCCTCCCAAAACCTTAAAATATGGCCTTTTTACATTTTTCAAGCCATGTCTTGATTCAGTCACTTTCCAAACCAGATAAAACCTCAAACACACTCCAAATATCATCCTTAAACTGTCCCAAATGGTTTCACACATCTGGAACACCATTTGAGAGAGTTGTTATTTTGGCCACTTTTGCCCCTTTTGTAAGAAAGGGCCAGTTTCCATTCTTGAGGTTTCCAGCTGGTTCCAACCACTCTAAAAGCTTCTAAGGGATCATTTGAGATTATTCAAAGCATCAAAACATTTCTGGAACAAAGCACTTGGCAGATAGCCCAAAAGCTCCAAAAAGAGGTAAGCATCACAACTTGAACTCTCTGAAAT
Organism: Lathyrus tuberosus; assembly: GCA_022829125.1. Classification (NCBI taxonomy): domain Eukaryota; kingdom Viridiplantae; phylum Streptophyta; class Magnoliopsida; order Fabales; family Fabaceae; genus Lathyrus; species Lathyrus tuberosus. The sequence continues at coordinate 8,181,121 of JALAZF010000043.1, forward strand.
ATGCCTTGCTTTGAAGTCCACTGATCATGCATCTCTTATACATATTATATGTGTTGTGTTTGCACTAATTTATCTTGTAATTCATACCTGTACCAAGAGGTAGCACAGAAAATGCAAAACATGGCCTATTTCAAAACCACTATCGGGTTTTGAGGAGGATTTGTTTTCTGGAAAAACCACCACCACCATTGGATTCCTTGTGAAATTATAGGCTAGATACATATAAATTTTGTCTCCATCCATGGAGAAATGAGAAAGTTATGGCCTTCACGTTTATGACCAAAATCTTGCCTTGCCTTGCCTTGGCCAGGCCTAGAAAACAAGGCAAGCCTTGTATATTTGTGGTTTTGTTTCAATCAACGGATGTATCACCACCCCAGTGGTAAGGCGCACGCCCTGTACACAAGAGGTCTGGGGTTTGAATCCCCCTCGCCCCAGATCCTCTTTTTGCTAATTTTTCCACTTTTTATAATTTTTCTTATTATTTTTAATGATTTGAAAAATTAATAACTCTCTCAATTTTAATTATTTTTGATTGGTTCTTTTTGCAAAAAATCACAAAAATATTGAAATATTTTATTCCACAAAAAAATCAAGTTTATATTATTTATTTAATATAATTGGTATTTTTATGAATAAATTCATTTTTAATTATTTTTAAACATTTAAAAGTGAATATTTACCTCGAAAATCAAAACCAAATGAGTTCTAAATCATCTTGTGATTAAAACCTCATTTTTCAAACCTTAAACAAAAATCACAAGTGGTTTATTCAAACTCATTTGGTATTTTTATCATTTTTGTTGATTTTCTTTAAATATTTACTTTTAAAGAACAACAAAATTAGGGTTTCTTTGATTTCAACCCTCATCAATCATTTTCAAAACACTTTGGGCCTCTTAGTAGAGTGTAAGACCCAATCCTTTGTAAATACAAACCATTTTGGGCCTCAGATGTTGTATAAGTCCCGTTGTATTTTCAAAATCACGGCGCGATCGTCGCCTTTTAAAACAAAACCCTGGGCCTCTCCTTGAGCTGTAAGTCCCATCACTGGTACAAAAACACTTTGGGCCTCTAATAGAGTGTAAGACCCAACCCCCCTTGTACATAAAAACTTTGTTGGCCTCACTTATTGTATAAGTCCCTCTGTACAGTTTTCAAAACAGCGGTGCGATCATCGCTAAACCTTGGGTCTCTCTTCGAGCTGTAAGCCCAAACAACTTTTCAAAGCAATTTATCCTTTGATTTTGAATATAATATCGTTATCAAAGTTTTCTTTGTTGAACAACTAACCAAACAGCATGGAAGCTCTACAACGGCTAAGTGTCTATCCGCTTTCGTTTATCGCTTTCATATGTTTATAACTGTATTGTGGGGCTGTTTCACTGTAAGTCTTCTTTCACAAACTTTTTTATACTTGTCCAATATCCACTGTGTAATACTAGTATAGTTATTTAGGGTTTTCTCCGGCAACTACGTCTAGCACTAGGTAAAGCCCTGTTGGTCACTCTTAAATACAAACAAAACTAGATCCCCATAGGATTTCCAGATACTGTCTTCCCTCCTCTTGGGGTTAAACAATATGGAGACCTGAAAGACTGCATTCTCAGTGAACCCTTTCTCAGAATGTCACTCTTAGAAATTGTCAAAGAAACTCTACTCCCCAAAGTTGATCTATTCTCCGTGAATAGCATCTCTTGAGTTTCTTCCAAATTCTCGGACTTTCCTGGCTTGATCTATTCTCGGTGAATAATATGTCTTGAATTTCTTGGGGTTTGGAGACCCACAGGCTTCCTAAAAGCATCCCCGCCTCCTCTTGGGCGTTGTACAAGGATCCTTCGACTTCTTAGAAGTTCTCATGCCTTCTCTTGGGCTTAATACAAGGACCCTGATGACCTCTTAAAGGTATAAGACAGAACTTAGTCATCCTTTGCTAGAGCAGTCATTCCAGTGTCAAAACTCCGGCCGTTGTGGAGTTGACACCCATCCCTTAATACCAGGGCCTCCTCTTGGGCATTGTACAAAAGATTGAACTCTAGACTTGGACAGTCTAAGACCCTTGAGTCTCAAAGACATTCTCAAGTTCCCTTCAAACATAGGAAGAAACCCGGTCTCTCTCATGAGAGTTCCCCACACTTGGACTCGCTTCCGGATCTCCATATTCCACAGCGATAAGACAACCTCTTCTGGGGCTTTGTACAAATGATTCTCCCTAGTGGAGCTAACCTTTTAAGACTCTCTTGTTGAGTCAGTCACCTTTTAGCCTCCATCTCGGGCTTTGTACGAGATACCAAAATCACTCTCTTGTTGAGTATAAAAGACTTTCTTGTTGAGTCAGTCTCCTTTTAGCCTCCTTTTTGGGCTTTGTACAAGACATATAAAATCACTCTCTTGTTAAGTATAAAAGACTCTCTTGTTGAGTCAATCTCCTTTTAGCCTCCTTCTCGGGCTTTGTATGAGATACCAAAATCACTATCTTGTTGAGTATGAAAGACTCTCTTGTTGAGTCAATCTCCTTTTAGCCTCCGTCTTGGGCTTTGTACAAGACATACACAAACACTCTCTTGTTGAGTATAAAACACTCTCTTGTTGAGTCGATCTCCTTTTAGCCTCTATCTCGGGCTTCGTACGAGACAACAAAACACTCTCTTGTTGAGTATAAAAGACTCTCTTGTTGAGTCAAACTGACTCTCTTGTTGAGTCAATCACCCGTTCAAGACTTTCTTGTTGAGTCAACCTTTTTTAGCCTCCGTCTTGGGCTTTATACAAGACAGATAAAAGTACTCTCTTGTTGAGTAAACCCCTTTTAGCCTCCATCTTGGGCTTTATACAAGATACATTCTCCCCAACAGAGTCAAAATCCCCTATAAAGGAAATTATGGCATTGCTGGATTCACATATCCCAGTTAAAGTAATCCTCCTTTATAATCAGTCACCCAACAGTTGTGATAAACAGACCAAACAACCCCTCTTTAGAGATGACGAATTCTATCTCATCCAAAACCCTTTAGCTTCACATCTTGGGCTTTGAACAAGATACAAACCACCTTTAGCTTCCTGTCTTGGGCTTTGAACAAGACACCAAAACAACTTTTTTCCTCCCATAGAATAGGAGGAACTAAGAACGCTCTGATTTCCCTGTTTCGTTAAACGGGAATATGTAGGCATAAGATTATAGAAATCTTAGTGAGCATACTAATCAAAGACCCAAATCCAGTACCCCCATATATATCAACCCAAAAGCACCAAGTCCTAACATTCTACCCAAAAAACCTCACAAATGATCCAGACATGTTGATTTTAAAAAAATATAACTGAAGAGGGACCCTCATCTTAATCGCATCTGTAACTTAACAGACCGCTGTTCAAACTCAGTATGCAAGCATCGTTTATCACCTAAAGGTAATATAGTTCCTATCTATTTGAATTATCTTAACTATATATATATATATATATATATATATATATATATATATATATATATATGTTTGTACTATGTTTGGCGTGTTATCTTGGTGTTTAATTAATAGTTTAGATCCTCTTTCTAGTCCATTTGGATGTTTAAAAAAGTGTGGGCTTGCTATTTATGTTTGTGTGTTACATTCATATCATGAATTTTCTATTTTTCCATGATTTTCCTGCATGCGTCGACCTAAACAGGGTATAGGTCGACTCATGATCTTTTTAATTCAACAATAAATGCTTCTGCCAGTCATGCGTCGACCTGAGGAATACTCATGCGTCGACTCATACTGAATGCTTATAATTTGTGGAATTTTAACATGCATGCATCGACATATCCTAAGCTTGAGGTCGACGCATCGTTTCGTGAGTCAGCAATTCTTTTGAAAACTGAAGCATAACTATTTGAATTGGGAATTACATGTTATTCATTGTGTCTTTTCATTTCATCTTCTCATTTGCATCTTATCATTTCATCTCTCTTCACCAATAACTCTCTTAATTATTTAACAAACCCTAAAATCCACTTCAAGAACTCTCTCAATCTAGGAATTTCAAGTCCAAATTAGTGAACAATTTGTTCTTTCTCCACCATTTTCTACTACGGGTATTGTTCACCATCCCCAACAAAGGAGTTTCAATGGCATATTCAAGGTTAACTGGAAAAAGGTTAACTAGAGCTTCTACCTCTCGAGCATCAACTTCACAACCTCCGTCACAACCTCCGTCTGATATTCCGGTAAACACTATGTCTCTTTTTTCTGATGAACTTGTTGAGACTTATGAAAGGGATTTTAAGAAAAGGTTAGTTATTAAGCAAATTGTTTACTATCCAAAAGTTGTTGAAAGAATGCACATTTCGGAAATTATTGACATGCTTAATCATCAAAAGTTCAATAATTTCTTAGAATGTAGTAAAAATTACAATGAGGACATGGTTAGGATGTTTTACACTGGTATACAAGGAAAATTCATTAATTATGACTATGGTTACTGAAAGCTCCTATGGTTTGACAAAATTTTGGTAAAACATATTGATGATAAAGATGAATAAATCTGGCCATGAACAAAGATGTCGAAGAAGATGTTCCAACCTGAAGATACGACATCTTGGACTGATATACTGATTTAGCAGGTTTTTAGTTCAGTAACAAATCTGCCAAGATTTAATGTGCATGGATCAAGGACCAAAGATATAAAGCCCAAGACTGCTGAAGCCTATAAAAGAAGACTTAGACCTAGGATTTTATAGGCCTTTTGTAACCTAGTTTTCTTGTGTAAAAATAAGGGTTTAGGGTTTTGAGAGTCATTGGCTCTCTAGGTTGTAAGTCTCCCTTTGTATCGTTTGATGCACTGTGGAAGACATAGGTGGCGCACATATCCATAAGCCTTGAGGTATTGGATTGTGTATTGTTCTTGGATGAAGCTTTTAAGCAAATCCAAGTTAGCGTGTTGGTCAAGTATGCTTGACAGGATTCTGTATTAACAGGGATGATGTAGATATCACAGTTTGTGATTGAGGGAAGTGAGTGGGGTATCTTGTATCAAAGAAAGTGTTCTTTGATAAAGTCTTCATTGGGTAGAGATTAGGATATAAATTTATAAACGGGGGAGTTTAGCTTTGTAACAATTCTACAGATAGTGGAGTCTTCTTCCTGGATTGGTATCCCCCATATGTAGGTGAGTTGCACCGAACTGGGTTAACAACTGCTGTGTTTTTTTATCATTCTGCAGATTTACATATTCTGTTAGTGTTCATGATAAACATGTTGAATCAGATGTCGTAACATATGTGTTGTTGCAGTTCTGATATTCAAGGTATCAGTATGCTGTTATGCCTCTGCAATTAAATGTTTATGCAGAACAATGTCTTGACATGTGTTAGGACATCTGCTGTCTGCATTGCTAGAATTTCAATTGGTATCAGAGCAGGCATCCTGTCTATTTCTGGATGAGATCTTTGAGAGATACCTTCCGGCGTTTAAACAAGGAGGAGTTTTGAAGATCAGATCAATCAACTCAGACATACTCAAGGGTATTAATGGATGGGATAGATGTTCTGGATCGAAGGTAACAACCCGGTGGTTGTTCATGTTACTGAGGAGGTTCTATAACAACTGCAGGAGAAGTGGCTAGTTCTCTTGTTGGGGTGTCTTATAAGATGTTCTGGCATCTTATTAGGGCAAGCAGAATTTGTTCCTTGGTGGTTCTGCTGCATATGTTTCTGATAGAAGAGCTCTAGAATTATGGGATTCTGGAGTTGTTACTGAAGACAGATGGTGGAAGGTCTCAATCGCCGGCCTCTATATGTGAAGATATCTGCATCTTTTTATTCCAAAGTCGGGAGCGATGTAATGGAGAGAGTTGTTGGAAGATGTCTGTTATGGTGACTTGATACTTGGAAGCTTGGTTCCATGGTGCAGTTTGAAGTCAGTTGAAGAGGAGAGGAGTTGAGTATAGGTTTATCAAGTTCTTTCTCTAGGAGTTTGATAAATTATTGATCGGCTAGGTTGTCAAAGATACTTGAGAATTCTCTCAAGTCCACTCATAAAGGCGTCTCAGTCGTGCATCTGGAGTCTTCTAGTTATTCTTCTGACTAGAAGGTGTTTCTATGAAACACAACCTGAAGAAAGTGGAAGTGATTTATTTTCACCATCCAAAACAACAAGGAAGGATTCATCTCTCTTAACCCTAAGGGTGTATCCAATTTTATTGGAGTTTTCAGAATTGTTGAGGTAAGTAGGGTTCGTTCAGAGAGAACCTTAGTTACTTGAGTCAAGGGTGGCAGCCTTGGTATCTCTACACTGTTTGTCAAAGAAGATACTTGTAAAAGATTGAATACTTGATAAGTGTTCATGGAGTGATCTGGTGAAACATAGCTACAACAGTGAAGAAGGGTTATTGGACAAGGATTTAAGATCAATTGCTATTTGTGGAATTCATAAGTATTTAATTGATTATCCTAGAAAGTCAAGATTACTGATGTTCAACAAGATGTTGGAACATCTCATCATCAGAGTTTGTGCAGAATCATGGGATGGGTACTGCTTACACTTTAGCATCTGTTTTGGTCTTGGGTGTTGACCTAAGAATCTGCTTCAGTCTGGTGTGACAGAAACATGTGATCTTTGGAGAGTTTTCTGGCAAGAAACTGGTCTGGACATTGATGCTGTTGAAGATGAAGATGATGACATCATAATCTTGATGGTTATTTCTTGGATTAGTTTATTTTTTATCTAGGTGGAATGGAGTGCTGATAGCACATCTTGGATCAGTTTATTTCTGATCTAGGTACTTAGGAGTAGGGGATCTTGCTCATTTTGAAGGTCAAGGCTAAGTGGCAGTTATCTATGACTTTCTACAGACTGCTCTACTCAAGGAAAATGGCATTCTTTGGTATGGCTATGGTGTAGTCTATGACTACTTATCTTCTGAAGATTCAGACGTGGCAGGTGTGAAGTCATTGGAGTTTCAAAGTCGATAGTTTTTCATCAAGGTGTGAGCTTGTATGGAGTATCTGTGACATGATCAAGAGGGATGGAGGTTGTCTACTCAAACCTGGTGGCTGAATCAAGTCTATAAGAGCATGGAACTCTTGTTCTGTAAAAGGGGGGAGGTTCTTCTAAGTGGCCGAAGGAGGAGCTGAATTCAGCAGTTGGATGTCGTATCAGAATGTTCTGAATTCTAGCTTAACATCAGAGTCTCAGCTGGTGATGTGGCACAACAACTTAAGATAAGGTGATCTACAAGAGAATGGAAGTTATGGATGCTTCAAAAAGGCATATCTCATGCAGTTTGCGGGAGCTGTGGTTTGAGAAGATGTTACATGTCTAGAGGCTTGGTTGATCCAAGATATCTTGCTTTGGAGCAAGTAGTTCATGTAACTTGAAGATCAGATTTCATTCGTGGATCAGTGTATCTTGTGGGAGTTCTGAAAAAGAGTGAGATCAATCAAAAAGTGGCATTTGGTTGATCTTTAGTGTGCATTCAAGCAAGATGCTTGGAACTAATTACTCTTGGGCAGAAGGGTAGTTGGTTGAAAACGTAAGGAGGATCTGGTTCATCTTGGAGATTGTGGTAGAATTTCTCGGTTAAGGATGAAAGAATACCTTTTTTTGGTTGATGAGAGTTTATTTCTCTCTTGGTTATCTGGAGTTCTTGTCCAAGCTGGTGGCACAGTGTTGTGTGAAGATCTTCAGTTGGATTACTATGCAGATAGTAAGTCCAGTGGTGGAGAATATCAAGAACCATGGTGTGTGGTGTCTGTGATGTGTGAAGAATGTCCTAACAGATGTTAGAACATTTTCTGGTTTGGTTATCCTTGGAGTAGGATACTAAGTTCTGAGTGTAGAACTTGATACTCACATCTTGTCTAAGAAGTATTTATCTTGTCATACAGGAGAATGATGGGTAAAGGATTATCTTGGAAGTATGATGTGAATGGGGCATGCTAGAAGTGGACCAGTTTGGTGGTTGTGGAGCAAATGGGATGAAGATTTATGGAGCATGTATATGATATCTGACATCGTTAAGAAGATAACAAACTAAGAGGTATGATATCTCTTTGAGGAATGTGGATCATTCTAGATCAATTGGATTTTATCTCAAGGAACATGGAGGTCTATACATGAGAATTCAAGAGGAATTCGTGTGGTGTATAGATGGGTTCAAGAAGAGGGGGATCAATGGAGCTTTAATCTTAATCCAAGAGTTTGTTAATTTAGGATGGTGATCCTAATGTGACCTCACGGGAAGCATGATAGTGTTCATGTGTGAGTGATTATTGGTTCTTGTCAGAAGAAGTAATAAGTGGAGTTGATGATTCTATTCAGCAAGTAGGTTGGACAGAGGGTGCACTCTTGAAGATATGAAGATGTGTCTTATATTTTCTATTCATCTACAAAGTGTTCATTGGAGGAGCACTGGTTATCTTAGATAGGGGGTTGCTCCTTGATCTAAGAGGTATTACTGCATGGGTGCAGTTTTGGATTCAGTTTGTTTGGAGGACAAGCAACCCGTGATTATTTTGAAGATGAGATGTCAAGAAGGATGTTTTGACATTCCTCTACTGCTGCAGACTGTGGGGGTTATTGTTCAATACATAAGTCTTGGGTAGACAATGTCTGACATAATGCCAGGACATGTGATAAAAGTAGCTGGTCTTGTTGTCGGTGGAGAACATGCGCGTTCATTGTAACTTGTATTACTTCTGGACGGTTTTCTTTAAAGAAGAAACAGTCAAAGCATTTTTGGTCGGTGCACATTGGTTTCTGGTGTAGTTACAATCTTGGATTAATGACCTCATTGAATTAAATAATGTTATTTTCAATGGTTCGTTATATTCGAAGGAAATGGCTTGGGTATTTAAGGGTGTCCTTGGACGAGTTTGTCACAGACAGTGTTTTCTTGGTGGTGTGTTCAAAATGTCTTTTGTTTGAGTCTGGTTTAGTACTGGTTGGGTATGGGAATGTCTTGGCTACCTTTGCTAATTTTTGGCTAAAAAGGGGGAGTGTGAGTCTCAAGTACAGGGGATGTGTGTGTTGTTCTTGCAGCTATTTTGCAAGAGCATTGAACAAGGTGTTGGCTTTATCATCTTGTCTTTATTTCTCCTCTTGTGTCTGATGACTTGAGTTAAAGATCAAGTTGTGTCTTGTGACCTGAGTTACATGCTTTATGTACTCAGATTCACGAAGTCTATAACTGATCTCTGGAGGGGGAGTGTGTTTGAAAGGAGTGTCCAGTGTTCTGGTGTTTCAGACTTTCTTTGTGTTTCTTTAGGAGTTTCAACTTCTGGACCTTTTTCAACTTCATTCACCATGGGAAGAGGAAGGTTGTGTTATCTTCCTCCTCATGTACAGCAACATGAACTCGGTGTGCTCAGTATTCCAATCATAACCGCCAGTCAAAATAAAAGGAGTTTTAGCCAAAATTTGTCAAAAGGGGGAGATTGAAAGCTCATATGGTTTGACAAAATTTTGGTAAAACATATTGATGATAAAGATGAATAAATCTGGCCATGAACAAAGATGTCAAAAAAGATGTTCCAACTTGAAGATACAACATCTTGGACTGATATACTGATTTAACAGGTTTTTAGTTCAGTAACAAATCTGCCAAGATTTAATACGCATGGATCAAGGACCAAAGATATGAAGCCCAAGACTGCTGAAGCCTATAAAAGAAGACTTAGACCTAGGATTTTATAGGCCTTTTGTAACCTAGTTCTCTTGTGTAAAAATAAGGGTTTAGGGTTTTGAGAGTCATTGGCTCTCTAGGTTGTAAGTCTCCCTTTATATCGTTTGATGCACTGTGGAAGACATAGGTGGCGCACAGATCAATAAGGCTTGAGGAATTGGATTGTGTATTGTTCTTGGATGAAGCTTTTAAGCAAATCCAAGTTAGCGTGTTGGTCAAGTATGCTTGACAGGATTCTGTATTGACAGGGATGATGTAGATATCACAGTTTGTGATTGAGGGAAGTGAGTGGGGCATCTCGTATCAAAGAAAGTGTTCTTTGATAAAGTCTTCATTGGGTAGAGATTAGGATATAAAGTTGTAAATGGGGGATTTTAGCCTTGTAACAATTCTACAGATAGTGGAGTCTTCTTCCTGGATTGGTATCCCCCAGATGTAGGTGAGTTGCACCGAACTGGGTTAACAATTGTTGTGGTTTTTATCATTCTGTAGATTTACATATTCTGTTAGTGTTCATGATAAACATGTTGAATCAGATGTCGTAACATCTGTGTTGTTGTTGCAGTTGTGATATTCAAGGTATCGGTCTACTGTTATGCCTCTGCGTTTAAATGTTTATGCAGAAAAATGTCTTGACATGTGTTAGGACATCTGTTGTCTACATTTCCAGAGTTTCAGTTACAAGATAGGGAATAAGAGTCTAGCTATTGATAGCACTGTTTGGAGAGATCTGTTTGGTATGTGTCTAATTCTGTCTCCTGATCTTAACATAACTGATACTAAATTGACTCTGGGTTTTGAATTTAAATCTGCTCTGAATTCTATGTTGAAAGACCCCAACACAGAGGATTTTGTTGCAAGTGATCTGTTCCCAAAATCTGTCACTACCGATCAGTTGAAGCAACAAGATAGAATCCTACAGTGGATTGTGTCTCATATTCTCTGACCAAATAAGGGAGGATATTCTAGAGTTGACCAAGCCGAAGTGCAATTGGTTTATCTGCTCAAGAGTAAGAAGAAACTTAACTGGCCATACTACATTGTTAGTCAAATTTTTGCTGTGAAGGAATCAGGTAGAGGAACATCCTTATAATATGGATCATTTATCCAAAGCGTATTGGATCGTACTGGGATTGATGTTCAGAATATTCCATACATCTATATTTCTAGTGACTAAGAATTTAGTCAGAAGACCATACCTTTAATGGGTTACATTTGGGATCCTCATGAGAAAAGGTATGTGGTAAAGACTAAAGGCTCAGGTACTAGGGTTCAGGATCTAGATGAGGATGAAGAGGAAGACCTAGAGGAAGATGAGGAAGCTCATCACATGGAGACCGATACTCCTTTTGACAGTCATGATGATAGTGGTTGGTTAGGTGATTCACCTGTGCAGGATCCTTATGCTAACCAAGGTTGGGGGAATGGTAAAAAACTTGTTGGACTAACCAAGGCACCTCTTTTATGCCTCCGTCTCCACCTCAATATCAACCCGATAATTCTGAAGTCCTTGAGATGCTATAGAATATGCAAATTCAACAACAAAATTTCGCAACTCTCCAAAAAGAAAGGTTTACAGCTATGCAGGGTCAGATTCAAGCACAAAGTGATAATTTTGATTTGTTTGCTTCCAGAGTTTTAAGCAGGTTTGATGATATGGCTGAAACAACAGTAAATCAGCATCGAGCTTTTTCCATTAGCTTCAACACGCTCAACAGGAGTGTTCTCACTTTCACTAAACACCTAGATGCACAAGGAGCACCAAATCAGGATTATTCCTTCAAGGGGAGAGGTCACCCACATAGGGGGAGAAGAACTTAGATTGTTGAGTTGTGTTGGTGTCATGCATGTCATTTAACATCTTGTATTTGGTTTTTTTGTTTTTGTTATTGTGATTGACTTGAGACATGTAATGAACTAATTCTGGTGTGTAATGCATTATGTTTACTTCTATATGTTTCATGTGTTATTTAATTCTATATCTCTTGCATTAGCAACATTATATGTGAATGTTTGTTAATTTCTTATCTGTTGCAAAGCGTATGGTTGCGTACATATGAATATGATTTGATTATGAATAGCCTTTTGTTTCACTCTTTTTGATTTTGTCAAAGGGGGAGAATGCAAAAAGCAAGTGCTTCACACAGAAAGGTCAGAATTTTACAAAGAGAAATGCATACAGTCAGGGGGAGAATGCTCTTCACAGAGTAATCTATGTGTGGAAGGTTTTGCAAAGGTTTTGCCATCATAAAAAAGGGGGGAGTATGTGAGGGTAAGGTTCCCTAACTACCCGGTGTCACATATCAGAGCCGACCGACAAAAGAATGAAGACGCAAAGCTTCACAAAAAAACCTCCAGTAACTCTAATCTGCAATGCCTCATAGAGCATTATAAAATAGCAGAAGGGTGAGAAAAACAATCATAATACAATTGCATATAATTATATATAACACAAAAAATATACATATATACGGTTCTCACCACAACTCACACCATAATTCAAACACAAGGCATTACAAGACACAATACATATTTCCATCACCAACACATATCCATATATCAATTTATCCAAAAATCCACACATAAACAACCATAAATGATTTATGCAAATGCAAGAGACCGACGCAACGACTCTATGCATATGCACATGCGGTACCAACTTCTATTGTTTCTCATCACTAGTTCACTCAGGAACTCTGCTGGAATCATCGCTCGTTACATCACTGTAACTCCCCGTCGGGCATACGATGTTCCCCGTCACTCACACCTCTTTGTATAAGGCACACGACATTTATGGATCGCTCACACCTCTTTGTATAAGGCACACGACCCGATCGCTCACACCCCACATGGGCACACGATTGTCTATAATCATCGCTCACACCTCTTTGTATAAGGCACACGACGTTATAGCGAATTCCCTCTGGAATCCAAACTGTCACTCAGGACCTCTCAACAATGCATATCATGATGTTTGGCATACATGACCCATGACATTTAATATGCACACATAAATACATTCATTTACATCGACAAAATCACACTTAGCACTTATGCCCAAAACAATGCATTTAATTTCCATATGGCCACAAATCCTCACAACCCCATCTAAACACATACATTTACCTCATACAACAGCACCTTGCATAATACACATCAATTACGCACAATTATAATGACAAAAGTCGACGACCGACACTATTCCCGATTTTTCGACATAATTAAATTGGCTAACAATTTCCACACCATCATAATAAGAAAGTACAGTCTAATAGCTACACAACGATACCAAGAATGTAAAAATCGGACAAACGGAACTCAAGTTACGAAAGAAAACGAAAAACGATATTTTGAAAAGTCCCATTTTACAATTGTCCTGTCCATACGCGTATTACCCTGCTCCATACGCGTATCATACGCAAATGGGCAGATGGCCGAGCAAAATAACATTCCATACGCGTATTGGCCCATGACTCGCCCTCCATACGTGTATTGCCAAGGTCCATACGCGTATGAACATGCCCCATACGCGTATGACCTGGAAAAACCAGAAAAATTTCTGCAGAACGAAGTTCTGCGTTTTCTAACAAAAAATCCTCCAATTTTCATCTACACCCAGAAAAATTACCAATACAATGCCTAGCAACATGTATCTATCATATACCCACAATAATGAACACTAAAAGCATGATTTCCAACACATTTAATCAATTTCTAATCAATTTGACACAATATGGGTTTTACTAAATATTTTCATTTCAATCCAACAAACACCACAAATACTCATACATAATCATACACAATCATACAATAATTGAGTTTCGCACCCTTACCCGATTAAATCGATTCTAGAAGTTGATTTTTCTTGATTTCCCAAGCTTTTCTCACTAGTTCTCTTCTTCTTCTCTTTTCTCTCCTTTTTCTTTCTTCTCCCTTTCTTTCTTTCTATTTTTCTCTCTTCTATTTTCTATTTTCTTACTTAATGAAAAATATCCCAAAATGACCAAAATATCCCCACACTCAAATATCTCGCAAGCGATCCCAAAACCCGATAAAATATCACAACATTGAAAAATAACATATTTTCAGATAAAAGTCGAAAATAAAATAAAATAATAATAAAATAATCAAACGACTCGATTAAATAAAACTCACACAAAAACTGGGTCGTCACAACTCTCCCCCACTAAGAAATTTTCGTCCTCGAAAATATTACCTGAGATGAACAACTCTGGATACGACTCCCGCATCCGACTCTCCAACTCCCAAGTCGAATTGCCCTCAGCAGCGCCTCCCCACGCCACCTTCACAAGTGCAATATCCTTGCCCCGCAATCGCTTCACTTCGCGATCCAAAACCCTAACTGGTACTGCCTCGACCGTAAGGTTCTCCCTTACTTCAACCTCATCCATCAGAATCACATGCGACGGATCTGGAACATACTTCCGAAGCTGTGAAACATGAAACACATCGTGCAAATTCGACAGATTCGGCGGCAACGCCACCCTATAAGCCACAGCATCCACTCTCGCGGATATCTGGTAAGAACCAATAAACCGAGAAGTAAGTTTCTTCGATTTCAATGCACGACCCACACCCGTTACCGGCGTAACCCTCAAAAATACATGATCGCCCTCTTGAAACTCAAGATCCTTCCGTCTCCGATCATGATAACTCTTTTGTCTACTCTGAGAAGCTTTCATCTTCTCACGAATAAACTTCACTTTCTCCGTCGTCTATTGCACCAATTCTGGCCCAACCACCGTTCGCTCACCAGATTCGTGCCAACACAACGGTGTCCGACACCTTCGTCCATACAATGCTTCAAAAGGTGCCATTCCAATACTAGAATGAAAACTGTTATTATACGTAAACTCAATCAATGCAAGATAACTATCCCACGCACCACCTTGTTCCAAAACACAAGCTCTCAACAAATCCTCCAAAGACTGAATCGTCCTCTCCGTCTGACCATCCGTCTGCGGATGATAAGTCGAACTCAATCTCAATTTAGAACCCAACGCCTTCTGTAAACTTTCCCAAAATCTCGATGTAAATCTAGGATCTCGATCAGAAACAATACTCAATGGAACCCCATGTAATTTCACAATCACACTGATGTAAATCTCAGCTAACCGCTCCAAAGTAAAACTGATATCAATCTGAATAAAATGAGCCGATTTAGTCAGCCTATCAACAACCACCCAAATAGCATTATGCCCTCGCTGAGTATTCGGTAACCCTGTTACAAAATCCATGGAAATACTATCCCATTTCCATTCAGGAATATCCAACGGTTGCAACAAACCACTAGGCCTCAGATGTTCCACCTTCGATTTCTGACAAGTCAAACATGCATAAACAAACTGAGCCACATCTCTTTTCAATCCAGACCACCAGAAAATCTTCTTCAAATCTTGGTACATCTTATTCGCTCCCGAATGTATACTCAAATTACTCAGGTGTCCTTCCTCCAAAATCATCTTTTTCAACTCCGCATCATCTGGAATACAAATCCTACCTCGAAATCTCAAAACACCATTAACATCCACTTAAAAATCACTATTCGCATCTTTTCCTCCAACCAACATCAAATCCACAAGTTTCACATCCAACTTTTGCTTCTCACAAACAGTCATCAGAAAATCATTAGTAATCGTTAGCATACCAAGCCTAACGCTATCCGACGTCACTTCACAAACCAAACTCAAATCTCTAAACAATTCCAAAAGTTCCCACTCCTTAACCATTAAAGCGGACATATGTAACAATTTCCGGCTCAATGCATCGGCTACCACATTAGCTTTACCAGGATGGTAATTCAAGCTAAAGTCGTAGTCCTTCAAGAATTCCAACCATCTACGTTGCCTCATATTTAGCTCTTTCTGATCAAACAAATATTTCAAACTTTTATGATCACTAAAGACTTCAAACCTTGCACCGTAGAGATAATGCCTCCAAATCTTCAACACAAACACCACAGCCGCTAACTCAAGATCATGAGTAGGATAATTCTTCTCATGAACTCTTAACTGCCTTGAAGCATAAGCCACCACCTTACCTTCTTGCATCAGAACACCGCCTAGACCAATCAAAGAAGCATCACAATAAACCACAAATGGTTCATTAGGATTCGGAAAAATCAAGATCGGAGCTGTCGTCAATCTTCTCTTCAGCTCAGTAAAACTCTCCACACACCGAATATCCCAAATGAACGCTTGCCCTTTACAAGTCAACTGGGTCAAAGGAAGTGCTAGTTTCGAAAAACCTTCAATAAACCTCCGATAATAACCAGCCAAACCCAAAAAGCTTCGAATTTCGGTAACAGATCTCGGAGCCTCCCATTGTAGAACTGCTTCTACTTTAGATGGATCCACAGCAATACCATTACCTGAAATTACGTGTCCAAGAAATCTCACCTCCGACAACCAGAATTCACACTTGGATAATTTAGCAAAAAGCTTCCTCTCCTTCAAAACCTGCAAAACAATACGCAAATGTTCTGCATGCTCCTCCCGCGACTTAGAATAAATTAAGATATCATCAATAAACACCACCACAAAACGATCCAGATGCTCATGAAAAATATGATTCATGTATTCCATAAACACACCTGGCGCATTAGAAACCCCGAACGACATCACAGAATATTCATAATGACCATATCGTGTTCTAAAAGTCGTCTTCTGAATGTCTTCCTCCTTCACCCTTATCTGATGATACCCTGACCTCAAGTCAATCTTACTAAACACACACGCACCAACTAACTGATCCATCAGATCATCAATTCTTGGAAGAGGATATTTATTCTTGATCATCACCTTATTCAACTGGCGATAATCAATACATAATCGCATACTCCCATCCTTCTTTTTCACCAATAACACTGGCGCACCCCAAGGAGAAACACTTGGTCTCACGAACCTCTTTTCCAACAACTCATTCAACTATTTCTTTAACTCCACCAACTCAGATGCTGACATACGATAAGGTGCCATAGATACAGGTCTAGTACCAGGGACTAGATCTATAGAAAACTCCACCTCTCTCTCTGGTGGCAAGTCTGGAATATCCTCAGGAAACACTTCCGGAAATTCACACACAACAGGAAACACATCAAGTGAAACTTGACTATCCACAGTTAAAGATGCAAACAAACCAAACAACTGAGCTTCATCCGCCAAAAGTTTCTTCAACTCTTTGGTAGATAAGAAACTCGAGTCTTCGTCTTCCTCAAGAGAAGGAAACCGTACCAGCTTATGATAACAATCAATATGAACCCGATTGAATTGCAACCAATTCATACCCAGGACCACATCTAAACCCTCCAACGGTAAACACACCAAATCCATCTCAAAGTCTTTACCATAAATGGTCAAAGGACATCTTAGACAAACCAAGGAAGTAGTTACTGATCCCATTGCTGGAGTATCAATAACCATTTCACCACCCATCACAGACAACACAAGATTCAAACGCTTCGCGCACTCAGACGAAATAAACGAATGAGTCGCTCCAGTATCAATAATGGCAATCAAAGGAGTACTATTAATAAAACAAGTACCTCTGATCAGACGATCTGCACTCGAAGTCTGAGTCCCCGATAATGCAAACACTTTCCCACCAGCTGGAGCTTGTTTCGGTTTCGGACACTTTGTACTAACATGTCCCTGCTCCCCACAGTTAAAGCACTTCGCCACGTTATTCTTACAATCAGCTGCAATGTGTCCTATACCTCCATAGTTAGAACACTTTCTAAAATCTTTCCTGCACTCAAACTGACGATGCCCCACTTCACCACACCTATAACATCTCATAGGACCAGACATTCCTCCTCCACTTGACCTTTTCTAAAAATTCCCTCTTTTTTTACCTTTATCAGCTGGTGTCACATACGGACCACCACGGAACTCTTGTTTCCCTTTCCTCTCGCTCACACTCTTGTAATGAGTAGAACGAGCCTTACTGTCTTCTTCATAAATCCTACAACAATCTACCAAATCAGAAAACCTCTGAATCCTTTGATAACCAATTGCCTGTTTTATCTCTGGACGCAAGCCATTCTCAAACTTTACACACTTAGAGAATTCAGCAGTCGCTTCAGCATAATGAGGATAAAACTGCACAAGTTCCACAAACTTAGCAGTATAATCGACAACAGACATATTACCTTGTTTTAGTTCCAGAAACTCAATTTCTTTCTTTCCTCTCACATCTTCAGGAAAATACCTCCTCAGAAACTCCATACTAAACACAGCCCAAGTAATCTCCTCCTCTGCAGCTTCTAATACACGACGAGTACTAACCCACCAGTCATCAGCTTCTTCCAATAACATGTGAGTACCCAGTCTCACCTTCTGATCTTCAGCATAATCCATCACTCGGAAAATCCTTTCAATTTCTTTCAGCCAAATCTGTGCACCATCCGGATCATATCTTCCTTTGAAGACAGACGGTTTGTTCTTCCTGAACTCATCATTACCTACAGCATTAGGTGCACCCTGCACGACACGAGCCATAGCTTGCATAGCAGTAGCCAAAGGAGCATCGTTCCTACCAGCCATATTCTGTTCATTTCCAATAACAGAAACTATCGTTAAACAAACAATTCATCCAACCACAACGACCAACAAGGACTGACACAACTGACACGGACTGACACAAACTGGCTCTGATACCACTTAATGTAACACCCCCAATCTATACCCCCAATTAATTAAAACAGTAAAATAAAATTCAAAATTTTGTCAGACTATATTTAAATTATCATGGCATAGACCGAGGGGTCACATCAAATTGAAACAATTCATACAACACCTGCTCATAAAGATATGCAACGGTGGGGTAGCTATCAACAGAGGAACTTAGTTCCGTGCACCCACATTTCAGAATTTAGAATAAAAGCGAAAAATATAAAACTGAATAACATACATATATATCACACGAAAAGTTTGTCATACATCGAGTTATACATGCACAAGCCCAAAAGATATATATACAGAATACACAATAATCACTAACGGCCTCCCTAACTACCCCGGTGTCACATATCAGAGCCGACCGACAAAAGAATGAAGACGCAAAGCTTCACAAAAATACCTCCAGCAACTCTAATCTGCAATGCCTCATAGAGCATTATAGAATAGCAGAAGGGTGAGAAAAACAATCATAATATAGTTGCATATAATTATATATAACACAAAAATACACATATATACGGTTCTCACCACAACTCAAACCATAATTCAAACACAAGGCATTACAAGACACAATACATATTTCCATCACCAACACATATCCATATATCAATTTATCCACAAATCCACACATAAACAACCATAAATGATTTATGCAAATGCAAGAGACCGACGCAACGACTCTATGCATATGCACATGCGGTACCGACTTCCATTGTTTCTCATCACTAGTTCACTCAGGAACTCTGCTGGAATCATCGCTCGTTACATCACTGTAACTCCCCGTCGGGCATACGATGTTCCCCGTCACTCACACCTCTTTGTATAAGGCACACGACGTTTATGGATCGCTCACACCTCTTTGTATAAGGCACACGACACGATCGCTCACACCCCACATGGGCACACGATCGTATATAATCATCGCTCACTCCTCTTTGTATAAGCACACGACGTTATAGTGAATTCCCTCTGGAATCCAAACCGTCACTCAGGACGTCTCAACAATGCATATCATGATGCTTGGCATACAATGACCCATGACATTTAATATGCACACATAAATACATTCATTTACATCGACAAAATCACACTTAGCACTTATGCCCAAAATAATGCATTTAATTTCCATACGGCCACAAATCCTCACAACCCCATCTAAACACATACATTTACCTCATACAACAGCACCTTGCATAATACACATCAATTACGTACAGTTATAATGACAAAAGTCGACGACCGACACTATTCCTGATTTTCAGACATAATTAAATCGGCTAACAATTTCCACACCATCATAATAAGAAAGTACAGTTTAATAGCTACACAACGATACCAAGAATGTAAAAATCGGACAAACGGAACTCAAGTTACGAAAGAAAACGAAAAACGATATTTTGAAAAGTCCCATTTTACAATTGTCCTGTCCATACGCGTATTACCCTGCTCCATACGCGTATCATACGCAAATGGGCAGATGGCCGAGCAAAATAACATTCCATACGCGTATTGCCCCATGACTCGCCCTCCATACGCGTATTGCCAAGGTCCATACGCGTATGAACATGCCCCATACGCGTATGACCTGGAAAAACCAGAAAAATTTCTGCAGAACGAAGTTCTGCGTTTTCTAACCAAAAATCCTCCAATTTTCACCTACACCCAGAAAAATTACCAATACAATGCCTAGCAACATGTATCTATCATATACCCACAATAATGAACACTAAAAGCATGATTTCCAACACATTTAATCAATTTCTAATCAATTTGACACAATATGGGTTTTACCAAATATTTTCATTTCAATCCAACAAACACCACAAATACTCATACATAACCATACACAATCATGCAATAATTGAGTTTCACACCCTTACCCAATTAAATCGATTCTAGAAGTTGATTTTTCTTGATTTCCCAAGCTTTTCTCACTATTTCTCTTCTTCTTCTCTTTTCTCTCCTTTTTCTTTCTTCTCCCTTTCTTTATTTCTATTTTTCTCTCTTCTATTTTCTATTTTCTTACTTAATGAAAAATATCCCAAAATGACCAAAATATCCCCACACTCAAATATCTCGCAAGCGATCCCAAAACCCGATAAAATATCACAACATTGAAAAATAACATATTTTTAGATAAAAGTCGAAAATAAAATAAAATAATAATAAAATAATCAAACGACTCGATTAAATAAAACTCACACAAAAACTGGGTCGTCACATGTCCTAATTGATATATTTCGGCGGGCTGACATAGTTGTGAAGAAAGAGGCACCTCATCACCTGTGAATTTCTTGATTGGCCCACATGAAAAGAGATTGACACTTAGCCTAGCAGATGTTCTGATGTACAGGTGGGTAGGAGGGAAGTATACATGTGTGGACTTGACCGAGGTTTCTCCACTAGTGGGATTGATGACTGGAGGTTTTATTGTGGAACAAGCAACCCTCAAAGCCACTTTAAGTAAAGTGGTCAAGCATGAGAAAGCGTGTGTAGACAATCAATATAATTTAATACCATTTGCCATTGACACATTTGGTTTCTTAGCACCAAAAGTAGTGAATCTTTTATAAAGTTTAAAGACTTATGAATAGCAATATTGTATCTTCTAATTCAATGGATGTAATTTTTAAAAAGATTGATTTTGCCTTTTAAAAAAGGAAGTGGCGTAGTTTGTTATCGTTTGGTTTTGTATAAACTTTATTTTATAATATATTATAGGCAAAATACAAAAATTGGTCCTTTAAGTCTACCCCGGGGTCCAATTTGGTACCTTAATTTTAAAAAGTTTCAAAGTGATCCCGTAAGTTTTTAAATGGTGTCATATTGCTCCTTTCCGTCAATGACCCTCAAACGTCCATTAATGTGTGCAGACGTGGCTGATGAGTTGGAATGTTGGATCGTATTCTTCCTTAAGACGTTGATGTTGTTCATTTAAACTCCAAATTGATTCACAAATTTGACCTAGGGCTAGGGCAAAAAAACTGGAGATAGAGATTCAAGCATGAAATCAAGTGGATCTTCGTCATTGCCGAAATAGAAAAACACAGAAGGTGGTTGTTCTTCGAAGAAAGGTTTGAATCTGTATACAAGCTCCTACTGGAAACCCTTATGTCATTGTGGGGACATGGCCGTTCTTCGAAGGGCAACAATTGTTAAGAAATATGGAAAACATTTATGGGGCTGTCCTAATTATAAG
Source organism: Lathyrus tuberosus (assembly GCA_022829125.1). Classification (NCBI taxonomy): domain Eukaryota; kingdom Viridiplantae; phylum Streptophyta; class Magnoliopsida; order Fabales; family Fabaceae; genus Lathyrus; species Lathyrus tuberosus. Next base: position 8,202,676 of record JALAZF010000043.1, read on the forward strand.
GTATGTTTCATGTAAATTTGATGTTTGTACTTTAAAAACACATGTTGCTACCATTCATAACCGCCATCAAAATTTTGGGTATTCCGATATTTAATCCTCTTGCACCCCGAATGCCCGAATACCTTCGTCATTCACACCTTCTAGTCCAAGAAGATTAAATAGGGGCATCTGCCATACCCCAAATTTTGACCACTAAGATTTCCCATCATTGTGCAAATTATTGCCACAATATGGGTGAACCATTATGCCTCATTAGTCTCCCCAAAGATGGGTGAGCATGCACTACAATCAAACTTAGGGTTTCAAGCCCCTCAGAGCTCTTAGACAAGGGATCAATCAAGGAATGACATGATATTCAACTTGTCTAACCTCTCAAACATCCATAATGGATCGAGAGGACTCCCACAGTAAGAATCAAGCACAATGTTGCAGCATTCCAGGTGGATTAAGCCTTAAGATCGACAGTGTCACCAAATTAGGGTTTTGGTCGACCAGGGCCTCCAGATGGAAATTTTCCTCTGGGCATGAGCCAATGATTCAAAGCATAACCTAATATGCTCTATGGAACCTCATGAACCTAATCATCAAGTCAATTTTGCTTCAGGGGATGCACTCATAAAAAATCAAGAATTAGGGTTTCTTGACCTAATTCACCCCTAAGTTGACTTTTGGGACAAAACATGAGCCAAGACCTCAAGAGAGGATTTGAGCGTCTCTAACACACTACATTGATCCATTTGCAACAATGGATTGATCCAAGAAGCTTGATCAACAAGTTTCAAATTCATCTGAACCACAGTTAGGGTTTCGCGGAAAAAAGTCAACTGTAGCTTTGACTTTTGACCCAGGCATGCTCCCAAAACCTAGGATATAATCCAACACACCCTATAACACCTATGAAATCAATCCACCAGGTTTGATTTAGGTCAAGGACTTGATTTCATAGAGGATCGCACAGTTTGGAATTCATCTGACAAAAAGTCAACTGTGCACAAAAGTCAACTTAGACTTTTTGAGATTTTTCACAAATATGGTTCTTTGACCCTAAAATGATGTTAATGTATGATTTGGATCACCATTCATCAAGAAAAATCAAGAAAAGTGGGATAACTTGTAAAAGGGGTAACCATAAAAACTTAGAAAATTTTCTAAGTTATGGAATAAAGTGGTTAGGGTACCAACTTTGGAGGATTATAACTCCTAAACCACAAGGCCATTTTTCCCCATCGAAAGCTGGATTTGTAGCCCTCATGGCCCTCTAAAAATACTTCAACTGCACCTCATTCTAATTCATCATGGATTTTGAGTTATGGAATGATCAACATGGCTGAAAACATGAAATGTCACTTTTTCCAACACTTAGTGAAATTTTCACAAAGTCAGAATCTGCCTTCACTTTTTCCAAAATGTAGGGGCATTTTTCACTTGGATCCAAAAAGTATAAAAAACAACTATGATCAAATAGTTGCTGTATCATATAAGGCCTTTCCAAAATGGCCAAGAACTCCATCAAATTCCACTTGAGCCATGAGATATGACAATGCCAATATGCCTTGCTGCAAATTGTCATGGCAAGGCAGATTTTGGAGTTTTGCTCGATTTGACCAAAATTTGCAAAGGGCAAGCAACTCTATCCATCTGAACACCTCAAGAGGGTACCAAGGAGGAACCAACTCTGATCCCAAGCCTCCCAAGTCTTTGGAACCAAAAATAGCATGCCAAACCTAGAAATCCCTAAAAGAGGGACAAGACTCCAATTTTGGATTGGACCATTCAATGCATACACCAAGGTGGCATGGACTGAGCCCTTCCAAACTAAATTCAGTCAAAACTTATCCAAGACCACGGGAACCAGCAACCTGTGCCCTAACCTCTAGTCAATGGCTAGAGGAGACTTGGATTCTCATTGCTCAACATTGGCCAAACCTATGCAGCAGTTGCCATTCACTATTCCTTGCAAAACAAACTTGCTCTACTATAAATAGAGCTCAATTGTGATCAGTTTGATTACACCAAAGCCATCAAACAGATGTTTTCCTCAAAATCTCCTTCTTTACTCCAATTTTGCCTTCTAAGGCAAGTCACTATCGGGTTTTGAGTTTGAGAGCTATTCCAACCAAACCAATCAGACACACACACCTCATAAACATCATATAGAAGTGATACAAACACTCACATAACATCTGGAACACCAAAATCACATAACATTGACAGATTTGCAGTTGAGGTGCCAAATCAAGTTCCAGCTCAATTCAATCCACTCCAAGCATCCCGACACACTCCATAGTACCTAGGGAAACTGTCCATGTCCTTGGAACCAAGCTGCAACACCTCTAACACAAAACACGATCACCAGCTGCAAGAAGTAAGCATGGGCTCTTCTAACTCTATGATCCGTGCATTTTTTGTTGCACAATAATTTGGCCATATGTTCATAATCATGCATGGAGTGTTTTCCCTCAATCAATTGCTTTGTTTGAATCGTGTATGGAATTTCTGAGCCTTCATGCAAATTTTAGGGTTCTTGAGGTTTCTCTTTGATTTCTTATTCCATGTTTAAAATAAATGAAATTAAAGACCATAGACATGATCGTGAGGTTGAAACGAGTAGATTGATATGTAGATTGCATGATATAATCAAGTATTCAGTGAGATTGGATAGAAAACGCAAATCTGCAGAAACAGAGGGTGGCGCGTGTTCTTGCCATGTTCTTGGCGCCATTTTTGAACATTTGAATTTTTGAATTTTTGTGATTTTATTTAATTGATTCAAAAATTAATTTCTCTCTGAGTTTTAATGATTTTGAGTTGATTTTTTTAATAATTCACAAAAATGTTAAAATATTTTATTTTCCCAAAAATCCCAAAAATATTATTTATTTCTTATACTCGATATTTTTGTAAAGAATTTATATTTTAATTGTTTTTGACATTTAAAATATTTTCTCCCTCTTGATTTTTAAAATTTTAGTGATTTCCAATCATGTTGTGGATCAAAACCTGATTTTTGAAACATTAATCCAAGATCACAACTTGTTTTTCACACATGTTTAACAATTTTGATCATTTTAATTGAATTTTTATTCAATTAAAATACATTTTGAAAACAAATTAGGGTTTTTGATTAATTCAACCCTCATTAAACTTTTTCAAACACTTTTGGCCTCTAATAGAGTGTAAGATCCAATCCCCTTTTAAACAAAACCCTTTTGGGCCTCCGATATTGTATAAGTCCCTCTGCGTTAAAAGAAAAATCTCGGCGCGATCGCCATTTTTCAAACAAATAATTATCTGGGCCTGCCCTCGTGTTATAAGCCATATTCCTTTCTTTAAAATTTTTTGGGCCTCTTGGTAGAGTGTAAGACCCAACCCTTTGTAGAAACCAAAATAATTTGGGCCTCAGTGTATTGTATAAGTCCCGATACTGTCAAAAAGTTTGGCGCGATCGTCGCCTTTTTTACAATCACCTTAGGCCTCTCCTTGAGTTGTAAGCCCCACCACTTGTATAAAAATAAACCTTTGGGCCTCTTGAGAGAGTGTAAGACCCATCCCTTTGTACAGAAAACCTTTTGGGCCTCAGTCACTTGTAAAAGTCCCTGTACAATTTTAAAAACAACTGTCCAATCACTGATAAAACTTTGGGTCTCTCCTTGAGCTGTAAGCCCCAACATTTCTTTCAAAGCACTTTCTCCTTTGATTTTGAATATAATATTGTTATCAAAGCTTTCTTTGTTGAAAAACTAACCAAACAGTATGGAAGCTCTACAACCGAGTAAGTGTTTACCCGCTTTCTTTATCTGCTTTGATATATATATATATATATATATATATATATATATATATATATATATATATATATAACTGTATTGTGGGGCTGCTCACTGTAAGTCTTCTTTCACAAACTTGTATATACCTGTCAAATATCAACTGTGTAATACTAGTATAGTTATTTAGAGTTATCCCCGGCAAATACGTCTTGCACTAGGTAAAGCCCTGTTGGCCACTCTTAAATACAAACAAAACTAGATCCCCATAGGATTACCAGACACAGTTTTCCCTCCTCTTGGGGTTAAACAATATGGAGATGTGAAAGGCAGCATTCTCGGTGAACCCTTTCTCAGACTGTCACCCTTAGAAATTGTCAAAGAGACTCTACTCCCCAGAGTTGATCTATTCTCCATAAATAGCATCTCTTGAGTTTCTTCCAAATTCTCGAACTTTCTTGGCTTGATCTATTCTCTGTGAATAGCATGTCTTGAACTTCTCGGGGTTTGGGGACCCACAGGCTTCCTAAAAGCATTCCCGCCTCATCTTGGGCGTTGTACAAGGACCCTTGGGCTTCTTAAAAGCTCTCATGCCTTCTCTTGGGTTTAGTACAAGGACCCAGAGACCTCTATAGGTATAGGAACAGAACCTAGTCAACAATTTGCTAAAGCTGTCTTTCTGAGTCAAATGTCAGACCAGTTAATGGGTTGACCTTCATCCCTTAACATGCCAGTCTTCTCTTGGGCATCGTACAAAGATCATTCACTTATCCGAGAATCGACTTCTCAAAACACCCGTAGACTTGGACAGTCTCAATACCCTTTGGATTTCCTATTTCCTTAAAGAACAGGAAATAACCCTAATCCTTTGATCAATCCTTAAGCACAACATTACCCATATAAGAACTAATTTTCTCTTTATCCAATATACTGGACCTGTCACTAAACTGAAACATTTACAACAACCTCCTCTTGGGCTTTGTACAAATGATTCTCCCCAGTGGAGCTAACCTTTTCAGACTCTCTTGTTGAGTCAAATATCCCTTTTAGCCTCCATCTCGGGCTTCGTACGAGATACAAGAACGCTCTCTTGTTGAGTATAAAAGACTCTCTTGTTGAGTCGATCCCTTTTAGCCTCCATCTCGGGCTTCGTACGAGATACAAAGACACTCTCTTGTTGAGTATAAAAGACTCTCTTGTTGAGTCAACTCCTTTAGCCACTCTCTCGGGCTTCATACGAGACATATAACAGACTCTCTTGTTGAGTCAACCCTTTTAGCCTCTCTCTCGGACTTCGTACGAGACACATAAAACACCCTCTTGTTGGGTCAATAGCCTCCTCTTAGGCTTTGTATAAAGAAAACCCCGGTTGAGTCAATCAACCTCTTAGCATCAAAGTTGTGCCTTGTTCATAGCATACAAACATCAACAACTCCTCTTTAGAGATGACAAATTCTCCCTAAAGTCAAAACCTTTTAGCTTCACATCTTGGGCTTCGAACAAGATACAAATAGACCCTTCAGCTTCACATATTGGGCTTTGAACAAGATACAAACCACCTTTAGCTTCACGTCTTGGGCTTTGAACAAGACACCAAAACAACCATTTTCCTCCCATAGAATAGGAGGAACTACGATCGCTCTGATTTCCCTGTTTCGTTAAACGGGAATACGTAGGCATGATAACACTAAAATACACTGTATATTTGGCTCTGATTTTACATGATTTTAGTTGTTTATTTGTTTATTTTCCTTTGCTATTATGGTATTTTGTTTTACTTTCAGATACATTGCCTGATTTGAGCTTACAGTAAGAAAACAAGGCAAAACAGAGCTAAAATGAAGATTTCTTGTGTAAACTGTACACTAGCCGTTTCACTCAGCGGACGCCATTGGCATAATGACTTCACTCACACGCCAACGGTCACAAAAGACGTTTCACCTTCCAAACCACACTTGGCGGACGCGGAGCAGGGGTCGGCGGGCGCCGACAGTTATAAAGGGGAAATGGTCTGAAATGTTTAAGGCAGTTACACCTGAAGAATTTAGTTTCTAAAACGTTTTTTCATTATGATTAGAGGCAGTTACAACTTCGAGTTTCCTATATAAGGACTTGTATTTTCACTTTCTAGATATCCAATCTTAGTTTTTCAACATAGGCATAGAGTTCACTTTGTAAAGCAATAATCCTTCACATCGAAGGGTGTTGCACTATAGTTGTTAGTTGGATTGGAGCAATCATAGTTAGGAGCTATTTACTTTCCTGCAATTTATTTTCCAGCATCTGTACCAGATTCAGTCTCCGCTTTGGAGCAGGTTTCTTTTATAAAATATAATTTATTTTATCCACCTCGCTTTTATATTATTTATTCTCCCGCACTGCTTTATATTCGTTTATTTTTCCGTCTCTGCCATTACCTTATTATTTTATTTATCTGTGTGATCTGTGTCTCTTGGAACTGAACTTAAGCGTGACACTTGTGTTCACTCTCTCGAAATACACTCTCACACTTCGCACGTTTTTATTTTAAATATGTCTTACTTTGCAAATCGATTTATTTTTATGTTCTCTATTACTATGTCTAGCTAAATCCCATGTGCTGGGATGTGAGGATCGTCGTTCGGACGGTGCTCCACACGACATCTCTTTAGAAATACTTTAGGGGCTGTTTTTGATTTTAATTAAACTCTTCTGAACTTCAATTGATCAGTCATTACGTAAATGAGACCGTGCTTTTGTTTGCGTAATGACTGTGACTAGATCGGGTAAGATCGTAAGTCGTCCGACACTTTAGAAAAGAGTTTGTTAGTTGTTAATTGATAAATACAGCGGAAGCACTTTATTGATTAACTAGGAAAGTTTTATATTATTAGAAAGAGGTTTTAAAACTATTTTCGGACGCGTTTATAGATTTAGGATCCAGTTGGCCGAGCATATGCCGGAAACCCTTTGGTATAAAATATTTTCAATCGAAAGCACTTTTTAACTAAGTCTTAGAGGTAATTACATAAAAAAGGACTTTATCACTTTAACGCAAGGAGCGACCGGTGCAGCGTGAGCGGCTGGTATAGATTAAAGGTTAGGTCTAGTTTCGATCACGCTAACGCGGCGGATCCTTTTTAATTAACTCTTTTTCAAAGAAGAAAATATTGCCCCATAAATATTACTAATTAGATGATAGGAGTATTGTTTGATTGATGTGAATTACATTCCAGTATAGTATTTATCTGATTTATTTCTATTTTCGTTCAGTAGAAAGCTTTTACCCCGATATTCATTAGCCTTAGATAAACAACGTAACAATAGTAATCGATAGATTGACATTGGTATGTGGGAACGATAAATCTTTTATATTACTCTGACGCAATCCGTATACTTGCGGATAACACGCATCAAGTTTTTGGCGCCGTTGCCGGGGACCAATTACGTCAAAATTTCGTACCCTATTGTTACACCGTCTAGACTAAGGCATCCCTTAGCCGGTAAATGCAAAGAACTCGCAGTACCGGAAACTTAGTTGATCCATTAGAAGAACCTGAACGTTACACCCGAGCTCGTCTTTTACTTCGAAAACTTAAAAGAGCAATGGCAGAAGAAGAAAACGCTAAACCTCTTAAGGATTTCGCCTTACCCTCTAACGAAGAACCACATTCTAGTATAGTTAACCCGACTATACCGGCCAATAATTTTGAATTAAAACCATCTCTGTTACAATTAGTACAACAGAACCAGTTCGCAGGTCTTCCTACAGAAAACCCGAACCAACACCTTAAAGTCTTTATTCAACTAGCCGATACCTTAAAAGCGAACGGAGCTTCTCCTGAGGCAATACGTCTAGGACTATTTCCATTTTCTCTCAGAGATAAAGCCCGATCATGGTTAGATTCCCTTCCAGCCAACTCTATAACCACTTGGAATGACCTAAAGAAAGTATTCCTTGCTAGATACTTCCCACCGAGTAAAAGTGCTGTCTTACGAAACCAAATAACCCGATTCACCCAAAGCGAGGGAGAATCACTTTTCGACGCTTGGGAAAGATATAAGGAGCCATTAAGAGCATGTCTACATCATGGCTTAGAACAATGGCTCATAATCTATACCTTTTATAATGGACTCATGTACAACACCAAGATGACCATAGACGCTGCCGTTGGTGGTGCTCTAATGAACAAACCCTACGCCGAAGCTAGCGCTCTCATTGAGGATATGGCACAAAACCATTACCAATGGGGGACCGAACGAGCACAAGTAGAGAAGAAAGAGACCAAAGGAGGTGTGTATGAAGTAAGTTGTTTTGACCATATGAACGCAAAAATGGACGCTATAGCCCAAAAACTAGAAAACCTAACTATCAACCCCACATCAACTGTAGCAGCAGTACAACCCGGATGTGAAATCTGTGGAACCCTAGGACATACCATGGATGAATGCAACCTACTAGCCGAGAGTGCCACAGATCAGGTTAATTACGCCCAAGGAAACCCTTATTCAAACACATATAACCCTGGATGGAGGAATCACCCAAATCTTTCCTATAAGAATAATAACCCCACTCAGAATTCAACACCTCAAAGACCACCCGGTTTCCAAACTCAAAGGCCCAACCAATCTATAACATATGCTCCTCAGAAGTCAAATCTTGAGAAAAAGATGGACGAATTCATCTCAGCTCAATTACAACAGAACAAGGAGTTCATGAACCAAAACATTCACATAAATGGACTAATTACTCAGTTGGGTACTAAACTCGATTCTGTAATTACTCATAACAAAATGCTTGAAACCCAAATCTCTAAAGTAGTACAACAACAATCTACTCATGTTACACCTGGAGGGCAATTCCCTGGACAACCTCAACCTAACCCTAAAGTGCATGCTAATGCTATATCCCTAAGGAGCGGGACCACTTACAATGGGCCTATAAACCCTAGGTTGAATAATCCGGAACCTCTCAGGAAAGAAGTTGTGACCACACATGAGAAAGAAATTGAGGAATCGGTGGAACCTGAGAAATCTAAAGATACGGAAGTTAAGAAGAAGGAGAGAAAAGAGAATGGAAAAGTTTATGTACCACCTCCTCCTTACAAACCTCTGATTCCATACCCACAAAGACTTAAACAAACCAAATTGGATAACCAATATAAGAAATTCATAAAAGTGATTGAGAAACTCCATGTAGAGATTCCATTCACCGAAGCTATTACCCAAATACCATCTTATTCCAAATTCCTTAAAGACATTCTAACCAATAAATGAAGATTAGAAGATCCTAAACCTATAGAATGCAATTCGATCGCTGAGAATAAGCTTGCTAAGAAAGAGAAAGACCCAGGAAGTTTTTCTATACCTTGTGTTTTAGGAAACCAAATTATAGATAAAGCACTTCTGGACTTAGGAGCAAGTGTAAGCTTAATGCCTTTAGCTGTTTGTAAAAGGTTAAACCTAGGAGAAATACAACCAACTAGGATGTCTCTCCAATTACCCGACAGATCAGTTAAATATCCAATTGGCATTTTGGAAGACGTCCCAGTTAGACTTGGTCAACTTTATATTCCAACAGATTTCGTAGTAATGGACATTAAAGAAGACGATGAGATCCCAATCCTTTTAGGTAGACCCTTCTTATCAACAGCTGGAGCTATAATTGATGTCAAAAAAGGAAAAATGACATTCGAGGTAGGTAATGAGAAAGTAGAATTCATACTATCCTAATTCTTAAATGCACCAACCATAGATGACTCATGTTATGTCATTGATATAATTGATGAATGCATAAGAGAATTAGATAAAGAAGATCCTGTGAAAATCATCAAACTACCTTCGATCCCCATTATGGAGGATGACGGATTCGAACGATTATCTAAACCTTACATTGATAACAGTCTTTACGAATGCTTGGCACTTACCCCAGATCATATGCCATGTCCGAAAAAACCATCAATAGAGCTTAAGGAGCTACCTAAGAATTTAAGATATGAGTTCTTAGATGAAGAATTAAATCGCCCAGTCATAGTCAGTGCCACGTTAGATGGTCCTGAAACCAATCAACTCTTAGATGTTTTAAGAAAATATCCCTCAGCTCTGGGTTATAAAATTTTCGATCTCAAAGGAACAAGTCCTTCTGTGTGTATGCACCGAATTATGCTGGAGGAGGACGCTAAACCCTCCAGAGAACATCAACGAAGGATAAATCCTATAATGAGTGACGTTGTAAAAAAGGAAGTGTTAAAGTTGTTAGAGGCTGGAATAATATACCAAATATCTGATAGTAAATGGGTAAGCCCCGTACATGTGGCACCTAAGAAAGGAGGTGTCACTGTTGTACAAAACGAAAAAGGAGAACAAATAGCCAAACGTGTAGAAAATGGTTGGCGGATGTGTATCGATTACAGAAAACTCAATAAGGTAACTAGGAAAGATCACTTCCCGCTTCCATTCATAGATCAAATGCTCGAACGTTTAGCTAGGCATTCTTACTTTTGTTATTTAGACGGATACTCAGGATTTTTCCAAATACCCATTCACCCTGACGATCAGGAGAAAACAACCTTTGCATGCCCCTATGGAACATTTGCTTACAGACGAATGCCATTTGGACTATGCAATGCCCCAGCTACCTTCCAACGCTGTATGATGTCAATCTTCGCATATTTCCTTGATGAGATCATGGAAGTATTTATGGACGATTTCTCGGTATGTGGATTCAGTTTTAAAAACTGTTTAACAAACCTCGAGAAAATCCTGGAAAGATGCGTAGAAGTCAACCTTGTTCTAAACTGGGAAAAATGCCATTTTATGGTGACTGAAGGCATAGTACTGGGACACATAGTGTCCGAAAGAGGCATTGAGGTTGATAAAGCTAAAATAGAAGTAATAGAAAACCTTCAACCACCCAAAACCATTAGAGAAATCCAAAGTTTTCTTGGACACGCCGGTTTCTACCGACGCTTCATTAAAGATTTCTCCAAAATAACTAAACCATTAACCAACTTACTTATGAAAGACGCCGAATTCAAATTCGATGATAAATGTCTTGAAGCCTTTAAATACCTAAAACAAGCACTGATTTCCGCACCTATAATTAAACCACCTGATTGGAATCAACCTTTTGAAATTATGTGCGATGCTAGCGATTACGCTATAGGCGCTGTTTTGGGACAAAAGAAGGATAAGAAACTCCATGTAATTTACTACACCAGTAGAACTTTGGATGCGGCTCAGCTAAATTATGCCACAACCGAGAAGGAACTCCTGGCAGTAGTCTTTGCAATCGACAAATTCCGATCCTATTTAGTAGGAGCAAAAATCATAGTCTACACTGATCATGCTGCGATAAGATATCTATTAAGCAAAAAGGACGCTAAGCCTAGATTACTACGCTGGATCCTTTTACTTCAAGAATTCGATTTGGAAATCCAAGACAAGAAAGGCACTGAAAATGTGGTCGCTGACCACCTCTCAAGGCTTGACTATCTAAAACCAGATCTTGTTCCTATCAATGATGATTTCGCATACGATAGATTAGTAGGAGCAGTTAGAACCATCCACGATGATGATCCCGACCCTTATTTAGAAGTAGACATTGAAAGAGCATTCGCAATGCCAACCGTACCTTGGTATGCGGATTTTGTTAATTATCTAGCAGCTGATATCATACCCCCTGATCTAAATTACCAACAGAAGAAGAAGTTCTTTCATGACGTAAAACACTTCTATTGGGACGAACCCCTTCTATTCAAGAGAGGCGCAGATCGCATTTTCTGTCACTGTGTCCCTGAAGAAGAAGTTGAAAATATAATTAAACATTGTCACTCTTCACCATATGGTGGACATCTAGGCTCGTCCAAAACATGCGCTAAAATACTTCAAGCAGGTCTTTTCTGGCCAACGTTATGGCGCGATGTTCATGCCTACATTGTAAGATGTGACAGATGCCAACGCACTGGGAACGTCTCAAGGAGAGACGAAATGCCTTTGAAAAATATTCAGGAGGTGGAAATCTTCGATGTTTGGGGTACAGATTTTATGGGACCTTTTCCATCTTCGATGGGAAACAAGTATATCTTAGTAGCCGTTGATTATGTATCCAAATGGATTGAGGCCATAGCCGCACCCACCAACGATACTCGTGTAGTCATTAAACTATTTAAAAACTATATTTTCCCTAGGTTTGGAGTAGCTCGATTGGTTATAAGCGATGGAGGATCACATTTCATATCTAGGATATTTGAGAACTTATTAAAGAAATATGGAGTGAAACACCGAGTAGCCACACCATACCACCCACAGACTAGTAGACAAGTTGAAGTCTCAAATAGGGAAATAAAACAAATCTTAGAGAAAACCGTATCAATCTCTAGAAAAGATTGGTCCTTAAAACTACAAGAAGCCTTGTGGGCTTATAGGACCGCTTTCAAAACCCCTATAGGAACAACCCCATATCAATTAGTCTACGGAAAATCTTGCCATTTACCCTTTGAGCTTGAACATAAGGCCTACTGGGCCATAAAAACCCTTAATATGGATTACTTAACAGCCGGAGACAAACGAATTCTAGATATTCATAAATTAGAAGAATTACGCTGAAATGCTTATGAAAATGCCATAATATATAAAGAGAGAACCAAAGCATGGCATGACAAAAGGATTATCAAAAAAGAGTTCAACATAGGTGATCCTGTACTTCTTTTCAACTCTAGGTTACGATTGTTTCCAGGTAAGTTACGCTCAAGATGGACTGGACCCTATGAGGTCACCAAAGTCCTAAAATCTGGAGCATTTGAAATTGCAAATCATTCGTGTAGTCCCTTTCTAGTGAATGGACAAAGATTAAAACCCTACTATGGAGGTGACATCCCTACTTACTACTCTGGTCACACTCTGATAGACCCACCTATAGCAACATCCACAACGTAAGTTCTTCAGTCGTCAAGCTAACGACGTTAAACAAGCACTGCGTGGGAGGCAACCCACGATTTTCTTTTCGTTATTTTTCTTATTTATGCATACAATTTATTTAAAAAAAAAGATTTATTATTTATATTATTTTTTTCTAACGTGATTGACTTTTGCAATGTCTATGTTTACAGGTTACAGATCACATCATCTCAGACATTCCACACTAACTTTCTTTGCAGGAGGCAGAGCTATGATGACATGCACATTGTGTTCAGAGATGACGAACAGAGGAAGAAATACGTAGTCCTTTCTGAGAGACAAATCCTACCCACTAGGTACCCTGACCCAAACTGTCTAACAGCTTTAGGTATTGAGGCTAGTGTGAGGTACCTTTGTCACCAGCTCCAGTGGGATGAGTATTCTGAAGCTATGAATGTAACCTATAAGCATCTGACCTTAGAGTTCCTCAGTTCACTCATTTATGACCCTTATAGTGGAAGAGGTTACAACAGCGGAAGCATAAGATTCAGACTATTTGGAAATGAGTATGCCCTTAACCACAGAGATTTTGCTAGAATACTTGGTTTTCAGTATAGCTAGGATGCAATCCATTTTATGCATGAAACCAATGTTATGCAAGATGAGCTTGACCTATTCTGGAGCAAAATCACCGGTGGAGGAGGACCTGATCCTTCCACCCAATTAGCAAACAAAATCCACAACCCAACTTTCCGTTATTTTCAAATGATACTAGCTGAGACTTTCTTTGGTAGAAGTGAAACTGAGAACCAAGTTACTGCAGAAGAGATTCTGATGCTCTTTTGTACTGCTGAATCACGACCATTAGCCAGTGGTAATTTTCTGATGTATAACCTATATTTGAATGCTGCATCTTCCAGAGGACCCATCCATGTCGGCGGTACTATTACACACATAGCTTATGCCCTAGGTTTAGCCAATAAGCTAACTCATCTCACCTCTCATTGTGGGTACACCTTGATTGACATTCATCATTGCCTTGACCGTGGTCTTATGAGGAGAGCATTCTTTAGTGCAGATAACTTTAAGCTCCTAATAGACAACGAAGTCATTCACTACTTTGGTTTGCCAAACCATACCCGAACAAGTGTCCATGATAGAGCTAACTGGTCATACACTTTGGAAGGCCAAGACGAGACACCCGTCAAACCAAGGAACCACCCTGTGCCTGAGTACCACCCTACACCCTATCCTGAAAGGACTACCGTTTATTCCTCTAACGTTAATCTGCAACGCAGGAACATATATTCTGAATTTGACGCTATGCGCAAGGAGATCATTTCTCTTCGCGAAGAATGCGCCGAGCTTACCTTACAGATAGAGATCTCAGACGCAACAAACGCTTCATCATATGATCTTTTGGAGTAGGAGATTTGTGATCTCAAACGCCAGCTTGCAGAGGTACGAGCACCTTGTCCTCACATGACTCAGGGTGTCCGTCGTCAGTCTTCCTAGGAGATATTCAGGAGCTCTGGGGCATAACTCGCACTTTGTGTGGAGGAGACTTACCACATGCTTGTTATGATCGTTTATCTTTACCTTTACTGCATTTCTATCTTTATTGTTATTATCTTTATTATCAGACTATTAGTAGATTTTATTTTCCATGGTTACTAGAATTATGGCAACCGTATGCTTTTTGAGAGTGTTATATTATTCCAAGTTATAATAAATATCTACATCATTACAATCTATTGGTTATATTTAATTTTCTTTCATTCATTCATTTTAAAAATAAAAAAAAATAAAAATAAAAATAAAAATAAAAAAAACTGTTATTTAAATCCTACATTTACAAATATATAAAATAATAAATAAACAAAATATTCTCTATGTTTCTTTCATGTACCAATATGATATAAACACCCCAAGGAGAGATTCATGAACCAACCAAAGCCCAAATCCGTGCCAGCCCAATTTTCACAGTCCGCGGAGGCAGACCCCCTCTCGGCGAACGCGGAGGCGTTCTGGGTTCTAAAACGAACCAGAATAAGAAAACCCCCATTTTTTCCACTCTCTTCATCTTCTACCTCCATAAATTCCGATTTCAATCACCATAAAACCCCATTAAACCATTAAAATCCCCCATTTCATAACTTCCCCACTACCATTACACCTTCCATTACACATTATCTCTATAAAAACCATAGATTTCACCAAAATCTACAAAAACAAAAATTACCCATTTTCCATCACCAAACCTTCATTTCACTTCAACAATGGCAGCAGAGAACCAAGAAAAAATCATTTTTCGAGATGGAAATGACGGAGTCAAGCAATGGGAGAAATGGGAGAAATTGCGGACACGCAACATTCTTGCAACGAGGTACGTTAATGATATTTTTCTGTATAACCTTGGTATAAGATTTAGCGTATTTTATCTGTTACAAAATTTGAAATTAGAGAATATTTTTATTCACAAGGAGCCTACCTACGAAAGGCTAACCCGCGAATTTTTGAGTTCTTTGGAGTACACTGTCAGAGAAAACACTGCCAGCACAGTAGGCACAATGAGATTTAGGATGTTCAATGTTGAATACATTTATACCACTGATGCACTTGCTGAGTTATTAGGATTCCATTTTGGGAATGGTGCAGCCTGTGAGGCACCCTGAAATTCTGGTACAGATGTGTGATGTCATAGTGTAATGTCACAACATCGCAATATGCTGAACAAGGCAATAAAAGAAACCATAACACACTGAATTGTTCACCCAGTTCAGTTCAACAACCTACATCTGGGGGCATACCAAGCCAGGAAGGAAGTCCACTATTAGTAGTATCAAATTACAGACTCAACAACCCGTTGACAATCTATCTAATTTTAATCACTACCCAATGACCCTTCTACCTAAGTCCTCCCTAGGTAAGAGACTACATCTCACTTCCTATCATAACTATGATGTCTTGCAGTCAACTACACCGTCACTGCATCAACAACTTGATTACCAATAACTGTACAATCATAGAAGACACCCTTCCATGACACCCTTTGGAGTTGCTTCAAAGCTTCCTCCAAGAACAATACCAAACCCAAACTCATTACCTACAGGTTTCTGAGTTACACACAGTGACCATCTCATAACCCGAGTGGTTCACCTTGACAAAGCCCTAAAGATCTACATCTTGGACCCGTACC
Source organism: Lathyrus tuberosus (assembly GCA_022829125.1). NCBI lineage: Eukaryota > Viridiplantae > Streptophyta > Magnoliopsida > Fabales > Fabaceae > Lathyrus > Lathyrus tuberosus. The sequence goes on from JALAZF010000043.1 coordinate 8,218,516, forward strand.
AAACCTAGATTACAAGCATTCTATTTATAATGTCATCCAACTCGATATGGGTCTTCAATTCATATCATATCTTCTGTAACAAATCTGCTTCTGAATAGATCATATCTTCAATTAAATCTTCTATTATTAACTCTGAATATTCTCCATATCTCTATGCTTTAAATGCGCAACAAACTGATCTTCATAACTGATTGTAACAGAATATATCTCTCCCTTGATCTTCGCTTATATTTTCTGATTCTCTTTAGTAGAATTTCTCATTCACATCAGAAACACGTGCAGCCCTAATCACATAACTGTCTGATGTTTTAATGTTCTGGTATAGTGATGTTAAGACATCGCATGTGACATCACTCTTCAGTACCTTAACTCTTCAACAATAAACCAGAATGTTAGCTATACTGTTAGAAGCTCATGTTGCAACATCAATCATGACATCAACATTGTTTTAACAAAATTTCAGCCAATTACTAGAACTTACAATCTCCCCCTTTGGCTAATTTTGGCTAAAATAACTATATAACCATTACAACTTAAATTACCGCAGTAATTACAACTCTATACTACTGTCAGTAGTTAACAGTAACCACTGAACCTATCAGTAACCATCAGTAGCTACTGTGCACAGCAATCCTGGAGAACGTCTTCTAGGGAATAGTTGAATGATGTTAAGACATCATGTCTGACACCTTCTTTTGGCACCACATCAGGAGGAAGAAGTAGAAAGTCCCGAAGTTGTGCACTCAGATTACAGATATCTGGTGTACATGAGGAAGAAGATTTTAGACACTCCCCCTTGATGTAGCACATTTCTTTTTCCTTTCAACTCAGACCTGGAATCATTGTGGAAGACTCCCCCATAAAAGAAATGTGTGTCTGTTCACCAAAGACCAATGGTGGCATGAGAGAATTCTGCACACCTTCTTTGATCAGACCCCCTGGTCAATCTGTGGCATAACATGACACGTTGAGAAGTGTCATTCTGCCAGCCCAGGTAACTCAGAACATAGGTCACAACTGTGTTCATAACTCAGGACACAAGTCACAAAGACTCCACATCAACTCAAGGATGTACCATCCTCTTCTGCTGCATCAGGAATTGTAGGTTCCAAGCTTAACCACTGCGCAAACCATATAGACCATCTCTCTCCTTTCTCCCCCTTTTTAGCCACAAATTGGCAAAGGAAGCCCTCACAAAACCAGACCCAAGAAGTGCTTACCCAAACACAAATAAAAGCCATAAGACTTATGACAAAGAACGCTTGCTTGCTGAAGGAGAACAAACTCACCCCTATAAATAGCTGTCGAGCCTTGAATATGTCAATGGTCTTGGTCAGACAAACGCTATTTTAGGTATCAACAACTGCATTCAAATTCAATGCCTACTTTCCAAAAACTGCCTTGACTGCCTTAAATATTTCACAACTGAATCTTACCATAAATTAGGCCAATAACGCTCCATGCATATTCGAAGTCACGTGTTCCACTTTATCCTAACATCACCGTCCAAAATACTTCCCTGTTTGGCTCAAGAAAAACATGTCCTATATCATGTTCTGACATCACTTCAGACATTGCCTGCTGGCTCATTAACCCAAGACTCTACAGCCACATCTTCTTATCTAATGGGTATAGGTGCATCTTCTCACAACTTTTTCTAGATTGCTTCCAACCATCAGCCAAGTACACCACTTTTGCATTTCAGACCTCTCCTGCATAGGTACTATCTTCACACAGCTATGATAGATCTCATCATCTCACAGCACAAGCTTGACCACCACACATGCTGCAATAGGCTATAGTTAACAACCTTACATACAATGCCTGTTATGATATCCCACCAATAATGCCTCATTCCTCATGCGAATTTTAGATATAAGGTCTGCCAGGTCCAACAAAAACCATTTGATCTTACACGAGATAAAAATTGTCACCACCTTCTGGTCACACTAATGACAGTACCCATCCACCAGCTCCTAATGAAGTCTTCATCAGGAAAGTAGCCAAGTACTTCCTGAACTACTTACCATCAAGATTAGAATCTTCCCATTCTAATCCACACTATGTCAGAACTGCCACTTCAGTCAATAATGCTGCTTCTTCAAACTTCATAAGTATGGTACATATCCAACCATAATGTTGTAACAACATGTAGGACATCAGCACGAGTCAAAAGACCATCCCACTTAATCAGCACCAGTAGTTATACCAGAAGGAATAACATCAGACAACTAGACAAGACCTAGCCTCATCCTACTAGGGCCACTTCCACCCAGGCACCAAGCACGAAGTTCTGGTAACCAATATGTCACGAAAAGCAGGTTCCCAAGAAAAACAGATTCCCACACCAGAGACTACTCTGACTGGTCAGGCGATACAAACAATGCTATATTATCCATTATAAATATCAAACCTCCTTGCTCCTATCAGCACACCAAGGAAGGAAACATGAGTCAGTCTAACAAGAATGCAACAGCAAAGATGCGCATGCAAGAGGACAAGAAGCCAGATCCTCAGAAGTTGAAGGACACAACCCTGTCCAAAGCTGGATCATCTTCTGGAGCAACAAGAACACGCAAGACATCAGAAACCAGGATGAAGACTATCAAGAAAAATCAAGTGCAGCTTCAAGCAACTGAAGATGAATGGGATGAAGATTGGAAGACTTTTCTTGATTCGGGGGGTTGGGATAACCTTTAGACACTTTGTTTGTTGTTTTTACTAATCTTGTAACCTTTCATCAATGCAATAAATTTTGGTTTTACTTCTGTTCCATTTACACTAAATCCTCATGTAAACAACTTTTCAATTTACTTTAACCTAAGTGCCAACACCAAAAGCTCCCATAATATCATTCTCCCCCTAAGAAGAACACCTTCCATCAACACACACCCCTACTGAGTTCTTCCAAAACTTGCAAATTTTCACAAACAAAGTTGTCCTTCAGACTCCTCCTCAGAAACATGTGCACATATGATTTAAACAACTAGCTTCACAAGGGTAGAACCATTTATGTCCACACCAACATGCCATTCAACAGCCTAATGTCATAATATGTTATCTGACATTATCTCCTCACACGATTTAACCAATCTTCACAACCTTGATCAGCATGCAATCTTTACAATATATATACCTCCACAGACAATTATTCCCCCTGTCATGGTTAACAATGCTCTAGATGAGGATGAACATTTGACCACACTTGCTGAGCACATGCATTTTGGCACCATTGTCCCTTTCTCCAAAGGCATTCATTCCTTACCATGCTCTTCATCTTCAGACTTCCAATCAATACCTGAACTACATTTTCCATCCAAGGTAGACTTTCTACTTCATCATCCTCCCGTATGACTATGTAGACGCTCCTCAGGCATAATGTAGGCACCACGCTTCTGAAACAGAGCATAATCATCCTTCACCAAGGATATCCAACCAGATAATGTCCCAACACACGTTAGAACCTCTGCCGCCCACCAAGTCATCATCACCATGACTCTTGATATGTTCCATCAGCTGGACCATTTGCTTCAACTCCAGGACACTTAAACCTTGAAAGAAAACTTCCATAAAGTAAATTCTCAACCCTTCTGTCGTCCTATACTTTAACCTCAGACAAATACACAGTCTCCAGTCAATGTATATTGTCATCAGCAGACAAATATTCAACTATTGTCATGCAAGATACAACCTTATGTCTGGTCTGACATCTTTTTTCTGCAGACTTGAGGCACTGATTGATCCTTCTTTTGCTAATCCATCCCACAGATCACATTAGATTAGGTAAGTGGCTTGACCTGATACTTTACCGTGAGTATAATGTTTCAACATCACCAGTCACATGACCCAGCATACTCTCATCTTCCAAGAATCTTCAAACCTTTGATGCCATCTTTATTCGGTTACCATAACTAAGCTTAAGAGATAACTTATCAAGATCTTCACTCCCGCATGAAAATTTTGACAGTGATCCTCTTTAGCTTTGGCTCTACCTTCTTCTTTCACCAACAAAAGGATGAAGAAGTCACAGTACATAGCAGATTAGTCTTCTACTTCTGATCCTTCCAGTCACAAGGCTAACGCAGACATCAATTCCAATTGACCAAAGGTTGGTTGACATATTAAGCTCAGCTTCTTTCTTGATGAGTCCTCACACAGCCCAGATGCCTCCTCTTCCAAGTCAGGAGTAGGTTCCAAACAGACGTGATAAACACATTTGTTTAGCCCCCAAGCATCTGTTATGTCACAATCTCTTCACACTAAAAGATCCACACACCAGAGATTGATCATGCAAGTTTTTCTTCAAACCACTTTTCACCATACTTATATAAGAGTTCCTTTATGAGTGGACTTGGAATGAACAAGCTAGTTGAAGATGTCCTCATAAATCACCACATCTTCAGAGGAGAGCAGAATGTTGCAGTCTTAACTTAAAACCACCAGGAATTTTCCATCAGATATATATATGCAGCAGAACATACACCAGAAAACTCCTCTACAACCTTCAGGCATAAAAACCCTTGCCCTACACTCCAAGTGCACTAGGTCAAACCATACATCAACAGGCCTGATGACTTCATTCTTCACTCCAAGGGCTAATACAAAATACTCTATGAACTGACTATCTTCCTTGCTCATGAACCAGAAAGTATCTTCCCTAGATCTCATCCAGAAACAGACAGGATGCCTGCTCTGATACCAATTGAAATTCTGGTACAGATGTGTGATGTCATAGTGTAATGTCACAACATCGCAATCTGCTGAACAAGGCAATAAAAGAAACCATAACACACTGAATTGTTCACCCAGTTCGGTTCAACAACCTACATCTGGGGGCATACCAAGCCAGGAAGGAAGTCCACTATTAGTAGTATCAAATTACAGACTCAACAACCCGTTGACAATCTATCTAATTTTAATCACTACCCAATGACCCTTCTACCTAAGTCCTCCCTAGGTAAGAGACTCCATCTCACTTCCTATCATAACTATGATGTCTAGCAATCAACTACACCATCACTGCATCAACAACTTGATTACCAACAACTGTACAATCATAGAAGACACCCTTCCATGACACCCTTTGGAGTTGCTTCAAAGCTTCCTCCAAGAACAATACCAAACCCAAACTCATTACCTACAGGTTTCTAAGTTACACACAGTGACCATCTCACAACCCGAGTGGTTCACCTTGACAAAGCCCTAAAGATCTACATCTTGGACCCGTACCAAACCTAGATTACAAGCATTCTATTTATAATGTCATCCAACTCGATATGGGCCTTCAATTCATATCTAACAAATCTGCTTCTGAATAGATCATATCTTCAATTAAATCTTCTATTATTAACTCTGAATATTCTCTATATCTCTATGCTTTAAATGCGCAACAAACTGATCTTCATAACTGATTGTAACAGAATATATCTCTCCCTTGATCTTCGCTTATATTCTCTGATTCTCTTTAGTAGAATTTCTCATTCACATCAGAAACACGTGCAACCCTAATCACATAACTGTCTGATGTTTTAATGTTCTGGTATAGTGATGTTAAGACATCGCATGTGACATCACTCTTCAGTACCTTAACTCTTCAACAATAAACCAGAATGTTAGCTATACTGTTAGAAGCTCATGTTGCAACATCAATCATGACATCAACATTGTTTTAACAAAATTTCAGCCAATTACTAGAACTTACACACCCATTGACACAAATTGGTCAACTGAAGCCTTTCAACTGTGGAAAAACATCTCAGGCCAAACCACTTGCTCCTTTGATGGAAATTTGGCTTCTGACATTCATAACCCGACCATACGGGTATTCCGCCTTTTAATAGCTGATACTATTTTTGCTCGTGAAAACTCTAACAAGATGAATTCCAAAGAATTTATACTTTTACAAGCTGCTTTACTTAGAAGAAGATTAAATCCTGTACCATTTATGATATCACATATGAGGGCAATTGAGAAAAAGGGCAACACCGTGTCATTTGGAGGGTTGATTACCTTCATTGCACGAGCCCTCCACCTGGACGCTGAGTTGGCCACATTGGAACCACTTCCTCCTCGCACCATTGATTTAAATTTCTGCGAGATATGCGTTTATGCAAAACGAGGCCAGAAGGAGGCTATATCCTCATGGTTCGCAATGCTGCCATCCCAAGTGTCGCCTTACCTTGTTCAACATGCACTGATGTGCGCAAAAGGGAAAACTGGCTCTATGATTTAAAGGCTGCTCCGATTTTAGGTCCATTACTTCCAAACATCCCCGAGGACGAAGGAAATGAGACAGATGATGAATATGACCATATGGAGCAGTCCCCCATTCGTGTATCACCTGCACACACCCCACCTGTTATTGATCATCCTGCAGGTACCTCTTCCGTATTTTACATCACTCAAGAAATGTGGCAAGCACAACAAGCCAGAGAAGATGAGCGTGATGGCCTATTCTATGCCATGTACCGACAACAGCAAGAGATGATGGATTTTATGTGGGAATCACAGAAATCCACTCTTGAAGGTTTCCAAGCACTTAGAGATCAAAATGCCTCTCTAATCGAGAGGATTGAGCAGATGGAGCTGTCACACACTACCCGACAACGCAGTAGGAGCCGTTGTCCCAGACGTCCAGAGCATGGTGGAGATGGCCCCAGTGGCCGTCATGATTGAGTACCAGGTTTCACCTATCCCTTTCTCACTTTTATTGAAACATTGAGGACAATGTTCGGTTTAAGTGTGGGAAAAGATATTTACTGTTTTTAGTTGTTTTATTTAATGTTTTCTAGTATAGTTTAGTTTGTTTTAAAAATGTACTTTACGAGTCATTTTTGTGTAGTTTATCTATTCTTCCAATTCTTAAGCCTTAACAAAAAAAAAAAAAATTTAACAAAGAAAGAGCATTAATTTTTGATAATTTGGGCTATTAGGACAAGTAAGATCAATTGCAAAGGCTTGGGAAAGCTATTTGAAAAATCGATATCGTTTTTACACCATAAGTTTCTCAATTATATAAGCTTATCTAGATTTTTATTATACAGTGGCCTTAAAACCTCACCCTTTATCACTAACCCTTAAGTAGTTTATTTTAGCAGTCAGCGCCATCTTAACCACCGCTAAGTGACAAACCGATGCAAATAGGTAAGATCCTGCCAAAGAAAAAGGAAAATAAAAAGAAAAAATAATAATTTCAAGAAGATGTTCAAGTATCTTCAGAAAAAAATTTGCAAGAAAAAGTACATAAAAAGAATTGGCAAAAAGTATCAAATCATTGATAAAAAGGATCAGGATTACCACAGGTTATGTTCACCATGCGAGTGAAAGACAACAGGCTTAATGTGACTGCGCTTGAATGAAAAGAGGTAAGAAAGGAATGAGTAAGATAGGCCTAAGTATAATATCATAGTTTGGATTGGTTTGTATAGAAGAGAAACTTATGCCCGCAAATCGCGAAAAGTGTCATTACGATACCCTTGGTTCATGAGTTAGTACCTACTGATGTATTATTGATCAAACTTAAGTTCTTAGCCCAGATCGGATACGTGCATGTTTGCTGTTTTTCTTTTGTTTACTTATCAGAGTTTGGTTGAGGACAAGTAAAGGTTTAAGTGTGGGAGAATTTGATAACACTAAAATACACTGTATATTTGGCTCCGGTTTTACATGATTTTAGTTGTTTATTTGTTATTTTCCTTTGCTATTATGGTATTTTGTTTTATTTTCAGATACATTGCCTGATTTGAGCTTACAGTAAGAAAACAAGGCAAAACAGAGCTAAAATGAAGATTTCTTGTGTAAACTGTACACTAGCCGTTTCACTCAGCGGACGCCAAGGAGGACGCCGTTGGCATAATGACTTCACTCACATGCCAACGGTCACAAAAGACATTTCACCTTCCAAACCACACTCGGCGGACGCGGAGCAGGGGTCGGCGGGCGCCGACAGTTATAAAGGGGAAACGGTCTGAAACGTTTAAGGCAGTTACACCTGAAGAATTTAGTTTCTAAAACGTTTTTTCATTATGATTAGAGGCAGTTACAACTTCGAGTTTCCTATATAAGGACTTGTATTTTCACTTTCTAGATATCCAATCTTAGTTTTTCAACATAGGCATAGAGTTCACTTTGTAAAGCAATAATCCTTCACATCGAGGGGTTGTTGCACTATAGTTGTTAGTTGGATTGGAGCAATCATAGTTAGGAGCTATTTACTTTCCTGCAATTTATTTTCCAGCATCTGTACCAGATTTAGTCTCCGCTTTGGAGCAGGTTTCTTTTATAAAATACAATTTATTTTATCCGCATCGCTTTTATATTATTTATTCTCCTGCACTGCTTTATATTCGTTTATTTTTCCGTCTCTGCCATTACCTTATTATTTTATTTATCTGTGTGATCTGTGTCTCTTGGAACTGAACTTAAGCGTGACACTTGTGTTCACTCTCTCGAAATACACTCTCACACTTCGCACGTTTTTATTTTAAATATGTCTTACTTTGCAAATCGATTTATTTTTATGTTCTCTATTACTATGTCTAGCTAAATCCCTTGTGCTGGGATGTGAGGATCGTCGTTCGGACGGTGCTCCACACGACATCTCTTTAGAAATACTTTATGGGCTATTTTTTATTTTAATTAAACTCTTCTGAACTTCAATTGATCGGTCATTACGTAAATGAGACCGTGCTTTTGTTTGCGTAATGACTGTGACTAGATCGGGTAAGATCGAAAGCCGTCCGACACTTTAGAAAAGAGTTTGTTAGTTGTTAATTGATAAATACAGCGGAAGCACTTTATTGATTAACTAGGAAAGTTTTATATTATTAGAAAGAGGTTTTAAAACTATTTTCGGACGCGTTTATAGATTTAGGATCCGGTTGGCCGAGCATATGCCGGAAACCCTTTGGTATAAAATATTTTCAATCGAAAGCACTTTTTAACTAAGTCTTAGAGGTAATTACATAAAAAAGGACTTTATCACTTTAACGCAAGGAGCGACCGGTGCAGCGTGAGCGGCTAGTATAGATTAAAGGTTAGGTCTGGTTCCGATCACGCTAACACGACGAATCCTTTTTAATTAACTCTTTTTCAAAGAAGAAAACATTGCCCCATAAGTATTACTAATTAGATGATAGGAGTATTGTTTGATTGATGTGAATTACATTCCAGTATAGTATTTATCTGATTTATTTCTATTTTTGTTCAGTAGAAAGATTTTACCCCGATATTCATTAGCCTTAGATAAACAACGTAACAATAGTAATCGATAGATTGACATTGGTCTCTGTGGGAACGATAAATCTTTTATATTTCTCTGACGCAATCCGTATACTTACGGATAACACGCATCAAGGCATAAGATTGAAAAATCTTAGCGAGCACACTAATTAAAAACATCAGATCCAGCACCTATCCAAAATCCCCATGAATAGTCCAGTCATTTCATTCTTAACAAAATAAGCAGAGAAAGGCCCACAATCTAAACCACATATGTAAACCAACAGTCATCTGTTTAAACTCAGTATGCAAAGCAAGGTTAATTGGAGACATCTATTTCCCTTCCTTAGTCAGCTTAATAGGATAAAAAATGAATCGACTTGTAGTACCCCAGAGCGACAGTGCTTAAGAACCACGTCCAAAAATCGCTCGCTACAGAAAAAATGGCGCCCACCGTGGGGCCACGCAGGGCATCTTGTCCCTCTTATCTCTCTAGGTGAAACCTTAAGCCTGAAAACTGCCAGAAGAATGGTGACTCTGCTGGGGATAACATTAGACAGAGTATCTTGTTCTCTTCCCATCTCTTAGGTAGAAAACCCTAAATTCATGTCACAGAAATGACAGCTCGGCTGGGGAGTCATTGTCTGTATAGGATCATAAGACTAGAGGTCTAGGATGATTAAGACAAATATATATACTGCTTTTCATATTTGATATCTGTGTTTATTTTTCTGCTAATGGGAATATGTGTGATGCCGCATGTGGAAAGATTGAGTATACACCTAAGATAGGTGATGGCAATGCGGGTAATCTTACTGGGAGTGAATTCCAATTAAGAGTCCCCGATCGACCATCAAACTCAATGGAGACTCCCTTTGCAGATACATTGCCTATACGACTTCGGTTGTTGAAAGTAGTGTGGTCAACTGGGTTATCTGAGAAGCTGAGGTTTTTAGCAGACTTAAGCCATTTTGTAGTGCGGAAGCTATCGAAAATAGTTGTCACGCGATACTACCCTCATCTGAGATCACTCTAGGATACATCAGCTCACTGGCGATCCGCTTGCTGTTGTTATCCCAGAGGGGTCAACGATTTTGCGGACAGGTACAAAAAATAACTAGTATAAACCTTTGGGGAGGGGGTAGAGCCTTGACTTCATGACACCGACCCTTTGACCCCATGTTTTTTCTATGTTTTTGTGTGCTGCATTCATGCATTCATTTAAAAAACATTAAAACAAATAAAATCTTCTCTTCTAGTCTCTCTCTTTTTCAAATTAAACTGAGACAATGATTGCAAATATCAGAGAGAAAGGAGATTGCGCTAATGGATTTCGTTAGAAGGAAAACTCATAAGTACACCTTCAAGGTTCCAAAGTTAGAGGATTTGAGAGGTTTGGCGTGAATGATCACCAACCACGAGGCTTTTAGAGCCAAGTATGGAGAAGTGATGTCCTTGTTAAGGGTCCATGTAATCGAAGGAATCTTGTCCACGTTAATCCAGTTCTACGATCCGCTCTATCATTGGTTCACATTCCCAAATTATCAGCTTGCACCAACGCTGGAGGAGTACTCTCACCTGACTGATTTACATATTACTGATCAGGCTCCTTTTTCTGGACTGGAAGAAATTCCATAGGATCAAACCATTGCAAGAGCAATTTATTTGGACGAGTCAGAAGTCAGGACTCACATGACCACTAAGGGTGGCATCCAAGGTTTGCCAGCCCAATTCTTGATAAAGAAAACCCTGTACTTTGCCAGTTTAGGGAACGTGGCCGCTTTTGAGAGCATCTTTGTTTTGCTCACCTACGGGTTATTTTTGTTTCCCAACATTGATAACTTCGTAGATATCAACGCCATTAAGATTTTCCTGATTGGAAACCCTGTACCGACCTTACTCGCAGATGCGTATCATTCGGTACACATAAGGAATTTATACAGCGGAGGAATAATCACATGCTGTGTACCCTTGCTTTACAAATGGTTCACTTCCCATTTGCCTATGTCTGCTGCATTTTGGGATCAAAAGAATACTCTACGTTGGTCGTAGAGAGTCATGTCTCTTACCAACTCTGACATCGATTGGTACAATCGAATCTATGACGGGATCAGAATCATTGACCATTGTTGAAATTTCCCAAATGTACCCCTTATAGGAACTAAGGGAGGAATTAACTATCATCCAGTGTTAGTTCGTCGTCAATTTGGATACCCAATGAGGCATGTCCCACGCAGTGCTCATCTGGAAGGTCTTTTCTTCAAGGAAGGAGAAAATGACAGGGCACTAAAGACGGAAATAGTGCACGTCTGGAAACACATTCATAGGAAAGGACGAGAATCTCTAGGAAAACCAGACTGTGTCTCGATGGAACCCTATCTCCATTGGGTACAAACTAGAGCTCTCAAGCTGAGGATGCCTTACCCTCGTCAGGAAGTTCTTCCATTAAGGGACTCTGCCCTTTATTTCATGTCTGAGACGGAAAAGCTTCAGGTTACTCTCAGCAAAGTTCAGCAGGAGTAGAGGTCTTGGAGGAACAAGTACCGTATTCTCAATGTGGAATGCAAGAAAATACAGTAGCTGTTAAGAGAAAAAGATGCTCTGATTGAGATTTTAGAGCAACATGTTGTAGAAAATCAGGATGACCAAAGGAGTTTGCTCACGCCTTTCACTTGGCAAAAGAATGACAACCCGACAACGGCCCAAGAGCCCCGGTCGAAGAAAAGGAAAGCACCTGAACGAGCACCTGAGCTCTCTTCAGAGAGGACTCAGGATCCATTAGTTTAGATTTCCTTTTTTTCAACACTTTGTAATCTACTGTATTTCCATTTCCGCAATCCTTGGAATTCAATAAAACGGGGTTTCCCCACTGTTTGATATTTGCAATCTAATTGTCGAAGTTTATTTTGAATAAACAAAAATAATTAATAATCATTGCATTCATCATTCTCGTAACGCATTCTTCTTACCTACGAATCTCACGTTTGTGTCTCGGTTCTAGAGTCAAACTGTCTCATTCGTACAATACTCGGGCCAATCGTCAGAAAAAGATGGATGATCTCGAGGAGGAGGAGAACAAAGAGTTGAGAGAAGATATTGACACTCTGAAAGAGGATCTGATAAAGCTTCATAACGACATGCAAGCTCTAGCAGAGGCTCAAATGCAACAACAAAGGACTGTGATCTCGGAGATCACATCGACGCCCATAGTGGAGAAGTTCGATCCTAGGTACAAAATGCCGAAAGATCATCCCTGGGGCATGCCTATCAATTATATCCCAGAAGGATATATTCTGCCGATCATGGAAGATCCGGAAACAGTAGCAGGAACCGCTGGGCCTGAAGGTTACAAACTTCGGGAAAGCGAAGATGCCAGGGGCATGACAACAACTCCTGAAGGTTACAAACTTCGGGAGGCACCGAGAGTCTCGGCCATAATGACTATACCACCGCCCGTGGTACACACTATCCCAGAAGGACAGATTCCACAGATATCGTCTGGTGGAAACGACAGCATGTTCGACAGAATGAATGAGTTCCAAGAATAGTTCCTGGAAATGCAGAAAGAACTGCAAGCCCTTCGCGGTCAGGATCTATTTGGAAAGGATACCGCGGACCTCTGCTTGGTCTCCAATGTGAAAGTTCCGCACAAGTTCCAAGTGCCCGACTTTGAAAAGTACAAGGGTAACTCTTGCCCTCAGAGCCACTTGGTGATGTACGCTCGGCGAATGTCAGCTCAGACAAAGAACCAAGAGCTACTGATTCACTACTTTCAGGATAGTTTAACCGGTGCAGCATTAAAATGGTACATGGGTTTAAACCGCGCCACGATCGGCACATTCAGGAAACTTGGCGCTGCCTTTGTTCAGTAGTACAAATATAATCTGGACATGGCATCGGACAGAGATTAACTCAGATCGATGTCACAAAAGCACAAGGAAACCTTTAAGGAGTACGCTCAGAGATGGCGTGAAATTGCCGCCCAGATTTGTCCACCTATTGAGGGAAAAGAGATGACAAAGATCTTCTTAAAGACCTTGAGCTCATTTTACTACGACAGAATGGTCACCAGTGCGCCCAGTGACTTCACCGAGATGGTGGGCATGGGAGTTCGTCTTGAGGAAGCCGTCCGAGAAGGACGTTTAGTAAAGGACGCTGGATCATCAAGTAGTACAAAACAATACGGTAATGCTCTCCCTAAGAGAAAAGAGCAGGATATTAGGAATATCTCTCTCGGAAAGTAAAGGCGACGTTATCAACCAATAGCAGCTGTAACTCCTGCTATCAACCCCGCGCCTATTCCAACGTATCAACCTCAGGTTGCGTAGAGCCAACCTAATCAACAGCTATGTCAGTAAAGGACACAACAGTCTCTTCAGCAGGCTCGTCCTCAGTACAACAACAATCGTACAATGCGACCTCCAGGGTTCGACCCTATACCCATGTTGTATGCAGAACTGCTTCCGTTACTGCTGGTCAAGGGGCACGTCCAAACTAAGTCTCCTCTTACAGTACCGAAAAATCCGCCTTTCTGGTTCAAAGCGGATCAAACTTGTCCTTACCATCAAGGAGGACCAGAGCATAACATAGAAAACTATCTCAGTTTCAAATCCGACGTACAAAAGCTTGTTTGGAGCGGAGTTTTATCTTTCAAAGATACGAATCTGAATGTTCTCACGAACCTGCTGCCTCAACACGAGAAAGCTGCAGTCAATTTGATAGAGGGAGAGTCTAACAACATCTATCAAATTCATGATGTACTCTTGTTAAGGGCCAACTTGTCAAGATGCATTGTAGACAGAGCGGATATGGCCATGTGCCACCTCATAATTATCACCAGTGTGATATCTGCTTTAAGAACAATCAAGGATGTTCTGTGGTACAATCAGCTCTACAGGAACAATTGGATCTCGGATGGATCCAAGAGCATCGAGTTCGTGGAGTCAACATGACCTATACGAATTCCAACATCATTCAGAATCACGACATCCATGCAATGAATACCAACTTGGTGGCAATGCACTCAAGGCAAAGCCAGTATCATAATCTGCGGCGGTACAATTACAATTCCTGTCTGACTTGCTCGGTAAACAAACAGGGATGCTCTTTTGTACAAGAGGCCCTCCAGCGTCAGATGGATCTTAGATGGATCCAGGACTACCATGATAGAAATCCTTATCAGATCAACATGATTCAAATCTTTGATATTCGTCTGATGAATACCAGCTTGGTAGAGTTACATGCCATGCAGGTCCAACTTGGTTTTCTCACTTCGCATAATTGTCAGAACTGTAAAGGATGTTGTGAGAGTAACCAAGGGTGCGCTCTCGTTCAGATAACTTTACAACACTTGTTAAACCACTGGTGGCTTCCAATCTATCTGGATGAAGACACGCAACAAATCAGTGTGCTTAACGGAAACCCTACTCGGCGTCAAAGTCAAGATGTCCGGTCTATGGAAACAAACCTGGTAAGGTGGCACTACATTCAAAGTGGGTGTGGCTAGGTGCCACCACACAACTATGAACATTGTAGAGTCTGCTCGAAAAATAACCAAGGATGCTACCTCGTGCGAGCAGCTCTTCAAGGTCAGTTGGATCGCAAAGAGATTCACCCAAACCTAGCTTCGGGGTCCGTTGACTGGACACCAGACTACTTCGCTGATCAGATCAGAGACGTGGTTGTAATCTCTAACCCTAAGAGGAACGAGGATGTTTGTGCCATAATCCCTCTACTGGACGAATCAAAGGTTCTTAGCCAGGAACTGATTGAAGTTACATACGACAGTTAAAAAAATTAGAAGGCTCCTGTAGTTATCTATCTACCGGGACCGTTACCGTATGAATCAGCTAAGGCGATCCCTTACAAATACGGTGCAACGATAATTGAAAATGGAAAGGAAATTCCAGTACCCTCCGTCGTGAATATTGCAGACATCAGTCGAGTAACACGGAGCGGTCGAATCTTCAACCGAGGAGTTGGAGAACCTAACAAAGAAAAGGAACTTCTGACAGAAGCTCCTGATCCACCAGTCGGTCAATCCAGTAATCCCGACCTTTCAAAAAACAATGATGAGATGCTGAAGCTCATCCAAAGGAGTGAATAGAACATTGTCGATCAGCTGTTACAAACTCCTTCAAAGATCTCAGTGCTATCACTTTTACTCAGTTCTGAAGCCCACAGAGAGGCTCTATAGAAAGTCTTAGAGCAGGCCTTTATGGAACAGGATGTGTCAATACGACAGTTCGATAGCATCATCTCTAACATCACTTCCTACAACAACTTAGGATTCAGTGATGAGGATTTTCCAAAGGGGGGAAAAGTCACAACATGGCGCTTAATATCACAGTTAACTGCCAAGACGATGCTTTAGCCAGCGTACTGGTAAACACATGATCGGCCATCAACGTTATGCCAAAGTCCACTCTAATGCGACTGTCATTCAAAGGATCCCCGATGAGGGGCGGTGAGGTCATCGTCAAACCCTTTGCCGGATCTCGGAAAGCAGTTATTGGCGAAGTCGACCTTCCCATAACTATTGGTCCTCACACTTTCTTAATAACTTTCCAGGTCATGGACGTCCGGGCAGCGTACAGCTATTTATTAGGAAGACCTTGGATACACCAGGCTGTGGCAGTCACTTCGACGCTGCACCAGAAACTGAAGTTCATCAAGAACTATCAACTCATCATGGTCTATGGAGAGCAGGCCTTGCTCGTGAGCAACTTGTCATCATCTACTTGTGTAGAACCCGAGGAGGTTGTCGGAACTCAGTTCCAAGCACTGTCGGTGAGCAATGAGAATTAATCAGAGAAAGGAACCTCAATTTCCTCATACAGAGATGCTCTCGAAGTGATCAAAAATAACAATACAAAAGGATAGGGACAGCTTGTCATTCCTACCAATAACAAAACAAAGAAGGGTCTTGGTTTTTCTTCAACCTGTACCCAGACTGCTACTAACGATGAAGGTTTTCATCCCATTCAGAACTTCTTCCACATTGGAGGTTTCCTTCACCCAGTGCCTCAAATGGTCCATACTATCAACGAGGAAGGTCCCTCCAATGTGGATGAGGAATGGAAGTCCTATCTCAATGAGGATGGTTATATGTCTCAGGAAGAGGTGCCTACGCCATTTTGCTATCCCGCACAGAGTCCGAGATTTATACCCAGGCCAGACGTCAAAATGATATATGGAGATTGTGATCCGGAAGGATGCCGTGCTCCACCAAACTCATTAGAGGAAGACACTCTGATGAAGGACAACTTTGACCACAATTATTATGGCCCAATGGATGGCCTGCCTATTTGGCAGTCGTACCCAGGAAACTTGGGGCAAGAAAGTCAGCCGAACAATGGAAATCAGCTGAGCATCATTGAAAAGAATACCTGTGTTCCCACCATGTCATGGGATCAACACTCAGGTTATTTAGAACCTATCCAGTACGACGATGAATTGGCAAAGCTTGCCGGACTAGAATTCATCAATTATGTTTTTCCTGAGGTCAATGTCATTGAAAGAGATGACTCCTCCACTTCCAAAGAAGTGTGGGACACCTTGGGACAACCGAGTGGAAAATACGACTATATGGTCGAGTACACCGCTCCTGAAAGCTCTCATATCAGGCTCAAAGATATCCAACCAACTGGATGGGGAGATTTGCCTAAGAGCACAAATACTATGCAAAATACAACTGAGGAATCCTCCTACGACAACTCTGCCAGGGAGACAGATTCCAATGATCCTGCTCCACCAGAAATCAACGTTATTTCTGAAGACAAATCAAGGAATGTACCAAACTTTGTGATTCACCGAGGAGTTCGCCGCCAATGGGTTGCTGTCAATGTTCCGAAGATTGTTCATAAGTAAAAGTAATTGTCGTCTTTAACCTTTCACCCTGCCCAGGTGAAACGGATGTTTTGATAGGGCTCACTTTCTGTAAATCTTCCTTTTCGCTTTGCCCAAAGGGACAGAGTTTTGCTTTATAGGGTTGTAGTTTCAAGAATCGACTCGTTCATAAATAAAATAAACGTCGTTCTGTAATTTCCGCATTAATTGTTGTTTTCTCTTTTTGCTTTTCACAGAAAATGGTAATCCTAAAAAACAATTCAAATAATAAAAACAAGCAGTTATCAGAAAATACACTGCACATACTTGCATTTTCTCTATCTCTTCTAAACACAAATCATCACGTTGTGCAGATTGCTTGTTTTAAACCCCATTGAAACATACGATCCGATGCCTTCTCCCAACTTTGAGTTATCGGTATTTGGGGCTGAAGAAGAAGTTGACGACAAAATTCCAGAAGAGGTCTCCCGATTACTCCGACAAGAGGAAAGGTCCATTGAACCTCACAAAGAGCCAGTTGGAAACGATCAAAGTGGGTTCAGAAAAAGAGAAAAAAGAAATCAGGATTGGGGCACTGCTCAGTCCAACTACCAAAGAGAGTTTAACAAAGCTTCTCAGAGAATTTCCCGATGTGTTTGCTTGGTCCTACCAGGACATGCCAGGGTTGGATACCAGCATCGTGGAACATCATTTACCGTTAAGGTCAGAATGTGCGCCAGTAAAATAAAGGTTGAGAAGAACTCATCCAGACATGGCCATCAAAATCAAAGAGGAGGTCCAAACAGATTGACGCGAGCTTCCTCGCCACGTCTGAGTATCCTCAATGGTTAGCCTACATCGTACCCGTTTCGAAAAAGGACGGAAAGGTCGGAATGCGTGTAGACTACAGGGATCTGAACAAAGCAAGTCCAAAGGATGACTTTCCCTTACCACACATTGACATACTGGTAGACAGTATAGCAAAGTTCAAAGTTTTCTCCTTCATGGATGGATTCTCGGGCTATAATCAAATTAAAATGGCGCCGAAAGGCATGGAGAAAAGTTCGTTCATTACCCCATGGGGTACCTTTTGCTACAAGGTAATTTCGTTCGGTTTGAAGAACGCCGGGACAACCTATTAAAGGGCCATGACTACTCTGTTTCATGACATGATACACAAGGAAATCGAGGTATATGTCGATGATATGATTGCCAAATCTAAGACAGAAGAGGAGCATGTGACCCACCTGTCAAAATTATTTGAGCGGTTGAGAAAGTATAAACTCTTCTTGAATCCCAACAAGTGCACCTTCGGTGTCCGTTCAGGGAAACTTTTAGGGTTCATCGTCAGCCAGAAAGGAATTGAGGTTGCTCCTGACAAGGTCAAGGCCATTCAAGAAATGCCTTCTCCAAAAACTGAAAAACAAGTCAGAGGATTCTTGGGACGTTTGAACTACATCTCCAGATTCATATTCCTTATGACCGCGACCTGTGCGCCGATCTTCAAATTACTCAAAAAGAACCAGGATTGCATTTAGACAGATGACTGCCAAACCGCCTTCGACAGTATCAAGGAGTACCTGTTGAATCTGCCGATCCTGTCACCTCCAGTGGAAGGAAGACCGTTGATCCTATACTTAATAGTCTTGGAAGACTCCATGGGCTGTGTACTTGGCCAACAAGACGAAACCAAAAGGAAAGAGTCTGCCATCTACTATTTGAGCAAGAAATTCATCGACTGCGAGACTCGGTACACGATGCTTGAGAAAACTTGCTGCGCTTTGGCTTGGACAGCCAAACGTCTTCGTCAGTACATGATTCGTCACACTACTTGGTTGGTCTCCGAAATGGATCCAATCAAGTATCTATTTGAAAAACCTGCTCTTACGGGAAGGATTGCCCGTTGGCAGATGTTGTTATCAGAATATGACATAGAGTACCATGCTCAAAAATCCGTTAAGGGGAGTATTTTAGCCGATCATTCGGCTCATCAACCGATTAACGATCAAGAATCAATCGGGTTTGACTTCCCAGACGAAGATGTCATGTATTTGAAAATGAAAGATTGCGATGAACCGCTACCCAGTGAAGGGCCAGAACCAGGTTCCCAATGGGGACTTATCTTTGACGGAGCTGTCAATCATTACAGAAACAGAATTGGGGCAATCATTATTACCCCTCAGGGTACCCACATTCCTTTCACCGCCAGACTTACGTTCAAGGTTACGAACAACGAGGCCGAATACGAAGCCTGTATTATGGGTCTCGAGGAAGCGATTGATTTAAGGATTAAAAAATTGGACGTATATGGCGACTCAGACCTGGTTATCAATCAGATCAAAGGAGATTAGAACACTTACCAATCAGGACTGATACCTTACAAAGATTACGCAAGAAGGTTGCTACCTTTCTTCAACAGAACTGAGTTTCATCATATCCCTCGTGAAGAGAATCACATGGCTGATGCATTAGCCACCCTCTCTTCTATGATTAGTGTAGGTCAACGGAACGACTTACCTAAGATCGACATAATGCGCCTTGAACGGCCCGCTTACATCTTCGCCATTGAAGCAATCATAGACGACAAACCTTGGTATCACGATATCAAATGCTTCCTTCAGAAACAGAAGTACCCACTTGGGGCGTCCAGAAAAGACAGAAAAACCCTCAGAAGACTGGCTGGAAACTTCTTCCTGAGCGGTGATACACTCTATAAGAGAAATTTCGACATGGTCTTGCTCCGATGCATAGACAGACCAGAAGCAGACATGCTGATAAAAGAAATTCATGAAGGATCCTTTGGCACTCATGCCAACAGACATACAATGGCGAGAAAAATTCTAAGAGCAGGGTACTACTGGTTGACCATGGAATCCGACTGCTACAAGTACATGAGGAAGTGTCACAAGTGTCAGATATACTCAGACAAAATCCATGTACCTCCAACACATCTCAAAGTTCTCTCTTCCCCGTGGCCTTTTTCCATATGGGGAATCGACATGATCGGCATGATTGAGCCCAAGGCTTCGAATGAACATCGGTTCATTCTGGTCGCCATTGACTACTTCACCAAGTGGGTCGAAGCAACATCATACGCTAATGTAACCCGACAAGTGGTGGTCCGATTTATCAAAAACAATATCATTTGCCGTTATGGTGTTCCGAGCCAGATCATTACAGATAATGGATCTAACTTGAACAATAAGATGATGAAAGAGTTGTGCGTAGAGTTCAAGATCGAACACCATCACTCATCTCCCTACAGACTCAAGATGAACGGAGCGGTAGAAGCGGCTAACAAGAACATCAAGAAGATCGTTCAAAAGATGGTTATAACCTATAAAGACTGGCATGAAATGCTACCCTTTGCTCTTCACGGTTATTGAACATCTGTCCGCACTTCAACAGGGGCAACCCCTTTCTCTCTAGTATATGGCATGGAGGCAGTACTCCCCATCAAAGTATAGATCCCATCAATTCGGGTATTGATGGAAGCTAAGCTAACAGAAGCTGAATGGTGTCAAAATCGACACGACGAACTGAACCTGATCGAAGAGAAGCGAATCACGGCACTATGCCATGGTCAGTTGTATCAACAGAGAATAAAGAGGGCGTTTGACAAAAAGGTCCGACCTCGCGTCTTCAAGAAAGGAGACCTTGTGCTCAAAAAGATACAATTATTTCTCACTGTTTCTCGGGGCAAATGGACTCCGAACTATGAAGGCCCCTATGTGGTCAAGAAAGCTTTCTCAGGCGGTGCCTTGAGACTTGCAACCATGGATGGAGAGGAATTTGCCTACCCCACGAACGTTGATGTAGTCAAGAAATACTTCGCCTAAATAAATAAAAAATAATAAACGTCTCGGTGGATTAAAAACCCGAAAGGGCGGTCCAGGAAAAAATTAGAGACACAATAAAAAATTATCCCGGTGGATTGGAAATCTCAAAGTACAATCCAGCCAAAAGTTAGGGATAATGGCAAGTAACTACATCTGATTAGTTCAACTCCTCAGTAGTAATGCCATCCATCAGAAGAAAACTCCAGTCAAGGTCATCTTCGACAGAAGCTCAGGATGTCCAGAATTCAAAGTTGGTAGAAGGATAGCGGTCGTCATGTTTCAATGTAGCCCTTTTCCCTTAAATTACCATTTTCTAACTTTGTAAATACTCTATGGAATCACGCGTTTGGCTGATCTCCATCCTATCAATAAAATTTGAGCCTTTGTGCTTTTGCTTGCAATTCTTATTTGTTTTAGCTTTATAGAACGACGTTTCAACATGATTAACGATTCTTGAAATGAAACAAAAATGAATTTACTTGTTAAAACCTTTTTCTGTTTCTAAAATAAAGATGGCAATTCTTTTGACTTTTGAACATCGAAAGAACATCGCTCGCTTCTCCAGAAATAAACGAACTTCAAAGTGCAGAATCAAAGTACTCCTTATATGCCAGTGCGCCTGAATGAAGGATCAACTGTATCAGATGCGGATTTCCCATCTGATACCCGTGGCAGAGTTCTTACCTCCTAAGCCCGACCAACGGTTGTTCCCCACGGGGACAATCTCTCCTAAGCAAGGCAGAATTGCTACTCTTGTACCAGCGATACCTCTTCGTCCCCAGCAGTGGCCGAGTATCCAGTCGTGTTCATCCGTTGGTTTGTATGTCGCGTCAGTTTTGTCAGCATATACATACATACATCATGCATTATTTATTTGCATTCATATTGCATCACTATCACTCTAGTCAGTATTGTCCCGTAGTGATAACCGTCCTCTCAATCGAGTTGTCAGTTCTTGCCTCGTCAGGAAATGTTGCATCCAAACTATCTCTCTCCTCTAGTTTATTTCTGGATTAGAGTTGGCCCTTGACTACTTTGACAACTTGAACCTCTGAAAGACAAGAAAACATTCGACAAACATCACTCTTCGCCATCAAAGATGATATCTTCACTTTCCCGGATTAAGAAAAATCCCCAGAGAAAGCCTCTTAATCAGAGATTCAACGATACAACAGTTTTTCTCCAAAAAATCCGCTGACGAAAAGGTCATCAACACCTCAAAATTGGATCACATCATATGGCATTTCTCTGGGAAGATCCCGAGAAAAGTATGATGTAATACCCAAGCAAAAGCAGTCTCTCAAGAGACTCGTTTTCCCCAGTAGAATCAACAAAAGGCGTCTCCAACAGAGAAGTTTGTGCACCTCTACAACTCAGACGACTGGGTTCCCCAGCAACTCTGACATCAAATTTTTCTATCAAATGGCATCTCCCCAGGAAAACTCGGCGAGAAGTTTGAGGAAAACCGCTACGCATAGCGTCCCTTGTCAAGAAAGTTTATTGACAAAAGAAACTGAGACCAGTTCCTTGGTAGGAAACCAGGACCGAGGGGAAATTTATTTCAGAAACTTAGACCAGTTCCTTGGTAGGAAACCAGGATCGAGGGGAAGTTTATTTCAGAAACTGAGACCAGTTCCTTGGTAGGAAACCAGGATCGAGGGGAAGTTTACATCAGAAACTAAGACCAGTTCCTTGGTAGGAGACCAGGATCGAGGGGAAGTTTATTTCAGAAACTTAGACCAGTTCCTTGGTAGGAGACCAGGATCGAGGGGAAGTTTATTTCAGAAACCTAGACCATTTCCTTGGTAGGAGACCAGGATCGAGGGGAAGTTTATTTTAGAAACTGAGACCAGTTCCTTGGTAGGAAACCAGGATCGTGGGGAAGTTTTTACCTTTTATAAGCATCGTTGCTTAGCAAAAGAAGATGGAGGGGCAAGCTACCATTCATAACCGCCATCAAAATTTTGGGTATTCCGATATTTAATCCTCTTGCACCCCGAATGCCCGAATACCTTCGTCATTCACACCTTCTGGTCCAAGAAGATTAAATAGGGGCATCTGTCATACCCCAAATTTTGACCACTAAGATTTCCCATCATTGTGCAAATTATTGCCACAATATGAGTGAACCATTATGCCTCATTAGTCTCCCCAAATATGGGTGAGCATCCACTACAATCAAACTTAAGGTTTCAAGCCCCTCAGAGCTCTTAGACAAGGGATCAATCAAGGAATGACATGATCTTCAACTTCTATAACCTCTCAAACATACACAATGGATCAAGAGGACTCCCACAGCAAGAATCAAGCACAATGTTGCAGCATTCCAGGTGGATTAAGCCTTAAGATCGACAGTGTCACCAAATTAGGGTTTTGGTCGACCAGGGCCTCCAGATGGAAATTTTCCTCTGGGCATGAGCCAATGATTCAAAGCATAACCTAATATGCTCCATGGAACCTCATGAACCCAATCATCAAGTCAATTTTGCTTCAGGGGATGCACTCATAAAAAATCAGGAATTAGGGTTTCTTGACCTAATTCACCCCTAAGTTGACTTTTGAGACAAAACATGAGCCAAGACCTCAAGAGAGGATTTGAGGGTCTCTAACACACTACATTGATCCATTTGCAACAATGGATTGATCCAAGAAGCTTGATCAACAAGTTTCAAATTCATCTGAACCACAGTTAGGGTTTCGCGGAAAAAAGTCAATTGTAGCTTTGACTTTTGACCCAGGCATGCTCCCAAACCCTAGGACATAATCCAACACACCCTGTAACACCTATGAAATCAATCCATCAGGTTTGATTTAGGTCAAGGACTTGATTTCATAGAGGATCGCACGGTTTGGAATTCATCTGACAAAAAGTCAACTGTGCACAAAAGTCAACTTTGACTTTTTGAGATTTTTCACAAATATGGTTCTTTGACCCTAAAATGATGTTAATGTGTGATTTGGATCATCATTCATCAAGAAAAATCAAGAAAAGTGGGATAACTTGTAAAAGGGGGTAACCATAAAAACTTAGAAAATTTTCTAAGTTATGGAATAAAGTGGTTAGGGTACCAACTTTGGAGGATCATAACTCTTAAACCACAAGGCCATTTTTCCCCATCCAAAGCTGGATTTGTAGCCCTCATGGCCCTCTACAAAGGCTTCAACTCCACCTCATTCTAATTCATCATGGATTTTGAGTTATGGAATGATCAAAATGGCTGAAAACATGAAATGCCACTTTTTCCAACACTTAGTGAAATTTTCACTAAGTCAAAATCTGCCTTCACTTTTTCCCAAATGTAGGGGCATTTTTCACTTGGATCCAAAAAGTATCAAAACCAACTATGATCAAACAGTTGTTGTATCATATAAGGGGTTTCCAAAATGGCCAAGAACTCCATCAAATTCCACTTGAGCCATGAGATATGACAATGCCAATATGTCTTGCTGCAAACTGTCATGGCAAGGAAGATTTTGGAGTTTTGCTCGATTTGCCCAAAATTTGCAAAGGGCAAGCAACTCTATCCATCTGAACACCTCAAGGGGGGACCAAGGAGGAACCAACTCTGATCCCAAGCCTCCCAAGTCTTTGGAACCAAAAATAGCATGCCAAACCTAGAAATCCCTAAAAGAGGGACAAGACTCCAATTTTGGATTGGAGCATTCAATGTATACACCAAGGTGGCATGGACTGAGCCATTCCCAACTAAATTTAGTCAAGACTTATCCAAGACCACGGGAACCAGCAGCCTGTGCCCTAACCTCTAGTCAATGGCTAGAGGAGACTTGGATTCTCATTGCTCAACATTGGCCAAACCTATGCAGCAGTTGTCATTCACTATTCCTTGCAAAACAAACTTGCTCTACTATAAATAGAGCTCAATTGTGATCAGTTTAAGCACACCAAAGCCATCAAACAGATGCTTTCCTCAAAATCTCCTTCTTCACTCCAATTTTTCCTTCTAAGGCAAGTCACTATCGGGTTTTGAGTTTGAGAGCTATTCCAACGAAACCAATCACACACACACCTCATAAACATCATATAGAAGTGATCCAAACACTCACATAACATCTGGAACACCAAAATCACAAAAACACTAGCCAACTGCTCAAGCCTTTGACAGATTTGTAGTTGAGGTGCCAAATCAAGTTCCAGCTCAATTCAATCCACTCCAAGCATTCCAACACACTCCATAGCACCTAGGGAAGTTGTCCATGTCCTTGGAACCAAGCTGCAACACCTCTAACACAAAACACGATCACCAGCTGCAAGAGGTAAGCATGAGCTCTTCTAACTCTATGATCCATGCATTTTTTGTTGCATAATAATTTGGCCATGTGTTCATAATCATGCATAGAGTGTTTTCCCTCAATCAATTGCTTTGTTTGAATCGTGTATGGAATTTCTGATCCTTCATGCAAATTTTAGGGTTCTTGAGGTTTCTCTTTGATTTCTTATTCCATGTTTAAAATAAATGAAATTAAAGACCATAGACATGATCGTGAGGTTGAAACGAGTAGATTGATATGTAGATTGCATGATATAATCAAGTATTCAGTGAGATTGGATAGAAAATGCAAATCTGCAGAAACAGAGGGTGGCGCGTGTTCTTGCCATGTTCTTGGCGCTATTTTTGAACATTTGAATATTTGAATTTTTGTGATTTTATTTAATTGATTCAAAAATTAATTTCTCTCTGAGTTTTAATGATTTTGAGTTGATTTTTTTTAATAATTCACAAAAATGTTAAAATATTTTATTTTCCCAAAAAATCCCAAAAATATTATTTATTTCATATACTTGATATTTTTGTAAAGAATTAATATTTTAATTGTTTTTGACATTTAAAATATTTTCTCCCTCTTGATTTTTAAAATTTTAGTGATTTCCAATCATGTTGTGGATCAAAACCTGATTTTTGAAACATTAATCCAAGATCACAACTTGTTTTTCACACATGTTTAACAATTTTGATCATTTTAATTGAATTTTTATTCAATTAAAATACATTTTGAAAACAAATTAGGGTTTTTGATTAATTCAACCCTCATTAAACTTTTTCAAACACTTTTGGCCTCTAATAGTGTGTAAGACCCAATCCCCTTTTAACCAAAACCCTTTTAGACCTCAGATATTGTATAAGTCCCTCTGCGTTAAAAGAAAAATCTCGGCGCGATCACCATTTTTGAAACAAATAATTATCTGGGCCTACCCTCGTGTTATAAGCCTCATTCCTTTATTTAAAATTTTTTGGGCCTCTTGGTAGAGTGTAAGACCAAATCCTTTATAGAAACCAAAATAATTTGGTCCTCAGTGTATTGTATAAGTCCTGATACCGTCAAAAAGTTCAGCGCGATCGTCGCCTTTTTTACAATCACCTTGGGTCTCTCCTTGAACTGTAAGCCCCATCCCTTTGTACAGAAAACATTTTGGGCCTCAGTCACTTGTATAAGTCCCTGTACAATTTCAAAAACAACAGTGCAATCACTGATAAAACTTTGGGCCTCCCCTTGAGCTGTAAGCCCCAACATTTCTTTCAAATCACTTTCTCCTTTGATTTTGAATATAATATTGTTATCAAAGCTTTCTTTGTTGAACAACTAACCAAACAGCATGGAAGCTCTACAACCGAGTAAGTTTTTACCCGCTTTCTTTATCCGCTTTCATATATATATATATATATATATATATATATATATATATATATATATATATATATATATATATATATATATATATATATATATATATATAACTGTATTGTGGGGCTGCTTACTACAAGTCTTCTTTCACAAACTTTTATATACCTGTCAAATATCAATTGTGTAATACTAGTATAGTTATTTAGAGTTTTCCCCGACAACTACGTCTAGCACTAGGTAAAGCCATATTGGTCACTCTTAAATACAAATAAAACTAGATCCCCATAGGATTACTAGACATAGTCTTCCCTCCTCTTGGGGTTAAACAATATGGAGACGTGAAAGGCAGCATTCTCGGTGAACCCTTTCTCATACTGTCACCTTTAGAAATTGTCAAAGAGACTCTACTCCCCAGAGTTGATCTATTCTCTGTAAATAGCATCTCTTGAGTTTCTTCCAAATTCTCGAACTTTCCTGGCTTGATCTATTCTCTGTGAATAGCATTTCTTGAACTTCTCGGGGTTTAGGGACCCACATGCTTCCTAAAAGTATCCATGCCTCCTCTTGGGCGTTGTACAAGGACCCTTCGGCTTCTTAAAAGCTCTCATGCCTTCTCTTGGGCTTAGTACAAGGACCCAGAGACCTGTACAGGTATAGGAACAGAACCTAGTCATCAATTTGCTAGAGTTGTCTTTCTGAGTCAAATGTCAGACCAGTTAATGGGCTGACCTTTATCCCTTAACATGCCAGCCTTCTCTTGGGCATCGTACAAAGATCATTCACTTATCCAAGAATCGACTTCTCAAAACACCCGTAGACTTGGACAGTCTCAATACCCTTTGGATTTCCTATTTCCTTAAAGAACAGGAAATAACCCTGATCCTCTGATCAATCCCTAAGCACAACATTAACCATATAAGAACTGATTTTCTCTTTATCCAATATACTGGACCTGTCACTAAACTGAAACAGTTACAACAGCCTCCTCTTGGGCTTTGTACAAATGATTCTCCCCAGCGGAGCTAACCTTTTCAGACTCTCTTGTTGAGTCAAATATCCCTTTTAGCCTCCATCTCGGGCTTCGTACGAGATACAAGAACACTCTCTTGTTGAGTATAAAAGACTCTCTTATTGAGTAAATCCCTTTTAGCCTCCATCTCGGGCTTCGTACGAGATACAAAAACACTCTCTTGTTGAGTATAAAAGACTCTCTTATTGAGTCAACTCCTTTAGCCTCTCTCTCGGGCTTCATACGAGACATATAACAGACTCTCTTGTTGAGTCAACCCTTTTAGCCTCTTTCTCGGGCTTCGTACGAGACACATAAAAACACCCTCTTGTTGGGTCAATAGCCTCCTCTTAGGCTTTGTATAAAGAAAACCCCGGTTGAGTCAATCAACCTCTTAGCATCAAAGTTGTGCCTTGTTCATAGCATACAAACATCAACAACTCCTCTTTAGAGATGACAAATTCTCCCTAAAGTCAAAACCCTTTAGCTTCACATCTTAGGCTTCGAACAAGATACAAATAGACCCTTCAGCTTCACATCTTGGGCTTTAAACAAGATACAAACCACCTTTAGCTTCACGTCTTGGGCTTTGAACAAGACACCAAAACAACCATTTTCCTCCCATAGAATAGGAGGAACTACGTTCGCTCTGATTTCCCTGTTTCGTTAAACGGGAATACGTAGGCATTAGATTGAAAAATCTTAGCGAACACACTAATTAAAAACATCAGATCCAACACCTATCCAAAATCCCCATGAATAGTCCAGTTATTTCATTCTTAACATAATAAGAAGAGAGAGACCCACAATCTAAATCGCATCTGTAAACCAACAGTCATCTGTTTAAACTCAGTATGCAAAGCAGGGTTAATTGAAGACATCTATTTCCCTTCCTTAGTCAGCTTAATAGGATAAAAAAATTAATCGACCTGTAGTACCCCAGAGCGACCGTGCTTAAGAACCACGTCCAAAAATCACTCGCTACAATGGGTAGTATTGACTTGAAGTTTACACTTAAACCCATAACTTGGTCCTTATAGACTTGTATCTTCTAATTCTTCTCAAATTGAACTTTCCTTGATGAACCAACATTTAAGAACATGGAGTGACACAATATCTCAAACTTGAGGAGCTGACGGAGGGGGAGAAAAACCGAGGAGTCTTGAGGGGAAAAAGGCTTGGTAGTGGTAGGGATCAAAGAGGGTGAGGGCATAATCTCGCAGGAATTCACACACATCTAGCAAAGGTCAGGGAACCTTCACAAACACACACTCAACACAGCCTTCAAGGCCTTGAGCATTCTACAGCAACACCTGTCCTTAAAAGAGAAACAAACATACAAAGCTAGATAAAGTGGTTAGTTATGCACGAATGATAGACCTAATATGTTATGCAAAAAGAAAAGCGGGAATCTTAGGGTAAAAAATTAGGGTGTGACAGACATGTCTTTTTGTAACTTGAACATGGGGTACTTTTTTATCCTCACTCCACTACTATCATCACTATCACACCCACTTTGTAAATCCTCACTTTCATTATCACTACCTTTAAACTCATCTTTGTTTTCCTCTCACCTTTCTTTACCTTTTTTTCTGTTTCCCTCTTGGTCACCATCTTCATTCACATAATCAATTAAATTATCCCCTTGTTCCTCATCCAAATCATCATCATACTCATCTGATTCATCATCAAATGCTACCTCCATTGCATTGTCATAGATGAAGCTTTCATCCTCACTATCATCAGAACTTAATACATCATTGACCTTACCACCATCTTGTCTATTATCAACATTTCCATCAGTTTCCATAACAACATTTTCACTAATAACATTTTCCCTAACAACATTTTCCCTAACAGCATTTTCACTAACAACATTTTACAAAATAACATTTTCACTAACAACATTTTGCATAACATCATTTTCCCTTGCACTATTCTTACCACTACCATCACCTTTCATCAGCTCAGTTTTCTTCAAACCCCCATTAACTGCTTCCTCATACATTGCACCGATGACTTGTTCAGCCTCATCCACAATTTCATTTTGCTCTACAACTATTTCGTCAACAGGTCCATCATAGTAATTAGGCTGTGACAAAGTGTGTTAAATATAAATGTCAACACTAAGATGCACCCTATAAAGATCAGCAATCTCTAAAGCACCTTTGTCATCAACCAACAAGTTCATCCCAAAGTTTGGATCCCTATAATATATCTTCTCAATCGAATTGTACCCTAAATCCTTAAAACAACCTAACAATTCAAAATAACTCCATCTATCATCATCTATTTTCAACTTGGCAACCTAACCCCCTTCGTACACACTCATTTCGTCATCAAAAAATTCACCACTGTGGTGGATTTTTAAGTTCAAATACTTAGCCATATCAAACTATGTCTTATGTCCTAAAAAGAAGCGCAAAAAAATGCAAGAACTCAGATACCAAGATGGAAACCCTAAAACTATAAAAATCCTAAAACGAACAAAATAGAAACATTTGCACTTCAATCACTAGAAGCCATACCTGGTGGTCTTCGATATCAACTTGAAGAGTAGAAATTGCTTCAAATCGTAGCTGAATCACCTTCAACATGCAACAATGGTTGCGCTAGAGTTCCACTTCCTTTACTTCATTTCCTACTTCTGAACAATTGGTTCGCTTCAGTTTCCATTTCTTTTTTAGGCATTCAAATTCCACATGACATTCACATGACATCCACATGGCATGACTACTCACACATCAGCCTCACGTGTGCGCCAATTGTACAAACTCATTAACTTTAACTAACGGTGTTGACGGTAAGGACTAACGTGACACCATTTAAAAATTTAAAGGATCACTTTGGAACTTTTTAAAATTAAAAAACAAAATTGGATTCCGAGATAACTTAAGAGACCAATTTGGATATTTTGCCTATATTATATTATAGTATATTATATTATATTACTATATTATATAAACTTATCATGAAACTTGTTAAGTTGGTTTTCTGATTCTAGGTTCTTTCCCCTGTTTCCTTTCTTATGTTAATCCCTCCATTTAAAAAAAATAAAATAAAATAGTATGTCTTATATGACCAAGTCAGTTCGTGATATGCAATCTTTGAAATTGAAGATTATCCAACTTGCCCATATTTACAGGCTAGCTGGAAAATATATAGAACTAGTTGCACATTGTTTTTACACGACACGTCTCAGTTTGAGGCTTGGGTAAAGAACCAAGTACTAGTAACAACATTTTTATATTACAGTATAGATATTAAGACATAGCAACCATAGATTTTGAAAGTAGTTCTTAAATGCAACCACAAATACAACAATTAACAAATATTGGCCAATTGTATTGTCAAAATCATTGACCACAAGTAGCATGTATAAATTGAAGCTCTACTTTCCATCATATCCTCAATCATTTCCAAAACAAACACAATATTAACACACAAAATGAAGAGCACAATGCTTGCAGTTTTTCTTCTATTTGCCTTGTCCTCACAACCACTACTTGGATCAGCCGAAGCTTCACCCGATGAAGTCCTCGACACATTGGGAAAGAAGCTTCGAGCTGATGCCAATTACTACATCATTCCCACAGAGCCATTTACCATATGTGGCTTTGTTAGTTGTTTCAATACTAGCGGAGGTGTTGCCCTTGAAGCTACCGGTGAATCTTGCCCTCTTGATGTAGTTGTTGTGAAACATAATCCAGGATTACCGTTGAGGTTCACACCCGTTAACAACAAGAAAGGCGTTATTCGTGTTTCTACTGATCTCAACATAATGTTCTCTAATGAAGCTTATGATTCTAGATGTCCCAACCATTCCTTAGTGTGGAAGATTGATCCTTTTTCCAAGGAAGAAACATTTGTGACCACGAATGGTGTATTGGGCAACCCGGGTTCGCAAACAATCGGAAATTGGTTCAAGATTGAGAAATACGATGATGCTTATAAGTTGGTCTATTGTCCCAATGTATGTCCTTCTTGCAAGCATGCATGCAAAGATATTGGGTATTATGTGTATAAGACTGGGGAAATGCGTTTGGCTTTCACTATTGTTCCCTTCAAAGTTAAGTTTCAAAAAACTCATAATTAAGCTATTCCAATGTAATAGATTATAAGTGTGTTTATAAGGATTATGGAGTTTGATTTTCGTTGTGAAGAATAAAATTATATGAATGAATAAAATTCATTAATCTATACTTTTCTCCATCTATTGCTACTTTAAATTTTTTATTTGTATAAATTATTTTATATCTCTTATCATAAGCATTGAGATTAATTTTTCGAATTAGTTCGGATCATAAGAGTAGAAAAACTATTTCTTATGAGTTTTAAAAGTTTATTAGGTTAGTTAAAAGTTTGTTAGAAAGTTAGTCCTAATGAGCAAGTTAGTTATGCTATTAGGTTAATTATAAATATAATAGTTCAACTCCCTTGGAAATCAATAAATGTTAATTTTTGAATTTCAAAAAAATTTAAAACAAATATGTCATCAAAGAACTTATGTGATGAGTCACGAAATAGGTTGTTCTCTTTAATGTGTTTCATTATATTGTTTAAAATTGTGCAAGTAGACTATCAATCATGAAATCCTATAAAATAACCTAGTCAAAATTTACGGTTTCCTAATGTATCATAAACATCGTCTAAAATACTATCTCAAATAGTGGTTGTAACTCATAATAATTTCTTGAACAAAGATAAAAAAATCGAAAGACAATTAATTATTTGAATAGAATTTCAAGAAATATTTGAAAACCTCAATGACTACGAAGTTTTGGTGTAATTGAGATGTGCTTAAAGGTCTTTATTTATAGTAAAAAAAAAAAAATTGGATCAAACTCTTGAATGAATGGACTAGATCACTTGACGTTATGAAAGTGGACAACCATATCAAAAAAAAGTTGGAGATTTCAAGAATGGAGGTTTAGCTGAATAGGAGAGAATTTGGAGAGAGGCAACATAGTCTCCTAATCCCAATCTCAGCTTGCCTAGTTAATATTGATTGTAACGAATGATATGTCAAATTCAAATTTAATTTTGTCTTAAAATAATAAAGATTCTGGTGTTAAAAAAATAGGATTAATACTACCAAGCTTAATTAGGCAATTTCTTATCACACCACCTTTGTTTCTTAGGCACCATCTGAATTTCCGATTTTGTCCCCTGATTTCGGAAGTGCACATCCGGAAACATTCCTGATCTGCAGATCCGGAAAAAGGCAGAACATTATTTTTTTTTTTAAAATCGGTTTTTTTGCTTGGTCGCATATGTTAATAAATCGTTGCAATTTAATATACATTTGACAACATCCATATATAAAATAAAATGATATATATATATATATATAATAAATCTCTGTCAAAATACAGTGCATACATCTAATATAAATATAATACATCAAACAAAAAACTACTGCGTATGGCGAAGGATCTCTCCTGGCTCCCCTGCTCCTCTGCCCCTACCCGCCATCCTGGATCGATGTCTGCGGTACTGAAGTGCCCCCTGAGCAATTGCAATAATCCTGTCCACGGCAAGTCTGGCACCAGAGCCCTCAGGGAGGTGACCGTCCGCAATGGCCTGCTGCGCTATCTGCTCTATCTGACGACAGCGTGGTAGGACATCCTGAGTGTGGTCCAGCTGAGACTGCCGCTCCTCTAATATCTCCTGATGAGCAGGTTTGGGTGGCGATCCCTCAGCAGTGGGCACCATGCATGGGTGTGAGACGGTGTAGAACCACACGATGTACCCGGCAGCAACACTCCAGTCTGTCTCCGCTCTGGTCGCCCGAGCCTCCTCCGGTACCAAGTGGGACTGGTAGTCAGCATATAGCTCATCTATCTGCCTGCGGGTCAAGCCTAGAGGAGCAGACTCATGAGGCATCCTGGGGATCGTCTGCATGTAACCGAACTGACGCAAGACGCGCTCTGGCAGGTATCGGGCAGTAACGGTCGAATTGCATGCCAACCATCCTGAGAACAAACAAACCTCATCGAACGGGCGCGTCACACGGTGAGCGGCATAGGGGCAATACAAAACGTCCCCAGCAGCCATCCGATCTAGATACACTCTGAAGGGGTCCGGCGCCTGGTTCCCTCTGAGCAGGACAAATGCAGCAGCACGTGGCATATCCTCAGTGTACCCCTGGGCACTCCCACAACCAGTAATATAGGGAAAGAGCTGTAAAATCCACGCCTGAAATGGAAAACATAACATGGGTGTCAAACATTATAATGAATACAGAAAGAAAAGAAATGAAAAAATCACTTAGAATATTAGATTGTTACCACGTATAGCGTACAGCTGCCTGCCACAGTCTTGGCTGCCCAGCGGCAACCATCAGAGAGTCTGGAATAGATGAATGCCAGCGCAGCCGCGCCCCAGTTGTACCGATGGATCTCTGTCTGATCCGAAAGATACCTGAGGTAGATGATATCAACATAATAGGCACCGGTGTCCACAAACATTTGCGTGCCTAGCAAAAACAAGTAGTAGCACCTTAGGGCACGCGTCCTATGGATCGCCACCTCAGCTGGATCACCATCTGCCCGTCCTGCCTCTGCAAGCGCCTCAGTAAATCTATCCATAAAAAATGAGAACCGGACGTGTGCGCCCCTCAACTGGTGCACCTCCGCATGTGCCTTCTCTGGGCTAGCCCTAAGCTCTGTAACCAACAACTCTATGTCGTCCGCCTTCGTCATCCTACCGTGACTCAGAAGGGTACCCGTGATCGGTAGATGTAAGAGGCACGAGATGTCGTCTAGCGTGATCGTGATCTCGTCGTACGGTAGATGGAATGAGGATGTCTCAGGGTGCCATCTCTCAACAAATGCCATCAGGATACCGTACTGGATCTGGGAATACTCAATCCTAGACAGGCCTCCAAGACCAGACTCCGCAAGTGCAGACGTGAACCACTCAGCCTCTGGCAGCATCTCAATCGTGTCCATAACCTTGCCCCCATGGTTATAGAACTTCTGTGAATCCTTATCCTGAAAATTTCCAAATAAAATGTGATACTGAGGATTTGGAGTGTGTTGATCGTTGTAGCAGTTGCTCTGCGCCGAACTCGAGTGGAAAAAATCGAGATTTGTGGTGATTGAAAATTTGAGAGTTTGAGAGAGTTTGAGAGGTTTTGGAAATTGAAAGGTGAATAATGAGGGGGAAGAACGTCTGGCGCGAACTAATAAGAAATACTTCCGGATGTGCACATCAGAATTCTTTTCGGATATGTATATCCGGAAAATCTCTACGATTTTTAAAAATGTGGTGCGTCCGGATATGCACATCCGAAATAGAGGGGCAAAAAAATAATTTCACGTGGTGCCTAAAAAACTTGGGTGGTGCATTAAGAAATAGCCCTTAATTATTTATGTCACTTCCCTTTCCTAATCACAAAATTTCTATATCCCATCGGACACATTCAAATGAGACTACCTCCATTATATAAACACTTGAAAGATGTGAAAATTGTCTAAGGAAAGACTTAAAAGAGTTTTTTTTTTCTCTTTCAATTCTTTACCCACTCCATATATTTTGAAAAATGTTCCAACATTATCATTAAATGTTCCAACAATTGCACAAGATTTCATATCGAGCATAAATTGTTTCTATAAAATAGTACATCTAAAAAGATATCAATAGATCTGAATCTTAACATGGTGAGTAAGATTTAAATATAACACGTTATCTTCAACCCTATCTTAGACATTAGACTTACAACTTTTTCTGTGTGAGATTTCATAGGAAGTGGTTTCACTTCCACATTCACAAAGTTTTTTTCTGTGTGAGATTTCATAGGAAGTGGTTTCACTTCCACATTCATAAAGTTGAGTTTATCATGAGTACTTCAGTATCTAGGGACTACACTTTACATAGAATATAAAATTTTGGCTTTGTTTGAGAATTTGGTGGAGACGAAGGAAAGACTTTCGAAAAAGAATTTTTTTTAAAATATAAAAAAATATTTGATATTTTTTAATAAAATGATTTTGTATAGAATGAAAAAGAGTGTTTATTATTATTATATTTTTTATTTTTAGAATATTATTGTTCTGGACTGAGCAGTCACATGGCCCACCGTAGGGCAAGGCCCTACCTAGTCCAGCTTTTGTCAAGGCTCAATAACGAGATTTAGCCAATTTAACCGTTGGGCACAATCTAGTCGTTGGGCACAATCCAGCCGTTGGGCACAATATAGTCGTTGGGGACGTCCATCTCACGCACTTGGCAGTTCACGCGACCAATTGCCCCTCCGGAGTTTACGGGGACAGTTGGACCAAGTCAAAAGATCACGCGCTAGACCTTCCACCTGACAGTCTCCCATTGGTCGACCAGATATTTCGGCCACATGAGAGACCTTGGCCCCGCGCTGGGGTTTATATCTATAAATACCCTCACACTTGAGAGGGTCGGGTATTCAATATTCAATATTCATTCTAACTCATACCTGAATACTTTGTACTTGTTTTCTCTAGCCCAAACTTACTTTGCCATCGGAGTACCTTGCAGGTACACCCCCTCCTCTCTTACAACCACCATTGTTGCCGTACACGGAAGGCCACGAAGATCCATTCTGATCACCCCATATCAGTGGCGTCGTCTGTGGGAAACATCGTTTCTCCGCCTTTTTGAACCAAGATCCCTCATCTTTTCAACCTAAAGACCAAAGCATACTCTAAAAATTTCCTTGATCATCATGGCCTTTAACCATAACGATGATGTCCATCAAGATTATGTCGTCGCCATCACATTGGATAACGTCGATCACCTCAACCCTGGAGCTGCGGTCTATGCGATCGACCACAGGGATGGAAAGATTGCATCCCCTTCCTCCGACGACGTGAAACCACGCGTGCAGGCTTCCGGTCACTGTCATACCCAAAATTTGTCCTACCTATGTATAATTTCCATTTGTACATCCACCCACTAACCATTATTCAAAAAGGTCAAAATATGTTATTTCTTCTTACTGACTAAAACTCAGGGTTGTTCCAAGAAAATCAAGGTCAGGATATGCATGATTTGAGTGGTGTGCCTGGAGTTTCAGTTAGGATTTCCATGAAAACTCATATGATTTCTTTGTTCAAGGTCCTAATGCGTCAAAAGATCCATATTACTTCATGATTTATTCAAAAGTTGTTGAGGTTTGGCCCTTATTACAATTGTGGATTTAATTCATGTGTTGTGTCAAGAATAGATTTTAGTTATTTCAAGTGAAGAAGTGAAGACTGTTGAAATTTGTTTCTCATTGAAAATCCAATTTTCATTAGCGTGATATTAAAGTTTAGGGCATGTTTACTCAAGTTCAAGAAATTAAATTCTCAAGCCTAGAATGCAAGTGTCATTGTGGAGGTGTAAACGCCAATCAGGCCAAGTCATGATTCATGAGGAACACAAAGTCCATGTGATTTTTAATCATCAAAGAAAATCTCACAAAAATAAATCAAAGCCCATGTTCATTATACTACAAAAAGTCCAATTACATAATCCAAAAAAATCATAAGTCCATTATTACAACAAATCACAACACAAAAATAAAAAATAAAATAACCTTATGAGGTTACATGAAAAGCAAGTGCCACGTGATAATCTTCAGCAAGCATGTCTTAGTCACGCCCAAAACAAGCTACGAGCTGTGAAATCCAAAGCAACACTACACTCCAAAACAGCATGGCCAACCCAATTTCACTGCATCCTTCATCTATTTCACACACACCATACTACACACTAATCTTGTCCAAGCACACTCACACCATGAACTCACATGCCATACAATACAAAACCACCACAATGAAAGCTTGACAATATAGCCTCACGCACCATACACTCAGCCTAGCCTTCAAGATTACACAAAGCCACACGATGCATTACAACCAACCTTCCAAAATTCGCGTCGTATATTGCCAAGTCACTGCACATGATTCAATACACCACTTCAATTTCCAATTTGCAAGCTAATAACCAACCTGATCCATAAACCGTACAAAACGCCAAATACGTGACTTGCAAACGACCTGCAAACGCGAAAACGACAAGCCTTACGCACCTTCAAAACGTCATGAAAACCTCTCACTTAACAACTTTCTTGATACCTCACCCCACCATTCACGCCCTGCAAATAAACAGCAGCAACAACTTTTCACGTACGACAAAACCGATTCAAAACGTCATCATAATTTCAAAACGGCATGAAAATTTCACAAATCACTCTCACTTCCTTCCCTATAAATAAGCCTCCCTATCCATTCTAAGAACAAGCTCTGGGCAGCCAACAAACCTCTGCCAAAATCACAACCTTAATTCCTCCTCAAATCTTCGTCTCCTTCCAATAATCTCCTTTAATCCAAATCTCATTCAACCTCCATTTTTTCTGAACCGCACTTCTTCATCTTCAATACCTCAACAATCCACCTTCAACCATCTCCAAACACTCCTCCTCAAACCCATACTACAACAAACCTCAACCCTTTTTTCTCTCCACAATCCCCTCAACGAATTGGTGATCACGCCCGATTTTCGTTTTCCACTCCAAAGCAAATCAACACTTCCGTTCATCACCACTTCTCTCAAACTGTATTTGAAACCCCCAACAACCGCAGAACCAGTCGGAGAAGAAGAAGAAGAGAAAACATTTAGCGAAACTCAAACGAAACCCAAGTTGCGAATCAAACCTGAATGAAAATCAAAGAGAGAAACGAAGGAGAAACGGAGAGGTTGGAACGGTACTTGGTGTTTCCTTCTTCACGATTCATAGATCTGGTGTTTTATTGCCTAGCCCTGTTTTTTCTATTCATGAGAATTTGGATGAAACTGATTGATGATGTTGTTGTTGTCTCCAACGCGTTTTTTTCATTTTATGTTGATTTTCCCGTTTCCGTTTTTTACCTAGTGATACTTTATGGTCACATGTTTTTTTCCTTTCTTTGGTTAAGTTTGCTTTGGATTGAACCCACCTGAGTTTGGGCTTAAGGTCCCTTGTGGTGTTTTCTTGCCACCCTTTTAAACCTTGCTGTTTCCCTTTTAAGGATGATGGGCTCTTGGCCCAAATGATTCCTATCCATCACACACCACCAGAATCCAGCGTTCCCCCCCCCCTTTCCCTTTATTTTTTTGTCAACATTTTATTTTCCAAATATTTTCTTAAAAGAAAATTTTCATTATTGTTTTTTTGTGATTCACCTCATTTGATTTTAATTATCTTTTCATTTTCGATTTCTTATTTGGGCCAATGATATAACAAAAATCATGATTAGTTGATTTATTCAAATCGATTCAAAATCTTAATCAATATGAGGCCATTTTCTTTTTTATTGGTCAATTAAAGTCAAATATCATAGGTTATCAATTTCTCGATTAAATCTTGATTAAGACGAGACCATTTCGATTTCATTTTGATTTTCATTTCATTTCGCTTCTTCTTCTATTTTATTTTCATTTTCGATAGATGACGTCTTTCTATTCACGAATGTTGATTGTTGGAGCGATTAATCTTCATTATTTCAAATCTGTAGTGAGTGATCATCGAGAGCTCTTTCTATACTTTGAGATCATGATACGTTACCTTCGATTAATCGACGAAAGTTTGTGATTAAGACGAGATCTTCACCTTTTCTTTTCGTGTGGCACGATTTCATTGGAGAATGATCCTCAATATCATTTCTCTATTGTGTTTTAGCACAAAGATCAAATGCGCATCCTCTTATAGTATGATCTTCGTGATAGATCGTGCTACGATGGTTTACGCTACATGTACCATATCGGAAAATGATTCTTCGTGGCCCAAACCTATGTTTGCAAGCCCAAGGATGGTTTTAACCATCGTGGATCATTTGCTCTAACAATTAACAAATAACCACTAACTTTAATTTAGGTCGATATATTCTGATTTTATTGTTCATTTACTATTTTTGATCCTATTATTCATCTGTTCATATTGTTCATATTCATCATACTTGTTCATCTAACCCTCTTCTTGTTTCTTTATTCACACCTTAATCAAAACACAATAAAACTATCGAAACAATAAAAGCCTAAATTGGTGGATTGTTGGTTACTTGGACCT
Source organism: Lathyrus tuberosus (assembly GCA_022829125.1). Taxonomy (NCBI): domain Eukaryota; kingdom Viridiplantae; phylum Streptophyta; class Magnoliopsida; order Fabales; family Fabaceae; genus Lathyrus; species Lathyrus tuberosus. The sequence continues at coordinate 8,258,120 of JALAZF010000043.1, forward strand.
TGTACAGAAACCCTAACTTAGAGCTTTTATCCGACTTTTGCTCAAGGCTTAGTTTAGGACACTCCGCGCATGCACGACTTCCTCTTGGGCTACCTTACAATGAGACCTTTTATTTAATGCAATCCCCTGTACATTACATGTACCTCGCTCCCCTTTCCGATGTACGCATTTGTTGTTTCTTTGATTGTGGTTTGTTTACTAGGAGCACCCCTAGGGACTAGCATAGACAAAACCATTTTCAAACTAATTCTCGATTCGTCATCTAGCCATTTTCAAAACACCCCCCCCCCCCCCCCCCGGTAAGTCGATTGCACATTAGCATTCGCCATCAACCTTTCACACCCTATCTCGCTTTCCATCGTGGTTTCGTTACTAGGAGCACCCCTATGGACTAGGATCGATTCTCACCCATTTTTAATCAAACTCTTGATTCGTCGTCGAGCCATTTTAAAAAAAAAACTCTTTTCAACCAAACCCTCAACTCGTCGTCGAGCCCATTTTCAAATCAACCTCTAACCAAACTCTTTTCAAATTAACCAAGCACATACAATAAACCCTTGATCCAACGTCAAGCGGATTTTCATGAATAAACTTCAAAACGAATAACAACTATCGAAACTCTTTTCAAGGTGAAAATAGGGGTTCAAATCTTTGATCTCTCTTCGGTTTTTAGGTGTGGGTTCTCTTACTCATGTGTGAGCAATTAACGCCTTTAAAACAAACCAACTCTCTCCCTTTGTTTCATGGGCGTACCGCAAACTACGACTTCTCTGATTCTTTATTCTCGCCCGAGTAAAGATACGTAGGCACAAGATTGTGATGATCTTGGCGATCACACTTTTTATTTTTCCACCTTTCCCCCCATCTTTCCCGTAGTCGAACTACAATTACTCTGATTACTCATTCTCGTCCGAATGAGCATACGTAGGCACAAGATTGTGATGATCTTGCCGAGCACTCTATCCTAAAACCACCCATTTTTCCCTTAGCATCCTTTCCTTTTATCTTACCATTTTGCATTTATTTTTTAGAACAAACAAGCTTAGCTAACGAGCATTGTGATTCAAATCAAGAGGTTCCCGTTGAGTACAACGGACGTGAGGGGGTGCGCATACCTTCCCCTCACGTAACCGACTCTCGAACCCGGAATGTGGTTACGACGACCATGTTCTTATCCTTCCTTAAAGGTTTTCTCGATATTTTCCTTTCCCTCTTTTGGGATAAATAAAGTTCGGTGGCGACTCTGTCAAATCGTTCCGCGCCTTTCGCGCGAGGGTCGTGTCTTTGATGAAGTGATTTTTTCGAGGTGTGACAATTGGTGACTCTGCTGGGGAAGTTTTCTCCATGCAAGAGAGAGTCAAGCCTATCTTAATTTGAATCGTGAGCTTGTTAGTTTCATTTGTTTATTTTCTTCTCGCTTATTTACTTGCTTTCCTATTTCCTTATCTATGTTACCTTTTATGGCCTTGTTGGGTTGTTCTGATATTGGGAACTTTGTGAGATGGCTCTACACCCGAGTCGAGAAAAACCTAGGATTAGGATGGTGGTTGTGTAGTGGACGCTTACGTGGTATCCTCCTTGTGAGTTGAAGCAAAGAGCCCGCTTGGAGTAGATTCCCTTGGAGATGTTATTATCGTGGTGAGTCTTTGCCATGGCAATACGTTTTTGAGCCTGAATCGTTGATCCCAAGGACCATTAACCTTTTTATCCATGGTGGTTGGTAGTGTTAACTCTTTTTGGGTTAATAGTAATGCCCTAATCATATGAGATCCCTTGAATGTATTACTTCCTGACAGTAATATTTTCAACCTCAATCTATAACTCTAAGGACCTACTTAGAACTCGTGTGTCGATGGTTGTGTAGTGGACGCCTCCGAGGAATCTTTCTCATGGGGAAGATACGAAGACCTCACCTAGACGAGATTATTTTGAGGATATTATAGCCGGATGTCTCTTCATCTTGGCTATAATGTTGTTGAAATATATCCATGACTCTAGGCACCTACCCGTCGTCTTAGAAACCTACCTGTGGGCTTTCTTGATCCTAGCTGTGGTTCTTGACCCGTTTATCCGGCCAACCTCAGAATTATTCAAACCTGTGATCTATGATTTGCGATCCTGGATCTTGCATCTTGCATTGCATCTCATGTCATTGCATTGCATTGCACCTGTTATGCATGTTGCATTGCATTTCATTTCCAGAATCTCACTCCAACTTCCTTCCTTCCTTCTCTAGTAAATCAAGCTGATTCCTCGACACCAGTACGCAACTCAAGCCAACACTAGACGACTGATGAATCACATCCAACAAGACCATGCTGCCACATGAACAGGCAAGACCATCAGTTATTGAAGGAGTTGTCGAAGACAAGCAGAATAGTCTCCACCTATGAACAAGTTATTTCAATCATCAATCAATTCAATCAAGTCAAGACAGGAAGATCAGTTCCTCGAAGAAGGAATTCGTCATGACATCCCGTCATTTTGCATCCTTGTATTTGTCTTTGTTTGTTCAAGTACTATATGCTTTAAACATTTTCATTCGTATTTGGTTTTCTTAATGTAGTGACTATGCATGTTTTGAATTAGTTATGTCGTATTCACTCATTTCTTCTATTTACTATAAATCACCGACATATTTCACCGCTTCACTCTCTTTATCAACTGTTGTTTAGCAATGATTGGAGGGAGGATGATGAAAACAAAATACCCATAATTGCAAACCATATGCTTTCGGACAAAATCTCGTCGATGATGTACAGGCATTGCTTCATTCCCCCAAACACTGGAGAGACAAGGAGTTAATCCTTAGTTAACCACTTTGAGCCAAGAAGTAGCAGTTTTCTTTGGATATTCAAACCCTTACACTCAACCTGGGGCAAGGTAGTGTTCAGTTAATCCAACTACACACTCGAATCACATACCAAATCCAAAACACATGATGGTTGTTCATCAAAACCCATGACTTGGCAGTCACAATCCTCCAAGAAAATAAAAAAAAGGGTCAAAAACAAAAAATTAAAAGCATGCTAAGTTGAGCACCTCAAAAGGAGACTTAGGCAAAAATCAAGGCAATCCCGACGGACTCAACGAGCAAAATCAGTCCATGCAAAAAATAGGGATCAAAACAAAATAAAAAAAGGACCTCAAAACCTCAACCAAAAAACATAATAAGATCCAGTGGCCACCAAATCAAAACCAAAGGGTCATTGACATCTGTCAAAACAAAAAGGTGATTGTCATTTCGAGCATACCTTGAATCATCACGCTTACACCGTCAAACCTTTTGGAAGACAAACATGACCAAAATTAACTGAACGTATGACTGGAGTACGTCATGAAGAAGGGGTGAGTAAAATTCAAAATTTGAGCCTAATATCCTTTGTTTCATAAACCGCGAAACAGACCACGTTACAACCCTTGAAAGACCTAGTTGAGGTGAGGTTTATTCTGAAAGCATACTATTGCAAGGTTGCGTAAACTGACTCCTCACATATTTGCTAATCTTCAGCATTGGTGTCATTCTCCTTGCTAAATCTTTCACACCAGCAAAATCATCACAACGTCTGGACTAACGGTCCATTCGTCACACTATCACGACACTCCAATAAATGACTCTTTTTCAAAACTTACATGAGCATTGCATTAAGATTACCATTTTTTAATGTGCAAGTGTAACTGCAAATTAGTGCTAGGTATCAAAGACAATTCCAACAAGGGTCAATCAAAGAGGAACTTGAAATTTCAGTGGTGCCGACCCGAAGCAAGGCTACCTCAAACCCACAAGCTGGGGCAAAGCATTAAATAGCTCAAGTTGGGGCAAACTCCTTCAATGGCTCGATCAGGGGCAAGTCATCTCAAAGCTCAATCACTCCAAAACTGGTTAATCAGGGGCAGACCATTACCATGTTCAGACTGGAGCAAGACCCATTTCAGCAAGCAGATCCTCTTGGTCATGCATACCTTGCTAGACACTGTCAATCATCGAGTTCAGATCAAAAGCAGAATCTTCATGAGTTGGTCACGTCGCTACACTCATTCTCAGACCATCCTGATCCTCGAGCATAAGAGTCATGGTCCTCTCAAAAATGACTCATCATCAAATGATCAAACTCAAGGCTTCAAGAGCATCTTCATCTACTTCAATCATGGCGTCTTCAACGAACTGAGTGTCGAGGAAAGTAATCCCTCCCTCCACCCGACGTCCAATCCACATTGGCAACTACCAAAAGTCCATCATGCTAGCACCTTCACAACATATCAAATCACATGTCTGCATCATACGCATCATGTGCATCACATTTGATATCATAAGCATCATTTGCATCATATGCACACAAAAACCCAATCATATTTCCCCAGCACTTGCATCTTCGCTCGTCAGCATTTGCATTGCACATCATTACAAAATCAAGTATTCATACATACATAGTCAAGATCCAGGATCAATCTCGAGACTGCAAGACGATCTTCAGCCCATCCAGGGGCATCTTCAGCAAGACCGTAGGCATTCCTCAAGAAGTTGTTCAACCTTTTTGTTGATCAAGACAAGCTCAAAGCAATCCTCAGCCCAGTCAGGGGCATCTTCTGCAAATCCGTGGGTGTTCTTCATAAAATTACTTCAACCTTTTGTTGATGAAGCTATGATCTCCAAGCAAGTCAGTGGGCGTTCCTCATCGAATTGTGTTCCTCAATATTTTGTTGGTGAAGTTGTCATCCCCAGCTCAACTAATAAGCATTTCTCTTAGTCGGTGGGTGTTCCTTATTGACTTGTGTCTCTTCAACCTTTTGTTAATGGAGCTGCAATCCTCACACCAGTCAGTGGTTTTCTCCAAACAAAATTCAACCTTTCTCTTGGGCGTTCCCCGGTGAATTAGTCCTTGTCAGCCTTTTGTTGATAAGAAAGGTGTTCCTCTGTGACTTATTTACCTCAACCTTTTGTTGATGTCTCCAAATAAGCCTCACTCATCATATCCCCAGCAAACTTGACCTTTTGTCAATTGCCTTACTATCATCCTTTTGGTGGTAGACAAACCCTGTCAACTTAATTTAACCTGCATCCTTTTGGTGTTGGTAACCCTCAGAATCAAAAACTTACTATCATCCTTTTGGTGGTAGCCATACATGTCATCTTAATTTAACCTTCATTCTTTTGGTGTTGGTCCTCACAAGTGGGAAGTTCCTATCATCCTTTTGGTGGTAGTAGCTTGTATTGATCCATCATCCTTTTGGTGTCGTTGATTCATGAAACTTTGGTCTGTGTATTATCCTTTTGGTGAATGACAACCTCTGACATCATTGTGTGCTTGCTATTATCCATTTGGTAGTAGTAAGTTGTGACCTCACTTTCATCCTTTTAGTGAAGGGTCACAGTGTGTGTGAGTTTACTATCATCCTTTTGGTGATAGGTCTGTCATCCTTTTGGTATCAGATATCCAGTATGTGCTATATTATCCTTTTGGTAATAGCGAGCTTTGACCTCATTTTCATCCTTTTGGTGGAAGGGTTTGTGTGCGTGAGTTTACTATCATCCTTTTGGTGATAGGTCTGTCATCCTTTTGGTGTCAGGTATCCATTGTGTGCTCTATTATCCTTTTGGTAATAGCAAGCTTTGACCTCATTTTCATCCTTTTGGTGGAAGGGTCTGTGTGCGTGTCTTACTATCATCCTTTTGGTGATAGGCCCGTCATCCTTTTGGTGTTGGGAATCTGTCGCTTACTATTATCCTTTTGGTAATAGGGAGTTGGGACCTCATTTTCATCCTTTTGGTGGAAGGGTTTATGTGCGTGTGTTCTCTATCATCCTTTTGGTGATAGGTTTGTCATCCTTTTGGTGTCGGGAATCTGTGGGCTTACTATTATCCTTTTGGTAATAGCGAGTTGAGACCTCATTTTCATCCTTTTGGTGTAAGGGTCTGTGTGTGTGTTCTCTATCATCCTTTTGGTGATAGACTCGTCATCCTTTTGGTGTCGGGAATCTGTGGGATTACTATTATCCTTTTGGTAATAGTGAGTTGGGACCTCATTTTCATCCTTTTGGTGGAAAGGTCTGTGTGCATGTGTTTCTCTATCATCCTTTTGGTGATAGACTCGTCATCTTTTTGGTGTCGAGAATCTGTGGGCTTACTATTATCCTTTTGGTAATAGCGAGGTAGGGCCTCATTTTCATCCTTTTGGTGGAAGGGTATGTACGCGTGTGTTCACTATCATCCTTTTGGTGATAGGTCTGTCATCCTTTTGGTGTCAGGTGATTTTGTGTTGCTCTATTATCCTTTTGGTAATAGCGAGCTTTAACCTCATTTTCATCCTTTTGGTGGAAGGTTCTATGTGTGTGTGCTCTATTGTCGTTTTGGTAATAGCAAGATTTGACCTCATTTTCATCCTTTTGGTGGAAGGGTACGCGTGTGTGTGTTCACTATCTTCTTTTTGGTGATAGGTCTGTCATCCTTTAGGTGTCAGATGACGGTGAGTTTGCTCTATTATCCTTTTGGTAATAGCGAGCTTTGACCTCATTTTCATCCTTTTGGTGGAAGGGTCTGTGTGTGTGTGTGTTCTCTATCATCCTTTTGGTGATAGACTCGTCATCCTTTTGGTGTCGGGAATCCAGTGTTTGCTCTATTATCCTTTTGGTAGTAGCAAGCTTTGACCTCATTTTCATCCTTTTGGTGGAAGGGTCCGTGTGCGTGTGTTCACTATCATCCTTTTGGTGATAGGTCTGTCATCCTTTTGGTGTCAGGTGATTTTGTGTTGCTCTATTATCCTTTTGGCAATAGCGAGCTTTAACCTCGTTTTCATCCTTTTGGTGGAAGGTTCTATGTGTGTGTGCTCTATTGTCGTTTTGGTAATAGTAAGATTTGACCTCATTTTCATCCTTTTGGTGGAAGGGTACGCGTATGTGTGTTCACTATCTTCTTTTTGGTGATAGGTCTGTCATCCTTTTGGTGTCAGATGACTGTGAGTTTGCTCTATTATCCTTTTGGTAATAGCGAGCTTTGACCTCATTTTCATCCTTTTGGTGGAAGGGTCTGTGTGTGTGTGTTCTCTATCATCCTTTTGGTGATAGACTCGTCATGCTTTTGGTGTCGGGAATCCAGTGTTTGCTCTATTATCCTTTTGGTAATAGCAAGCTTTGACCTCATTTTCATCCTTTAGGTGGAAGGGTCCGTGTGCGTGTGTTCACTATCATCCTTTTGGTGATAGGTCTGTCATCCTTTTGGTGTCAGGTGATTTTGTGTTGCTCTATTATCCTTTTGGTAATAGCGAGCTTTAACCTCATTTTCAACCTTTTGGTGGAAGGTTTTATGTGTGTGTGCTCTATTGTCGTTTTGGTAATAGCAAGATTTGACCTCATTTTCATCCTTTTGGTGGAAGGGTACGCGTGTGTGTGTTCACTATCTTCTTTTTGGTGATAGGTCTGTCATCCTTTTGGTGTCAGATGACTGTGAGTTTGCTCTATTATCCTTTTGGTAATAGCGAGCTTTGACCTCATTTTCATCCTTTTGGTGGAAGGGTCTGTGTGTGTGTGTTCTCTATCATCCTTTTGGTGATAGACTCGTCATGCTTTTGGTGTCGGGAATCCAGTGTTTGCTCTATTATCCTTTTGGTAATAGCAAGCTTTGACCTCATTTTCATCCTTTTGGTGGAAGGGTCCGTGTGCGTGTGTTCACTATCATCCTTTTGGTGATAGGTCTGTCATCCTTTTGGTGTCAGGTGATTTTGTGTTGCTCTATTATCCTTTTGGTAATAGCGAGCTTTAACCTCATTTTCATCCTTTTGGTGGAAGGTTCTATGTGTGTGTGCTCTATTGTCGTTTTGGTAATAGCAAGATTTGACCTCATTTTCATCCTTTTGGTGGAAGGGTACGCGTGTGTGTGTTCACTATCTTCTTTTTGGTGATAGGTCTGTCATCCTTTTGGTGTCAGATGACGGTGAGTTTACTCTATTATCCTTTTGGTAATAGCGAGCTTTGACCTCATTTTCATCCTTTTGGTGGAAGGGTCTGTGTGTGTGTGTGTTCTCTATCATCCTTTTGGTGATAGACTCGTCATCCTTTTGGTGTCGGGAATCCAGTGTTTGCTCTATTATCCTTTTGGTAATAGCAAGCTTTGACCTCATTTTCATCCTTTTGGTGGAAGGGTTTGTGTGCGTGTGTTCACTATCATCCTTTTGGTGATAGGTCTGTCATCCTTTTGGTGTCAGATTCCCTGTTATCATCCTTTTGGTGATAACGACCTCTGCAAACTATCTTTTATCCCATCTCCCAGCATTTTCTTTCTTTTCGGACAAATTCGTGGTCTTCTTCATATCTAATTGACTTCTACCTCGAAATACTAAACGTCGTATCAGTTCATCTTACTCGGTTTAAGCCAATTAGATAGGGGCATCTGTCATACCCCAAATTTGTCCTACCTGTGTATAATTTCCATTTGTACTTCCAACCACTAACCATTATTAAAAAAAAGGTCAAAATTATGTTATTTTTTCTTACTGACTAAAACTCAGGGTTGTTGCAAGAAAATCAAGGTCAGGATATGCATGATTTGAGTGGTGTTCCTAGAGTTTCAGTTAGGATTTCCATGAAAACTCAGGTGATTTCTTTGTTCAAGGTCCTAATGCGTCAAAAGATCCAGATTACTTCATGATTTATTCAAAAGTTGTTGAGGTTTGGCCCTTATTGCAATTGTGGATTTAATTCATGTGTTGTGTCAAGAATAGATTTTAGTTATTTCAAGTGAAGAAGTGAAGACTGTTGAAATTTGTTTCTCATTGAAAATTTGATTTTCATTGGCGTGATATTAAAGTTTAGGGCATTTTTATTCAAGTTCAAGAAATCAAATTCTCAAGCCTAGAATGCAAGTGTCATTGCGGAGGTGTAAACGCCAATCGGGCCAAGTCATGATTCATGAGGAACACAAAGCCCATGTGATTTTCAATCATCAAATAAAAACTCACAAATAAATCAAAGCCCATGTCCATTATACTACAAAAAGTCAACTTACATAATCCAAAAAAATCATAAGTCCATTATTACAATAAATTACAACACAAAAATAAAAAGGAAATAAGCTTATGAGGTCATATGAAAAGCGAGTGCCACATGATAATCTTCATCAAGCAGGTCTTAGTCACGCCCAAAACAAGCTATGGGCTGTGAAATCCAAAGCAACACTACACTCCAAAACAGCATGACCAAACCAATTTCACTGCATCCTTCAGCTATTTCACACACACCATACTACACACTAATCTTGTCCAAGCATACTCACACCATGAACTCACATGCCATACAGTACAAAACCACCACAATGAAAGCTTGACAATAGAGCCTCACACACCATACACTCAGCCTAGCCTTCAAGATTACACAAAGCCACACGATGCATTACAACCAACCTTCCAAAATCCGTGTCGTATATTGCCAAGCCGCTGCACATGATTCAATACACCACTTCAATTTCCAATTTGCAAGCTAATAACCAACCTGATCCACAAACCGAACAAAACGCCAAATACGTGACTTACAAACGACCTGCAAACGCGAAAATGACAAGCCTTACGCACCTTCAAAACGTCATGAAAACCTCTCACTCAGCAACTTTCTTGATACCCCACCCCACCATTCACGCCCTGCAAATAAACAACAGTAACAACTTTTCATGTACGAAAAAACCAATTCAAAACGTCATCATAATTTCAGAACGGCATGAAAAATTCACAAATCACTCTCACTTCCTTCCCTATAAATAAGCCTCCCTATCCATTCTAGGAACAAGCTCTGGGCAGCCAACAAACCTATGCCAAAATCACAACCTTAATTCCTCCTCAAATCTTTGTCTCCTTCCAATAATCTCCTTCAATCCAAATCTCTTTCAACCTCTAATTTTTCTTAACCGCACTTCTTCATCTTCAATACCTCAATAATCCACCTTCAACCATCTCCAAACCCTCCTCCTCAAACCCATACTACAACAAACCCCAACCCTTTTTTCTCTCCACAATCCCCTCAACAAATTGGTGATCACGACCTATTTTTGTTTTCCACCCCAAAGCAAATCAACACTTCCGTTCATCACCACTTCTCTCAAACCGTATTTGAAACCCACAACAACCGCAGAACCAGTCGGAGAAGGAGAAGAAGAGAAAGCATTTAGCGAAACTCAAACGAAACCCAAGTTACGAATCAAACCTGAATGAAAATCAAGAGAGAAACGAAGGCGAAACGGAGAGGTTGGAACGGTACTTGGTGTTTCCTTCTTCACGATTCGTAGATCTGGTGTTTTATTGCCTTGCCCTGTTTTTTCTATTCATGAGAATTTGGATGAAACTGATAGATGATGTTGTTGTTGTCTCCAACGCGTTTTTTTCATTTTATGTTGATTTTCCCGTTTTCGTTTTTTACCTAGTGATACTTTATGGTCACATGTTTTTTTCCTTTCTTTGACTAAGTTTGCTATGGATTGAACCCGCCTGAGGTTGGGCTTAAGGTCCCTTGTGGTGTTTTCTTACCACCCTTTTAAACCTTGCTGCTTCCTTTTTAAGGATGATGGGCTCTTGGCCCAAATGATTCCTATCCATCACACACCACCAGAATCCAGCGTCCCCCCCCCCCCCTCTCTTCCCTTTATTTTTATGTCAAAATTTTATTTTCCAAATATTTTCTTAAAAGAAATTTTTCAATATTGTTTTTTTGTGATTCACCTCATTTAATTTTTATTATCTTTTCATTTTCGATTTCTTATTTGGGCCACTGATATAACAAAAATCAAGATTAGTTGATTTATTCAAATCGATTCAAAATCTTGATCAATATGAGGCCATTTTCTTTTTTATTGGTCAATGAAAGTCAAATATCATAGATTATCCATTTCTCGATTAAATCTTGATAAAGACGAGACCATTACGATTTCACTTCGATTTTCACTTCATTTCGCATCTTCTTGTATTTTCTTTTTATTTTCGATCGATGAAGTCTTTCTATTCACGAATGTTGATTGTTGGAGCGATTAACCTTCATTATTTCAAATCTGTAGTGAGTGATCATCGAGATCTCTTTCTATACTTTGAGATCGTGATAGGTTACCTTCGATTAATCGACAAAAGTTTGTGTTTAAGACGAGATATTCACCTTTTCTTTTCGTGTGGCACGATTTCATTGGAGAATGATCCTGAATATCATTTCTCTATCGTGTTTTAGCACAAAGATCAAATGCGCATCCTCCTATAGCATGATCTTCGTCATAGATCGTGCTACGATGGTTTAGCGCAACATGTCCCATATCGGAAAATGATTCTTCGTGGTCCAAACCTATGTTTGCAAGCCTAAGGATGGTTTTAACCATCGCAGATCATTTGCTCTAACAATTAACAAATAACCACTAATTTTAATTTCGGTCGATATATTCTTATTTTATTGTTCATTTACTATTCTTGATCATATTATTCATCTGTTCATATTGTTCATATTCATCATACTTGTTCATCTAACCCTCTTCTTGTTTCTTTGTTCATACCTTAATCAAAACAGAATTAAACGATCGAATCAATAAAAGCATAAATTGGTGGACTGTTGGTTACTTGGACCTTGTACAGAAACCCTAACTTGGAGCTTTTGTCCGACTTTTGCTCAAGGCTTAGTTTAGGACACTCCGTACACACACTGCTTCCTCTTGGGCTACCTTACAATGAGACCTTTTATTTCATGCAATCCCATGTACTTTACATGTACCCCGCTTCCCATTTCGATGGACGCATTCGTTGTTTCTTTGATTGTGGTTTGTTTACTAGGAGCACCCCTAGGGACTAGCATAGACAAAACCATTTTCAAACTAATTCTTGATTCGTCATCGAGCCATTTTCAAAACACCCCCCGTAAGTCGATTGCTCATTAGCATTCGCCATCAATCTTTCACACCCTCTTTCGCTTTCCATCGTGGTTTCGTTACTAGGAGCACCCCTAGGGACTAGGATCGATTCTCACCCATTTTCAATCAAACTCTCGATTCGTCGTCGAGCCATTTCCAAAATAAACCTCTTTTCAACCAAACCCTTGACTCATCGTCGAGCCCATTTTCAAATCAACCTCTAACCAAACTCTTTTCAAACAAACCAAGCGCATACAATAAACCCTTGATCCAACGTCAAGCGAATTTTCACGAATAAACTTCAAAACGACTAACAACTATCGAAACTCTTTTCAAGGTGAAAATGGGGGTTCAAGTCTTCGATCTCTCTTCGGTTGTTTAGGTGCGGGCTCTCTTACTCGTGTATGAGCAATTGACGCCTTTTAAACAAACCAACTCTCTCCTTTTGTTTCGTGAGTGTACCACAAACTACGACTGATCTGATTCTTTATTCTCGTCCGAGTAAAGATACGTAGGCACAAAATTGCGATGATCTTGGCGAGCACACTTTTTCTTTTTCCACCTTTCCCGCCGTCTTTCCCGTAGTCGAACTACGATTGCTCTGATTACTCATTCTCGTCCAAATGAGCATACGTTGGCACAAGATTGCGATGATCTTGCCGAGCACTCTATCCTAAAACCACCAATTTTTCCCTTAGCATCCTTTCCTTTTATCTTACCATTTTCCATTTAATTTTGAGAAGAAAACAAACAAGCTTAGCTAACGAGCATTGCGATTCGAATCAAGAGGTTCCCGTTGAGTACAATGGACGTGAGGGGGTGCACATACCTTCCCCTCACGTAACCGACTCCCGAACCAGGAATGTGGTTGCGACGACCATGTTCTTATCCTTTCTTAAAGGTTTTCTCGATATTTTCCTTTCCCTCTTTTGGGAAAAATAAAGTTCGGTGGCGACTGTCAAACCGTTCCGCGCCTTTCACGCGAGGGTCGTGTCTTCGATGAAGTGATTTTTTCGAGGTGCGACAGACATGTCTTTAAGCCCATACTTGTTCCTCAAGATGCTGATCTCAGCACTGCGGCCCTCATTGCCTCCCTCAACAAGTCTAACTACTTGATCTTCCAGCAGGGCAAAAAGATCCACATGCTGGAACATGCCCTTCAAGAGCGACTTCCTTCACAAAGGCCTCACAGTCCGTCTCCCTGCCCTCTTTCTCCCCCTCAGAAACGTCGGCCAGACAAGTCCTAGAGCATTTCCCTCATCAGGGGACGATCGAAATCAGAAGAGCTTGAGCAAGAGGTCAATAGGAGACGACATCGTACCCCTCCTCGGAGGTCCAGACGTTCTCCTGGAGGACCAAGCCTTCAAAAAAGCATCGAGAACATTGTCGTCAGCGCAGGCACTCTCATCGACGTAGTAGAAGTCGTGGGCGCAGTCACTCCTCATGCAGGTCATCGAGCACGAGCGATGAGGACGACTTCCATGGACCTCTATCCCAAGAGATCATGGACACTCGTATCTCTCACGGGCTAGAGAAGTCTCCCCCTCTAACCCTCTATAATGGCACCACGGATCCTGGCGACCACATAGAAAACATTGAAGCCATGCTCCATTACCACAACATAAGTGGAGCCATCAAGTGCAGGCTATTCCCCATTACCCTAAAAAAGGAAGCCATGACCTGGTATAAGAATCTTCCCCGAGGCTCAGTCACCTCGTGGAAGGACCTGAAAAACCAGTTTGCCCGACACTTCACTGCTTCCAGATGTCATCCCAAGTCGGAAGCCACTCTGGAAGGCATTATTTAGGGCAAGGATGATCCCCTACGTGCTTATATTGAGAAATTCAACAAGGAAGCTGTAGAGGTCCACATAACGGACCACTTGAGAAAACAATGTAAGAGATTGTTTTGGTGTGATTTTGAAAGTGAATTTGATGTGGTATTTATAGGAAAAAATTTCTTGGAGATCAAGATAACAAGCTTAAAAATTAAGCTAACTTAGTTTAAGCTAGCTTAATTATTAAGCTAACTTAATTTTTTAAGCTAGCTTAATTTTTAAGCTAATTTAAATATGTATATACTAGAATAATATAAAAACAAAATTGTATTAAAAACAAAAGTTTTTTTAGAAAAAAATATATAAAAAACAAAAATTCATAAAAAAACAAAATATATGAATTTCAAAAATAATATATATATATATATATATATATATATATATATATATATATATATATATATATATATATATATATATATACACATATAAAAAATAAGAAAAATCTATAAATAATATATAAAAATTAAAAAGACAAAAAAAACAATATATATATATATATATATATATATATATATATATATATATATATATATATATATATATATGGGAAATGCTAACATACACCCAAAATTAGTGGGCCCCACACAAAAATACACTACATATATTTTCTTTCTATTTTTTTCTTCATCTTTTTAATGCGGGTTCCACCCAAAATTGGTGGGCCCCACAAAAAAATACACTAAGTGCATGTTTGGTTCCACGTTTGCACTGTCCCCCACCGTGAAAAATAAAAGCTACAAAGTGTAGCTTCTGCCTCGAGACGCGCGTTTACCCCTCTCCCACCGTGAAAACAAACATGCATTAAGGTGTACGTTGCTAATGCACACCTACATAGGTGTGCATTAGCATGACCCTATATATATATATATATATATATATATATATATATATATACGGAAATAATATATATATATATATTATTATATTATTATTTTTTTATTTATTTTTATTTTCATTTTTATTTTATATATGTAAAAATAAAATAAAAAATGAGAAATCGATTAAATCGTGCGAAAGATAGATGAACAATGAACATTTGTAAATTTAATTGAAAAACACGTCCGTTCATTGATTTTTCGTACAATTAACCAAAAAAGACAAAAATTTCAACATATATATTTCAACTGAAAATTCAAACAATATGCATGACAGAAAAAGATGATATGATATGCAGATGACACGAAGTGAAAACACAATCGGGTTTTGACAATCGGGTGGTCAAAATTTGGGGTATGGCACTCAGTTTCCCTTGCCTTGACCTTCTTAAACTCCGCGACCGGAACTGTCTCCGCGTCCTCAAAGGCTAATGCCGCCTCCAACACTCTCATCACAGCCGCTGCATCCTGGCACAGGAGTTTCCTCTTCACCTTAGGATTAGCAGAAAGAATGGTTGACGCATCAAGGTCGGGGACAACGACAGATCCCTCCCCGGCGAAAATCATTCCTTGCAGATAATAAGGGGTAGAACAAACTTGCCCCCGACAAAGCCGCTCGAACCATCAGCCGAAGGAGAACTAAGATCATCCCGCTTTCTTTTCTTCTGAGTATCCGGGGTAGGGGATTCGATGTGCTTCCCGGAAAGAAGGTAGAACCGCCGACGAACTTCTCCAGCGTCGCCTACTGCTTATCAGCGTCAACCTTCAACATCGGCGCCTTCTTGAGATTCTTGGCAGCTGCGGACCTAACGAGGCGCTCACGCATGTTCAACATTTTCCTTGAAGAAATAAAAAAGGATTAGCACATTGCACAAGACATTAACAGTACGAGCAACAAAGGTTAATCTATACCAAGAAGCTCGAACGCAACATCCTCGTTCTCACATTCGAGGAGAGCCTTAGTATTTCTGTAGCGAGCCGCCTGAGCAGGCTCCCCATCCTCCCCGTACAGCATGTTATTGTCCTTTTCCACCACAAAAGCAGGGATAAAGCTCACCACGAACGCCGTCAACGCTCGAAAAGACTTCTTGTCCTCAGTGCTCAGTTGGTCGTGCTTAACGAGGAACTGGTCAGTCCTATATCTAAAATGAGCAAACACTCATTCTAGTGGGTATTTTGACACTGATCTCATTACTTCCCGACCATTTTCCTCCACGGCTTCCATGGTGGCCAGAGATTCCTTGGCCGCCTCTGAGATTGCCTTCACGACCAAGAACCTAAATTTAAAGTTTTGGACAGACTCAGAGTATGGCCAGAACAACCTGTTGTGTTGTTTAAAAGACACCCAACTTTGCTTTGGACCAGCCGCGCTCCTTTGAATCTGGAAGATGCAGAAAAAGAGCTTCACTGTAGCTCCTATCTTCAGATACCGGCACACCATCTCGAAGGCCCAAATAAACGCCAAAGCGTTCAGGTGAAGCTGGGCAGGACACAACTCTAGGTGACAAAAGATAGCCCCTTGAAAATCAGTAAAGGGCAGACGATACCCCGTCTCCGTGAAAGCGAATTCGTACATCGGAAATCTCATCCCCGGATATACCGAGCATATCCGGTCATCCTCTGCGGGGCAGATCGCTCTTCAGCCGGCGGGTGTGCCCTCTTCCCAGTCTTCAAGGAAAGGGAACGAGCTGGCCCCTTCCTTAGTAAAAGTCGATCTCGTCACTAATGGCTCTTGGGCGATCCAACTAAAATCCCCCTCAGCTACCCTGACGTTGGCGTACTCGACAGGATGCGCGGCCTCCATGTTAGCAGTCCTAGCGTCGGGGATGACTTCCTCGTTCCTACCGGCCATTTCACCTGAAAAGCAGAGGAAGCAAAAGTGAATTCGACGACAGAGATCAAATCCACCATTCCACTACAAATCAAGTGAAATGGCGAGGAATAGATACGATGATGCCCTCAAGCCCTAGTCGACAGTATCCGGACACGGCGAAATCCTCTCCCCCGAAGAACGAGGACGAGTCTCCACGCCTCTACGAAAAGCTCCCACGAGAACGAGTCTTCTCGACAATTAAAACTTAGCGCGCAAAAATCAGTTCTCGCGCCGAGGAGGCTTAATGCCCGACTACAAACATGAACTACTCCTAACCAGAAACCTAGGAAGATCTACACAGTTTTACGCAACATTCAAAAACATTCATCCTAGGTTCATCATGTTCTTCAGGATCTTCATAAATTTCCCAAAAAATCCATGTGTTCATCGAAGAACACATGAACTTCAACCGGAAAATTCATG
Source organism: Lathyrus tuberosus (assembly GCA_022829125.1). Classification (NCBI taxonomy): domain Eukaryota; kingdom Viridiplantae; phylum Streptophyta; class Magnoliopsida; order Fabales; family Fabaceae; genus Lathyrus; species Lathyrus tuberosus. The sequence goes on from JALAZF010000043.1 coordinate 8,274,991, forward strand.
CGTTACCGAGAAATTCAAACTAATTTCCAGAAAACCAAGAACTATCCTAAGACTAACAAGCAAGGATGAAGAACTTACTTGAATCTGGAAGTTGAAGATGAAGACCTGGAGGTGGAAGATGAAGGTTGACGGTGGCGAGATGAACTCCGGCGAAGAGACAAGTTGCTTAGCAAAAGAGGTTAGGGGGAGAAATTTGTGTGAAGTGTGCTAATGAATCCTTGTTCCCCCTTTTTGTAAGAATTTTCTCGCATGGGGACGTGTTAAGGGCAAAAACCTTCATTGCTTGGCTAGCCTAGACCCCCTAGGCCTTGACAAAAATTAATTACACTGTCACACGTGTCAGAAGGGAATCTTCATTTGGCATTCTCAAGGCAGAAACGTTGCATTCCCCAAGGCAAGTCCTCTCCAGCTCTCCGCGGGCATACCCTCCTCGACAATTCATACCAGACACATCATCATCGAGGCTGGTCAACATAAAAAGCGTCCTTTCCACGGACACACCCTCATCTAGGCTGGTGTTTACCTTGAAAATTGGTAAACAATCGCTGATCTTCTAAAACAATAAAGTTCTAGTAACTTGCAGGATCGATCAGATTGATCCTAAGACATGTGCTGTATGTGTATTTAGAATATTTCACGATTTGGTAAAGTATGCCTTTCGACAATGCACATAAATAAAAAGGGGTGTTTGAAGTGTAAAGGAAAGCGATAAAGATCAAAGAAATAACTAAGTCGAATGATACATCAAAGAAAAGAAAAGGCTGAATGTAAAGGTTTGATAAAAGCTGTAGTTAAATGCTGGAAAGGAATGCATAAAGATCTTAAAATGAAGAAAGGTAAATGCTTGAAAGTAAAGGCTTTTAATGTAAAACTTCAAAGTAAAGACTTGGTAATGTAACTGACTTGAAAGATAAAAGTTTGTGGAAAAAGATTTCAAAGTAAAGAATCTAAAACAGAAACTTCAAAGTAAATTGCATTGCAATAAAGGATAATGGTGATTACAATCACGTACATTCTCACTTCACTTGTTTCTCGACACACTGGATACTTTGAGTGAATATAGAGTTACTTGTACAAATATGATTTTTTCACACTCATTCTAACCCTAGGACTAACCTATTTATAATACTCTAAAGTAACCACCATCTGACGGTTTTACTCCTAGAATACGCCACTTGGCATTTCGCATGTCTTCACGTTCTGGATCTTCGCCACCTGTCCTCTTTTCAAATTCAAATAGTAGAACTTCCCTCCACTATTCAGTTGTAACTGCAGCGTATTATCCATAGCCACTTCACCATGTCGAAATGACTCCTTGGACTTAGCAATATTTGAAGTCCTAAAATCATTCTCTTCGACTCGGGTTCTAAACGAATATAGTCGAAGGCCTTCTGGTCGAATCCTTCTTCTTTAGCTTATTATTTTAAAGAGTAACTTCTTTAAAAGCCAAATCATTTGAAATCATGTAGCGTCGAAATTAAGAGCTAACAAATTGCCCCCCAAAAATGTCCTTTCGCCAGTGTTGGTTGGAAGGTCAATTTTTTATAACATAATTTTCGACGCCTGCTCATTCGATTATGGAAAACATGGTCATAACTGACCAACCCATGATTTAGAAACTATTCAGTTTCTTTCAACCATGCTTATGACGTCATGTCATAATGGCAAATCTTCAAACGTCTTTTCAGCCGTATTTGTGATCAGTTTCCATCATCACCTTTCTTGGAACTAGACGTTTGTGGTCTGACCATAACCACCACCATCCAACCATTTCAGACAAAGACACGCGTCCCACTATCGTATCCATTTTAACTGTGAATTCACAGTCCCCTCATCTTCCAAACGCATATAAATACCTTTTTCTTCTAACTTGAAACTTTTTGCATTCTCAGACTTTCTTTCAACTTACTTCCTCGTTCTTTAAACTCTCTCAAGAAAACCCATAACACATTCTCACTTTTCTCTTCAACTTCCAACAATGGCATCTTCACAACACATTCACCAAGAAACAAAAAGCCAAAAAGGGAAAACCACCCCGTTCAAGCAAACTCTCCCGCCATTTTCAAACATCCCCAGACCAAAGGTGGTGAAGAACCAACAGTTCATGCCGGAACCTCTTCTTGAGGAAGCAAGGAGCATTTACGAATCTCAGGTAATGATCCCTCTCCTTGTCTCTGATAAACCCTATGCTTTAGGTGGCCCCCTAGCTGATGTTAAACCCACCAATGAAAAACTGGGCGAGTTTTTTCCTTCTTACCGTAAATCTAGACCTCTAGGGCAAAAGAGCAACCCTAATGAGGATGGAGCCTCCCCTGATACACCCACTTTGACGAAAATGGATCTGAGGTACCTTCATGATGGTACGAGATTGGTAAGAGTTGTCAACCCTTTAAAGGATTTTGACCTTTGGATGACTAGAATGGAAAGGGTCAAAGCTGATCATTGGAAAACCATTGGAATCTATGATCTGCTTATGCTGTCGAAGACCAACATCCCTTATTGTTTGAACCTGCTGGCAGCATCTCTTTACTTCTGGGATAGTACCCACTACACCTTTCATCTTCCTTGTGGGATGGTTACTCCCACACTCTTCGATCTTGCTGCCATTGCAGGTCTTCGACCAGATGACATTTCATACGATCCTGATACTGATGCAGAGGATACCATAGGGATCTCTGACTTCAAGCTCACATACACCCACTTCATCAACTACCACAAACGTGATACTGCAGAAATCACTGATAAGGAACACATTGCGTTCCTCACCGTATGGCTGTCGAGGTATGTATTTTGCTCAAAATCCTTACAGGTGGCCAAGAAGTATCTCACTCTGGCCAACCAACTTCACAATAATATAGGAGTTTGCCTTAGTGGGTTCATTCTGACGAACCTCTACGAGTCTCTCAGCGAAGGGGCGGCTCAACTTAAAGACTTGGAGGCCCAAGATGTAACACCCTTCTACCCACACACGATTTTTAGAAAATATTTCATATTATCAGAGTAGAAATCAACAGGAAAGGTGTCCCATTTTCTTTATTAAACCTCTTAACAACAAATCTTGCTCCATAACACGGGTTTTCAAAACATTTAAAATATCCACTTATTTAATAATTCAAAACAAATTCACAATTTAACTTTGCAGCGGAATCATAACCTCAAATTAACTTCATATATTTCATCAAACCATCAAGACCTATGGTCATTGTTAACAATCATTATCAACTAACATTTTACACATAGTAATTCATAAAAATTATCCTAACAAACAACATAATATGCACTTAAGCATTTCCCCCACGATGTTACATCTACCAGAGCAAGACACCATCTAACGCTACAGGAATAAGCTAAAAAGCTCCAAGCTAAAACTTCACGCACCGATAAGCTACTCCTGAATATCTGCAGGATGGCGTATAAACCATCACCATACACAGGCAGGGTGAGTAATCACAGTTCATTATAGAAATATAAGGACATGGAAAATAAATAGAATAAGCAACAACGACAACATGGCATTATCACCCAAAATCTTCAAAACACCATCACCGATACTTCATGTAAATGCAACGTCAACTATAATGTGATGCAACAAATGCATGTGGTACCAATTTCTCCATGTGATGGACACTGGCCATCAACCCTCCCCAAGGGAGCACAACATAATCACCATATCACTCCAATCCACACAATGGGATTGGAGCTACCAATAGGCCGAAGCCCCAACATAAAAATGATATGAAAATGCAATGATGCCAAACTCCTCAAATCATCAAAAATCCACATGTGCATCATGCATTTCATATTTCACCAAAAATCACCATATAATCAACAAGAAAATCACCATATAATCATATTTATCGCCATATCATATTCAACAAGAATTCATCATATAATCATGTTTATCATCATATCATTTCAACAAGAATTCGTCATACAATCATGTTTATCGTCATATCATATTCAACAATAATTCATCATGTAATTATATTCATCATCACATCATTTCAACAAGAATTCACTATATAATCATGTTTAGCATCATATCATTTCAACAAGAAATCATCATATAATCATGTTTTATCATTAATATAATATCAAGTACTAAACCACCAAAAATCAGCAAAAGAACATCAAAACAGCAAAAATTCATCAAGACAGTTGTCTGACACGGCCGCCCGTGTCCTGTGACACGGCCCGTGTCAGAAAACCTAAGACACGATTCCTAACATCAAAAAAAGTAGCAAGTCAGCAGCCTGACACGGCCACCCGTGTCCTGTGACACTGCCCGTGTCAGAAGCCCTGGGACCAATTTCCAAAAAATCAATTTTTCATTCACGACCAGCAAACTGACACGACCGCCCGTGTCCTGTGACACTGCCCGTGTCAGGAGCTCTGCAACAAACAATTTTATTTTTCTCAACCAGTAGCCTGACACGGGTGCCCGTGTTGTGTGACACGACCCGTGTCAGGATGCGACAAAACCCAAATTTCCCCGAAAAGTGTTTTCCTGCGTTTTCGACTCGAAATACCCCCAAAACTCGATTTTTCCCAAAACGAAAATTGATCAAAAATGCTTACACGATACACTTACATCAACATTTACATCGTATATCATCATATCGTTCATGCATAATGTAACCTTCATCAATCAAACACCAAAATTATATAAACTCATGAATACCTAATCTATTCACAACCAATTCCTATATAACGATAATAAACCATGAAAAACTCCCCATACCTTAGAGAAATTTGCGGCTTTCTCCTTCTTTCTCCAAGATTCTCCTCGAAATCCTTCAGAATCCTAGGTTTTCTCCTCCTCTTCTCTTCTTCAGTGTTCTTCACCAAAAACACGATCCGTTAGAAAATGATCGCTTCTTTTCTCCTTTAGTGAAAAATCCCAACTTATAAACTTCCCATCCTATCCTTACTCAATTTCCAATAAGACCACCTTGCCCTTTTTCTTATTTATTAATAATAATAATAATCTAAATAATACATGATTATTCATCTTATTAAAATTATTAAAATTACTCCTTTAATCCAAAATTCTCCAAAATTACCAAAAACCTCTTAATTCCTTCCAAATTAAATAAATAAATAAATTTAGATTTTTGGGTCGTTACACAAGATACTGTTCACTTGAATGGCCCCCTCTGGCTACTTCAGTTTTGGCTCAATGCAACTTTGGAAGCTAGCCTTCCCAGGAAAGGGCAGGTCGATGAGGATTCTGCTGAAATCAAAGAGAGGAGGGTCGAAGGTACCCGCCTGGTGAAGCTCACGCCCAATGAAGATGGGGAAACTCTCAAGAGAGCCTTCTCCAGTTACATTATGATGTTTGCCAAAAGGCATGAGTTCACACCTAGTATGGCTCCCTTTGTTGAGAGAAGATGTGGACCTGAGTGGTTTACAAGGCCATTCCCTGATTCATCCACCAAACTCGACGCCGAATCTGTTTCAATCTGGGAAGCCTTTTTTATTCCTAGATTTATAATTCAGAGGCTGAATCTTGGAAGAGACATGGCAGCCTTGATTGCTTACCAACCAAATCTTGTCTCTCGACAATTTGGGTTGGCTCAGATTTTCCCCAAATGCATATATGGGAAGAAAGGCCATGTGGTGCTTCATACTGCCAGTTTTGATGAAGGAGGTGTTGCAGTCACTTTCGACCGGTGGAACGCTAGGAAAGCAACCCTTTCCCCTGTGTACTTTCAGCCCACATTCTTGTGCACCAAACCCTTCCATAACTGGTGGTCGAAGTACTACAGTGAATAATTTCTTGATGTTGTTGCTTTCTCTTCCTTACTTGACCAAGCTTTTCTTGATGTGCAGGAAAAAACCAAGAAGAGTAAGTTCATTCATGTCAAAGAAATTCAAGCCTTTCAAAAGTACTTTGAAACTGTCTATCGACCAGATGATATTAGTCGAACCGTTCGTGGGGCTGCTGTCACTTTGAAGGAGAAATTTCTACAAAAAATGGATCAGTTGAAAATCCCTTCAAACGTTCCTCTTGAGAAACGTTATAAGGTAGCTTTTGAACTCTTTTCTCCAAAGTTCCCTCGACTGCCTAATGCTGATTTTGGAGTGTCACTTGCCCCCCCATTTCCAGACTGGTTTGTCTGTGGTGAGCACTTAAAACTCCTTCGACAGCAGTCTCAACCGAAAGCCCAACAGGTGGTTGCGACTAAACATACGCTGGACAGTTTCAAAGGACACATTCATATAGGGGTCGAGGATGTCTGTGTCGAATCCGAAATATATGAAGGTTTGAGGCCCTTGATTTGTGATTTTTAACTAACCACTCAATTATTAACCTTGTAATAATCGTCTGTCTTTCAGCTATGGCCAGGAAGACCGGCTCATCAAAGCGTGCTGCAGGAGTCGAAAAGGACACTGAAGGCACAAAGGTATTTTATATCTCTTGCCTAAGTCTTTTTGTGTAACCAATCTTCTAATATTTGCATCACCTTTTAGGCTGCTCGAAAACCTCCAACGCCTTCAAAAAAAGGCAAGAAAGGTGCTCAAGTAGTTGTCCCTCCAGATACTGATGATGAGTCGCCGGAGGAGATAGTAGTTAAGAAGAAAAGGAAGCTTGTCAAATCTTCTGGAACTACCACCCAATCTCCCTCAAAGGCGGCAAGAATTCTTGAGAAGACACCTGCTGGTAGTGGTGTCAAGAAACAACTCTCCAGGGTTGCGTCGAAACGACTGCTGGTGATCCTAAGAATGCAAACTCAAGCCCTGATGTTACGGCTGTACAGGTATGCGTACTATCTTCACTCAATATTTGGATTCCCTACTCAGATTTCTCCCAATCTTATTCTCTTTACTTGTGGTTTTCAGGCTGATGCAGGTGGTTCTAACCCACCACAATCTTCATTCAGCTTTGCAACAACTCTCCTGAATAGCCAAGGTGAGCCAACTTATCACCCTACCTCTGACCTTGGTTCTGGATATAGTTCACTGAGCGAAATTAACCAACCTATCCCTCTTACAGTTCCTCCTCCTGAAACGGATGAAACAAACAAAAATTCGCCTGCCAGGACCCATACTCAACAATCACAGACCGATGGTTCTGATCATGAAGAGGATGATGTTTCTCACCATCAACCTCTCGACCACACAGAGACTATTGGTATGGACATAGAAGGAAGGCCAACTGAAGCAGGAGAAGAGGAGGTCGAAGATGAAGAAGAACAAGAAGAAGAGAGGGAGAGGACTGAGCAAGATCAAACCCCTTCGACTGTGGCTGAGGCAGGTCTTGTCAATAATCCAACTCCTAAGCCTGCAGTCACTTCGACTACTGGAGGATCCCCTGTTGGAGACCCACTGGCTACTCTCAAATGGTCAAATCCTCGAGAGTATGCCAGATTGATACTTGGGAAGAAGTACAGTTCTTCAGGTACTAGTCTTAGTACTTCGACCAGTTCTGGGGGTCCAGCTCCAGATGACTTTGCCAACCCTATCCTTCAAAAAATCAAAGACAAATTCTTCAAAGGGGACATCCAAAATGTCTTACTTTCGGATCGACCTGCACCTCTCTTCCTGAAAGACAGTCTCCAAAAACTGGATCTCTCGACCCTTAGTATAAATGTGTCTGAATTCCTTATGGAGTTAACTGCTTTAGTAAAGCAAATGTTTGAGGACTTGAAACTTCTTCCCAAGATCCAAGACACCATTGAGGTTACAACTGGATTGGAACATGCAGCTTGGGACGAAGCACACGCATCAGAAACTAAGGTCAAAAATCTGGAGATTGATCAAAACAACAGGCAAGCAGAGATTGCATCGAACCAAAAGAATATTGATGACTGGAAGCAACAAATTGAGGAACTGCAAAACAAGATTTCCAACGCTGAAAAGCGCAACCTTGAACTGAAAGAATTCGACGATGCTGAAATGGCCAGAGAGCTAAAGCGCACCATAGACTTCCTCGATAAAGCCCAAACGCTTGAGAAGGTACTTTCCGTGGCCAAGCTCAACAAAGCTCTGTGTGAGAAACGCCTTAAGACTCACAAGGTCAACTTCCTTGAGTTGAAGTTGAAGCTACCTTTCTGATTTGTCCCGTGATTTCTTGTTTGTAGTTCCTTTTTTATCATCATGTTTTATGGCCCTTTGAGGCCCTATGTAAAGACAATCTCAATGCCCTATGGCATTTATTTAAATACTTCTGTTTACTATTAACTCTTCGACTTGCAAAATTTTCCTCTTAAACTTTGCTAATCTTTGTAATTAAAGTACTCTGCCTCTTTTCTTGGAAATCATGAAAATAACGCAGCATTTAACAGCTTAGTGTTCCAACGACACAAGTTTCTATTTCATAAAGGAATATTAATGGCGCAACCCTAGGGTATACTCCCAAGAGTAATTTCACGTATTTCCATCGTTGACTGGCCAATCTTTACAAGGCCTTGCCTCTATAAAATCCTCTTCAGGTGAGCCATATTTTGCATCTACTGAAGCAAGCATGAGTACTTCCTCAAAGAAGGCAAGGACCAAGAAGGTGGCTGAGGACAAAAAGAAAGCTGAGGCAACAACTACTGCCCTCAATGATACTTCAACTGGAGCAACATCTCGCGCCAAGAAGAGAGAAACCAAGATGAAGGTCCCCAAGAAAGGACATTCCAAAGCACAAAACTCTGATGATGAAGCTGACGAAGATTATGTTGCCTTCCTCAACTCTATTAATTGGAGGGACTATGAATGACCTTTCTCCTAGGTTTCATGTTGTTGTACTTGTTTCCTTTCCTTTGTATGCCATTTTGGCCTCACATGGCCTATTTTGGCTTTTATAATCTGAATGAAACTTACGTTTTAATATGAATCTCTTGTAAAATACGCTTATATTTTTTCAAATATTTCCAATTTACCCTTAAGACTCTTAAATCACCCTCCATCTCTAGAATCTCATAATCATTATTACTAAATGCCTTAATAATTTGAAAAGGACCTTCCCACTTAGGAGACCACTTCCCCGAAGTTCTGGTCTTTCGATCCATGGGTAAGATCACTTTCCACACTAGATCTCCAGCTGAAAAGGTTTTAATCTTGACCTTTTTGTTATAAGACTTCTCCACCCTCTTCTTTTGCCTTTTCAGCAACTCTAATACATGGAGTCTTTCTTCATCTAAGTCTACTAATTCATCAAGCATCATATTCCAATAAGATTCAGATTGAATCTCATGATGCCTTTGAATCCTTATTGACTGAAGATAAATTTCCACAGGCAAAACTGCGTCATGACCAAAGGTCAGTCGAAATGGGGTAGTATTAGTTGCCTCTTTAGGGGACGTTCGACATGCCCACAGTATTTGGTCCAATGTCTTATGCCAATTTCTTGGCCTCTTTCCCACATACTTTTTTATCAAACCAATAACCACTTTATTTGCCGCTTCGACTTGACCATTAGCTTGAGCATAATAAGGTGTGGATGTTAAAAGCTTGAATCCCATTTCTTTAGAAAACTCTTGCATTTTTCGACCAGTGAAGACTGATCCTTGGTCTATTGTAATTGTCTCTGGGATTCCAAACCTATAGATGATGTGTTTCTGGATAAATTCAATCACATCTTCTTGATCAACATTTGGTAATGGGATAGCTTCGACCCATTTGGTAACCCACCAAAATGTACTTATGATTCTTTGATGATGCTGGTCGAATTTCTCCAACCAAATCCAAAGCCCATCCTCTGAAAGGCCAAGGCTTTACTATAGAGTGCAACTCACTTGCAGGGACGTGTTGGATGCCAGCATGAACTTGACATTCCTGACAACCCTTAGCAAATTCAATACAATCTTTTAACATGGTGGGCCAATACATGCCCTGTCGAAACAACAACCATTTCATTTTATGGCCTACCTGATGTGCCCCACATGCCCCACTATGGACAGTTGAAAGGGCCAAGTATACCTCTGCCTCACTGAGGCACTTAAGCAATACCCCCTCAGGAGTCTTTTTGAATAATTCATTACCCAACAAGACATAACTTAAAGCTTGGTACTTGATTTTCCTCTCTGTCAAAGCTATTGGATTTTTCAGATAATCCATTATAGGTTTCCTCCAATCCTTGTCAATTATGTTATCAACTGCCAGAATTGCAAAATTATCTTCATCAGCGTATCCAAGCTTAGTTTCTTCCAAGTCTGATGGGGCTAATCCTACTGACACCACTCTTCCTCTAACTTCGACTTCGATTGCATCTTGTAATTTTTCTTTCGAAACTTTATACCCTGATGCAATCTGAGCCAAGTCATTAGCTACCTGGTTTTTCAGTCTAGGGATGTGTCGAAAACTAACTGCGTCGAACTTTTTCAACAGTCGATTCACAACTACAAAGTACATAATCAAGTTTTCTTTTATGCACTTGTACTCTTTGGTCACTTGTTTTATGACCAGTTCTGAATCTCCCATTATTTCGACATGAGTTGCCCCCAATTCCAACAATACTTCAAGTCCAGCAATTAAAGCTTCATATTCAGCTTCGTTGTTAGAACAACGGCCTTCGATTTTATACTTAAGTATTGTTGGAATTTTATTAGGAGAAATAACAAGTACTCATATGCCTGTCCCATCTTTGTGGCTCGACCCGTCGAAATATAACTTCCAAGGTTCCACATCAAGATAGTTCAGGGGGGTCTCATTTGTAGAATGGTCAGCTATAAAGTCTGCCACTATTTATCCTTTAACAGCTTTTAAAGGCTTATAAGTTAAAGAATATTCAGTTAATGCTAATGCCCATTTTCCAATTCGACTATGCAAAATAGGTTTGGACAACATATGTTTAATAACGTCATAACGAGAAGAAACATAAACATCAACTGGTTTTATATAATGCTTCAATTTGGTACAAGAGTAATACAAACATAAACATAATTTTTCAATCATGCTATATCTAGTTTCTGCATCATTTAAAACTCTACTAAGGTAATAAACGGCTCTTTCGACACCATCATCATCCTCTTGAGCTAACATGCTCCCTAAAGTTCTATCTGACGCAACTATGTACAATCTCATACACTTATTGCCACGAGGTGGTGAAAGAATAGGGGGTGAGTCAGGTACTCTTTGATCTTGTCGAAGGCTTCCTGTTGAGCTTGCCCCCAATCGAACCCATCCTTGCTAGCTTGAAGCAATGGTGAGAAGGCTTGCGTTTTCCCACTTAAGTTACATATAAATCTCCTTAAGAAATTTATTTTGCCCAAGAGAGACTGCAATTCCTTCTTTGTTGATGGCGTTTTTGCTTCCATAATGGCTTTGGTTTTATTGTGGTTAATTTCGATCCCCTTCTTGTGGACCACAAAGCCTAAGAAATCCCCTGCCTGCACATAAAAAGCACATTTGAGAGGATTCATTGTTAGACCATACTTTCTCATCCTTTCAAAGGAATGTCGAAGATGGCTTATATGATCTTTTCCCGAAAAGGACTTAACAACAATATCATCAATATATATTTGCATAAAAGTCTCAATGAAATCATGAAAGATCGAATTCATTGCTCTCTGGTAAGTTGCCCCAGCATTTTTTAGACCAAAAGGCATTACTACCCATTCATAAGTGCCTAATGCCCCTGGGCATCGAAAAGCAGTTTTTGGGACATCTTCCTCAGCAATGAATATTTGGTTATAACCAGAATAACCATCCAACATACTCAAGTATTCATGTCCTGCAGCAAAATCAATCAGCATTTCTGCCACAGGCATAGAATATTCGTCTTTAGGGATTGCATAATTTAGATCTCTAAAATCTATACAGACCCTTAAAGAACCATTCTTTTTAATGACTGGTACAATATTAGCTAACCATTCGACATACCTAGCTGTACGGATGAACTTGCATTTAAGTAGCCTTTTAATTTCCTCCTTGATTTTGGAAATGATTGTTGGGGCAAACCGTCTTGGATTTTGCTTGACTGGATTTTTCCCAGGTATGATTGGCAACTTATGTTCAACAAGCTCTCTCCTCAAACCAGGCATTTCATCATAGTCCCAGGCGAAGCAATCCTTGAATTCCTTCAATAGTTGGACCATTTCGACTTTGAGTAATGGGTCGAGACTAGCACTAATATAAGTAGGCCTTTTTACTCCCCCTTCACCCAAGTCAATTTCTTCCAAAGGATCTTGCGCCAGCATTTTAATATTATCTGACAATGGATCCTTTTCAAAACCTAAAGGCGCATTATCATAAACAGCATCAAGCATTTGGTTTTGGTCTTCGATTTGAGGCCCATCAGGTGGCTCAGGTTCAAAGTCCTTACCAGGGCCTACTTCACAAATTTGAGTTTTGGCTTCGACAGCCATGTGGTTGTGTGCAGCCTCTAAGGCCGCTTGTAACTTAGATTCGGCAACATAGGCCGAAATTCTTTGTAGTGCGTCGAATTCAGTCATTGTTACTGAATTCACTTCCCCAGCCTGTGGGGTCAACTTCTGGCAGCCCATAGTACGGGACATTGCCTTCTTCTCTTATGACTTCTCTGTCCCATCGAAACCCCTCTAGTGGGTGCAAGTGTAATGAGCAGAATGCATGGTCATCTAGGGTGAGATCAAATTCTGCTGGAGTACAAGGCGCAATATGCGCCAAGTTTTTGCGAACTCAACACCATCAACATGATTAACAGGCACCTTAAAGTACCCTTGATCAGCTTCAATGTTTTCTACTATTCCATCAGGCCTCTAGATTGTTATTCGTTGGTGCATTGATGAAGGTACTGCCCCAATGCCATGGATTCACTCCCTTCCCAGCAAAAGGTTGTAGTTAGCTTTGCTTTCGACCACCATAAACAAGGTGGGTCTTGTCACTGTACCCACAGTCAAGTCAACCTGTAAGACACCTAGAGTGGTCTCAATCTTCCCTTCATAGTTAGAGAGGACCATTTTGTGGGGTTTAAGATCAGTGTCGAATTTACCAATTTTACTTAGCAGAAAATGTGGCATTAAATTGACAGTAGCCCCACAATCCACCAAGATCTTATTTACAGCCACGTTCTCTACTTTCCCTGTAATGTACAGAGGTTTCAAGTGTCCCTTCATGGCCTCAGTTGGCTGCTCAAAGAAAGCATTATGTTCTTCGACACAACCATTGTTCATTACATAATAACACACAGGTTGGTGTGTTGCCATTTCTGCCTCAGCGTTGGCATCCAAATTTTCCACTTCAGTCACTCTGTCATATTCTCTTGGCATTACCGATACTACGTTGACAATGATGTTTAAAGAAGCATCAGAGTCTGAATCAAAATTGTGGGTCGAAGCTTCATCTTCAACTGCTTCAACCGCAAATTTCTCAGCTTCTTCCTTCTTGGAAGTAAACAGCTTTCGGCCCACAGGCAGTTGGTTTGTTGTTTTCATGCCAACACCTTTTTTACTAGCTGGCAGAACATTAGTGCTGGTCTCCGTCGAATCTTTAGCCTGAGCTTCCCTTAAAGCCTTCCTTCGCCTCTGTTCTCTTCTCCACTGGGACCTGGACATAGGATTTTTTCCTTTGTAATTCTCAGAAACGTAGGCAACTTTGTTGAAGGACTTGAATTCTTTCCTATACTCAATTGAAGAACCTCTAGCCACATCAAAACTTTTCCATCTTTGCTTCCCTTTTCCTGCTGCTTCGACTGGTTTAACCCACCTTCCAGTTGGTACTTCACCGTTGGGCTTGAAAGTAGCTTACTTGGCCCTTGGAATTTGTGGCCTTTGGCCACATTATTTTTTAGTAGCTTTCCTTGGGTCGAAACACCCTGGCCTTTGAGCAGCTCTTTTCTCACGTCCAGATTTGGCCTCTTTCCCCGCTTGGAGGCCATGAGCAACTTCTTTGTCGAAGATAGCACTGCATCAAGGGCACAGCATGACTTCAAAGTTCTTCCCCTGGCACCTGTGGAGAAAATCAACAATGGTTTCATCCTCCCTAGGATAAGCCAGTTTTTCGCAGTCCTCTTGTTCATCAATATCCATGGCCTGTCTGTCAGTAACTTTGACCATGTTTATGTTGACTTCATCTTTTAAACACATTTTGGAGAAGCTAACATCAAGGCCTTCAGCAGCCTCGTCCATCTGTCTGAAATGATCAGCAATCACTTTTGTCACCATCTGCAATTTTGGTGCTTCAGCTTCAGCATGGGTCTCGACTGTAGTTTCAGTGTCGAACCTTTGAACTTCAAAAGACGTGCTAAAGTAGTGTTCAGCAGCCATACATATCAAATGCTCAAGCTGGTAGCCATCCATTTCTTCTGCCTCTCTAATAAACACAAGATCATTGGTAAGGTCCTCAGTAACCTCCACCACTGTGGCATTTCTGCCAAGAGCTTCGTTGGTGCTAACACTATCCGAACTGCTGTCAGAAAATTCAACCAATTCGACCATGTTGACCTCCTCAAGCTCTGCATAGTTTGCTTCACCTACTTCAAGGGGGTTGGTATCAATCTTCATCTGGGTCTTAGTCTTCTCCCCAAATTTGAGCCTTCCCTCCTGAATAGCATTCTGCACCAAATCCCTGAAAAGAAAACATTGAGACATCTTATGACCCAAGTAATTATGGTATTTACAAAAACCTCTCTTTTTTCTTTGCTCTAAAGGTGGTATTTTAGCACCAGGAGGCACTAGTATTTGACCATCCTTAACTAACAAATCAAAAATTTCGTTACATTTTGTGATATCGAAAGTATATGTTTTCTTTGGGAACCTATCGTTCTTTTCAGATTCGACGGGATTTTTTCCATTTGAAGGGACTAATAATTTACAAGAATAAGGAGGGCCCTTCTTAAGTTCAGCAAGGTCTATTTCATTTTTCGTCGAACCTAACGGACTCATCATATAACTCGTCGATACCCTCTTGGTATTCGACGTAAGCTACCTTCCTGTTCTTATTCACCCTAGCTTTCTCATCTTTGAGACGCTCTAGTTGTCGAACTCTGTCAGCTAACTGGGTCATATCCCTTAAATACTGGGTGTCCAGTTTTTTCCTGATAGAGTAATCAAGGCCACCAGCGGCCATTTCGACAAGTTCATGCTCAGGCACTTGTGTGAAGCATCTGGCCTTGAGCAGTCGAAACCTATTCAAGTAATCATCTATTGACTCATTGAACTTTCGTTTCACACTAGCCAATTCTTTCAAACTAATTTTAGTCTGACCCATGTAGAATTGCTCATGGAACAAACGTTCTAACTGGGTCCAATTACAAATCGAACCAGATGGTAACATAGTGAACCACGTGAACGCATTTTCAGTGAGGGAACTAGGGAAATATTTTACCCTCAGACTTTCATCATTCGCAATTTCCCCAGCTTCGATCAGGTAGCGCGCCACATGTTCGACGGTAGATTCTGTAGTATCTCCTGAGAACTTAGTAAACTTTGGTACTTTTGTCCTGGGAGGCAATTCAGCTTGGAGTATATAGTCTACTATAGGCGAAGTAAAGTTTGGCCTAGAAAAACCCATATTCAGGCCATTTCGAGCCATTATTCTTTCGACCATGGCTGCCAAATTGTTCTCTGCCGCTACATTGTTGCGTCGAATCTGATTCACCACATGATCAGCGTTTTGATTTCTGTTCACTAGCACCATCCTTGGCTCTTCCTCTTCAAGTATAGGTATTTGATTTCTAGAAGGCTCCTCCCTAGGTGGTTCGACCAACTCTGGATTCACTTGTTGAGCGTTCTCCCTCCCCTCGACTCCTTGATTTTGGTGTTGAACAGGAGCGGGCATTCCCATGAATTCTGCTATACGCGTCATCTGGGTTGTCATCATTTGATTGGTTTGAGTAGTATTCTGGATCAATGGCTGGAAAATCTCTCCCATCGTCTGAGACAAAGTATGTACCATTTGCATGTTGCTCTCATCCATCTGTTGCCTCAAATACGCTGCAGATTCATTTGTTAAGTTGGGCCCTTGAGCAGAATATCCCAGACCTATGGACTGGCTATTTCGACCCATGTTAATGCCAGAACCTGACTCCTGTAAAAGGGAAGATATCACATTTTCTGAATATATTGGGGGTGCAGTACACAAATTCTGCATCATTGCCGTTGGCATGCCATAGACTGGGTTCCTAGGCAAAGGCTGTGAAAATCCTGGGGGAGGAAATTGCCTATACGTCGAAACTCCTCCTTGTGGAGTCTGAGGATTCGTCACTGATGGACCAATGTACTCCAGGACTGGCTGAGTGTAAGGCCTCACATATGTCGCTCCTGGTCCTGCTGTCGAAGGTGTTGGTTCTGTCACCATGGTTAACACTGTCGACCCTCCTGTCGAAGGAACTGGAGTTGGCGCTACAGTACTTCTTGGTAATTCTTGAGGATTGATGGTGCTGTTCTGAACACTTGAACTGCTTGGTTGAGTATTAGTCCCAGCAGAACTGGGATTTGAATTTCCTTGGCCAGATGCCATTCTCCTCACGTTTCTTCTCTTTGGCCTATATTCACTTAAATTGGCTACCTTTCCACTTCTCAAGTGCATCCAATAAAGTTCGCCACAATTTCGACCAATAAAATGAAAAAAAATTCAAAAAGGCAATTATAAAACTTCCTTTTGGCAGTTATTTAAAAGTTATAAACTTCCAAATCCACGTTTAGCACGGTGCCACTGGGCGTGCCAATTTGTTTACCTTGAAAATTGGTAAACAACCGCTGATCTTCTAAAACAATAAAGTTCTAGTAACTTGCAGGATCGATCAGATTGATCCTAAGACATGTGATGTATGTGTATTTAGAATATTTCACGATTTGGTAAAGTATGCCTTTCGACAATGCACATAAATAAAAAGGGGTGTTTGAAGTGTAAAGGAAAGCGATAAAGATCAAAGAAATAACTAAGTCGAACGATACATCAAAGAAAAAAAAAGGCTGAATGTAAAGGTTTGATAACAGCTGGAGTTAAATGTTGGAAAGGAATGCATAAAGATCTTAAAATGCAGAAAGGTAAATGCTTGAAAGTAAAGGCTTTTAATGTAAAACTTCAAAGTAAAAACTTGGTAATGTAACTGACTTGAAAGGTAAAAGTTTGTGGAAAAAGATTTAAAAGTAAAGAATCTAAAACAGAAACTTCAAAGTAAATTGCATTGCAATAAAGGATAATGGTGATTACAGTCACGTACATTCTCACTTCACTTGTTTCTCGACACACTGGATACTTTGAGTGAATATAGAGTTACTTGTACAAATATGATTTTTTCACACTC
Source organism: Lathyrus tuberosus (assembly GCA_022829125.1). NCBI lineage: Eukaryota > Viridiplantae > Streptophyta > Magnoliopsida > Fabales > Fabaceae > Lathyrus > Lathyrus tuberosus. The sequence continues at coordinate 8,292,149 of JALAZF010000043.1, forward strand.
ATTCTAACCCTAGGACTAACCTATTTATAATACTCTAAAGTAACCACTATCTGACGGTTTTACTCCTAGAATACGCCACTTGGCACTTCGCATGTCTTCACGTTCTGGATCTTCGCCACCTGCCTTCTTTTCAAATTCAAATAGTAGAACTTCCCTCCACTATTCAGTTGTAACTGCAGCGCATTATCCATAGCCACTTCACCATGTCGAATTGACTCCTTGGACTTAGCAATATTTGAAGTCCTAAAATCATTCTCTTCAACTCGGGTTCTCAACGAATATAGTCGAAGGTCTTCTGGTCGAATCCTTCTTCTTTAGCTTATTATTTTAAAGAGTAACTTCTTTAAAAGCCAAATCATTTGAAATCATGTAGCGTCGAAATTAAGAGCTAACAGCTGGTCGACACAAAAACGTCCTTTTCGCGAGCACGCCCTCGTGTACTAAGGAACCGTCGGGCTCATAAGCGACCAGTTGTCGACCACGCTTACCATAAACAAGCGAAGAGCATGTCCCCGAACATTTTCATTCGAAAGTAACGACCTCAAGGCTTCCCCGCGTTGCAACTCTTGCCCCCTGGTCGACCAACAAGGCTATCTCAAGTCATTACTCCTCACCTCAGAGCAAAGACTTGGGGGACTCCTGTTCTGGACTGGGCAGGCACATGGCCCACCGTAGGGCAAGGCCCAACCCAGTCCAGCTTTTGGCTAGGCCCAATAATGAGATTCAGCCAATCTAGTCGTTGGGCACAATCCAGTCGTTGGGCACAATATAGTCGTTGGGGATGTCCACCTCACGCGCTTGACAGTTCACGCGACTAACTGCCCCTCCGAAATTCACGGGGACAGTTGGATCAGGTCAAAAGGTCACGCGCTAGACCTTCCCACCTGACAGTCTCTCATTGGTCGACCAGATATTTCGGCCACATGTGAGACCTTGGCCCCGCACTGGGGTTTTTTTATAAATACTCTCTCACTTGAGAGGGTCAGGTATTCAATATCCAATATTCATTCTAACTCATACTTGAATACTTTGTACTTACTTTCTCTAACCCAAACTTACTTTGACATCGGAGTACCTTGCAGGTACGCTCCCTCCTCTCCTACAACCATCATCGTTGCCCTACATAGAAAGTCACGAATATCTATTCTGATCACCCCAAATCAATTATAATAACATAAAATATTTTTAGAAAATTTATACAAGTCATTCAAAACTCCTTCAATACAAATTTTGAGTTTCCTCAAATTAAAGAGTCTTTGGTGTTATGAATAAAAAAAAAAATTCCTCCAAAACCCTCCCAACCAAAATCGTTCAATTATTTCCACTCAATCATTCTCTTTTTTGAAAACTCTCTCCACCCTTTTTCTCCAAACTCCCAAACAAACTCTAAAGAGTAGTTTTTTATTACCTGTACGTCTAATTGCTTCGATTCTAAGAGTAGTTTTTTATTACCTGTCCGTCTAATTGCTTCGGAATCATGCTTAAATAGCATGTTCATTCTCCTATAACTTCACGACATATTATTACCCATTGAGCTTTTTTTGAAATTTCCTGTCTCTTAGGTCGAAAGGATTTCAATAGTCTCATCCTTTTAGATGAATTTTGGATATATTCTCAAGCTAATCATTTCATTAAAAGGTTATTTAATTTTTCATCACATAATCCATTCTAATAGCTCATGTACAGAGGAACTCTTATACGCTCCAATATTGTTGTGCTTATCGAGAATTTATCTCTCTGTGTTGTGCTTATGAAGAATTTATCTCTAGAGTAAAACAATGGCACATTGAGAGAAGGTTATCAACTCCAAACTTGTGGAGAAAAAATTCTCCATCTAAGAACATATGTGGCCGCAGGGACAGGAAAGTACCTTCTGCCCCCGCTCCACATACACCATATAACTATGTGTGTATGATCTCAATCTATATCTTCTGACACTCTAAAAACATCCGGTTTCAAATTTTCAATTAAAATTGAAGTGTGTTCATAACCAGCTCAAGATTTAGTGTATGTTTGCTTGAAGGTATACCAATTTAACATGCGTTTAAACAGAAACTTTGGTTAGTAGTTTCATTCCAATCATGCGATTAAAGCATAAAAAATGCAGTTCTAAACAGACACTATTAAATTCTTAATTCTATGTATACAAACAAACAAACAAATATTTGTTATTCATTTGCATCAGTTAAAAAGTCAAACATGTTGACAAAATATGTGAAAGCTGCTTCAAATTTGGCGTCCCTGAATTGTAAACCGATTTGTTTATTTCATTTCATCCTAAGCTTGTTGAATTGCCTCACCATAACTTCAAATACAATCAACTAATACTAACATAGCTATCTAGACGTGGGGAAATTTGGCGTCCCTGAATTGTAAACCGATTTGTTTATTTCATTTCCTCCTAGCTTGTTGAATTGCCTCACCATAACTTCAAATACAATCAACTAATACTAACATAGCAATCTAGACGTGCGGAATTTGAAGTTGTATAATTTAACAAAGAAATTTTATGAGTTGGCCAAAATCATTGACTTTGATTCTTATTCTTTTAATATATAAAAATCAATTGAATCCATAGTTTTAGATCACCATTATCTATAAATTGAGTCCTACAATCTTTTCTAAAATCCCATCAATACAAACGTACTTGAAGCTAATAATACAATTTAACCATGAAATCTATAATCCTATCATTTGCACTTCTCTTTGCCTTGTCCTCTCAACCCTTGCTTGGAGAAGCTGATGCTTCACCTGAGCAAGTGGTTGACATAGAAGGCAACAAGGTTCGGGTCGGAGTAAACTACTACATCCGACCGGTCCCAACAACCCCGTGCAATGGACGTGGGCCTTGTGTTGTTGGTAGTGGTTTTGTTCTCATAGCAAGATCACCAAACGAGACATGTCCACTTAATGTTGTAGTGGTCGAGGGTTTTCGTGGTCAAGGAGTAACCTTTACGCCAGTTAACCCTAAGAAAGGTGTTATTAGGGTTTCCACTGACCTCAACATTAAAACTTCCCTTGATACAGTGTGTGAAGAATCTACGGTATGGACACTTGATGATTTTGATTCTTCATCCAGACAATGGTTTGTGACTACAGGTGGGGTTGTCGGAAATCCTGGCAAAGACACCATTAGCAATTGGTTCAAGATTGAGAAGTATGAAGATGACTATAAGCTTGTGTTTTGCCCTACTGTATGCAATTTCTGCAAACCCTTGTGCAGAAACGTTGGAGTCTTTAGGGATAGCAATGGGAACCAACGTGTGGCTCTCACTGATGTGCCATACAAAGTTAGGTTCCAGCCATCTGCTTGAAGCATTCTCAATACATGAACAAATTGTGTAATATATATTCTTCACTTTTACAATACTGATGATGTAAAAGTGAATAGCATCATGAAGGAATAAAATCAATCAATATGTTTATCGTAAAAATATTTTCATATGAATAAAATGCATATTTTCCTGTTAGAATCTGATATAAACAAGTTATACTTTTTTATTTTTATTTTGGGTACAGAACGAAATGCTCACAACTTTTCAAGACTCTGATTGTGGAAGACAACTTAATAATCACCATACTAAGAAAGGAAAAGATCTAGTTACCAAAAATGAAAGTATCACTTGATAATTACCATGGCTACCTACCTTAAGTATCAAAGCTATTTTATTCTCCATACACATGTAATGCAGTGTTATAGATGGCGTATGGCGATCTAGGGCAAAGAGCCAATATCCCACAATAACGCCGGACATATGGCACCACTATAGCGGTGCCACCATCCTTCACATATATATAGCCATGCTGGAGAGCCTAGAACCTGCCACGGAAATCAACCTATGTCTAAGAACACCTGCAAAGTCACTTTTTTGATACCAAAACCCAGTGTCTTTAGGCGGGTCATATTCTCATCACTTGCTTTTGTTCATATTTCTCTTCATCTCAACTCCCCCCATCTATAACCCTTTTGATCCGTTAACCCATATTGTTAACATTAATATCACCAACTCTTTTTGGCTTAAGTTTGAAACCATTGCTCAATCTCTTCATCACCTTTTAACTTCAATTATATTTTCACTTTCAGTTTCATCACCACCTCACCTCTCTCTTCATTACCTCTGCTAGTCTCTTTCTTGCTATGATGGTGGAACATGAAAACAAAATTTCACACGAGCTCAAATATCCCTAGTTACACCCCTAACAGTTTTTAAATATCCCATTCACAGAACAAAGTTAGATTATACACAGATTTAGATTCTTTGCATTCACGCCATCATCAATCTGAATAGTTCTGTCAAGATCAAACAACTCATGTTCTTATTTAGCATTTTAGGTCTAATTTACGAAAACCAGAACATGGACCCTCTATTGTTCATCTAACAGTTTAAATTGTGAGATCGCAATAAATGTGTGACTACTAATTCCACAGAATCAAAATCTAACTATGCATAATGTCACATTTCATAGATATATGCCCTACAGTCTATACCATCTAACATATGAATATGTAGAATTTTAGATACAAGGAAAACAATATCAATAATCATAATATTTTCTCATTAGGTTGAAATGACTATTCAAGGAAAATAGTGATGTATTATTTCAACAACCCGTTTGCTTGGTTTACTAACCAAGGGGAAACAGATGGTTGTTTGATTCCATCCACAATGTTTGACGGCACTGTCAAAACTAGGGCCAATGTACAGGAAGCAATGAAAAGTTTAACTGACATTCAGTTTCTCAGACAGTAATATATCATTTTTGTAACGTGAATGATATGGTGAAAATAATGCCATTCATTATAAATCTCACTGTAATTCTATTAGAAATGAAATATATATGGGTGCATGCTCCACAGACAGACTTATCCTGAACAGATGGCCCCAACAAGTCCATGACAGTAAAGAGGAGAAACAGTATATGCATTTTTCAGTGAACCTCCAAAAAGTGATTATTTGAACAACCAGTCTTTTTAAGACCACAAGCCAGGGTGGCAAGTGATGGTTGCTTCCACCAACAAAGTTCAAATGCAATGTCAAAACTAGGGCTTATGTACAAGAAGCAATAAAAGATTCAATTCACATTCAGTTTCTCATACTATAGTATATCATCTTGGTAACATGAATAATATGGTGCAAGAGAAAACAATGCCAATCATAACAGATCTCATTGCATTTCTATCAGAAATGAAAATGAAACTATGAACTCTATATTGATCATTCTCCAAATTAAGTTGTTTCTATGTTAAAAGACACTCAAATTCTTATTAAAAAAATTTACCCAAATATCGACAGAAGTAATTCTTGAATGGAAGAAATTGAATATTAATATTACCATTTGGTATGCAACGAACCTTTAGTTCGAGGGAAAGGAAAATACAGGTCTAATCAAATCTTAAAAAAAGTAAGGCAAAAAAGTAAATTTTGACGTGTTCTATTTAATTAACAAAAGTTAATCGGCTTTAATCTACTACACATCCCATGGAAAAATAAACTGAATAGTAGTAGAGGAAAGAAACACAAGTCCTAAATGAAGCAAATATTCGGTTTTCTTTCCATTCAACAATTTGCACAAATGTAAATCAATAACTCAAAGGAATCTCAAAAAACGGAGAACCACAAAAAAACTCGAAAAGGAAATACCTTAAACGCTGTTTGATCTTTAAACCACACCCACCCCAATTCTCTTTCTTACATTGAACTAGTTCTTAGCCTTGAGAGAGTTATTCTCCTTGATCCTAGCTCGATTATCGAGCTTAACATAGCGTTTAAGATCTTCATAAGGGAGTGTATCGATATCCTTCCTACGTAACTCACTTAGCGCAGGCCGCTTATCAAGCAGATGCCACAACCAGTCAGGGTATTCAGAGTCAGGCAGGATTTTAGGATCGGCTCCTTCCTTGAGAATGTTGCCACCTACAACGGTACTTGCCTTGACTTCTTTGCTGAGAGAAGACGCTTTGGGTCCATCAGCAGCTGCACCGCCTTTCGATCCCTTCTTTGCTTTACCAATCGCATAAGTTCGTTGATATGCAACCACAACTGCTTCTTTGGTGCCAAGAATGCATCTAACAGACCTTACATGGTTCATTGCCATGACTTTCTTCTGAAACACAAGTTTACATCACTTCATGAAAGAACATAAACTAAATAGAAAAACAACTTAGTATCTATGAAGTATGGACACTGGAAACACCCACACTGACACCTCGACTCCGATAATAATTTGAGAAAAATAAATAAATTAAATGTAATCACAAATGTCGACGTTGGTTTCGGACACTGGGACGGAACGGACACATAAAAGGGTCATATAGTAGTTATGGTTGCAAACTTCAAAATTTTAATACAATAAAGGATGAACAAAAATCTAGAATTTTTCTAAACTTGAAGTAATGGTAAAATCTAGGGTTTTCTTAAACCTAATTATCAGGTACATCCACGCGCACACGAATTCTCTATAGGTAAATTAAAATTAAGGCTATGAGTATCGTGAGCTTATAGAGAAATTTTAATTTCTGACCTAAATTGAAAATGAGCGGCGGTAAATCGCGGTGGACGGAGTTTCTCACCGTAGGTGGTTGCTGACGACGAACTCTGGAAGCGTTGATATGAGTGCTGCGACTCCAACTTCTTGTTTATGATACAACAGGGGTGGAACGACAGTGGCTGCATTTGGCAGTTTTATTGTTTAGGTTTTTTTATTTATTTATTTAATTTACTATCTACCCATTACAAATAAGTTTTATGTTCTTTCAATAATGCCCTTCAACTAGATTTTATCTACTATCTACCCATTATAAATAAGTTTCATGTTCTTTCAATAATGTCCTTCAACTAGATTTTATTTATACTACTAAAAGGTTATTTTTGTAACTAGCAATTAATACAAAATTCATAACTTGCTTCTCACAATTCAATGTCATGTGTTGCCTTCACATTGGTCCCCAATTCAAATTATATTATTCCCTCCAGTTTTCCACACTTCTCTCTTTTCTCTTTCCACACTTTTTCATTTTCACACTTTCCACACTTCTATCTCTCTCTCCTGTTTTTCTCTTCCCCCCACAAACCCTAACCGCCCGCCACCCTCTTTCTCCACCCTATTACGGCCACCGCCACCTCTAAAGACCGCTATTTCTCCTCTTCTCTGACCGGTACACATCAGTTTCTTATTCTCATGCAACTCTCAAAAGGTATGTATTTTTTCCCTCTTCTATTGTTCTTTTATTAATGTCGTCTTTTTCTAACATGAAAACAGTTCGTCTTTCCTCTAGATTTCATGTATTTGATACCTATTTTGTGTTTTTCTAACACCAGTGGTATGTTTATCTTCATGCCGTTTTGTTTTTAGGTTTGTTCAAATTGAAGACCAGAGATTTGAAGAACTATTTTTAGTAGTCAAGATGTATATTGGTGTCATTTTAATTCTTTTTGATATGCAGATTTTTGGTAGTTTGATTTCAAGTTTAACTTGCTGTTTATAGCTGTAATGTTGTCAGTCAAATAAAATGTTATTGGTTTAATGAAACATTGGTTTAATGTACATCCCTGCTGTTTTGTTTACATCCCTGCTGTTATGTTCACTGATTCTGTTTTGTACTCTTGAACAACAACTGTATTTTTATCACAGCATCTAGGTTTTCTAAAGGCTATTACGCGACACACTTTCATTTTCAGCACTTGACACGATTTTGTGGTGTTGGAGTCTATTTTTGTGGTGATGTTGTTAGGACTATTGCAAATTTATGTCATGACCTGCAGATTCTTGACCTCAGCAAAAGTTTCAAGGTCATGGATGCATCACTGTATGTTATAGCCCATTAAATGTCTTTTCTCTGTTATTTCAGTTTTGATTATTTAGGAATTAGATTGTAACTAGGGAGCATTGTGCTTGATTTCGTATGTGTGATGATGTATCATGTGCATTGTGCTTGTGATATTCTATTTTACTGAGATTCTATTTTACTGAGATTCTATTTTACTGTTGTTCTAGATTTGAATCTGGTTTCTTCAGTTTTTAGGTATTTTAGATGAAACCTAATAAATGAGTATACCAAATAGTACTAATGTTTATGAATGTAATTAATATTTAATGTTGTCTTTGGTTTTGATAAATTGCAGTTGTTTGATTTTGCGGATAAATAGAGGCAAATATGACAGCAGCATCACGGTTGCACAGAAGTACTATAGATCTATCAGTGGCTATAATGTAAGATTTTCTGGTTGAATTCAATTGTGGATCAATATAAAAACTTTACATTTGAAAATTTGAAATGAACAATGTGTATATTCGGAATTGAATGGTGGTAATTGTATGAACATGATGAATTGCTATGGGCTGCTGCATGGTTGTATCAAGCCTCTAACAACCAATATTACTTGCATTACCTCGGTAGAAATGGCGATGCCATGGGTGGAACTGGATGGCAAATGACTCAATTTAGTTGGGATGTAAAGTATCCTGGTGTTCAGAGTTTAGTTGCCAAGGTAACATAAGTTCTTTTCAGTCATATAGATATTGGCATCAGAATGAGATACGATTGTATGTCTTTATTATCAAACATTTGTGGCTAAACATTTTTGAACTGTTTCTTGATGTGTAGTTCCTACCATATAAAGTTCCCCTACCTAACATTTGTGGCTAAACATTTGTGGCAAATGACTGCTTCTTTTTACACTTACAGGTTTATGTTCCCCTACCATATTTTCTACCAGTCATTTGTTTGCTATAATGTCTGCTGTTGTAGTCATTTTTTTATATTGCAACACAATTTGTTGTCGTTGCTTCACGGGACACTTTCATCGTATGCCATGTGCTGCAAATTTAATTCGTATCGACGAAGTTTACAGGTAAACTTTAGTTATGAGAGGAGAAATTGCAAAAATTGAACAAGGAGATTCATGAGTTGGTAAAAGCAGGGACCGGTCAGGGGTAAATCAAACTTCTTCAATAATCCTCCATGTTTCCCTACGATTGCAATGCTCAGCACGATAGGTGATGATAATATTGAAGAAATCATGGAGATATATCAACATGCTGGACAAGAAAGGTGGAAGGCCTCTATAAGGTCACTAGGATATGTAGTGATTGATGATGTTTTGGTAAATTTTTTACAATTACTGATTCCTACAAAGATTTTTACCTTTTCCTTGATTAGTTAAGCTTTTAATCGTAGATAAATTTTGATGAACAGCCTTGCAACAATCCGGATTGTGTGTATCTTCATGAGATTGGCTCTCAAGAAGACAGTTTTGTTAGTTCTTGGATTGGCTGGAATTTTGGTAAAACAATGTTGAACAATGTTGATGTCATATGTCTGATGTCTTAACATTGGTTCCTAACATTAGTTGGTGCAGGGTTGCAGTTTGGTATGCTGATGTTAAACTTGATGTCTTGACATCAGTTGACAGAACATCAGAACTTCAGTTGCTGATGTGTTTTGTTAGGGCTGCGTGTATCAGTTTATTTTGAGAGATCTGGTGGAGAGATTGTAGGCGAATATCTTGGTAAAGATTTGGAGCAGATCTTGTTGCTATTTTTAAGGCTAAAAGATATGAAGATTTAAATTGAAGATTTAATTGAAGATTTAATTGAAGATTTGATTGAAGATTTAATTGAAGATCTATTTTGTAACAAAATCTTCTGCAGATTTGTAGCAATTAATATGGTGAGATTTAAAGCCCAAATCCAGTTGGGAAATAGGTTATAAATAGAAGCATTGTAACCTAGTTTTAGCAGGCCAGCCATCATGTAAATTATAAGGGTTGTGTTGGTTGATGAACCACCCGGTTTGTGGGATGGTCATCGTGTTTATCTCGAAGCTTGTAGGCAAGAGATGTATTGTTCTTAGAGGAAGCTGTTAAGCAACTCTAAGTATTGTTCTTAGTCATGAGGGTCATGTCTAGGTATTGTTATAGGAGTGTGTCTTCTATGTGTTTGGAGAGTTTTTGGAAATTAAGTTGTTGATGCAGTGACGGATATGCTGACTGCTAGACATCAATGCGATGATTGGGAGTGAGATGGAGTCTCTTATCTAGGGAGGACTTAGATAGAAGGGTCATTGGGTAGTGATTAAATTAGGTAGATTGTCAACTGGTGTGTTGAGTCTGTAATTTGATACTGCTAATAGTGGACTTCCTTCCTGGCTTGGTATGCCCCCAAATGTAGGTTGTTAGACCGAACTGGGTGAACAAATTATGTGTGTTGTTTACAGCTTTTTCTGATTACTATTATTGCCTTGTTCATACAACAGATATTGATGTTGGGACATCGCACTTGACATCACATATCTGATACCAGAATTTCAATTGGTATCAGAGCTGGCATCCTGTTTGTTTCTGGATGAGATCTTGGGAAGATACTTTCTGGTTCATGAGCAAGGAAGATAGGTTTGTTGAGTTATGGACTTGGTCAACTCATATAGTTGTTGGTGTGATCCCTTTGAGTGAAGGATGGACTATTTATGATAGTGTATTGTTGGCACGTGGTGTGCAAGGATTTTTGGATAGTGCCTGAAGGTTGTTGAGGAGTAGTTCCGCTGCATGGTATCTGATGTAACCCTGGTTGATTTTTGTATCTCTAGTAGTGAGATTCCAGGAATGATTCTCTTGGAAAGACATTAGGGTTTGGTCTCCTCAGCAGGATATTCTGTGCAAGACAGCTTTAAAGATACTTGAGGATTGAGTGATCAAAAGGTGAATGGATCTTATGACATGGATGTTTCAGTTCAAATCAAACATTGAAGATCAATCTGTCCGGAACAGTGATTCCTTATGGTGAAAGAAGAGGGTAGAGCCAAAGCAAAAGAGTATCACTGTCAAATCTTTCATGCAGGAGTGAAGATCTTGATCAGTCATCTCTTAAGCTTATTTGTGGTTTCATCAAGAAAGAAGTTGAGCTTAATATGTCAATTCTAATGTCTCGACATCGTGCTTCACATTAGTAGTTTATGGTAAATGCTAAGTCAAATACCTATTAGATTGTAGCTGTTTTGAAGGATCAGTGAAGCTATAAAGTTGAACAACTTTTGAGAAGCTTCCAAGAGTTTGTGTGCAGTAGCAGGGTAATTCAGCTGATGGTCAATTGGTGTTTGCTTGAGCTCTTTCTGTTTTATGCCTTGAAGTATTCAAAGTAGCAGATTGTCTATGGTATGTTTCTGCAGAAGGATGGCAGTTATTACTCTTTGGTTAGGAGGTCTGAACCCTGTGCTTATTAGAAGAAGCCTCTGGAAGAGTGTGTTATGCAAGTTACTGCAGTTTTGTTGGTCTAATCTTGGAAGATGTTGATATGCTCTCGTATGTTCCCTGCAAAGAGATATGTGTGAATGAATATGATTAGGAGATATGTCAGAACTAATGTTGAAACATCATTTCAGTTCTTTGCTCATAGTAGGGTAAAAGATCAAGACACTGACCTTACTTGGAAGAGTTTTGTGGTAGTCGTGATGGTTTGTTTTGGAGAAGATTCAGTAGATGGCGGTTACCTTGACTGGTGTTGAGTATTTATCTGCTTTTGAGGATGTGCTTTCAACTAATGACAAAATACATAGACAGAAGACTATGTACATGTCTGATGTAAAAGTGCAGGACTGTTGAAGTGTTGAGAATATACTCTTCTCTGTGTGGCTCTTTATTGGTGTTGTTGAAGACATCATAATCTTGAGGGTTTCAGCTTGGATCAGTTTATCTTTGATCTAAGTGGTTGGGAGCATGGTGTTTGCTCTGGTTGTGAAGGTCGAGGATAAGTGGCAGTTATCTCTGGCTTTCTATTGACGGCTCTACTAAGGGAAGTGGCATTCTTTGGTATTGCTATGAGGTAGTCTTGGACTACTTATTTTTTGAAGATTCAGATGTGGTAGGTTTGAAGTCTTTGGAGTTTCTGAGCAGGATGGAGGTTGTCTACTCAAACTTGATTGTTGAATCAAGTCTATGAGAGCATGGAAATCTGTTTCTGCAAAGGGAGTAGGTTCTTCTGAGTGGCAGAAGGAGGAGCTGAATTCAACAGTTGGATGTCATAATGTTCTGACATCTAGCTTAACATCAGGAGTCTCAGCTAGTGATGTGATCTACAGGAATGAACGATAGGATGCTTCAAAAGATCGTTCTCATGGTAGTTTGCGGGAGCTGCAGGAAGGAGAAGATGTTACATGACCATGGCTTAGGGAGTCTAAGTGTGTTTGCTTTTGAGCAAGTGGAACATGTGACTTGAAGATCAAGTTTCCTTGGTGGATCAAGATATCTTTGTGAGAGTTCTGACAAACGTGAGGATTCATGTATGAGGTGATCAAACTGTGGCATTTGGTTGATCTCAGAAGTGGATTCGAAGAATCAAGATAATCAGAGTGTGGCAGCTGGTTATTATTGAGGATAGTCTTGGAACAAGTTACTCTTGGGCAGAAGGGTGATGAGTTGAAGACTCAAGGAGATTATGCTTCTTGAAGGTGGATGAGAGTTTAATTACTATAGTAAGTCCAGTTGGTGGAGCATATCATGAATCATGGTGATGATGTCTTAGTGTGTGGCAGATGTTCTAACTTGTGTTGGGACATTATCTGGTTGGAGATCCTTGGTAAAGGATGATTATGCTCTAGTCCAGAAGCGTGGTGCCTACATTATGCCTTAGGAACGTCTACATAGTCATACGGGAGAATGATGAAGTAGAAGGTCTTCCTTAGATGGAGAATGTAGAAAAGACTGAAGTAGATCAGGTATTGACTGATTGGAAGTCTGAAGATGAAGAGTATGATAGGGAATGACTGCCTTTAGAGAGTTGGGGGATCTATGTGACTTTGATCCTTATCTAACAGTTTGTTTGAAGGAGGATGGTGATGGAGATGAATGCTCAAGCATTATTGTCAGAAGAGGTGTTTCTAACTGTGTGGATTAGAATGTGGAGATTCTGAGCTTGTTTTTAGTAGTATGTTCTGGCAAAGCATGACTACTAATTTAGAAGACTTCACTAGTATCAATAACTACTAGTGAATGTAATGGCAGAGGAATTGTGTCATATGTTGTGATCTGATCAGAAAGTTTTTGGATGTTCTTTCTTCTGTTGTAAGTATCTCTTGAAGAGATTGGATCTCAGTAAAGCTTTTAAGTAAGCTGAGAATTCGTGGAGTTTGTGAGCAGTGTCAAACCAGTCAGGATACTTGGATGTGTTTTCTAGGAGTGAGAATAAAGTGTGATGCTCAAATGTTAATCTCCATCTATAACATTGGTTAACCATGACAGGGGGAGTACTTGTCTATGGATTCTGCAGCAAAGGTGCATATATTATGAAGCTTGCATGCTGATCAAGCTTGTGGAGATTGGTTGCCTCTTATGAGGAGATAATGTCAGATAACATGTTATGACATTAGGTTGTTGGATGACATGTTGGTGTGGATATGAATGGTTCTAGCCATGTGAAGCTAATTGTTTGTATCCTGTGCGCACATGCTTTTGAGGAAAAGTCTGAAGACAATTTTATGCAGTTTTGGAAAAACTTTGTGAGGGTCTTTATTGATGAGAGATGTCACACTTGTCTTGATGTGTGTTATTAATTCTAAGTAAGAGGAGTTTACTTAGACTTCAGTGGAAGGCATTGTGAGTGTGCTTCAGAACTTGTGGATGATTGTGTGAAGCATTCCTGATTGGATGGATGAAGACTGTGTCTGGATTTTCCAAATGCTAGGATGTACTGGTCAAGGAGCATCGGTTGTGAAATATAAGGGGAGAACTTTTGTCTGTACTAGTGTGGTACTTGGATTGTTTGAGGATTAAGTATTAAGTGAATGCGTTCAGCAGGTGTGTTGAACAGAGGGTGCACTCTTGAAGACATGAAGATGAGTCTTATGTTTTCCATTCATTTTAGGTGTTCTTCTTGCAAAGGAGTACTGATTATCGTAGATAGGGGGAGTTGATCTTTTGTTGAAGAAGTTGTTTATCAAGATTGTAATGTCAGACAAGATGTCGTGACATTGTATTACTGGTGAAGTTCATGGTGTATTTGACAGTTTAGACCTGGTTCTATAGATTTGTGTGTCAATGGATTGAATCAGAAGTATACATTTACCCCTGAGGTTTGTTCAGCTATTGAATCAGAGGTTGTCAAATTGTGGCTAAAAAGGGGGAGAGTTAGCCTAGGTGTGTAGGTGTGTGACCTCGTCTGATGTAGTTCAGATGCTGAGGGGGCGTTTTGTGCAGCTGGTTGGTAATGTTGCTGCTGGCTGTGTTTGTGTTTGAGCAGCGTTTGGTAGTGGTGCTGCTGGAATGTTAGGAAGTGAAGTTTATCCGCTGCAGGTATCTCTGATGTAGGCAGAGATTGTTTTAGCCAAAATTAGCCAAAGGGGGAGATTGTTAGTTCTTGGATTGGCTGGAATTTTGGTAAAACAATGTTGAACAATGTTGATGTCATATGTCTGATGTCTTAACATTGGTTCCTAACATTAGTTGGTGCAGGGTTGCAGTTTGGTATGCTGATGTTAAACTTGATGTCTTGACATCAGTTGACAGAACATCAGAACTTCAGTTGCTGATGTGTTTTGTTAGGGTTGCGTGTATCAGTTTATTTTGAGAGATCTGGTGGAAAGATTGTAGGCGAATATCTTGGTAAAGATTTGGAGCAGATCTTGTTGCTATTTTTAAGGCTAAAAGATATGAAGATTTAAATTGAAGATTTAATTGAAGATTTGATTGAAGATTTAATTGAAGATCTATTTTGTAACAGAATCTTCTGCAGATTTGTAGCAATTAATATGCTGAGATTTAAAGCCCAAATCCAGTTGGGAAATAGGTTATAAATAGAAGCATTGTAACCTAGTTTTAGCAGGCCAGCCATCATGTAAATTGTAAGGGTTGTGTTGGTTGATGAACCACCCGGTTTGTGGGATGGTCATCGTGTTTATCTCGAAGCCTATAGGCAAGAGATGTATTGTTCTTAGAGGAAGCTGTTAAGCAACTCTAAGTATTGTTCTTAGTCATGAGGGTCATGTCTAGGTATTGTTATAGGAGTGTGTCTTCTATGTGTTTGGAGAGTTTTTGGAAATTAAGCTGTTGATGCAGTGACGGAAATGCTGACTGCTAGACATCACTGCGATGATTGGGAGTGAGATGGAGTCTCTTATCTAGGGAGGACTTAGATAGAAGGGTCATTGGGTAGTGATTAAATTAGGTAGATTGTCAACTGGTGTGTTGAGTCTGTAATTTGATACTGCTAATAGTGGACTTCCTTCCTGGCTTGGTATGCCCCCGGATGTAGGTTGTTAGACCGAACTGGGTGAACAAATTCTGTGTGTTGTTTACAGCTTTTTCTGATTACTATTATTGCCTTGTTCATACAACAGATGTTGATGTTGTGACATCGCACTTGACATCACATATCTGATACCAGAATTTCAAGTTTCATCCGGATTGGAATCTGAAACCTGACTGTCATAAAAGGCAAGGATTTTTAAGGGCAATTGGCAAGTTTGGGTTTTTTTGATGGCTAATTAATGTCATCATTTATTTTAAAAATGGATTAAGACGGGTTCACATTGCATAAACTGTGTTACCCTCTAATTTGTGCTTTTGATGATTTAGTCACTTTGTTTTTTTTTTTTTTAAGAATTCATGTTCAACATATTACTGGTGCTGCAACCAATATGGAGCGGCGTTCAGGGAATGTATTGCCTCCTCCGTTGGATGCTTGCATGAGCAACAATTCAGAGAAGCCCTGCAAAGCCTATGACTCGCCCTACTGCATGGTGGTCTATCATGTCCTACTGGACTGTGCAAGCCCAAGCCTGATTCCATCAGCAGCACACTACCCTTTTCTTCTGCTGTTGCAAGCACAAATCAAGTTTCTAAGCATAGTGAGTCAATAAAGAGGCAAGCGTCAAGTGATGGGCGTCATAATATAGTGCCTGGAGAAAAAAATAACACTATGAATGTCCTAGCGAGTGCAAGTGAAAAAACTTTGGCTTCTGATGTTTCTCTTGCACCTGTGAATTCAAACACCCAATTGCTTTCTATACCATTAGCCAGAGATGGTTGTACAACATCAAACACAACAAAGTATATTGACATCACATCTAATTCAAATGGCAGCTCATGTTCTATATATTTTTTTAGAGATTTACTCAATATCTTAACTAAATTACCCGTGCGGGAGTACGAGTTTCTTACTAGTTGTAATTGATTAGAAACATCAATGTGTTAGATAAAGTCATAAAATGAAACAATAGATGAGGTTTGATTCTTAATTGATTAATTAATATCCTTATCAATTAGGACGAAAAATCACTCCTTAATCGACTCAAAGAAATATCTAATCGATTTAACAACGAGTTTAACTTTTTTTAATAGATTAGAATTGATTTTTAATCGATTAAGAACTTGTGAGTATTGAGTATTGATTTTTAGAAGAAAGAAAAAATAAATAAAAAGACAGAAAAAAATTATGTGTGTATCTCTCTAGTACTTTAAGACTAATTCTATCTTATTTTACTAGTATATAATCTAATATTTTCTAATATTTAACTATTAAAAGAAATCTCCACCAACTCTCCATTATACCCTTCTGATTAAAATCTTATTTTAACTTAATTAAAAGGGTATTACGGATTAATTACATTTTTAAAGTAATTTTAGAGGTTTGACATTAATTATTGTTGATGTGTCATTTCAAAAAAAAAATTTATCGGTAAAAATATTCTCCTTTGGAGAAAAGAATACATACAACAAGCCTCTTTTTTGCTATCATTATCCACATTGGATATTGAAGAGGAACTTTGAATGGTGAACTTCCACATTAAGTTGCATTGAAACAAACTCACGTCTCTTCAATTTTACCATCTAAACTCTCCCAAATTTATTCTCCCTTCCCTCGTTCTTCCCCTTTCAACACCATACATCAATTTTTAGTACGTTATTTCACATTCATCTGGGTTAATCAAAAAACGTTTTGGATTTCTCCATTGACAAGCGCCGCCACCCGTTTTGTTTGATATTCTTCTTTGAAGTTGTAATTTTTATACTTTCCTGCTGATTAGTTGTTATTTTTTTTCCAGATTTCACAACAACAATGGTGCGACCCATTGACAAGCGTCGCCACCCGTTTTGTTTGATATTCTTCTTTGAAGTTGTAATTGTTATACTTTCCTGCTGATTATTTTTTATTTCTTTCAGATTTCACAACAACAATGGCATGACCTATTGAAGTTGTGAGTGACATTAACGATTCTAAAGATTTGTGGAAGATTGTTGTTCGTTGTAGACATATGTGGACTGTGACAAGTTCGTCAAACAAAGAACACTTGGAACTAATATTGGTTGATTCAAAGGTATAATTTTTTGGTTTGTTTGTTTTCATTGCATGTTGATACTTATATATTTAGTTATGAATAAGCTGAAATAATTTTTCCACGTTTTGTATTTTGTTATTTTGCTTGATATGATTCATGCAATTGTACCATCCCATTTGTTCTCGAAATACCTGGGTGAACGTGTTGTGGGAAGTTCATACATCATGCATAATTTCAAAGTTTCAAAGAACGATTTCTCTTTTAAATCAACTACTCATGGTTTCAAGTTGATCTTTTGTGGTTCAACTTATGTTAAGAAAGCAGAACTGCCAGACATTCCTATAAATTATTTCAACATTCTTGGTTTGGCATCCATAGCTGATGGAAAGTTTCAACCAAATGTTTTAGTTGGTAGGTTCATACGTATATTATTATGTAACTATTATATTGATCGCTTACTGTATGCTAAACTTTGTAAATTAATTTTATGAAGACGTAGTTGGAGGAGTTACTAAGATTATGCAGACTCAAATCAACGCAGATAACAACAAAAGCAAATTTGTGTTTATGATAACTGACACGAGGTATGAAAATACTTGATTTCTCATGCTTACAAGCAAATTTAGTTTTTATTGGTTTGAGTTTACATTTTGAGATGTTTGGATTATTATTTGTTGTGGCCTATTTACAACTAAATGTGTTTTTTCATTATATTGGCAGCAAAATCGTCGTTCAGTAAGAGCCATGGTGAAGAGGGGAACATTGTTGTTTTATTGCAGAACGCAAGGATAAAGGCCGCCCAAGGTAATATTTATCGCGTCTGTTGAAGATTTTAATTACTAATGTATTATATTCATTATAATGGTATTTTCATCCAAGTACAAACGCGAAAGTGGCACCGAAACAGAGTCGCCAGCAATGTGTGTTTATCCCAATGGAGGGAAAGGAAACACTGCATAAACCTGAGGGAAAGGAAAGAGCATGGTCTTGCGACCAAAAGAACTGGGTTCGGGAGTCGGTTACGCGTGAGGAAAGTATTAGCACCCCCACGCGTCCATCGTACCCGATGGGATCCACGCTTGCTTGTCTCGATCAAAGGGTGTAAGGAAAGGATACTGGAAAAGGAACTGCTAGTTGGAGAACTAGAAAAGGAACGAGAACGGAAAAGAACGAAGAAACGAAGAAGAAACGAAAGAAAAGTGACTCGATAGGACGTTTTCGGAGTCCTAGGCCTACGTATTCCCTCGGGAACGGGAAAATCAGAGTCAACGTAGTTCGGACACAAACTAGGGGGAGGTTGCTCGCCAAGACATCGCCGTCTTGTGCCTACGTACCCTCAATCTAACCAAAGAGAGGAAATCAGAGCAGTCGTAGTTCGACTTACGGGTCAAAAAGAGAGAAAGAGGTGATAAAAAAAGGTTGTGCTCGGAGAGATCTTGCACGATCTCCTGCCTACGTATCTCCATTAACTAATGAAGAATCAGAGCGACGTAGTTCCCCTCACCTAGGGAAAATTGTTTATGTTTTTTATGGAACGGCTAACGATCTAGCTCAGGTGTTGCAGCTCGCTGTATGGAGACTTAGGCGTTACCGTCTTGCGAGAGAACGAGGAGAAGCACGTTCGTACGTTGAGAGTGAATGAGATGAGAAGAGAGTTCCCGAAGGAAAGACGTTATTGTTTGTTTTTTGTCTTTTAAGCAAGAAGTGTTTTGATTATTTTGTGTTTTGTAACACGTATTGTATTTAAGTCCTTCACATGGGATCGAATGCCTCGCATATCGACCCAAGACGGGACGTATGCTAAACATTCTAAGAAAGTGAGAGAAGACCCCTCACTATCTTATTCTCACATGAAAGGCTCAAATACAATATATGCCATGCCTTTATTAAGTATTTTTGCTTTTGTTTTGAGATAAGAAGAAGAGAAACTCAAAGGTTTGAAAGAAAAATGCTAAGGGGAAACTAGGTCCTAATGTTATCATACAATGATTGCCCTATGGTTGAGGTAAGAAAGGGAAGTCTACCTAATGTTAGCATACATGGATTGCTACCCTAATGTCTCTCCTACCTCCGACTTAATCAAAAATTAAGTGGAGCGAGGAATCCTACGGGATCATGTCGTCAGACAAGTAAACACAGGATGAATCAATCGTAAAATGAAATAAAGGCAACTAAGGAATAAACAGTGTCAGTCAACAATAATGTCAAACAATCAAAATAAGAAAAGGGGGAGCTTTAGCCAAGGGGTCATATCAACCGAGGCAAACAAGCTAGATGTGGTAAATAGGGGTACTCACCCAATGGTATCGAGAACCATGGAGAGCTGAATAAGAAAGGGGGAGATGTGAATCAGATCACATAAGCATCAGCATTGGTCAATGCGAGCTAAAGAAAATGCGTGGGGGTTAGTTACGAACCCTATCTTCCACTTGACCAACTCGATAACAGGAGCAGGTGATGTTCAAAGCTTCAATCATGTAATGAGAGCTAATGAATGGCTCAACTAGAATAACGGGGGTCGATTGCGAACCCTAACTTCCGTCAGTTGCCTTCTTGGAGGTCTTACAAGGGAATATGGGAATGGGATGCATCTTTAGAGGTCTTCAGGCACAATATTAAACAAGCACAATCATGGCCTCACTTGAGGGCTTTCCATACGATCCTACTTATCATGGCATCGACTATTCCTACTTCTCATGGCATTTGAAAGCATTAAAGAGAAGTGAAGAGATAATAAGTCCTACCAAACGGATATGAATCCGTAGCAAAGCAACGAAAGCGCAACGAAAGAAAGCCACAAAAGCACCTATAAACCAGTAGCAAACCAAGTTAGAAACAAGTTTTTATTTACAAAATAAAATGGTCAAACCGCCTTTGAAATGTCTCCTTTATACACCTTGCACATGTAAACCAAAGACATTAGTAATAACAAGAGAGTATATGTACAACATGAGAACTTAAGTCTAATGACTATGTCCATGTGAGTCACATTAGTCAAAGTGAGAGACCTAAAAGGATTATGAAATTACAAGTCAAGTTACAACTATGCGACAAGACTAATCTACTTTGAAGTTAAAGGTAAACCAACAAAAGAAATCACCTAAGGGTTACAAGTATAGGCAAAGGACATGAAAGTAAACTAAAACCAGAATTGAACTCATGTTAAAAGTGTGCACACATCTTATAAACATCCACCAACGGCTAAGGTAAAACAAGTTTAAGTCTTTAAGACAAAACAAGGCAATTCAAACCAAAACTAGCTCCTAAAAACAAAGACTTGCAAGGCAAGCAAAAGATGAGCATTAGAGATGAAAACATCAATGAAAAGAGGCTAGGGCAGTAGAGAATGGTTCTCTAAATAATGTACAAAGTTCACATTCAATGCATACATGTAAAGTTCAAAGGATTAAACCGAACTAGGCAAACAAAGGCAAACTTCACTTTTGGAAACAATGCAAAGTTAATCATGCACAAACAAGTTATGGGTCATGTACCAATGCATAAACACTTTACAATTTAGTAGCTATACCTCAACATCATTTACACAAGTGTCAAAGAATATTAGAAAAAGATAGGCAAAGAATGGTACCACAAACACAAAGTGAGAATGCCACACAATGGATGCAAAAGGATGCTTCAAACATACATGTCCTTATGCACATTATGAATAAGTTAAAAACAACTTGAGATGGATTATAGGTCCTTAAAATGTGTCCAACCCGATGCACAAAATTCTCACACAACACCTTCTAAGGAATGGCATGAGTCTCTCCTCAAAACCCTAGGGATCAAACTTGTAAGCTCAAATGAATGCTCACAATAAAAAAGGTATGAAAAAAAAGTTATAAGTCCTAAAGAATTATGAAAATTTAATCATATCATGATGAAGTCAGTAGATAACATTGTATAAAATGAATTCATAAGATTATGCACCAAAGTGCTAAAACAATTCACTCAATAGGCAAGATAACAAGGCATGATCGCCGAAAAACAACTCCGCAAAGTGGATTTAAAATGACATCAAAAATTATGGAAAAAATTCCCAATGAGCATCAAAGTGTCATATATTCCAGTGATTAATCACCCAAAAAAAATTAGCTGCATACCTATTGGAAAAAACCACTTTCGGTCCCTTAAACCGAAACTATGTCCTTCGGGACAGCTTGGAATAAAAAATCCAAATTAATTACTAAAATCATAAACAACTGGAATAAAAAATTATAAAAAAATAATTAAGAGATTAAGGATCACTCATGAATTTTTCCAGAATTTTATCACACTCAAAACTATTTTTAACAATTGGAACGAAACAAGCAAAAAATTGAGATTAAGGGAAAGTGCTAGGAAAGCAAACTTATCACGCATAACTTAAACCCTAAGCTTCGAATCATCACATATCGTCATAAATCAAGCTATAACTAGTGGCTTAGGTGGGAGGGCTCAATATGCAACCTACACTATATGATCCTAAACCACATACAAGCTAGAATGATGCATTAAAGTCGAGATTTCTTACTTGGTCGAAGTAGCGATTCTTCACATAACAAGAAACCCGAAAACTTCGTGCTAGTCTTGTAATCAACCTTGGAGGCAAAATAAATGCCTTAAGCTCTAACTTTACTTCATAATGAGATACCTTGTTCGAAATCGATCAACACGAATCGAAAATCTATGAACACTTTAATCGTCATTAGCGACCTTAACAAAAATCAAAATAATCAACAAAGGTCTAATTGAGAATTAACAAAAAATTATAATTCAAATATTAGTGCAAGATAATTAATAATTATCAAAATCAAAAAACAATTAAAGATAATTAAAAAAAAAGTACAGGGAAGGGTGTAGAAAGTGGTTCTGATGGTGTGAATTTCTAACACCTGGCCCAAAGGCATTTGACCCACGCCCATGGGGGGTGCAGAAGTGATTTTGGCGGTGTGAATAGAAACTGACATAGGTCGGTCCAACTTGCAACAAGCAGGTTTTTCTTAAAAAACCGAATCCTTTCAGCAAACACCCTCACTCTCTTCATCCTTTCCCAGCCGTCATCTTCTTCATTCGTCCAAGTACTCACCCTCTCCTTCGTTCTCCGTATTCTGCTCACAATATCCTTCTCCTTTTTCGATCAGAATTGATCCCGTCACTGGCCCAACATAAACCCTATCTGTGAATGAAAAACGCCCTAACGCAACCAATTATCCTCACCTCACAAGAATCAAGGTCCGAAATCGTGAATTCCCCAATCTCCGAATCTTCAAAATCCTCATCCAAAACCTCACTAGTTTTATTCCTAAACCTTGAAAAATCGCGCACCGGAAAGCTCGATTAAACGAAATTGTAAAACAGAGCTATACCTCATTTGGATTCTGGAACAACGGAATCTTGATCTTTTTTACTAGCCTCATTCTTGAACGAGAATTTCTTTCTTAGTATAAGCTCGGAGCTGAGATCGTCAAGGCTACGTTTCAAATCGAAAATGGTTTTGATGGACGATCAAACATCATAAAAAGGAAGGAAATAGGAGCTTTGAGCGACGAGGTTTTCCAGATCGGAGCTTAACTCGGAGATTTTGTCGAAGTGAGGCTTGATCTGAGATGGATCAAAAGCAATCGATTGAGACTCGACGAGGTGAGACTCGATGCACTGCGTTCCGATCTATTCGGTTATGGCAACATGATAAATACGGCGGCACGCAACGAAGATTCAGGTATGGAATGCTCCGAGCCTCTTTTCCCGCGTTATACCTCTTCTTCTTCACGGTTCTGCTTCTTCTTCTTACTTCTTGCCTTGAACGTGCGTTGGACTTGATGAAGATTGGTCGAACACTGGTTTTACAGGTATGCGAATTAGGATGGAAATTTCAGAGACTTGAAGATTGTTGAATGGAAGTTTCAGTGATAACGATGGAGATTGGTGATTGAAGACGATGAAAGAAGACGAAGAAGAAACGATGAGGAGAATGATTGAATCCAGAAAATGAGAAGAAAGTGAAATGGAAGATGAAGAAGTTGGCTTCGTTTTCTCTCTTAGAGGGGTTAGAGATTTCTTTGAAGTTTCTGTTAGTAACAGGTTTTTGGTGGTTAGTTCTGTTAGAACCATGTAACTCTCTGTTATAGTTAGTTGGTTCGAAAAATTGGTTAATGACAGTTAGGAAATTCTGTTTGTAACTGAAACTGTTAGAGGTTATTTTGTGATATTCAATTTTCTTATTTTTTGTTAAGTTGAACACCTCAATTCTTCTGCTGCTATTAATCTGGCTGTTATGGTTTTCTTTTATGGAATTGTGTTAGAAATTGTTTAAGAATGGACGTTGGAATTAATTACAAAAAGGGGTAAAATGGATTTGAATTTTGAGAAATGATTTCTAAGAGTGGAATGGTTTAAAATGAAAATGGGTATTGGATTTAAAATGGAATGGCAAAATGATTGATGGTTATTGAAAGAAGAGGTTAATTGTATTGGAAATGGGTTAAGAATATGGATTTGAAAATGGACATGGCTATCCAAAAATGGATATCCCAAAGGTGGAATTAAAAGGATGGATAATGAGGTATAACTTTGAATTCCAAAACATTCGCCTGGTCATTCTTAACACATTCAATTCACATTAAACCGTAAATCCCGAGCAAGCTTGTACTCAATTAATAACTACCAATGATGGTTTTGATCATAACATGAATCCACAACAACATCTTTATCCTGTCCTGACTTTATTGATCAACACAGACTATCAACGCTTTGAATCCTTGACCCAATGCTCTTGATGAAATTCTGAATAAGGTTACAATGAACAGAATTCAACCTCTTACTTCACCTTGACCAAAAATAGGAACCGACTAAATCCCCTGAATAGGGCAAACATCGATAGCAAGAAAATATCCTTTGATCCCACGTCTTAGGAGCTCAATGCAAATGTATGATTAATGTAGTTATGACCTAGTGAAGATGCAGATGAAAAAGGAAACATAAGCCAGAAATAAGAGGGCAAATTTTGCGGTATTACAACTATTATATTGATCGCTTACTGTATGCTAAACTTTGTATACTAAGATTATGCAGACTCAAATCAACGCTGATAACAACAAAAGCAAATTTGTGTTTATGATAACTGACACGAGGTATGAAAATACTTGATTTCTCATGCTTACAAGCGAATTTAGTTTTTATTGGTTTGAGTTTACATTTTGATATGTTTGGATTATTATTTGTTGTGGCCTGTTTACAACTAAATGTGTTTTTTCATTATATTGGCAGCAAAACTGTCGTTCAGTAAGAGCCATGGTGAAGAGGGGAACATTGTTGTTTTATTGCAGAACGCAAGGATAAAGGCCGCCCAGGGTAATATTTATCGCGTCTGTTGAAGATTTTAATTGATAATGTATTATATTCATTATAATGGTATTTTGAACCCGTTGAAGGTGGTTTTCCGTTGAATGTATCCAACGCTTGGATGGGCACAAAGTTGTTCATAAATTATGTTAGCAACCTTGAGATTAAGAAGCTGAAAGAAACGTAATTCATAAACAACTTTGTGTTTAATCATGCGCGTATATATTTTTGATATGATGACATTGCTGCTGATATAATTCCATTTATCATTGATTCCTTTGTGACTTGCCTCGCAGTCTATATGCTGAATTACCAAAGCTATCTTCATCAAGCTTGCAAGTTGAAACTACCCAAAACTCATAGTATTCTGAGTTTGATAAGTTTATATAGAAGGCAGAAGTTCTTAGTTTGGTTGAAATCACTAGTCTTAAACAAGTAAGTTGCCTGGTCCTAATTGTTGAAATTATTCATAATCTTTATGTTATCCATGTTTTATAAGTAGTTATTCATTTGATATGAGACAACCTGTGTGACCGTTGCGGAGTTGGATAAATTTGAAGTTGGTCACGCCGAGTGGTATTACGATGGGTGTGGTGAATGTACCAAAAGTGTGTCTCTAAAACATGGAAAACTCAAGTGTTATTCAAACCATATAACAACCGAACCGATACCAAGGTATGGGTTGAAGCATTGTGTTGTATAACAATTTCAAAAGTAGTTATAATATGTGTTCAGTATGGTAACATAGCTGATGTTATTTGTCTAATATAGGTACAAGCTTGAAGTGTTGGGAATTGATGGGAAATTAAAGGCCCGGTTCGTCTTCTGGGATGGCGACTGTGTGAAGTTAATTGGAAAATCTGCTCTGCAGATGAAAAATGAATTAATAGAGGTAATATTTGTATTTTTAAATATTAAAGATAATAGCTTTATTTAATATATGTTATTTGTTGCCATTTAGGCCGGTGAACACAATCCCCTGGAATTCCCTTATGAACTTGATGTTATGTTGAAGAAGGAATTGGCAATTAGAGCTTTTTTTTCAACCAAAATTTAACCATCTTTCAGTTATTCGCTTCAAAGACGATGACGATTCACGTAAGAAAGTTCGGGACACCTTCAAATATCATGAGGTCTGTTTTAAATTTTTTTATTTGTTGCAATCTAAATGAGTTATATCCGATGGCGAAAGTTTTTAGGAAAAAATATCTTCCTAATTTTATTACCTCTTTGCAGGAAATATCCAATATTGTCATTTATGTACCTTCGTCACAAGAGGATTTGAGGAGCTTTTCTGCAAGTTTATTGTTTTTAGTTGTAATCACATTACGTAGCATAGATTGCTGCATACAATATCTAATTGATGTATGGAACATGGTTTTAGGAACCTTTATCTGCATCTGCAGATTAAGACCCTGCTTCTACAAATTATGTGCTGACTCCCTCAAAATGTATAAATCCTAATATTGTAGAAGATGTTGAAAGTGTTCAATTGACCTCCACGAAGATGATGAAACCAATCAAAAAGAAAAAGGGATCAATTAATGATGTTTGATTTATCTTTAGTTTATCATGGAATGTCATAGTTTTGGTTATGTTATGTTTTTGTTTAACATGTCTTCTGTTTCAAAACAATCTCAAAGTGGAAAAGCTAATTTTGTGTATCTGATACATTTGAATCATTGATGAAGCTTAATATATTTGTTTGAAAATGATCTTGATCTTGTTCCTGGAAAATATAAGTCTTAGATGGAACACATTTTAGGATTGAGTTTGTAGTTTCCTTCTTCATAATTTTATGATGAGTACAGTTTTAATTTTTTCGGAAGTTTGACATAAAAGTTTGGCACATTACATTTTCAAAGATAAATTTCCATATATAGGGACTCATTTGGTTAGGTTGAATTCATTGATCAATAACACTATAGTAAATTCAATGTTATGGAAAACAAAAATTCATATAAAAATGAAAATATGAACTAGTAAATTTAACTTCATTATATTTGTAATAACTGGTAGCATTACATTCCATAGATCATACTACAAATGCATAATAACCATATAAAATGTGCGACGTATCACATTGTAATGTTAAATCAAAATACAACTTCATAAACACCCTTACTACTACATTATATTAAGCTTCTTCATAACCACATTGATTCATTGCATTCACATATATTAAACCAACTGCAATATTTCCACTAAACTATAATAACTTCATGAAATTTTAGCCTTCGTTCGAGCATTCTTCTTTCATCAAGGTCGGAACAGACTTCGTTCGAGCATTCTTCTTTCGTCGAGGTCGGAACAGACTCATGTACATGACTTCCTCATCAGAATTGTATTTAAATAATATCCT
Organism: Lathyrus tuberosus; assembly: GCA_022829125.1. Taxonomy (NCBI): domain Eukaryota; kingdom Viridiplantae; phylum Streptophyta; class Magnoliopsida; order Fabales; family Fabaceae; genus Lathyrus; species Lathyrus tuberosus. The sequence continues at coordinate 8,319,103 of JALAZF010000043.1, forward strand.
ATCGCCCGCTTTGAATTTATTTTTCTTCGCATATGACTACCAACTTGTTCCGACATACATCTCCAGATATTCTCTCTTTGATTTCATTATCTCACAGTCATAAATATCAAACGTGTCCATGTCAAACATTTTGCATGTAATCATGTCGTGTCTTAAAGCCATCCTTTTAACCTCTTGAGGGAATTGCTGCATATAATATATTTACATGAATATAAACATTTGAATTTGAGAAAATATGACTAAAATAAACATCATGTTGATTTCCTTTTAATATAAAGTTACTTAATCTTACCAGGACTTGAGATCCCTTCCTTTGTGAACGCTTGATCAACTTATTCCAATATATTTCCTTTACAAGCCCTCCATCGTTCACGTGTGAAGATTTTCCATCATCATGCTCCACTTTGACTTCCTTCATCACAATAGCAGGTATGCCCATAACTTCCATATTCACCACTTCTTTCACTTTAATTTACTTTTTCGTAGAGAACCGTTTCTTTCACAATAGAGGTATATATTTTTTAGGCTTAAATAGTATTTTTGTCCCTGTAAGTTAGCGAGTTTTTGATTTTCGTCCCTGTAACTTTTTTTTTTTGTTTTAGTCCCTATATCTTACTTTTTTGCTTGATGTTAGTCTCTAAATCCAAAATCTGTATGAAAATCCGAAGGTTTCCTACGGATTTTCCTGCAGATTTTCCTGCGGATTTTGGTTTTAAGGACTAAAACGAACGCGAATGTAAAATATAAAGACTAAAACCAAAAAAAAAATTACATGGGCAAAAACCAAAAACACTCTAATTTACAGGGACAAAAACACTATTAAAGCCTATTTCTGAACTTACTTTGTTCTTGCTCAATGCTTCTATTGGACATATAAAGAAGGTTTGATAGTTTGCTTACAAGTTCGGTTAAAGTACTTTGTTCATTTGATATTACAATGTGGTATACTAGGTAGTATACCTATGGTATGGATAGGCTATGAATAACGTGTCAGCAAATACTTTTGCATGTTTTATTATTACCACTATTTGCATATAAAACTACTACTATTACTTTTGCATGTTTCCAATGCTTATACGTTTGCCAAGGCTGAACAAATCATGATTTTTTTCCTTTTCAAATCAATGTTGTGTCCTCTTGCATGCATGTAGTGTATCTTTTAATCTACCTATATACTATTAATACCACCTAATAACTCTAACAATTACTCCATCCCTCCCAAATTATAAGTCACTTTGCTAAAAAAATTTATCCCAAATTATAAGTCACCTTACATTCCCAATGCAATATAAATGACATCTTCCCCAATATACCCTCAAATATTTATTATTATTTATTCTTTCAATTTTTTTAATTTCTCTCTCCTATATAATTATGAGGGGCATTACTGTAAAGTTATACATAGTTTGTCTTTTCCATAAAGTAATAATTAAGTTTCTTAATTTGTGTGAAAAGTCCAAAACGTCTTATAATTTGGGATGGAGGGAGTATAATGAAGAATAGTGGTAAATTGAAGACTATAAGTTCTTTGAGAACTGAATAATTTAAATTCATTATTGTATATATTACCTATAATACTTTATTATTATTATTTTACTTTATTAATATTGCTTTTAATAATATTTATATTGCTAAATATTAATTTAATATAATAAGAATAATATTATCCCTTTATATTAATAATGAAATTAATAATATAGTTTGTTACATTGATTAATACTTGATTAATAATGTTTATCATGCAACATATTAATTAAATATAATAATAATATTATTATTTGTAGCAATATCATAAAATAATTTGATATATTAATAAAACTGAATTTAAATATTCTTCATTTAAACATTCTTTATTTTAACTTTAAGTTAATAATGATGATGAAGTTATAATAATCATATTTTTTAATAATATTTCTCATTTAATTATATAAATATTACTTTTTATTTTAACTTTAGATTAATAATGATTATAACAACAATAATGAAGTACACATGAGAAAACAAAAGGACTTCATCATATCAATCTAACTGTACTTTCATATCTACACATTTGAAGTTGTGCTACTGTACGTGTTTATGACTACCATACAAACATTCTGATATGCAAATATTGTTACATGCTACTCCCTCCGTCCCAAATTATAAGTCACTTTGCTCAAAAAATTTGTCCCAAATTATAAGTCACCTTACATTCCCAATGCAATATAAATGACATCTTCCCCAATATACCCTCAAATATTTATTATAATTTATTCTTTCAACTTTTTTAATTTCTCTCTCCTATATAATTATGAGGGGCATTACTGTAAAGTTATACATAGTTTGTCTTTCCCATAAAGTAATAATTAAGTTTCTTAATTTGTGTGAAAAGCCGAAAACGTCTTATAATTTGGGACGGAGGGAGTATCATGTTTTCAATAACTCTTAAGATAAACTGATATCGACATCTACAATCACTGAAACTCTCCAACAAAATGGAACCATTTTTTAACTCTAAAAAACAAATTGCAGCATTGACACGATATAAAAGGAAGCAAATTCTTAAAGATAGAATATCGAAAAAACTCAGAAACATAGAGAGCGGTATCAACCACGGTGAAGGCTCTCAGAGGTACTAAACTCCATCCAGGCCAAACATCATAACACCATTATCTAATATAACTTCAGTTGTCCTGAATGAAAGAAATACGATTTCACAATCTCCAGGAATTGCAACAGGAAACTCTAATTCAATGAAGAGTTTCAAAAGTGTTTATGCAAAGCAGCTTGCAGCTTCCACACGGCATAGGAGAAAGAAAATTTTGCAAGGAAAAATGTCACAATCTTACAAACTTGATAAGAACTTTAACAATAACACTCCAGGTTGTTTCAGAATGAATACTCCATCATTTACTCATTTCGAAACACCACTTTCTAATATAACTTTCTCATGGTCTAATGAAAGAAACATGAACATTTGTTTACGGCCAAGTAGTTTTGTTCACAAATAAAAAAAACAGCTGAATGTGGGTGTTATTCAATCCATGAGTGTCAAACTTTTCAATTATTTTGCCAATGAGAATCATGATTCTGCGTCTTCATCCACAACCAATGGTCATATACACGATGCTTCAACTTTCACTTTTGTTCCAAATATTAACATTGGTATGGATAACTCTGTTGATGATACATCAACAGATGATTCATTCAGCGATAGCTCGTGTGAATTTAATGTCGCAGATGCAAATTATGACTCAGGGTCCAGTTTTGATGACGAAGACGTGTGTGACTCCAATTCTACATCAGTTGATTCTTGCAATATTGGTATGTTTCATTTAACTTATGTTTTACTTAGAATTCTCATATAATATACTTAGCAAATTCATTCGATGCATTATAATAATCATAAACATTTAATTTAAATAGATTATTCTGATATTGGTGATCATATAGTTGAGTGTACACATTGTGGAGAACTTATGTCGTATCAAGAAAAAACTAAGAAGAGAAACAATTGTTCAGTTCCTAAGTTCCAACTATGCTGTGGAAAGGGTAAAGTTGTCTTGCCACTTTTGAAAACACCACCATTAGTACTTCAGTGTCTGTTGTTTGATAATAGTGAAAACAAAAGTAGAAATTATCAGCAATATTGTAGATTGTACAACATGATGTTTGCTTTTACGCCTTCGGGTATGAAGGTCGACAACAAATTTCAAGAGGGAAGGGGACCACCTAACCTAAGAATACATGGACAAGCTTGCCATAGAATTGGGAGCATGCTATCTTTACCTGGACATTTTCCAAAGTTTGTTCAACTATACATTTACGACACCAACAATGAGATTCAGAATAGAATTGAAGGAATAGGGTGATCTTTCTATTCTTCATTAGCTTTAGTTCATGAATAGGAAATCCTTATTTCTTAATACATGCTATCACAATTTACTATTAATAGTTTTATATAGACTAAATTGTCGTATTTCCATATAGAGGAACAACCCCAATATTATTCCAGATACAGTTAACAGATTGAAGCTTATGTTGGATGAGTTCAACACGCATGCCAAGACTTTTAGGATGGAAGTAGATAGATTAAAGAATTGTCCTTTACCCGATCTTAAGTTAAAGTTAATATCTGATAGATCAACAGATTGAAGGATTTAGAACCATCCAACAGTTTCAGAGGTCGCGGCCCTTGTCATTGGTGATGTTGATACAAGTCATAAAAGGGATATTCTTCTTGAGAGACAGAGTGGACAACTGAAAAGAATAAGTGAGTTTCATCCAAGTTATCTGGCATACCAGTATCCACTTTTGTTTCCTTACGAAGAAGATGGTTTTAGACTTGGCGTGCTTCTTAGGGAAACTAATTCAAAAAACAAAATGAAGAGGAATAAGCTTACCATTAGAGAATGACTTGCTTTTAGGATTCAATCTAGACATAATGAAGCACAAACACTATTGCGGTCAAGAAGGTTGTTTCAACAATTTTTGGTTGATGGATTTACGATGATTGAGTCACAGAGATTGAATTTTATCCGAAAACATCAAAAAGGGTTACGTGTTTCAAAATATTGCAATTTGAGCGCATTAAAACAGAATGCAAACACTCAAGGTTCCAACAAAGGTAAAAGAGTGGTTTTATCGTCGACTTATGTTGGAAGTCGAAGTTCATGGAACAACTTTATTTTGCTGGTATGGCTATTTGTAGTCACCTTGGTTTTCCGGATCTTTTTATCACCTTTACTTGCAATCCTAACTGGCCTGAAATTCAGAGGTTGGTTACGAAAAATAACTTGAGTTCTCAAGATCGTCCGGATATCATCTCAGGAGTCTTCAAAATTAAGTTCGATGAGTTGTTGTGCGATCTAACAAAAAAGCATGTCTTAGGGAGAGTTGTTGCATATAAATTTTAATTTTGTTTATTTTATCTTATTAAATATTTAATATCCGAAGATTTATGATAAACTCAGGTTATTGTAGATATATACACAATCGAATTTCAAAAGCGAGGTTTACCACATTCACATATCCTCCTATTCTTGCATCCCTCAAGCAAGTATCCAACTCCAGATGATATAAACAAGATCATTTTAGCAGAGATACCAATGGAAGAAGATGATAAACAACTCTATCATTTGGTCAAGACACATATGATCCATGGTCCATGTGGTATAGCAAACAGGTCTTCACCTTGCATGAAAAATGGAAAGTGCTCAAAATACTTTCCCAAAAAATTTCAACCTCAAACCATTGTTGATCAGGATAGATATCTTGTGTACCGAAGAAGAGAAACTGGTAATACAGTGATGAAAAATCAAGTTAAACTTGATAACAGGTATGTAGTTCCTTATAATCCATATTTGTTGAAGAAATTTCAAGCACACATCAATATGGAGTGGTGTAATCAGAGTACTTCAATTAAGTACTTATTCAAGTATATTAACAAGGGGTATGATAGAATTACTGCTGCGATTGTCCAAACTGAATCCGATGGATCTTCTGTTATAAGAAATGTTGATGAAATAAAGTAATATCTTGATTGCAGATATGTCTCATCAAGTGAAGCGTGTTGGAGGCTTTTTTCATTTCCTATTTATGGTAGGTCACATGCAGTTGAAAGGTTGTACTTCCATCTTGAGGGAGACAACTCTGTTTATTATACCGATTATGAATTGATAGATGAGGTGCTTGACAAATAGGGGTGGAAATAGGCTGGGCCGAGCTAGGCTTTGCCAAGCCTAAGCCTGGTCTGCCAAAAAAACTGAACCCTAAGCCTGGTTTGTAGCCTGTCATAGGCGTATTTTTAGGCCTGAGCCTGACATTTTCTAAGGCCTGGTTAGTCTGTTAGCCTACATAAAAGCCTATTATTTTAGAAATATGTAAATACGCAATTAAAGTAATGTTTAAATAAACTAACAAACTAAAAAACAATGAGACTAAAAGTTTGTTAGCATTGACTTATTTTAACATACCTATTAGCATAAGTTTTGTGAGACTATTTATTTAAGATAACTTATGAAAACAACTTATAAAATTGTTCATAAGGTGTTTCACCTTATTTTCATAAGTTCTCCAAAATAACCAATTTTTATTTATGTATTTTGACTCAAAGTACAAAACATAACATAAGGTAATAAAAAAATATTCATATTTATTTAAATAGGTCAGTCTGTTAGGCTTAAAAGGCTTTTTTATGGCCTGAGGCCTAGCCTTTTTAACTAAATAGGCTTATAAAAAAGCCTAGGCCTTTTCTATTTAAAAAAATAGCTTTGCCTGGCCTGAGCCTGTGTAGGCTAGCCTGTAAGCCCATGTTATCGGTCTAACCTACTTCCACCCCTATTGACAAACCAAGTGTGAAAGAATCTATGTTTACGGCGTGGATGGAAGCAAACAAAACATACCCCGAGGCACAAAATTTAACTTACTCTAAATTTATGACGAAGTTTGTTTATGATAAAAGATACCGACGATGGAGACCACGTAAAAGGGGTCATACCATTGGCCGACTGATTTGGGTTCCTCCAAGTACGGGTGAGTTGTATTATTTGTGAATGATGCTAACCGTCGTCAAGGGCCCAACTTTCTATGAGGATATAAAATTTGTGGATGGAAAGGTTCAGGATAGTTTTAGGGATGCATGCTTCGAAATGGAATTTCTTAACGATGACAATGAATATGTTGCAGTCATAAATGAAACAAAAGATTGGGGTTCTGGTTATTATTTGAGAAAGTTATTTGTTACAATGTTACTATCTGGTACAACGAATAGACCATGTCATGTTTGGGAAAAAACTTGGAGGACGTTATCCGACTGTATTCTCTATCAACAAAGATGAAATACAAATAGAAGAGGTAAATACAATTTATTATTTTTTTCTCCAGTAAAATGACATAAGACTTATTTCACACTTATATATTTTAATAGAGCATGTATGTAATGATTCTCAAATAAATTTTAATCTGCACTATGTAACTATGTTTTCTCCTGTATGTAACTAATTCAGTATCATTAACATTCTGTTACATTTTTTATAAATTTATACAAGCCGCATCATAAACATTAGTCTTGACAATTTTATATCTAATAATTATTTGTTAACTATTATATGCAACTTTAATATATAATGCACATACCATGAATCTGTTGCATCTTATAGGAATAGTATATGCATTTAAACATTTCATTTAAACACTAAAGTACTGATATCTCAACAAATAGAATGATTTTTCATTTAATTTCCATATGTATGAATTATTAACCTTAGGATAGTACATGTATATGTCAATGATATGAATGTAGTCACAACCTAATTATATAAGCACTTATGATATAAAATTGACAGAATTGCAGCTATCAGACACAGAGTTAAAGAATTTGACTCTCATTGAGATTGAAAATATGCTGTAATCAAATAGAAGAAGTTTGCATGAATTTACATGTATGCCATATCCGGATTCATATGTCACAAAGCATATTAGCAACAGGCTGATTTATGACGAACTTGATTACAATGCTGAGACCGAACAAAAGAATTTCGATGAGCTTTTTCATGCACTTACAGGTGATATATCAAATATTTATTCTGAATTTGTAAATGTCTATTTTTTTGTTATACTTATAATTATAACTTGATAATTTATAGATGAACAACTTGCAATTTTTCATACAATAGTTGAAGCTGTTTACAAAAAAAGAGGAGGGGTATTTTTTTTACATGGTTATAGAGGAACCGATAAAACTTTCATGTGGAGAACACTATCAAGTGCACTTCGTTCGCATAATTTTTTTTTCTTAATGTGGCTTCAAGTGGGATAACATCTTTATAATTGCCAGGTTGAAGAACAACGCACTCAAAGTTCAAAATACCCGTGCCAACACTGGACAACTCGACTTGCAACATCGACAAAGACACTGAACATTCACAATTATTGGAAGCAACGGATGTGAAGCACCTATGTCTTATAAGAACTACTTTGAGGCATTAGATAAAACCCTTAAAGATGTCATGAGTAAAATGGGTCTCCACAATACAATTTTTGATGGAAAGGTAGTTTTTTTCGAAGGAGATTTCCGACAGGTTCTTCCAGTTGTTCCAAGAGCAGGTTGTTCTGATATTGTCCATGCATCGATTAGCTCATCTTATGTATGAGACCATTGTCATGTTCTAAAGCTTACGAAAAATATGACACTTCAATATTGAAGAGATAATACAAGTTCTAATGAACTAGCAGAATTCTCAAAATAGGTATTGGAAGTTAGGGATGGTATGATTTCTGAACCAAATGATGGGTTGGTTGATATAGAAATTTCCAAAGAGTTATTAATATCCAATTTTGATGATCCTATAAGGGCTATTGTTGATAGAACATATCCCAATTTGTTGGAAAATTTCCTTGATGTTGCATTCTTATAAGGAAAAACCATTCTTGCCTCACCTATTGAAGTTGTGGATAAAATCAATCGTTACGTATTGGATTTGATACCAAGTAACGGTCCGTTAGATTTTGTCTATTTAAACATAAAACAATACATTAAAGAAAATACTTTTACTCATGTTTTTATGTTTTGTTTTTTGAACGATGTTTTTAGGGGAAGAGAAAAAGTACTTGAGTTTGGATTCAATTGATAAAACAGATACAAGTTATAATGAAGCTTATGAAGTTTTAACTCCTGAATTTTTTAGTAAATTAAGAACATCAGGAATTCCAAATCATAAGATAAAATTGAAGGTTGGTACACCTATTATGCTAATGAGAAATTTGGACCAGACTGATGGATTGTGCAATGGAACAAGGTTAATTGTTACAAGGTTAGCAAATCATGTCATAGAGACAAAGATCATGTCTGGAAAGAACATAGGTAACATTTTTTACATTCCCCAAATGTCTATGTCACCTTCTGATTCACCTTGGCAATTCAAGTTGATTAGGAGACAATTTCCGATAATTGTCTCCTATGCAATGACAATTAATAAATCCCAAGGTCAATCACTTGATAGTGTTGGACTTTACTTGCCCACTCTTGTGTTTAGTCATGGCCAGTTGTATGTTGCTATTTCACGAGCTAAGAGCAAAAGTGGGCTAAAAATCCTAATACTTGACAAGGAGAATGAACCGTGTTCGACTACTACAAATATTGTGTACAAGGAAGTCTTCGAAACACTTTGTTAGTCAGTAAACTTTTTATCTTATAATATTGTGACAAAAGTGAAATTTCCATTATACTTTATATTTTCATGGCACAAACTTTTTATCTTTATATATACATGGAACTTTATTTTATATTGACAATAATGACATTTATAATATTTTTTTGGGAAATTGTTGCAAGAACCATTGTACAATATTTGGATTATTGTTCTTAAAATGCAAATTTGCTCCAGACGGATGTGAAAAGGATTGCATTGCTTATGTATATCATGGAAATTTTTGTATTTCTTATGTTTTTTATTAGTTTAAGTTGAATTTATGTTCCTAAAATATTTATTAGTTTCGTGTTAAGTATTTTGCAACCGAACATCAAACTTGCACAAGCCACCATAAGGCTAATGGATTATGCCTTTTTCATTAACTTTTTTTTATGGCTAAAACATTATATTAAACACCTCAACTTAATCATAAGATTGTTTTAAACACCTCAAATTAATCATAAGATATGCACAAGAGTAGCACCAGCACAAAGTTTAATGCTACCCAATAAAGTTCAAAAAGGCTATCCATATAAACATGCCAAAATACAAACCATTCAACCAAAATACTAAGTAGCCACCTAAAAAACCATTACAAACCATTAAACACCTGAACCTTACACCACGTCCAGAACTAAGCACAAAAACAAAACATGAAAATACAATGCCTACTATATCCGTCATACTTTCAGAATTGATCCAAAACTAATCCGATAGAAAGCACTACTGCTGCAACACAACAGATAAAGTACCGGGCTAATTCTCGACATCCAGACTAAGGAGTAACCACCAATTCTACCATAACAATCTTGATTCTTATAAAGACTTTTGTGCCACATTACTTATGCGCCCCAACCTGAACCGACAAAACAGTAAAATAATAACTTCCACCAATAAAGCATCTTTATATGCTAACACCAAAAACTTAAATATCCTTATCACAACAAATTCTCCAAACAAGATACTCTTGCCTTTGTCATAATCATAATTTGATTTATATGTTTTCGTTCTGAACCTGAATTATAAATATTAATAAGAATATTAAGATTATCCAACTGCAGAATTATATATATATAGGTATGGGGAAAAGCGATCATCTTTAAAACAAATCTATCCCCAGTCCTAATTTTTTCATTCTCCTAAAATCATACAATTCTTGAGCAAAAAACCTTTCATAAGGATTTGGTCTATTATCCCGTTTGACCATGTGAATTTCTCATTTGAATGTATCCTGACTTTCAACATCAACAATTTTGATATCATTATGATTAAGACGAAGGCATTTCCTAGCCATAAATCTGGGAAAATGCTGTGAAAATATAAGTAACGAAAATAACATATGATCAGCAAAATATTTGGCCTAAAAGAATAAACAATGTATACAAGTAAGCTTACCAATACGTTACCGACTTTGATTTTTGCATCTAATATAGTGTTTTCCCAAATATATACTTTGTTTCCCCTTACCATTTCTTCATATACTCTATTTGAAGCAATTGATTTCGATTCATATTGTTTTCTCCCTTCCGACCGCATTGCATTACCTCCTTTAACTACAATCATCTTCTCCTTACCTTTAGCTACAACCATCTTCTCCTTACCTTTAGTAACCTTCTGTGTAAATTATAATAAACAAATAATTCAATAGGTTTTTCAAAATTAGTTCACAGAGAATTATAATAACATAAAGATCATAAAATTTATTATACCAGCTAATTTCTTGCCTTCATTGCCAAATGAAATTCATCCTAACAAATTTCCATAATTTCATCTTAGTCTTTAACAACACCAGAATTAGTTGAAGTTGGTGTTGCTTTGGTATATGTCTTCTATCATCATCTTTGTTCTTCGTTTTACACCTTTTTTTCCCTTTGTTCACAACTCTGTTTCCGGATGCACTTCCACCAATCTCCATCACCATTCCCTCAATTACCTCCATTGCAGATTCATAGCTTACAAAAATTAATAAACACTATTATTTATCTGTATCACAACTAATTATCAGAATAAAATGTCATCTGTGATTTGTTGACAAACCCTAAGTATTTAAATTTGTTTTTTAAAACCCATAACAAAATATATACCTAATAGTCAATAAAACTCGGTGCTTTTAAAACAAATTTGTTGAGATTCAAAGATGAAACCAGAATAAACCAGTAAGAACAACAAATCATATAAACCGTACCACAAACTTTTGATTTTAGAACGACACTAAAAATCGAACATTTACCTGATCGGTTCTGTTCAGTTATCGTGCTCTCTTCCAGAAATCAACTGCTTCGAACCCTCCATTGTTCTTCACCAGTTCTTGATGAAACATGCAATGTTCCGAAAGTGAAAAATAAAACCTTCTAACTTACTTTAGAGACACTATGTAAAAGGATGACCGACATTTATGGTTTTGTTTTGGGCCTACAATATTATAAAAGCACCGAGTGGTTTATAGATAGTTTATTTATCAAAGTGGGCTTATTTTTGGAAATGGTCCTAAATTGCAATGAAAAATTTATCTCTAAATATTTAAATGATATTTTTTTAAAATTATTATAATATATTTTATCAATTATTATTCCTCATTTGTTATATTTAATTTCATGTTTTCATTTATTTAACTTTCATATAATTGTAATATATTATAAATTATTAAATTTGAAATTTTAGTTTTAAAAATATTTGTAATAATAATTATCATTTCTTAAAGTTCTAATATTTTGTATTATATACGGACATTTTTTATTTGTTTATAAATCTATTAAATTAGATTTATGGTTACAATTTTATAGTCTGAAACAAAAAATGGAAAGATTGACACGTGATTTTTGGAACATAACGTGTGAATAGTTACAGGACCCGTGCGATAGCACGGATATCCCGCTAGTTTATTTATATGCATTTGTAAATATAAATTGATAAATTTAACGGTATAATACACATTAATTATATCAAATGAATAGTATATTAAAATTGTCATAAATAATTGAGCAGTTTTAAATCCGTAATATATTATGATTTTGAAGAAAAATTCAATTTATAAAAATGCTGAAATGTAGAAAAATGGAAAATATTAAAAACATAACTCTCATAAATCTTCATCTAATAATTATGATGAATTCGCTATCTATTTAATATTAACATTTGATAACTGAACTCAAAGTCAAACATATCTCTATTCATGAAACCAAATCAACAACAAATATTGACAATTGTTGTAATGTAAAATTATAATAAAATGTAATTGTATAAATGCAATAGATTGTAGAAGGTTTAAATTCAAATATATTTTGACAACTATTTAATTTAAATATTGATTATACAAACCAAAATTAGTGAAATTTAATTTAACATCTAAAATGATTATTAATATATTACCAAAATATATAGGCAACCGCAATAACTTCACGACATTTTTCTAGACAATCCATGGTCCTGTAAAAAAAAGTGCAAGTTATAAAAAAAGAAATACAACAACAAATAAATTTGTAAATTGTTTTCATGGATCATCAAACTGACCGACCAGGTCAATTTGTAAATATCATAGTGATTATAAGTTCTTGATTATGAGTAACATGAATATACTGTACCTGGAGTGAAGTTTGTCAAAAAGAGAATCCACAATGTTTGGAAGTTGACATATAAGAAAGGTAATTGACAAACTTCCAAATACTCTAGCCTAAAACAATTTTTAAATTGTATTGAAAGAAACATCAATATAGAAACTTAGATAAGTTGAAACTTAAGTTAAACTTTGGTGCATTTGTTTCATGATCATCTACGATAAATTTTTTGTTGGTATATTCATGGTGTTGTTTTAACTTTGATGTAACCTTTTCCAAAACCTGGTGAAAATATGTGTACTTAAAAGAAGTTGTGGTTGAAATGTATCACTGCGAACAAACAGAATATAGGTCTCAAATTTAAATGCATGTGAACAAAAAGCAGCAAATTTAACTTCTAGTATGTTAGATCTTCATAGTTACTTGTTATATGCTTCCACCGCCAAAGGCAACATCTTTTATCTCATAACTGATCCTACACCAAAACAATCTTTAGTCCTTAATTGCAATGACAATTTATATAATATTCAAGGAGATAAATTCCTTCGATCTCAAAAAAAAAAAAAGTCAAGCCAAAGATACTAAATTTTCAAAATGTTCAGTCTCAATGAAGCTCGTGATTTGACTAATATTCACTACCTATCTTCCCTTTGATTGTGGCTTTGTTTGTGGCTTTTTAGAGGATTTAAAATGTTCATTCTCAATGAAGCTCGTGATTTGACTAATTCAATTGTAACTTAACCACAATAACATCTTCTTCACTGTAATTGGTTCTGCAAAGGGAAAAACAAAAATAACTCAATGAAGGCATTAATATTTACTATAGAAACAAAAGACGAAAAAGTATATCAAATTGTAACAGCAACATCAAAATATTTTAAGTTTCAAATTGTAACAACTCCAACAAAAATTGTAACATTGATCACTGCTTTGTTAACTTGATTATCATATTCGCAGCTGTTTTCCTAGCAGCCTGCAATTGAAAATAAATGCGACAGTGAATTTACTGTAGGAAGAGAATGAAATGAAAAGCATAACTACTATGCCAAATGAAAAGTGTAATTCAAAACTTCTCTATCAATGAGCACAAACTGCCAGCCATTCATTTACTATTCTGACCCAAGTCATGGTCCAGCCCACATCAATTGTCCATCTGTTGAAGAATAAAGGTATACCAATGTTATCATCAACTTGATATAACATTTATTTGTGCACCAAATGAACAAAATTATTAAATTCCAATAAACTACTACTATCTACATGCACTACAAATGAGAAGCTGGAAAAAGTTAATTTTAGTAACAATATTTTTAAGGTGGCACTGCTCAGTGGTGGCTACTATGTTAGCTTATTGAATTACTCAGTGTCAGAGATCAATATATTGATATTTTGTCATGCAAATAAGACACATAAAAAACTTCATTATGAGAACAAATGGTAGGAGAGCATACTTTGTCATAGAACGATGTTTGTTCCATAACCATATGGTACATCATCTTCTGTTTGTTCCATAACCATATGGTACATCATCTTCTGCAGGTGTATCGTCTTTCCAAAACTGTGTGGATATGTAAGATACTTATAGTTTCACCTAAGAATAAAATTCAAGCTAAATTCAAAGTTTTATAACTAACCTGGAAGCATTTTGAATTTATGCCTGTTGAAAATGTCGCAATAACAATTGCAAGTATTGCTACAACAAAGCTCTGTCAACAACAATCATTGTCATTTGTTAACTACTTATGCATACAACACATTATAACTTATTGACACATACAAAATAACTTAAAACATACATTACATTGAAGGAATAAGGAGGTTGATGGAAATACCTTTGTCTATTTGTGTTTTGCTTTGAAACTGAGACGAAAATCAAAGGAGGAAATGAGAGAGGAAAAATGAATGAATGAATGAATGAATGAGAGTTTTGAAACAACCAATGAAGTTTAACCAAATTAGTTCATTTACCTGAGTCCTAATCATGGCAATAAGACCTATGACTTCAAGCCAAGCACAACATCATGAAGAAAATGGTTCCCATGTTGGACCAGATAAATATGTAGACCAAAAGTATGGAGAACCGGTTGTCTGTTAGATTGAATCAAAATTGAAAAATAGATTTGTAAATCGAATTGCATGCATAGACTTTATGAGAAGAGGCAAACTGGAAAAGATGAACATATCTTAGCCACTTCAATTCCAATAAATCAAGTGAAGAAACAAACAATGAAAGAACACTTGTAAAGCATAAATGTTTTGTTATTCTATATATCAGAAATGTCGTGTTGACACATTTTTCCACACATACTCAATATAAAATCTACATAAATACTACATTTTTTTAATTCTCCTAATTTTTAAGGTCAAGCCACTCATTTTCAAATGGGTCTTGTTATATAAAATAATACTAATCCTTTTTTAACTACATAGAAGACAACCATTTCTCTCTCATCTATGACATATCTCTCTTCTCTCTCAACAAAGTTGTTTCAGCCATTTCATAATCAATGAATGTGTTTTTCCTCTCCTCTCACAACGACACATAAGATGCTTCTTCCTCTCCTCTCTCAACCATTTCTTATCCTGCTGTTATAGTAATGAGGTTTAGGATTTTTTTATTTCTTAAAGTTTAATTAGTAGCAAAGTCCTTTAATTTAGTTTCAGATTTCAATTTAGTCCCTTAATTAATAAACGTTACATTTTAATGTCTTAAAAATTGTTTTGTTAGTCTTATTAGTCCATTCCGTCAAATTTTGCGAAAAAACTTTAAGTTTTACATACATAATAGCATGACAACAAGGCAGTTGGTCAAAACTTTAGTCAACATATGTATTAAAAAACTAATATCCTGTGTAAACTGGAAGGTTTTTGTTTTCAGATGTTAAAAACCACCGCAAATTGTTGATAATATGTAAATAAAAATAGTAAATAATGAGAAAAACATGTAACCACATTCCATTTAATATCAACACTCAAACTCTTCATTCTCTTTCCATTCAAACCCATTTCCTTAGACAAATCAAAGCTAACACCTTTCATCCTCAACTCCTAAATACACATACCAACACCTCTACTATCATTCCTCTCCCTCTGTAACTATTCTCACACTTTCCAATATATAAGCAACTTCACTTGAACCAAAAACACAAACATAAGCAAAGTGCAAAGAGAAATTATGGAAGGTAATTTCAAAGTAATTTTACAGATCCGAAAATCCTGACATGAGTGTAAAGCACCAGATCCGAGTGTAATTTCACACATCTAAGAATCCTGGTCTAAGTAACAACCAAAAACAACTGATATGAGTGTATTTTCACAGATCTATGAATCGTGATCTATGAATCATTGATGAAAGGGTTAATGGTTTGCCTGAAACCAGAAACAACAGTAGGCTTGGGCTTCTTCTATTCTCCCATTGTTGGTGTTGGTGTGAGATTGAAGAGAGATGATCAAAGAAAACAAGGAGAACGAGAGAATGAAAGAGCCAAATAATGAAGCTAGTCGAAGAGTATTATTATGTTTGGAAATGAGAGTGAAAAGAGCTATGGTTAATGAAATGAATAAAATGTTTCGGTCATCTATTTTTTTTAATTCTTAAGTGATGTTTAATGAAGAAAAAAATTCCAAGTCAATTAAAAAAATTCATGTCAACCAAACTAATACGAGCTTGAGTGTCACGTTCACCCAATTAAATGTTTTTGACAAAATTTAACATAAAAGACTAATGTGACTAACAAAACGTGATTTAGGGGACTTGAAAGAAACATTGATTAAATAGTGGATGAAAGTGAAATCTAAAATTAAGTAAGGGTACCAACAGATGTATTAAATAAAGAATATTTAAATAAAGGACGAAAGTGAAACCTATAATTAAATTAAATTAAGGGAGGAATGTGAATATTAACAAAGAACTTCATGTCCAAAACCATATAATGATTAATTTTTTTAGACATTAAATATTACATGCATTTGCCGAGTTCAACTTTTCCAAAATAAAAAATATGGTATATACGCTGTTCTGGACTGGACCAATGGCTAGGCATGATCCAATCCACTTCTGCTCCCAGAACGGCCCAATTGTCTAAGTCCAATCCATAAAGGGGCAAAAGTACCTTTCTGCCCCTCCAACCGGACAAGGACTACATTGCTCCTCCCCGGAACCGCTGCCCGTTCCGCACGGTCTTACCAGTCCCCGAATAGCTATGGGCATGTGCCCGGAACTATGCTTGTGCCCTACGCAACGGCTAGTTTTGGGCACCCTGCCCGACATAACGGCTAGTTTTGGACAGTTACCTATTCTTCGGAAAAACTGTTATTTCGTCTCGAAAATAGGACCGTTGGCCACGCGTTGGGGTCGCTATATAAATCCTCTCGCTCGAGAGGGCAGGTATCAAATAATCACCCTAAGAACTCATACTTTGTACTTGCCCTTTTTCTCTGACCCTTTCTTACTTGAGCGTCGGAGTGCCTTGCAGGTTCACCCCCTCCTCCTCTCCATACGCCCAGCATCTCAGACGTACTTGGTGGTCCACTTCAACAGGATCTGATCAAGCCTTCACGATCAGTGGCGCCGTCTGTGGGAACCCCTGTTCTCCCCATCTTTCTTTCCCCGGAAACCAAAGATTAAAGCAAATTTCCAAGATCATCATCATGGCCTCTCAAGATCACGCCAAAGGTGTTCTCCAATCCGCTGTCCTCCCCGTCAACAAGACTGACGTTGACGGTCCATCATCTCTCCTCGGAGATCCCCGTTTTCTGAGAGACGGGGCCGCAACCTCTCCTTCCCCTACTTCTGTTGATCGCGACGAGGACCAGCCCTCGCTGGCTATCCAACCCGTTCCTACTCCACCCAATGCCGACCCGGCCGTGGTAGCCCTTCTGGAGGCGATCAACAAGACCAACCTCCTCACCCTTCAGCAGAACGAAAGGATCGGGGCATTGGAAGAATCCGCCCGTCCAAGATCCCCTCCTCCGAGGAAGAACCATCGACGATCCAAGAGCCCGCAGCCGCGACAAGAAGTCAACCGAAGACTGCGCCAAGAACCAGAATCTCGCGCTGTCTGGAAACGCGACCAGGTTTCCCCATGTAGCCACGACAAGAAGCCTCACAGCCCATTGTCCCAAGAAATCTTGGCAACACACCTCCCCAAAGGCCTGAAAAAGCCCTCGACATTGGGCACGTACGATGGTACAACTGACCCCGACGAGCACATTGAAAACATCAATGCGCTGTTGGATTACCGTGGCGTCCGGGGCCCCATCAAGTGCCGGCTATTTCTGACCACGCTTCGAAAGAGAGCAATGACGTGGTACAAGCAGTTGCCCGAAGATCCTATTACGTCGTGGAAGCAACTAGGCAGAATGTTCTCCCGACATTTCACAGCGTCGTGCCGCCACCCCAAGACTGAAGCCTCCCTTGGGGCCATAATCCAAGGGAAGGACGAACCTCTCCAGGCATACATCGAGAGGTTCAACAAATAAGAGGTACAGGTCCCTACTACGGCTGCTATAAAAAAATTTCTGCTCGAACAGGGACTCTGCCCTGGTTTAGAGTTTTCTAAAGCTGTCGGCCTAACACCTCCGAGGAACTTGGACGCCTTCCTCCTCAAGGCGCAGTCACACATTCAGCACGAGGAAAAGGAAGCAACCCTTTCCGCCAGAGCCTCCCGCCACCAGGAGAACGCCTGGGCTTCCAGAGGCGAAGAGCCCTCGACATCTTGTTGAGGAGAAAGGAAGCGCGAAGATCGCCCTCGGGTCTCCCGCGATAGCAAGGGACCCTTCAGACGATTTCACGACTACACCCCCTGACCGTCTCCAGGGAGAAGATACTGTCCGAATGCACAAATTTGGAATTCAAACAAGCAGGGGTTCGCTTCCCCAAACAAATATCTGCCAAGCCCAACGTCGACAAATCGAAGTACTGCCGTTTCCATAAGAGTCACGGCCACACCACCGAAGATTGCATCCATTTGAAGGATGCTATAGAGATACTAATCAGGGATGGCCACCTGAAACAGTTCACGAAAAAGAAAGACGCTCCCCGGCAGGATGCCCAGGAGTCCAAGAAGATAGAGGAAGAAGTGCCTTCCTCGGAAGAGGCCAGCATCCAGGTCTCCATGTCCGTATCGCGGCCAGAGGACTTCTACGTCCCAGACGAGCTCAGCGCTCCTGCCTACTTCGCGGCCCACAGCCCGTGGGAAACATTCCCCTCCGCCATGGTCATCTCTGGCAGAGGCTTCAATAAAGTCATGGTGGGCTCCGTGAAAAGAAAATTCGAGCACCTGATCAACACGAGCTCTAACAAGGTGACCATGTTCGACCAAGCCTAGAAGGGCTCTGTCCCCATCTCCTTCTACCGGGAAGAGCTCCTCGGTGGATCTCCAAACTCGAACATACCCTTGCTCGTCAGAGCTCGAATGGCGAACTTCGACGTTCGCAGGATCCTTGTCGACCAAGGAAGCTTGATCGACATTATGTACTCCCAACTATTTTCAATACTTCAGTTGGACGAATCACACCTCACCCTCTATGTGGGGTCTGACTTGAAAGGATTCAATGGATCAGTAAACTAGACCCTGGGCGTACGTCGAACTAATCGTAACCTTTGGACTAGTAGAAACGGCCAGATCTGTCAAAGTGTAGTTTCTAGTAATCGATTGCTCGTCTCTGTACCAGTGCATCTTTGGAAGACCAACATTGGCCGAGTTGTTAGTTGTGCCTTCAACTGTCCACCTCAAGATGAAGTACTACACTTCAAAGGGGATGGTCGTCACCCTCCATGGAGACATCGAAGCAGCACGACAATGTTTCGAAGCAGCCACAAAGGGACTCAACGCCATCGCGTCTAAGCCAAAGGTATCTACCAAGCCAGCCTTGCCCAGCAGTTCCGAGGAAGCCAAGCCTCTGCCTCAGATCGACTCCATTGACCTCGACAACCGCTTCCCCGAAGAAGACCAGCAGGAGGACCAAGCAGCTTCAATCAGCTCGTCTACCCCGTCCAGTAGCAGCTCCCATCCGATGCGCCCAATACAGGATGGCAACTTCGAGCTTGTTTTGTTCGGCGACGACCCCCAGCGGGGAGTAAAGATTGGAGCGGATCTCCCCGACATCGCGAGGAAGCAACTCAAAGCCTGCCTCCGTGAGAACGCTGATCTATTTTCCTGGAATGCCGCTGAGATGCCTGGCTTGGACCCGTCCGTCGCCTGCCATCAACTCACGATTGACCCGGCCGTCAAAGCAGTAGTACAATGTAGGAGAAAGTAGTCTCTGGAGAAAACAGAGGCTGCAGAAAAAGCTGTAAAAGACCTCCTCAAGGCAAAATTTATCTCGGAAGCCAAGTACACCACTTGGCTGTTCAACGTTGTACTTGTGAAAAAATCTAATGGCAAATGGCGAATGTGCATTGACTATACCGATCTTAATAAGGCATGCACGAAGATGCCTACCCCCTCCCCAATATTGATAAACTTGTTGATAACTCTGTCGGTTTTAAACTTTTATCATTCATGGATGCCTACTCGGGCTATAATCAAATACCAATGGCAATGAGCGATAAAAAATACACGGCCTTCATGACCGAATTGGGCAACTATTACTACAACGTAATGCCCTTCGGCCTGAAGAACGCCGACGCAACCTATCAAAGAATGATGAACAAGGTCTTCCGGGGAGAGATATGTGACATGCTCGAAGTCTATATGGACGACATGATCATGTAATCCCACGAGGAAATTGATCACACTGCCCATTTAAGAAAGTTCTTCGAACAAGCCAGAAAATACTAGATGCGTTTCAACCCGGAGAAGTGCACGTTCGGCGTCCGGGCAGGAAAATTCCTCGGCTTCTACTTGACAGAATGAGGAATCGAAGCCAACCCCGATAAGTGTCGGGCATTCTCCGAGTTTCCAACACCCAAGTCGAAGAAATTCATCCAGTCCCTCAACAGGATGCTCGCGTCGTTGCCCCGTTTCGTGGCCAAATCTGCCCAGCACGCCTTACCATTCTTCAAACTCCTTCGCAAAGAGGCAGCGTTCGAATGGACCGAGGAATGTGACAAGGCTCTTCTCCATCTGAAACGAGCACTCTCAGAACCGCCCGTTCTCTCTCGTCCGGACAACGGCGAAACTTTGTACCTGTATCTCGCCGTAGAAACCGAGGCAGTACGCACCGCTCTTATCCGCGAAATGCCTGACGGGCAGAAGCCCATATATTTCACAAGAAAAGCACTACAGGGACCAGAGCTAAGGTACCAACAGATAGAAAAAGTGGCACTGGCCCTCATAAATGCAGATAGAAGACTGAGACACTACTTTCTAGCCCACACGATCGTGGTCCGAACAGATCAACCCGTAAAACAGCTGCTGGGACGACCAAACATGGCCGGTAGAATGCTCAAATGGTCGCTAGAGCTGTCCAAATTCGACATCCAGTATGAGAACAGAAAAGCCCTCAAGGTCCAGGCTCTGGCTGACTTCATCGCAAAAATGACGTTTGCAGACTCCCCCACTTGCGGAGCACGCAAATGGACCATTTTTGTAGACGGGGCCTCCAGTTCGGTGGGAAGCGGGGCAGACATTATACTGGAAAAGGAAGAGGGAATCATCGTTGAAGTATCACTCACCTTGTCCTTCCCCACCTCTAACAACCAGGCTGAGTACGAAGCCTTCCTCGCCGGGTTACGCTTGGCCGAAGACCTTGGCGCGGAAGAAGTCGTCATTTGCACAGATTCACAAATCGTGGCCCTTCAAGTTTGAGGAGAATATCAAGCCAAAAACGACAACCTGACCGAATACTTAGCCCTGGTTAAGAAGAGGATGACGAAGTTCGCAGCGGTAGAGGTAAAACATGTTCCCCGTGAACACAATGTCCGGGAAGATGTTTTGTCCAAACTAGCCAGCACGAAGAAGAAAGGCGGAAACAAGTCCGTCATACAGGAGGTACTTCCTCGACCCAGCATCGAGAAGGCTTCCTCGACCCTCGACGTACAAGTGATAGGCGACAGCAATTGCTGGATGACCCTCGTTTACAACTACCTCGCTAAAGACGAACTTCCGTCTGACCCCAATGAGGCCAGCGTAGTTAGGCGAAGGGCCTGCTCCTACGTCCTGGTCGAAGATAAACTCTACAGGTGAGGGTTCTCCATCCCGCTGCTTAAGTGTGTCGAGGAAGAAATGGTCGCCCATATCTTGCACGAAATCCATGAAGGAATCAACTCCCAACATTTCGGAGGAAGGTCCCTTGCCCGAAAGGCCCTCCGAGCAGGGTACTACTGGCCAACCATGCAGCATGATGCTAAAGAACACGTGAAGAAATGCGATAAATACCAACGGCACGGGGACACGCACCTAGCTCCACCTAACAAGCTCAAGGCTATGTCCTCCCCGTGGCCATTTTCCTGGTGGGGCCTAGACATCTTGGGACCATTCGTAGTAGGATCAAACCAGAACAAATACTTAATAGTGGGCATGGACTATTTCACAAAGTGGATATAAGCGGAGGATCTAGCCAAGATAACAGCTCTCAACATACTATGTTTCTACAAGCGAAACATCCTCACACGTTTTGGCATCCCCTAGGCGATAGTCACGGACAATGGAACACAGTTCACAGACAGGAAGTTCTAGGATTTCGTCGACCAGTTGGGCACGAAGCAACACTTCGCATCCGTCGAACAAATGGGCAAGCTGAAATGGCGAACCGAGTCATCCTTCGAGGCCTCAAACGAAGGCTGGACGAAATGAAGAAAGCTTGGGTCGAGGAGTTACACAGCGTCTTATGGGCATACCCCACAACTCCACACTCTTCAACCGGGGAAACACCCTTTCGCCTAGCCTATGAGACCGAGGCCGTGATCCCCATCAAAGTTCACGTACCCTCTAGGAGGACAGAATCACCCCTAAACGAGGAAATGAACAATGAAGCACTAAGGGAGGAACTCGATCTCGTTGAGGAAATCCGAACAGCGCTAACCCTCCGCGAAGCCTCGTTAAAACAAAAAATTTCCATCAGGCACAACGCCAAAGTCATACGACGAGAGTTCGACATAGGCAGCCTCGTCCTAAGAAGAAACCACAAAGACTCTCGCGAAGGTAAACTAGCCGCCAACTGGGAAATACCCTATCGTGTCTGGGCAAAAACAGAGAATGTGGCCTATTACCTAGAACATCTCGACGGGGAAGAACTTGCTCGACCATGGAACGCCGAAAAGCTGAAACAATACTACAGCTAAGTCCTTAAGTGTCGGTTTGATCCGTCATGACGACGAGCCAAGTCTCTGCTCAACAGCGGTCCCTCGATCGAGCACCACCGTCGTCAAAGTACCACGACAGGCAGAACACCCAGCTCGCGATGGGAGATTCACGCTGTGAACTCAGGTCTCAAACGCGACTTGAGCTCTACATTCTCGCTTGGACATTCCTCGGCCATTCGACCAGTACCCCTCACTGCCGAACACATCTACAACGAGCAATTCCCTGAAACTTAAAGCAAATCAAAGTAACCCCTATTACGGGAATACATGCATGACGGGCATAAAGTACAACACTTAGCAAAATTTAAAGCAAATAAAGCCATGCAAATCACAAAACCGACCACAAGGATCGGGCACATAATTAAAATTAATAAGTGGCCGCAAGGACCACAATTGTGCTTGTTACATAAACTGGGGAGGCATGCCCCCATCCAAAATAAGTTACAAAAAATTACACGGCACGCAGGCTGGACAAATTACAACAACAACGAAAACCTTCACTCATCCATCTGACCAGTCTGCTCGGTATTAGGCTGAGGCTCCTGGCTTTCTCCGGTTTGATTCTTGGCAGGCTCTTCACCAACGAGGAGGGAGTCTGGGCTGATTATCCGGCCATCTTCAACGTGCGCCAGATAGTGAGTGTCCTCGGTGGAAATGTCAAGTCCAGGGTTCACCACCCGTAATTGAGACACACCATTCCTGAAGGATTCATCCGCAATGCCGATGTTATCATCCTCGGCCCCCAACATATGGGCAACTAGCTCAACCCTCGTCTTTATCTCCTTCACGTCCTCGGGTTCGTCTTCGCCCGGAGCGCTGGCCGACCTCAGCTGCTCGACCAGCTCCTCAGCTGCCTTCCTCTCCGCGGCCAGCGTAGAATTCTCCCCCTTCAGCCTGGTCACCTCCTCGCCCGCCTTCTTTCAGGCATCCTTAGCACTCCTAGCCTCCTCCCTGGCTTTCCTCACCGTTTCTTCAAGGGATGCTATGGTAGCCCGGGCAGCTCTCAGTTCAGACTCAGTTGGAGAGTCCCCTTCAGCATAAATGACCGCTATCTCCAAAACTCTGACTAGTGTAGAGGCATCTTGGGCCACCAACGCCCTCTTGCTCGGGCGATCCATGCCCTGTAACAGAAGAGACTCCGCCCGAGGCACAACCAAGGACGTCCCTTCAAAGAAATTTCTATCAAAGATGCACGGAGGAAACTCAAATTTCCCTTTTTTTGGTGCCCGACTGAGGTCTACCGCTTCGCTAGCCCTGGCCCGCTTGAACCTCGAGGCTAGAGGCACTGGGGATCCTTGGGCAGGGACAGGCGAGGTACTCCCCGAGGCAGTCTGAGAAGGAGGAGGAGCACGCTGAGGAAACCGAGTTTTGGGGACAACCGTTCCGGGCTTGTTCCTCGCAGTCGCATTCTTTACCATCCTTTCGTGAGCAGAAGGCATCTTACCTGCACAAACAAAATAAGAACTTTAGAAGACGAAGAAAGATATGTCGGACAGGTCAAAAAACTAAGACTACCGAGCAATTTATAGGCATCCTCAGGAGTCTTGCACTCTAAAAGTGCCTTGGTGTTGATAAAATGGTATTCCACGCACTAGCTACCATCCTCCTCGTAAATCGGGACCCCCTTCTTCGTGCAGCACTCAGCGAGACGAAAAGAGCTAACGTACTTCACCAGCGTATCATAAGCAATGACGTCCTGCCCGTCTAGGTTGTGCGGCTGGAGAACATACTCATTGGGCTCCTTGGTAAAATGGTCGGGTCCCTAGTGAAAAGGGAACTTGAATTCTCTCTCCCCGATGAACCTCCCGGCCTCATCGCGCCTGTCGTTGCCCTCCTTGTCAACTTCAATCGCCCAGACATATGTGATATCCTGGGCGGCCTCCGATACAGGCTCTATAATGTAGAACCTTTCCTTGAACGTCCAAATCGACTATGAAAAGAGCTTGAATAACTTGCGGGGTTGTTTCAACGAAACCCAGCCATACTTCCTCCCCGTCAACTGCCGTTGAAGATGGAAGACAGTGAAAAACAAAGGGAGAGTGACCCCTATCCTCAAATACTCTCACGTCAACTCAAATGCCCGGATGAACGCCAGAGAGTTGGGGTGCAGCTACGTCGGAGCCAGATCCAGATGCACAAATACTGACTACTGGAAATCAGGGAACGACAGCCTCAATCCTAGCTCTTTAAATGTGTACTAATACATGGCGAAATGCTCCCCGAAGTTGGTACATACCCTATCATCCTCGGAGGGGAAGTGCACCTTCCACTCCCCCTCTGGCCCGACGACCGTGAAGACATCCCCCAGATATGTCACGAATGTGGATACATGCTCGGCAGGCTCAGCCACCAACCACTCCTCCGTTGAGTCTTCAACAATCTCCTCCTCCATTTCCTCCTTCTCCTCGACTTCGCTGGGGACAGTCGAGGCCTCCGAACTGCTGTTTTCCATGGAACTCACTTCCTCCTCGGATGAGTCTAGTATAATCTCCCCGTCTGGCCCTATCGCCATGTCAATCACCTGAAAAGCAGAGTAAAAAGTGAATTCGACGAAGAATCAAATCCACCCTTCCACTGCTAAAGAAGTGAAAGGGCGCACAAAGGGCTGAGGACGACGTCCCCGGCCTAAGCCCTAACATCAAACGAAAAACTCAAGAGTCTCCCACGAGGAGACGCTCAGGACGAACCACCTCCGTACGAGCAACTTCCTCGAGCCACTTCCCAGTTTTCGTTTGAAGCTTCACCGGAAACTGCAAAGCTTCACCGGAAACTGCAAACGCCCAACCAAAAACTTCATCATTATGCCGGAATCTGAGCAACCGCGATGGTTACACATGCATCATCATTGCGACGACGCCGGAAATCGCCCTTCTCACGAGATATCCTAAAAGCCCAGCGGCCTCGTCGGCGGTAAAATATGGCCTGACCACCGTCCACCATCAACAACCGCCGAAAATAAAACAATTCATCTCCTAAACCTAAACCTAATCGGATGCAATCTACAAATAACCATAGAAGAGACAAAGGAGCACGAAATCAGTAAACTTACTTGGTTAAAAAGATGAAAAACGGTTGCTCGGAGCTGGGTACGGCGGCCGGAACAACGAATAGCTGTGACAGACAGATGCTCTAAGGAAGACGAAGAGAAGAGAGAAGCGAAAAGTTCTAAAAGAACTGAGTCTTCCCATTTTTATACTGAGGGGCACGTGCTACGGCACACCCTCGTAGGTCATAATGGCTATTAACTAGCCATCATTGCCTAGTAACGGCGACACATGGCTCAAGAATCACGTGGCACCCTAACGATTCAGTTCCCTTTAACCGTTAGTCTCCCCGTACAACGGGTAACCCAGACACGGACATAGATCTCACAAACATCAGTGGTCACGGGCACCACGAGACAACTCCCCCGTCACTAAACGACGACCTCGCACTAGTTCCCCAGAGCCGTGAACTATCCTTAAGTATTCATTCCCATGCTCGGGAGCAACGACTTGGGGGAACTCCTGTTCTGGACTGGACCAATGGCTAGGAATTGCCCAATCCACTTCTGCTCCTAGAACGACCCAATTTCCTAAGTCCAATCCACAAAGGGGCAAAAATACCTTTCTGCCCCTCAAACCGGGCAAGGACTACATTGATCCTCCCCGAAACCGCTGCCCGTTCTGCACGGTCTTACCAGTCCCCGAATAGCTATGGGCATGTGCCCGGAACTATGCTTGTTCCCGACGCAACGGCTAGTTTTGGTCACCCTGCCCGACATAACGTCTAGTTTTGGGCAGTTACCTATTCTTCGGGAAAACTGTTATTTCGCCCCGAAAATAGGACCGTTGGCCACGCGCTGGGGGTGCTATATAAACCCTCTCGCTTGAGAGGGTCAGGTATCAAATAATCACCCTAAGAACTCATACTTTGTACTTGCCCCTTTTCTCTGACCCTTTCTTACTTGAGCGTCGGAGTGCCTTGCAGGTACATGATAAGTGCCATTTTGTAGTGTTTTTGTGTATATAGTTTTGTGACACTTATCGAGTTTTAGTGTAATTTCAGTGAATAATTATCCAATTTTGTGTATAAATACATTAGTCAGTGTATACTTGTGTTTTTAATTCAATTATGAAATGAGTAATAGTTTTCCATTCATTTTATAGGTAATTAAGCATTGTTGGAGCAATGAGGAATAAAAGCTCCAAGATGTGCCAATTGGATCAATAAATGGGGAAAGCAAATAAAGAAATGTAGCAGAAAAATGTTGTTCTGTCAAATTCGCCAGGAAAATTTTCCTTTCGCCGGGCGAATTTGAGAATTTTGTCGGGCGAGGCTGTGGCGAGTCAAAAGTTGGAAATTCTAGTAGATGATGTCTTGTGCTTACGTCTTGTTCGCCTGGCGAGTTTTGAGACTTTCGCCGGGCGAATTTTCCTTTCGCCTGGCGAATGTAGATATTTTTGCCAGGTTGTTTTATTGCGCAGTTGGTGTGAGATAAAAAGGGGAATCCGCCTGGCGAATTTGTCTGAACCAGAATTTTGTATTTAATTCATTTTACTTCTTTTTTGTTAGGTTATGTTGTTTGGGGGTGATTTTTGCTCTCCCAACTTGATCAACCTCATTCTTTAGTAGATTAGCTTAGAAAACATCATGGAAGCTTGCATTTGGATGATCCGGGGTGGATTTCTCATCGATCGGCTCTGACAACCCATGAAGTGTTTGGTTCATTTCTGATTTTCTTCATGTCTTTCTTCTTTGTTGGGTTTGTATATGTTTTTACTTTGATCTTATGTACATTTGTCTCCCATGGCGTTATATTTAATTTGCTTTACAAATCTCTATTGGTGATTGTTCTTGATTTTTGCTTAAATGCGCAGGGTTTGGGCCGTGTTAGAGATAAACTTCACAAACTTCGATTAAGGATGATTATCTGTTAGTTTCTGGATGCTAGAGATAGATTTACGGCTAACAATTTGTATGGGTGTCGAAACTTAATGCCTCCGTGTCTCGAGTCGGGTGCGAGAGTGTTGATGAGGGTAACATGGTTGAGTGTGGCAGAGATGGACATGTGTTGTGAGCGATACCGGGTGATATTGAGGAGTATTGTAAGTTGCGTATAACTGGTCGATAGGTTTAAGTTTGTGACGAGTAGAATATATACATGATTGATAAGTCTTTTCTCTCTGATGAATGAATTTTTTGTGTTAATATTTACTTTTCTGTTTGTATACTTTAAAACCATTCTAAACCCAAACTCATTAACAATTAAACCGTCGAATGACAGTTCAATTCCAATCTCTGTGGACACGATAATTCCTGGAAAAATACTTCCCAAACTTTTGTTGCTTGCCGCTTTACCGCATCAACAAAATGGCGTCGTTGCTGGGGATTGGTTTATTATTCTTGCATTGCGATAGTTTCGTTGTTTTTGAGTTTTGTAGATATTGTACATATTGTATATTTTCACTTGTTTATATTGATACTTGTATATTTTAATGTTTGTTCAAGTGTTTGGTTAGGTCACTTGCTTTTGGTTGCACGGTGAGGCATCACCATGGCATGAAGAGAGGAAGTTTCTAGCTAAGCACGGTAAAGGCGTCGAGATTACGACGTAAAACAAGCATGTTTTATTTTCTTTTGTTGTTGTTTAGTTTAGGTAGTATGGTGCAATTTTTTAAACAAATTTAGATCGGACCAACTCTTAAATTTCAAATCTTCACTTTTAAATTTATTTAGAAATTTTTTTCCGATTTTTAGTTTGTGTATATTAATAGTTTGCGTGTTTACCTTTGAGCTCGTTTTGAGTAGCTTGAGAGACTTTTGGTGATGTTCCAAGTTTGATCATTTCAACTTGCGGATGTATGGTAATGATATTGTTAAGTTTTGTACACGTCCGAGGTATGTATTTATCGCTTTCTATACTTTAGCATATTCATGATACTTAGGTTTTTTACAAACTTTCATGCCATTCATTCTTTTGTATACTTGTTCTTGTGTGAATCACTTTAGTTCCCAACCTTTTTGTGAGGTGGCCTTCTATTGTTCATATATGCACGGAGTACCAACATTCTTATTTTAACTGGATTTTATTATGTTGAATCTTTTGTTTGTGTTGATTATATGAATGCATGAAAAGGATCAAGGCAATTTTGTTTCATTTTGAGCACAACTACCTTAACCAAATAGTCAATTCACCTTGTGAGCGTGTGATCATTTATAACCCCTTTGAGCTTTTTGATCCATGTTTTATTTGAACTTAATGCTTGTCTATGAGTATTTAGTTCACTTATTTTTGATTGGATTTTGTTTTTTCTTGAACCCTCAACTTTGTGTTGTTGTATGGATTTTTTCCTTGCCTTAGAAAGTAGGGAGTATTCACATGATGATGTGGTTGAATTCAAGTTGGGGAGAGAATGTTTGCTCACTCATTGGTTGAATTCTATGAGGATTGAAAAAGAAAAGAAAAAAAATGAGAAAAATATGACAAAGAAAAAAAAAAAGAAAGAAAAAGAAAATCCTTGAGAAAGGAAACAAAAAGAGTTCAAATAATTGTGCTAAATAAGTATTGTGTTTTGTGTAACACTTGGGATTTTGGAAGAAGTTGATTGGAATTTTGTGTTTGAGTCTTTAGGAGTTGATCACTCCCTTAGGTTTAGGCAAGTTTTTGTTTCAATTACCTTTAGAAATGGCCCCTTGTTTGTTTACCCGACAACATTACAACCTTGAA
This sequence comes from Lathyrus tuberosus, assembly GCA_022829125.1. Classification (NCBI taxonomy): domain Eukaryota; kingdom Viridiplantae; phylum Streptophyta; class Magnoliopsida; order Fabales; family Fabaceae; genus Lathyrus; species Lathyrus tuberosus. Next base: position 8,348,785 of record JALAZF010000043.1, read on the forward strand.
AAGTCCTTGTGATTCTTACCTTTGTATGTTCAATGTGAATTTTTGGATGGATGCATAATTTAGTCTTTTGTTTGCAAGATTGTTGTGTGAGTGAAAGTACCTCATTTTGTGTTTTTCATCTACCGATGATTGTTTTTGCCAGGTGTGATTCACATTTGAACTTATGTTGTTTTATAATGTTCGGCATGAATTTTTGTATTTTGCATTTGTTTCGTGACTATGTTACCGTTGTAGTGTAATGGTAAGTATTTACTTTGTGTGTACCGTTTTTCATTTGAACCATACATTTGTTTCCATTTTTCAAAACCTGTTGATTCGTGATTCTTGGGTTTTTTCATTTGTTTCCTTGAGTTAGTTGATTCTTGTTTGAGGACAAACAAGTTTAAGTTGGGGAGAGTTTGTTAAGTGTCATTTTGTAGTGTTTTTGTGTATATAGTTTTGTGACACTTATCGAGTTTTAGTGTAATTTCAGTGAATAATTCTCCAATTTTGTGTATAAATACATTAGTTAGTGTATACTTGTGTTTTTAATTCAATTATGTAATGAGTAATAGTTTTCCATTCATTTTATAGGTAATTAAGCATTGTTGGCTAAATGAGGAATAAAAGCTCCAAGATGTGCCAATTGGATCAATAAATGGAGGAAAGCAAATAAAGAAGTGCAACAGAAAAATGATGTTCTGTCAAATTCGCCAGGCAAATTTTCCTTTCGTCGGGAGAATTTGAGAATTTCGCCGGGCGAGGCTGTGGCGAGTCAAAAGTTGGAAATTTCAGTAGCTGCTGTCTTGTGCTCGCGTCTTGTTCGCCTGGTGAGTTTTGAGACTTTCGCCTGGAAAATTTTCCTTTCGCCTGGCGAATGTAGATGTTTTTGCCAGGCTATTTTATTGCGCAACTGGTGTGGGAGAAAAAGGGGAATCCGCCAGGAAAATTTTCAATCCGCCTGGCGAATTTTTCTGAACCAGAATTTTGTATTTAATTCATTTTACTTCATTTTTGTTAGGTTATGTTGTTTGGGGGTGATTTTTGCTCTCCCAACTTCATCAACCTCATTCTTTAGTAGATTAGCTTAGAAAACATCATGGAAGCTTGCATTTGGATGATCCGGGGTGGATTTCTCATCGATCGGCTCTGACAACCCGTGAAGTGTTTAGTTCATTTCTGATTTTCTTCATGTCTTTCTTCTTTGTTGGGTTTGTATATGTATTTACTTTGATCTTATGTACATTTGTAGCCCATATTTAATTTGCTTTACAAATCTTTATTGGTGATTGTTCTTGATTTTTGCTTAAATGCGCGGGGTTTGGGCCGTGTTAGAGATAAACTTCACAAACTTCGATTAAGGATGATTATCTGTTAGTTTCTAGATGCTAGAGATAGATTTAGTCCTAACAACCCATATGGGTGTCGAAACTTAATGCCTCCGTGTCTCGAGTCGGGTGCGAGAGTGCCGATGAGGGTAGCATGGTTGAGTGTGCCAGAGATGGACATGTGTTGTGGCGATACCGGGTGATATTGAGGAGTATTGTAAGTTGCGTATAACTGGTCGATAGGTTTAAGTTTGTGACGAGTAGAATATATACATGCTTGATAAGTATTTTCCCTCTGATGAATAAATTTTCTTGTGTTAATATTTACTTTTCTGTTTGTATACTTTAAAACCATTCTAAAACCAAACTCATTAATAATTAAACCGTCGAATGACAGTTCAATTCCCATCTCCGTGGACATGATAATTCCCGAAAAAATACTTCCAAAACTTTTGTTGCTTTCCGCTTTACCGCTTCAACAGTACACCCCCTCCTCCTCTCTATACGCCCAGCATCTCAGACGTACTTGGTGGCCCACTTCAACAGGATCTGATTAAGCATTCACGATCATACGCGATTTGTTAAACAATTAGATTATTTGAATTTACTTCATACCTATAATTGGGGTCTAGTTGTTTATAACTTCTTAGTTTCTAATTTTCGTGAGTTTTCATGAGTTTATAATTGAAGTGAAAAAAGCACGTCACATTTAATTTCGTGAAGTGTCGTGTTTTTCCAACTTAACGATTTCACTAATACAAAAAACACATTTAACCTTAGACGCGAAGTTGATTTAACCTCAGTTACAAAGGCGAGGTAACTAAAAGCGTCATGATAAACTGTTACTATAACCAAGGGGATAGTTGAAATGGTCATTGGTTCGATCTTCAACAATAGTTTTTTTTTTATATTTTCAAAAGTAGCTCCACATACCTCTCGGTTTTTAACTAAAACCGATGGGATATATATATATATATATATATATATACACACACACACACACACACACACACACACACACAGATCTTGTGTAAGAAGTTGAAGTTAACTTTATTTTACTCGTGAGTTTTTTTTTCGGGGCCCTATTTAACCGTGAAAGTATTTTAAGGTAACTTTAATAATTGATCAATTGGTGTAAGACGACAAAATTTCAATTGGAGATATGTTGCCCTGTTGGATTATATATTATTATAAGTTTATATATATATATATATATTTGTTAGAAAGAAAAGAAAGATAGTAAGGAAAAGGAAGAGAAGAAGAGAGAAAGTGGAGAAAGTGAAGAAGGGAAGTCAAGGATCATCTTCAATGTTCATCATCTTCTTCAAACTCCTCTTTGAAGGTGTGAAAAACGAAAGAAAGGGGGGTTTGAATTGGTTTTTCAAAATAATCGTTTCTTTTGAATAACTTTCCTTGTTAAAACTTTTTCCCTTTTCTAAAGAACAACAACTTGGTTAAACAAAAAGATATAAACACGTTATGTTTATACTAGTTCACTTGAGAATCTCTCAAGTTTGTCTAGTCCACCCGCCAAGGTGATTTTGCCTCTCTCAATGAGGTCTTAATCCACTATTCAACAAAATAGTACACTGCACGAGCTACACAGCTGGTGACTAACAACAACCTCTAGAACTCACACGTTCTAGACTTCTCAAGTAATCCAACCACACAGGTCTTACTCAAGGCACAACCTCTAAGACACACGTCCTAGACTTCTCAAGAGATCTAATCACTAAGACTCTCTTAAGGAATACAACTTTTAAGTTCAGACACAATGAGTTTACAGAGAATTGCTTCTTATCAAACTGATAACGTAAACACGATTTTAGACCAAGAATGACTTCAGAAAGAACAAACTTAAAAGTGTATTGTAGCAGTTCACATGTGTGTCTTTCTTCAAGTCTTTGAGCTTTCTTTTATAGCCGAGTGAAAAGAGCCGTTGAAATGAAATCATGCTAGCTAAGTGGGCTTACGGCTAGAAGCGTGAGGACAAGTACAAAATCTTCTGCATGCAGCGCGTCCTGTCTGTGTCAGATTGTATTGTTTGTATTTCGCACAGTCTTCGAGAATTTTAACGTTGTAATGTGGTACAGCTATACAGTGTGGCAAGTTTTCTTGGCTTCTCAACTTCAGAGGCTTTTTGTGAGCGTGAGTAGGAAGGGAAAACATTGTATGGTTCTTGAGATTATCAAGTCTTCGAATCATCAGCTCTGCGCTTCCAGGAACTTCAGAACTTGTCTTATGAACCTTGTTCTCTTAATCCACTTTCTTCATATCTTCAGAGGCTTCTGATAATATTTGATTGAAGCATGAGAGTCGACTTTGGGTAGGTCTTCAGAACCTTGATCGAAAATCGTGAGGCTTCAGCATTTGGACTTCGTCCCATCAGAACCCTTGTCTCTTGATCTTCAGAATTCATTTTATTTTTCTTTTCGTATCAGAGTTATGTGAATCTTGTCTTATCTTCGAATTGAGTTCAGTTCTTCGAAGCATCTTTCATTAAGCATTGCGCCAATTCACGAAAGCAGAACCTGTTTGCTAGGTTCTCACAAATAACAACATTAGTTGCACAAAATTGTTCATACAAATATTCATCTGTTATCATCAAAACTTAGAGATAATATTGCAAAACCAAATCTTGTTCTCACAATCTCCCCCTTTTTGATGATGACAAAACTATATAATTTGATGACACAATTTTGATATATATAACACAGGGAAAATGAAAAGGTTTTTAGGATAGCTTATCCTTTTTATGAAGTGCCCCCCCTGAGTATTAGATTAAGGTTCTTGCTTGGGGCTCCCCCTGACTTCATTAACTTTTTGAGTCTTTCTTCATCATCAGAATTCTGAGTTATCTGCACAGAAGAAAAAAAATACAGAAAAACAATCTAATAAAGATGACAGATTTATCTGTTAGCATGTAAGCAACATTGTTTTTCAGAGAATGACTATAATCAAAATTATCACATTCATACTTTCTCCCCCTTTTTGTCATGAATCAAAAAGATAAACATGGGGAGTTCTATCCCTTATCCATTGTTTATACTCTCGGATGAAGAATTCTATCCTTTATCCATTGTTTATACTCTCGGATGAAGAGTTTTATCTCAAAATCCTTGTTCATTGTTTATACTCTCGGATGGAGAGTTCTATCCCTTATCCATTGTTTATACTCTCGGATGAAGAGTTATATCCCTTAAACCCTCATCCCTTTGGCCTATATTTTAACTCTTGGAACCTAAGAGCTTTATCCCTAAATCCCATCCTATATTTAGACTCTTGGACAAAGCGTTTTATCCCTAAAGTTAAATCCTTAAAAGTCCCTTTATATCCCTTACTTTAAAAATAATAGAATCCTTAAATTCCCTAGAATTTAATAAAACCCAGAATACCATTTATGCTAAGAAATATAGCAAAATTAATCCCCCAAAATATTCCAAATTAAGAAAGATTTTTAATATAACCCCAAAATAAAAGAATTTTAACCCCCAACATTAAATTAAATTCATTTTAATTTATTTTTATCCAAAACCCAAATTTTCCAAATAACCCCATAATAAAAGTTTATTTTTTTCAAAAAAAAAAAAACAAAACCTAACACTAGTTTTAGTAAAATTCCAAATTTCCCAAAATTACCTTATCCAAACAAAATCCCAAAAAAGAGAAATCTTATTATTATCTTTTTTAATAAAAAGAATTTACAAGTTATTCTAAATAAAATCCTAATGAGAATCATCCCTATATTTTAAAAACCCAATAGTTTACAAATATAAAATATAAATAAAAACCCTAAACCCAAGATTGATTCTAAAGAATCCTAAATAAAGTTATCCATAAATAAAAAAATTAATTCCCATTTTTTAAAAGAATAACCAAATATATTAAATATATAAAATATGAATTTAAACCCAACCCCACAATTAACCCAAAAATTCCTAAATAAAATTAAATCCCTATTTTCTTAAATGAATTATTTTAAATATATAAAACTATTAATTATGAAAACAAAACCAAAAATTAAAGAAATAAAATAGAATAACACTTAAATATTTATCCTAATACTAATATCCCCCAAAATCCTATTTCTAATCCCTAATTAAAATTTAACCTAATTAAATAATTAAATTAAGTTACTAATTTAATTATTAAAAAAACCCTAAAACCTTATTCCTTACAAATCCTAATTAATATTTAACCTAATTAAATAATTAAATTAAGTTATTAATTTAATTAATTAAAAAACTCTAAAACACTATTTATAAACCCTAATTATTATTTAAAATCTAATTAAATAATGAAACTAAGTTATTAACTTAATTATTTAAAATAATACCCGGGGCTGTATTTCCCATTAGAGAAGTGGGCCAGCCCTTAGGGGTGTCAATAGCAGGGGGCGCAAGGCCCAAAAATCCCAGGCCTGCGTGGAGAAGAGTCAGCGTGTGTGGGGGAGGGGGGGGGGAGTGTTTCTCGCTTAAACCAAACGGGTTCAGTGGTTGGGGTGTGTGGAGAGCAAAGGCGTTAAGCCCATTGACCCTGGGGCCCAATCACAGGCCAACTCTCTTAGGAGAGAGTTATCCAGCTGATTCTCCATCTGGATCGTTGGATTGATCCAACGACGTTGCACGTAGCCTCATGAAGGACGTACGATTAACATACCTAGTCAAAGTAATCTCTACAAACGGTTGAGATTTGCAGTCAACCAAAGAACACGGTGCTCCCACGTCCATGGAATCGGTCAGAGTCTCATAATCCAGTGGCCAATGAAAGGCCACGTGGGATGATCACGTGCGCTAAGGAGGAAGTATATAATTCTAAACCCTTCAGAAGCGGGTCATTTGATCCCTTTTTTTCTCTCTCTAACCCTCTCGCTCTCACTCTATCCCCAGATGCTCTCCATTCTCTCTAAACTCCTATCTTCGGTGAGCTTCTCCGGCCACCGTCCCCCCCTCCAAACCACCACCTTACCCAGAATCCGGTTGAGTTTCAACCGGAAAACTCATCCCCCAAGAACCCTAGCCTCATTTCAAGCCCAGATCACTCCAAGTTCTTTAGGGTTCGCAAGGAACCCTAAGAACCCTAACCTTCCTCGCCCAGAAACACAGAATCCTAAGAACCATAACCCCAAACAGATGAACCCTAGGGTTCAAAGCATGAATCCTAACCCTAACCCAGTAGAACCCTAACCCTAATCTGGAATAACCCTGACCCTATACAAAACCTAGAAAACCCTAAATCAAACACAACCAATCGAACCCAAAATCAACAACAACCATGAGATACAAAAATAAAGCTAAGTGATTACCTTCCCTGTCGTGACCTTACTTAGCTGCTCCGATTCCTTCTTCTCCCTTCTATTTCCGATTTCTCTTTCTAATCCTCTTTTCTTTTGTACGCAGGCGTTTAATGGGTGGGCTCAAAGAAGTTAGGAGGATTCTCCGCTCTGGATTTTTCTCCCCCTCTTCCTCCAACCCTTCTCTTTGTTTTCTCTTAGGTTTTTATAGGCATTAGAGATTAGGTTTAGAGTTAAGTCAGATTAGATTCGTTTTTGGAAACCTTAGATGTTATCTTTAATTGATTTAATTTGTTCTGATTTTTAGAATTAGGGTTTCAATCTGATACTTGTAATTTTGAGTTATTCAGATTTGATTGTATTTTGATTATAAAACTTAATGAAACATGATTCTGTTTGATACGATCTGATTTGGTTTCCACAATCCTGCGCAAGTTAGGGTTTGTGAGTGGGGAAGACGATGACCCTCCGGGTCAACCATTTTGATCGTCCAACAAAATAAAAATAATAATATAATTAAAGATTAAAAATACAATAATAGTAAAATAAAAAGACAATAACATAGTAACCCTAATACTGTTAATAGCCCGACCCCTCTCCTAATCAATTCTAAATGGCACTAAAAAACTTAATTAAACTTAATTAGCAAAAAAACCTAATTACTAATTAAGTAAAACAACCTTAATTAAAGATAACCGAAAATGACCCTAAATGAAATAAATAAAACAAATAATAAACATAAATAATAAATGATGAATTAAAATAAAATACTGCCAGTCTCTTTAAATTAGTAAATCCTAATTCAAATAACAATTATCCCCTAACTAATTAAGCTAAAAAAAATACTTAAACTTAAGCCCAATTAAATAATTCTAAAAATCTAAAAAAGAGACAAAATAAAATAAACCTCCCAACACCGAATTAAAACAACCCTCAAAGATAATTTAAAATCACTAATTCTGAAATAAAAATCCTGATTACTATATTATTAAACTAAAAAAGGCCCCAACCCCTAATAATCACTTCTAAGAATAAATCCTAACAAGTTAATAAGGTTAAACAACTAATAATAAAAACCCCTTACCAAATCCAAAATGGGCCCAACAGTGCTGGCAAACTCAGAAGCCCAATGACCTCTAACTGATACCCCCTAGTAGCACAAAAATCCAAAAATAGCAACAAACCACTGGTCAAAATTTAGGGTACTACATATAGAGAATACACATTTAATATATATTCATCAACATAAATAATAAATCTAAAAAACACATTCTCATCAATATATATTCATTAACACATTCAATACATGGTTCATCAAGTAAAATTACAAAATAAAAAAAATATTCAAAATCTTCATCCTCTTCATCCATATCATTCTCATCATATGATGTGATATTATCCTCAGATCCAAACTCTTCATGCTCTTTGTCCACATTATTTTCTACCAACAATATAGACGCATCAAAGTGCTTCCATGCCTTGCCATCAGATGGATGTTGCATAGTGCCTGAACTTGTTTTGTTTTATGATGCCATGTCATTTGACTTGCACTGTGCATTGAAGAAAATATTATTTTTAACTTTGATATTATAAGAAGATAAAACATAGACTTCATTGCTACACGTTCATGCTTAAGTTTAGTTGTTTTACTGCGAACTTGATATCTTGGACTCTTACAGAACTTACATTCCTCCAACGTTCCATCACTAGTACCAAACTCATTGTCATAAAGCAACATGCAACCACTAATGCAAATATCAAACTTTCTTACTTCTAAACCCAACTTCGACACCAACTTCTTTGTATCATAAAAACTTTTAGGCAAGTTGTCTTTCGTAGGAGTCGCGTCGAGCATCATTTTTGCAAAGGATTCCCAACACTGATCAGGAACATTTCAATTTGACTTGGCGGCCAATAATCTCACACACATTAATAATATTGAGTACAACGACCCCTTAAACAACGACGTATTCATCTCACTCAATAATTGATAAAATTTTTGCGCTTCCTTATTCAGCAACTCTTCCCCATCAAAATCTTCAGGTTCATAATATGTCACGTTCACACCAAAAGTATCGCCAACCATCTCACCGATCATATTAAAGTTTTCTCCATATTCCATAGGTGATCGACTACTCGAAGCATGCGTATTACTGGTCTCTAGTACGTTACTCGACAGTTCTTCTCCATTATATGTACAAACCCAGTAATTTTCAATGAAACCCCTAATCTTCAAATGACGTTCTACTTCCTTTAGATCACTAATTATAGGTCTACATTCGCATTTAAGACAAGGATATCTAACTCCTCATTCACTTCGACAACATTCCATGAGCAAATGCCCACATGATAAACCCTTTAACTCCTTCATCAAAATTTGGTTTAAGTCCACGTCTTTCTGAAAACAACATATCGTACATCCAACTACGATAGTACCGATAATATTTCATATTGCACATTTATACAATCATTGATTTTTTAATTACAAATGTGATTTTAATATATCTACCAATTTCAGGAATTTCGATAAAAACATTAACTACAAGTATTAACTAACTTAATACTATTCTTAAACATAAACTTATATTAACTAGTAACTACTTTTCACACAAAATTTTTTTCTACTATTCTATAATTATTTTTAAGATATATATATGTACAAATAAATTTTATACTATTTTGGTTTTTATAAACTTATATAATAAATTCTTTAAGATAAACATAAATATTTTGTTTTTGTTTTAACTAAACACTTAATAAACATATAAGAATTTATGTTTTTAATAAATAACTATTATGTTCTATTTTAAAAAAAATATATAATAAAAATATAACATAACATATAATACATATAACTAATAACCACTTTTTTTAAAAGAAATTATTATGTTTGAAAAAAACTATTTCAAACCATTTTGTTTTTAATTAATATATTACTCTTTTAATATACATAACATATAATAATATTCTATTTTATTTTGTTTTAAATATGCATATATATTACATTATATTTTTAATAAATATTTTTATTAAAAAGTTATTATTCTGTTTTAAAACACATATATATTCTAGTTTTAATTATACTTTGTTATATATATATATATATATATATATATATATATATATATATATATATATATATATATATATATATATATATATATATATATATATATATATAGGGAGAAGATCATTTGACACCGGTGTCAAAATATTAACTTTGACACCAAATCTTACCCCTTTATTATTTTTCATTCAATGGCTAAGATAAATTCTCTTAAAAAACTCATGTGTTAGTTTTAAGTGAATATATCTTAACCTTTGAATTAATAATAATAAACGGTTAGGATTTGGTGTCAAAGTTAATATTTTGACACCGGTGTCAAATGATCCCGTCCCATATATATATATATATATATATATATATATATATATATATATATATATATATATACCATAAAAATTAATATTAAAATATAATATATTTTGTTTTATTTAAAATAAAAAATATAATATAACGTAAAATATTCTGTTTTTAAAAATTAAATGAATAAATGAATATAAAAATATTCTGTTTAAATAAATATGTATATTTTATTTTAAAAATATATTATGAAAATTTTTGTTTTGGATTAATTATATATTCTATTTTATTTTAACTATATATTATGAAAAAAATTATTTTCAAATTAACTATATTTTATTTTAATAATATATTGTGAAAAATAAAATTCTTTTTTTTAAATTCTGTTTAAATATATTAATAAATTAATTTCAAATTAGCTATATATTTATTATTCCCTTTTTAAAAAAAAAATATTCTACATTATTAATTGACAATAACAACAACCAACAACCAAACATATTTAAACCTGAACAAAATAAATAAAATAAATTGCTTAATTACCTCAATGAAGATAAAAAAAAAAGAAGTTTGAATCATGAACCTTGAAGCTTGAATCTTGATATATTTTGATGAATCTTGAAATAAAAATTTAACAATGTTATTTATACAATAAAAAACAAAAAATGAAAATGATAATTTAAACTATCTTGATATACCTTTTAATTTGAAGATGAAAATTGAAATCTGAAATTTGAGGAAGAAAAGGAAAAATGTTGGATGAGAAAGAAATTGGAGAGGAAAAATGTGAAGAAAGGAATGAAGAAGATGAAAAAACTATACTGATCTGGGTTGAGCGTGAGAGAAAGAAAACTTAGAAAATACATAGACAAATCAGCGACGTGAATGTCACGTCGCAAATCTCCAACAGTTATAATTTTGCGATGTGGATAACATGACACTAATAAAGGTTTCAGTCAACTTTCCCCCATCATTTCCTTGCCAGTAAATTTCCCTCCTAAACGTTTTTTTTAAAATTTTTGAATTTAACGTTGCGATGTGATTTTCACGTCTTAACTTAATATTTGAAAATTTCAAATCTCCCCCATCTGCTAACCTGTGCACGCCTGACTTCTTTATTTTTTATTTTACTTTTCAAATTGCGACGTGATTACCACTAGGGGTGGGTGTAGAGCAGACCAACTAACATGGGCCTATAACCTAACTACACAGGCCAATGTCAGACCAAACTTTTTTTAAGTAGAAAAGGTTTAGACGTTTTTATAAGCCTATTTAGTTAAATAGGTTAGGCCATAGGCCATAAAAAAACCTTTTATGCCTATTAGTTTTTTTTATATTTTTTTATTTTATATTAAAATACAAAAGTAAAGTTTAGTTATCTTAAAGAACTTGTGATAAATAAGTTGAAAAAACTTTATGCATAACTAGTAGGAAATCCGTGCGGAGTTAGGTTATGAAATAAAAAAAAACAAAAAATAATTAGATGTAGTTATAAATTAAAAAAGAATTAAAACGATTCACCAAATAAATGATATATTTTGTCCTGTATATAAATATTATATTTGTTTTGAAAGAATATTTATAAATATATTTGAAGCAAAAGTGAAGTTTTTACCATTTATAAAAAAAGTTTTTAAGAATATTATTAAATTTAAGTTTAAATAATAATAAATGTAGAAGATGAAATGTAAACCGAAATATAAAAAAAAAGATTTTAAATTAAAAAAATTATTTTATAAGAGAGAATACAAATTTAAAATGTCAACTCAAAAATTATTAATAGATTCGCTAAATTGTTTTTACATATTAAAAAAAAATTGTTGATAAAATTCTATTGTTCAATGGTTCGAAAAGTAGTAAAGTTGATTCGGTTTATAACAATAGTGTTTTTTCCCACATATAAAAGGTTGTAATCAAGAATATATATTATCCCGTATATAAATAAGATTTTTGTTTTGATATTATTTTATAATAAAAATTTTATAAGAGGAAGGAGTTGGTGAGTAAGGATTTGGCTCATTTGTTGTGAGAAGAGGAAGACGAAATCTTTAAAGATAATATTTTTTGTTGACACTATTTATAAATAATATTGAATGAATAGTGAAGTTAATTTTGTTCAAGCAAAGATTCAAATGAAAATAATAATTTTTGTTTCGACATAGTTTATATAAATATTATAATCAATACTAAAGTTTTTTCCGTTTGTAAAAATATTAAAATGAAAATTTTTAGTTTTTGACAATGTTTATAAAAAAAAGTGAATCAGAATATGGATTTTATTAAGTAATATTAAATAACTTGAAAAATAATGGTTGTTACAATTAAATAAGTTATACATAATAACTTGTTGAATAAAGTTATTTGAAGATTTTGACCAATCATTGAATTGCATTGCATTTGAATAACTCTAAGTCAACTTGTGTACAAATCATTCAAGTGTAAGAAAAAATAGTCAAAATAATTTATGAGGTAACATATAAAAGATTATGGGAAAAATAATAATAATAATTTAAAAATAATAATAAAGATTATGAGTTAAACTAAATTAGAAAAGAAACTTGAAATTAAAGAAACAACAAATTCAAATTAAGAAAGTTTGGTAGGGCAGTACATCAAGCAGATAAAAATCATCTAAAATTATGCGACAAGAATTAGAATCATAATTTGAAAAGTTAGTCACGAAATCTAAAACTGCTCGATGTCATAAAGTTCTCCCACTTGTAGTCGTGCTCATCATCGTCATCAGAATCAAACATATCATACTCCACTTCTTCATCATCATCTGAATGAAATTTGTTAAACCTTCTACCCACTGTTCCTGATTTCCTTAATCTTTTCCTCTTCCGTCTTTGTCGCGCAGCAGCGACCCAAAGTACATGTTGGGAAAAACCAGTAACTGATTATTGCGAAGAAGAAGAACAGAATATTTCATGTGACATGAAGAGAAAAAACAATGGACGACGATGACGATGTTCAAGAAAGGGCAAAAAGAAACAGGATTAAACAGAACCATACCGGCTGGACCTGATGACGATGTTCAACATCGGGAGGATGTTGGAGGGGCAGGGGGTGGTGGTCGTCGGCAGGAGGTTGATTCTCCACAAGTGGTTCGATGTCAGGCGTTGGTGTTACTTGGACAGGCGCATCAAGTTGTTGTTGCGTCTGTTTATTTAATAAAAAAAGGTTGAAAGGGAAAGAAAGAAAAATACAGAATTATATGTAGTTATTCAAAAACAAAGTATGTAATTTAGGAAATCGAACCTGCTCTGGTTGATGGACATCAGATGGGTGTTGTAATGTTGTCGATGGTTGTATTTGAGGCGCAATATGCACTGGTGAAGGGTGTGAAACCTGGTTTGCGTCGTTGGTGGCCATAGTACCAGTGCTAACTTTCTGAATTGTAGTTTGTGTTGGTGAGAGAAGGAAGCTTGTATATAAACTTTGGCAAGAGACTTTTAATCTTCTCCTTGAATTGGTAATGCAAAAGCATTAATTATTTTGGAAAATGTTATAGTGGAAGATAGTGAGGCAAAAAATAAGTAGCCATAGGGAAGATTAATGAAAAGTGTGTTATGATTTGGCATTAAAGCCACATAGGGAAGTGACATTGAAAAAACGAAAACAACAGGGAAGCATAATAGTCTGTTTTGAAGTGTGATTGACTTAAGAATAGAAAATGCAGATTTACATATAAAACACCAATGACTTGTAATATAAAACAATGCGAAAAGTGAATAAGTTTTGGATGGAAAAAAGACGATAATAAACATAAATGATCAGTATCATCAATCACAACCAAGTATGAATAATGATAGTCAGTTGATAGTTGACATGTAAGATTTTTCAGGTTTGACAAAAGTACCTTAAGATGAAGGACCTCTGCAAAACTTTATCCATTTGGGATTTTCTAAGTAAACCTGAAGATATTTTGTAAATTACATCAAATAAAATACGATACCCACAATATGAACTGAGGCAGGGGAAATGCTTAATTGGTGAAGTAGTACTTCACCCATGAGCAATGATAAAACCATTCATATAACAATGAATAAGCGAAAAATCAGGAATACCTGAATAGTACGTATTTTCTTTGGTGGCGTAGTTTCAAATAATTAGTAAGACGAGGTCTTAAGAATTATGCAGGTTGACCTGATCCTGAAAGAACAACAATAACTAAAAAGTGAAATATGAGGAATACGTGACTGTAAAATAGGGTTACAATTAGAAATGGCTAACCGAAACTAACCTACTCAATGACGCAAACAATTATTGGTTGGTTACAACTATAATATCTTTCAATGCATTCACATATTTTGTAACATGAGAGACAATATGTAAGATAAGTCACGAAAGGTATAATGATGGTACATGCAGAATCTTGATATATAAATAGTAAGGTCAGCTGGGTAATATGAGACTCTGTATGCAGATACTCTGTTTGCAGAGACTCTGTCGGCATTGTGGTGTGAGCATGTAGCGCAGCTTACTCCACAATCGTTTGTTGCGTTTAACTGTTAACTTTTCCTGTATGAAGGTATTGCACAGATCAGAAAATTAATTCAATAGACATGGTACAAAAGAAACCTGTGATACTTTGCCATAAATGAAATAAACAAAGCAATTACTGATTAAAGCACATACAACAGACCAATGATGATCTAAAATGTACTTATCAAGACTATAGGGCTTTCATGACAAAATATTAAGAAATATTTCCTACCAGCCATCTGTTACGATTTACCACATCTAAAGATCAAATTAGACAAAAACTATAAGGTTCCCGCATGTCAAACAAACTTCTAAAGATAAGAACACACTCAACGTATTTGGGTGTTTATGGTTGTTGTTGAGGCTTTAAGATTTAATAATGCTCTGCATTAAAAAATAGAAAATATCATCATGAATAATAAACAAAATCATGTGATATAAAGATTAATAACCAATATATCTTAAGATTCGAAAGCAGACATGAATTACCATGATATCATCCCGTGACTTGTTTTATTTTCCTTCCCATGACAATCCCCACTAAGTTGACGTATTCGGGAATAACATTCTTGAATCTTGGATCATCTCCGACATATTGTTGAATATCTTTAATATGGAGATCACCGATGTAGTATTACCATTCGTGTGTCTTTTAATTCTGTAACTACCTATATTGGGCTGATCAAAACCAATATAAGAAAGACGGTAAATTTACATTCCAAGAAACAAAAACACGACTATTAGTGACAATCCAGTGAAGAGAAAATACAACATTTTACCTGAGTAATCTTCAACTCAACTTTAGAAAATTTATTCTACCAGGTTGGTGTTCCAACGTTAATCCCTCTTCCAGTTTCCGATATTCTCCGTTGAACCCATAAATTAAAAAACCCTAACATGAACCAACAAATTTATACAACAACAACAAAAACTGAAAGGGAAAAAATCATACCTAAACAACCTCCTTCATTGTCTACCCCTTTCCATCCACGGCGAAGCCACACATAGACAATCGTTAGTTCACCATTGAAACAACAAACATTATATCAGAAGAAATCACAAAAAATTACTGAAACCATAAAATCACACAAAAAAGAAGGATAATATTACAGATTATTATTTATTGCCTGAAATCATATAAAGTGAAAAGGAAACAATCATACCTAAACAACCTCCTTCTTTGTCTACCCCTTTCCATCCATGGCGAAGCCACGCATAAACAATCGTTTGTTCACCATTGAAATAAAAAACAGTAGATCAGAAGAAATCACATAAAATTACTGAAACCCTAAAGTCACACAAAAAAGACGGATAATATTACAGGGAGATATTTATTGCCTGAAATCATATAAACTGAAAGGGAAAAAATCATACCTAAACAACCTGTTTCTTTGTCTACCCCTTTCCATTCACGACGAAGCCACCCAGAGACAATCGTCTGTTCACCATTGAAACAACAAACATTATATCAGAAGAAATCACAAAAAATTAATGAAACCCTAAAATCACACAAAAAATGATTCAAACACCATTGTTGTTTCGGTGTGATACGATTAAACCAAAAATACGGAGAATATGATGCTGACGATGTTGTTACAGAACGAAGGTTGAGGATTATGAAAAAGAAGAGCGTAAAGGGTCGACGGTGAGGAAGAACACGGACCCAACTTCCACAATGGGAAGGGAGAAATACAAAACAAAGAGAGAGAATAGGAACGACAAATGAGGAGAGAGAGAAAGTGGGTCATGAAAAAATTTTGAATTTTAAATTCAAGTGTATTTTCAAAGAAGAGGAAATAATGAGAAAAAAAATGACAAAAGTAAGAGTTAGTGAAGTTGAGAGAGGGATTTAGAGATTGACACTTGGCATTAAGGGCAAAGTGGTCTTAATGGTGGTTGCAACATTTCTTATATGGTAGATGTCATAAGTTGTTTTCACAAGTTCTCCTAAACAAATAATTTCACAAAACTTATGCTTCTATGTAAGCTCAAATAAGTTTATGTAAATAAAAATTTAGTCTCATAGTACTTTTGATTTTCTAGTATATTTAAACATTAATTGAATTGCTTATTTACATATATTCAAATGATATATGCTTTTTAAGTAGACTAATAGGCTAATCAGACTTTCCAAAAGACCAGACTCAAGCCAAAAAATGAGCCTCTGATAGGGCATAGGCCAGACTTAGACTTTTATTATTTTAGCAGGCTAGACTCAGGCTTGACAAAGACTAACTCATCCCAGCCTATTTCTGTAACACCCTTCTACCCCACATACCATTTCTAGTAAACCTTTTAATATTATCAGAGTAAAAACAACACAAAGGGTGCCACATAATTTCAAAAACATCATGCAACAATCATTGTCCTGTCCCGTAACACGGGTTATGCATTTCATCATAATAAAATCATTAACTATGCAGCGGAATCAACTTCTCAAATTCAATTCAATAAAATATTTCAAAAAGGAACATGTCCAATCAAAATAACATCAACAAAGAGGAACTTCAGACATAAACCAAAAGAACTCGAGGTTCGCAACAATTTTCCCAACCCGATGTTATATGACACAGAGCAGGACACCTCTAACTAGACAGTAATAACGGAACACTCCAAATGCTACTTCCTTTGTCACCTCGTAGCTATTCTTGGTTATCTACAAGTTACCCACATAAGAGGCAACATTTCCAAGCAGGCAGGGTGAGAAAACATAATTCATTATAGTAATACAAAGACATGGAAAATAAATAATTAAGCAACAACAACATCGGAATCATCATCAACAATTATTCTCAACACAATTTCAACTACTTCATAAAATGCAATGTCAACATAATGGTATGCAAGGATGCATGTGGTACCAATTTTTCTCCATGTGATGGACACTGGCCATCAACCCTCCACAAGGGAGCACATCATAACAACATATCACTCCAATCCGCACTATGGGATTGAAGCTACCAATAGGCCGAAGCCCCAACATAAAATGCCATGAAATGCAATGATGCTAAACTCCTCATTTCATCCAAATATCCACATGTGCATCATTCATTTCATCTCAACAATATTCATCACAAAATCATGTTTCATCAATTATATATCATCAACACCTCGTCTCCAAGGAAACAACACGAGAAACATTGAGAAAACTTCAAGAAAACAACAAAAATATAAGACAACCAGCAGTCTGACACGGCCGCCCGTGTCCTGTGACACGGCCCGTATCAGGAAACATGAGACACGATTCCAAAACATCAAAAAAAAGTAGCAAGTCAGCAGCCTGACACGACCACCAGTGTCCTGTGACACGGCCCGTGTCAGAAAGTCTGGGACCAATTTCCAAAAATCAATTTTTCATACAAGACCAGAAAGCTGACACGGCCGCCCGTGTCCTGTGACACGACCCGTGTCAGAGTGCGACAAAACCCACTTTTCCCAAAACGTGATTTTTCTGCATTTTTGATTCCCATTACCCCAAAATCAGTATTCTACACGAAATTTGATCAAAAACACTCACCAAATACACATATAGTAATACATATCAATTAAATCTATCAAACTTTCATCACATTGCTCATTCTACATCAACAATCATCAAAATCAACGTAATTCATACACTTCTTAATCTATTCATCTCCAATTCCTATAAAACTATAAGAAATTATGAACTCTCCCCATACCTTAGAGTAATCCGAAGCTTTTTCCTTCTTTCTTCAAGATTCCTCTAGAAATCCTCAAGCCCTAGCTCTCCTTTTTCTCTCTTCTTCAGTGTTCTTCACAAAAGATACGATAAAGTGAGAAATTGGTCGTTCCCCTTCTTTTGGCTAACAAGTCCCAACTTATGAACTTCCCATCCTATCCTTTCTTATTTCCCCATAAGACCACCTTGCCCTTTCTCATTCTATTTTAAATAATAATAATAATATAAATAACACATGCTCATTTATTTTATTAAAATTATTCAAAAATGCCCTTTTTCTCCAAAATTCCCCAAAATCATCAAAAACCTCTTAATTCCTTCTAAATTAATTAAGTAAATAATTAAATAATTGATTTAGATTTTTGGGTCGTTACAACTCTCCCCTACTTTAAGAATTTTCGTCCTAAAAAATTACCTGGAGTAAACAGAGTCGGATACGACTCCTTCATCTGATCTTCGCGCTCCCAAGTCCAACTATCACCAGCTGGTCCGCCCCACAACACCTTCACTAAAACAATCTCCTTACCTCGCAGTTGCTTCAATTCCCGACCATCAATCCTCACAGGAAAAGCTTCTATCGTCATGTTATCCTTCACCTGAACGTCATCCATTTGAATCACATGCGACGGATCTGGAATATACTTCCTCAACTGCGACACATGAAACACATCATGCAAATTCGCAAGTGACGGTGGTAAGGCCAACCGATAGGCAACCTCTCCTATCCTCTGCATAATCTGATACGGACCAACAAAGCACGGAGTGAGCTTTCTAGACTTCAAAGCTCGCCCCACACCAGTCATCGGAGTAACTTTTAAGAACACATGGTCTCCTTCTTGGAATTCCAGTGCTTTTCTTCTCTTATTATGGTAACTCTTATGACGACTCTGCGACGTTTTCATTTTATCCCTAATCATTTTGATCTTCTCCGTTGTCTCTTGCACAATCTCAGGTCCAAGTACAGAACTCTCTCCCGACTCATACCAACACAATTGAGTTCGACAACGTCTACCATACAACGCCTCATATGGGGCCATCCCAATACTAGCATGAAAACTGTTGTTGTATGTGAACTCGATCAACGACAAGTGACTATCCCAAGATCCTCCTTGCTCCAGCACACAACCTCTCAACAAATCTTCTAAAGATTGGATTGTTCTTTCCGTCTGACCATCTGTCTGCGGGTGATAAGCAGAGCTCATCCTCAACTTAGTACCCAAAGCATCTTGTAGACTCTTCCAAAACCTTGACGTAAACTGCGGTCTCTATCCGATACAATACTCGAAGGTGTTCCATGCAACTTCACAATCTCGTCAATATAAATTTCAGCTAACTTCTGCATAGAATAATTAATCCTCATAGGCAAGAAATGCGCCGACTTGGTTAACCTATCCACAATCACCCATATCGAGTCATTACCTCTTGCAGTCTTCGGTAACCCAGTCACAAAATCCATGGAAATGCTATCCCATTTCCATTCAGGAACATTCAACGGCTGCATCATACCTGAAGGCTTCTGATGTTCAATCTTGGACTTCTGGAAAGTCAAACATGCATACACAAATTCAGCAATATTTCTTTTCATACTTGGCCACCAAAACAATCTACGCAGGTCTTGATACATCTTCATAGCACCAGGATGAATACTCAATCGGCTTCTATGCCCTTCCTCCAGAATACACTTTTTGATTCCAGGAATATCCGGAATACATACTCTATCTCGAAATCTCAAAACTCCATCTTCATCAATTCGGAACTCACCTCCATTACCTTGATTAATCTTCATTAACTGGTCAACTAATTTCAAATCATATTTCTGATCTTCCCGAATTTCCTCTAAAATTCCACTAGTCAGTTTTAGCATGCCCAATTTCACACTATCAGCGGTTGTCTCACACAACAAACTCATGTCTCTGAATTGCTTAATAATTTCAAGTTCTCTCACCATAAGCATCGAAATATGCAATGACTTTCTACTCAAAGCATTAGCAACTACATTTGCTTTACCGGGATGATAATTCAAATCGAACTCAAAATCCTTCAATAATTCTAGCCACCTTCTCTGCCTCATGTTTAACTCTTTCTGATCGAACAAGTATTTTAAACTCTTATGATCACTGAATACCTCGAATTTCGAACCAAAAAGATAATGCCTCCAAATCTTCAGCACAAATACTACAGCAGCCAACTCTAAGTCGTGTGTAGGGTAATTCCTCTCATGGACTCTTAACTGCCTAGAAGCATAAGCGACCACTTTACCATTCTGCATTAAAACTCCACCAAGGTCCATCTTTGAAGCATTACAATAAACCACAAAGGACTCATTCGGGTCTGGCAAAACTAACACCGGAGCAGTCGTCAACCTTTTCTTTAGTTCTACAAAACTCTCCTCACAAGAGACATCCCACACATACGCTTGCCCCTTTCGAGTCAATTGCATCAACGGCAAAGCCAACTTGGAAAAACCTTCTATGAACTTACGATAATAACCAACCAATCCAAGAAAACTACGAATTTCCGTAGCAGACTTCGGAGTCTCCCACTATAACACCGCATCAATCTTCGAGGGATCCACAGAGATTCCACCACTTTAAATTACATGGCCCAGGAAACTCACTTCCTTCAACCAGAACTCACACTTTGACAACTTAGCATACAATTTCTTTTCCCTCAGCACTTGTAACACAATCTTCAAATGTTCTGCATGTTCTTCTTCTGATTTAGAATATACCAAGATGTCATCTATGAAAACCACCACAAACTTATCAAGATATTCATGGAAGATCCTGTTCATATACTCCATGAACACACCAGGCGCGTTGGAAACTCCAAATGGCATCACCGTATATTCATAATGACCATACCTCGTTCTGAAAGCTGTTTTCGGAATATCATCAGCTTTAACTCTAATCTGATGATAACCAGACCTCAGATCAATCTTACTGAATACACAAGCACCTACGAGTTGATCCATCAAATCGTCGATCCTCGGAAGTGGATACTTATTCTTGATGGTCATCTTATTCAACTGCCGATAATCGACACACAATCTCATACTACCATCTTTCTTCTTAACAAGCAACACCGGAGCACCCCACGGAGAAACACTAGGACGAATAAACTTCTTTTCTAACAATTCTTCTAGTTGTTTCTTTAACTCGCTCAATTCTGAAGCAGACATCCGATAAGGGGCCATCGACACTGGACTCGTACCTGGTATTAAGTCCACAGCAAATTCAATTTCGCGTTCCGGAGGTAAATCACTTATATCTTCAGGAAACACATCTTGGAATTCACAAACCACAGGCAACTCAACACTGACGGATTCACCATCAACTGGCAGCGATGCAAACACTGCGAACATCAACGCTTCATCTGATAAAAGTTCATCCACTTGCTTAGAGGATAAGAACATCAGTTCACCATCCTCACCTAACTCTGGAAACCTCACATTCTTACTATAACAATTAATATGAACGTAGTTGAACTCCAACCAGTTCATACCAAGAATAACATCGATTTGGTGCAAAGGTAAGCACACCAAATCCATCACAAAATCCTTCCCAAAGATTGTCAAAGGACACTTTAAACAAACAAGCATGGTAGTCACCGAACCATTAGCCAGAGTCTCTATTATCATACTACCATTCATGTTAGACAAATTCAAACCCAATCTAGTAGCACACTCAAGAGAGATAAATGAATGGGTAGCTCCAGTATCAATAATAGAAATCAACTCAACATTGTTAATAAAACAAGTACCTCGAATTAAGTTGTCCTTCTTGGGAACCTCTGAGCCAGCCAAAGCAAACAGTCTTCCAGTAGTCTGGGCAGCAGTAGCTGTCTTCTTTGGTTTCTGGCATTGAGTACTAATATGCCCCTGTTCACCACAGTTGAAACAGGTCGGACCCTCATTCGGACAATCACCAATACTATGCCCAGTCTTACCACAACGGTAACATCTCACAACTTTGTTAGTACACCCATCAGCTTTGTGACCTGACTCTCCACACTTATAGCACTTAGTAGGTGCATTAACGGCTCCCCTACTTGACTTCTTCTCATCTGATACCTTCTGCTTCCCCTTATCACCTTGGGTCGTATAAGGTTTTCCTCTAAACTGACCCTTATCCTTCTTTTCACTTAACTGTTTGTAGTGAGCGGATCGAGCTCGACTATCTTCATCATAGATCCTACTCTTATCCACCAGTTATGCATACCTACGAATCTGTTGGCATCCAATCCCATGCTTAATCTCTGGTCTCAACCCATTCTCAAATTTGAGACACTTAGAAAGTTCAGCATCTGCACGGTTGTAATGAGGATAAAACTTCACAAGCCCCTCAAATTTGGCAGCATACTCCGCCATAGTCATATTTCCTTGTTTCAATTCAATGAATTCCACTTCCATCTTACCACGAGCATCTTCAGGAAAATACTTGCCCAGAAATTCTTACTTGAACATATTCCAAGTCACCACAGTTCCAACATCCTCCAACCTCTGACGGGTGTTATCCCACCAGTCCTCGGCCTCTTCTTCCAGCATATACGTTCCGAACTGTACTTGCTGCGCATCAGAGTACCCCATCACTCTAAAAATATTCTCAATCGCCTTGAGCCAGTTTTGTGCGCTCGCCGATTCATGAGTTCCTTCAAACTTCGGCGGGTTGTTCCTCTGAAACTTCTCCAACGCCCGAAACTCATCAGGAGCATGGTTCCGAGCAAGAGCTGCAATAGCATCAGCAAGAGCACGCGTGTTGTTTCCAGCCATTCTGTACAACACTCACCACGTCAGAAAGAAACAAATAATCGTTAACAAGTAACGACTGACAACAGACTAACAACACAAAACTTGGCCGGACAGACCGACCTGCTCTGATACCACTAATGTAACACCCTTCTACCCCACATACCATTTCTAGTAAAACTTTTCATATTATCAGAGTAAAAACAACACAAAGGGTGCCACATAATTTCAAAAACATCATGCAACAATCATTGTCCTGTCCCGTAACACGGGTTATGCATTTCATCATAATAAAGTCATTAACTACGCAGCGGAATCAACTTCTCAAATTCAATTCAATAAAATATTTCATAAAGGAACATGTCCAATCAAAATAACATCAACAAAGAGGAACTTCAGACATAAACCAAAAGAACTCGAGGTTCGCAACAATTTTCCCAACCCGATGTTACATGACACAGAGCAGGACACCTCTAACTAGATAGTAATAACGGAACACTCCAAATGCTACTTCCTTCGTCACCTCGTAGCTATTCTTGGTTATCTGCAAGTTACCCACATAAGAGGCAACATTTCCAAGTAGGCAGGGTGAGAAACATAATTCAGATTTTGACAATGGATTCTTGGAGAACAAATTTTTTTTTTCAAATTTCTGATAAGTTATCTGTTTCTACCGAAAGAAATTTTTTCTGCACTTGCAATCCATCTCAGAAAGATTTCATTATCTTGAGCAAATGTTTTCATAACAAATGCTTTCACATGAATGAAAAAAAAATAATTGTGCTTGCAATTTACACAATGTTTAGTAATAAATTTTTTAATGTTGTTAATCGAGGAAAGTAATAAGATAATGAATGTTTTCTTTGATTGACAACATAGGAAGATTATTATAAAAATACAACAACAACATCAACAACATTATGTTGGGATGGATTGTAAGAGCAGAAAAAAAATGTTTTGTTCAAGATAGAAGAAAATTAAATATTTTTTTATCTTGCAATCCATCTCTAAGTATAATGTGTACAAGTTTAGAGCGGCCACATATAAGTTTGGTTCAGGGTAAAATGTGATTAACAAGTGCTTTTATAAAAAAATCTAAAAAAATCCAATCCCCTAGTTATTAAATATAACCGAAATAATAGATTATTAATTTTAAAATAAAAAAATAAAAAAAGTATCACTTTTAAAAAAATAAAAACATAAACTGTTGTTGGGATTAGAAGCATGTCCTGAATTATGTTTTCTCTCGGTTATATTTAGAAACCGAAGAAATATGTGGTATTTATTTAAAATAAAATAAAATATGGCACGCCTTGCCATTATACCTCGATTTTTTTGTTGAGTAAGGTGAAAACTTTATCATAAAATATATTATATTGTAGTAGTGTATTTAACAAAATTTAACAAAAATGACTAATATAAAGATTTGAAAGATTTAAAAGCAACATTTATTAAATAAAGAATGAAAATGACACCTAAAGTTAAATTAAGGACTAAAAAAATAGACCATTTCTTAAACATGTCATCATCTAGAAAGTGAACAAAGAGTGAAGTAAGTAGGATATCATGTAATTGTATTTTTATTGTTGCTTTTTATTTAGAAATGACTTAATGAGGCATAATTGTATTATCGAAAGGTCAACATCAGCTCAATGAGGCAAAATCACATGCACCTCACTCCATTCAAGTTGGTTAGATATATCTAATAACTTGTGAATCTCATGTGGACTGTTAGAGTTGATGGAAGTTCTCATCACTCTGTGTGAGAAACTTCTGAAATGCAGTGAATCTTCACTCAGTGAAGATGAAGAGTGAAAACGGAAATGGAAAAGGTGAAGAGAGAAAAATGAGTGGTTGTTATATTTTCACTATTATCCAAATACACACATATTACACTGTATATATTCTAGTTAGATATGCTTAGCTGGCACATATCCTAACTGAATATAGTTACAAAATATTACTTAACCATATATCACTAACATGGACTATTATGGGAATGGTAAGTAGAAAATAGAATGTCATAGTACTCATTTGACTTAGAGAATGGCACGTAGGAAAACGAATAGTAGGCGAAAGAATGGTGGGAGAGGCATTGAGAATAGTAATTATTTATAAAAAAACGGACCAAAATGATTGAGTCATTACTTTATAAATTCCGCTTAAAATAAGCTATAAGCATCATTCACACTAGCTAGGCTTCTTTGTTTGTTCTTTTCCTTATACCAAAACCAATCATGTCTAGTTCAAAAGAAACCTATGTTGCTCATGTGGCCTTCCTTCCAAGTGCTGGCTTAGGCCATCTCAATCCATGTCTAAGAACAGCTGAACTATTTCTTCGTTATGGATGCAAACTCACTCTCATTACACCAAAACCAACTATCTCTTTAGCTGAATCAGATCTCATCACCCATTTTTGTTCTTCTTTCCCTTCATCTCAACTCACTCAAATCGACTTAAAGCTCATCCCTTTAGATCCATCCATCAATGTTAACAGCACCGATCCTTTTTGGATTCAGTTTGAAACCATTCGTCAATCGCTTCATCAACTTTTACCTTCAATTCTATCAACACTCTCACTCTCAGCTCTATTCTATGATGTTAGTTTGATTACACCTTTGGTTTCCATCATGGAAAGTTTCTCTTTTCCTAGCTACATCTATTTCATAGCACCGGCTAGAATGTTTTCTTTCTTTGCATATCTTTCGGTGCTTGCTGAGAAAAACAAAGATGAAAAACATTTTTCATTCAACGGTGATTTTGTTGAAATACCTGGTATTGTACCAATACCAAGATCTTCACTGCCTCCTTTGATTCTTCAACCTAACAGTCTTTTTGAGAAGATACTTATGGAGGATAGTCCTAAACTTACAAAGCTTAATGGAATTTTTATGAACTCTTTTGAAGAATTAGAAGGTGAGGCACTCACTGCACTTAATGCTGGAAGAGTTGTTCCTGGGTTGCCTCCTGTTCATGCCATTGGTCCTTTGGTGCCATGTGAATTTGAAAAGGTTCATGTCTTACTTCTCACTCCTTAAAAATCACAGTAAAATTTCTGCATGCTAAAATTTCCATGAGAAATGATAAACTAATTTTGAACAAATGAGCTTATATTTATTTATAGTGTATAATTAGTCTTGAACTTTTGTCTTTGTGTAATATGTAGGTAAGATGCTCAGCCAATGATAGCACAAATTCTATATTGAAGTGGCTTGATGAACAAGCTACAGGGTCAGTGGTATATGTTTGCTTGGGAAACAAGACACAAACAAAGAGGGAACAAATAAAAGATATGGCTAATGGGTTAATATCATGTGGTTTCAAGTTCATATGGGTGGTGAAATTGAAAGTAGTTGACAAGGAAAAAGAGGAGAATTTAGAGGATGTATTAGGGAATGATATTATGAAGAAAGTTAATGAAAAGGGTATAGCTACAAATGCATGGGTTAATCAAATGGAGATTCTTGGTCACCCATCAATTGGAGGGTTTGTAAATCATGGTGGGTGGAATTCAATAGTAGAAGCTATATGGCATGGAAAGCCTATTCTTTCATGGGCTCATGATGGGGATCAAAAGATAGCATCTGAAGCATTGCAAATGAGTGGGGTGGGGGTTTGGCCTGAAGAGTGGGGATGGGGAAAGCAAGATGTGGTGAAAGGTGAGGAGATTTCAAAGGCAATTAAAGAGATGATGAGTGATGAGTCTTTAAGGATCAAAGCTAGGAAAATGATGGAGGTTGCTAGAAAAGCTGCTGGTGTTGGCGGGAGTATTGAGATTGTGATTAAGAAACAAATTGAGGAGTGGAGAATGAATGCTCAAGATATATGAGAAGATAATTGAGGATTAGGTTGTTCAAAATTTAATTAGTTTATGGTCTCTTTTTTTAGTTAAGTTGTATCTCTGTTTTCTTGATTGTTTAATGCTAGTTTGTTAGCTAGCATAGCTTGAAATGCATTACAAAGAGAAGTAAGTTTTGCATTTTTCGTTTTTTAGGGGAGCTATGTATTTTATTAACTAATAATATAAGTGATCCGGAGTATTCGAACAGGTCCACGTATGCTGGTCGTCAGATGGGCAAAGTGCTCGGAATGTTGATGAGGAGAGGAGGGGGGTGTATCTGCAAGGCACTCCGACGCTCAAGTAAGAAAGGGTCAGAGAAAAGGGGCAAGTACAAAGTGTATTCTTAGGATGAATATTCGATACCTGACCCTCTCATTGAAAGGGTTTATATAATGTTCCCCAGCGCGTGGCCAACAGTCCTATTTTCAGGGCGAAATAAACCTTTTCCTGAAGAATAGGTAACTGCCCAAACTAGCCGTTATGACGGGCAGGGTGCTCAAACTAGCCGTTATACCGGGCAGGGAGGTAGTTGCGGGCGCCTGTTCGTCGGCTGTCGGGGAGTTGTAGTCCGTGTGTGACGGGCAATAATTCCGGGCAGGACTGAGCAGTCCGTGACCGGTTGTAGGGGCAAAAGGGTACTTTTGTCCCCTTAATGGACTGGATCCCAGCGTTTGGGCCGTTACTGTAGCAATCATGGATTGGGCCGCGCATGGCCGTTGGCCCAGTCCAGAACAGTAGCCCCCCAAGTCGTTACTTCCGAGCGCGGAGGTGATGACTTAAGGATAGCGTACAGTCCCGGGGAAGTGGAGTGTTTCGCTCGTTGGCTGTAGATGCCCGTGGTTTCTATTGCCCGCTGTGGCTGTTGGTCGTGGTCGTTAAGCGTTTCCCGTTACAGATGGATACCAACAGTCTAGTGGAATATGAAACGATACGGGGGTTGCCACGTGTGTGTTGGAACTTGTGCCGCTGCCGCTTAGGCAATGATGGCTAGCGGGTAGTCATCATGACCTATGTGCACGTGGGGCTGCACGTGATCTCCTGTATAAATAGGAGGGAAAATTTTCATTCTAAACTTTTTCCTTCAATCTTCACCAAATTTCCTGCTCGCGAAATTTGCCCGTTGCATCCTTTGCCGTTTGAAGCTCCGAGCAACTTTTTTCAGTCCTCTATTTATAAGTAAGTTGTCTCTTTTCTTCGTTTTGCTTCTTATTGATGTTTATTTAGACATTGCATGCGGTTAGGTTAGATTTTAGGAGACTTAGGGTTGTATATGTGGTAGCCGCTGGTGGTGGATGATGGCTCCGCCGTCTCCACCGTCGTTAGCCTGTTGTTACGCTGTGTGTGAAGAGACTGTCCGTGACGTCGTCGCGATGGTGACGTGCACGTGACCGTTCTAGCGTTGCGTTTGATGGAGTTGTGAGTTGAATGAAGACCTTGTGATCTTGCTTTGGAGAAGTTCCTCGTGTGATAGGAGAGTTCCGGGCATTGTCTCGCGGGGAGACTTTTTCGTAGTGTCGTCAGGGCTTAGGCCGGGGACGTCGTCCTCAGCCCTTAGCGCACCCTTTCACTTGTTCAGCGGTGGAAGGGTGATTTGATTAGCTGTCGAATTTAATGTCTTTCTCTGCTTTTCAGGTGATGGCGACAGGGCCCCGTGGAGATATTGTATTAGATTCGTCCGAGGAGGAATCTGGTTCCTCGGGGAGCAGTATCACTCAGTCCTCGAGTGGGTCCACCAAGCAGGACATGGACTATGAGCAAGAGGATGAACTGCTGGACGATGATCAGGAAGAGGTGCCTGAGGAGGAGGTATCCGAGGAGGGTGCAGCGGAGAATGAAGCAGAGGAATAGGAGGTGGCGGAACCCTCTGAGCATGCGTCTGAATTCGCGACCTACATAGGGGATTATTTCCAGACGGTGGGAGATGACGGGGACTGGAGAGTTCATTTCCCCACCGCTGACGAGCGCGTCTGCACGAATTACGGGGAGCGCTTTACGATGTACGAATATGTTTTCAAAGAGCTGGACTTGAGGCTTCCATTTACGGATTTCCAGCAGTCTGTCTTTTTACATCTTCGCTTGGCCCCCACTCAGCTCCATCCCAACTCGTTAGCCTTCCTGCGAGCGTTCGAGTTGGTGTGCGAGTATCTGCAAATAGGGGCGACCATCCCCTTCTTCTTCACCGTCTTTCACCTCCAACGACAGATTTCTGGGAGGATTTATGGTTGGGTCTCCCTGAAGCAGCTGTGCAAGCTGTTCAAACCTTTCTCCGAGTCTATACGGACATTTAAGACGAGGTACTTCGTCGTGGAGCCCGTGTCGGAGGCTGCCCAGGATAGTACGTTCTGCTGGGAGATTGAAGTGGACGAGAACGGCGAAGATATGATTAACGAGGAGGGGAAATACATCGGGCGGAGGTTGTTGAAATATCCTTCCATTGGACCGGGGAGCATTTTACGAAGCCCCCAAAAGACTATGTTTTTGAGCCTGCGAATTTGGACGAGGGGGATGCTGCTTCATATGGAAGGTTGTTGCAGTACGTGAACTCGTTCCGGATGGCCGAGTGCATCACGAAGAAGAAGGAGGCGATCCTCGAGGCCGATGGTAGCCAATGGGTGGAGGCTCGTTTTATTAATGTTAGGGCACTGCTGGGGTGCAAAACTTATAGAGATTCTATGGATCTACTCGGTATTTACCTTTAACATGTTGCTTTGCATTGCTCGTTATTTTCTATTGTCTGACGCCTGTTTTTGTCTTTTGCAGCCACTATGCCTTTAGCCCACGAAAGGATGGTGAGGAACGTGGCCGTGCGGAAACAAGCTGCTGCAGCTGCTACTACTAAGGTTCGTCCTTCCCCTGCCCATGCGGTTGGTCCTTCCCAGCCTCCTCAGGGGAATGCTTCTCTGGTCAATGTTCAACGGTCTCCAATACCCCTAGCGACCAGACCTAAGCGTCCAAGGAACGAGGTGGTGGATCTGGGCAAGGCGCCAGAGAAAGCGAGATTCGAGCTGCCTCCTTGTGTATTGGATAAGAGGTTCTTTGAAGGGACCTCTTTGGTGATTTCTCATGCTGATTCTCTGCATCTACAAAGCCTGGACCGTCCGAGCAAAAGGGCGCTGGTGGCCCAGGATGCCTCTGCGGTGGTCAGGCTGCTGAAGATGGCGGCCACCTATGCCGAGGGGGACACAACCACTGAGAGTGAGCTGACTATTGCCCGAGGGAAGATGACCGCTCTTGAGGAGAGCTTGAGGAAGGCCAGGGAGGAAGCTAAGGTTGCCAAGGAGGCGAAGGAAAAGGAGGGCGAGGAGGTTGCTCGGTTGAAGGGGGAGATGGTTACACTTGAGGCTGAGAAAAAGGCCGCTGAGGATTTGGTCGCGCAATTGCAGGCGGCCAATGCTCCTGGCGAGGACGAGCCTGAGGACGTGAGGATGCTAACGACAAGGTCAGAGTTAGTTGCCCGACTGGTGGTGGCTGAGGATGACAACGTAGTGCTTGGCGAGGAATCCTTCAAGAATGCAATGTCTCAGCTTCAGGTGGTGAATCCTGGTGTTGATTTGGTGACCGAAGGCACCAATTTCCAGGCGTACGTTAAAGACGGGCAAATTGTTATGCCAGAGTCTATCCTTGCCGGCCAAGCTAGAACCCAGACTTCTCCGCCCAATGATGAACAAGTCGAAGACACCGAGGAATGATGTTAGCAAATGATGATGTTTTGCCGGCCTGCGTGCTGTGTAGTTTGTTGTAATTTTATTTGATTTGGGGGGGCGTGCCCCCCCTTTTTGTGTAATTCGTACAATCTTTGGCCCTTGTGGCCTTTTTTACTTTATGTCCGGTTTATGTTGGCCGGTTTTGTTACTTATATGATTTTTGTTTATATTGCTATGCTTTACATTAGCGGTGCATGTATGATTGCCCGTCGGAGGGTGTATCTGTCCACAGAGCTTTCTTTTGAAAGATTGCTCGTTGTGTGTGAATTCGCCAGTGTGGAGAACTGGTCGAATAGCCGGGGAAGGTCCTGGCGAGGTTGCGGATCTCAGGTCGCGATTGAGGCCTGAGGCCGCGGCGTGAATGTCCCATCGCGAGTTGGGGTTCTGCCAATCGTGGTACTTGGGCGAAGACGATGCTTGATTGAGGACCGCCGATGAGCAGAGCTCCGACTTATTTACTTGAGCGGGATTCCTCTTTGTGCGTATGCATCGTTTGTACCTGAACGAGCATGATGACCGTTAGGTGGTCCTTTGACGCGAGGAAGCCTATTGTGACTTTAGCTGTAGTACTACTTAAGTTTTTCAGCGTTCCATGGTCGAGGGATTTCATCCCCGTTGAGGTCTCGAGGAAGTAGGCCCCATTCTCTGTTCTGGCATGGACTCTGTACGACCCTTCCCAGTTGGCTGCTAGTTTGCGTTCGCGAGAGTCCTTGTGGTTTCTTCGCAGGACAAGGCTGCCCAGATCGAACTCTCGTCGTAAGACTTTAGCGTTGTGCCTGATTGCTATTTTTTGCTTAAGAGATGCTTCGCGGAGGGCTACTCCTGTTCGGATTTCCTCGACAAGGTCGAGCTCCTTTCTTATTGCTTAGTCATTCATTTCCTCGTCTAGAGGTGATTCGGTCCTTCTTGACGGTACGTGAATTTCAATGGGTATAACAGCCTCCGTGCCATATGCTAAGCGGAAAGGTGTTTCCCCGGTGGTAGACTGAGGAGTGGTGCGGTACGCCCATAAGACGCTGTGGAGCTCCTCAACCCAGGCTTTCTTCGTTTCATCCAGTCTTCACTTGAGGCCATGAAGAATGACACGATTGGCCGCTTCTGCCTGCCCGTTGGTCTGGGGATGTTCTACAGATGCGAAACGTTGCTTTGTTCTGAGGTAGGCGACAAAGTCTTGGAACTTCTTGTCCGTGAACTGCGTTCCATTGTCCGTGACAATTGCTTGGGGAATCCAAAAACGGGCAAGGATATTCCGCTTGTAGAAGCGCTGAATGTTAAGTGTTGTTATCTTTGCTAAGGCTTCTGCTTCTATCCACTTTGTGAAATAGTCTACGCCCACTATCAGGTATTTGTTTTGGCTGGACCCCATCACGAAGGGTCCTAGGATGTCTAGGCCCCACCAGGCGAATGACCACGGGGAGGTCATGCTTTTCAGTTCGTTAGGTGGAGCTAGGTGCATATCCTTGTGCCATTGGCATTTGTCGCATCTCTTCACATGCTCCTTGGCATCGTGCTACATGGTTGGCCAATAATACCCTGCTCGGAGGGCCTTGCGGGCAAGGGACCTTCCTCCTAGGTGCTGGGCGTTAATGCCTTCGTGGATTTCTCGTAATACGTGATGGACAACTTCCTCCTCTATGCATTTGAGCAGTGGGATGGAGAAGCCTCATCGATAGAGTTTGTTTTCAAGGATGACGTACGAGCAAGCTCTTCGTCTGATGGTGCTGGCTTCCTTGGGGTCATCCGGAAGCTCGTACCTGGTGAGGTAGTTGTACACGGGTGTCATCCAGCAATCGCTGTCCCCGATCGCGTGTACGTGTAGGGTCGAGGATCCCTTATCGATGCTGGACCGGGGAAGTATCTCTTGGATGACTGACCTGTTTCCGCCTTTCCTCTTAGTGCTTGCTAGTTTGGATAAGATGTCTGCTCGCACGTTGTGTTCGTGTGGAACATGTCTCACTTCTACCGTTTTGAACCTCGCCAATTTTCCCTTGACCAGGGTTAGGTATTCAGAGAGACTGTCGTTTTTGGTCTGATATTCTCCTAATATCTAGAGGGCTACGAGCTGAGATTCCGTGTAGATGATGATTTCTTTAGCCCCTAGGTCTTCGGCTATGCGCAAACCGGCGAGGAAGGCTTCATACTCGGCCTGGTTGTTCGACGTGGGAAAGGACAATGTGAGAGAAGCCTCGACTATGGTCCCTTCGTCGTTCTCCAAAATTACCCCTACCCCGCTGCCGGTCGAGCTGGATGCTCCATTTACATAGATGGTCCACCTGTTTGCTATGTGGACCGGGGAGTCTGAGAACGTCATTTCCGCTACGAAATCGGCCAGAGCTTGGGCCTTAAGAGCTTTCCTGCTTTCATACTGGATGTCGAACTCAGACAGTTCCAATGACCATTTGAGCATTCTGCCTGCCATGTCTGGTCGTCCCAGTAATTGCTTTATGGGCTGATCCGTTCTTACCACGATCGTGTGAGCTAAGAAATAGTGTCTCAGTCGTCTGGAAGCGTTGACGAGGGCCAATGCTACCTTTTCTATCTGTTGATATCGCAACTCTAGGTCCTGCAATGCTTTGCTCGTGAAGTATATTGGTTTTTGTCCGCCAGGATTCTCGCGAATGAGAATGGCGCTAACGGCCTCGGCAGTGACGGCGAGGTATAGGAACAAGACTTCCCCAGTATCTGGTCGTGATAATACGGGCGGTTTCGACAGAGCTTGCTTCAAGTGAAGGAGGGGTGTTTCACATTCCTCGGTCCATTCAAACGCTGCTTCTTTCCGCAAGAGCTTAAAGAAAGGAAGGGTGTGTTGGGCAGATTTTTCCATGAAGCGGGACAACGAAGTAAGCATCTCGTTGAGGGATTGGATGTTCTTCTTAGACGTGGGCGTTGGGAACTCAGAGAATGCCCGACACTTGTCGTGGTTAGCTTCGATTCCTCGTTCTGTTAGGTAGAAGCCGAGGAATTTACCTGCCCGTACACCAAATATGCACTTCTCTGGGTTAAAACGCATTCGATACTTTCTTGCTTGCTCAAAGATTTTGCGAAGATGGGCGACATGATCTAGTTCCTCGTGGGACTTAACGATTATATCGTCCATGTATACTTCGAGCATGTCGCCTATTTGTCCTTGGAAGACTCTGTTCATCATTTGTTGCTACGTAGCGCCGACGTTCTTCAGCCCGAAGGGCATCACATTGTAGTAATAGTTGCCCGATTCGGTTATGAAGGCCATGTAAGTTTTATCGCTCGCGGCCATTGGGATTTGATTGTAGCCCGAGTAGGCGTCGAGGAACGATAAAAGCTTAAAACCTCCTGAGTTATCTACGAGCTTATCGATATTGGGGAGGGGGTAGGCGTCCTTTGGACAGGCCCTATTAACATCGGTATAGTCAACACACATCCTCCATTCGCCATTATTTTTTCTTACAAGTACAACATTTGAGAGCCATGTAGTGTATTTGGCCTCATAAATAAACCTAGCTTCTAGAAGGTCTTTGACAGCTTTCTCCGCGGCTTCCATCTTTTCCGGGGACTGTTTCCTTCTGCGCTGGGCAACGGCTTTGACGGCCGGATCAATTGTAAGCTGGTGGAAAGCGACGGATGGGTCCAATCCTGGCATTTCAGTAGCGCTCCATCCGAACAAGTCTGCGTTCTCCCAGAGGCATGCTTTTAGTTGTCTCCTGGCCAGGTCGGGGAGGTCTGCTCCGATCTTTACTCCCCGTTGGGGGTCTTCTCCGAACGGAACGATCTCGAAGTTGCCATCTGGGACGGGACGTAGGAGATGGTCGCTGTTGTTAGACTGGCTGCTCGAAGTCGTTGGGTCCTTGGCGTGATCTTCCTCGCTGAAACGACTATCCAAGTTGATAGATTTGACCTGGGGGAGCGGTTTTGGCTGCTAGGAGCTGCTGGGAAGGGGGGAACGGCCAGAAGTCCTTGGTCCTGCTGAGATGGTGCTTAGTCCTTTTGATGCTTTTTCAAAGCACCGACGGGTAGTTTCGATGTCACCGTGGAGGGTGGCGACCATCCCTTTAGAAGTGTAGTACTTCATTGAGATGTACGGTGGAAGGTACAACAATCAACTCTGCCAGGGTTGGCCTTCCAAAAATGCACTGGTATAGTGACGGGTATTCAATTACCAGAAACTGTGCTTTAGTTGCTCGGGTTGTCTCTCCTGAACCAAAGGTTACGATGAGCTCTACGTAACCCCGGGGCTTTGTCACCGCTCCGTTGAATCCATTCAGCTGCAGCGTTTCGAACAAGTGGTTGTACATTATATCAACCGAGCTGCCCTGGTCCACGAGTATTCTGCGAACGTCAAAGTTCGCCATCTTTGCTCGGATAAGCAGCAGAATGCTTAAGTTCGGTGCTCCGCCGAGGAGCTCTTCCTTGTAGAAGGAAATAGGAAAGAATCCTTTGTGAGTGGTGTCCAGCGTAGTGACTTCATTGGAGCTTTTGCTGATTAATTGATCGAATCTCCTCTTGACGGAGCCGACCGTGATTTTGTTGAATCCACCACCAGAAATGACCATGGCTGACGGGAAGGCCTCCCACGGGCTGTGAGCAGCGAGGTACGTGGAGACAGACAGACTATCAGGGATGCGGAAGTCCTCTGGCCGAGTTATGGACATAGCAACCTGTACGTTGGTGTCATCAGAGGGCGGAGTCTCTTCTACAACCTTTTTGCTCTCCTGGGTTTCCTGTCGGGGGGTATCTTTCTTCTTCGCGAACTGCTTCAGGTGGCCGTCGTGAATAAGGATCTTTATTGCATCTTTGAGGTGGATGCATTCCTCCGTCGTATAACCGTGACTCTTGTGGAAGCGGCAATACTTGGATTTGTCTACACCCAGTCTGGCCGGCAGCTGTTTGGGGAAACGGACTCCCGCTTGCTTGAATTCCGAGTTGGCACACTCGGACAAGATTTTCTCCCTCGAGGCAGTGAGGGGGGTATAGTCATGGAACCGCCCAGAAGGTCTCTTCTGTTCACGTGCATCGCGAGGCCGATCGTCGCGTCTTTTATCTCCTCGAAGAGATGTCGAGGTTTCTTCAGCTCTGGACGAGCGGGCACCTTCATGGTGTTGAGAGGCCCGGATAGAGGGTGCAGCAACCTTCTCCTCGTACTGTATATGCGACTGGGCTTGGAGGAGAAGGGCGTTAAGGTTCCTCGGTGGATCGAGGCCGATGGCTTTCGCGAAATCTAAGCCAGGACATAATCCCTGCTCGAGCAGGAATTTCTTCATGTCGTCGGTTGTTGGCACTTGGACGGCCTCCTTGTTGAACCATTCAATGTAAGCCCGAAAAGGCTCATCCCTTCCCTGTACGACAGCTCCGAGGGACGCCTCGGTCTTTGGATGGCGTCACGATGCAGTAAAGTGACGGGAGAAAATCCTCCCCAGCTGCCTCCAGGATGTAATGGATTCCTCTGGCAGTTGCTTGTACCATGTCATTGCTCCCTTCCAGAGCGTGGTCGGGAACAGGCGGCATTTGATGGCTCCTCGTACCCCTCTGTAGTCCAAAAGAGCATCTATGTTTTCTATGTGCTCGTCTGGGTCAGTAGTTCCATCGTAAGTCCCTAGAGACAGAGGCTTCATAAACAAGTTTATCCATTTGCACACCTCAGAGGGAGACCAAGGAGGAACAAACACTGATTCATAAACCTCCCAAGTCTTTGGAACTACAAGTAGCATGCCAAACCTAAAAAGCCTAAAGGAGGCCAAGACTCCAATTTTGTTTTGGAACATTTAATGGATGCTTAGAGGTGGCATGTATCAGAGCAAAGATGGACACTTCAGTCAAGCTTTATCCTTGAATCAAAGAACCATAGGCCTGTGCTCTAACCTCTAGTCAATGGCTAGAGGAGACTTGAGATTCCAAAATGATCCAATTGGCCACAGACCTGTACCAGTTTCCATGCCTTATTCCTTGCAAAACAAACTTGCTCTACTATAAATAGAGTTCAATTGTGCCTTCCTCAAAATCTCCACTTTCACTCCAATTTGCCTTCTAAAGCAAGTCATTATCGGGTTTTGAGTTTGAGAGCAATCCCAACCCATTACTAGATCAACACCATCAATTACAAAGCAAAACCCTAGTCTCTCCTTTTCAAATTAAACTAAGACAATGATTGCAAATGTCAGAGAAAAATATTGCGTTATGGATTTCGGTAGAAGGAGGACTCACAAGTAAACCTTCAAGGTTCCAAAATTAGAGGATTTGAGAGGGTTGGCAAGGATCATCACCAACCCTGATGCTTTCAGAGCTAAATACGGAGGACTACTGTCTCTGTTAAGGGTCCATGTAATTAAAGGAATCTTGTCTACGCTCATTCAGTTCTACGATCCGGTCTATCACTGTTTCCCATTCCCAGATTATCAACTAGCTCCAACACTAGAGGAGTACTCTCACCTGACCGATTTACCTATCACTGATCACACTACCTTTTTTGGACTGGAAGAAATTCCAAAGGATTAGACCATTGCAAGAGCAATTTATTTGGACGAGTCAGAAGTCAGGACTCACATGACCACTAAGGGTGGAATCCAAGGTTTGCCAGCCCAGTTTTTGATAAAGAAAACCCTGTACTTCGCCAGTATAGGTAATGTGACCTCTTTAGAAAGCATCTTTGTTCTGTTCACCTACAGGTTATTTCTGTTTCCCAACATTGATAACTTCGTTGATATCAATGCCGTTAAAATTTTTCTAATTCGAAACCCTGTACCAACTCTGCTCGCAGATGCTTATCATCCAATACACTTAAGGAATTTATACAGCGGAGGAATGATCAAATGTTGTGTACCCCTGCTATACAAATGGTTCACTTCCCATTTGCCCAAGTCTGCTGCATTTGAGGATCATAAGAGTACTTTACGTTGGTCGCAGAGAATCATGTCTCTTACCAACTCTGACATCGATTGGTACAATCGAATCTACGACGGGATAAGGATCATCGACCGTTGTGGAAACTTCCCTAATGTACCCCTCATTGGAACTAAAGGAGGAATTAATTATCATCCAGTTTTAGTTCGTCGTCAATTTGGATACCCGATGAGGCATGTCCCGCGTAATGCTCATCTGGAAGGTCTTTTCTTCAAGGAAGGAGAAAATGACAGAGCACTAAAGCTAGAAATAATGCTTGCCTAGAAAAATGTTCATAGGAAAGGAAGAGAGTCTCTAGGAAAACCAGACTGTGTCTCGGTGGAACCTTATCTCCACTGGGTACAAACTAGAGCTCTCAAGCTGAGGATGCCTTACCCTCGTCATGAAGTTCTTCCGTTAAAGGAACCTGTCCTTTATTTTATGTCTGATACGGAAAAACTTCAGGTTACTCTCAACAAAGTTCAGCAGGAGAAGAAGTCTTGGAATAACAAGTACCGCATTCTCAATGTGGAGTGTAACAAAATACAGTAACTGTTAAAAGAAAAAGATGCTCTGATTGAGATTTTAGAGCAACATGCTGTAGATAATCAAGAAGACCAAAGGAATTTGCTCGCTACTTTCACTTGGCAAAGGAATGACAACCCGACAACGGCTCAAGAGCCCCGGTCAAAGAAGAGGAAAATACCAGAACCAGCACCTGAGCCCTCCTCAGAGAGGACTCAGGATCCCTTAGCTTAGATATTTACTTTTACAGCACTTTGTAAATTACTGTATTTCCATTTCAGCAATCTTTGAATTCAATAAAACGAGGTTTCCGCTGTATGATATTTGCAATCCAATTGTTGAAGTTTCTTTTGATTAAAGAAAAATATAACTAAATATAATCATTGCACATCATTCATCATTCTCGCATAACGCATTATTCTTCTCTACGAATCTTACGTTTGTGTCTCGATTCTAGAGTCAAGCTGTCCCATTCGTACAATACTCGGGCCAGTCAACAAAAGAAAATGGATAATCTCGAGGAGGAGAATAGAGAGCTGAGAGAAGAAATCGACGCTCTGAGAGAGGATCTGAGAAAACTTCACAATGACATGCAAGCTCTGGCAGCAGCTCAGATACAACGGACTGTGATCTCAGAGATCACATCGACGCCCATAGTGGAAAAGATTGATCATCGGTATAACATGCCTAAAGATCATCCCTGGGGCATGCCACTCAACTATATCCCAGAAGGATATATTCCGCCGATCACTGAAGATCCGGAAACTGCAGCAGTAGCCGCTGGGCCTGAAGGTTACAAACTTCGGGAAAGCGAAGATGCCAGGGGCATGACAACAACTCCTGAAGGTTACAAGCTTCGGGAGGCGCTGAGAGTCACTGCCGTAATGACTATACCACCACCCGTGGTACACACTGTCCCGGAAGGACAGATTCCATAGATACTTTCTGGTGGAAACGAAAGTATGGACGAGAAAATGAAAGGGTTCCAAGAACAGTTCCTGGAAATGCAGAGGGAACTACAAGCCATTCACGGTCAGGATCTATTCAGAAAGGACGCCGCTGAACTTTGTTTGGTCCCCAATGTGAAAGTTCCACACAAGTTCAAGGTGCCCGAATTTGGAAAGTACAAGGGTAACTCTTGCCCTCAAAGTCACTTGGTGATGTACGCTCGGAGGATGTCAACTCAGACTGAGAACCAACAGCTGCTGATGCACTACTTTCAAGATAGTTTAACCGGTGCCGCACTCAAATGGTACATGGGTTTAAACCGCACCAAGATCGTCACTTTCAGAGATCTTGGCGCTGCCTTCATTCAACAATATAAGTATAACCTGGACATGGTGTCGGACAGAGATCAACTTAGAGCTATGTCGCAGAAGGACAAGGAAACCTTTAAGGAACATGCACAGAGATGGTGCAAAATTGCCACCCAGATTTGTCCACCTCTCGAGGAAAAAGAGATGACAAAGATCTTCTTGAAAACCTTGAGCTCATTTTACTACGATAGAATGGTTGCCAGTGCTCCCAGTGGCTTCACGGAGATGGTAAACATGGGAGTTCGTCTGGAAGAAGCAGTCCGAGAAGGACGTTTAGTTAAACACCTGGATCATCAAGCAGTACCAAAAGATATGGTAGTGCTCTCCCTAAGAAAAAAGAGCAGGATATTGGCAATATATCTCTCGAAAAGCAAAGGAAATGATACCAACCAGTAGCACCTGTTCCTACGTATCAACCACAGGTTGCTCAGAACCAACAGAATCAACAGCAATATCAGCAAAGGACACAACAACCTCTTCCGTAGGCTCGTCCTCAGTACAACAACAACCGTAAAATGCGACCAAGAGGGTTCGACCCTATACCAATTTTGTACGCAAAACTGTTTCCATTACTACTGGTCAAGGGGCATGTCCAAACCAGGGCTCCTCTTACAATACCAGAAAATCTGCCTTTTTGGTTCAAAACGGATCAGACTTGTCCTTACCATCAAGGAGGACTAGGGCATAACATAGAAAACTGTCTCAGCTTCAAGTCCGATGTGCAAAAGCTTGTCAGGAGTGGGGTCTTATCCTTCAAGGATACAAATCCAAATGTTCAGACGAACCCGTTGCCTCAACACGAGAAAGCTGCGGTAAATTTGATAGAGGAAGAGTCTAAGCACAACTATCAAATTCACGATATACTCTTATTGGGGGCCAACCTAGTCAAGATGCATCACAGACAGAGCGGATATGGTCACGTACCAGCTCATAATTATCACCAGTGTGATGTCTGCTCTAAAGACAATCAGGTATGTTCCGTGGTGCAATCAGCTCTACAGGAACGATTGGATCTTGGATGGGTCCAAGAGCACTACAGGAAGAGATTGGATACAGGAACGATTGGATCTTGGATGGGTCCAAGAGCTCTACAAGAAGAGATTCAACCGTGTCCGAGTTCTGGGTCAATCAATTTGATGCCCGACTATTTCGCTAATCAGATCAAAGATGTTGTCGTAATCTCTGATCGTGAGAGGACCAAAGATGTTTGTACCATAATCCCTCTGCTTGATGAATCAAGGATTCCTTTGGACAACAGGAAAGTTCCCAACCAGGAACTGATTGAAATTACTTACAATGGTCAGAAAAATTAGAAGGCTCCTGTAGTTATCTATCTTCCGGGACCAATACCGCACAAGTCTGATAAAGCTATCCCTTACAAATACGGTGCAACAACAATTGAGAATGGAAAGGAAACTCCATTACCCTCCATCGTGAATATTTCTGACATCAGTCGGGTAACACGGAGTAGTCGAATCTTCAACCGAGGGGTTGGAGAACCTAACAAAGAAAAGGAACCTCAAACCGGAATTCTCATTCAACCGATCGGTCAATCCAGTGATCCCGACCTTTCAAAGAATGATGATGAGATGTTGAAGCTCATCCAAAGGAGTGAATACAACATCGTTGATAAACTATTGCAGACTCCTTCAAAAATCTCTGTGATGTCCCTATTACTCAGTTCCGAAGCCCACAGAGAGGCTCTACAGAAAGTCTTAGAGAAAGCCTTTGTGGAACAGGATGTAACAATACGATAATTCGACAGCATCATCTCCAACATCACTTCCTGTAACAACTTAGGATTCAGTGATGAGGAATTGCCAGAAGAGGGAAAAAGTCATAACATGGCGCTCAATATTACAGTTAACTGCCAGGACGATGCTTTGGCCACTATACTGGTAGATACCGGATCGGCTCTCAACGTTATGCTGAAGTCCACTTTGATGCGACTATCATTTAAAGGATCTCCGATGAGAGGCAGTGAGGTCGTCGTCAAAGCATTTGACGGATCCCGAAAAACAGTTATCGACGAAGTCGACCTTCCCATAACTATCGGTCCTCACACTTTCCAAGTCACTTTCCAGGTCATGGACATCCGAGCAACCTACAGCTATTTGTTGGGAAGACCTTGGATACACGAGGCTGGGGCAGTCACTTCAACACTTCACCAGAAGCTGAAGTTTGTCAAGAACGACCAACTAGTCACAGTCTGTGGAGAACAAGCCTTGATCGTGAGTAACCTGTCGTCGTCCACTTGTGTAGAACCAGAGGAGGTCGTTGGAACTCAGTTCCAAGCACTTTCGGTGAGCGATGAGAATCAATCAGAAAGAGGAACATCGATTTCCTCATCAAAGATGCTCTCGAGGTGATCAAAAGTAATAATGCAAAAGGATGGGGACAGCTTGTCATTCCTACTGATAACAAAACAAAGAAGGGTCTTGGTTTTTCCTCAACCTGTACCCAGACTGCTACTAACGATGAAAGTTTTCATCCCATTCAGGACTTCTTCCATAGTGGAGGTTTCCTTCACCCAGTGTCTCAAGAAGTACATACCATCAACGAGGAGACTCCTCTGATACGGATGAAGAGTGGAAGTCCTATCTCAACATGGACGGTTATATGTCTCAAGAAGAAGCGCCTACGCCATTCTGTTTTGCCACGTAGGGTCCAAGATATATACCAAGATCAGACGTCAAAATGATATACGGAGATTGTGATCCGGAAGGATGTCGTGCTCCACCAAACTCATTAGAGGAAGACACTCTAATGAAAGACAACTTTGACCACGACTATTATGGCCCAATGAATGGCCTTCCTATCTGGCAGCCGTACTTAGGAGACTCGGGGCAAGAGAATCAGCCGAATAATGAATATCTGCTAAGCATCGTTGGAAAGAATACCTGCGTCCCCACCATGTCATGGGATCAACACTCAGCGCATTCTAAAAATATCCCGCACGATGATGAATTTGCAAAGCTTACAGGGCTAGAATTCATCAACTATGCTTTTCCCAAGGTCAACGTCATCGAGAAGGATGGCCCCTCCAGTTCCAAAGAAGTGTGGGACACCTTAGGACAATCGAGTGGCAAGTTCGACTACTTTGTCAAGTACACCGCTCCTAAAAGTTCTCGTATCAGGCTCGAAGACATCCAACCAACTGGGTGGGGAGATCTCCCTGAGAGTGCAAACATTACGCAAGATATAGCTGAGGAATCCTCCTACGACAACTCTACCTAGGAGACAGATTCCAACGATCCTGCTCCACCAGAAATCAGCGTTATTTCTGAAGACAAGCCAAGAAGGAAGGTACCAGACTTTATGATCCACCGAGGAGTTCACCGCCAATGGGTCGCTGTCAACGTTCCGAAAGTTGTTCATAAGTCTAAGTAATTGCCATCTTTAACCTTTCACCCTGCCCAGGTGAAACAGATGTTTCGATAGGGCTCACTTTCTGTAAATGTTTCTCTTCGCTTCGCCCAAAGCGACAGAGTTTTGTTTTATAGGGCTGTAGTTTCAAGAATCGACAAAATTATAAATAAAATAACGTCGTGCTGTAATTTCCGCATTTATTGCTGTTTTCTCTTTTCGCTTTTTCAGAAAATGGTAATCCTAAAAAACAACAAACAATAAACAAGCAGTTTTCCAAAGAAAATACAATGCACACACTCTTACATTCTCTCTATCTCTTCTAAAATCAATCATCACGTTATGCAGATTGCTTGTTTTAAACCCCATTGAAACATACAATCCAATGCCTTCTACCAACTTTGAATTCCCAGTATTTGAGGCTGAAGAAGAAGATGACAAAGAAATTCCAGAAGAGATCTCCCGATTACTCAAACGAGAGGAAAGGTCCATTAAACCTTACAAAGAGCCGTTGGAGACAGTCAACTTGGGTTCAGAAGAAGAGAGAAAAGAAGTCAAGTTTGGAGCACTGCTCAGTCCAACTGTCAAAGAAGACTTGATAAAACTTCTTAAAGATTTTCCCGATGTATTTGCTTGGTCCTATTAGGACATGCCAGGGTTGGATACCAGCATCGTGGAACATCGCCTACCGTTGAGATCAGAATGTCCGCCAGTAAAACAAAGGCTGAGACGGACTCATCCAGACATGGCCATCAAAATCAAAGAGGAAGTGCAAAAACAAATTGACGCGGGTTTCCTCGCCACATCAGAATATCCTCAATGGTTAGCCAACATAGTACCAGTTCTGAAAAAGGACGGAAAGGTCCGAATGTGTGTAGACTACATGGATCTGAACAAAGCCAGTCCAAAGGATGACTTTCCCTTACCACACATTGACATGCTGGTCAAATAAAAATGGCGCCGAAAGACATGGAGAAAACTTCGTTCATCACCCCATGGGGTACTTTTTGTTACAAGGTAAAGTCGTTCGGTTTGAAGAACATCGGGACGACCTATCAAAGGGCCATGACTACTCAGTTTCATGACATGATACACAAAGAAATCAAAATGTATGTCGATGATATGATTGCCAAATCTAAGACAGAATAGGAGCATGTGACCCACCTGTCAAAACTATTCGAGCGGTTGAGAAAGTACAAACTCCGCTTGAATCTCAACAAATGCACCTTCGATGTCCGTTCAGGGAAACTGTTAGGGTTCATCGTCAGCCAGAAAGGAATTGAGGTTGATCCTGACAAGGTCAAGGCCATTCAAGAAATGCCTTCTCCAAAGACTGAAAAATAATTCAGGGGATTCCTGAGACGTCTGAACTACATTTCCTGATTTATATTCCTCATGACTGCGACATGTGCGCCGATCTTTAAA
Organism: Lathyrus tuberosus; assembly: GCA_022829125.1. NCBI lineage: Eukaryota > Viridiplantae > Streptophyta > Magnoliopsida > Fabales > Fabaceae > Lathyrus > Lathyrus tuberosus. The sequence goes on from JALAZF010000043.1 coordinate 8,392,713, forward strand.
TTACTAAAAAAGAATCAGGACTGCATTTGGACAGAAGACTGCCGAACCGCCTTCGACAGTATCAAGGAATACCTGTTAAACCCACCGATTCTATCACCTCCAGTGGAAGGAAGACCACTGATCATCTATTTAACAGTTTTGGAAAACTCCATGGGTTGTGTGCTTGGCCAACAAGACGAAACCAGAAGGAAAGAATCGGCCATCTACTACTTGAGCAAGAAATTCACAGACTGTGAAACTCGGTACACTATGCTTGTGAAAACTTACTGTGCTCTGGCTTGGGTAGCCAAAAGTCTTCGCCAGTACATGATTCGTCATACTACTTGGTTAATCTCAGAAGTGGATCCGATCAAGTACGTCTTTGAAAAACCTGCTCTCATGGGAAGGATTTCCCGTTGGCAGATGTTGCTATCAGAATACGACATCGAATACCATGCTCAGAAAGCTGTTAAAGGAAGTGTTTTAGCTGATCATTTGGCTCATCAGCCGATTGACGGTCAAGAATCAGTCGGATTTGACTTCCCAGACGAAGATGTCATGTACTTGAAAATGAAAGATTGCGATGAACCGCTACCCAGTGAAGGGCCAAAACCAGGTTCCCAATGGGGACTTATCTTGACGGAGCTATCAATCATTATGGAAACGGAATTGGGGCAATCATCATAACACCTCAGGGTACCCACATTCCTTTCACTGCCTAACTGACATTCAAGTGTACAAACAACGAGGCCGAATACGAAGCTTGTATCATGGGTCTCGGAGAAGCGATCGACTTAAGGATCAAGAACTTGGATGTATATGGCAACTTAGCTTTGGTTATCAATCAGATCAAAGGGGATTGGAACACATACCAATCAGGACTAATTCCTTACAAAGACTATGCGAGAAGGTTGTTACCATTCTTCAACAAAATCGAGTTTCATTATATCCCTCGTGAAGAGAATCACATGGCTGATGCATTGGCCACTCTCTCTTCCATGATTAGTGTAGGTCAATGGAATGACATACCTAAGATTGACATAATGCGCCTTGAATGGACCACTTACATCTTTACGATTGAAGTAGTCATAGACGACAAACCTTGGTATCACGACATCAAATGCTTCCTTCAGAAATAGGAGTACCCACCTGGGGCATCCAGAAAGGACCGAAAGACCCTCAGAAGGCTGGCTGGAAGTTTCTTCCTGAGCGGTGATACACTCTATAAGAGAAACTTTGACATGGTCTTGCTCCGATGCATAGATAGACCAGAAGCAAACATGCTGATAAGAGAAATTCACAAAGGATCCTTTGGCACTCATGCCAACTGACACACAATGGCGAGAAAAATTCTAAGAGCAGGGTACTATTAGTTGACCAGGGAATCCGATTGTTACAAGTACATGAGAAGGTGTCACAAGTGTCAGATATACTCAGACAAAATCCATGTACCGCAAACACAACTCAAAGTTATTTCTTCCCCATGGCCTTTTCCCATATGGGGAATCGACAAGATTGGTATGATTGAACCCAAAGCTTCGAACGGACACCAGTTCATCCTGGTAGCCATTGATTATTTCACCAAGTGGGTCGAAGCAGCGTCATACGCCAATGTAACCCGACATGTGGTGGTCCGATTTATCAAAAACAATATCATTTGCCGTTATGGTGTTCCAAGCCAGATCATTACGGATAATGGATCCAACTTGAACAATAAAATAATGGAAGAGTTGTGCGTTGAGTTCAAGATTGAACACCATAACTCATCTCCCTACCGACCCAAGATGAACGGAGCGGTAGAAGCGGCTAACAAGAACATCAAGAAGATCGTTCAAAAGATGGTTGTAACCTACAAAGATTGGCACGAGATGCTGCCCTTTGCTCTTCACGGTTATCGCACATCTGTCCGCACTTCAATAGGGGCAACCCCTTTCTCTCTAGTATATGGCATGGAAGCAGTGCTCCCCATAGAAGTAGAGATCCCATCAATCCGGGTATTGATGGAGGCTAAGTTAACAGAAGCTGAATGGTGTCAAAGTCGACACGACAAACTAAATCTGATCGAAGAGAAGCAAATAACAGCTCTATGCCATGGTCAGTTGTATCAGAAAAGAATGAAGAAGGCATTTGACAAAAAGGTCTGACCCCGTGTCTTCAGAAAAGGAGACCTCGTGCTCAAGAAGATACAATCATTTCTCACCGATTCCTGGGGAAAATGGACCCCTAATTATGACGGTCCCTATGTGGTCAAGAAAGCTTTCTCAGACGGTGCCTTGAGACTCGCGACCACGGATGGAGAGGAATTTGCCTACCCCACAAATGTTGATATAGTCAAGAAATACTTCGCCTAAGCTAAACTAAAAAAAAACGTCTCGGTGGATTGAAAACCTGAAAGGGCGGTCCAGGCAAAAATTAGAGACATGATAAAAAATCATCCCGATGGATTGGAAATCTCAAAATAAAATCCAGGCAAAAATTAGGGATTAATGGTAAGTAACTACGTCCAACAAAGGGGCCGATTCGTCAGCAGCAGTGATGCCATCCATTAGAGAAAACTCCAGTCAAGGTCATCTTCGACAAAAGCTCAGGATACCTCGAATTCAAAGTTGGTAGAGGGATAGTGGCCGTTATGTTTAATGTAGCCCTTTTCCCGAAAATTACCATTTTCTAACTTTGTAAATACTCTATGGAATCACGCGTTTGGCTGATTTCCATCCTATCAATAAAATTTGAGCCCTTGTGCTTTTGTTTGTAATTCTTATTTGTTTTAGCTTTACAGAACGACATTTTAACAAGATTAACGATTCTTGAAATAAAACAAAAATGAATTTTACTTGTCAAAATTTTTCTGCTTTTCAAAATAAAGATGGAAATTTCTTTTGACTGTTGAACATCGAAAGAAAATCGATCACTTCTCCGAAAGCAATCGAGCTTCAAAGTACAGAATCAGAGTATTCCTTCTAAGCCAGTATTCCTGAATGAAGGATCAGCTGTGTCGGATACGAACCTTCTGTCCGACACCCTCGGCAGAGTTCTTATCTCCTAAGCCCGACCAACAATGTTCCCCACAGGGACTATCTCTCCTAAGCAAGGCAGAATTGCTATTGTGAACAAGTGGTATTTCTTCGTCCCTTGCACTGGCCGAGTATCCAGTCGTGTTCAGTCACTAGTCTGTATGCCGTGTCAGTTTTGTCAGCATAAACATACATAGATCATGCATTATTAATTGGCATTTACATTCATATTGCATCACTATCACTCTAGTCAGTCTTACCCCTAAGTGGTAAAGTCCTCTTAATCAATCGAGTTGTCAGTTCTTTCCTTGTCAGGAAATGTTTTGCCTGAATAATCTCTTTCCCCCAGTTTATTTCTGGAATGGAGATGGTCCTCGACCACTTTGGTAACTTGAACCTTTGAAAGGCAAGAAAGACATTCGACCGACACCTTTGGAACTTCACTCTTCACCATTGAAGATGATATTTTTGTTTTCTCGGATTAAGGAAAATCCCCAGAGAAAGCCTCTCAACCGAAGACTCTCAGCAATACATTGGTTTTTCTCTCAAGAAAGTCAATGTTAATAAAGTCATCAGCACCTCAAAATTGGGTTACATCACATGGTATTTCTTTGAGAAGACCTCGGGAAAAGTATGATGTAATATCCCTAAGCAGAAAACTGTTTCTCAAAAGACTCATTTTCCCTAGTGGAGTCAACAAATGGCGTCTCCAATAGAGAAGTTTGAACACCTCTACAACTCAGATGGATGGGTTTCCCCAGCAAGTCTGACGTCCAAAACCTTTTCCCATCAAATGGCACCTCCCCAAGAAAATTCGGCGAGAAGTTTGAGGAATACCGCTATCAATAGCGTCCTTTGTCACGAAAGTTTATTGACAAAAGAAACTAAGACCAGTTCCTTGGCAGGAAACCAGGATCGAGGGGAAGTTTATATCAGAAACTGAGACCAGTTCCTTGGCAGGAAACCAAGATCGAGGGGAAGTTTATATCAGAAACTGAGGCCAGTTCCTTGGTAGGAAACCAGGATCGAGGGGAAGTTTATATCAGAAACTGAGATCAGTTCCTTGGTAGGAAACCAGGATCGAGGGGAAGTTTATTTCAGAAGTTGATACCAGTTCCTCGGTTGAAGACCAGGATCGAGGGGAAGTTTACCTCTTCTAAGCATCATTGCTTAGCAAAAGAAGATGGATGAGCAAACTACCATTCATAACCATCATCAAAATTTCGTGTATTCCGATATTTAATCCTCTTGCACCCTGAATGCCCGAATACCCTCGCCATTCACACCTTCGGGTCCAAGAAGATTAAATAGGGGCATCTATCATACCCCAAATTTTGACCACTAAGATTTCCCATTATTTTGCAAATCATCATGATAATATGGATGAACCATCATACCTCATTAGTCTCCCCAAAGATGGGTGAGCATTCACTACCATCAAAGATTAGGGTTTCAAGCCCTCTCAGAGCCCTTAGACAAAGGATCAATCAAGAAACGACATAATCTTCAACTTGTCTAGCCTCTCAGAAAACCTATAAGGGATCAAGAGGACTCCTACATCAAGGATCAGGCACAAAGTTGCTACATTCAAAGTGGATTAAGCCTCCGGATCGTCAGTCTCACCAAATTAGGGTTTTGATAGACCATGGCCTCCAGATGGAAAGTTTCATCTGGGCATGAGCCAATACCTCAAAACATGATCCAAGATACTCCAAGGGACCTCATGGACCCCATCACCAAGTTAATTTAGCCTCAGGGGAAGCATTCATAAAAAATCAGGAATTAGGGTTTCTTGACCTAATTCACCCCTAAGTTGACTTTTGGGACAAAACATGAGCCAAGAGCTCAAGACATGATTTTAGGGTCTCTAACACACCACATTGATCCATTTGAAACAATGGATTAATCCAAGAAGCTTGATTCATAAGTTTCAATTTCATCTGGACCACAATTAGGGTTTCGAGGGAAAAGTCAATTGTACCTTTGATTTTTGACCAAGACATGCTCCCAAAGGTTGGGACATGATTTAATACACCCTATAGCACCTATGGAATATGTCCATTAGGTTTGATTTAGGTCAAGGACTTGATTTCACCAAGGATCGCACAGTTTGGAATTCATCCGGTAAAAAGTCAACTGTGCACAAAAGTCAAGTTTGACTTTTTGAGATTTTTCACAATTATGGTTCTTTGACCCTAAAATGATGTTAATTTGTGATTTGAATCATCATTCATCAAGAAAAATCAAATAAAGTGGGATAACTTGTAAAAGGGGTAACCATAAAAACTTAGAATTTTTCTAAGTTATGGAACAAAGTGGCTAGGGTACCAACTTCCAAGGATCATAACTTGAGATCCAAGCAACCATTTTGGATGATCCAAAGATGGATTTGTAGATCTCATGGCATACTTTAAAAGTATCAACTACAACTCATTCCAATTCCTTATGGATTTCAAGTTATGGGGTGATCAAAATGGCTGAAAACACAAAAGTGACACTTTTTCAACACTTAGTGAAATTTTCACTAAGTCAGAATCTGCCATATTTTTTCTCAAAAGTAGAGGCATTTTTCATTTTAATTCTGGTTTGATCAAAACCAAAGTTGGATATCATGATGAAATAGGATATATCAGCTTTCCAAAATGTCCAAGAACTCCATCAAATTGCATCTGAGCTAGGAGTTATGACAGCTGCAACATGCCTTGCTGCAAACTGTTTTGGCAAGGCAGATTGTGCATTAGGGCTAGATTTGCTCAATTTGTGCAAATGACAAACAAGTTTATCCATCTGCGCACCTCAGAGGGAGATCAAGGAGGAACAAACACTGATCCATAAGCCTCCCAAGTCTTTGGAACTACAAGTAGCATGCCAAACCTAAAAAGCCTAACGGAGGCCAAGACTCCAATTTTATTTTGGAATATTTAATGGATGCTTAGAGGTGGCATGTATCAGAGCAAAGATGGACACTTTAGTCAAGCCTTATCCTTGAAGTAAAGAACCATAGGCCTGTGCTCTAACCTCTAGTCAATGGCTAGAGGAGACTTGAGATTCCAAAATGATCCAATTGGCCACAGACCTGTACCAGTTGCCATACCCTATTCCTTGCAAAGCAGACTTGTTCTACTATAAATAGAGCTCAATTGTGATCAGTTTGAGTACACCAAAGCACCCAAACTGATGCTTTCCTTAAAATCTCCACTTTCACTCCAATTTTGCCTTCTAACGCAAGTCACTATCGGGTTTTGAGTTTGAGAGCAATCCCAACCCATTACCAGATCAACCCCATCAATTACAAAGCGAAACCCTAAAGCTAATATCCTGTGGATAACCACATATAGGATGGGTAATTGACAACTACCCATTGTATAGCCTGTAAGGTTACTTTTAGATAGCTTCCCTTTCCCTTCCAGCTTCATGGGATAAATAAGAAATCATAAATTAGCACCCTTTCTCCTCGAGGAGGAAAGCCCAACTTCAGTGATAAGGTAGTCGCGTCACCAACAAAAATCGCTCGCTACAGCTTAATCTTGCTACTCCTTCATCAGGAGAATCCTTGTAAAGATTCAAACTTGAATCTTCATCCATATATATAACCTTTACAGAAACTAGTCGTTGAGGAAGTGTCTTGATCAAGTGTCTTTGCCTTTACTCCATAGTACAAGAGACTTTGAAGATGGATGCACAACAAATTCTGAAACTAGTGTGTAACGCATTTAACCTATGAGTCTTCAAGAGGTTTTGTACTGATAGATCCGTTGAAAGCAGATATCTATAAAATGTAACAGCTTTTCTTGAGCCTTGCAATCTTGTAGACTCGAGCTGACAAGCTGATAAGAAAATACAATTTGCTTTCAGTAGTACGGACAATCCACAACTTTATCACCAACTCTGAATGGTACCAGATGCTGATATACAATTACCAAGTGTAGAAACTCATCTGAATGCTGAGGCCTTCAGCTCAGAGTCTGTGTCAAGCCACACTGGCAATTATTCTATAGACTCTGCCACCAGAAGCTAGCAATGAAGCAACTCCCAAGTGTGTCTAAGTAAAACACATTCTGATTATTTATGTACAAGAACAAGAACCTTCATAAATAAAACACACATCAAATAAACCATTTATCTTTTAATACTTTTGTTATCATCAAAATTAAAAGAGAATATGTCAAGAAAATTCTTGTTCTAACAATCTCCCCCTTTTTTATGATGACAAACACAAGTATTTAAAGGAAAATGTTTGACATTTAATTTTCTCTGCAACAACAGGGTATGAGGTTTGTAAGCTCCCCTTGGGTCTGATAGTCCACAACTGAGTTCTATTGACTCTAACACCAAGAACGTCTTCTTAGTAACATCAGGGTCTGAGGTTTGTAAGCTCCCTCTGAGTCAAACAGTTCCAAGGTTGAGGTTTGTAAGCTCCCCCTTAGTTCCATATTTAAGAAAACCAAAATAACAACATTTTAACTTTCTTTGGCATCATCAGAATACAAGGTTTGTAAGCTCCTTCTGAGTCTAATAGGCTAAGTTAGGGGTTTTTAAGCTTTTACTTAACACTATGTACAAGAGAGTTAAAATATGTTGCCCTTTTTAACTTTCTTTGACAACACCAGAATATGAGGTTTGCAAGCTCCTTATGGGTATGATAGGATAAGTCTGAGGTTTGTAAGCTTTTCCTTAGACCTATGTACAAGAAAGTTAAGAATACGCCATGGGCAAGGTAACCATAAAAACAAAAAATAAATGACCAATATGTACAGGACAGGTATTCAATGAGTTCAGTTTCCACTTAAATACTTACTATTATTTCTCTCCCTTTTGTCACATCAAAAAGAATAAAAGGAAAAAAAAAGGAAAGGGAAAAAAATATCACTAATAAATGTAACTCAGATCATCATTACAGGACCAGTTTCCAAAGAGAAAGAATAATCAAGTAATAAGAGTCATTAAGGTTTGTAAAGTGCATGCTTTAAAGTCTTAGTGGCTGTTACTATTCTAAGAATTTAAACAAGGATTAATTAGAAATACTTGGTATCCACATAAGCCATTATAAAAGCATCCAGCTCCTAAGTCATTTTCATCAATCACCAACCTAAGGATATGGAATCATCAACTGAGAGTCATAATGCATCCGTAGTAACAGATGCAACAGAGAATTCTAGAAGTTTGGAAATCCAATCCCCTTAGAGGCGAGATGCTTCTGAGTCCTCTACAACTAAGCCTCTTCCCTATGTAATACTTTCTACAGAAGAGGCAATTTTGGCAATACCTAAACGAACTTCAGAAGGAGGTTCAACAGTAGCTGCTTTGAAGCCTCAGAGAAAAAGCATGAAGAGGTAAAAGAAGAAGAAAAGGAGGGTTAACAAGCAGTTCTACCACTCTCTTCCAGACATAGAAGAGGAAGAAGTGATTGATTCAGAAAACGAAGAGGTGGACTATAGCAACAGTGGACGCCGCTAGGAACAAGATGTAATAGCTAGGGATCAATCTAGAATCATCTTGTTTCCATTTGTTTTTTAAATTTATAATCCACCAGTTTAAATAATAATGAAATAGTTTTTCTGACCAATACTACTTTAGCATGCATTTACATTCCAGTAATTTCTTTAGATTTTCTGAAAGTACATTAACAAAGTGAAACTGACACAGAAATGACAGTTAAAATAGATCAAACATAAACTCATAGTTATTTAGAGAATCTTAATAGGTTAGACTTCTAGATCACATTTCCAAGAGTCATTATTAGAATCTGGGTTCCAAAGAGAGATTTCAAGAAGGAAGCACTACTGAATGTTGCAACTCAAGCAAATCAAAGCAAAGCAGCAACTGAAGAATCTGCAAGCTGTAGCGAGTGATTTTGGACGTGGTTCTTAAGCGATGTCGCTCTTTGGGGGTTACTACAGGTCGATTCATTTTTTATCCCATTATGAGCTGACTAAGGAAGGGAAATAGATGTCTGCAATTAACCCTGCTTGCATACTGAGTTTAAACAGCGGCCTGTTAGGTTACAGATGCTATCAATGTGGGGGGCCTCTTTCTTCTTACTTTCAGGGAATTTTAACTTTTAGCGGGGAATACGGGCTAGGATGTTTTGACTGATATACGGGATTTTGGGTTTTTGTTTAGTGTGCTCGCTAAGATTTTTCTTTCAATCTTATGCCTACGTATTCCCGTTTTTCCGAAACAGGGAAATCAGAGCGATCGTAGTTCCTCCTATTCTACGGGAGGAAATGGGTATTTTTGGTGTCTTGTTCAAAGCCCAAGACGTGAAGCTGAAGGTGATCTGTATCTTGTTCAAAGCCCAAGATGTGAAGATAAAGGTAGTTTGTATCTTATTCAAAGCCCAAGATGTGAAGCTGAAGGGTTTGACTTTAGAGAGAATTTGTCATCTCTAAAGAGGGGTTTGTCTGTCACAACTGTTTATAAAGGAGAATTACTTTAACCGGGATTTGTGAATCCGGCAATGCCATAATTTCCTTTATAGGGGATTTCCTACCTAGAGGAGAAGACTTTAACTCAGTGTAGAGCAATGCTATCTTTCCTTAGGAATTTCTCATGCTAAAAGAGGGACAGTGGCATGGATGTAGATGATCCAGAGGCTTGCCGCTTACATCGATTAGATGAAGGGGAAGGTGTTGTTGATGTTTGTGTACTGTGAACGAGGTACAGTTTTGATGCTAAAAGGTTGATTGGATCAACCAGTGGTTTTCTTATATAAAGCCTAAGAGGAGGCTAATATGTGTCTCGTACAAAGCCCGAGAGAGAGGCTAAAAGGTTTTTGACTCAATGAGGGAATCTTTTGGTATCTCATATAAAGCCCGAGATGGAGGCGATTGGCCCAACAAGAGGGTTTTTTATGTGTCTCGTACGAAGCCCGAGAGAGAGGCTAAAGATGGTGATTGACTCAACGAGGGAGTCTTTTGTATCTCGTACGAAGCCCGAGATGGAGGCTAAAGATTGTTAGCTCCGCTGGGGAGAATCATTGTACAAAGCCCAAGAGTAGGCTATGGTGACTGTTTCAGTTGAGTGACAGGTCCAATATGCTGATTTAAAGAGAAAATCAGTTCTTATATGAGTAATGTTTGCCCTCAGGGATTTTGATTCGAGGATCAGGGTTATTTCCTTTTCTTTAAGGAAATGGGAAATCCGAAGGTTATCGAGACTGTCCGAGTCTACGGGTTTTCTTCCTATTTTTGAAGGGGTGCTTGAGAATGTCTTGGAGACTCAAGGGTCTTAGACTGTCCAGGTCTAGAGTTTCATCTTTTGTACTATGCTGAGAAAAAGTAATAGACTCTTGGAAAGACTGTTCTATTAAGATGACTAATTTCTGTTCCTATACCTCTAGGAGGTCATCGGGACGAATTGTACGAAGCCCAAGAGGAGGCTAGAAGCTTTTAAGAAGCCGATCGGTCCTTGTACGAAGCCCAAGAGGAGGCTATCATTCCCGGAGGAAGAATCATTACACGAAGCCTAAGAGGAGGCTGTGAAGACTTCTAAGAAGCCGAACGGTCCTTGTACAATGCCCAAGAGGAGGCATGGATGCTTTTAGGAAGCCTGTGGGTCCTTGAACAATGCCCAAGAGGAGGCCGATGCTTTTAGGAAGCCGATGGGTCCCCAAACCCCGAGAAGTTCAAGAAAGGCTATTCACAAAGAATAGATCAAGCCAGGAAAGTTCGAGAATTTGGAAGAAACTCAAGAGATGCCATTCACGGAGAAAAGATCATCTCTGGGGAATAGAGTTTCTTGATAAGTGCTTTTAAGAAGCCTGTGGGTCCCCAAACCTCGAGAAATTCAAGACAGGCTATTCACGAGGAATAGATCAAGCCAGGAAAGTTCGAGAATTTGGAAGAAACTCAAGAGATGCCATTCACAGAGAAAAGATCATCTCTGGGGAGTAGAGTTTCTTTGACAACTTCTACGAGTGACAGTCTATGAAATGGTTCTCTGAGAATGCTGCCTTTCATGTCTCCATATTGTTTAACCCCAAGAGGAGGGAAGACTGTGTCTGGTAATCCTATGGGGATCTAGTTTTTACTATTTAAGAGTGATCAATGGGCTTAATGCTAGACGTAGTTGCTGGGGAAACTCTAAATATCTATACTATTATTACACAGTTGATATGAGTTTATGAAAGAAGACTTACAGCGAAACAGCCCCACAATACAGTTATATGTATATGAAAGCGGTAAATGAAAGCAATAACCACTTACTCGGTTGTAGAGCTTCCATGTTGTTTGGTTAGTTGTTCAACAAAGAAAGATTGAAAACAACAGTATATTTCAAAATCAAAGGAGAAAGTGCTTTGAAAAAGAAAGATTTGGGGCTTACAGCTTAAGGAGAGGCCCAGGGTTTTATCAATGATTGCACTGTTGAATTTGTACAGAGGGACTTATACAAGTGACTGAGGCCCAAAGATTATTTTCTGTACAAAGGGATGGGTCTTACACTCTCTCAAGAGGCCCAAAGAGTTTTAGAAATGGGTCTTACTACTCGAGGGTAGGCCCAGTTGATTTGATTTTGAATTGGCGATCGCACCGAGGTTTTCTTTTAACGCAGAGGGGCTTATACAATACCTGAGGCCCAAAGTTTGTTTTGGTTAAAAGGGGATTGGGCCTTACACTCTAATAGAGGCCCAAAGAGTTTTTAAAAGAAAAAAAAGTGGGGCTTATAACACGAGGGTAGGCCCAATTTGTTTGATTTGAAAAGGCGACGACCGCGCCGTTTATTTTGACGGTATCGAGACTTATACAATATACTGAGGCCCAAAAATGATTTGGTCAAAAAAAGGATTGGGTCTTACACTCTATAATAGGCCCAAAGAGTTTGAAAATGATTTATGAGGGTTGAATTAATCCAAAAACCCTAATTTGTTTTCAAAGTGTATTTTAATTGAATAAAAATTCAATTAAAATGATCAAAATTGTTTAACATATGGAAAACAAATTGTGATCTTGGATTAATGCTTCAAAAATTAAGTATTGACCTACAAAATAATTAGAAGTCATTAAAAGTTGCAAAATCAAGGTGGAAAAAATATTCAAAATGTCAAAAACAATTAAAATATTAATTCTTTGCAAAAATATCAATTATATGAAATAAATAATATTTTTGGGATTTTTTGGGAAAATAAAATATTTTAACATTTTTGTGAATTATTAAAAAAAGAATCAACTCAAAATCATTAAAACTCAGAGAGAAATTAATTTTTGAATCAATTAAATAAAATCACAAAATTCAAATATTCAAATATTCAAAAAATGGCGCCAAGAACACCCAAGAACACGCGCGTGTTCTGGGTTTGCCCAGATTTGCATTTTATCTCTAATCTCACTGAATACTTGATTATACCATGCAATCCACATATCAATCTACTCGTCTCAACCTCACGATCATGTTTATGACAATTAATTTCATTTAAATTAAGCACAAAACAAGAAATCACGAAAAATCCTCAAGAACCCTAAATTCTGTATGAAGGCTGGGATTTTTGATACACGATTCAATCATAACAATTAATTGAGGGGAAACATTCCATGCATGATTATGAACATGTGGCCAAATTATTGTGCAACAAAAATTGCCTGGATCATAGAGTTAGAAGAGCTCATGCTTACCTCTTGCAGCTGGTGATCGTGTTTTATGTTGGAGGTGTTACAGCTAGGTTCCAATGATTTGGATAGCTCCCCTAGGTGCCATGGAGTGTATCTGGATGCCTGGAATGGATTGAAATGGTTTGGAGCTGAAGATGGTACCTCAACTGCAAAACTGTCAAGAACTTGAGCAATTGGCTAGTGATTTTGTGAAATCAGTGTTCCAGATGTTATGTGAGTGTTTGGATCACTTCTATATGATGTATGTGAGGTGTGTGAATGATTGGTTTGATTGGAAAAGCTCTCAAACTCAAAACCCGATAATGACTTGCCTTAGAAGGCAAAATTGGAGTGAAAGAAGAGATTTTGAGGAAAGCATCTATTTGATGGCTTTGGTGTACTTAAACTAATCACAATTGAGCTCTATTTATAGTAGAGCAAGTTTTTTTTTGCAAGGAATAATGAATGGCAACTGCTGAGTAGGTTTGGCCAATGTTGGCAAATGAAAATCCAAGTCTCCTCTAGTCAATAGGCACAGGCTACTGGTTCCCTTGGTCTTAGATAAGTCTTGACTGAATTCAGTTGCAAATGGCTCAGTCCATGCCACCTTGATGCTTCCATTGAATGCTCCAATCGAAAATTGGAGTTTTGTCCCTATTTTGGCAATTCTAGATTCAACATGCTATTTCTTGTTCCAAAGACTTTGGAGGCTTGGCTCAGTGATTGTCCCCTTTAGATTCAATCCTCAGATGTGTCCAAGTGGATAGGAGTGTTTGGATTTGCAAAATTTTGGCAAATCGAGCAAAAGTTCAAAATCTGTCTTGCCTTGACAGATTTCAACAAGGCAACTTGCCAATGTTATATTTCATGGCTCAAATTGAATTTGGTAATGTTCTTGGTTATTTTGGAAAGCCCTTACATGATACAACAACTTTTTGATCATGTTTGGTTTTGATCTCTTTTGAATCCAAGTGAAAAATCCCCCTACATTTGGAAAAAAGTGAGGCAAAATCTGACTTAGTGAAATTTTCACAAGTGTTGGAACAAAGTGACTTTTCTTGATTTTGATCACTCCATAACTCAAAATTCATGAGGAATTTGGACATAGGTCATTATGAAGCTTTTGTAAAGGGCAATGAGATCTACAAATCAAGCTTTGAATGGGGAACAATGGCCTTGTGGTTTAGGAGTTATGGTCCTCCAAAGTTGGCACATTAGTGTCACTTTTTCCATAACTTAGAAAATTTTCTAAGTTTTTATGGTTACCCCTTTTACAAGTTATCCCACTTTCTTTGATTTTTCTAGATGAATGATGATTCAAATCATACATTAACATCATTTTAGGGTTAAACATCCATTTTGGTGAAAAATCTAAAAAAGTCAAAGTTGACTTTTGTGCACAGTTGACTTTTTATCAGATGAATTCCAAACTGTGCAATTCTTCAGGAAATCATGTCCTTGATCTAAATCAAACTTGATGGACATGTTCCATGGGTGTCATAGGGTATATTGATTCATGTCCTAGGGCTTGGGAGCATGTCCTGGTCAAAAGTCAAAGTTACAATTGACTTTTCCCTTAAAACCCTAACTGTGGTGCAGATGAAATTGAGACTTGTTGCTCAAGCTTCTTGGATCAATCCATTGTTGCAAATGGATCAATGTAGTATTTTGGAGACCCTCAAATCACTTCTTGAGGCCTTGGCTTATGATTTGTCCCAAAAGTCAACTTAGGGGTGAATTAGGTCAAGAAACCCTAATTCCTGATTTTTGATGTATGCATCCCCTGAGGTCAAATTGACTTGATGATTGGTTTTATGATGTCCTTTGCAGCATATTAGGATATGCTTTGAAGTATTGGCTCATGCCCATAGGAAAATTTCCATTTGGAGGCCCTGGTCAACCAAAACCCTAATTTGGTGACACTGTCGATCTTAAGGCTTGATCCACCTAGAAGGGAGCAGCTTTGTGCTTAATCCTTAAAGTGGGAGTCCTCTTGATCCCTTGTAGCTACTTGAGAGGTTAGACAAGTTGAAGATCATGTTATTCCTTGATTTATCCTTTGTCAAAAGCTCTGAGAGGGCTTGAAACCCTAAATTTGATTATAGTGGATGCTCACCCACCTTTGGGGAGACTAATGAGGCAAGATGCTTCCCCCATATTGTGATGATGATTTTTCACAATGATGGGAAATCTTAGTGGTCAAAATTTGGGGTATGACACAAATAAGCTGATAGCTTCAGAAATACTCTCCTCTTTAGCATCCTTTGTGAAGACACACAGAAGAAGAAGATCTTCTGGATCCAGACGCAGAAACAAAGTGAGAAAGGAGGATTTGGAGTTTGCTAAGGAAGAATGGCTAGATTTCTTAGAAAATCTAGACATGTCATATGATCCTAGGGAATTCCTTAAGACACATCCATTAGACTAGAAAAATCTAATTGTCTTGTAATAGCTTCCTTTTTTACTTAATAAAATGAGTTGCAAACATTTGAGCTCTTTTATCTATTTCAAATTCTCATTGAACAACAAGAATAAATATTAATCAGTTAAAACTGAACACAAGCGTGAACAAACTCTGAATTTATTAATAATACAAATATTTCAACAACATACAAAGCATAACTATGCAAAAATCTAACATCAGAATCTTTCATAGATAGCTTCAAGTTTGTCTCTCCAAATCTTGGAATAACTAGCCTCAGAACTTATGTTAACCCCTTGTTGAACAAGCATTTCAGAAACGACTCGTCCATAAGGAATGAATAAGATATTTCCCTTTTGAAAAGAAGAAAGACACCTCTTCAGATGGTCAAACATAACTTGAGGAGGATCAATCTTCAAATCTGAATTAAGAAGTACAAACAGATATTTTTCAATAGGGTCTACTTTGTCTAAATCCTTATCCTTACGAAGTAAGTTTGAATTCAGAATCTGATTCCAAACCACATCATCATGAAGAAAATTTGAGACCTCTGATGTATTAGATGGGTCTATAAAGATACGCCATATAGGAAGATAGTGTTCCCAAACAAGAGTTCATAGGATTTCTCCAATTCCTCACAATTGATCACGTTTACAATCACTTTAGAGGTTACTATAATAGAAACACCAATTACTCTAGACAGAATAGCATACTCAGAATTAAGCTCAACAATGGAGGCATTGATCCAAAACTCTTTGACAAGACTTGGATAAGTGAAACTACAGGGCATCTCAAAGTAGCCATTCCACCTTTGTTTAGCCACAGCCTTCCAGAAGTTGAAACCAATCTTAAGCAACTCATCAAAATTCACAAACTTTTTATTGATGATAACCATCTAATTCAATGGATAATTAACTGAAGAACTCATCTCAGGTTTGGTTTGATCAGCATAAAACCAAGAAGAAGAGAAGAAGAAAAAGAAGAAGAAGAAGAACTGAACAAGAATCTTACAAGAATAAGAATCTTGTCAAAAAAGGACACAATGATGTTTCACAAGACAGGGAATATTAACAGCAAGTAGTAAAGAGAAAACATCATTACCCAAGGGTTCTTTTTCCAACAAATCTTTCAATTCCACTAGATGAGTTTCACATTTATGAAAAGTTAAGTATTATAAGAGGTTTTGAAAAAACTTTTTTCTTAAACTTTTATGACAGTAAAAAATAATCTTCTTCTGAATCTCAGAAACTGACAACTTTCAGAAGCTATCATCTATCAGAGTCTAGTAGATCTAGACTTAGACAAAGATATCATCTGTCAGTCACAAGTCTCTAAGGTTCTATTCAGAACTAGCACTTTATCTTGAAATAAGAGTCACGAGTGACAGATGAATATTGAATTGTTTTCTTTAGACAGCTAACAAGCAACAGTATCAACACAAAAGTGAGAAAACTGTTTTCATAAATATGATCATCATCTGGCTTAATAAGACATTCAGTATAGACAAACACAATAGAGTTTCCGCTTAAAGATTTCTGAAGTTCTTCTTTACAAAAGAACTTCTCTAGAAGTCTAACAGAAACTTTGTATTTATATCTATACAAATGTTCCATTGAATCAAAAGATAAACCAAAAAAGAACAAGCATACCTCTTATTATTATTTTTGTTTGGCCAGACTCGATTCACTATTTAGACTTGACCAATAGAGTCTGAACACAGTTTTGAATGAATTCTAATTCAATGGTTGTCTAACCATTGATTCCACTACTCTCACCAAATTCAGTACCACCAGTACTTGAATCTGGGTTGTTGGCTCTTCTTCTAATAAATGTTGTAAACAACCTTATGGAAGATGTCTCTGCTTCTTTCCTTGATATCTGTAGCAGATACATTATGATACTCATATTTATATAAGACCATACATGTAAGTATAAACAGACTCTTCTTTGCCTTACATCTCAATCTAATAGCAAACCATAAGTTACTCCAGAGTATAAGCCTAGAATGAGATATAATAGGAACATAATCTTGTTCTAAGCAATGCCAATAATCTCATTATTTGGGATTGAATCTTTTGACTTTGAAATCATTGACAAGCTCAGAACCAGATGGTGTTAGCTATCAGAAATTGACATAAAGCAGATCAAAGTACTATCTTAGTACGGTTAACAGAACTCAAAGAGAAGTTGAAGATTTCTCATAGAAATGTCTTTTCAAAACAACTTCCATGATGATCCTTAACCAAGAAGCAATGGAGTTTCTTAAGATATCACTTTAAGGAACAAACTCCACACTATCAAATATTTTGAAGCTAGATAGCTTTAACAACATCTCTTGCTCTTTAATACTTAATTTTTATTTCAGAACACATATGCTTCTTTTCAACTGTATCCTGCACTAATATCAGCTTCAAAAGACTAGTCATCGAAGAGCATCTGATATTAGGTTCTATTAGTGTTTCTTCTTGCTTTTAGTTCTGGGAGATAAGTTGAAATACAGGTATTTCAGAAACTTCTGAAGTTACTCTTCTAACAACAGATATCACAATCCATTCAGCCAGTATGGAAGTGCTTCTAATAAGAAACCTAAGTCTCTCATCATCAGCCATTCCAAGGAACTGAGCAAAATAGAGAAGGTCATATATTAAATAGTTTTTCATCATCTAAGTTCAGTTCTTTTCTTTGAAGATTGCCAGACAAATCTTTAGAACACAACAACTTCAAGATGTAAACATCAAAAAAGAAACTGGGACTTTATATCTAAGTCAAAGAACAATCTTCTCAGAATTTGCTTGAAAAGATTAGATGAAGTGTAACTACTTCAAGCTTAAAAAACTGATCCACAAATCCGAGCACAAGAATTCAAAGATAGTCCAAGCATCAGACATATTAATGATGTTGATATACTCAGAAGTGAGATAGATCATCTACCAGAATGCAACTACCTTTGAAGATATTCAATAAGCATCTTCTGAGTTGTTGAAAGAGATTTTCAACCATCAACTTCTATAACAATACCTCTTTCAAGGATATTCTATAGACCTTCAGCAACCCTTTATGAAGTCCAATGAGTTAAAAATATGTTAAGCTTTTCCATCATTTAAATTCAGTGGAGTCACCCATTTGAATATGGTAAGAAAAGTCGTATGATATTTTTCATGTGGCACTTGATTCCTTCTTGAAGAAGAAATATACTTTTCTTATTGGATCATTATCTGCACCACTGTTAAGTGTTAAGCACAGACCATCCTTTGATACCAATTGAAGGTGTGAAAAGTACACAAAAGGGCAGTTGAATTGTGTTTCATGTTTTCTTTTAATTTAGCTTCTGATCAGATTTTTAGAATTAGAACTGTTCAGATTCTGTTTAATTCATTCGCAGTGGATATAACAGAAGTAAATAAAATAACAGCAGAAGACACAAAAGATTTATCCCGGTTCCTCCCCTAACTGAGAGTACTCTAGCCCCCTTGACTCACAAGAGATTTCATTATAACCACTTCATGATTACAATCGCTTATGCTCCGCATACGAATTTTACAACTGCTTAAACCAACTTTCTGAGACTTCCTTTGCTTAGAGCACATGATTAAGACTTTCCCTTGCTCACACCCTCTGACCGAGTCACCTTCTCCAAGATCTTCAAGTTGAGACTTCCCCTTGTTTAGAGCACATATCTAACACTTCTCTTATCATCAAAACTAAAAGAGAATATCTCAAGAACAAATCTTGTTCTAACATATTTATCTTCCCTTAGCAAGCATATATATAGATTTTTCTTTCACCTAAGTTCCTAAAGAATAGTATAAACCGTCAAAATCATGGGGTTTTGCTCACTCAATGCCTTTCTGGTATCTTTCTTAGTTCTCTTAGTTTATTCCCAACTTGAGACATTTTTACAAACCATTGTTTAAAACATTTTTTTTTACTATAACTGTAGTTTGGACACTTCATTCCACCACTAGGATTCTTCACCCCTAGGTCCAAAAACCTCTTGATTATCCTAGAGTCTCTTTAGCTACTTTTCTAATCTATTGGTTTATCTTGTTCCACATACCATTTGATCTTTCTTGCATATGTTCGAACCCTTCCTCCAAGATATTCTATGTTTGATAGTCTAGCTCTCTCTTGGTATATGTCATACCCTAAATTTTGACCCTAAGATCCCACATCATTTTCATATCATGTGAACATACTTTCATGCATACCTAACACATTACAGAACACAAAGTTTGTTGCTTGTTTCATCCTTGACTGCAAATTAGGGCTTTGAGCCTCATGAAGGATTTAGGCAAAGGATCAATCAAAAATTGAAATGATCTTTAACCTATCAAGTCTCTCATTCATCCATAAGGATCAAGAGGTCTCCTTCATTAAGAATCAAGCACAGGTATACGTCATTTCAAGTGGATCAAGCCTCAAGGTCATCGGAGGCCCCAAATTAGGGTTTTGGCTAATTTAGGCCTCTAGAGAGAAATTTTCATATGAGCATCAGCCAATACCTCAAGATATGATTCAAGGAGCTCAAATATACCTTGGGAGTCTATTCATAAGTTCAAAATTGCCTCAGAGGATGCATCCCTTAAAAATCAGGAATTAGGGTTTTTCTGCACAAAATTCATTTGATACCCAAAGTCAAAGATTGACTTTTTGGGAAAAAGTGATCATCAAGGAATATTTTTCAAGAAAATATGATCCATAGTTGCATTTGATCAAGGATTAATCAAAAATCAAGGTTACTTGCAAAAGAAGCAAAATTGGAAAACTTGAAAATTTGCACTAAGTTACGGAAGCTCATGTTCAAGTACCCAACCTTACAAGGCCATAACTTGTGATCCAAGCAACCATTTTTTGTACTCCAAAGCTCAAATGATAGATCTTCTTCCATACAACAAGATTGCTGGGCTGAGTCATCTCCAAAAAATGCATGGATTTTGAGTTATAGATTGATCAAAATCATGATCAAGAGTTGTGAAATTCCAACACTTAGAAAAAAAATCTGCCAAGTGTTTTTCAGCATGAAACACCAAACTTTAAGGGTATTTTTCACAATGATCCAAATTGAATCAAGACCAATTATGAACATCAAAGTTAAAGTAGGACATCTCAGTTTTCCAACAAGTACAAGAACATCCATTGATCTTCCTCTTCAAGAAGTTATGGATTTAACAACATGTCTTGATCAAACTGATTTTTCAAGACAGTTTTCATGTTTACATGCATTACACGATTTTTCAAAACAGATTTGGTGACTTTGCAAGCCTTGTAATCCTCCAAGATAAAAAAGAATCTTGTTGAATCACATAATATCTTCAACTGTGAACCATAAGTCAAGGATTCTATCTCTTAGCATGTAAAAATCATCACAAATCATCCCTTGAAGGTGTTCAAACCTTCATCTTCATCTCAAACCACCAAAATCAGAAATTCAAGTATCGAAACCTCATATCTTTGACTTTCTACATTTTCAAAGCCATGTCTTGATTCTGTCCATTTCAAAAGCATCTAGCACTCCAAACACTCTCAAAACAACATCCTTAAATTGTTCTAACCATAGTTTCTCAACTGTAACACCATTTGGTAGAGTTTCCATTTTGGCCACTTTTGACACATTTGCAAGAATGAGCCAGATTCTGTTCTAGAGGTTTCCCTTTGGTTCCAAGCATCCAAGAAGCTTCTATAAGGTGTATTGGAGGTGTCCAAGGCATTGGTTTGCTTCTGTAACAAATCTCTTGGAAATTGGCAAGTGAGCTTCAAGAGGTAAGCTTTCAAAGAACTTGAACTTTAAGAAATATGCTTTGCTTTGATGTACATTGATCATAATCATGTTATATATCTCTTATTTGTTGAGTTTGAACCATTTTATAATGCTATTATTAATTGTATATAGTTATAGCATAAAACTTCCAAATTTGATGCCTTTTAGTAACCACTATCGGGTTTTAAAATGTAGGCATTTTTAGAAAAATCTAAAACCACCATTGAATTCCTCATGAAATTCTAGGCAGGATCCATCTTTGTTTCATCCATTTTCATAGAGAAATGAAGAAGTTATGCCCTTCTTGCAAATGAAGAAAACTTGGTCCTTACCCAAGTCAGCCATGGCGCCTTTCCTTTGTTCAGGTCACTAGGTCATGTTTAGGGTTATCATTTAATGGGTGTGGTTTGATACAAGGATGTATCACCACCCCAATGGTTAAACGTGCGCGCCTTTGTATCTTGTAACCTACAGAACTGGGGTTCGAATCCCCCCGCCCCAGTTCTTTTTAATTTTTCTGGATTTCAAATCATCAACACATATAATACCTTGTTCCCACCATTTTGCTAGTGTTTTGTGCTGAGAGCGAATGGTCATGGGTTCAAAACCCATGGGGACCATTCCCCATATTTTTAATAATTTATTTTCTTAACTTTCTTCACGTTTTCAAACGATCATAACTCTCTCATTTTTTTATCATTTTAAACTCATTCTTTTTGTAAATTGTTCATGATAATGTCTATTTTCTAGTTGTGAAAAGAAAATATAAAAAATAATTATTTTTCTTATTTTTATGAGTGCTTAAAGTGTATGATTTTTTAGGGTTTCTTAAGTTTCTTTTTGATTCTTTTGAATGGTTCCTTGCATTTCCTTGCTTACAATGACTTGTTTGAACCATATACATCTTGTATGAACCTTAAATGATGTTGTGAATTTGTACATCATTGTCCTTACTTGATTTTAATGCATTTTCAAGTGTATGTTTACATGTAAATGAAGGTTGAACTTTCAATCATGCCATGAATTTTTTGCTTGATCCTTTGCCTTAACATGTGGATTTTCTTCCATGTTTACATGACTTTGATATGTTTATATGCCTTTGTGTTGATCATACCATGTTTATGTGCTCCTAAAACACTTGAACTTTTCCCTGAAAATGCTTTTATATGCCTGATTATTTGTATGAACCTTTGTGATGTATCCACTTTGTTCAAGACCATGATTAAACCCTAACATGAATGTTTTATTGTTACCAACTTGTCTTAACATGTTCAACTTATTCCCTTTCTTACATGTTCAAATATTTCCTTCATAAACTCTTACCATGATGAAGATATCTCTTTGAAATGCACATCATCTTTTCAATCATCAAAACTCTTGGGCCTCTATTAGAGTGTAAGACCCATCACTTTTCACATTTTCAAAAATCAATTATTTTAAAAATTGGGCTCTATTCAGAGTGTAGGTCCCATCTCTCTCTTTAAAATTATCTTTCGTTTTCAAAATAAGAATAAGTCATGGGCCTCTGCTAGAGTGTAAGACCCACCACCTTTTCTTTTCTTTTCAATAAGTCATGGGCCTCTGTTTATAGTGTAAGACCCAACATCTTTGTGAATAGAATAAAACACAAATGAAACATTCAACACATCAAACCCTAAAGATACAAAATTCCCCATGAATTCAAACATGTCATATCAATGTCTATACTTGCTAAATTTTCAATCATGTTTGTTCATATTTTGTTAAGTTTCTCTTGACATTTATATAATCCTTAGTTTAGACATAGGTCAAACAACAGGATCCCTTTCCAAATTACAACTTAATTCAAAAAATTAGTTCCCTGGCCTCCTCTTGGGCCTTATACAATGCCTCCTCTTGGGCATCATACAAAGAATCTCCCCAGTAAGATAGCCTCCTCTTGAGCTTCATACAAGGAGACTTAGGAAGTCTCATTCAATTCCCCAGCCTCCTCTTGGGCTTCATATAAGGATCCACAAGCTTATTAAAAAGTTCCCCAGCCTCCTCGTGGGCTTCATACAAGGACCCGCAGGCTTCTTAAAAGCATAAGTCAAGTCTTAGTCAGCTATACAATAAATCTTTTAGTCTCACCATCATGGGCTTTGTACATGATACAATAAATCCTTTTAGCCTCATTCATCCTTGGCTTTGCACATGATACAAATAAAAACCCCCAAAAGAGCCAGTCAAATCCTCAGTATTGAGTCAGTCTCTTCAAATTTCTTCAACAGTCATTAACCTTCTCTCATGCTTTTATACAAATAATTTCTTCAGTTAGTCAGCCTCAACTTAGGCTTTGTACAAGACAGATAAAACTCCCCAGTTGAGTCAGTTTTAAATCCTTTTTAGCTTCATATCTTGGACTTCAATCAAGATACCTAAATCCATCTCCTCACAGATGAGACTTTGAGTTATCTCTGTAGGAAGATATCTCTTCTAATCACTACAAATTCAAATCAAACAATCAAAACTTTTTCTAGATAACTGATGTAAGTGGCACTCTTGTTGATTCAAAATCCAAGTTGGAGTCCCTCCTTTATCATGGTTCAAAAACTTTTCTTTCATCTAACTGATGTAAGTGGCACACTTTTCGATTCTATATCCAAGTTAAGGTCCTTCTCTTAGTATGTAAAGAATTCATAAAGGAAAAAGTGGCATTGCTTAACACATTATGTTAAATCTTTTTCCCCTTATGACCTCACTCTCAAATGATTGTAGTGAATAAGTGAGATATCTCCCTTAAAGATGACAATTTGTCAAATCTATCCAACACTCTTTTAGCTTCATCATCTTGAGCTTTGAACAAGATACAAAACAAACTTTTTCCTCCCATATATTAGGAGGAACTACGAACGATCTGATTTCCTAATTCTCTTTTTTTGGAATACGTAGGCATTATATTGCGAGATCTTAGCGAGCACACAAATAAAAAACCCTTAGGTCCAGGTACCTTCCAAAAATAATAGAAAACCATAAAAAACAACAAAAAAACATTTCCTCACTTTCCACAAAGGAGAAACTTTCCCAATTAAACAACAAACAAACTTAAACAAGCAAGCAATTCAATAGTAAAAACATATACAATAAAGGTTCCTATAGATTACTATAGATACTCAGGGTGTTAATAGCTTCCCTTAGTATAACCAACCCTCGATTCCAGATCTCTTCGCATTTGTAGGGAAAACACTTGCGTGCAGGGTTAATTTAAGATATATTCCCATTCCTTTTAAGCATCATAGGATAAATATTAGAAATCAGAAAGTAGCACTAAAAGCGGTAGTGGTCGTGTCACGAAAACCGGAGCTACAGTATACCTTTGCAATCCAAGAAAATCTTCCTACATTACTTCTTAATAAGAAATAAATATATATAAGAACATGTCTCCCTATTCAAATATTTATTATGATGTTCATTTTTTCCTAACGCATCTATTAACCATATGTAGCGTGCAATTTTTGTCGGTGACGCGACCACCTTATCGCCATGGTTGGAATTGGGTGCTACTTTCTGATTTCTTATTTATCCTATGAAGCTGGAAAGGAAAAGGAAGCTATCTAAAACTAACCTTGCACGCAAATGTTTTCTTTAACAAATGCTAAGAGATTTGGGGGTCTGGGGTAAGGTTATACAATGGGTTGTTGTCAATTACCCATCCTAAATGTGGTTATCCACAGGTTGTTAGCAAATTTCTTCTGCTTTCTACTTATCAGTGTTTGTCTGTTGATTGGGAAAGTTTCTCCTTTGGGAGTGTTGAGAGAGAGAGTATTTTGTTGATGTTCGGTTTTTTCTGATGTTTTTGGCAAGGTACTGGACCTAATGTTTTTGTTTAGTGTGCTTGCTAAGATTTCGTAATCTTATGCCTACGTAGTTCCTCCTATTCTATGGGAGGAAAAGATGATGTTTTGGTGTCTTGTTCAAAGCCCAAGATTGAAGCTAAATAAGTATTTGTGTTTTGTTCAAAGCCCAAGATTGAAGCTAAAGGGTTTGACTGAGAGAGAATTTGTCACCTCTAAAGGGAGTTATCTCATCTGTTTATCACAACTATTGGGTGATTGATTATAAAGGGGAATTACTTTAACTGGGATATGAGAATCCAGCAATGCCATAATTTCCTTTATAAGGGATTTATCCAAAAGGAGAAAACTTTAACTCAGTGTAGAGCAATGCTATTTTTCCTTAGGAGTCTTTCATGCTAAGAGAGGGATATTGACATGAATGTAAATAATCCAGAGGCTTACCACTTACAGCAATTTGATGAAAGAGGAAATTACCAGGATAAGAGATGGACTACAACTTGGATATTTGAATCAACAAGTGTGCCACTTACAACAGTTATCTGGGATTAAGGTTTGTTTTGAATATCTGTTTTAATTTGTGATATACAGAGAAAGGTCTTCCTACATAGAGGTTTTTGATTTCCTCTGAGGGGATGTTGGTTTTTTGGCATGCCTTGATCAAAGCCCAAGGTTGAAGCTAAAAGTTGACAGTGTTTAGGGAGTTTTATTTCTGTCTTGTACAAAGCCCAAGATTTAGGCTGAAAAGGGACTGACTCTTTTGAAGAGATCATTATACAAAGCCTAAGAGGAGGTTGGAAGGAATTGACTCTTCTGGTAAATATTTTGTCTGTCTTGTACAAAGCCTAAGATTGAGGCTAAAAAGAGAAGATACTGATTCTGCTTAGGGAGATCAAAGCCTAAGAGGAGGCTAGAGGATTTGACTCCATCAGAGAGATTTTATATGTGTCTTGTACAAAGCTCAAGATTGAGGCTAAAAGATATTTGACTGACTCAGCTGGAGATATTTATAGGTGTCTTGTACAAAGCCCAAGATTGAGGCTAAAAGATATTTTGACTCAACTGGGGAAATTTTATTTGGTGTCTTGTACAAAGCCCAAGATTGAGGCTAAAAGATATTTTTGACTGACGCAACAAGAGAGTGTTTTCATCTATCTTGTACAAAGCCCAAGATTGAGGTTGAAGGAAAATTTTGACTGACTCAACAAGAGAGTACGTTTATCTGTCTTGTACAAAGCCCAAGATTGAGGCTAAAAGAAATTTTTACTGACTCAACAAGAGAGTGTTTTTTATCTGTCTTATATAAAGCCCAAGATTGAGGCTGGAAATACTGAGGAATGATCATTATACAAAGCCTAAGAGGAGGCTGAAAGGATTCCTTATATAAAGCCTAAGAGGAGGCTAGCTTCTGCTGAGTATTATTGAGATCCAGAGGCAGGTCCAAATTGGGGAATCAACTCTTACTGGGGATTGCAGAAGAGTTGAAATATCAGAGACCATGAGGTTCTGATTTTGGAAGGTGTTGTATTGATGATAAGTTGACCCTTAGTTGGGGAATTTTAGGATGAAAGATTGAGACTGAGTTTTCAAACCTAGGGAGGTTCTAACTCAACTGGAGATTGATTAAGTCATCAGAGTTCTTCTTGTGCTTTTGGGAAACTTGAGGGTTTCTTTGAAATCCAAAATTGGGGTGAGACTGTCCAAGTCTATGTTTATTAAAAAGGTTTATCTTTGTATGATGGCTTAATACCCTTTTTGCTCCTCTAACTATACCCTCGGGTCCAATTTGGTCCTCTTTCTTTTAAAAGTTCCAAATAGATCCCTTACGTTGTCTAACTGAAGCATAAAGGTCATTTTCGTCATATAAATGCAAACAATGTTAGTTTTGCTTACGTGGAGTATGAGTTGGCATGATGGATGACTTAGTCAACACCTTTTAATTTCCACGTGGATTTTTATATTATTTTTAATTATTTTTTATTTTCCATGTAGATTTTTTTATATATTTATTTTTTTAATATTTTTTATATTATTTTTTTCATTTTGTAATATTTATTTTTTAATTCTATTTTTATAAATTGTTATTTTAAAAATAATTTTAATTGGGCCATATCAAATAAAATCCACACACAAACGCATCTAGAAGCCCAATATCAATTTCATTCTCTTTGGCCCATATGTTTTTCATTTGCATGGCTATGCACATGTAGTTAATATAAAGACTAGATTTTATTCTGAAACAACCGATGTGGGACTAATATAAATACAGTATGTTACCATCATTGACTATTAGTAGAAGAGACAACAAGTATGGATTCAAATGCTGGTAATTGTAATTCTTACCATCAACAAGGAAGAACTCGACATCTTCTACATCTTCAACGTGTGACAACCACGACGCTGATCTGCTCCGTCAATCCGTCGTGCACCACCCTTAGCACAAAGTCAACAGCTCCACAATCTTTCATAAACAATAGCATTTCTGCACATGAAGACACGGATGCTGAAAGTGATTCTGAAGTTGAATCAACAAGGAAGAACTCTTGTATAAGCTGTAACTGAGTAGGTTATTTTCCTCACCTCCGATTGGCATTGATTCGAAGATTCTGGTAGCATCAAAGTTAACGACGCGACATTGCGGTAACCACATGGACGTTGTTTATTTTTATATTATGCTATCTTATGAGTGTCGTTTCTCAATCCAATTTCGTTATGAGATTGTTGTCCCTTACTGGCGCTGTTTGGATCTGTTTCTACTAAATTTGTTTGTTACATCATTCATTTGCATATGCACATAACTATTTGAAAACTTTGAAAATTCATAGCCATGTTGATATCGATATTGTTCCTGTATTTTGCTGCAGCATGGAAAGATACACTAACTCAGTGAACAATATCTGTCCTTTCCCAAGATACGAGAAGTAAAAAGAAAATTCAAATTCTTTCTTAAGTATTATCAGATATATCTGTCCTTTCCAAAATGGTCCCAAACACAATCACTACCAAAAGTAGCAAGAAATCATAGCTTTCAATACACATTTATCATGGTTTTGACATTGCCAGACACGATTCAATTTCTTCCCAAAGCATTATTTAACATGTTCAATTCAAATGGAAGAAATCGGGGAAACTAATGGTCATCAAGCAAATTTCCAATTACCAATATCAGTAACATATTTTCTTTCCAAAAAAGGGATTTACAACAACCCTGCACACTCAAATTCAAAGTCATCTTAACACCTATAAGAAGAAGCACACGCACCACATTCAGAAACGGATACCAGAACAAAATTCACAGAGATTTTACACGCATAAAAACACATATACTCAGAAATATCATAACATAGGATCCATCATACTCTTCAGAACACAACCCCATCATACAAAACTTATGGATGCAAATTGGTGTAGCGGACATATCACAAACATGATCACTTCAGGATAACAACTTACCTCGTCTCCATCTTCAAAAGAATTGATAATATGAAAGGTGCAATTAGGTTCAACTTCAAAAGAATTGATAATATGAAAGGTGCATTATAATGGTGATGTCATAATGCAGCAGGTTTCGTTTTGGTGTAACTTTTATGAATTATGCTGCAACATTTTAGAGTTATGTTGTGTTGGTCTTGGTTTCATTCCTCCGGTGATGTTGTGGATTGAGAAAGTGAGCGTAGGAATTATGTTGCAACATTTTAGAGTCCCACATTGAATAATCAATAACAAATCCGAGTGTTTATATAATTTGTTCACACAATAAAACTAAAACTTGACTATTGAGCCTATTGTTAAGAATATGGGCTTCAAGCCCAAATATTTTATATTAAAGCTTATGAAATTTAATTTAAATAGATTTTATAAAAAGAAGTATATAAACTGTGACACATCCCCATTCAGTAACATACACATCAGCACATCCAATCCACGTCATCAACATTTTAAGTGAAATTTTAACTTTTCTAACGGCAAGGACAAACGTGGACCTATTTAATAACGTATGGGACCAATTTGGAACTTTTAAAAGAAAGAGGATCAAATTGGACCCACCCCTATAGTTAGAGGACCAAAAATGGTATTAAGCCTTGTATGAAGCCCAAGAGGAGGCTGACTTTTTAAGGGATGAGAATCAACCCTAAATTGGTCTGATGTTTTGACTCTTAGAAAGACTGCTCTAACAAAGGATGACTAGGTTCTGTCCTATACCTGTAAGAGGTCTTGTGGGTCCTTGTACTAAGCCCAAGAGAAGGCATGAGAACTTCTAAGAAGCCTTAGGGTCCTTGTACAAAGCCCAAGAGGAGTCTGGGGATGCTTTTTAGGAAGCCTGTGGGTCCAAACCTAAGAAAAGTTCCAGAAAGGTTTCACCGGGAATAATCCTTTTTATAGTGAACAATTCTAGGGTTTGAAGAAATTCAAGATAGGGTTCACCGGTAATTAATCCTCTCTGGGGGAAATGAATTTCTTTGACAATTTTCTAATGGCGACAGTCTTGAGAAAAGTTTCACCGGGAATAATGCCTTTCCCTGTTCCATATTGTATAAGCCCAAGAAGAGGCAAGACTGTATGTGGAATTTCCTAAGGGGAAATAGTTTTTGACTGTATTGAAAGAGTAACCACTGGTTTGATCTAATCCTAGACCTAATTGTCGGGGAAAACTCTAAGCAGATAATATACAGGCATATATATACAGATGAAATATATAGAAGTATGTAAAAGATAGTAGAAGGACTTACACGTGAGCAAGCTTCCAGCATTATAAACAAGATATATATATATATATATGTAAAAGAAAGTTGTTTAAAACTTACAGGCGAGCAAGCTTCCATTGTAACAGCTGTATGGTTAGTTATTCAAGAAATTCAAGAATGTTTTGATAACAACTATGAATTTGAATCTAAATCAAAAGGGAAAGTTGTTTTAAAAGAGAAGATTGGGGCTTATACTAAAGGAGAGACCCAAAGTTTATTTTGGTACAATAGATGGGGCTTACAACTCAAGGAGAGGCCCAGAAAGTTTTGTTTAAAAGGCAACAATTGCACTGAGATTTTTGAAATCGTATCGGGACTTATACAATGACTGAGGCCCAAAAAGGTTTTCTGTACAAGGGTTTGGATCTTACACACTATTAGAGGCCCAAAAGTGTTTTAAAAAAAGAATGGGTCTTATAACATAAGGAGAGGCCCAGATTAAAAATAGTGATCGCACCGTCGTTTTGAAAACCGCAGAGGGACTTATACAATGAATGAGGCCCAAATTTATTTATGTATAAAAGGGGTTGGGTCTTACACTCTACTAGAGACCCAAAAGTGTTTTGAAAAAGATTTGTAAGGGTGAAAATAATCAAAACCCTAATTTGATAAAATGAATTTTAATTTGAATAAAAAAACATTTTTAATGATCAAAATTATCAAACATGTATGAAAAACAAGTTGTGACATTGGATTAATGTTTGAAAAATCATGCTTCATTCATAGAATGATTTGAAAATCATTTGAATTTGCAAAATCAAGAGAAATAAATATTTTTAAATGCCTAAAAACAAATAAAAATATAATTCTTTACAAATATAACAAATATATGAAATAAATAATATTTTTGTGAAATTTTTGTAGAATTAAATATTTTAACATTTTTGTGAATTTTCAAAAATAGAACCAATAAAAAATAATTAAAATTGAGAAAGAAATTAATTTTGGAATTAATTAACAAAAACCATAAAATATGTGAAAAATAGCAAAAATAGGGAAAATGGAAAAATGGCCTGGGTGGGTGTTGAACCCACGACCTTCCAAACAAACACACATGCGCGCTACCACTGGGGTGGTGATACATCCGTGTATCAAAACCACCCGATCAACATATATGGGTGCCATGGATTTTAGGCCTGGCCAAGGTGCCATGGCCTGGTCCTTGCCCAAGGCAAGGCCTGATTTTTGCCTCTTGCGTGAAGGCTTTAACTTCCTCATTTCTCCCTGGATTTGGACAAAATTTAGGTGTATCCTGCCTAGAATTTCATGAGGAATCCAATGGTGCTTTTAGATTTTTCTAAAGATGTCCCTATTTTAAAACCCGATATTGGTTTCAAAATAGGCCTAGATTTGCATGTTCTATGCTATCTCATTATACAGGCAACAATAGCATGGAAAATTGGTTCAAACACAACATATATGATATGTTATGAGATGTCCATAATCAATGGACATCAAAACAATGCATGATTTAGAGGGTTAAAGTTGTGATGCACTTACCTCTTGAAGCTCCTTGTGCTATCTGTCAAGATCCTTGTGCCGGAAGTAATCCAATGCTTTAGACACTCTTGATTGATCCCTTAGAGGCTTTTAGAATGATCAAAACCAGTTGGAATCCTCAGGAACAAGTATTGGCTCTTTCTTGCAAAAGTGGCCAAAGTGACCAAGATGGTAACTCTCTCAAATGGTGTTCCAGATGAGGGAAACCAATTGGGACAGTTTGAGGATGATATTTGGAGTGTGTTTGAGGCTTTGTTTGGTTTTGAAAGTGACTGAATCAAGACACGACTTGAAAAATGCAAAAAAGTCAAAATTTGAGGTTTTGGAGGTTAACTTTCTGATTTTGGTTTTTCAGATCAAGGGTGAGTGGTTGAACAACTTATATATGATACATTGGATGTGTTTGGATCATGAGCTGTGGTGGAATTGCTCTCTAACTCAAAAACTCAGTGATGACTTGCAAAAGAAGGCATTTTGGCCTAATGAGAGAGATTTTGAGGAAAGCAAGTGTTGTTATGCTTTGGTGTACTCAAACTGATCACAAATGAGCTCTATTTATAGTAGAGCAAGTTTGTTTTGGCATCAATAGTGAATGACAGCTGGTACAGGTTTGTGGCCAATGGTTGCATAAAGGAATTCTAGTCTTCCATGATTATTGACTTGAGATTAGAGCACAGGCCTATGGTCTTCTGTTGCAGGGATAAGGCTTGACTCATTTAGTTAGGTTTGCTTCAGTTCATGCCACCTTGATGTATCCATTGAATGCTTTGGAAAAAAATTGGTGTCTTAGAGCTTTTTAGCCTTTTTAGGGTGACATAGCTATATGTAGATCCTTGGACTTGGGAGGCTTGTGGATCAGATACTTTTCCTTTGATTTTATCCCTTGAGGTGTCCAAATGGATGACAAGGCTTGTAACTATCTGATTTGGCCAATTCAAGCAAATGACCTATAATCTGTCTTGAACAAAATCAGTCTTTGATGCCATGTTTCAAGGGTTGTAACTCCCTACTCAAACTGAATTTTGGAATGATCTGGCACTTGTTGGAAAACCCTCATGACATACTTCAACTTTGATGCTCACAGTTGGTCTTGGTTCAGCTTGGACCAAAGTGAAAAATGCCTCTACATTTTGGAAAAAGTAAGACAGATTCCGACTTATTGAAAATTTCACTAAGTGTTGGAATAGTGGTCATTTTCATGTTTTTGTGATTTTGATCAATCCATAACTCAAAATCCATGAGGATTTGGAATCTTTTGTAGTTGACATATTTGAAGTATGTCAGATGGACTTTCATTTAAGCTTTGAATGGGAGGAAAAGGCCTTGTGGTTTAGGAGTTATGACCTTGCAAAGTTGGTACCAAATCACTTTTGTTCCATAACTTAGAAAAAATTTGGTTTCTCATGGTTGCCCCTTTTGCAAGAAACCTCACTTTTCTTGATTTTTCTTGATAAATGATGATCAAAATCATACATTAACATTGTTTTTGACTTAGTGGAACCATATTTGTGAAAAATTCCAAAAAGTAAAACTTGATTTTATGCACAGTTGAGTTTTTGTCAGATGAAATTCAAACTGTGCGATCCTTTGTACAATCAAGTGCTTGACCTAATTCAAACCTAATTGATGGATTCCATATGTGTTTTAGAGTGTTTTAAATCATGTCCCAGGGTTTGGGAGCATGTCTTGGTCAAAAGTCAAAGGTACAGTTGACTTTTTCTTTAAAACCCTAATTGTGGTCCAGATGACATTGAAACTTGTGAATCAAGCTTCTTGGATCAATCCATTGTTGAAAATAGACCAATGTGGTGTATTTGAGGCCCTTAAATCATGTCTTAAAAACTTGTCTCATGTCTTGCTCCAAAAGTCAACTTAGGGGTGAATTAGGTCAAGAAACCCTAATTCCTGATTTTTGGTGAATGCTTCCCCTGAGGCTAAATTGACTTGATAATTGGGTCCATGAGGTCCCTTGGTGTATCTTGGGTTGTGATTTGAAGCATTGGCTCATGCCTAGATGAAAATTTCCATTTGGAGGCCTTGGTCGACCAAAACCCTAAATTGGTGACACTGGCGATCTTGAGGCTTGATCCACTCAGAATGTTGCAATCTTGTGCTTAATTCTTGATGTAGGAGTCCTCTTGATCTTTTATGGGTGTTTGATAGGTTAGACAAGTTGAAGATCATGTCATTTCTTGATTGACCTTTTGTCTAAGAGCTGTGGGAGGGCTAAAAACCCTAATTCTTGATTATGGTGAATGCTCACCCACTTTTAAGGAGATTGATGAGGCATGATGGTACATCCATATTGTGGCGATGATTCTCACAATGATGGGAAATATTGGTGGTCAAAGTTTGGGGTATGACAGATGCCCCTATTTAATCTTCTTGGACCCGAAGGTGTGAATGGCGAAGGTATTCGGGCATTCGGAGTGCAAGAGGATTAAATATCAGAATACCCAAAATTTTGATGGTGGTCATGAATGGCAGTTTGCTCATCCATCTTCTTTTGCTAAGTAATGATACTTAGAAAAAGGTAAAACTTCCCCTCGATCCTGACCTTCAGCCACAGAACTGGTCTCAGTTTCTTTGATAAACTTCCCCTCGATCCTGGTCTTCAGTCACGGAACTGGTCTCAGTTTTTTTTTTAACTTTCCCTCGATCCTGGTCTTTAGCCATGGAACTGGTCTTAGTTTTTTGAAATAAACGTCCCCTCGATCCTGGTTTTCAGCCACGGAACTGGTCTCAGTTTCTTTTGAAATAAACTTCCCCTCGATCCTGGTTTTCGGCCACGGAACTGGTGTTAGTTTCTTCTTGTCGAATTCCTTCCTCGACAAGGAACGCTATTTGTAGCAGTCTTCATCAAACTTCTAGCCAAGCTTTATTGGGGAGACGTCATTTGATGGAAAAGTTTGAGGTTAGACTTGCTAGGGAAACCCATTTATCTGAGTTGTAGAGGTGTGCAAACTTCTCTCTTGAAGATGCCATTTGTTGTCTCTACTGGGGAAAATGAGTCTTTTGAGAGACTGTTTTTCGCTTGGGGATATTACTTCATACTTTCTTCGAGATCATTTCGGAGAAATGCCATGTAATGCAATCTAATTGAGGTGCTGATGACTTTATTAACATCGACTTTCTTGGGAGAAAAACTGATGTACTGCTGAGAGTCTTGGGTTGAAAGGCTTTCTGGCGATTTTCCTTAATCCGGGAAAGCGAGAAATATCATCTTCAATGGTGAAGAGTAATGTTCCAAAAAGTGTATGTCGACTGTCTTCTTGTTTTTCAGGGGTTCAAGTTATCAAAGCGGTCGAGGACAGTCACTACAAGAAAATTAGAGTTTTACGACACAAAAATTACGACGGTTACTTGATAACCGTCGTAACTCTCATATAGAGACGATTGTTACGACGGTTTACACCAACCGCCCTTAAATTTTTAAAAAAATTAATAATTATTGTGAAGGTTATCATTAAACCGTCCTAAATTCAAATTCACGACGGTCATAAGAACCGCCCTAAAATATAGGTCGTGACGATATAATAACTGTCCCCCCTTAAAACTAATAACACACGTTGTATCCTTATGAAATAAAGCAGAAAAACTCATCACTCATCAAAGATCACGACGGTGAACCAACCATCACCCCTCTAAACCTTCCAACACAATCTAAAAATTTATCAAAGTCACGACGGTGAACAACCGTCGCCCCCTAAACCTTTCCACACCGGCGCTCTGAAATATCCATAACGCCTGCTCATGAGAGAAAGAGGGGAACCATTAGGGTTGCCTTACAAAAATAAGAAAAATTGATTTGCTTCACGTATTGCTTCCGGATATCTCTCTCAGCTCGATACAAATCCGTCCATAACCGCTTTCTCACTTCGCCGTCAAAGCAATCACCACCACCACCACCACCACAATCGCCATCGGATATCTCTCTTATCTCACATCGCCGTCAAAGCAATCAGCACCACCACAATTGCTTTCTCACTTCCTCGATCGTAAACTGCATAGCTCTTCAACAGCCCCTCAAACAGTTCCGATAATTTTATATCATTTTTAAAATTCTGGATTCAAAACTACTCTTAGGGTTTGAGAATACCATCGAGTGAGCATGTTGGAAGCATCAAACAAACCGAAGAAGAGAGAAAGTTTGCAACTGCTGATGAGAAGTTGATTTTGGGAATGTGACTTTGTTCTTCCATTATATGTTAATAAGTTAGAAATTTCAGTGGTGGATGATGGTCAAGAATCTAGGAAAAGAAAATAATCCATTTGAAGGTTTGGATTTCTATCCCAATGTATGAGCATGAGGTTTTAAAATTAACAATTTAGTTGATTCTGTTTATTATTTTTATGGGAAAGATGAAAATTTTGTTTACGGAAATAATCCAATTCTTGTCACTGTCTTTTTATTTATCGACTAATTAATGATTGCAAGTGAGGTTCTTTGTTTAATTTATTGGCGTCATAGAAAGATATTTGTTCAGTCAATTTTACTTGGAACGATCATGAAAAAGATTTTATAATGACAACCATTTTTAGTTCATTTTGGAATATCAAGTTGGCACCATGTCTCTGATTTCATACTTTACCTTTCATTGTCATATGTTTCTTTAGGCAACTTCACTGTATGCCATTATTTCAGATTTTTGAGTTTCTTCAGCTTGATATTGAGTTTGGTAGCAAGTAAGAGTCTTGCACTGCTCTTAGGGTTTTATTGTTTGATTTTACACCCTCTTCTCAACTGAATATATTGATCAACTACACATTTTTCAGAGGAAAACAAGAGAGTTGTATGTACTGGGTATATGGATAGGACCGCTACATAAGACTGATTGAGAAGTTGAGATGGAGTTATCTATAAAAATGTGCTTCTATCTGATGTTACTAGTCTGTTGAAGGCTTTAGACCTTTCTGGGAATTGGTAAAGAGCTTTTTTGTTGTTTGAATGGGTTTGGTTGAATTTTGGGTTTAAAAATATGAAAGTGGATAATCAATTTGTTGAACTCATAGCTTAGATATTGGGTAGGGAGTCACAGTATTCAATTGCATCCAAGCTGTTTGATCCTGTTGAAGAATATTCATTTGATGTAAGGGCTTGCACTACGATTTATCATGCTTATGCTCAAACCTGGAAGTATGAACATGTTATTTATTTATTTATTTGTTTGAGATCTTGACATTGTGTTGCGGGCTGTTGAAACAATTATGGCTGGTATTTAACATGACGTAGTTGAGGACACTTGCCAAAGTCTACATGACATTGAGACAGAGTTTGGGGATGATGTGGCCGAGTTAGTAGTCAGTGTTTCTAAACTGAGTTATATAAATCAGGTATCATAAAAAAGAAGAAAAAAATATTTTTTTTAATACTTTTTAATCTTGGAGTGGGGTTATACATCATGGTTGTCAAACTCTATGATTAACACATAAATTCACAAGAGCTTAAGGGATCAAAATTGAGTTAATTAACTCTAAAAACCTTGTGTGAACACAGATCGCTTGTAACGAAAACATGACTCTGAAGACGATTAAACGAGTCTATAATATAATTGTGTAGTTTTAGAAGCTGTTAATCAGAAGCTGATCTTGGTCAAGTAAGTTTCAATATTTAATCAGCCAATGGTTTTCCTTTACAAAGTAACTAGTTTTCTCAAACTGTCAGCATTGAAGGCAGACCCTTACCAATTTTTATGAGAAGCATAATTCTACTATAGTTTCTTGTTGCATTTTAACTTATTAGTACTTAATTTTGTGCAGCCACTTTCGCATACCGTTGCTGTTCCTACTCTTAATGCTTTTACAACATTGCCGCTGAATGCAAATCATTCGCCGTCTTCTCAATCACCACCTGAGATCAAAGATTCCTCATTGTCGGGTCCTTCAACTCAAGGTATATCTTCGTCAGTTTTTTGTCACATAAGTTTAATACAGATGCATTGTGTCAATATAATGACTGTAGTAGTTGAAGAACTATTGTAACCTTTCTATTGTCAATTTCTAGCAGTCCCCATTCCGATGCATTCAGAAACACCGAATACTATTGAACCGGTGGATCATCAAAGTAACGATCTTGATCAAGAAATGAAACCGATCCCGTCTTCCCAAGCTGTTGAAGAAGTACCTGAACCTGTGCAGGCCCCATATACCTTTGAACCTAAACCAGTGAATCTGTTGTTCGATCATACCTATTCATAGGAGAAAATTTTATTGCTATGGTTTTTCTTAACTTTTTTTTACCTTTGTTTGCTAACGGTTCTTATCATTGACTTTACACATGATATATCAAATAGGATATATAAGATTCTATAAGATTGTACAGAGGAAGAGAGAGTAGTCTCTTGGGTGGTCAAAACAAGAGCTTCATCATGGGTTGTCATGGTCGAAGATATGGATGTTCAAGAGCTTCATCAGCTGAAATCCTGCTATTTGGGCACAGGCAAAACATTTTCTGTCCAACACAACAAATTTTCGGTTGATCAATAAAAGAGTTAAGTAATTATATTTTAAACCATACACTCTTAAAAATTATATTATGCATGCTTCTGTGTTGTAATATTATTTTCTATGGTACTTTCTATAATATTTATCTAGTGAAATTTTAAGATTATTGTGTAAAATATTTCAGGATGTTACTGCATAATAGATAAATTCTGAAGTTGTAAAAAAAAATCTCAAAGATTGGAGGGAGTAGTATAACTTAACAGAAGAAGATCAAGACCATCTGGTTCGAGGCTAGGGAACTCTGCTACTTCATAAGTATAGAAATCGTACAATTAGTTTGCATTGATGATATTACCAAAATATCTCAGCCAATATCTCTGGTTCATATCTACCAATAAACAGAGGTTGGAGCCTAATGATCTCTGCAAATATGCAGCCCATAGACCAGATATCAACTGCAGGTGAGTAGTTGGTAGAACCCATCAAAAGTTCAGTTTCTTTATAACAAGGATTACCCATATGAAAATCCGAAGGAAAAAAAGTTACAAAAACATCAATTTCAATGGTTTATAGTAGTATTTATTCACTAAATAAACCATACCATATGACTCAAAATCAAAGCTAATTATGATATTGAGATATGTTTCTACATGCAGTGTTAAGCCGAAAAAAAGAGAGACTAAAGTATCATACATTAACAGAGTACGGTGAAAGAGGAGGTTCAATAGTTTTTGCTGCACCAAAGTCACATAACCTCACAGAGCCGGAAAAAAGAGGAGGTTCAATAGATTCTGCTTTACTTACATGATTATACATATTTAGACTGAGGGAGCATGTCCAGGGAGCTGACAACAATCCTCTTCTCATATTTCCCGAGGGAACTTGTGTAAACAATCACTATACAGTCATGTTCAAGAAGTTATGTGAATCATTTGCAACCACGGTCATTTTAAAATGCAGTAATGTTATCATACCAACTAACCAAACTTAATGCTATCACCCATACTGAGATAAATTATCAAATCAAACGCGACTCAATGGCATGTGAATCCAAGGATAATTCTTGGATAAGCAGACATTCTGATATTTGAGATATTCAGGTAGTATGGATATAGGCTTATTGTCCCATATTTTGTTCTTTTGCAACAGGTTAGGTGGAGCAGCCTGAGTCGGTGACTTAGTATCGCTCTCGTTGGTTCAAGTGGGTTTAAATGGTTTTGTCTGGTGTTACTCAACAAGTGGATTTAACCTTGCTATAATTTGAATACTGTTGGTTTGCATTCATTGGGCTTATAGAGCCATTCTCAACTGGAGGAATTACCTCAAGTTGATGAGCCTATAATGCATTATTCTCATGCCTGTGTATCTCAAAATCTCATCAATAGGCATATTATTGTGATTGGTTTGGGTTACTGTAAGTCAATGCGGGTAAAGATGGGTGTCTATACATATTCACAGTGTCTGCTATGTTGGGCTGTGGTATGTCAAGGATGACTTAGTGAATACGAGGTACTAGCATTTAACGCTATAATTTGGTGATGTTGAGTGCGCAAGCTGTTGAGCCTGGCCAAAGAGGCGGAGCGCAGTTAGTGTGACAGGAGAGGTTAGATTGGTGGTGGGGAGTTTTGCTTAGTACTGCTGTAGATCCAGGTTAATTTGGATATGTTATCTCAAGTATATCTTGGTGATTACTCTTAGTGATTATTGTTCTGGTGTTTTCTTCGGACATGTTGTTTTTTCAGTCATGCTACGGTGTTGAGGTCGAGATTGGGCTGTGAGCCGTTTGCGATGTGGTTTGGGAGTAGTTTTGACAGGGGTAGGATTGTTATGTTCCGATTATTTTGTCTAGGGACACTCAAGATCAGAATTGTTAGGAGCTTTAATAGTATTGTATCCATCCAAATTCCCAAAGGGTCATCTAAAAATCAAAACATGGAAACAAAAACTTCACAACCCAAGAGGTCTGGAGCTAATGTTGATGAACATATCATGGTTGAGAGAAAGCCAAAAGAGATACTCATCTAGAGTTTCATTTCTCTTACAGCTCTTGATCCTAACCTAAAAAGGTACTATAAATAATTTTCAGTTACCTATTTAGATATAATGTATCACGTTGCTACTGACTAAACACTTATGTGTAAAATTATGTTAGATGGAAAAAGCTTATGTATTGTAATACTTGGTAGTTCAAAAGCTTCTGTGTTGTAATATCAGGTAGTTCAAAAACTTTTGTATGCGTAAAACTATTTTTTGAAAAATGTGACTTAATGTCAAGAAATGGAATTTTAAATACCTAGCAGTTCACAAGGTTTCCAAATACTTAGCTACTATGTATGTCAATATCTACTGCATTGTAAAGTTTGATGTGTTTCTAATTTAAGTGTATGTATGCATCACAACTTAAACCGGATCCAATGTGATTTGTACAACCCCCGGTAAAACACCATTAAGTTGGCGAACTAGAATCCAAATTGTCATTGATATAGCTAATGCGTTGGTAATTTCTCTAACTCAAATAGTTTACTGCTTTTGATCCTTCATTTTATTTTTAGATTTCCTTTTCTCTCATGTTTCAGTTAGGTATTTTGCTATTGTATATGCTTTAAACCATTATCATTGACAATACTAATTTCAGCATGTTAAATGCATTCTAGGTTATATGGACCCGGATCATGTTGTTACTCAAGAGCTCACCGTAAAAAGCGATATATACAGTTTTGGGGTGTTACTATTGGAAATTATGTCAGGAAGAAGAGCTATATAAGATAACAAGAATTTGGTAGAATGGGCCAAACCATACATGGAATTAGAAACTAGATTATTAGAGCTAGTAGATCTTAATGTGAGGGAAAATAAATTATGTTGAATGAATTTGGTAGAATGGACCAAACCATACATGATATATATATGTTGAATGAAGAATATATGTGATTATCTGCCCCATTGTGTTCATATTTATACTAATTTTTTTTTAATTTTAAAAATAAATTACCTGCAGATTTACCTGTGGAAAGGAAATTTCCTACGGATTTACCTGCAGATGTACCTGTGGAACAGAAAATTACGACGGTTGGAACCGTCGTAATCAACAATAAAAACAAAAATCAAATGGAAAGTTACGACAGTTGATAACCATCGCAATACGTAGATTACGTCAGTTTCTTACTGTCATACCCCAAATTTTGACCACTAAGATTCCCATCATTGTGCAAATCATCATCACAATATGGATGTACCTTTATGCCTCATCAATCTCCTCAAGGAATTGTTGAGCATTCACTACAACAAAGAATTAGGGTTTCAAGTCCTCTCTGAGCTTTAGACAAAGGATCAATCAAGGAATGACATGATCTTCAACTTGTCTAACTCCTCAAACATCTACAAAGGATCAAAAGGACCCCCACTTCAAGGATTAAACACAAGGCAGCTCCCTTCTAGGTGGATCAAGCCTCAAGATCGCCAGTGTCAGCAAATTAGGGTTTTGGTCGACCAAGGCCTCCAGATGGAAAATTTCCTCTGGGCATGAGCCAACGCCTCCTAGCATATCCTAATATGCTTAATGGAACCTCATAAACCCAATCATCAAGTCAATTTTGGCTCAGGGGATGCATTCATAAAAAATCAGGAATTAGGGTTTCTTGACCTAATTCACCCCTAAGTTGACTTTTGGGACAAATCATGAACTAAGACCTCAAGAGAGGATTTGAGGGTATCCAATACACCACATTAATCCATTTTCAACAATAGATTGATCTAAGAAGCTTGATCAACAAGTTTCAATTTCATCGGAACCACAGTTAGGGTTTTGCGAGAAAAGTCAACTGTAGCTTTGACTTTTGACCAGGACATGCTCCCAAACCCTAGGACATGAATCAATACACCCTATAACACCCATGGAACATGTCAATCAAGTTTGATTTAGGTCAAGGACATGATTTCCTAAAGGATTGCACAGTTTGGAATTCATCTGACAAAAGTCAACTGTGCACAAAAGTCAACTTTGACTTTTTTAGATTTTTCACAAAAATGGATTTTTAACCCTAAAATGATGTTAATGTATGATTTGAATCATCATTCATCAAGAAAAATCAAAGAAAGTGGGATAACTTGTAAATGGGGTAACCATAAAAACTTATAAAATTTTCTAAGTTATGAAATAAAGTGGCAAGGGTACCAACTTTGGAGGATCATAACTCCTAAACCACAAAGCCATTTTTCCCCATCCAAAGTTTGATTTGTCGATCTCATTGCCCTCTACAAAAGCTTCATACTGATCTATGTCCAAATTCTTCATGGATTTTGAGTTATTGAGTGATCAAAATCAAGAAAAGTTACTTTGTTCCAACACTTAGTGAAAATTTCACTAAGTCAGAATTTGCCTTTACTTTTTCCAAATGTAGGGGGATTTTTCACCTGGATCCCAAAGGTATCAAAACCAAATATGATCAAACAGTTGTTGTATCATATGAGGGCTTTCCAAAATTTCCAAGAACATCACCAAATTCAATTCGAGCCATGAAATATGACATTGGCAAGTTGCCTTGCTGAAAACTGCCAAGGCAAGGCAGAATTTTGCATTTTTGGTCGATTTGCCAAAATCAGCCAATTCCAAGCCTTGTCATCATCTTGGACACATCTGAGGATCAAATCTAAAGGGGACAATCACTGAGCCAAGCCTCCAAAGTCCTTGGAACAAGAAATAGCATGCCAAACCTAGAATTGCCTAAAATAGGGACAAGACTCAAATTTTGGATTGGAGCATTCAATGGAAGCACCAAGGTGGCATGGACTGAGCTATTAGCAACTGAATTCAGTCAAGATTTATCCAAGACCCATGGGACTAGTAGCCTGTACCCTAACCTCTAGTCAATGGCTAGAGGAGACTTGGATTTTCATTTGCCAACATTGGCCAAACCTACTCAGCAGTTGCCATTCACTATTCCTTGCAAAACAAACTTGCTCTACTATAAATAGAGCTCAATTGTGATCAGTTTGAGGACACCAAAGCCATCAAATAGATGCTTTCCTCAAAATCCCTTTCTCTTGGGAAAAATGCCTTCTTTAGCAAGGTAACTCTGAGTTTTTGAGTTAGAGAGCAATTCCATTCAAACCAATCACACACACACGCACACCTCACATACATCATATAGAAGTGATCCAAACACTTAAACAACATCTGGAACACTGATTTCTCAGAATCACCAGCCAATTGCTCAAGGTTTTAACCAAGTTGCATTTGAGATGCCATGAAGTGATCCAGTCATTTTCAATCAAGTCCAAGCATTCAAACACACTCCATAGGGTGTAGGAAAGCTGTTCAGATCATCACAACTCATCTGTAACACCTCCAACTCAGAAATCACCTTGAACTTGTTGTCACGACCTAGAGGGCAAAACTTGATTTATGAAACATTAATCCAAGATCACAATTTATTTTCCACATGTTAAACAATTTTTGATCATTTTAATTGAATTTTATTCAATTAAAATACATTTTTGAAAACAAATTAGGGTTTTTGATTAATTCAACCCTCATAAATCATTTTCAAAACTTTTTGGGCCTCTAATAGAGTGTAAGAGCCAAATTAAGACTTATACAATAAGCGGCAAGCCTCACTTATTGTATAAGTCCCTCTGTACAAGTAAACGGCGCGACCGTCGTCCGTTTAAAACATCTGGGCCTCT
Source organism: Lathyrus tuberosus (assembly GCA_022829125.1). Lineage (NCBI taxonomy): Eukaryota > Viridiplantae > Streptophyta > Magnoliopsida > Fabales > Fabaceae > Lathyrus > Lathyrus tuberosus. Next base: position 8,435,659 of record JALAZF010000043.1, read on the forward strand.
CTTTGAGCTATAAGACCCATTCAAAACTTTTGGGCCTCTATTAGAGTGTAAGACCCAATCCCCTTTTAACCAAATCAATTTTGGGCCTCAGATATTGTATAAGTTCCTCTGCGTTAAAAGAAAGCCTCGGCGCGATCGCCATTTCAAACGAAAAGTCATTTGGGCCTACCCTCGTGTTATAAGCCCCGCTCTTTTCCTTTAAAACTTTTTGGGTGTCTTGAGAGAGTGTAAGACCCATCCCTTTGTACAAAAAACCTTTTGGGCCTCAGTCACTTGTATAAGTCCCCCTGTACAAAAACAACAGTGCGATCACTGATAAAACCTTGGGCCTCTCCTTGAGCTGTAAGCCCCAATTTTCTTTTCAAAGCACTTTCTCCTTTGATTTTGAATATACTGTTGTTTTCAATCTTTCTTTGTTGAACAACTAACCAAACAGCATGGAAGCTCTACAACAGAGTAAATGTTGAATCGCTTTCATTTACCGCTTTCATATGTATAACTGTATTGTGGGGCTGCTCACTATAAGTCTCCTTTCATAAACTCATATCAACTATGTAATAATAGTATAGATATTTAGAGTTTCCCTGGAAACTACGTCTAGAACTAAGTAAAGCCATTTCGATTACTCTTACAAATAGACAACCTAGATCCCCAATAGGAGCACCAGATACAGTCTTCTCTTCGGCTGTCCTCCTTAGGAATTGTCAAGAGACTCTACCTCCCCAGAGATGAATGTATTCTCCGTGAATAGCATCTATTGAGTTTCTTTCAAATTCTCAAACTTTCCTGGCTTGATCTATTCCTTATGAATAGCCTGTCTTGAATTTCTCGGGGTTTGGGGACCCGCAGGCTTCTTAAAAGCATCGGCCTCCTCTTGGGCATTGTACAAGGACCCACAGGCTTCCTAAAAAGCATCCCCGCCTCCTCTTGGGCTTAATACAAGGACTCGTCGGCTTCTTAGAAGTATTCACAACCTCCTCTTAGGCTTCGTGTAATGATTCTTCCTTCAGGAATGATAGCCTCCTCTTGGGCTTCGTACAAGGACCTCTCGGCTTCTTAAAAGTTTCCAGCCTCCTCTTGGGCTTCGTACAAATTGTCCCGACGACCTCCTAGAGGTATAGGAACAGAAAGTAGTCATCTTAATAAGAGCAGTCTTTCAAGGAGTCTAGACCATACTACTGTTTCTCAAAGCATAGTACAAAAGATGAAACTCTAGACTTGGACAGTCTAATTTCCTTGAGTCTCAAAGACATTCTAAAGTTCCTTCCAAAATAGGAAGACACCTGTAGACTCGGATAGTCTCGATACCCTTTGGATTTCCCATTTCCTTAAAGAAAAGGAAATATCCCTGATCCTCGGATCAAAAGCGCTGAGTGCAAACATTACTCATATAAGAACTGATTTTCTCTTTAAATCAGCATTTTGGATCTGTCACTCAACTGAAACAGTCATAATAGCCTCCTCTTGGGCTTTGTGCAATGATTCTCCCCAGCGGAGCAAACTTTTTTAGCCTCCATCTCAGGCTTCGTACGAGATACATCCAATAGGACTCTCTTGTTGAGTCATTTCCCCTTTTAGCATCCATCTCGGGCTTCGTACGAGATACAAAAGACTCCCTCGTCGAGTCAAAACTTTTACCCTTCATCTCGGGCTTTATACGAGATACCAAAATACTCTCTTGTTGAGTCAATCCCTATTTTAGCCTCCATCTCGGGCTTTGTACGAGATACAAAAAGGCTCTCTCGTTGAGTCAAACGACTTTTAGCATCTGTCTTGGGCTTTGTACAAGACACACAAAAAGACTCTCTTGTTGAGTCGACCCCTTTAGCCTCTTTCTTGGGCTTTGTACGAGACACATAACAACCTCCTCTTAGGCTTTGTATAAGAAAAACCCCGGTTGATCCAATCAACCTTTTAGCATCAAAGCTATGCCTCATTCACAGTATACAAACATCAACAACTCCTTCATCTAACTGCTGTAAGCGGCAAGCCTCTAGATTATTTACATCCATGCCACTGTCCCTCTCTTAGCATGAGAAATTCCTAAAGAAAGATGGCATTGCTCTACACTGAGTTAAAGTCTTCTCCTTCAGGTTGAAACTCCCCTATAAAGGAAATTATGGCATTGCTGGATTCACATATCCCAGTTAAAGTAATTCTCCTTTATAATCAGTCACCCAACAGTTGTGACAAACAGACCTCTTTAGAGATGACAAGTTCTCTCTAAAGATAACACCTTCAGCTTCACATCTTGGGTTTTAAACAAGATACAAATAGACTTTCCAACTTCATATCTTGGGCTTTGAACAAGATACAAACAACCTTTCGCTTCATGTCTTGGGCTTTGAACAAGACACCAAAACACCATTTCCTCCCATAGAATAGGAGGAACTACGATCGCTCTGATTTCCCTGTTTCGGTAAACGGGAATACGCAGGCATAAGATTGAAAGAAAAATCTTAGCGAGCACACTAATCCAAAACTCAAAATCCCATACATCCACCAAAAAGCATCAGTCCTAAACCTCCCACCAATCGCCCAGGCCCCCTTTCAAGAAAATAACTTAAGAGAAGCCCACACTTTGGATAGCATCTGTAAACCAACAATTTTGACTGTTTAACCTCAGTATGCAAGCAGGGTTAATTGGAGACATCTATTTCCCTTCCTTCATCAGCTTTAATAGGATAAAAAAATGAATCGAACTGTAGTACTAGAGCGATCGTGCTTCGCAACCACATCAAAAAATCGCTCGCTACACTTACCCGTCGTGAAAGTTAACGACTGTTGGTGTGACAGTTTTGATAACCGACGCGATACGGGCTCGCGACACACGTTTCTGCGACAGTGCAGTAACTGTCACTATTTGAAAATTACGGCGGTTTTAACCGTCGTAATCTGCCAAAATAACCGTCGTAATCTGCCAATTTTCTTGTAGTGAGTCTCTAATCCAGAAATAAACTGGGGAGAAACTGCTCAAACGATACATTTTCTGACGAGGAAAAGACTGACAAGAGGACTTTATCACTTGGAATTGAGGCTGACCAGAGTGGTAGTAATGCAATATGAATATGAATATGAATCAATAATGCATGATGTATGTATGTTTATGCTGACAAAACTGACGCGACATACAGACTAGTGGATGAACACGACTGGATACTCGGCCACGGTAGGGGATGAAAAGTATCATTGGTTCAAAATAGCAATCCTGCCTTGCTTAGGAGAGGTAGTCCCTGTGGGGGAGAAAGAATCGTTCAATCGGTCTTAAGAGATACGAACTCTGCTGGGTATATCAGATGAGACATGGCCTCTAACATAGTTGATCCTTCATTCAGGTGCACTAGTTTAGAAGGAGTACTTTGATTCTGCTCTTTGAGGTTCAATCACCTTTGGAGAAAGCTATTGATGTTCTTTTTGACGTTCAAAGTCAAAAGGAATTGCCATCTTTATTTTAAAAGCAGAAAATTTTTACAAGTAAAATTCATTTTTTGTTTATTTCAAGAATCGTTGATCATGTTAAAAATGTCATTCTGTAAAGCTAAAACAAATAAGAATTGCAAACAAAAGCACTAGGGCTCAAATTTTATTGATAGGATGGAAATCAGCCAAGCTCATGATCCCATAGAGTATTTACAAAGTTTAGAAAATGGTAATTTAAGGGAAAAGGGCTACATTGAAATATAACGACCGTTATCCTTCTACCAACTTTGAATTCTAGACATCCTGAGCTTCTGTCGAAGATGACCTTGACTGGAGTTTTTCGATGAATGATGTTACTGCTGAGGAGTCAAACTGATCAGACGTAGTTACTTTCCATGAATCCCCAACTTTTGCCTGGATTGTCTTTTGAAATTTTCAATCCATCGGGATGATTTTTGCTTATGTCTCTAATTTTTGCCTGGACCGCCCTTTTGGGGTTTTCAATCCACCAAGACATTTTTTTTGTTATTTAGGCGAAGTATTTCTTGACTACATCAACATTCGTGGGGTAGGAAAACTCCTCTCCATCCATGGTTGCGAGTCTCAAGGCACCTCCTGAGAATGCTTTCTTGACCACATAGGGGCTGTCATAATTCAGAGTCCATTTGCTTCTTCGAGACCCATGATACAAGCTTCGTATTTGGCCTCGTTGTTTGTGCATTTGAATATCAATCGGACAATGAAAGAAATGTGGGTACCCTGAGGTGTTACAATGATTGCCCCAATTCCATTTCCACAATTGTTGATAGCTCCGTCAAATATTAGTCCCCATTAGGAACCTGGTTCTGGCCCTTCACTGGGTAGCGGTTCATCGCAATCTTTCATTTTCAAGTACATGACATCTTCGTCTGGAAAGTCAAACCCAACTAATTCCTGATCGTCAATTAGTTGATGAGCCAAATGATTGGCTAAAATACTTCCTTTGATGGCTTTCTGAGTATAGTACTTGATGTCATATTCTGATAACAACACTTGCCAACGGGAAAACCTTCCCGTGAGAGCAGGTTTTTCAATGACGTACTTGATCAGATCCATTTTGGAGATTAACCAAGTAGTGTGACAAATCATGTATTGGCAAAGAAGTTTGGTGTCCCACGCCAGAGCGCAGCAAGTTTTCTCAAGCATAAAGTACCGAGTTTTACAGTCGGTGAATTTCTTGATTAAATAGTAGATGTCAGACTCTTTTCTTTTTGTTTCGTCTCGTTGGCCAAGTACACAACCCATAGAGTCTTCCAAGACTGTTAGGTAAATAATCAGTGGTCTTTCTTCCACTGAAGGTGACAGAATAGGAGGATTCAACAAATATTCTTTGATGCTGTCGAATGCCTTTTGGCAGTCTTCTGTCCATACGCAGTCCTGATTCTTTTTGAGTAATTTAAAGATTGGCGCGCATGTCACGGTCATAAGTGATATGAATCTAGAAATGTAATTCAGACGTCCCAAAAATCCTCTGACTTGTTTTTCAGTCTTTGGCGAAGGCATTTCTCGAATGGCCTTGACTTTGTCAGGATCAATCTCAATTTCTTTTTGGATGACGATGAACCCCTAAGAGCTTTCCTGAGCGAACACCGAATGTGCATTTGTTGGAATTCAAGCGGAGTTTGTACTTTCTCTGACGCTCGAATAACTTTGACAGGTGGGTCACATGCTGCTCTTCTGTTTTAGATTTGGAAATCATATCATCGACATACACTTCGATTTCTTTGTGCATCATGTCATGAAACAGAGTAGTCATGGCCCTTTGATAGGTTGCCCCGGCGTTCTTCAAATTGAACGACATTACCTTGTAACAAAAGGTGCCCTATGGGGTGATGAATGAAGTTTTCTCCATATGTTTCGGCGCCATTTTGATTATAGCCCGAGAATCCATCCATGAAGGAGAAGACTTTGAACTTTATTGTACTGTCTACCAGCATATCTATGTGTGGTAAAGGGAAATCGTCCTTTGGACTTGCTTTGTTCATATCCCTGTAGTCCACACACATTCTGACTTTTCCGTCCTTTTTCAGAACTTGAAATATGTTAGCTAACCATTGAGGATATTCTGAGGTGGCAAGGAAACCTGCGTCAATCTGTTTCTGGACTTCCTCTTTAATTCTGTGGTGGCAAGGAAACTCTTTGAAAAGTTTTATCAAGCTTTCCTTGACAGTCGGCCTGAACAGTGCTCCAATCTTGACTTCTTTCCTCTCTTTTTCTGAACCCAAGTTGACCGTTTCCAACGGCTCTTTGTGAGGCTCGATAGACCTTTCCTCTTGTTTGAGTAATCGGGAAATCTCTTCTGGAATTTCTTTGTCCTCTTCTTCTTCAGCCTCAAATACCGGGAATTCAAAGTTTGGAGAAGGCATTGGATCGTATGTTTCAATGGGGTTTAAGACAAGCAATCTGCATAACGTGATGATGTTTTTTAGAAGAGATAGAGAGAATGCAAGAGTGTGTACAATGTATATTTTTTTGAAAAGTGCTTGTTATTATTTATTTTTGGGCTGTTTTAGGATTACCATTTTCTGAAAGAACAAAAAGTGAAAACAACAATAAATGCGGGAATTACAGAATGACGTTTATTTATTTATGATTTTGTCAATTCTTGAAATACAACCCTATAAAATAAAACTCTGTCGCTTTGGGCTAAGCGAAGAGGGACATTTACAGAAAAGTGAGCCCTATAAAAACATCAGTTTCACCTGGGCAGGGGGAAAGGTCAAAAGACTGTAATTACTTAGACTTATGGACGACTTTTGGGACATTGACAGCAACCCATTGGCGACAAACTCTTCGGTGAATCACAAAGTCTGGTACCTTCTTTCTTGATTTGTCCTCAGAAATGATGTTGATTTCTGGCGGAGCGGGATCATTGGAGTCTTCCTCCCATGCAGAGTTGTCATAAACGAACTCTTCTGTTGTATCTTCCTTAATGTTTTCACTCTCAAGAGGATCTCCCCATCCAGTTAGCTAAATATCCTCGTATCTGATGCGAGAGCTTTCAGGAGCGATGTATTTGACTAAGAAGTCGTACTTGCCACTCGGTTGTCCTAAAGTGTCCCATACTTCTGTGGGAGTGGTCGAGTCATATTCCTCGATGACGTTGACCTCGGGAAAAGCATAGTTGATGAACTCTTTTCCTACAGTCTTTGTAAATTCACCATTGTGCTGGATATCTTTTGAATGTCCTGAGTAATTATCCCATGACTCGGTGGGGACGCATGTATTCTTTTCAATATTGCTCATCTGATAGGCATCGTTGGGCTGACTCTTTTTCCCCAAGTCTTCTGGGTACGGCTGCCAGATAGGCAAGTCATCCAGGGGATCAAAATATTCTTGATCGAAGTTATCCTTCATTAGATCATCTTCTAATTAGTTAGGTGGAGCACGACATCATTCAGGATCACAATCTCCGTAAATCATTCAGACGTCTGATCTTGGTATATATCTCGGACTCTGTTTGGGAAAATAGAATGGCGTGTGAGCTTCTTCCTGAGACATATACTCGTTGATGTTGAGATAAGACATCCATTCCTCGCCCGTATCGGAGGAGTCACTCTAGTTAATTGTGTGTACTTCTTGAGACGCTGGGTGGAGAAAGCCTCCAATGTGGAAGAAGTCTTGAATGTGATGAAAACTTTCATCTTTCTTGACTGTCTGGGTTCAAGTTGAAGAGAAACCAAGACCTTTCTTTGTCTTGTTATCCGTATGAATTACAAGCTGTCCCCATCCCTTTACGTTATTACTCTCGATCACTTTGAGAGCATCTTTGTATGAGGAAATCGACGTTCCTCTTTCTGATCGATTATCATTTCTCACCGATAGTGCTTGAAACTGGGTTCCAATAACCTCCTCCGGTTCTAAATAGGAAAATGATGATAGGTGGCTCACAATTAAGGCTTGCTCTCCACAGACTGTGACTAGCTTGTCATTCTTGACGAACTTCAGCTTTTGGTGAAGTGTCGAAGTGACTGCCCCAACTTCCTGTATCCAAGGTCTTCCTAATAAATAGTTGTATGCTGCCCGGATGTCCATGACTTGGAAAGTGACTTAGAAAGTATGAGGGCCGATAGTTATGGGAAAATTGACTTTGCCGATAACTGTTTTTCGAGATCCATCAAAGGCTTTGACGATGACCTCACTGCCTCTCATCGGAGTTCCTTGAAATGATAGTCGCATCAGAGTCGATTTTGGCATAACATTCAGAGACAATCCCGTGTCTACCAGTACGCTGGCTAAAGCATCATCCTGGCAGTTGACTGTAATGTTGAGCGCCATATTGTGATTTTTGCCTTCTTCCGGCAGTTCTTCATCACGTCTTGTTCTACGAAAGCTTGCTCCAAGAATTTTTGCAGAGCTTCCCTGTGAGCTTCGGAACTAAGCAGGAGAGACAGCATTGAGATTCTCGAAGGAGTTTGCAACAGTTGGCCTACAATGTTGTACTCACTCTTCTGGGTTATCTTCAGTATCTCATCGTTGTTCTTTGTAAGTTTGGGATTACTGGATTGCCCAACTGGTTGATTTAGAACTTCCATTTGAGGTTCATTTTCCTTGGTGTGTTCTCCAACTCCCCGGTTGAAGATCCGACCACTCCGTGTGACTCGACTGATGTCGGCAATGTTCACAACGGAGGGTAATGGAGTTTCCTTTCCATTTTCGATTGTCGTTGCACCGTACTTGTAAGGGATAGTCCTTTTTTATTTGTACGGTACGGGCTCTGGCAGGTAAATAGCCACAGGAGCTTTTTGATTTCTCTGACCGTTATATGGGACCTCAATCAGTTCCTGGTTGGGAACTTTTCTATTGTCCAGAGGAATTCTTGATTCATCGAGTAGATGGATTATGGCACAAACGTCTTTGGTCTTCTCATGATCGGAGATTGTGACAACGTTTTTGCTTTGATCAAGGAGATAGTCTGGTATCACATTGATCGACCCAAAACTTGAACACGATCGATTTTCTTTCCGGTCTAATTGATTTTGAAGAGCCGCTCGAACAAGGTAGCATCCTTGGTGGTTCTCTGAACAAACTCTATAATGCTCATAGTTGTGAGGTGGCACCCGACCTCGCCCACTTTGTATACAATGTAACTTTACTAGATCTGTTTCGATTGAGCGGATATCCTGACTTTGATGTCTACCGGGATTTTTGTCAGTCATGCTGATCTATTGTGTAGTCTCATCCAAGTAAATTGGAAGCCACCAATGGTCCAACAAGTGTTGGAGTGTTCTCTGGACAAGTACACATCCTTGGTCGTCTTCATGACATTCCTCACAGTCTTGATAATTGTGTGAAGCCAGAAAGCCGAGCCTGACTTGTTTAGCATGTAGTTCTACCAAACTGGTATTCATCAAGCGTATGTCAAATATCTGGACCATATTGACTTGATGGTTATTTCCTCTTGTATGAAAGAGTATCCCTGATTGCTTGTTGAGCAGATCAGACAGGTGTTATAATCGTGCCATGGCAGATTATGATATTGACTTTGCTTCGAATGCATCGCTACCAAGTTAACGTTCATCGCAAAAATGTTGTGGTTCTGAACAATGTTGGGATGTGTATGGGCCATGTTGACTTCACAGATCCTATGATCTTGGATCCACCCGAGATCGTCTGTTCTTGTAGAGCTGATTGCACTACGAAACACCCCTGATTATTCTGTGAGCAGATATCACACTGGCAATAATTATGGGGTGGTACATGACCGTACCTGCTCTGCCTACAATGCATCCTGACCGGATTGGTTCCTAATAGGAGTACATCATGAATTTAATAACTACAACTAAATTCTTCCTCTATTAAATTTATTGCAGTCTTCTCATGTTGAGGCAACGGGTTCGTCTGGACATTCGAATTAGTATCTTTGAAAGATAGGACCCCGTTCCTGACAAGCTTCTGTACATCAAACTTGAAACAAATACAGTTCTCAATGTTGTGCCCCGATCCTCCTTGATGGTAAGGGCAAGATTGATCCGCTTTAAACCAAAATGGCAGATTTTCCGGTACTGTAAGAGGAGACCTGGTTTGGACATTCCCCTTAGTCAGTAGAAGTGGAAATAGTTCTGTTACAACATTGGTATAAGGTCGAACCCCGGTGATCGTGTCGTACGATTGTTGCTGTTGTACAATGGACGAGCCTGCTGAAGAGGCTGTTGTGTCCTTTGCTGATACGCTTGTTGACTTGGCTGGCTCTGAGCAACCTCAGGTTGATAAGTCGGAGCCGGCGCAGGGTTGATAGCGGGAGTTATTGCCGCTACGGGTTGATACCTTCATCTTTGCTTTCCCAGAGAGATATTACTGATCTCCCGTTCTTTCTTTTTCTAGAAAGCACTATCGTATCTCTTGGTACTGCTGGATGGCTCTGCATCTTTGACCAATCGTTCCTCTTGGAATGCTTCTTCCAGACGTACTCCCATGTTCACCATCTCAGTGAAGTCACTGGGTGCACTGGCGACCATTCGGTCGTAATAGAATGAGCTCAAGGTTTTCAATAAGATCTTTGTCATCTTTTTTTTCCTCGAGAGGGGGACAGATCTGGGCGGCAATTTCACGCAATCTCTGAGCATAGTTGTAGTTTGTGATTTTTGTTGGTGACGCGGCCACCTTATCGCCATGGGGATTTCCTCACATCAATGGGAGGAATATGGGTGCTACTTTCTGATTTCGTATTTATCCCGTGAAGCTGAAAGGGAAAGGGAAGTTATCTAAAACTAACCTTGCACGCGAATGTTTAACTGAACAGTCGCTGAGGGAGATTGGGGAGTTCGGGGTCAGGTTATACAATGGGGAGTTGTCAATTACCCATCCTATACATGATTATCCATGGGTTGACTAGCATTAGGTTCTGCTTTATACTTTATGGTGTTTATCTGTAAATGGGAAAGTTTCTTCTTTGTGGGGATGTCTGTGAGAGAGAGAGTATTTTTTGGTTTTTTGGGTTTTCCGATGTTTTTTTTGAGGTACTAGACCTAAGGTTTTTGATATGTGTGAAGGTACTAGACCTAAAGTTATTGATTGGTATGCTCGCTAAGATTTCGCAATCTTATGCCTACGTATTCCCGTTAAAGAAAATAAGGAAATCAGAGCAATCGTAGTTCCTCCTATTCTATGGGAGGAAAGAGATGTTTGGTGTCATGTTCAAAGCCCAAGATTGAAGCTAAAGGTTATTTCTGTCTTGTTCAAAGCCCAAGATTGAAGCTAAAGGTTTGACTCAGAGAGAATTTGTCATCTCTAAAGGGAGACATCTTGTCTGTTTATAACAACTGTTGGGTGACTGATTATAAAGGAGAGTTACTTTAATTGGGATATGTGAATCCAGCAATGCCATAATTCCTTTATGAGGGATTTGTCCTGAAGGAGAAAACTTTAACATAGTGTAGAGCAATGCCATTTGTCCTTAGGAATCTTTCATGCTAAAAGAGGGACATTGGCTTGGATGTAAATAACCCAGAGGCTTGCCACATACATTAATTAGATGAAAGAAGGGGTTTTACCAGGATAAGAGATGGACTACAGCTTGGATATTTGAATCAACAAGTGTGCCACTTATAGTAGTTATCTGGGAATAAGGTTTGTTTTGATTTTCTGTTTTGATTTGATATGTACAGAGAAATTTCTTCCTACATTGAGGTTTTTGATTTCCTCTGGAGGGAATGTTGATTTTTTGTGTGCCTTGATCAATGCCCAAGGTTAAAGCTAAGAGATTGATTGACTCCACTTGGGAGTTTATTATTTGTCTTGTACAAAGCCCAAGATTGAGGCAAAAAAAGAGACTGACTTTTTGGGGGATATCATTATACAAAGCCGAAGAGGAGGCTGAAAGTTGACTTTTCCGAGGAAATATTTTGTCTGTCTTGCACAAAGCCCAAGATTGAGGCTAAAAAGGATTTTTTTTAATCCACTGGGGAATATTTGTATGTGTCTTGTACAAATCCCAAGATTGAGGTTTTATCTGTCTTGTACAAAGCCCAAGATTATGGCTAAAAGAAGGTTGACTCTGTTGGAGAGTATGATTTGTCTTGTACAAAGCCCAAGATTGAGGCTGAGGATAGGATTGACTCTTCTTATGGAAATTTTTTATGTCTTGTACAAATCCCAAGATTGAAGCTGAAGGATATTGACTGACTTAGCTGAAAATATTTATGGGTGTCTTCTACAAGCCCAAGATTGACGCTGAAAAGGTTGACTTACCAATAGAGTGCTTATGTGGGTGTCTTATACAAAGCCCAAGATTGAGGCTGAAAAGGGTTGACTCAATAAGAGAGTGCTTTAAAGGTGATTGACTCAACAAGAGAGTGCTAAAAAGGTGATTGACTCAATAAGAGAGTGCTAAAAAGGTGATTGACTCAACAAGAGAGTGCTAAAAAGGTGATTGCCTCAACAAGAGAGTGCTTTTGTGGCTAATTCTGCTGAGGAAAATCATTATACAAAGCCTAAGAGGAGGCCATCTCCTGCTGAGGATTATTGAGATCTAGAGGCAGGTCTAAGTCGGGGAATCAACTTTTGCTGAAGGTTTACAGAAGAGTTGAGGTATCAGATGCCTTGAGGTTCTCATAGGCTAGTATGGTATAGATGATAAGATGACCCTAGATGGGGGAATTTAGGATGAAAGATTGAGTTTTAGATCCTGTGAGGGTTTTAACTCTACTGGAGATTGATTAAATGATCAGGGTTTCTCCTGCATTTGTAGGGAACTTGAGAATGTCTTTAAGATCCAAGAGGAGATTAAACTTTCCAAGTCTACTAGTATGGAAGAGTTTATCTTTGAATGATGCCCAAGAGGAGGCTGATGCTTTAAGGGATGAGAATCAACCCTTAAATTGGTCTGAGGTTTTGACTCTTCGGAAAGACTACTCTAACAAAGGATGACTAAGTTTTGTCCTATACCTTTAAGAGGTCTTCAGGGTCCTCGTATTAAGCCCAAGAGAAGGCATGACAACTTCTAAGAAGCCGGAGGGTCCTTGTACAAAGCCCAAGAGGAGGCGTGATGCTTTTAGGAAGCCTGTGGGTCCAAACTTAAGAAGAGTTCAAGAAACGTTTCACCGGGAATAATCTTTTCTTTAGTGAACAGTTCTAGGGTTTGAAGAAATTCAAGAGAGGTTTCACCGAGAATTAATCCTCTCTAGGAGAAATGAATTTCTTTGACAATTTTCTAATAGTGTTAGTCTGAGAAAAGTGTCACCGAGAATAATGCTTTTCTCTTTGTTCCATATTGTATAAGCCCAAGAGAAGGCAAGACTGTATCTGGAATTCCTATGGGGAACTAGTTTTGACTGTTTAAAAGAGTGACCACTGGCTTTATCTAATCCTAGACCTAATTGTCGGGGAAAACTCTAAGCAGATAATATACAGGCATATATACAGATGAAATATATACTGTATGTAAAAAGAGGGTAGGAGGACTTACAGGTGAGCAAGCTTCCAGCACAAACAAATATATATATATATATATATATATATATATATGTGCAAGTATGTAAAAGAAAGCTGATAAAACTTACAGGTGAGCAAGCTTCCATTGTAACAGTTGTGTGGTTAGTTGTTCAAGAAATTAAAAAAAGTTTTGATTACAACTATGAATTTGAACCTAAATCAAAAAGGAAAGTTGTTTTTGAAAAGAATATTGGGGCTTATACTCAAGGAGAGGCCCATGGAAATACAGTGATTGCACCGTTGTTTTTGAAAACTGTATTGGGACTTATACAATGAATGAGGCCCAAAATTTTTTATGTACAAAAGAGAGTTGGGTCTTACACTCTATTAGAGGCCCAAAGTATATTTTAAAAAAGAAAGATGGGACTTACAACACAAGGGGGGGCCCAAATGAAAAAAACAACGACCACACCATTATTTTAAAGATCATATCAGGACTTATACAACGACTGAGGCCCAAAAAGGTTTATGTACAAAGAGATGGGTCTTACACTCTATTAAGAGGCCCAAACTGTTTTGAAAAAGATTTGTGAGGGTGAAAATAATCAAAACCCTAATTTGAATTTAAAATGTATTTTAATTGAATAAAAATTCAATTAAAATGATCAAAATTATCAAACATGTGTGAAAAAGAAGTTGTGATCATGGACTAATGTTTGAAAGATCATATTTCATCCATAGAATGATTTGAAAATCATTTGAAGTTGAAAATTCAAGAGAAAGAAATATTTTTAAATGTTTAAAAACAAATAAAACATAATTCTTTACAAAAATACCAAATATCTAAAATAAATAATATTTTTGTGAGTTTTTTGTGGAATAAAATGTATTAATATTTTTTGGAATTTAAAAAAAAAAGAACCAATAAAAAATAATTAAAATTGAGAGAAATTAATTTTGGAATTAATTAACAAAAACCACAAAATATATGAAAAATAGAAAAAAAAATATGAACATGGCAAAATGGTCTGGGTGGGTGTTGAACCCACGACCTCAACATCAAACACACATGCGCGCTACCACTGGGGTGGTGATACATCCATGTATCAAAACCACCCCATGAATATATATGGGATGCCTTGTTTTAGTCCTGGCCAAGGCGCCATGCCTAGCCCTTGCCCAAGGCAAGGCCTGATTATAGGTCTCTTGCGTGAAGGCTCTAACTTCCTTATTTCTCCATGGATTGGGACAAAATTTAGGTGCATCCTGCCTAGAATTTCATGAGGAATCCAATGGTGCTTTTAGATATTTCAGAAGATGTCCCTATTTTAAAACTCGATAGTGGTTTCAAAATAGGCCTATATTTGCATGTTCTATGCTATCTCATCATACAGGCAGCTATAGCATGATAAATTGGTTCAAACACAACATATATGATATGTATGAGAGGTCCATAATCAATGGACCTCAAAGCAATGCATGATTTAGAGAGTTCAAGTTGTGATGCATTTACCTCTTGAAGCTCCTTGTGCTAACTGTCAAGTTCCTTGTGCCAGAAGTAATCCAATGCTTTAGACATTCTTGATTGATCCCATAGAAGCTTTTAGGATGATCAAAACCAGCTGGAATCCTCAGAAATAAGAACTGGCTCCTTCTTGCAAAAGTGGCAAAAATGACCAAAATAGTAACCCTCTCAAATGGTGTTCCAGATGAGGGAAACCAATTGGGACAGTTTTAGGATGATATTTGGAGTGTGTTTGAGGTCTGGTTTGGTTTTGGAAGTGACTGAATCAAGACATGGGTTGAAAAATGCAGAAAAGTCAAAATTTGAGGTTTTGGAGGTTGACTTTCTAATTTTCGTGTTTCAGATCAAGGGTGAGTGTTTGAACAGCTTAGATATGATATATTGGATGTGTTTGGATCATGAGCTGTGGTGGAATTGCTCTCTAACTCAAAAACTCATAGATGACTTGAAAAAGATGGCATTTTGGCCTAATGAGAGAGATTTTGAGGAAAGCAAGTATTGTAGTGCTTTGGTGTACTCAAACTGATTAGAATTGAGGTCTATTTATAGTACAACAAGTTTTTTTTGGCATCAATAGTGAATGGCAACTTGGAAAGTCCCTTGGCCAATTGTAGCAAAAGGAATCTTTAGTCTCATATAGCCATTGACTTGAGGTTAGGGCACAAGCCTATGGTCCTTTGATTCAGAGCTAAATCTTGACTCATTCAGTTAGTAATGTCTCTGTCCATGCCACCTTGATGCATCCATTGAAGGCTTGGAGACAAAATTGGAGTCTTGGCACCTTTTTAGCCTTTTTAGGGCACCTATGGCTACATGTAGTTCCTTGGACTTGGGAGGCTTGTGGATCAGATCTTTTCTCTTGAATGTTATCCTCTGATGTGTCCAAATGGATGACAAGGCTTGGAGTTGTCCAAATTAGCTAACTCGAGCAAAATGCGCAAATCTTCCTTGTAAAAATCAGTCCATGATGCCATGTTCCAAGGGTTGTATCTCCTTACTCAAATTGAATTTGGAGATGATCTGGTACTTGTTGGAAAGCCCTCATGGCATACTTCAACTTTGATGTTCACCAATAGACCTGGTTCTACTTGGATCAACGTGAAAAATGTCCCTACATTTTGGAAAAAGTAGATTCTGACTTATTGAAAATTTCACCAAGTGTTGGAAAAGTGGTCATTTTCATGTTCTTGTGATTTTGATCAATCCATAACTCAAAATTCATGAGGATTTGGAATCTCTTGTAGTTGACACTTTTAAAGTATGTCAGATGGACTTTCATTTGGGCTTTGAATGTGAGAAAAAGGCCTTGTGGTTTAGGAGTTATGACTTTGCAAAGTTGGTACAAAATCACTTTTGTTCCATTACTTAGAAAATTTTTGGTTTCTCAAGGTTGCCCCTTTTGCAAGAAACCTCACTTTTCTTGATTTTTCTTAATGGATGATGATCAAAATTATACATTAACATTATTTTTGACTTTGGGGAACCATATTTGTGAAAAATTCCAAAAAGTCAAACTTGATTTTATGCACAGTTGACTTTTTGTTAGATGAAATCCAAACTGTGTGATCCTTTGTGAAATCAAGTTGTTGACCTAATTTAAACCTAATGGATGGATTCCATAGGTGTTTTAGGGTGTATTGAATCATGTCCCAAGGTTTGGGAGCATGCCTTGGTCAAAAGTCAAAGTTACAACTGGCTTTTCCTTCAAAACCCTAATTGTGGTCCAGATGAAATTGAAACTTGTGAGTCAAGCTTCTTGGATCAATCTACTGTTGAAAATGGATCAATGTGGTTTATTTGAGGCCCTCAAATCATGTCTTGAGGTCTTGGCTCATATCTTGCCTCAAAAGTCAACTTAGGGGTGAATTAGGTCAAGAAACCCTAATTCCTTATTTTTGATGAATGCATCCCCTAAGGCTAAACTGACTTGATGATTGGGTTAATGAGGTCCCTTGGAGCATCTTGGGTTATGTTTTGAATCATTGGCTCATTCCTAGAGGAAAATTTCCATCTGGAGGCCTTGGTCGACCAAGACCCTAATTTGGTGACACTGGCGATCTTAAGGCTTGATCCACTTGGAATGTTGCACCTTTGTGCCTGATTCTTGCTATGGGAGTCCTCTTCATCCTTTATAGGTGTTTGAAAGGTTAGAAAAGTTTAAGATCATGTCATCTCTTGATTGATCCTTTGTCTAAGTGCTCTTAGAGTGCTTGAAACCCTAACTCTTGATTGTAGTGAATGTTCACCCATATTTGAGGAGATTGATGAGGCATGGAAGTACATCCATATTGTGGTGATGATTTGCACAATGATGGGAAATCTTGGTGGTCAAAAATTGGGGTATGACAGATGCCCCTATTTAATCTTCTTGGACCCGAAGTTGTGAATGGCGAAGATATTCGGGCATTCGGGGTGCAAGATGATTAAATATCGGAATACTCGAAATTTTGATGCTGGTTATGAATGGAAGTTTTCTCATCCATCTCCTTTTGCTAAGCAATGTTACTTAGAAAAGGGTGAAACTTCCCCTCGATCCTGGTCTTCAGTCAAGGAACTGATCTTAGTTTCTTCTTGAACTAAACTTCCCCTCGATCTTGGTTTTCAACCACGAAACTGGTCTAAGTTTCTGAAATAAACTTCCCCTCAATTCTGGTCTTCAGCCACATAACTGGTCTAAGTTTCTGAAATAAAATTCCCCTCGATCCTGGTCTTCAGCCATGGATTTGGTCTAAGTTTCTTCTTGTCGAGTTTCTTCCTCAACAAAGAATGCTATTTGTAGCGATCTTCATCAAACTTCTCGCCGAGTTTTACTGGGGAGATGCCATTCGATGGAAAAAGTTTTGATGTTGGACTTGCTGGGGAACCCCATTTGTCTGAGTTGTAGAGGCTGTGCAAACTTCTCTGTTGGAGATGCCATTTGTTGACTCTACTGGGGAAAATGAGTCTCTTGATAGATTGCTTTTCCGCTTGGGGATATTACATCATCCTTTTTTTCGAGATATTTTTTGGAGAAATTCCATGTGATGTAATCCGATTTTGAGGTGTTGGTGACTTCATTAAGATTGAATTTCTTGGGAGAAAAACTGATGTATCGCCGAGACTCTTCGGTTGAGAGGCTTTCTCTGGGGATTTTCCTTAATCCGGGAAAGCGAAGATATCATCTTCAAGAGTGACGTTTGTCGAATGTCTTCTTCCCTTTCAGAGGTTCAAGTGATCAAAGTGGTCAAGGACCATCTCCAATCCAGAAATAAACTGGGGAGATATTGCTCAGATGATACATTTCCTGACGAGGAAAGAACTTAAACCGGGATTTTGTCTTATCTGACACGGAGAGGACAACTGACAACTTGATTGACAATAGGATTATATCACTTGGGGAAATAAGGATGTCCAGAGTGATAATGATGCAATATGATTATGAATGTGTATCAAACATGCATGATGTATGTAAGTTTATGCTGACAAAACTGACGCGACATACAGACTGGTGAATGAACATGACTAGATACTCGGCTACTGCGGGGCATGAAAAGTACCATTGGTCTAAGATAGCAATTCTGCCTTGCTTAGGAGAGGTAGACCCTGTGGGGGTGATAATACTGTTTAATCGGTCTTAAGATGTATGAACTCTGCCGGGGATATCAGATGGGACATTCGCATCTGGCACAGTTGATCATTCATTCACGCATACTGGTTTAGAGGGAGTACTTTGATTCTGCACTTTGAGGTTCAATCACCTTCAGAGAAGTGATCGATGTTCTTTTCAATGTTCAAAGTCAAAAGGAATTGCCATCTTTATTTTAAAAGCAGAAGAAATTTGACAAGTAAATTCATTTTTGTTTTATTTCAAGAATCGTTGATCATGTTAAAAATGTCAATCTGGAAAGCTTAAACAAATGAGAATCGCAAACAAAAGTACTAGGGCTCAAATTTTATTGATAGGATGGAAATCAGCCAAGCGCGTGATACCATAGAGTATTTACAAAATTTAGAAAATGGTAATTTAAGGGAAAAGGGGCTATATTACAACATAACAACCCTTATCCTTCTACCAGCTTTGAATTTTGGACATCCTGAGCTTCTGTCGAAGATGACCTTGACTGATGTTTTCTTGATGAATGGCGCTACCGCTGGAAATTTGAACTGATCAGACGTAGTTACTTGCCATTAATCCCTAACTTTTGCCAGGATTGTACTTTGAGATTTCCAATCCATAGGGATGATTTTTGCTTATGTCTCTAATTTTTGCCTGGACCGCCCTTTCGGGTTTTCAATCCACCGAGACGTTCTCTTTTTTTTTTATGTAGGTGAAGTATTTCTTGACTACGTCAACATTCGTGGGGTAGGCAAACTCTTCTCCATCCATGGTTGCGAGTCTTAAGGCATCGCCTGAGAAGGCTTTCTTGACCACATAGGGGCGTCATAGTTCGGAGTCCATTTGCCCCGGGAATCAGTGAGAAATGATTGTATCTTTTTTGCACGAGGTCTCCTTTCCTGAAGACATGGGGTCGAACCTTTTTTGTCAAACGCCTTCTTCATTCTTGGTTGATACAACTGAGCATGGCATAGAGCCGTTATTCACTTTTCTTTGATCAGATTCAGTTCGTCATGTCGACTTTGACACTATTCTGCTTCTGTTAGCTTAGCTTCCATCAATACCCGGATTGATGGGATCTCTACTTCTATGGGGAGCACTGCTTCCATGCCATATACTAGAGAGAAAGGGGTTGCCCCTGTTGAAGTGCGGACAAATGTGAGATAACCGTGAAGAGCAAAGGGTAGCATTTTGTGCCAGTCTTTGTAGGTTACAACCATCTTTTGAACAATCTTCTTGATGTTCTTGTTAGCCACTTCTACCGCCCCGTTCATGTTAGGCCGGTAGGGAGACGAGTTATGGTGTTCGATCTTGAACTCAACACACAACTCTTTTATCATCTTATTGTTTAAGTTAGATCCATTATCAGTAATGATCTGGCTTGGAACACCATAACGGCAGATGAGATTGTTTTTGATAAAGCGAACTACGACTTGTCGGGTTACATTAGTGTATGACGCTGCTTTGACCCACTTGGTGAAGCAGCCAATGGCTACCAGGATGAACCGATGTCCGTTTGAAGCCTTAGGTTTAATCATGCCAATCATGCCAATTCCCCATATAGAAAAAGGCCATGGGGAAGAAAGAAGTTTGAGATGTGTTGGCGGTACATGGATTTTGTCTGAGTATATCTGACACTTGTGACACTTCCTCATGTACTTGTAGCAATTGGACTCCATTGTCAGCCAATAATATCCTGCTCTCAGAATTTTTCTCGCCATTGTGTGTCCATTGGCATGAGTGTCAAAGGTTCCTTCGTGAATTTCTTTTATCAGCATGTTTGCTTCTGGTCTGTCTATACATCAGAGCAAGACCATGTCAAAGTTTCTCTTATAGAGTGTATCACCGCTCAGGAAGAACCTGCCAGCCAGTCTTCTGAGAGTCTTTCTGTCTTTCCTGGATGCCCCAGGTGGGTACTCTTGTTTTTGAAGGAAGCATTTGATATCATGATACTAAGGTTTGTCGTCTATTACTGCTTCGATCGTGAAGATGTAAGCGGGCCTCTCAAGGCGCATTATGTCAATCTTAGGTATGTCATTCCATTGACCTACACTAATCATGGAAGAGAGAGTGGCTAATGCATCAGCCATATGATTCTCTTCACGAGGGATATGATGAAACTCGATTCTATTGAAGAATGGTAACAACCTTCTCGCGTAATCTTTGTAAGGAACCAACCCTGATTGGTATGTGTTCCAATATCCTTTGATCTGATTGATAACCAGGGTTGAGTCTCCATACACATCCAAGTTCTTAATTCTTAAGTCAATAGCTTCTTCGAGACCCATGATACAAGCTTCGTATTCGGCCTCATTGTTCGTACACTTGAATGTTAGTCTGGCAATGAAAGGAATGTGGGTACCCTGAGGTGTTATGATGATTGCCCCAATTCCATTTCCATAATTGTTGACAGCTCCGTCAAAAATTAATCCCCATTGGGAACCTGGTTCTGGCCCTTCACTGGGTACAGGTTCATCGCAATCTTTCATTTTTAAGTACATGACATCTTCATCTGGGAAGTCAAATCTGACTGATTCCTGATCGTCAATCGGTTGATGAGCCAAATGATCGGCTAAAATACTTTCTTTGACGGCTTTCTGAGCATGGTACTCAATGTCGTATTCTGATAACAACATCTGCCAACGGGAAATCCTTCCCGTGAGAGCAAGATTTTCAAAGAAGTACTTGATCGGATCCATTTTGGAAATTAACCAAGTAGTGTGAAAAATCATGTTCTGGCGAAGACGTTTGGCTGCCCAAGCCAAAGCACGACAAGTTTTCTCGAGCATAGTGTTCTGATTTTCACAATCGGTGAATTTCTTACTTAGTTAGTATATGGAAGACTCTTTTATTTTGGTTTCGTCTTGTTGGCCAAGTACACAACCCATTGAGTCTTCCAAGACTGTTAAGTCTATGATCAATGGTCTTCCCTCCACTGGAGGTGACAAGATCGGTGGATTCAATAAATATTCTTTGATACTGTCGAAGGCTTTTTGGCAGTCTTCTGTCCATACACAGTCTTGATTCTTTTTTAGTAATTTGAAAATTGGCACGCATGTCGCGGTCATGAGGGATATAAACCTTGAGATGTAATTCAGACGTCCCAGAAATCCTCTGACCTATTTTTCAGTCTTTCGAGAAGGCATTTCTTGAATGGCCTTAACCTTGTCAGTATCAACCTCAATTCCTTTTTGGCTGACGATGAACACTAACAGCTTTCTTGAGCGGACACCGAACGTGCATTTATTAGGATTCAAGCGGAGTTTGTACTTCCTCAGACGCTCGAATAACTTTGACAAGTGGGTCACATGCTGCTCTTTTGTTTTAGATTTGGCAATCATATCATCGACATACACTTCGATTTCTTTGTGTATCATGTCATGAAACAGAATAGTCATGGGTCTTTGATAGGTTGCCCCGACGTTCTTTAAACCGAACGACATTACCTTATAACAAAAGGTGCCCCATGGGGTGATGAATGAAGTTTTCTCCATATCTTCCGGTGCCATTTTTATTTGATTATTGCCCGAGAATCCATCCATGAAGGAGAAGACTTTAAACTTTGTTGTACTATCTACCAGTATATCAATGTATGGTAAGGGGAAGTCGCCCTTTGGACTTGCTTTGTTTAGATCCTTGTAGTCTATACACATTCTGACTTTTTTGTCCTTTTTCAGAACTGGCACTATGTTGGCTAGCCATTAAGGATATTCTGAGATTGCAAGGAAACCTGCGTTGATTTGTTTCTGCACTTCCTCCTTGATTTTGATAGCCATATCCGGGTGAGCCCATCTCAGCCTTTGTTTCACCGGCAGACATTCTGATCTTAACGGTAAATGATGCTCCACGATGCTGGTATCCAACCCTGGCATGTCCTGATTGGACCAAGCAAACACATCTGGAAATTCTTTGAGAAGTTCTATCAAGCCTTTTCTGACAGTCGGACTGAGTAGTGCCCCAATCTTGACTTCTTTCTTCTCTTCTTCTGAACCCAAGTTGACTGTTTCCAACGACTCTTTATGAGGTTAAATGGACCTTTTCTCTTGTCTGAGTAATCGGGAAATCTCTTCTGGAATTTCTGCGTCCTCTTCTTCTTCAGCTTCAAATACCGAGAATTCAAAGTTTGGAGAAGGCATTGGATCGTATGTTACAATGGGTTTTAAAACAAGCAATCAGCATGACGTGATGATTTATTTTTTAGAAGAGATAGAGAGAACGCAAGAGTGTGTGTAGTGTATTTTCTAAAAAATGCTTGTTTTTTATTTATTTATTTTTGGGCTATTTTAGGATTACCATTTTCTGAAAAAACGAAAAGTGAAAACAGCAATGAATGCGGAAATTATAGAACGACGTTTATTTATTTATGATTTAGTAGATTCTTGAAACTACAGCCCTATAAAACAAAACTCTGTCGCTTTAGGCGAAGCGAAGAGGGATATTTACAGAAAGTGAGCCTTATAAAAACATCCGTTTCACCTGGGCAGGGTGAAAGGTTAAAACAAAGATGGCAATTACTTAGACTTATGGACGACTTTCGGGACATCGACAACAACCCATTGGCGATGAACTCCTCGGTGAATCACAAAGTCTGGTACCTTCTTTCTTGGTTTGTCCTCAGAAATGACGCTGATTTCTGGTGGAGCAGGATCTTTGGAGTCTTCCTCCCAAGCAGAGTTTTCTTAAACAAACTCTTCTGTTGTATCTTGCATATCATTTTCATTCTCATGCGGATCTCCCCATCCAGTTGGCTAGATGTCCTCGAGCTGATGTGAGAGCTTTCAGGAGCGGTGTACTTGACCAAGAAGTCGTACTTGCCACTCGGTTGTCCTAAGGTGTCCCATACTTCTGTGGGAATAGTGGAGTCATCCTTCTCGATGACGTTGACCTCAAGAAAGGCATAGTTGATGAACTCTTGTCCTACAATCTTTGCAGATTCATCGTTGTGCGAGATATTTTCTGGATGTCCTGAGTAATGATCCCATGACTTGCTGGGGACGCAGGTATTCCTTTCAATAATGCTCAGCTGATAAGTGTCATTGGGCTGACTTTTTTTCCCCAAGTCTTCTGGGTATGGCTGCCAGATAGGCAAGTCATCCAGGGGATCAAAATAGTCATGATTGAAGTTGTCTTTCATCGTATCGTCCTCCCATGAGTTTGGTGGAGCACAACATCCCTCAGGATCACAATCTCTATAGATCATTCGGATGTCTGATCTTGATATATATTTCGGGCTCTACGTGGGAAAGCAAAATGGCGTATGTGTCTCTCCTTGAGACACATAACCGTCCTCGTTGAGATAGGACTTCCACTCTTCATCTGTATCGGAGGAGTCACCCTCATTGATGGTGTGTACTTCTTGAGACACTGGGTGGAGAAAGCCTCCACTATGGAAGAAGTCCTGAATGGGATGAAAACTTTCATCTTTAGTAGCAGTCTGGGTACAGGCTGAGGAGAAACCAAGACCTTTCTTTGTCTTGTTATCCATAGGAATTACGAGTTGTCCCCATCCTTTTGTGTTATTACTCTCGATCACTTTGAGAGCGTCTTTGTATGAGGAAATCAATGTCCCTCTTTCTGATTGATTCTCATTGCTCACCGAGAGTGCTTGGAACTGGGTTCCAACAACTTCCTCGGGTTCTACACAAGAAAATAATGATAAATTGCTCACAATTAAGGCCTGCTCTTCGCATACTGTGACTAACTTGTCATTCTTGACGTACTTCAGCTTCCGGTGAAGTGTCGAAGTGACTGCCCCAGCTTCGTGTATCCAAGGTCTTCTTAATAAACAACTGTATGCTACCCAGATGTCCATGACCTGGAATGTGACTTGGAAAGTGTGAGGACCGATGGTTATGGGAAGATCAACTTCGCTGATAACCGTTTTCTGGATCCGTCAAAGGCTTTGACGATGACCTCACTGCCCCTCATCAGAGCTCCTTGAAATGATAGTTGTATCAGAGTAGATTTTGGCATAACATTCAGAGCTGATCCTGTGTCTAACAATACGCTGGCTAGAGCATCGTCTTGGAAATTAACTGTAATGTTAAGCGCCATGTTGTGATTTTTTCCTTCTTCCGGCAGTTCTTCATCACTGAATCCTAAGTTGTTGCAGAAAGTGATGTTGGAGATGATGTTGTTAAACTGCCTTACCGTCACATCTTGTTCTACAAAAGCTTGGTCCAAGACTTTCTGCAAAGCTTCCTTGTGAACCTCGAAACTGAGTAAGAGAGATAGCATAGAGATTTTAGATGGAGTTTGCAACAGTTGGTCTACAATGTTGTACTCACTTCTCTGGATGAGCTTCAGCATCTCATCGTTGTTCTTTACCAGTTCTGTATTACTAGATTGACCAACTGGCTGATTAGGAACTTTTGTTTGAGGTTCCTTTTCCTCGGTGGGATCTCCAAATCCTCTGTTGAAGATCCAACCTCTCCGTGTTACTCGACTGATGTCGGCAATGTTTACGACGGAGGGTAATGGAGTTTCCTTTCCATTTTTGATTGTTGTTGCACCGTACCTGTAAGGGATAGCCTTATCGGATTTGTACGGTATTGGTCCTGGCAGATAGATAATCACAGGAGCCTTTTGATTTTTCTGACCGTCGTAGGCAGCCTCAATTGGTTCGAGGTTGAGAATCTTTCTACTATCAAGAGGAATTCTTGATTCATTGAGTAGAGGTATTATGGCACAAACGTCTTTGGTCCTCCCATGATCGGAGATTATGACAACGTCTTTGCTTTGATCAGGCGGATAGTCTTGCATTATGTTGATCGAACCAGAACTTGAACATGGTCGCATCTTTTTCCGGTCCAACTGATTTTGAAGAGGTGACCGTACAAGATAACATCCTTGGTTATTTTCTGAGCAAACTCTACAGCGCTCATAATTATGTGGTGGCACCTGGACACATCCGCTTTGTATGCAGTGTAACTTTACTAGATCTGTTTCCATCGAGCAGACATCCTAACTTTGATCCCTATCAGGATTCTCGTCAGTCATACTGATCTGTTGTGTAGCTTCATCCAAGTAGATTGGAAGCCACTAGTGGTCTAACAAGTGTTGAAGTGTTCTTTGAACAAGTGCACATCTTTGGTCGTCTTTACGACACACTTTACAGCCTTGATAATCATGTGAAGCCAGAAAACCAAGCCTGGCCTGCTTAGCGTGTAATTCTACCAGACTGGTATTCATCAAGCGAATATCAAAGATCTGAATCATATTGACTTGATGGTTATTTCTCTCCTAATAGTCCTGGATCCATCCAAGATCCATCTAACGCTGGAGGGCCTCTTGTACAAAAGAGCATCCCTGATTGCTTATTGAGCAGATCATACAGGAATTGTAATCGTGTCGTGGCAGATCATGGTATTGACTTTGCCTTGTGTGCATTGCCAGCAAATTGACGTTCATCGTCAGAATGTTGTGGTTCTGGACAATGTTGGGATTTGCGTGAGCCATATTGACCTCACAGATTCGATGATCTTGGATCCATCCGAGATCCCTCTGTTCTTGTAGAGCTGATTGCACTACGGAACACCCTTGATTATTCTTTGAGCAGATATCACACTGGTGATAATTGTGAGACGGAACATGACCGTACCCGCTCTGTTTACAATTCATCCTGACTAGATTAGTTCCCAATAGGAGTACATCATGAATTTGATAACTGCGACTAACCTCTTCCTATATCAAATTTACTGCAATCTTTTCATGTTGAGGCAACGGGTTCGTCTGAACATTTGGATTAGTATCTTTGAAAGATAAGACCCCATTCGTGACAAGCTTCTGTACATCAGATTTGAAGCTGAGACAATTCTCAATGTTGTGCCCGAGTCCTCCTTGATGGTAAGGGCAAGTTTGATCCGCTTTGAACCAAAAAGGCGGATTTTCTGGTACTGTAAGAGGAGACCTGGTATGGACATGCCCCTTGACCAGTAGTAGTGGAAACAGTTCTGCGTACAACATTGGTATAGGGTCAAACCCTGGTGGTCGTGTCGTACAATTATTATTGTTGTACTGAGGATGAGCCTATTGAAGAGGTTGTTGTGTCCTTTGCTGATACTGTTGTTGACTTGGTTGCCTTTGACAAACCTGAGGTTGATACGTTAGAGCCGGCGTTGGGTTGATAGCAGGAGTTACCGTTGCTACTGGTTGATACCTTCGCCTTTGCTTTCCGAGAGAGATATTACCAATATCTTGCTCTTTTTTCTTTGGGAAAGCACTACCGTATCTTTTGGTACTGCTTGATGGCTCTGCATCCTTGACCAATCGTCCATCTCGGACTGCTTCTTTAAGGCGTACCCCCATGTTCACCATTTCAGTGAAGTCAGTGGGCGCACTGGCGACCATTTGGTCGTAATAGAATGAACTCAAGGTTTTCAAAAAGATATTGGTCATCTCTTTTTCCTCAAGAGGGGGACAGATCTGGGCGGAAATTTCACGCCATCTCTAAGCATATTCCTTAAAAGTTTCTTTGTCCTTCTGCGACATTGCTCTGAGTTTATCTCTGTCTGGTGCCATGTCCAGGTTATACTTATACTGCTAAACGAAAGATGTGCCAAGATCTCTGAAAATAACGATCTTGGTGCGGTTTAAACCCATGTACCATTTGAGTGCGGCACCGGTTAAACTGTCTTGAAAATAATGGATCAGCAGCTATTGATTTTCTGTTTGAGTTGACATATTTCGAGCGTACATCACCAAATGACTTTGAGGTCAAGAGTTTCCCTTGTATTTTTCAAAGTCAGGCACCTTGAATTTATGCGGGATTCTCACATTAGGGACCAGACAAAGGTCTGCAGCGTCTTTTACGAATAAACCCTGACCGCGAATGGCATGCAGTTCCTTCTGCATCTCCAGGATTTGTTCTTGGAACTCATTCAACTTTTCGTACATGTCTTTATTTCCACCAGAGATTACTTGTGGAATCTTTCCTTCCGGGACAGTGTGTACCACTGGTTGTGGTATAGTCATTACGGCGGTGACTCTTGGTACTTCCAAGCCCCAAAGTTTGTAACCTTCAGGAGTTACTATCATGACTCTTGCATCCTCGCTTTCCCGAAGTTTGTAACCTTCAGGCCTAGCGGTTCCTGCTGCAGTTTTTGGGTCTTCAGTGACCGGCGGGATGTATCCCTCAGGGACAAAGTTGAGAGGCATGCCCCAGGGACGATCTTTAGGCATGTTGTACCGAGGATCATATGTCTCCACTACAGGTATAGATGTGATCTCTGAGATTACAGTCCTTTGTTGTTGCCTCTGAGTTGCTGCCAGAGATTGCATGTCATTGTGAAGTTTTTTCATATCTTCCTTCAGAGCGTCGATTTCTTCTCTCAGCTCTCTGTTCTCTTCCTCGAGATTGTCCATTTTCTTTTGTCGATTGGCCCGAGTATTATATGAGTGAGACAGTTTAACTCTAGAATCATGACACATACGTGAGACTCGAAGATAAGAAGAACACGTTATGTGAGAATGATGAATGATATGCAATGATATATATTTTTTTGTTTTTTTTGCTTTAATAAAAAAGAAACTTCAACAAATAGATTGCAAATATCATACAGTGGAGAGACCCCTTTTTATTGAATTTGAAAGATTGTAAAAAGGGAAAATATAGTATTTTACAAAGTGTTTTTAAAGGAAACGTCTAAACTTATGGATCCTGAGTCCTCTCTGAAGAGAGCTCAGATGCTGGTTCTAGTATTTTCCTTTTCTTTGACTGGGGCTCTTCAGCCGTTGTCGGGTTGTCAGTCCTTTGCAAAGTGAAATGAGCGAGAAGATTTCTTCGGTCTTCTTGATTTTCTACAACATGCTGCTCTAGTATCTTAATCATAGCATCCTTTTCTTTTAACAGTTCCTGAATTTTAGTACACTCCACATTGAGGATTAGGTACTTGTTTTCCTAGAGCTCTTCTCACGTTGAACTTTGTTGAGAGCGACCTGGAGTTTTTCTGTATCAGACATAAAATAAAGGAAAGATTCCTTTAACGGAAGAACTTTTTGACGAGGGTAAGGCATCCTCAGCTTGAGGGATCTAGTTTGTACCCAGTGGAGATAAGGTTCCATGAAGATACAGTCTGGTCTTCCTAGAGACTCTCTTCCTTTCCTGTGAACATGTTGCCAGGCATGCACTATTTCCTTCTTTAGTGCCCTATCATTTTCCCCTTCCTTGAAGAAAAGACCTTCCAGATGAACATTATGCGGGACATGCTTCATCGGGTATCCGAGTTGACGGCGAACTAAAATTGGATGATAGTTGATTCCTCCTTTAGTTCCTATGAGGGGTACATTAGTGAAGTTTCCACATTTGTTGATGATCCTGATCCCCACATAAATCCTATTATACCAATCTATGTTAAAGTTGGTAAGAGACATGATTCTTTATGGCCAACGTAGAGTACTCTTAAGGTCCCAAAAAGCAGCCGACTTGGGTAAATAGGAAGTGAACCATTTGTAAAGCAGTGGTACACAACATGTGATCATTCCTCCGCTGTATAAATTCCTTAAATGCACAGAATGATAAGCATCTGCGAGCAAGGTTGGTATGGGGTTTCCAATCAGAAATATCTTAACAGTGCTGATATCAACGAAGTTGTCAATGTTGGGAAAGAGGAAAAGCCCGTATATAAGTAGGACAAAGATATCTTCAAAAGCAGTAATGTTTCCTATACTGGCAAAGTACAGGGATTTCTCTACCAAAAAATTAGCTGGTAAACCTTGGATTCCTTCCTTAGTGGTCATGTGAGTCCTGACTTCTAACTCGTCCAAATAGATTGCTCTTGCAATGGTTTGTTCCTTTGGAATTTCTTCCAGTCCAGAAAAGGGCGCTTGGTCAGTGACGGGTAAATCAGTCCTGTGAGAGTACTCCTCCAATGTTGGTGCTAGTTGATAATTCGGGAATGTGAAACAGTGATAAACCAGATCGTAAAACTGAATCAGTGTAGACAGGACTCCTTCAACTACATGGACCTTTAACAGAGACAACAGTCCTCCATGCTTAGCTCTGAAAGCATCAGGGTTGGTAATCATCCTTGCCAGCCTTCTTAAATCCTCTAGTTTCGGAGCCTTGAAGGTGTACTTGTGCGTTTTTCTTCTACAGAAATCCATAACGCAAACTTTATGGTATTTGCAATTATTGTTTTAGTTTATTTTGAAAAAGAAAGATAAGAGAAAAGAGAAGAAAGAGAAAGAAGAGAAGATTTTTTCTTTGTTTAAGAGTTTTTTTAAATGATTGTATGAATGCAGCACACAAAAACATTGAAAAAACATGGGTTCAAGGGTTCATCGTCACGAGCATGGAGTCATGGCTCTACCCATCCCCAAAGGTTGTATTCTGGTCAATTTTTGTACCTGTAGAACGGGTTAAAGGTTCCCAAAATCATTGACCCCCTAGGGATATCAACAGCAAGTTGGTTCACCCGAGCGAGCTATAGCATCCTAGGGTAATCTCATTTGAGTGTAGTATCGCGTATCAACTATTTCTGATAGTTACCACACTACCAAATGGCCATATGGTTAATGTCTACTAAATCCTCAAGGTCACGGGTGCTGCACTGGGATAGCGTCTATTTTCAGGACGTTAGTCGTTCAACATAGTATCCACACGGGCCCTCACCTTATTGGATGGTCTACTAGGATCGCTTATTCGGGAATCACTCCCTGTAAGTCCACCCGTCTATGCCATCACTTATCTTAGGGTTCTCTCAAACTTTCCACATGCGTATCAATCACATTCCTATTGACAGAAAAATAAACACGGATATCAAGTAGGAAAAGCAGTATATATATAGTATGTAGTAAAATTTCTAACAACCTAGACCTCTTAGGAATTTTTATCCTAGTCCTAGACAGATAAAAATGACCTCCCTAGCAGAGTCGCTGTTTTCCTGTAGCGTGCGATTTTTGTCGGTGATGCGACCACCTTATCGCCATGGGGATTTCCTCACCTTAATGGGAGGAATGTGGGTGCTACTTTCTGATTTCTTATTTATCCCGTGAAGCTGAAAGGGAAAGGGAAGCTATCTAAAACTAACCTTACACGCGAATGTTTAACTGAACAGTCGCTGAGGGAGATTGGGGAGTTCGGGATCAGGTTATACAATGGGGAGTTGTCAATTACCCATCCTATACATGGTTATCCATGGGTTGATTAGCATTAGGTTCTACTTTATACTTGATGGTGTTTATCTGTAAATGGGAAAGTTTCTTCTTTATGGGGATGTCTGTGAGAGAGAGTATTTTTGTTGTTTTTCTGGTTTTCCGATGGTTTTTGTGAGGTACTGGACTTAAGGTTTTTGATATGTGTGAAGGTACTGGACCTAAAGTTTTTGATTGGTATGCTTGCTAAGATTTCACAATCTTATGCCTACGTATTCCCGTTAAAGAAAATAGGGAAATCAGAGCAATCGTAGTTCCTCCTATTCTATGGGAGGAAAGAGATGTTTGGTGTCTTGTTCAAAGCCCAAGATTGAAGCTAAAGGTTATTTTTGTCTTGTTCAAAACCCAAGATTGAAGCTAAAGGTTAGACTGAGAGAGAATTTGTCATCTCTAAAGGGAGACATCTTGTCTGTTTATCACAACTGTTGGGTGACTGATTATAAGGAGAATTACTTTAACTGGGATATATGAATCCAGCAATGCCCTAATTCCTTTATGAGGGATTTGTCCTGAAGGATAAAACTTTAACTCAGTGTAGAGCAATGCCATTTTTCCTTAGGAATCTTTCATGCTAAAAGGGGGACATTGGCTTGGATGTAAATAACCTAGAGGCTTGCCACTTACAGCAATTAGATGAAAGAAGGGGTTTTACCAGGATAAGAGATGGACTACAACTTGGATATTTGAATCAACAAGTGTGCAACTTATAGCAGTTATCTGGGATTAAGGTTTGTTTTAATTTTCTATTTTGATTTGTGATGTACAGAGAAATGTCTTCCTACAGAGAGGTTTATGATTTCCTCTGGAGGGAATGTTGATTTTTTGTGTGCCTTGATCAAAGCCCAAGGTTGAAGCTAAGAGATTGATTGACTCCACTTGGGATTTTATTATCTGTCTTGTACAAAGCCCAAGATTCAGCAAAATAAAGAGACCGACTCTTTAGGGGAATTATACAAAGCCTAAGAGGAGGCTGAAAGTTGACTTTTCCAGGGAAATATTTTTTTTGTCTTGTACAAAGCCCAAGATTGAGGGTAAAAAGAATTTTTTTGATTCCACTGGGGAATATTTCTTTGTGTCTTGTACAAAGCCCATGATTGAGGCTAAAAGGGGAAACTGACTCTACTAGTGAGAGGTTTTATCTGTCTTGTACAAAGCCCAAGATTGTGGCTAAAAGAAGATTGACTCTGCTGGAGTGTATGATTTATCTTGTACAAAGCCCAAGATTGAGGCTGAAGATAGGATTGACTCTGCTTATGGAAAATTTATATGTCTTGTACAAAGCCCAAGATTGAGGCTGAAGGATATTGACTGTCTTAGCTGAAAATATTTATAGGTGTCTTGTACAAAGCCCAAGATTGAGGATGAAAGGTTGACTCAACAAGAGAGTGTTTATGTGGGTGTCTTGTACAAAGCCCAAGATTGAGGCAGAAAATGGTTGACTCAACAAGAGAGTGCTTTAAAGGTGATTGTCTCAACAAGAGAGTGCTAAAAAGGTGATTGACTCAACAAGAGAGTGCTAAAAAGGTGATTGCCTCAACAAGAGAGTGCTTTTGTGGCTAATCCTACTGAAGAAAATCATTATACAACGCCTAAGAGGAGGTTGTCTCCTGCTGAGGATTATTGAGATCCAGAGGCAGGTCTAAGTCGGGGAATAAACTCTTGCTGAGGGTTTACAGAAGAGTTGAGGTATCAGATGCCTTGAGGTTCTGATAGGCTAGTATGGTATTGATGATAAGATGACCCTAGCTGGGGGAATTTAGGATGAAAGATTGAGTTTTAGATCCTGTGAGGGTTTTAACTCTACTAGAGATTGATTAAATGGTCAGGGTTTCTCCTGCATTTGTAGGGAACTTGAGAATGTCTTTGAGATCCAATAGGAGATTAAATTGTCCAAGTCTACTCGTATGGAAGAGTTTACCTTTGTATGATGCCCAAGAGGAGGCTGATGCTTTAAGGGATGAGAATCAACCCTTAAATTGGTCTGAGGTTTTGACTCTTCGGAAAGACTGCTCTAACAAAGGATGACTAAGTTCTGTCCTATACCTTTAAGAGGTCTCCAGGGTCCTTGTATTAAGCCCAAGAGAAGGCATGAGAACTTCTAAGAAGCCGGAGGGTCCTTGTACAAAGCCCAAGAGGAGGCGGGGATGCTTTTAGGAAGCCAGTGGGTCTAAACTTAAGAAGAGTTCAAGAAAAGTTTCACCAAGAATAATCTTTTCTTTAGTGAACAATTCTTGGGTTTTAAGAAATTCAAGAGAGGTTTCACCAGGAATTAATCCTCTCTAGGGGAAATGAATTTCTTTGACAATTTTCTAATAGTGACAGTCTGAGAAAAGTTTCACTGGGAATAATGCCTTTCTCTTTGTTCCATATTGTATAAGCCCAAGAGAAGGCAAGACTGTATTTGGAATTCCTATGGGGAACTAGTTTTGACTGTTTAAAAGAGTGACCACTGGGTTTATCTAATCCTAGATCTAATTGTCGGGGAAAAGTCTAAGCAGATAATATACCGGTATATATACAGATGAAATATATATTGTATTTAAAAAAAGGGTAAGAAGACTTACAGGTGAGCAAGCTTCTAGCACAAATAAATAAATAAATAAATAAATAATTATATATATATATATATATATATATATATATGTGTGTGTGTGTGTGTGTGTGTGTGTGTGTGTGTGCAAGTATGTAAAAGAAAGCTGATAAAACTTACAGGTGAGCAAGCTTCCATTGTAACAGCTGTATGGTTAGTTGTTCAAGAAATTAAAGAAATTTTTTATTACAACTATGCATTTGAACTTAAATCAAAAAGGAAAGTTGTTTTTGAAAAGAAGATTGGGGCTTATACTCAAGGAGAGGCCCATGGAAAGACAATGATTGCACCGTCATTCTTGAAAACTGTACTAGGACTTATACAATGAATGAGGCCGAAAATTATTTATGTAGAAAAGAGAGTTGGGTCTTACACTATATTAGAGGCCCAAAGTATACTTTAAAAAAGAAAGATGGGACTTACAACACAAGGGGAGGCCTAGATAAAAAAACAACGACCACACCGTTATTTTAAAGATCGTATCGGGACTTATACAGTGACTGAGGCCAAAAAAGGTTCATGTACAAAGAGATGGGTCTTACACCATATTAAGAGGCCCAAAGTATTTTGAAAAAGATTGGTGAGGGTGAAAATAATCAAAACCCTAATTTGATTTTAAAAAATATTTTAATTTAATAACAATTCAATTAAAATGATCAAAATTATCAAACATGTGTGAAAAACAAGTTGTGATTTTGGTATAATGTTTGAAAGGTCATATTTCATCCATAGAATGATTTGAAAATCATTTGAAGTTGAAAATTCAAGAGAAAGAAATATTTTAAAATGTTTAAAAATAAATAAAACATAATTCTTTACAAAAATATCAAATATCTAAATTAAATAATATTTTTGTGAGTTTTTTTGTGGAATAAAATATTTTAATATTTTTGGGAATTTTCAAAAAAAGAACCAATAAAAAATAATTAAAATTGAGAGAGAAATTAATTTTGGAATTAATTAACAAAAACCACAAAATATATGAAAAATATCAAAAAAATATGAAAATGGCAAAATGGTCTGGGTGGGTATTGAACCCATGACCTTAACATCAAACACACATGTGCGCTACCACTGGGATGGTGATACATCCGTGTATCAAAAGCACCCCATGAATATATAAGGGATGCCTTGTTTTAGGCCTGGCCAAGGCGCCATGCTTGGTCCTTGCCCAAGGCAAGGCCTGAATTTAGATCTCTTGCGTGAAGGCTCTAACTTCCTCATTTCTCCATGGATTGGGACAAAGTTTAGGTGTATCCTGCCTAGATTTTTATAAGGAATCCAATGGTGCTTTTAGATTTTTCAGAAGATGTCCCTATTTTAAAACCTGATAGTGGTTTCAAAATAGGCCTATATTTGCATGTTCTTTGCTATCTCATCATACAGGCAAGTATAGCATGATAAATTGGTTCAAACACAACATATATGATATGTGTGAAAGGTCCATGATCAATGGACCTCAAAGTAATGCATGATTTAGAGAGTTCAAGTTGTGATGCACTTACCTCTTGAAGGTCCTTGTGCTAACTGTCAAGTTCCTTGTGCCAGAAGTAATCTAATGCTTTAGACACTCCAGATTGATCCCTTAGAAGATTTTAGTATGATCAAAATCAGCTGGAACCCTCAGGAACAAAAACTGGCTCTTTCTTGCAAAAGTGGCAAAAATGACCAAAATAGTAACCCTCTCAAATGATGTTCCAGATGAGGGAAACCAATTGGGACAGTTTGAGGATGATATTTGGAGTGTGTTTGAGGCCTGGTTTGGTTTTGGAAGTGATTGAATCAAGACATGGCTTGAAAAATGCAAAAAAGTCAAAATTTGAGGTTTTGGAGGTTTACTTTCTGATTTTGGTGTTTTAGATCAAGGGTGAGTGTTTGAACAGCTTAGATATGATACATTAGATGTGTTTGGATCATGAGTTGTGGTGGAATTGCTCTATAACTCAAAAACTCAGAGATGACTTGCAAAAGAAGGCATTTGGGCCTAATGAGAGAGATTTTGAGGAAAGCAAGTGTGTAGTGCTTTGGTGTACTCAAACTGATCAGAATTGAGGTCTATTTATAGTGCAACAAGTTTGTTTTGGCATCAATAGTGAATGGCAACTTGGAAAGTCCCTTGGCCAATTATAGCAAAAGGAATCTTTAGTCTCATATAGCCATTGACTTGAGGTTAGGGAACAGGCCTATGGTCCTTTGATTCAAAGCTAAATCTTGACTCATTCAGTTAGTAATGTCTCAGTCCATGCCACCTTGATGCATCCATTGAAGGCTGTGAGACAAAATTGGAGTCTTGGCACCTTTTTAGCCTTTTTAGGGCACTTATGGCTACAAGTAGTTCCTTGGACTTGGGAGGCTTGTGGATCATATCTTTTCTCTTGGATGTTATCCTTTGATGTGTCCAAATGGATGACAAGGCTTGGAGTTGTCCAAATTAGCTAACTCGAGCAAAATGCACAAATCTGCCTTGTAAAAATCAGTCCATGATGCGATGTTCCAAGGGTTGTATCTCCCTACTCAAATTGAATTTGGAGATGATCTGGTACTTGTTGGAAATCCCTCATGGCATACTTCAACTTTGATGTTCACCAATGGACCTGATTCTACTTGGATCAAGGTGAAAAATGTCCCTACATTTTGGAAAAAGTAAGACAGATTCTGACTTATTGAAAATTTCACTAAGTGTTGGAAAAGTAGTCATTTTCATGTTTTTGTGATTTTGATCAATCCATAACTCAAAATCCATGAGGATTTGGAATCTCTTGTAGTTGACACTGAAAGCACCTAAAGTTTGACTAAATTTTGCTAAAACATTCTGATGATAAACTTGAAGAATCTGCAGAAGAAAAAGATGTCGAAGGAAATGTCTCGACATCCTGACTGACTTACTAAGTTAGAAGGTTTTAATATATTGTAAGAATTAAGGAGCGGATCAAGGAATCACAGGAGAAAAGATAGAAAGCCCAAGACTATAGAAGACTATGTAAGGAGACTTAGACCTAGGGTAAAAATACGACTGTAACTTTTGTATCACTTATAACTTTGTAACCTAGTTCTCTTGTTTTGAATAAGGGTTTAGGGTTTGAGAGTCATTGGCTCTCTTAGGAATTGTAAGTCTTCACACTGTAATATGGGATGCAGAGTGGAAGGCATAAGTACAGGGATACAACCAGAAGCCTGTAGGTAATGGTTGTTGTATTGTTCTTGGACGAAGCTTTGAAGCAAGTCCAAGATAACTTGAAGGTCAAGAAACTGTGACAGGTTCTGTATTGGCAGAAGATAGAGATTTAACAGGTTGTGATTAGGATGTGAGTGGGGTGTCTCATATCAGGGTTGTAAACGTTTAAGTTTAGCCTTAATAAAGATGTTCATTGGGTAGATGCTAGGATAAATTTGTAAACGGGGGAGTTTAGCTTTGTAACAGTTCTACAGATAGTGAAGTCTTCGTCCTGGATTGGTATCCCCCAGATGTAGGTGAATTGCACCGAACTAAGGTTAACATATACTGTCTTATTTAACTTTCTGCAATTTACATTTTTATTATTGTTCTTGACTGCCATATTGGATCAGATGTCGTGACATCTGTGATTGTGCAGTTCTGATATTCAAGGTATCAATCTGCTGTTGCGCCTCTGAGTTTAAATGATGATGTAGCATAATGTCTTGACATGTGTTAGGACATCTGATGTCTGTATAGGCCAGAATTTCAATTGGTATCAGAGCAGGCATCCTGTCTGGTTCTGGATGAGATCCTTGGGAGATACTTTCTGGCGTTTAAACAAGGAGGAGTTTTGAAGATCAGATCAATCAACTTAGACATGCTCAAGGGTATTAATGGATGAGATGGATGTTCTGGATCGAAGGAAGCAACCCAGAGGTTGTTCATGTTGCTGAGGAGATTCTACAACAACTACAGGAGAAATGGCTAGTTCTCTTATTGGTGTATCTTATAAGATGTTGTGACATTTTATTAGGGCAAGCAAGATATGTTCCTTGGTGGTTTTGCTGCATGTGTTTCTGATGGAAGAGCTCTAGAATTATGGGATTATGGAGTTGTTACTGAAGACAATTGGTGGAAGGTCTCAATCGGCGGCCTCTATATTTAAAGATATCTGCATTCTTTTATTCCAAAGTTGGGAGCGATGGAGTGAAGGGAGTTGTGGTTAGATATCTGGTATGATGACTTGGTACTTGGAAGCTTGGTTTCTTGGTGCAGTTAAAGTCAGTTGAAGAGGAGAGGAGTTGAGTTTAAGTTTATCAGGTTTTTACCTAGGAGTTTGATAAATTATTGATCGGCTAGGTTGTCAAAGATATTTGAGAATTCTCTCAAGTCCACTCATAAAGGCATCTATGTCGTGTATATGGAGTTTTCTAGTTACACTTCTGACTAGCAGGTGTTTCTTTGAAACAAAATCTGAAGAAAGTGGAGGTGATTTATTTTCACCATCAAAAAACAACAAGGTGTCATACCCCAAATTTTGACCACTAAGATTTCCCATCATTGTGCAAATCATCATCACAATATGGAGGAACCATCATACTTCATCAGTCTCCCCAAAGATGGGTGAGCATCCACTACAATCAAAATTAGGGTTTCAAGCCCTCTTATAGCCTTAGACAAAGGATCAATCAAGGAATGACATGATCTTCAACTTGTCTAACCTCTTAAACATCCACAATGGATCAAAAGGACTCCCACTTCAAGGATCAAGCACAAGGCTGCTCCCTTCTAGGTGGATCAAGTCTCAAGATCGCCAGTGTCACCAAATTACGGTTTTGGTCGACCAGGGGTTCCAGATGGAAATTTTCCTATGGGCTTGAGCCAATACTTCAAAGCGTATCCTAATATGCCCCAAGGGACATCATAAACCCAATCATCAAGTCAATTTGACCTCAGGGGATGCATACATCAAAAAATCAGGAATTAGGGTTTCTTGACCTAATTCACCCCTAAGTTAACTTTTGGGACAAATCATAAGCCAAGGCCTCAAGACATGATTTGAGGGTCTCCAACATACTACATTGATCCATTTGTAACAATGGATTGATCCAAGAAGCTTGAGCAACAAGTCTCAATTTCATATGCACCACAGTTAGGGTTTTAAGGGAAAAGTCAACTGTAACTTTGACTTTTGACCAGGACATGCTTCCAAGCCCTAAGACATGATTCAATATACCCTATGACACCCACGGAACATGTCCATCAATTTTGATTTAGGTCAAGGACATGATTTCCTGAAGAATTGCACAGTTTGGAATTCATCTGATAAAAAGTCAACTGTGCACAAAAGTCAACTTTGACTTTTTGAGATTTTTCTCCAAAATGGATTTTTAACCCTAAAATGATGTTAATGTATGATTTGAATCATCATTCATCAAGAAAAATCAAAGAATGTGGGATAACTTGTAAAAGGGTTAACCATAAAAACTTAGAAAATTTTCTAAGTTATGGAAAAAGTGACACTAATGTGCCAACTTTGGAGGACCATAACTCCTAAACCACAAGGCCATTGTTCCCCATTCAAAGCTTGATTTGTAGATCTCATTGCCCTCTACAAAAGCTTCATACTGACCTATGTCCAAATTCCTCATGGATTTTGAGTTATGGAGTGATCAAAATCAAGAAAAGTCACTTTGTTCCAACACTTAGTGAAAATTTCACTAAGTCAGATTTTACCCTACTTTTTGCTAAATGTAGGGGGATTTTTCACTTGGATTCAAAAGAGATCAAAACCAAACATGTTCAAACAGTTGTTGTATCATGTAAGGGCTTTCCAATATGGCCAAGAACATTACCAAATTCAATTTGAGTCATGAGATATGACATTGGGAAGTTGCCTTGCTGAAATCTGCCAAGGCAAGGCAGATTTTCACACTTTTGGTCGATTTGCCAAAATCAGCCAAATCCAAATGCTCCTATCCACTTGGACACATCTGAGGATTGAATCTAAAGGGGACAATCACTGAGCCAAGCCTCCAAAGTCTTTGGAACAAGAAATAACATGTTGAACCTAGAATTGCCAAAATAGGGACAAGACTCCAATTTTGGATTGGAGCATTCAATGGAAGCATCAAGGTGGCATGGACTGAGCCATTCTCAACTGAATTCAGTCAAGACTTATCCAAGACATAGGGAACCAGCAGCCTGTGCCCTAACCTCTAGTCAATGGCTAGAGGAGACTTGGATTTTCATTTGCCAACATTGGCCAAACCTACTCAGCAGTTGCTATTCACTATTCCTTGCAAAACAAACTTGCTCTACTATAAATAGAGCTCAATTATGATCAGTTTAAGTACACCAAAGCCATCAAACAGATGCTTTCCTCTAAATCTCTTCTTTCACTCCAATTTTGCCTTCTAAGGCAAGTCACTATCGGGTTTTGAGTTTGAGAGCTTTTACAATCAAAGCAATCACACACACACACCTCATATACATCATATAGAAATGATCCAAACACTCACATAACATCTGGAACACAGATTTCACAAAATCACCAGCCAATTGCTCAAGTTCTTGACAGTTTTGCAGTTGAGGTACCATCTTCAACTCCAAACCATTTCAATCCATTCCAAGCATCCATACACACTACATGGCACCTAGGGAAGCTATCCAGATCATTGGAACCTAGCTGTAACACCTCCAACACAAATCACGATCACCAGCTGCAAGTGGTAAGCATGAGCTCTTCTAACTCTATGATCCATGCAATTTTTGCTGCA
Source organism: Lathyrus tuberosus (assembly GCA_022829125.1). Lineage (NCBI taxonomy): Eukaryota > Viridiplantae > Streptophyta > Magnoliopsida > Fabales > Fabaceae > Lathyrus > Lathyrus tuberosus. The sequence continues at coordinate 8,475,070 of JALAZF010000043.1, forward strand.
CAATAATTTGGCCATATGTTCATAATCATGCATGGAATGTTTCCCCTCAATTAATTGCATTGTTTGAATCGTGTATCAATAATCCTAGCCTTCATGCAGAAATTAGGGTTCTTGAGGATTTTTCGTGATTTCTTGTTTTATGCATAATTTAAATAAAATTAATTGTCATAGACATGATCGTGAGGTTGAAACGAGTTGATTGGTATGTGGATTGCATGATATAATCAAGTATTCAGTGAGATTGGAGAGAAAATGCAAATCTGGGCAAACCCAAAACACGCGCGTGTTCTTGGTGTGTTCTTGGCGTCATATTTTGAAAATTCAAATATTTGAATTTTGTGATTTTATTTAATTGATTCAAAAATTAATTTCTCTCTGAGTTTTAATGATTTTAAGTTGATTCTTTTTTTAATAATTCACAAAAATGTTAAAATATTTTATTTTCCCAAAAAATCCCAAAAATATTATTTATTTTATATAATTGATATTTTTGCAAAGAATTAATGTTTTAATTGTTTTTAACATTTAAAATATTTTTTCCACCTTGATTTTGCAACTTTTAATGCCTTCTAATTATTTTGTAGGTCAATACTTAATTTTTGAAGCATTAATCCAAGATCACAATTTGTTTTCCATATGTTAAACAATTTTGATCATTTTAATTGAATTTTTATTCAATCAAATACATTTTTGAAAACAAATTAGGGTTTTTGGATTAATTCAACCCTCATAAATCATTTTAAAAACACTTTGGCCCTCTAATAGAGTGTAAGACCCAATCCTTTTTTTACCAAATCATTTTTTTGGGCCTCAGTGTATTGTATAAGTCCCGATACCGTCAAAACCAAACGGCGCGATCGTCGCCTTTTCAAAATAAACCTGGGCCTACCCTCGAGTAGTAAGACCCATTTCTTTTCTTAAAACACTTTGGGCCTCTATTAGAGTGTAAGACCCAACCCCCTTGTACAGAAAACTTTTTGGGCCTCATTCGTTGTATAGATCCCTCTGTACATTTTTAAATTCGGCACGATCGTCGCCAGTTTAAAAATAAACCATCTGGGCCTCTCCTTGAGCTATAAGACCCATTCAAAACTTTTGGGCCTCTAATAGAGTGTAAGACCCAATCCCCTTTTAACCAAAACAAATTTGGGCCTCAGATATTGTATAAGCCCCTTCGCGTTAAAAGAAAATCTCGGCGCGATCACCATTTTTTAACGAAAAATCAACTGGGCCTACCCTCGAGTAGTAAGACCCATTTATTTTCCTTAAATCTTTGGGCCTCTTGAGAGAGTGTAAGACCCATCCCTTTGTACAGAAAACCTTTTTGGGCCTCAGTCACTTGTATAAGTCCCTCTGTACAAATTCAAAACAATGCGCTCACTGATAAAACCCTGGGCTTCTCCTTGAGCTGTAAGCCCTAAATCTTTCTTTTTCGAAGCACTTTCTCCTTTGATTTTGAATATACTATTGTTTTTCAATCTTTCTTTGTTGAAAACTAACCAAACAGCATGGAAGCTCTACAATCGAGTAAGTGGTTATTGCTTTCATTTACCGCTTTCATATACATATAACTGTATTATGGGGCTGTTTTGCTGTAAGTCTTCTTTCATAAACTCATATTAACTGTGTAATAATAGTATATATATTTAGAGTTTCCCCGGCAACTACGTCTAGAACTAGGTGACGCCGTTTCGTTTATTCGTCGAAATAGACAACTAGATCCCCAATAGGATCACCAGATACAGTCTTCTCTTCGGCTGTCCTCATTAGGAATTGTCAAGAAACTCTACTCCCAGAGATGAATGTATTCTTCGTGAATGGTATCTTTGAGTTTCTTCCAAATTCTCGAACTTTCCTGACTTGATCTATTCCTTGTGGATAGCTTGCCTTGAATTTCTCGGGGTTTGGGGACCCACGGGCTTCTTAAAAGCATCGGCCTCCTCTTTGGCATTATACAAGGACCCACAGGCTTCCTAAAAGCAACCCCGCCTCCTCTTGGGCTTAGTACAAGGACCCGCCGGCTTCTTAGAAGTATTCACAGCCTCCTCTTAGGCTTCGTATAATGATCTCTTCCTCTGGAAATGATAGCCTCCTCTTGGGCTTCGTACAAGGACCTCTCGGCTTCTTAAAAGTTTCCAGCCTCCTCTTGGACTTCGTACAAATTGTCCTGACGACCTCCTAGAGGTATAGGAACATAACTTAATCATCTGCATAGAACAATCCTTTCAAAGAGTCTACTACTGTTTCTCAAAGCATAGTACAAAAGATGAAACTCTAGACTCGGACAGTCTAATATCCTTGAGTCTCAAAGACATTCTCAAGTGACCCCTTCGTTAAATAGGAAGAAAACCCGTAGACTCGGACAGTCTCAATACCCTTCGGATTTCCCACTTCCTTAAAGAACAAGAATAACCCGGATCCGCGAATCAAATCCTTGAGTACAGTGTTGCTTATATAAGAACTGATTTTCTCTTTAAATCAGCATACTGGACCTGTCACTCAACTGAAACAGTAGCCATAGCCTCCTCTTAGGCTTTGTATAATGATCCTTCTCCAGTGAAGTTAGCCTCTCTCTTGGGCTTTATACAATGATTCTCCCCAGCGGAGTCAAACAACGTTTAGCCTCTCTCTCGCGCTTTGTACGAGACACATAAGAGACTCCCTCGTTGACTCAATCACCCATTTCGCCTCCATCTCGGGCTTTATACGAGATACAAAAAGGTTCTTATTAAGCCAAACAAATTTTAGCCTCCATCTCGGGCTTCGTACGAGATACAAAAAAACTCTCTAGTTGAGTCAAATAGCCTTTATCTCGGGCTTTATACGAGATACCAAAAGACTCCATCGTCGAGTCAAAACCTTTTAGCCTCTCTCTCTCTCGGGCTTTGTACGAGACACATATTAGCCTCCTCTTAGGCTTTATATAAGAAAACCACTGGTTGATCCAATCAACCTTTTAGCATCAAAGTTGTGCCTCGTTCACAGTACACAAACATCAACAACTCCTTCCCCTTCATCTAATCGCTATAAGCGGCAAGCCTCTGGATCATCTACATCCATGCCACTGTCCCTCTTTTAGCATGAGAAATTCCTAAGGAAAGATGGAATTGCTCTAAACTGAGTTAAAGTCTTCTCCTTCAGGTTAAAACCCCCTATAAAGGAAATTATGGCATTGCCGGATTCACAAATCCTGGTTAAAGTAATCCTCCTTTACAGTAAGTCACCCAACAGCTGTGACAAACAGACCCCTTTAGAGATGACAAATTCTCTCTAAGGTCAACACCTTCAGCTTCACATCTTGGGTTTTAAACAAGATACAAATCACCTTTCGCTTCACGTCTTGGGCTTTGAACAAGACACCAAAGACACTCATTTCCTCCCATAGAATAGAAGGAACTACGAACGCTCTGATTTCCCTGTTTCAGTAAATGAGAATACGTAGGCATAAGATTGAAAGAAAAATCTTAGCGAGCACACTAAACAAAAACCCAAAATCCCATACTTTCATACATTCGTCCTAACATCCTAACCGATAGCCTAAAGCACCCCTCGTCAACAAAATAACCTAGGAGAGACCCCGAATCTTTGTAGCATCTGTAAACCAACAGTTTTGACTGTTTAACCTCAGTATGCAAGCAGTGTTAGTTGGAGACATATATTTCCCTTCCTTCATCAGCTTCAATAGGATAAAAAATGAATCGAGCTGTAGTATCAGAGCGATTGTGCTTCGCAACCACATCCAAAAATCACTCGCGCCTAGAAAAATGGTGACTCTGCTGGGGAAAACGCAGGTCTCTTTAGGGATCTTGTTCTTTTTTTTCCCCTAGGTAGAAACCTTGACGTCACTAGGATCTTAGGTCAAAGCGCCGTTAATTTGGAATGAAACCACAGGATGGTAATTCCGCCGGGGAACCCATTTTCTGTCAGGAACTTAGGATTCATAGCTTTAAAAGTCTAGGATGACTAGGGCAAATATATATACTGCTTTTCCTAATTGCTATACGTGTTTATTTTTCTGCTAATGGGAATGCGTGTGATGCCGCATGTGGAAAGATTGAGTATACACTTAAGATAAGTGATGGCGACGAGGTCGACCATCAACCTCAGTGGAGGCTGACCAATGCAACCCATTATCTCACCTAGACAATGGGCCGATTGTGATGTCTGAGAAGCTGAGGAGCCAAACCCTTTTGTAGTGCGGAAGCTATTGGAAATAGTTGTCACGCGATACTACCCTCATTTGAGGCTGGTGATCTATTCTCGGTGAATGGCACTTACTCTAAGATCACTCTACAACTCGCTGGCGATCCGCTTGTTGTTTTGCTTTCCCGGGAGGAGCTGATGATAATGAGTACAGGTACAAAAATCACCCAAGTATAAACCTTTGGGGATGGGTAGAGCCTTGACTTCATGACAACGACCCTTTGACCCCATGTTTTTCCTATGTTTTTGTGTGCTGCATTCATGCATTCATTTAAAAAACATTAAAACAAGAAAAAATTTCTCTTCTAGTCTCTCTGTTTTTCAAATTAAACTAAGAATGTGATTGCAAATATCAGAGGAAAGGATTGCGCTAATGGATTTCGGTAGAAGGAGAACCCATAGGTATACCTTCAAGGTTCCAAAGCTAGAGGATTTGAGAAGGTTAGCAGGGATGATCACAAACCAAGAGGCTTTCAGAGCCAAACACGGAGGTCTACTACCACTGTTAAGAGTCCATGTGATTGAGGGAATCATGGATGCGCTCATTCAGTTTTATGATCCAGTTTATCACTGTTTCACATTCTCGGATTACCAGCTCGCACCAACGTTGGAGGAGTATTCTCATCTAATTGATCTACACATTACTGATCGAGCTCCTTTTTCTGGACTGGAAGAAATTCCAAAGAATCAAACCATTGCAAGAGCGATTCATTTGGACGAGTCTGAGGTCAGGACTCACCTAACCACTAAGGGTGGCATCCAAGGTTTGCCAGCCCATTTCTTGACAAAGAAAGCCCTGTATTTTGCCAGTATAGGAAACGTGACTGCTTTTGAAAGCATCTTTGTCTTGCTCACCTACGGGTTATTTTTGTTTCCCAACATTAATAACTTCGTCGATATCAACTCCATTAAGGTTTTTCTCATTGGAAACCCTGTGCCGACTTTGCTCGCAGATGCGTATCATTCTGTACACTTGGGAAATTTGTACAGCAGAGGGGAGATCACATGCTATGTACCTTTGCTTTACAAATGGTTTATCTCCCACTTGCCCAAGTCTGCTGCTTTTTGGGATTGCAAGAGTGCCTTACGATGGTCGCAGAAGATCATGTCTCTTACCAACTCTGATATAGATTGGTGTAATAGGATCTATGATGGAATCAGAATCATTGATCGTTGTGGAAACTTCCCCAGCGTACCCCTTATAGGAACTAAAGGAGGAATCAACTATCATCCGGTGTTGGTTCGCCATCAATTTGGATACCCGATGAGACACGTCCCACGGGGTGTTCATCTGGAAGGTCTTTTCTTCAAGGAAGGAGAAAACGACATAGCACTAAAGATGGAAATAGTGCAAGCTTGGAAACACGTTCATAAGAAAGAATGGGAGTCTCTGGGAAAACCAGACTATGTCTCGGTGGAGCCTTATCTCCATTGGGTACAAACTAGAGCTCTCAAGCTAAAAATGCCTTATCCGCGTCACGGAATTCTTTCGCCAAAGGAATCTGTCATGTACTTCATGACGAAAACTGAAAAGCTTCAGGTTACTCTCAACAAAGTTCAAAAGGAGATAAGGTCTTGGGAGAACAAGTACCGCACCCTCGACGTAGAATGCATCAAAATACATCAATTACTAAAAGAAAAGGATGCCCTGATTGAAATTTTGGAGCAACATGCTGTAGAGAATCAAGATGACCAAAGGAATTTGCTCACTCCTTTCACTTGGCAAAGGAATGACAACCCGACAACGGCCCAAGAGCCCCGGTCAAAGAAGAGGAAAGTACCAGAGTCAGCACCCGATTTCTCTTCAGAGAGGACTCGGGACCTATTAGCTTAGGTTTCTGTTTCTGCACCTTGTAATCTACTGTATTTCCATTTCTGTAATCTTTTGAATTCAATAAAAAGGGGTTTCCCCACTGTTTGATATTTACAATCTAATTGTCGAAGTTTAATTTCATTTGAAATTCTGGTACAGATGTGTGATGTCAGGTGCAATGTCACAACATCAAACTCTGTTGCATGAACAAGACAATAAAAACAGAATATGAACACAACCAATTGTTCACCCAGTTCGGTTCAACCAACCTACATCTGGGGGCATACCAAGCCAGGAAGGAAGTCCACTATTAGTAGTATCAAATTACAGACTCAACAGACCAGTTGACAATCTACCTAATTTAATCCCTACCCAATGACCCTTCTACCTAAGTCCTCCCTAGGTAAGAGACTCCATCTCACTTCCAATCATCTCAATGATGTCTAGCAGTCAACTACACCGTCACTGCATCAACAACTTGATTTCCTAATCTTTTCTATCACATAGACTTTGGAAGACACACTTCCATGACACCCCTTTGGAGTTGCTTCAAAGCTTCCTCCAAGAACAATACTAAACTCATTACCTACAGGTTTCTGAGTTAACCACAGTGACCATCTCACAACCCGAGTGGTTCACTTTGACAAAGCCCTAAAGATCTACATCTTGGACCCGTACCTATTCTAGGTTACAAGCATACTATTTATAATGTAATCCAACTGGATTTGGGCCTTCAAATCATATCCAATCTTCTGCTACATATCTACAACAGATTCTGCTATCAATTGGATCTTCAATCAAATCTTCAATTTAAATCTTCAATAATTAACTCTAAATATTCTCCATATCTTTATGCATTAAATTCAGCTCCAATATTATGTAACTTTTAAATCTTCTCTTTAAATCAGCTGCAAGATCTTCTCCACACAAATAGGAACAATCTTCTCCACACAAATAGGAACAATTCTCCATGTCTATTTGCACAAAAATAGTAACAAACTATTCTCCACAAGGTATGCAGAATTAATTGTATCAGAATAAATCTTCTCCAATAAATTCGCATCCAATCTAACTAACAGATCTTATCCTTACCAAACTTGCACATGCGCAGCCCTAAAACTTACCAAACTGATGTTCTGTCATCTGATGTTATGACATTGGGTTTGACATCAGCACAAAACTGCAGCCCTTAAAAACTTAACATAACCAGAATGTTAACAAAACATAACAAGGCTGTTTAAAAACTCATGTTGAAACATCAACCATGACATCAACATTGTTTTACCAAAATTCTAGCCAACTACAAGAATTAACAATCTCCCCCTTTGGCTAATTTTGGCTAAAACAATTTCAGCCTACATCAGAACAACTTGCAGCAGAAACGAACACTCTCACATCAGCATAGGGCAAACTTCCCCTCAAACTAAGAACCAACTCACAGCTGTTCAAACACTCTCCCCCTCAACTGCTGCACCATATCAGAAAAGGCTTCACAACCACACCTTGGCAACCACTAGGCTAACTCTCCCCCTTTTTAGCCATAATTGGACAAACTCTGAACATAGCAGCAAGCACAAAAAAATTCCAAAGGAAAACTCTGAATCATCCAACCAATATACTCAGAACAAAACCCAGACTCACTAGCTGAACAAACATTGGGGTAAATGTATACTGCTGATTCAATCCATTGACATCTTGTCTGACAACTTTTTCAACAAAAGATCAACTCCCCCTATCTAGTGCTTCTTGACATTTGGAAACTCCAGACATAGTCTTCATTCATCCAGACAGGAATGCTTCACACAAACATTCACAAGTTCTAATGCCTTCCACTGAACTCTAAGTAAACTCCTCTTTCTTAAAAAAAAACACACCAAGACAAGTGTGACATCTCCCAGATACAAACAAAGTTGTCCTTCAGACTCCTCCTTAGAAGCATGTGTACATATGATTCAAACAATTTGCTTCACATGGCTAGAACACCAACATGTCATCCAGCAACCTAATGTCGTTATATCCTCATAAGATCCAACCAATCTTCCCAATCTTGATCAGCATGCAATCTCCACAATATATGTACCTTTGCAGCAAAATCCATAAACTAGTACTCCCCCTGTCATGGATAACCAATGCTCTATATGAAGCTGAACATTTGAGCACACTTGCTGAGCACATGCATTTTGGTACCATTGTCCCTTTCTCCAAAGGTGGTCGTTCCCTATCATACTTTTCATCTTCAGACGTTCAATCAATCAATACCTGATCTACTTCATCCAAGGCAGTCCTTCTACTTCATCATTCTCCCGTATGACTATGTAGATGCTCCTTAGGCAAACTGTATGCACCAGAACAAAATCATCCTTCACTAGTGTCTCTACACAAGTTAGAACACCTGCCACATGCCAAGATATCATCACCATGATTCTTAATAAGCTCCACCAACTGGACTTACTATTGCATAGTAATCCAAAGAACTAGAGAATTAAATTCTCATCCACCTTCAAGAAGAATAATCTCCTTGAGTCTTCAACTCATCACCCTTCTGCCCAAGAGTAACTTGTTCCAAGACCATCCTCAATAATAACCAGCTGCCACACTCTGATTATCTTGATTCTTCGAATCCACTTCTGAGATCAACCAAATACCACAGTTTGATCACCTCATTCATGAATCCTCATATGAAAATAGCCAACTGCCACATTTTGACCTTTTTCACGTATGTCAGAATTCTCACAAAGATATCTTGATCCACCAAGGAAACTTGATCTTCAAGTCACATGTTCCACTTGCTCAAAAGCAAACACACTTAGACTCCCTAAGCCATGGTCATGTAACATCTTCTCCTTCCTACAGCTCCCGCAAACTGCCATGAGAATGATCTTTTTGAAGCATCCATAACTTCCATTACTTTAGATCACCTCTATCACCAGCTGAGACTTCTGATGTTAAGTTAGATGTCAAAACATTATGATATCCAACTGTTGAATTCAGCTCTTCCTTCTTCCACTCAAAAGAACCTCCTCCCTTTGCAGAAACAGATTTCCATGCTCTCATAGACTTGATTCAACAATCAAGTTTGAGTAGACAACCTCCATCCTGCTTAGAAACTCCAAAGACTTCAAATCAACCACATCTGAATCTTCAGAAAATAGGTAATCCAAGACTACCTCATAGCATTACCAAAGACTGCCACTTTCCTTAGTAGAGCCATCAAAAGAAAGCCAGAGATAACTGCCACTTATCCTCGACCTTCACCACCAGAGCAAGCACCATGCTCCAACCTGATCCAAGCTGAACCATTATGATATCTGTATATCTTTTAGCCTTAAACACTTCAGCTTGTCAACAATCTGCCTCTTCTAATCCAAACTTATCCCAGGTAATTTGGATGATGCTCCAAGTACATAGTCTCCAATCCACCCCACCAGATGATCCAACTCAAAGTGATTAACCCTAGAAAATTCTCAATAGTCCTGCATTTTTACCTTAGATATATACATAGTCTCCCGTCAATGTATATTGTCATTAGTTGAAGGAAGACAAATACTCAACCTTTTATCTGGTCTGACACCCCACACTTGAGGCACTAGCTGATCCCTCTTCTGCTAATCCACACCACTGATCACTAACTTTCTTTGGCTGGAATGATGTATCAACATTAGTTCTGACATCAGTCTTCATCACATTACCCACTTCTACGGCTTTGGAAACAACAACCAATCACACAGATCTCTTGCAGGGAACACACGAGAACAAATCAAGCTCAGCTTCTTCCTTGATGAAACTTCTTCCAGATCATGTATTTGCAGAACTACATGTAACATCATAACCAGAAGGATCCTCCTAAGCATAAGAGATAACTTATCAAGATTTTCACTCCCGCATGAAAGCTTTGACAGTGATACTCTTTTGCTTTGACTCCACCCTCTTCTTTCATCATCAAGAAGGTTGACACAGCCTTCAATAAGACCTATTCACCTTCTGATCACTTCTATCCCCAACACAAAGATATGAGATAATCTTCAAGTAACTTTGGCATCTCTAACCAAACGGTTGAAGTTGTCTTGCACAAACTACAACATCCTGCTGAGGAGACCAACCCCTAATGTCTTTCCAACAGATACCATGCAGCGGAACACTCAACACCTCCTTGCACAAATCTGAAATGCTCATCCTATGGTTGGTACACACATACAACTCCTTTCAAACAGAATCTGCTCCATGGCCTTAAACAAGATTGCAAACAACTGGCTGCTTTGATCAGAAGGAACTTTCATATATCATAGAAAAAGTCCTTGATATTTGAGCTTGACCTCCACCAAGACAAACAACCTTTGAACACCTACTCACTTATCCAATGAGTGACACTATATTGATCATCTCTTGACCAATATACATATCTAAGACATGTTTCTTGAGGGAAACTTCTTAGACACACAACCCAGATGCCTCCTCTTCCAAGCCAGGAGTAGGTTCCAAACAGATGTGATCAACACATTTGTTTAGCCCCTAAGCATCTGTTATGTCACGATTCTGCACAATCTGCTGGTAGGACATAAGTTCTCTTCACACCAAAAGATCCTTTAACACAACCCAGAGATTGACCTTGTAAGGTTGGAGGCAAGAATAAATTGCTTCTACCTTTCTTCAGACCTCTTTTCAACAAGCTCATATAAGAGTTCCTTTATGAGTGGACTTGGGATAAACCACAAGTATCTTTGGCAACTCTAACAAGCTAGTTTAAGATGTCCTCACATATCACCACACCATGTGATACATCTTCAGTGGAGAACAAAATGTTGTAGCCTTAACAAAAAACCATCAGGAATTTTCCATCAGATATATAAATATGCAGCGGAACATACACCAGAAAACTCCTCTACAACCTTCAGGCAAAACATAATAACCCTTGCATAAACAAGACACTCCAAGTGCACTAGGTCATCATAAGTCACAACAGCTTTCCTCAGTTTGAACACTTCATTCTCCACTCCAAGGGATCATCAAGTCCAGAACTATCTTCCTTGCTCATGAACCAGAAAGTATCTTCCCTAGATCTCATCTAGAAATAGACAGGATGCCTGCTCTGATACCAATTGAAATTCTGGTACAGATGTGTGATGTCAGGTGCAACGTCACAACATCAAACTCTGTTGCATGAACAAGACAATAAAAACAGAATATGAACACAACCAATTGTTCACCCAGTTCGGTTCAACCAACCTACATCTGGGGGCATACCAAGCCAGGAAGGAAGTCCACTATTAGTAGTATCAAATTACAGACTCAACAGACCAGTTGACAATCTACCTAATTTAATCCCTACCTAATGACCCTTCTACCTAAGTCCTCCCTAGGTAAGAGACTCCATCTCACTTCCAATCATCTCAATGATGTCTAGCAGTCAACTACACCGTCACTGCATCAACAGCTTGATTTCCTAATCTTTTCTATCACATAGACTTTGGAAGACACACTTCCATGACACCCCTTTGGAGTTGCTTCAAAGCTTCCTCCAAGAACAATACTAAACTCATTACCTACAGGTTTCTGAGTTAACCACAGTGACCATCTCACAACCCGAGTGGTTCACTTTGACAAATCCCTAAAGATCTACATCTTGGACCCGTACCTATTCTAGGTTACAAGCATACTATTTATAATGTAATCCAACTGGATTTGGGCCTTCAAATCATATCCAATCTTCTGCTACATATCTACAACAGATTCTGCTATCAATTGGATCTTCAATCAAATCTTCAATTTAAATCTTCAATAATTAACTCTAAATATTCTCCATATCTTTATGCATTAAATTCAGCTCCAATATTATGTAACTTTTAAATCTTCTCTTTAAATCAGCTGCAAGATCTTCTCCACACAAATAGGAACAATCTTCTCCACACAAATAGGAATAATTCTCCATGTCTATTTGCACAAAAATAGTAACAAACTATTCTCCACAAGATATGCAGAATTAATTGTATCAGAATAAATCTTCTCCAATAAATTCGCATCCAATCTAACTAACAGATCTTATCCTTAACAGACTTGCACATGCGCAGCCCTAAAACTTACCAAACTGATGTTCTGTCATCTGATGTTATGACATCGGGTTTGACATCAGCATAAAACTGCAGCCCTTAAAAACTTAACATAACCAGAATGTTAACAAAACATAACAAGGCTGTTTAAAAACTCATGTTGAAACATCAAACATGACATCAACATTGTTTTACCAAAATTCTAGCCAACTACAAGAATTAACTTGATTAAACCAAAAAACAATTAATATAATCATTGCATTCATCATTCTCACATCGCGTATTCTTCTTACCTACGAATCTCACGTTTGTATCTCGGTTCTAGAGTCAAACTGTCTCATTCGTACAATACTCGAGCCAATCGTCAGAAAAGGATGGATGATCTTGAGGAAGAAAACAGAGAGTTGAAAGAAGAGATCGACGCTTTGAGAGAGGATATGAGAAAGCTTCGTAACGACATGCAAGCCATGGCAGAAGCTCAAATACAAAGAACTGTGATCTCAGAGATCACCTCAACGCCCATAGTGGAGAAGTATGATCCTAGGTATCAGATGCCGAAAGATCGTCCTTGGGGCATGCCTGTTAACTATATCCTGGAGGGATATGTTCCGCCGATCACTGAAGATCAGGGAATCATAACAGAAGCCGATGGGCCTGAAGGTTACAAACTTCAGGAAAGCGAAGATGCCAGGGGCATACTGAAGACTCCTGAAGGTTACAAACTTCGGGAAATGCCAAGATTTACTGCCGTAGTCACGGTACCACCCCCTGTGGTGCACACTGTCCCGGAAGGACATATTCCACCGATACCTTCTGGTAAAAAGGAAACTATGTTCGATAGAATGGATGAATTCCAGGAACAGTTCTTGGAAATGTAGAAAGAACTGCAAGCCATCCGCGGTCAGGATCTATTTGGAAAGGACGCCGCAGACCTCTGCTTGGTCCCCAATGTGAAAGTTCCGCACAAATTTCAAGTGCCCGACTTTGAAAAATACAAGGGTAACTCTTGCCCTCAGAGCCATCTGGTGATGTACGCTCGGCGGATGTCAGCTCAGACGGAGAATCAGGACCTGCTGATTCACTACTTTTAGGATAGTTTAACCGGTGCCGCACTCAAATGGTACATGGGTTTAAACCGTGCCACGATCAGCACATTCAGAGATCTTGGCACTGCCTTCGTCCAACAATACAAATACAATTTGGACATGGCACCCGACAGAGATCAACTCAGATCGATGTCGCAAAAGGACAAGGAAACCTTTAAGGAGTATGCTTAAAGGTGGCGTGAAATCGCCGCTCAAATTTGTTCACCTCTTGAGGAAAAAGATATGACAAAGATCTTCTTAAAAACCTTAAGCTCATTTTACTATGATCGAATGGTTGCTAGTGCGCCCAGCGACTTCACTGAAATGATCGGCATGGGCGTACGTCTTGAGGAAGCTGTCCGAGAAGGACGTTTGGTAAAAGACACTGGATCGACGAGCGGTACTAAAAAATACGGTAGTGCTCTCCCTAAGAAAAAAGAGCAAGATATTAGGAATATCTCTCTCAGAAAACAAAGGCGACGTTATCAGCCAGTAGCAGCTGTGACTCCTACTATCAGCCCTGCGCCTATTCCTACGTATCAACCTCAGGTTGCGTAGAGCCAACCTAATCAGCAAAGGACACAACAGCCTCTTCAGCAGGCTCATCCTCCATATAACAACAACCGTACAACACGACCATCAGGGTTTCATCCTATACCCATGTTGTACGCAGAACTATTTCTATTACTACTGGCTAAGGGGCACATTCAGACTAAGTCCCCTCTTACAGTACCGGAAAATCTGCCTTTCTGGTTTAAGGTGGATCAAACTTGCCCTTATCATCAAGGAGGTCTAGGGCATAACATTGAGAATTATCTCAATTTCAAATCCTACGTGCAAAAGCTTGTTAGGAGCGGGGTCTTATCCTTCAAAGATACGAATCCCAATGTTCTTACGAACCCGCTGCCTCAACACGAGAAGGCTGCAATCAATTTGATTGAGAGAGAGACTAACAATGTCTATCAAATTCACGATGTACTCTTGTTGAAGACCAATCTGGTCAAGATGCATTGTAGACAGAGTGGATATGGCCATGTGCCACCTCATAACTATCACCAGTGTGATATCTACTCTAAAGACAATCAAGGATGTTCTGTGGTGCAAGCAGCCCTACAGGAACAAATGGATCTCGAATGGATCCAAGAGCACCGAGTTCATGGAGTTAACATGGTTTACACGAATTCCAACGTCATTCAGAACCACGACATCCGTGCAATGAATGTCAACTTGGTGGCAATGCACTCAAGGCAAAGCCAGTATCATAATCTGCCGCGGCATGATTACAGTTCTTGTCTGACTTGCTCGGTAAACAAACAGGGATGCTCTTTCATATAAGAGGCCCTCCAGCGTCAGATGGATCTTGGATGGATCCAAGACTACCATGATAGGAATCCCTATCAGATCAACATGGTTCAGATCTTTGATATTCGTGTGATGAATACCAACTTAGTGGAGTTACATGCTGAACAGGTCTGACTCGGATTCCTGATATCACATGACTATCAAAGCTGTAAAGCGGGTTGCGAAAATGATCGAGGTTGTACCCTTGTCTAGGAGGTACTTCAGCACTTGTTAAATCACTGGTGGATGCCAATTTATATGGATGAAGATACTTAGCAAATTAGTATCAGTAACAGGAATCCTACTCGGCGTCAGAGTCAGGATGTCCGATCAGTGGAAGCTAACCTAGTGAGGTTACATTGTATTCAAAGTGGGCGTGGCCAGGTGCCACCACACAATTATGACCGTTGTAGCGTCTGTTCGGAAAGTAACCAAGGGTGTTACCTTGTGAGAGCAGCTCTTCAGGGTCAGGTGGATCGTGGAGAAATTCGTCCATATCCGGGTTCTGGACCCATCAACTAGACGCCGAACTACCTTGCCGATCAAGTTGAGGATGTTGTCATAATCTCTGGTCATCACAGGACCAGGGATGTTTTTGCCATTATCCCTCTACTTGATGAATCTAAAGTTCCCAACCGGGAACGGATCGAGATTACTTATGATGGTCAGAAAAATCAGAAGGTTCACATAGTCATCTATCTGCTGGGGCCATTACCGTATGAATCAGCTAAGGCAATCCCTTACAAATACGGTGCAACAACAACTGAAAATGGAAAGGAAATTCCATTACCCTCCGTCGTGAATATTGCAGACATCAGTCGAGTAACACGGAGTGGTAGAATCTTCAACCGAGGGGTTGGGGAACTTAACAAAGAAAAGGAACTTCAGACGGAAACTCCTGATTTACCAGTCGGTCAATCCAGTAATCCTGACCTTTCGAAAAATGATGATGAGATGTTGAAGCTCATCCAAAGGAGTGAATATAACATTGTTGATCAGCTATTACAGACTCCTTCAAAGATCTCGGTGCTATCACTTTTACTCAGTTCAGAAGCGCACAGGGAGGCTCTACAGAAAGTCTTGGAGCAAGCCTTTGTGGAACACGATGTAACAATCAGACAGTTCAATAGCATTGTCTCTAACATCACTTCCTGCAACAATATGGGATTTAGTGATGAGGAATTACCTGAAGAGGGTCGCCGTCATAACATGGCGCTCAATATCACAGTCAACTGCCAGGACGATGCTTTAGCCAGCGTACTGGTAGACACAGGCTCAGCCCTGAATGTTATGCCGAAATCCACTTTGATGCAATTATCATTCAAAGGCCCTCCGATGAGAGTCAGCGAGGTGGTCGTCAAAGCATTCGATGAGTCCAGAAAAACGGTTATCGGCGAAGTTTATCTTCCCATAACTATTGGTCCTCACACTTTCCAAGTCACTTTCCAGGTCATGGACATCCGGGCAACGTACAGTTGTTTATTAGGAAGACCTTGGATACACCAGGCTAGAACAGTTACTTCAACCCTCCACCAAAAGCTAAAGTTCGTCAAGAACGATCAACTTATCACGGTTTGTGGGGAACAAGCCTTGCTTGTGAGTAACTTGTCATCATTTACTGGTATAGAACCCGAGGAGGTTATTGGAACTCAGTTCCAAGCACTTTCGGTGAGAAAGAACAATCAGTTCAAAGAAGGAACTTCCATTTCTTCATACAACGATGCTATCAAAGCGGTCGAGAGTACCGATACGACAGGATGGGGACAACTTGTCATTCCTATTGACAATAAAACAAATAAGGATCTTGGTTTTTCTGCAACCTATACCCGGACAGGTGCCAATGATGAAAGTCTTCATCCCCTTCAAAACTTCTTCCACAGTGGAGGTTTCCTTCACCCAGTGTCTCAACCAGTATATGCTATCAATGAGGAAGATCCCTCTGACACAGATGAAGAATGAAAGTCCTACCTTAACGAGGACGGTTATATGTCTCAGGAAGAGATGCCTATACCATTTTGCTATCCCGCACAGAGTCCAAGATTTATACCACGGTCAGATGTTGAAATGATATATGGAGATTGTGATCCGGAAGGATGTCGTGCTCCGCCAAATTCATTAGAGGAAGACACTCTGATGAAAGACAACTTTGACTACAACTACTATGGCCCAATGGATGGTCTGCCAATGTGGCAACCTTATCCAGGAGATTTGGGGCAAGAGAGTCAGCCGAACAATGAAAATTAGCTGACCGTCATTGAACAGAATACTTGTGTCCCCACCATGTCATGGGATCAACACTCAGGTCATTCAGAAACTACTCAACATGACGATGAATTTGCAACGTTTACAGGACTTCAATTCATCAACTATGCTTTTCCTGAGGTCAACGTCATCGAGAGGGATGACTCCTCTAGTTCCAAAGAAGTTTGGGACACCTTGGGACAACTGAGTGGAAAATACGACTATATGGTCAAGTGCACCACTCCCGAAAGCTCTCGTATCAGGCTTGAAGATATCCAGCCTACTGGAAGGGGAGATACAGCTGAGAGCACAAATACTATGCAAAATACAACTGAGGATTCTCCTACGACAATTCTGCCTGGGAGACAGATTCCAATGATCCTGCTCCACCAGAAATCAGCGTTATTTCTGAAGACAAATCAAGGAAGGTACTTTGTGATTCACCGAGGAGTTCGCCGCCAATGGGTTGCCGTCGAGGTTCCGAAGGTCGTTCATCAGTCAAAGTAATTGCCATCTTTTAACCTTTCACCCTGCCCAGGTGAAACGGATGTTTTGATAGGGCTCGCTTTCTGTAAATTTCCCTCTTCGCTTCGCCCAAAGCGACAGAGTTTTGTTTTATAGGGCTGTAGTTTCAAGGATCGACTTGTTCATTAATAAAATAACGTCGTTCTGTAATTTCTGCATTAATTGTTGTTTTCTCTTTTTGCTTTTTCAGAAAATGGTAATCCTAAAATACAATTTAAAAATAAAAACAAGCAGTAAAATAAAACACTGCACACACTTGCATTTTCTCTATCTCTTCTAAACATGAATCATTACGTCATGCAGATTGCTTGATTTAAACCCCGTTGAAACATACGATCCGATGCCTTCTCCCAACTTTGAGTTCCCGATATTCGAGGCTAAAGAATAAAATGACGACAAAATTCCAGAAGAGATCTCCCGACTACTCAGACAAGAGGAAAGGTCCATTGAACATCACAAAGAACCGTTGGAAATGGTAAACTTGGGTTCAGAAAAAGAGAGAAAAGAAATCAGGATTAGGGCACTGCTCAGTCCAATTGCCAAAGAGAGTTTGATAAGGCTTCTCATAGAATTCCCCGATGTATTCGCTTGGTCCTATCAGGACATGCCAGGGTTGGATACCAGCATCGTGGAACATCACTTACCGTTAAAGTCAGAATGTCCGCCAGTAAAGCAGAGGTTGAGACGCACTCACCCGGACATGGCCATCAGAATCAAAGAGGAGGTACAGAAACAGATTGACATGGGTTTCCTCGCCACGTCAGAATATCCTCAATGGTTAGCCAATATTGTACCCGTTCCCAAAAAGGACGGAAAGGGTAGAATGTGTGTCGACTACCGAGACTTGAACAAGGCAAGTCCAAAGGACGACTTTCCTTTACCACACATTGACATGCTGGTAGACAGTACAACAAAGTTCAAAGTTTTCTCTTTCATGGATGGATTCTCGGGCTATAACCAGATCAAAATGGCGCCGAAAGACATGGAGAAAACTTCGTTCATCACCCCATGGGGCACCTTTTGTTACAAGGTAATGTCGTTCGGTTTGAAGAATTCCGGGGCAACCTATCAAAAGGCCATGACAACTCTGTTTCATGACATGATACACAAAGAGATAGAGGTGTATGTCGATGACATGATTGCAAAATCTAGAACAGGAGAGGGGCATGTGACCCACCTGTCAAAACTATTCGAGCGTTTGAGGAAGTACAAACTCCGCTTGAATCCCAACAAGTGCACCTTCGGTGTCCGTTCAGGGAAACTATTAGGGTTTATCGTCAGCCAGAAAGGGATTGAGATTAATCCTGACAAGGTCAAGGCCATTTGAGAAATGCCTTCTTCGAAAACTGAAAAACAAGTCAGAGGATTCTTGGGACGTTTGAACTACATCTCCATATTCATATTCCTGATGACCGCCACATGTGCGTCGATTTTCAAATTACTCAAAAAGAACTAGGATTGCGTTTGGTCAGAAGACTGCCAAACTGCCTTCGACAGTATCAAGGAATATCTGTTGAATCCTCTGATTCTATCACCTCCAGTGGAAGGAAGACCACTGATTATTTACCTCACAGTTCTAGAGGACTTAATGGGATGTGTACTTGGCCAACAGGACGAAACCAAAAGGAAAGAGTCTGCCATCTACTATCTGAGCAAGAAGTTCACCGACTGCGAGACTCGGTACACGATGCTTGAGAAAACTTGTTGCGCTTTGGCTTGGGCAGCCAAACGTCTTTGCCAATACATGATTCGTCATACTACTTGGTTAATCTCAGAAATGGATCCAATCAAGTATGTATTTGAAAAACCTGCTCTCATGGGAAGAATTGCCCGTTGGCAGATGCTGTTATCAGAATATGACATAGAGTACCACGCTCAGAAAGCCATTAAAGGAAGTATTTTAGCCGATCATTTGGCTCATCAACCGATTGACGATCGGGAATCAACCGGGTTTGACTTCCTAGACGAAGATGTCATGTATTTGAAAATGAAAGATTGCGATGAACCGCTACCCAGTGAAGGGCCAGAACCAGGTTCCCAATGAGGACTTATCTTTGACGGAGCAGTTAATCATTATGGAAACAGAATTGGGGCAATCATTGTTACCCCTCAGGGTACCCACATTCCTTTCACTGCTCGACTTACGTTCAAGTGTACCAATAATGAGGCCGAATACGAAGCATGTATTATGGGTCTCGAAGAAGTGATTGATTTAAGGATCAAAAACTTGGACGTATATGGCGAGTCAGCCTTGGTTATCAATCAGATAAAAGGAGATTGGAACACATACCAATCAGGATTGATTCCTTACAAAGACTACGCAAGAAGGTTGCTACCTTTCTTCAACAGAGTTGAGTTTCATCATATCCCTCGTGATGAGAATCACATGGCTGATGCATTAGCCACTCTATCTTCCATGATTAGTGTAGGTCAATGGAATGACCTACCTAATATCGACATAATGCGCCTTGAAAGGCCCACTTACATCTTCACGGTCGAAGCAGTCATAGACAACAGACCTTGGTATCACGATATCAAATGCTTCCTTCAGAAACAAGAGTACCCACCTGGGGCATCCAGGAAGGATAGAAAAACCCTCAAAAGATTGGCTGGAAACTTCTTCCTGAGTGGTGACACTCTTTATAAGAGAAATTTTGACATGGTCTTGCTCCGATGCGTAGACAGACCAGAAGCAGAAATGCTGATGAAAGAAATCCATGAAGGATCTTTTGGCACTCATGCCAACAGACACACAATGGCGAGAAAAATCCTAAGAGCAGGGTACTATTAGTTGACAATGGAATCCGACTGCTATAAGTACATGAGGAGGTGTCACAAGTGTCAGATATACTCCGACAAAATTCATGTACCTCCATCACATCTCAAAGTTCTTTCTTCCCTATGGCCATTCTCGATATGGGGAATCGACATGATTGGCATGATTGAGCCCAAGGCTTCAAACGGACATCGGTTCATTCTAGTAGCCATTGACTATTTCACCAAGTAGGTTGAAGCAGCGTCATACGCCAATGTAACCTGACAAGTGGTGGTCCGATTTATCAAAAAAAATATCATTTGCCGTTATGGTATTCCGAGCCAGATCATTATTGATAATGGATCTAACTTGAACAATAAGATGATGAAAGAGTTGTGTGTTAAGTTCAAGATTGAACACCATAACTCATCTCCCTACCGACCCAAGATGAACGGAGCGGTAGAGGCGACCAATAAGAACATCAAGAGGATTGTTCAGAAGATGATTGTAACCTACAAAGATTGGCACAACATGCTACCCTTTGCTCTTCACGGTTATCGCACATCTGTCTGCACTTCAACAGGGGCTACCCCTTTCTCTCTAGTGTATGGCATGGAAGCAGTGCTCCCAATAGAAGTGGAGATCCCGTCAATCCGAGTATTGATGGAAGCTAAGCTTACAGAAGCTGAATGGTGTCAAAGTCGACACGACGAACTGAATCTGATCGAGGAGAAGCGAGTCACGGCACTATGCCATGGTCATCTGTATCAACAGAGAATGAAGAAGGCGTTCGATAAAAAGGTTCAACCCCGCATCTTCAGGAAAGGAGATCTCGTGCTCAAGAAGATACAATCTTTTCTCACTGATTCTCGGGGCAAGTGGACTCTGACTTATGATGGCCCCTATGTGGCCACGAAAGCTTTCTCATGCGGCGCCTTGAGACTTGCAACCATGGACGGAGAGGAATTTGCCTACCCCACAAATGTTGATGTAGTCAAGAAATACTTCGCCTAAACTAAAAAAAAAGTCTCGGTGGATTGAAAACCCGAAAGGGCGGTCCAGGCAAAAGTTAGGGACAGAATAAAAAAAAATCATCCCGGTGGATTGGAAACATCACAGTATAATCCAGGCAAAAATTAGGGATAATGGCAAGTAACTATGTTCAACAGAGGCAAGTCCCTCAGCAGCAGCAGTTACACCATCCATCGGAAGAAAACTCCAGTCAAGGTCATCTTCGACAGAAGCTCAGGATGTCCCGAATTCAAAGTTGGTAGAAGGATAGTGGTTGTTATGTTTCAACGTAGCCCTTTTCCCTGTAAATTACCATTTTCTAACTTTGTATATACTCTTTGGAATCACGCGTTTGGATGATCTCCATCTTATCAATAAAATTTGAGCCTTTGTGATTTTGTTTGTAATTCTCATTTGTTTTAGCTTTACAGAACGACATTTTAATATGATCAGCAATTTTTGAAATAAAACAAAAATGAATTTACTTGTAAAACTTTTTCTGCTTTAAAATAAAGATGGCAATTTCTTTTGACTGTTAAACATCAAAAGAACATCAATCGCTTCTCCAGAAGTAAGCGAACTTCAAAGTGCATAATCAAAGTACTCCTTCTACGCCAGTACGCCTGAATGAAGGGATCAACTGTGTCAGAGACCTTGTTTCGTCTGACACGCCTCGACCGAGTTCTCATCTCCTAAGCCCGATCAACATAGCTCCCAACAGGGACTATCTCTCCTAAGCAAGGTAGCATTGCTATCTTGAACCAGCGGTATTTCTACATGCCCCACTGTGGCCGAGTATCCAGTCGTGTTCATCCTTTAGTCTGTATGTTGCGTCAATTTTGTCAGCATATACATACATACATCATGCATTATTGATTTACATTCACAGTCATATTGCATCACTACCACTCTAGTCGGTCTTGTCCCCTAGTGATAAAAGTCCTCTCAATCGAGTTGCCAGATCTTTCCTCGTTAGGAAGTGAATCATCTAAGTAATCTCTCTCACGTTTATCTCTGGATTAGAGACGGTCCTTGACCACTTTGATAACTTGAACCTCTGAGAAACAAGAAAACTCTCGACAAATGTCACTCTTCGCCATTGAAGATGATATCCTTGCTTTCCCGGATTAAGGAAAATCCCCAGAGAAAGCCTCTTAATCAAGAGATTCGGCAGCATGCCAGTTTCGTTCCGAAAAAACCACTGATGAAAAGGTCATCGGCACCTCAAAATTGGACCCCATCATATGACATTTCTCCGGGAAGATCCCAAGAAAAGTATGATGAAAGATCCCACGCAGAAGCAGCCTCTCAAGAGACTCGCTTTCCCCAGTAGAAACAAATGGCGTCTCCAACAGAGAAGTTTGTGCAACTCTACAACTCAGACGACTGGGTTCCCCAGCAACTCTGACATCAAAATTATTTCCGTCAAATGGCATCTCCCCAGGAAAATTCGGCGAGAAGTTTGAGGAAAACCGCTACGAATAGCGTCCCTTGTTAAGAAAGTTCATTGACAAAAGAAACTGAGACCAGTTCCTTGGTAGGAAACCAGGATCGAGGGGAAGTTTAAATCAGAAACTAAGACCAGTTCCTTGGTAGGAAATCAGGATCGAGGGGAAGTTTAAATCAGAAACTAAGACCAGTTCCTTGGTAGGAAACCAGGATCGAGGGGAGGTTTATTCCAAAAGGAAACTGAGACCAGTTCCTTGGCTGAAGACCAGGATCGAGGGGAAGTTTTACCTTTTCTAAGCATCATTGCTTAGCAAAAGAAGATGAATGTGTGAGCTACCATTCATAACCACCATCAAAATTTTGGGTATTCCAATATTTAATCCTTTTGCACCCCGAATGCCCGAATACCTTCGTCATTCACACCTTCGTGTCCAAGAAGATTAAATAGGGGCATCTGTCATACCCCAAATTTTGACCACTAAGATTTCCCATCATTGTGCAAATCATCATCACAATATGGAGGAACCATTATACTTCATTAGTCTCCCCAAAGATGGGTGAGCATCCACTACAATCAAAATTAGGGTTTCAAGCCCTCTTAGAGCCTTAGACAAAGGATCAATCAAGGAATGACATGATCTTCAACTTGTCTAACCTCTCAAACATCCACAATGGATCAAAAGGACTCCCACTTCAAGGATCAAGCACAAGGCTGCTCCCTTCTAGGTGGATCAAGTCTCAAGATCGCCAGTGTCACCAAATTAGGGTTTTGGTCGACCAGGGGTTCCAGATGGAAATTTTCCTATGGGCATGAGCCAATACTTCAAAGCATATCCTAATATGCCCCAAGGGACATCATAAACCCAATCATCAAGTCAATTTGACCTCAGGGGATGCATACATCAAAAAATCAGGAATTAGGGTTTCTTGACCTAATTCACCCCTAAGTTGACTTTTGGGACAAATCATAAGCCAAGACCTCAAGACATGATTTGAGGGTCTCCAACATACTACATTGATCCGTTTGAAACAATGGATTGATCCAAGAAGCTTGAGCAACAAGTCTCAATTTCATATGCACCACAGTTAGGGTTTTAAGGGAAAAGTCAACTGTAACTTTGACTTTTGACCAGGACATGCTCCCAAGCCCTAACACATGATTCAATATAATCTATTACACCCATGGCACATGTCCATCAAGTTTGATTTAGGTCAAGGACATGATTTCCTGAAGAATTGCACAGTTTGGAATTCATCTGATAAAAAGTCAACTGTGCACAAAAGTCAACTTTGACTTTTTGAGATTTTTCACCAAAATGGATTTTTAACCCTAAAATGATGTTAATGTATGATTTGAATCATCATTCATCAAGAAAAATCAAAGAAAGTGGGATAACTTGTAAAAGGGGTAACCATAAAAACTTAGAAAATTTTCTAAGTTATGGAAAAAGTGACACTAATGTGCCAACTTTGGAGGACCATAACTCCTAAACCACAACGCCATTGTTCCCCATTCAAAGCTTGATTTGTAGATCTCATTGACCTCTACAAAAGCTTCATACTGACCTATGTCCAAATTCCTCATGGATTTTGAGTTATGGAGTGATCAAAATCAAGAAAAGTCACTTTGTTCCAACACTTAGTGAAAATTTCACTAAGTCAGATTTTACCCTACTTTTTGCCAAATGTAGGGGGGTTTTTCACTTGGATTCAAAAGAGATCAAAACCAAACATGTTCAAATAGTTGTTGTATCATGTAAGGGCTTTCCAAAATGGCCAAGAACATTACCAAATTCAATTTGAGTCATGAGATATGACATTGGCAAGTTGCCTTGCTGAAATCTGCCAAGGCAAAGCAGATTTTCACACTTTTGGTCGATTTGCCAAAATCAGCCAAATCCAAATGCTCCTATCCACTTGGACACGTCCGAGGATTGAATCTAAAGGGGACAATCACTGAGCCAAGCCTCCAAAGTCTTTGGAACAAGAAATAGCATGTTGAACCTAGAATTGCCAAAATAGGGACAAGACTCAAATTTTGAATTGGAGCATTCAATGGAAGGATCAAGGTGGCATGGACTGAGCCATTCTCAACTGAATTCAGTCAAGACTTATCCAAGACACAGGGAACCAGCAGCTTGTGCCCTAACCTCTAGTCAATGGCTAGAGGAGACTTGGATTTTTATTTGCCAACATTGGCCAAACCTACTCAGCAGTTGCCATTCACTATTCCTTGCAAAAAAAACTTGCTCTACTATATATAGAGATTAATTGTGATCAGTTTAAGTACACCAAAGCCATCTAATGGATGCTTTCCTCAAAATCTCTTATTTCACTCCAATTTTGCCTTCTAAGGCAAGTCACTATCGGGTTTTGAGTTTGAGAGCTTTTCCAATCAAACCAATCACACAAACACCTCATATACATCATATAGAAGTAATCCAAACACTCACATAACATCTGGAACACAGATTTCACAAAATCACCAGCCAATTGCTCAAGTTCTTGACAGTTTTGCAGTTGAGGTACCATCTTCAACTCCAAACCATTTCAATCCATTCAAAGCATCCATACACACTCCATGGCACCTAGGGAAGCTATCCAGATCATTGGAACCTAGATGTAACACCTCCAACACAAATCACGATCACCAGCTGCATGTGGTAAGCATGAGCTCTTCTAACTCTATGATCCATGCAATTTTTGCTGCACAATAATTTGGCCATATGTTCATAATCATGCATGGAATGTTTCCCCTCAATTAATTGCATTGTTTGAATCGTGTATCAAAAATCCTAGCCTTCATGCAGAAATTAGAGTTCTTGAGGATTTTTCATGATTTCTTGTTTTATGCATAATTTAAATAAAATTAATTGTCATAGACATGATCGTGAGGTTGAAACGAGTTGATTGGTATGTGGATTGCATGATATAATCAAGTATTCAGTGAGATTGGAGAGAAAATGCAAATCTGGGCAAACCCAGAACACGCGCGTGTTCTTGGTGTGTTCTTGGTGCCATATTTTGAAAATTCAAATATTTGAATTTTGTGATTTTATTTAATTGATTCAAAAATTAATTTCTCTCTGAGTTTTAATGATTTTGAGTTGATTCTTTTTTTAATAATTCACAAAAATGTTAAAATATTTTATTTTCCCAAAAAATCCCAAAAATATTATATATTTTATATAATTGATATTTTTGCAAAGAATTAATGTTTTAATTGTTTTTAACATTTAAAATATTTTTTCCACCTTGATTTTACAACTTTTAATGCCTTCTAATTATTTTGTAGGTCAATACTTAATTTTTGAAGCATTAATCCAAGATCACAATTTGTTTTCCATATGTTAAACAATTTTGATCATTTTAATTGAATTTTTATTTAATTAAATACATTTTTGAAAACAAATTAGGGTTTTTGGATTAATTCAACCCTCATAAATTATTTTCAAAACACTTTGGGCCTTTAATAGAGTGTAAGACCGAATCCTTTTTTGACCAAATCATTTTTTGGGTCTCAGTGTATTGTATAAGTCCCGATACCGTCAAAAACAAACGGCGCGATCGTCGCCTTTTCAAAATAAACCTGGGCCTACCCTCGAGTAGTAAAACCCATTTCTTTTCTTAAAACACTTTGGGCCACTATTAGAGTGTAAGACCGAACCCCCTTGTACAGAAAACTTTTTGGGCCTCATTCGTTGTATAAGTCCCTCTGTACATTTTTAAATTCGACACGATCGTCGCTAGTTTAAAAATAAACCATCTGGGCCTCTCCTTGAGCTATAAGACCCATTCAAAACTTTTGGGCCTCTAATAGAGTGTAAGACCCAATCCCCTTTTAACCAAACCAAATTTGGGCCTCAGATATTGTATAAGTCCCTTCGTGTTAAAAGAAAATCTCGGGGCGATCACCATTTTTTAACGAAAAATCAACTGGGCCTACCCTCGAGTAGTAAGACCCATTTCTTTTCCTTAAATCTTTGGGCCTCTTGAGAGAGTGTAAGACCCATCCCTTTGTACAAAAAACCTTTTTGGGCCTCAGTCACTTGTATAAGTCCCTCTGTAAAAATTCAAAACAGTGCACTCACTGATAAAACCCTGGGCTTCTCCTTGAGCTGTAAGCCCCAAATCTTTCTTTTTCAAAGCACTTTCTCCTTTGATTTTGAATATACTATTGTTTTTCGATCTTTCTTTGTTGAACAACTAACCAAACAGCATGGAAGCTCTACAACCGAGTAAGTGGTTGTTGCTTTCATTTACCACTTTCATATACATATAACTGTATTGTGGGGCTGTTTCGCTGTAAGTCTTCTTTCATAAACTCATATCAACTGTGTAATAATAGTATAGATATTTAGAGTTTCCCCGGCAACTACGTCTAGAACTAGGTGATGCCGTTTCGTTTATTCGTAGAAATAGACAACTAGATCCCTAATAAGATCACCAGATACAGTCTTCTCTTCGGCTGTCCTCATTAGGAATTGTCAAGAAACTCTACTCCCAGAGATGAATGTATTCTCTGTGAATTGCATCTTTGAGTTTCTTCCAAATTCTCGAACTTTCCTGACTTGATCTATTCCTTGTGGATAGCTTACCTTGAATTTCTCGGGGTTTGGGGACCCACGGGCTTCTTAAAAGCATCGGCCTCCTCTTGGGCATTATACAAGGACCCACGGGCTTCCTAAAAGCAACCCCGCCTCCTCTTGGGCTTAGTACAAGGACCCTCCGGCTTCTTAGAAGTATTAACAGCCTCCTCTTAGGCTTCGTATAATGATCTCTTCCTCCGGAAATGATAGCCTCCTCTTGGGCTTCATACAAGGACCTCTCGGCTTCTTAAAACTTTCCAGCCTCCTCTTGGGCTTCATACAAATTGTCCCGACGACCTCCTAGAGGTATAGGAACAGAACTTAATCATCAGCATAGAACAGTCCTTTCAAAGAGTCTACTACTGTTTCTCAAAGCATAGTACAAAAGATGAAACTCTAGACTCGGACAGTCTAATATCCTTGAGTCTCAAAGACATTCTTAAGTGACCCATTCGTTAAATAGGAAGAAAACCCGTAGACTCGGACAGTCTCAATACCCTTCGAATTTCCCACTTCCTTAAAGAACGGGAATAACCCGGATCCGCGAATCAAATCCTTGAGTACAGTGTTGCTCATATAAGAACTGATTTTCTCTTTAAATCAGCATACTGGACCTGTCACTCAACCGAAACAGTAGCCATAGCCTCCTCTTAGGCTTTGTATAATGATCCTTCTCTAGTGAAGTTAGCCTCTCTCTTGGGCTTTATACAATTATTCTCCCCATCGGAGTCAAACAATGTTTAGCCTCTCTCTCGGGCTTTGTACGAGACACATAAGAGACTCCCTCGTTGAGTCAATCACCCCTTTCGCCTCCATCTCGGGCTTTATACGAGATACAAAAAGGTTCTTATTAAGCCAAACAAATTTTATCCTCCATTTCGGGCTTCGTACGAGATACAAAAAACTCTCTTGTTGAGTCAAATAACCTTCATCTCGGGCTTTATACGAGATACCAAAAGACTCCATCGTCGAGTCAAAACCTTTTAGCCTCTCTCTCGGGCTTTGTACGAGACACATATTAGCCTCCTCTTAGGCTTTATATAAGAAAACCACTGGTTGATCCAATCAACCTTTTAGCATCAAAGCTGTGCCTCGTTTACAGTACACAAACATCAATAACTCCTTCCCCTTCATCTAATCGCTGTAAGCGGCAAGCCTCTGGATCATCTACATCCATGCCACTGTCCCTCTTTTAGCATGAGAAATTCCTAAGGAAATATGGCATTGCTCTAAACTGAGTTAAAGTCTTCTCCTTCAGGTTAAAACCCCCTATAAAGGAAATTATGGCATTGCCGGATTCACAAATCCCGGTTAAAGTAATCCTCCTTTACAGTCAGTCACCCAAGAGCTGTGACAAACAGACCCCTTTAGAGATGACAAATTCTCTCTAAGGTCAACACCTTCAGCTTCACATCTTGGGCTTTAAACAAGATACAAATTACCTTTCGCTTCACATCTTGGGCTTTGAACAAGACACCAAAGACACCCATTTCCTCCCATAGAATAGGAGGAACTACGAACGCTCTGATTTCCCTGTTTCGGTAAATGGGAATACGTAGGCATAAGATTGAAAGAAAAATCTTAGCGAGCACACTAAACAAAAACCCAAAATCCTATACTTTCATACATTCGTCCTAACATCCTAACCGATAGCCTAAAGCACCCCTCGTCAACAAAATAACCTAGGAGAGACCCTGAATCTTTGTAGCATCTATAAACCAACAGTTTTGACTGTTTAACCTCAGTATGCAAGCAGGGTTAGTTGGAGACATCTATTTCCCTTCCTTCATCAGCTTCAATAGGATAAAAAATGAATCGAGGTGTAGTATTAGAGCGATTGTGCTTCGTAACCACATCCAAAAATCACTCGCTACACAAGGAAGGATTTGACTCAAGCTTAAGAGAAGGTTATGAAATTTTATATCTTGTACAAAGCCCAAGATAGAGGCTAAAAAGGGTTTGACTCAACAAAAGAGTGCTTTTATCTGTCTTGTACAAAACCCAGGATTGTGGCTGAACAAGCTGGAGAAATCATCATACCCAGCTCGAGAGGAGGTTAACTCCTACTAGGGGAAATCATTATACAAAGCCTAAGAGGAGGCTATTGACTCACCAAGAGAGTGTTTTATATCTGTCTCGTACAAAGCCCGAGATTGAGGCTAAAGGGTTGACTCAACAAGAGTGTACTGAAAGGTGATTGACTCAACAAGAGAGTCTGAGAATGTGATTGACTCAACAAGAGAGTCTAAAAAGGTGATTGACTCAACAAGGGAGTCTGAGAATGTGATTGACTCAACAAGAGAGTCTGAAAAGGTTAGCTCCACAGGGGAGAATCATTTGTACAAAGCCCAAGAGGAGGCTGGCTATGCTGAGGAAGGATCATTATACAAAGCCTAAGAGGAGGCTATCTTTCTACTGGGGATTCTTGAGATCCCGAGGCAAGTCCAAATGGGGAATCGACTCTTGCAGGGGAATGCAGAAGAGTTGATAGATCAGAAACCTTGAGGTTTTGATAGTGTTATGATGACTTGACCCTGGTTGGGGATTTTGGGAGAGAGACGGGGTTCTAAAACCCACAAGTTTTAACTCTTGCTGGAGATTAATCTAGAATCCGTGGTTTCTCCTGTACTTTGTAAGGAACTTGAGAATGTCTTTGAGACTCAAGGGGATTTATACTATCCAAGTTTGTTGGTGTGGAAGAGTTTTATTTTTTGTATGATGCCCAAGAGGAGGGCGACTCTTTTAAGGGATGAGTATCAACCCTAAAATTGGTCTGAAGGGTTTGACTCCTTTTTAGAAAGACAGCTCTAACGAAGGATGACTAGATTCTATCCTATACCTTTAAGAGGTCTTCAGGGTCCTTGTATTAAGCCCAAAAGAAGGCATGAGAACTTCTAAGAAGCCGAAGGGTCCTTGTACAATGCCCAAGAGGAGGCGGGGATGCTTTTAAGAAGCCTGTGGGTCCCAAACTAAGAAAAGTTCAAGAAATGCTATTCACCGAGAATAGATCATTTATTGAAAGCTCTGAGGTTTGAAGAAACTCAAGAGATGCTATTCACCGAGAATAGATCAACTCTGGGGAGTAGAATTTCTTTGACAATTTCTAGGGGTGACAGTTTGAGAAAGGGTTCACGAGGAATACTGCCTTTCTCTTTGTTCCATATTGTTCAAGCCCAAGAGGAGGCAAGACTGTATCTGGTAATCCTATGGGGATCTAGTTTGGTTTGTATTTAAGAGTGACCAATGGGGCTTTACCTAGTTCTAGACCTAGTTGCCGGGGAAATCTCTAAATAACTATACTAGTATATATACAGTTGATATATGACAAGTATTTAAAAGGATATGAAAGAAGACTAACCGTGTGCAGCTTCCCACAATACAGTTATATATATTTGACATGTATTAAAAGAATGAAAGAAGACTAACTATGCGCAGCTTCCCACAATACAGTTATATATATATATATATATATATATATATATATATATATATATATATATATATATGAAAGCGGGTAAATGAAAGCGGATAAAACTTACAGGTGAGCAAGCTTCCATGCTGTATTGTTAGTTGTTCAGAGAAATAAAAGAAAGTTTTGATAACAACTGTATATTTGAAACTAAATCAAAAGGGAAGTTGTTTTGAAAATATTGTTGGGGCTTACAGGTCAAGGAGAGGCCCAAGGTTATACAGTGATCGCACCGTTGTTTTGCATATTGTATCGGGACTTATATAACAACTGAGGCCCAAAAGGTTTTATGTACAAAAGCATGGGTCTTACAACTCAAAGAGAGGCCCAAAGATTTATTTAAAGAAAAGAAATGGGACTTACAACACGAGGCTCGGCCCAGTTGAAAATAGTTTGAAAATGACGATCTCGTCGAAGTTTCTGAAACTATATCGGGACTTATACAATACACTGCAAAGAGGTGGGACTTACACTCTATTAGAGCCCAAAGTTTATTTTTGTACAAGAGATGGGGCTTACAACTCAGGGAGAGGCCCAATAATTATTTAAGAAAGGTGACGATCGCGCCGAATTTTTGAAAATATACAGAGGGACTTATACAATGACTGAGGCCCAAAATTATTTATGTATAAAAGGGTTGGGTCTTACACTCTATTAGAGGCCCAAAAGGTTTTTTAAGAAAAATAATGGGACTTATAGCTCAAGGAGATGCCCAGAGATTTGATTTTTGAACCGGGGATCGCGCCGAGGTATTTTTGAAATCGCAGTGGGTCTTATACAATAACTGAGGCCCAAATTATTTTGGTTTCAAAAAGGGATTGGGTCTTACACTCTATTAGAGGCCCATGAGTGTTTGAAAAGGATTGATGAGGGTGGAATTAATTAAAACCCTAATTTTGTTTAAAATGGAATTAATTTTGTTAAATAATTAATAAAAATGATTGAAAACATGTAAAAATGAGTGGTGATCTTGGATCAATGTTTCAAAAATCATGTTTTTATCCACAAATTGATTGGAAACCATTTAAGTTTGGAAAATCAAGGAGGAAAAAATATTTTAAATGTTAAAAAACAAATAAAAATTAATCATTTGTAAAAATATCAAGTATGTAAAATAAATAATATTTTTTTGGGAATTTTTGTTAAATAAAATATTTTAGCATTTTTGTGAATTATTAAAAAAGGAATCAACTCAAAATCATTAAAATTCAGAGAGAAATTAATTTTTGAATCAATTAAATAAAATCACAAAAATTCAAAAATTCAAATATTTGAAAAAGGGTGCCAAGAACATCTTGGTCTCGCCCGCGTGCTTTATTTTGCCCATATTTGCGTTTTCTCATGAATCTCACTGAATACTTGATGAAATCACATAATCCACATATCAATCTGCTCGTTTTCAACTCACGATCATGTCTATGGTCTTTAATGTCATTTATTTTAGGCATGGAATGAGAACTCAAGATAAAACCTCAAGAACCCTAAATTGTGTATGAAGGCTGAGAAATTCGATACACGATTCATACAAAGCAATTAATTGAGGGGAAACATTCTATGCATGATTATGAACATTTGGCAAAAGTATTGTGCGAGGAAATATGCATCAATCATGAGATGACCAAGCTGAAGCTTACCTCTTGCAGCTGGTGATCGAGTTCTAAGTTGGTGATGTTACAGCTTGGTTCCAATGATGTGGACAACTCCCTTAGGTGCTATGGAGTGTGTCTGAATGCTTGGAGTGGATTGAATTGAACTGGAACTTGATTTGGCACCTCAACCGCAAATATGTCAAAGGCTTGTGCAGATGGCTGGTGATTTTGTGATTCTGATGTTCCAGATGTTGTTTAAGTGTTTGGATCACTTCTATATGATGTTTATGAGGTGTGTGTGTGATTGGTTTGGTTGGAATTGCTCTCAAACTCAAAACCCGATAGTGACTTGCTTTAGAAGGAAAAATTGGAGTGAAAGTGGAGATTTTGAGGAAAGCATCAGTTTGGGTGCTTTGGTGTACTCAAACTGATCACAATTGAGCTCTATTTAAATTAGAGCAAGTTTTTTTTGCAAGGAATAGGGTATGGCAACTAGTACAGGTCTGTGGCCAATTAGATCACTTTGGAATCTCAAGTCTGCTCTAGCCATTGACTAGAGGTTAGAGCAAAGGCCTATGGTTCTTTAATTCAAGGATAAGGCTTGACTGAAGTGTTCATCTTTGCTCTGATACATGCCACCTCTAAGCATCCATTAAATGCCTTAAAACAAAATTGGAGTATTGAGGCATCTTTAGCTTTTAGGGGTTCCAAACCTATATGTAGTTCCTTAGACTTGGGAGGCTTATGGATCAGTGTTTGTTCCTCCTTTGTCTCCCCCTGAGGTGTGCAGATGGATAAACTTGTTTATCATTTGCACAAATTAAGCAAATCGAGCCCTAATGCATAATCTGTCTTGCCAAGACAGTTTGCAGCAAGGCATGTTGCACCAAGACAGTTTGATGGAGTTCTTGGACATTTTGGAAAGTTGATATATCCTATTTCAACATAATGTCCAACTTTGGTTTTGAGTCAACCTGAATTACAATGAAAAATGCCTCTATTTTTGGGAAAAAATAAGGCAGATTCTGACTTAGTGAAAATTTCACTAAGTGTTGGAAAAATGTCACTTTTGGGTTTTCAGGCATTTTGATCACTCCATAACTAAAAATCCATGAGGAATTGGAATGAGCTGTAGTTGAAACTTTTAAAGTATGCCATGAGATCTAAAAATCCAGCATTGGACCATCCAAAATGGTTGCTTGGATCTTAAGTTATAGTCCTTGGAAGTTGGTACCCAAGCCACTTTGTTCCATAACTTAGAAAAATTCTAAGTTTTCATGGTTACCCCTTTTACAAGTTATCCCACTCTCTTTGATTTTTCTTGATGAATGATGATTCCAATCACACATTATCATTGTTTTAGGGTTAAGGAACCTTGTTTGACCAAACATCCAAAAAGTTAAACTTTGGATTTTTGCACAGTTGACTTTTTATCGGATGAATTCCAAACTGTGCGATCCTTTGTGAAATGAAGTCCTTGACCTAAATCAAACCTAATGGATATGTTCCATAGGTGCCATAGGGTGTATTGAATCATGTCCCAAGGTTTGGGCGCATGTCCTGGTCAAAAGTCAAGGGTACAGTTGACTTTTTCCTCAAAACCCTAATTGTTGTCCAGATGAAATTGAAACTTGTGCATCAAGCTTCTTGGATCAATCCATTGTTGCAAATGGATCAATGTGATGTGTTTAGGGCCCTCAAATCATGCCTTGAGGTCTTGTCTCATGTTTGGTCCCAAAAGTCAACTTAGGGGTGAATTAGGTCAAGAAACCCTAATTCCTAATTTTTGGTAAATGCATCCCCTGAGGCCAAATTGACTTAATGATTGGGTTCATGAGGTCCCTTGGAGTATCTTGGGTTATGCTTTGAAGCATTGGCTCATGCCCAGATGAAAAAAAAAATTATCTGGAGGTCCTGGTCGACCAAAACCATAATTTGGTGACACTGGCGATCTTGAGGCTTAATCCACTTGGAATGTTGCAACCTTGTGCTTGATTCTTGATGTGGGAGTCCTCTTGATCCTTCATGGAGGTCTGAGAGGCTAGACAAGTTGAAGATCATGTCATTTCTTGATTGATCTTTTCTCTAAGTGCTCTGATAGGGCTCCAAACCCTAATTCTTGATTGTAGTGAATGCTCACCCATCTTTGGGGAGACTGGTGAGGCATGTAAATACATCCATATTGTGATGATGATTTGCACAATGATGGGAAATCTTAGCGGTCAAAATTTGGTGTATGACAGATGCCCCTATTTAATCTTCTTGGACCCGAAGGTGTGAATGGCGAAGGTATACGGGCATTCGGGGTGCAAGAGGATTAAATATCGGAATACCCGAAATTTTGATGGTGGTTATGAATGGCGGCTTGCTCATCCATCTTCTTTTGCTAAGCAATGATGCTTAGAAAAGGGTGAAACTTTCCCTCAATCCTGGCCTTCAGCCATGGAACTGGTCTTAGTTTACTTTGAAATTAACCTCCCCTCGATCCTGGTCTTCAGCCATGGAACTGGTCTTAGTTTTCTTTGAAATTAACCTCCCCTCGATCTTGGTCTTAAGCCACGGAACTGGTTTCAGTTTCTTTGAAATAAACTTCCCCTCGATCCTAGTCTTCAGCCATGGAACTGGTCTCAGTTTCTTTGAAATAAACTTCCCCTCGATCCTGGTCTTCAGCCACGGAACTGGTCTCAGTTTATTTTGTCAATAAACTTTCTTGACAAGGGATGCTATTTGTAGCGGTTTTCATCAAACTTCTCGCTGGATTTTGTTTACCTTGAAAATTGGTAAACAACCGCTGATCTTCTAAAACTATAAAGTTCTAGTAACTTACAGGATCGATCAGATTGATCCTAGGACATGTGTTGTACGTGTATTTGAGATATTTCACAATTTGGTAAAGTATGTATTTCGACAATGCACATAAATGAAAAAAAAGGGTGTTTGAAGTGTAAAGGAAAGCGATAAAGATAAAGAAACAACTAAGTCGAACAATGCATCAAAGAAAAGAAAAGGGCTGAATGTAAAAGTTTGATAAAGAAAAACTGGAGTTAAATGCTGGAAAGAAATGCATAAAGATCTTAAAATGCAAAAAAGGATAAATGCTTGAAAGTAAAAGCTTTTAACGTAAATCTGCAAAGTAAAGACGATAATGTAAATGACTTGAAGGGTAAAAGTTCGTGGAAAAAGATTTCAAAGTAAAAAATCTAAAACAGAAACTTCAAAGTAAATTGCATTGCAATAAAGGGTAATGGTGATTACAATCACGTACATTCTCACTTCACTGGTTTCTTGACACACCGGATACTTTGAGTGAATATAGAGTTACTTGTACAATTTGATTTTTTCACACTATTCTATCTCTAAGACTAACCTATTTATAATACTCTAATGTAACCACCATCTGACAGTTTTATTCTTAGATTACGCCACTTGGCACTTCGCATGTCTTCACGATCTGGATCTTCGCCACCTGTCCTCTTTTCAAATTCAAATAGTGAAACTTCCCTCCACTATTCAGTCATAACTGCAGCGCATTATCCATAGCCACTTCACCGTGTCGAATTGACTCCTTGGACTTAGCAATATTTGAAGTCCTAACATCATTCTCTTCGACCCAGGCATTGCACAAACATGGTCGAAGGCCTTCTAGTCGAAGCCTTCTTTTTTTAGCTTTATTATTTTAAAGAATAACTTCTTTTAAAGCCAAATTGTCTGAAATCATGTAGCGTTGAAATTAGGAGCTAACAAATTGCCCCCCAAAAATGTCCTTTTGCCAGTGTTGGTAGGAAGGTCATTTTTTGATAACATAATTTTCGATGCCTGCTCATTCGATATATGGAAAACATGGTCTTAACTGACCAACCCACGATTTAGAAACTATTCAGTTTCTTTCAACCATGCTTGTGACGTTATGTCATGATGGCAAATCTCCAAACGTCTTTTCAACCGTATTCGTGAACAGTTTTCATCATCACTTTTCTTGGGATTAAGCATTTACAGTCTGATCACAACCACCACAATCCAACGCTTTCAAAGAGGACACGCGTCCCACTATCTTATTCATTTTAATGGTGGATTCACATTCCCCTCATCTTCCAAACATCTATAAATACCCTTTTTCCCCCTTGGGATATCTTGCACCCACTACAGCAAGCATGTGTACTTCTTCAAAGAAGGCAATGACCAAGAAGGTGGCTGGAGAGACAAAGAAAATTGATGCAACAACTACTGCTCTCAATAACACTTCAACTAGAGCAACATCTCGCGCCAAGAAGAGAGAAACCACGATGAAGGTACCCAAGAAAGGACATTCCAAAGCACAAAACTCTGATGATGAAGTTGACGAAGATTATGTTGCCTTCCTCAACTCTATTAATTGGAGAGACTATGAATAATCTTTCTCCTGGGTTTTATGTTATTGTACTTGTTTTCTTTCCTTTGTATGCCATTTTGGCCTCACATGGCCTATTTTGGCTTTTATAATTTGAATAAAATTTACGTCTTAATATGAATTTCTTATAAAATAGGCTTATATTTTTTCAAATATTTCCCATTTACCCTTAAGACTCTTAAATCACCCTCCATCTCTTGAATCTCATAAGCATTATTACTAAATGCCTTAATAATTTGAAAAGGGCCTTCCCACTTATGAGACCACTTCTCCAAAGATCTGGTCTTTCGATCCATAGGTAAGATCACTTTCCACACTAGATCTCCAGTTGAAAAGGTTTTAATCTTGACCTTTTTGTTATAAGACTTCTCCACTCTTTTCTTTTGCCTTTTCAGCAACTCTAATGCATGGAGCCTTTCTTCATCTAGGTCTACTAATTCATCAAGCATCATATTCCAATAAAACTCAGATGGAATCTTATGATGCCTTTGAATCCTTATTGATTGAAGATAAATTTCCACAGGCAGAACTGCATCATGACCAAAAGTTAGTCGAAATGGGGTAGTATTAGTTGCCTCTTTAGGGGACGTTCGACATGCCCAGAGTATTTGGTCCAATGTCCTGTGCCAATTTCTTGGCTTTTTCCCCACATGCTTTTTTTATCAACCCAATAACTACTTTATTTGCCGCTTCGACTTGGCCATTAGCTTGAGCATAATAAGGTATGGACGTTACAAGCTTGAATCCCATTTCTTTAGAAAACTCTTGCATTTTCCGACCAGTGAAGACTGATCCTTGGTCTGTTGTAATTGTCTATGGGATTCCAAACCTATAGATGATGTGCTTCTGGATAAACTCAATCACATCTTCCTGATCAACATTTGGTAATGGGATAGCTTCGACCCATTTGGTAAAATAATCAATACCCACCAAAATGTACTTATGATTTTTAGATGATGCTGGTCGAATCTCTCCGAACAAATCCAAAGCCCATCCTCTAAAAGGCCAAGGCTTTACTATAGAGTATAATTCACTCGCAGGGACATGTTGAATGCCAGCATGAACTTGACATTCCTGACAACCCTTAGCAAATTCAATACAATCTTTTAACATGGTAGGCCAATACATGCCTTGTCAAAACAACAACCATTTCATTTTATGGCCTACCTGATGTGCCCCACATGCCCCACTATGGACAGTCGAAAGAGCTAAGTATGCTTCTGCCTCGCTGAGGCACTTAAGCAATACTCCCTCAGGAGTCTTTTTGAATAATTCATTACCCAACAAGACATAACTTAAAGCTTGATACTTGATTTTCCTTTCTGTCGAAGCTATTGGATTTTTAGGTAATCCATTATAGGTTTCCTCCAATCCTTGTCAGTTATACTATCAACTGCCAGAATTGCAAAATTATCTTCATCAGCGTATCCAAGCTTGGTTTCTTCCAACTCTGATGGGGCTAATCCTACCGACACCACCCTTCCTCTGACTTCGACTTCGATTGCATCTTGTAATTTGTCTTTCGAAACTTTATACCCTGATGCAATCTGAGCCAAGTCATTAGCTACCTGGTTTTCCAGCCTAGGGATGTGTCGAAAACTAACTGCGTCGAACTTTTTCAACAGTCGATTCATAACTACAAAGTACATAATCAAGTTTTCTTTTATGCACTTGTACTCTTTGGTCACTTGTTTTATGACCAGTTCTGAATCTCCCATAATTTCGACATGAGTTTCCCCCAATTCCAACAATACTTCCAGTCCAGGAATTAAAGCTTCATATTCAGCTTCGTTGTTAGAACAACGGCCTTCAATTTTATACTTAAGTGTTGTTGGAATTTTATTAGGAGAAATAACAAGTACTCCTATGCCTGTCCCATCTTTGTGGCTCGACCCGTCGAAATATAACTTCCAAGGTTCCACATCAAGATAGTTCAGGGGGTCTCATTTCTAAAATGGTCAGCTATAAAGTCTGCCACTATTTGTCCTTTAACAACTTTTAAAGGCTTATAAGTTAAAGAATATTCAGTTAATGCTAATGCCCATTTTCCTATTCGACTATGCAAAATAGGTTTGTACAACATATGTTTAATAACGTCATAACGAGAAGAAACATACACATCAACTGGTTTTATATAATGCTTCAATTTGGTACAAAAGTAATACAAACATAAACATAATTTTTCAATTATGCTATATCTAGTTTCTGCATCATTTAAAACTCTACTAAGGTAATAAACGGCTCTTTCGACGCCATCATCATCCTCTTGAGCTAACATGCTCCCTAAAGTTCTATCTGATGCAGCTATGTACAATCTCATACACTTATTGCCACGAGGTGGTGAGAGAATAGGGGGGTGACTCAGGTACTCTTTTATTTTGTCGAAGGCTTCCTGTTGATCTTGCCCCCAGTCGAACCCATCCTTGCTAGCTCGAAGCAATGGTGAAAAGGCTTGCATTTTCCCACTTAAGTTACATATAAATCTCCTCAAGAAATTTATTTTGCCCAAGAGAGACTGCAATTCCTTCTTTGTTGATGGCGCTTTTGCTTCCATAATGGCTTTGGTTTTATTCTAGTTAATTTCGACCCCCTTCTTGTGGACCACAAAGCCTAAGAAATCCCCTGCCTGCACACAAAAAGCACATTTGAGAGGATTCATTTTCAGACCATGCTTTCTCATCCTTTCAAAGGAATGTCGAAGATGGCTTATATGATATTTTCCTGAAAAGGACTTAAAAACAATATCATCAATATATATTTGCATAAAAGTCTCAATAAAATCATGAAAGATTGAATTCATTGCTCTCTGGTAAGTTGCCCCAGCATTTTTCAGACCAAAAGGCATTACTACCCATTCATAAGTGCCTAATGCCCCTGGACATCGAAAAGCAGTTTTTGGGACATCTTCCTCAGCAATGAATATTTGGTTATAACCAGAATAACCATCCAACATGCTCAAATATTCATGTCCTGCAGCAGAATCAATCAGCATTTCTGCCACAGGCATAGAATATTCGTCTTTAGGGGTTGCAGAATTTAGATCTCTAAAATCTATGCAAACCCTTAAAGAACCATTCTTTTTAATGACTGGTACAATATTAGCTAGCCATTCGACATACCTAGCTGTACGGATGAACTTGCATCTAAGTAGCCTTTCGATTTCCTCTTTGATCTTGGAAAGGATTGTTGGGGCAAACTGTCTTGGATTTTGCTTGACTGGATTTTTCCCAGGTATGATTGGCAACTTATGTTCAACAAGCTCTCTCCTCAAACCAGACATTTCATCATAGTCTCAAGCGAAGCAATCCTTGAATTCCTTCAATAGTTGGACTATTTTGACTTTGAGTAGTGGGTCGAGATTAGCGCTAATATAAGTAGGCCTTTTTACTCCCCCTTCACCCAAGTCAATTTCTTCCAAAGGATCCTACGCTAGCATTTTAATATTATCTGACAGTGGATCCTTTTCAAAACCTAAAGGCTCATTATCATAAACAACATCAAGCCTTTGGTTTTGGTCTTCGATTTGAGGCCCATCAGGTGGCTCAGGTTCAAAGTCCTTACCAGGGTCTACTTCACAAATTTGAGTTTTGGCTTCGACAGCCATGTGGTTATTTGCAGCCTCTAAAGTCGCTTGTAACTTAGATTCGGCCACATAGGCCAAAATTCTTTGTAATGCGTCGAATTCAGTCATTGTTACTGAATTCACTCCCCCAATCTGTGGGGTCAACCTCAGGCAGCCCATAGTATGGGACATTGCCTTCTTCTCTTACGACTTCTCTGTCCCATCGAAACCCCTCCAGTGGGTGCAAGTGCAATGAGCAGAATGTGTGGTCATCTGGGGAGAGATCAAATTCTGCTGGAGTACAAGGCGCAATATGCGCCAAATTTTTGTCGAACTCAGAACCATCAACATGATTAATAGGCACCTTAAAGTAGCCTTGATCAGCTTCAATGTTTTCTACTATTCCATCAGGCCTCCAGATTGTTATTCGTTGGTGCATTGATAAAGGTATTGCCCCAATGCCATGGATCCATTCCCTTCCTAGGAAAAGGTTGTAGTTAGCTTTGCTTTCGACCACCATGAACAAGGTGGGTCTTGTCACTGTACCCACAGTCAAGTCAACCTGTAAGACACCTAAAGTGGTCCCAATCTTCCCTTCATAGTTGGAGAGGACCATGTTGTGGGGTTTAAGATCAGTGTCGAATTTACCAATTTTACTTAGCAGAAAATGTGGCA
Source organism: Lathyrus tuberosus (assembly GCA_022829125.1). Taxonomy (NCBI): domain Eukaryota; kingdom Viridiplantae; phylum Streptophyta; class Magnoliopsida; order Fabales; family Fabaceae; genus Lathyrus; species Lathyrus tuberosus. The sequence continues at coordinate 8,515,808 of JALAZF010000043.1, forward strand.
TTAAATTGACAGTAGCCCCACAATCCACCAAGATCTTGTTAACAGCCACGTTCTCTACTTTCCCTGTAATATACAGAGGTTTCAATTATCCCTTCATGGCTTAAGTTGGTCGCTCAAAGAAAGCATTCTGTTCTTCGACACAGCCATTGTTCATTACCTAATATCACACAGGTTGGTGTGCTGCCATTTCTGCCTCAGCGTTGGCATCCAAATTCTCTACTTCAGTTACTCTGTCATACTTCCTTGGCATTACTGACACTACGTTGACAATGATGTTTAAAGAAGCATCAGAGTCTGAATCAAAATTGTAGGTCGATGCTTCATCTTCAACTGTTTCGACCACAAATTTCTCAGCTTCCTTCTTGGAAGTAAACAGCTTTCGACCCACCGGCAGCTGGTTTGTTGTTCTCATGCCAACACCTTTATTGCTAGCTGGCAGGACATTAGTGCTGGTCTCCATCGAATCTTTAGCCTGAGCTTCTCTTAGAGCCTTACTTCGCCTCTATTCTCTCCTCCACTGGGACCTGGACATGGGATTTTTTCCTTTGTAATTCTCAGACACATAGGCAGCTTTGTTGGAGGAGTTGAATTCTTTCCTATACTCAAGTAAAGAACCTCTAGCCACATCGAAACTTTTCCATCCTTGCTTCCCTTTTCCTGCGCCTTCGACGGGTTTAACCCACCTCCCAGTTGGTACTTCGCCGCTGGGTTTGAAAGTAGCTTGCTTGGCCCTTGGAATTTATGGCCTTGGGCCATATTGTCTCTGAGTAGCTCTCCTTGGGTCGAAACGCCCTGGCTTTTGAGCAACTTTCCTCCCACGTCCAGATTTGACCTCTTTCCCCGTTTTGAGGCCATGAGCAGCTTCTTTGTCAAAGATAGCACTACATCGAGGGCACAACATGACTTCAGAATTCTTCCCCTGGCACCTGTGGAGAAAATCAATGATGGTCTCATCCTCTCTGGGATAAGCTAGTTTGTCGCAGTCCTCTTGTTCATCAATATCCATGGCCTGTCTGTCAGTAACTTTGACCATGTTCACGTTGACTTCATCTTTTAAACGCATCTTAGAAAAGTTAATATCAAGGCCTGTAGCAGCCTCGTCCATCTATCTTAAATGATCATTAATCTCTCTTGTCACCATCTGCAATTTTGGTGCTTCAACTTCAGCATGGGTCTCGACTGTAGTTTCAGTGTCGAACCTTTGAACTTCAGAAGAGGTACAAAATTAATGTTCAACAACCATACATATCAAATGCTCAAGCTGATAGCCATCCATCTCTTCAGCCTCTCTAATAAACACAACTTCATTGGTAAGGTCCTCAGTAACCTCCACCACCATGGCATTTCTGCCAAGAGCTTTGTTGGTGCTAACACTATCCAAACTGCTGAACTTATCATGCTGTTCAGTATTCACCCTTGTTCTTATAAGGAGGGCCCGCTGATAGTGTATTTGAGGCAGCAGTGTATTCCAAGATTGGCTGAGTATAAGGCCTCACGTATGTCGCCCCCGGTCCCGCTGTCGAAGACGCTGTCTCTGTCACCATGGTTAACACTATCGACCCTCCTGTCGAAGGAACTGGAGTTGGCGCCACAATACTTCTTGGCAATTCTTGAGGATTGATGGTGCTGTTCTGAACACTTGAACTGCTTGGTTGAGTATTGGTCCCAGCAGAAATGGGATTTGAATTTCCTTGGCCAGATGCCATTCTCCTCACATTTCTTCTTTTTGGTCTATAATCGTTTGAACTGGCTACCTTTCCACTTCTCAAGTGCATACAATAGTTTGCCACAATCTCTACCAAAGAAAAAAAATACTTAAGAAGGCAGTTATAAAACTTCCTTTTGGCGGTTATTTAAAAGTTACAAACTTCTAAATCCACGTTTAGCACTAGCCCACTGGGCGTGCCAATTTGTTTACCTTGAAAATTGGTAAACAACCGTTGATCTTCTAAAACTATAAAGTTCTAGTAACTTACAGGATCGATCAGATTGATCCTAGGACATGTGTTGTACGTGTATTTGAGATATTTCATAATTTGGTAAAGTATGCCTTTCTACAATGCACATAAATGAAAAAAAAAGGATGTTTGAAGTGTAAAGGAAAGCGATAAAGATAAAGAAACAACTAGGTCGAACAATGCATCAAAGAAAAGAAAAGGGCTGAATGTAAAAGTTTGATAAAGAAAAACTGGAGTTAAATACTGGAAAGAAATGCATAAAGATCTTAAAATGCAAATAAGGATAAATGCTTGAAAGTAAAACCTTTTAACGTAAATCTGCAAAGTAAAGACGATAATGCAAATGACTTGAAGGGTAAAAGTTCGTGGAAAAAGAATTAAAAGTAAAGAATCTAAAACAGAAACTTCAAAGTAAATTGCATTGCAATAAAGGGTAATGGTGATTACAATCACGTACATTCTCACTTCACTGGTTTCTCGACACACCGGATACTTTGAGTGAATATAGAGTTACTTGTACAATTTGATTTTTTCACACTATTCTATCTCTAAGACTAACCTATTTATAATACTCTAATGTAACCACCATCTGACGGTTTGATTCTTAGATTACGCCACTTGGCACTTCGCATGTCTTCACGATCTGGATCTTCGCCACCTGTCCTCTTTTCAAATTCAAATAGTGAAACTTCCCTCCACTATTCAGTCGTAACTGCAGCGCAGTATCCATAGCCACTTCACCGTGTCGAATTGACTCCTTGGACTTAGCAATATTTGAAGTCCTAACATCATTCTCTTCGACTCAGGCATTGCACAAACATGGTCGAAGGCCTTCTAGTCGAAGCCTTCTTTTTTTAGCTTTATTATTTTAAAGAATAACTTCTTTTAAAGCCAAATTGTCTAAAATCATGTAGCGTCGAAATTAGGAGCTAACAGGTTTACTGGGGAGATGCCATTTGATGGGAAAAAGTTTTAATGTCAGACTTGCTGGGGAAACCCATTCGCCTGAGTTGTAGAGGTGTACAAACTTCTCTGTTGGGGACACCATTTGTTGACTCTACTGGAGAAAACGAGTCTCTTGAGAGACTGCTTCCTGCTTGAGGGTATTACATCATACTTTTCTCTGAGATCTTTTTGGAGAAACGCCATGTGATGTAATCCAATTTGGAGGTGTTGATGACCTCATTTGATAGCAAATTTTTAGAGAGAAACTGTTGTGTTGTCGAATCTTTGATTAAGAGGCTTTCTTTGAGGACTTTCCTTAATCCGGGAAAGCGAAGGTATCATCTTCAATGGCGAAGAGTGACGTTCGTTGAAAGTCTTCTTGTTTTTCAGAGGTTCAAGTTATCAAAGTGGTCGGGGACCAACTCGATCCTAGAAATAAACTGGGGAGAGATTGCTTAGATGATTCGCTTCCTGGCGAGGAAAGAACTGACAACTCGATTGACAAGAGGACTTTATTACTAGGGGACAAGACCGACTAGAGTGATAGTGATGCAATATGAATAAATCAATAATGCATGATGTATGTATGTTCATGCTGACAAAACTGACGCGACATACAAACTAATAGATGAACACGACTGGATACTCGGCCACTGCAGGGGATGGAAAGTATCATTTGGTCCAAAATAGCAATTCTGCCTTGCTTAGGAGAGATAGTCCCTGTGGGGAACAATCGTTGGTCGGACTTAGGAGGTAAGAACTCTGCCGGGGGTGTCGGACGGAAGATTCGCATCTAACACATCTTGAGCTTCCATCGAAGATGACCATGACTTGAAGTTTTTTCTGATGGATGGCATGACTGCAGAGGAGTTGAACTGATCAGACGTAGTTACTTGCCATTAATCCCTAACTTTTGCCTGGATTGTACTTTGAGATTTCCAATCCATCGGAATGATTTTTGATTATGTCTCTAATTTTTGCCTGGACCGCCCTTTCGGGTTTTCAATCCACCGAGACGTTTTTTTTTTAATTATTATTTTTAAATAGGCGAAGTATTTCTTGACTACGTCAACATTTGTGGGGCAGGAAAATTCTTCTCCATCCATGGTTGCGAGTCTCAAGGCGCCGCCTGAGAAGGCTTTCTTGACCACATAGGGGACGTCATAATTCGGAGCCCATTTGCCATGGGAATTAGTGAGAAATAATTGTATCTTCTTTAGCACGAGGTCTCCTTTCCCGAAGACACGAGGTCGGACCTTTTTGTCAAACGCTTTCTTCATTCTTTACTGATACAACTGACCATAGCATAATGCCGTTATTCGCTTCTCTTCGATCAGATTCAGTTCATCGTGTCAGCTTTGACACCATTTAGCTTCTGTTAACTTAGCTTCCATCAATACCCGGATTGATGGGATCTCTACTTCTATGGGGAGAACTGCCTCCATGCCATATACTAGAGAGAAAGGGGTTGCCCCTGTTGAAGTGTGGACAGATGTGCGATAACCGTGAAGAGCAAAGGGTAGCATCTCGTGCTAGTCTTTGTAGGTTACAGCCATTTTTTGAACGATCTTCTTGATGTTCTTGTTAGCCGCTTCTACCGCTCCGTTCATCTTGGATCGGTAGGGAGATGAGTTATGGTGTTTGATCTTGAACTCTGCGCATAACTCTTTCATCATCTTATTATTCAAGTTAGATCCATTATCCGTAATGATCTGGCTTGGAACACCATGACGGCAGATGAGATTATTTTTGATGAAACGGACTACCACCTGTCGGGTAACATTGGTGTATGACGCTGCTTCGACCCACTTGGTGAAATAACCAATGGCTACCAGGATGAACCGATGTCCGTTTGAAGCCTTGGGTTCGATCATACCAATCATGTCAATTCCCCATATGGAAAAAGGCCACGGGGAAGAAAGAACTTGGAGATGCGTTGGCGGTACATGGATTTTGTCTGAGTATATCTGACACTTGTGACATCTTCTCATGTACTTATAGCATCAGATTCCATGGTTAACCAATAGTACCTTGCTCTCTGAATTTTTCTCGCCATTGTGTGTCCGTTGGCATGAGTACCAAAGGATTCTTCGTGAATTTCTTTCATCAGCATGCTTGCTTCTGGTTTGTCTACGCATCGGAGCAAGACCATGTCAAAATTTCTCTTATAGAGTGTATCACTGCTCAGAAAGAAGCTGCCTGCTAGCCTTCTGAGGGTCTTTCTGTCTTTTCTGGATGCCCCGGGTGGGTATTCTTGTTTTTGAATGAAGCATTTGATATCGTGATACCAATGTTTGTCGTCTATGACTGCTTCGATCATGAATATGTAAGCGGGTCGTTCAAGGCGTATTATGTTAATCTTAGGTATGCCATTACATTGACCTACACTAATCATGGAAAAGAGAGTGGCTAATGCATTAGCCATGTGATTCTCTTCACGAGGGATATGATGAAACTCGATTCTGTTGAAGAATGGTAACAACCTTCTCGCATAGTCTTTGTAAGGAATCAATCCTGATTGGTATGTGTTCCAATCTCCTTTGATCTGATTGATAACCAGGGCTGAGTCGCCGTATACATCCAAGTCTTGATCCTTAAATCAATTGCTTCTTCGAGACCCATGATGCAAGCTTCGTATTTGGCCTCGTTGTTTGTACACTTGAATGTTAGTCTGGCAGTGAAAGGAATGTGGGTACCCTGAGGTGTTATGATGATTGCCCCAATTCCATTTCCATAATGATTGACAGCCCCATCAAAGATTAGTCCTCATTGGGAACCTGGTTCTGGCCCTTCACTGGGTAGAGGTTCATCGCAATCTTTCATCTTTAGATACATGACATCTTCTTCTGGAAAGTCAAATCCAACTGATTCTTGATCGTCAATCGGTTGATGAGCCAAATGGTCAGCTAAAACACTTCCTTTGACGGCTTTTTGAGCATAGTACTCTATGTCATATTCTGATAACAACATCTGCCAACGGGCGATTCTTCCCGTGAGAGCAGGTTTCTCAAAGACGTATTTGATCGGATCCATTTCTGAGATTAACCAAGTAGTGTGATGAATCATATACTGGCAAATACGTTTGGCTGCCCAAGCCAGAGCACAACAAGTTTTCTCAAGCATAGTGTACCGAGTCTCGCAGTCAGTGAACTTCTTACTTAAATAGTAGATGGCAGACTCTTTCCTTTTTGTTTCGACTTGTTGGCCAAGTACATAACCCATGGAGTCTTCCAAGACTGTTAGGTAGATGATCAGTGGTCTTCCTTCCACTAGAGGTGATAGAATCAGTGGTTTCAACAGGTATTCCTTGATACTGTCGAAGGCGGTTTGGTAGTCTTCTCTCTAAACACAATTCTGATTCTTTTTGAGTAATTTGAAGATTGGCGCACATGTCGCGGTCATGAGGAATATAAATCTGGAAATGTAATTCAAACGTCCCAGGAATCCTCTGACTTGTTTTTCAGTCTTTGGAGAAGGCATTTCTTGAATGGCCTTGACCTTGTCAAGATCAACCTCAATTCCTTTCTGGCTGACGATGAACCCTAACAGTTTCCCCGAACGGACACCGAATGTGCACTTATTGGGATTCAAGCGGAGTTTGTACTTTCTCAGATGCTCGAATAATTTTAACAGGTGGGTCACATGCTCCTCTTCTATTTTAGATTTGGCAATCATGTTATCGACATATACCTCTATCTCTTTGTGTATCATGTCGTGAAACAGAGTAATTATGGCCCTTTGATAGGTTGCCCCGGTGTTCTTCAAACTGAACGACATTACCTTGTAACAAAAAGTGCCCCATGGGGTGATGAATGAAGTTTTCTCCATGTCTTCTAGCACCATTTTGATTTGATTATAGCCCGAGAATCCATCCATGAAGGAGAAAACTTTGAACTTTGCTGTACTGTCTACCAGCATGTCAATGTGTGGCAAGGGGAAGCCGTCCTTTGGACTGGACTTGTTTAGATCCCTGTAGTCTACACACATTATGACCTTTCCATCCTTTTAAGGAGTTGGTACTATGTTGGCTAGCCATTGAGGATACTCTGATGTGGAGAGGAAACCCGCGTCAATCTGTTTTTGTACTTCCTCTTTGATTTTGATGGCCATGTCTGGATGAGTTCTTCTCAACCTCTTTTACTGGAGGACATTCTGATCTCAACGGTAGATAATGTTCCACGATGCTGGTATCCAACCCTGGCATACCCTGATAGGACCAAGCGAATACATCGGGAAACTCTTTGAGAAGCTTCGTCAAACCTTCTTTGACAGTTGGACTGTTCAGTGCCCTAACCTTGACTTCTTTCTTTTCTTCTTCTGAACCCAAGTTGACTGTTTCCAACGGCTCTTTGTGAGGTTCAATCAGGAGATCTCTTCTGGAATTTCTTCGTCATTTTCTTCTTCAGCCTCAAATACCGGGAATTCAAAGTTGGGAGAAGTCATCAGATCGTATGTTTCAATGGGGTTTAAAACAAGTAATCTTCAATGACGTGGTGATTTGTTTTTAGAAGAGATAGAGGGAATGCAAGAGTATGTGCAGTGTATTTTCTTTGGAAAACTGCTTGTTTTTATTATTTGAGTTGTTTTCTAGGATTACCATTTTCTGAAAAAGCGAAAAGCAAAAACAACAATAAATGCGGAAAATACAAAACGACGTTATTTTATTTATGATCTTGTCGATTCTTGAAACTAAAGCCCTATAAAACAAAACTCTGTCGCTTTTGGGCGAAGCGAAGAGGGACATCCGTTTCACCTGGGCAAGGTGAAAGATTAAGATAAAGACGGCAATTACTTAGACTTATGAACGACTTTCGGGACATTGACAGCAACTCATTGGCGGTGAACTCCTCGGTGAATCACAAAGTCTGGTGCCTTCTTTCTTGATTTGTCTTCAGAAATAACACTGATTTCTGATGGAGCAGGATCGTTGGAATCTGTTTCCTAGGCAGAGTTTTCGTAGACAAATTCTTCTGTTGTATCTTGCACAGTGTTTGTGCTCTCAGGTATATCTCCCCATCCAGTTGACTGGATGTCTTCGACCCTGATACGAGAGCTTTCAGGAGCGGTGTACTTGACCAAGAAGTCGTACTTTCTATGACGTTGACCTCAAGAAAAGCATAGTTGATGAATTCTAGTCCCGCAAGCTTTGCAAATTCATCGTCGCGCTGGGTATTTTCTGAATGTCCTGAGTGTTGATCCCATGATATGGTGGGGACGCAGGTATTCTTTTCAGTGATGCTTAGCTAATATACATCGTTCGGAAGATTCTATTGTCCCAAGTCTCCTGGGTACGGCTGCCAGATAGGCAGGCCATCCATTGGGTCGTAATAGTCATGGTCAAAGTTGTTTTTCATTAGAGTGTCCTCCTCTAATGAATTTGACGGAGCGCGGCATCCTTCCGGATCACAATATCCGTATATCATCTTGATATTTGACCTTGGTATATATCTCGGACTCTGTACAGGATAGAAAAATGGCGTAGGCACTTCTTCCTGGGACATATAACCGTCCTCATTAAGATAGGACTTCCACTCTCCATTTATATCGAAGGAATCTTCCTCGTTGATGGTATGTAATTCTTGAGGCACTAGGTGAAGGAAACCTCCATTGTGGAAGAAGTCTTGAATGGGATGAAGACTTTCGTCGTTAGTAGCAGTCTGGATACAGGTTGAAGAGAAACCAAGACCCTTCTTTGTTTTGTTATCAGTGAGAATGACAAGCCGTCCCCATCCTTTTGTACTGTTACTTTTGATCACTTCGAGAGCATCTTTATATGAGGAAATCGATGTTCCTATTTTTGACTGATTCTCATTGCTCACCGAAAGTGCTTGGAACTGAGTTCCAACGACCTCCTCTGGTTCTACACAAGTGGTCGTTGATAGGTTACTCACGATCAAGGCTTGCTCTCCACAGACTGTGACGTGTTGGTCGTTCTTGACGAACTTCAGCTTCTAGTGAAGTGTCGAAGTGACTGCCCAGCCTCGTGTATCCAAGGTCTTCCTAGCAAACAGATGTATGCTGCCTGGATGTCCATGACCTGGAAAGTGACTTAGAAAGTGTGAGGACCGATAGTTATGGGAAGATCGATTTCGCCAATAACTGTCTTTCGGGATCCGTCAAAAGCTTTGACGATGACCTCACTGCCCCTCATCAGAGATCCTTTAAATGACAGTCACATTAAAGTAGAATTTGGCATAACATTTAGAGCTGATCTGGTATCTACCAGTACGCTGGCTAAAGCATCGTCCTGGCAATTGATTGTAATGTTAAGCGTTGTGTTATGACTTCTG